>CM062288.1:338141731-340596731 GCA_031216915.1 Pictodentalium vernedei | reverse complement strand
ATCAATTTTTATCCACATTGCCCCAGCATTGTTGAACAATTATGTAAATGCCGATAGAGGGCTGAAAAGTCAAAATTAAATTTTACTGCTCGAAGTTCAAATCTCTTTAACACTCAGATCCGAAATACAAAATTGAAAAAAATTGAAAATCAGGCGTTAGATGGCGAAGGTATGACGCAAGCAACGTCAGACTGCCAATTCTCTATTCAACCTATTCTTTAGCATTTACCTTTCGAAATGTTTAAAACACAATCACAATAGACACCAGTGTTGGTCGCAAAAACGGCGTTTGTCGCTAATACAGCGTTGACCGCCCGCCAGGCGCTGGCCCTGCTTCGTTTTATGATTTCTGGAAATTCGCTTTGCTATTTTATAACCATCTAGTATGTCTTATTGTTACACTATGCCTAGTTGTCGAAGTAATTCCCTATTGCAATATTGCAAGAAACATGTATACCGAATTGTCATATATGTTGAACAATGGGGAATTCATTGCGCGTAGACGCATATTCATTGGAGGTAACAAAAACACAAATCAGCGGGCTTTTAAAGAATTATTTCCGGACACAGTATACATCTATATCTGTGCTTTAATAGTTGGGTTTTTTTCACTAAAAGGTCTCAAGTGCAGCATCAGACTTTATTGCACGCCTTTGCTTTTATTTAAATAAAATACACGTTTCTGATGGTATCAAATGCAGTGGTAGTGTTTTCTAAGTTTTTTTTATTGCATTTTTATTGCATTCGTGCAGATAAGGTAATGGATTGGATGACAACGGTTTAGAATTGAATACAACCAAGCAATGAATACTTATTTCCCTCGCCTCAGATTCGGTATTTACCCCTGTCCACTATGTCTCGAAGGTTCGGTCAATATCTCGCATGACCATATGTGCAACCAGGCAAAGATTCGATTTCGTTGTTCAAGAAATGAAATTAAAAAGTTGGGCAAAGCGCGTCCCAGGGACAGAGCACAAGACTGTTAGGAGTTTTGAGTGAGGAGTTGGTTTCTACGCCCCTGAACATTCCTAATATATTTACCATACCATTCAGTGTATTGATATACTGAACAGTGTTAGCAAATAATCCCATGTCTATTCATCATTTCGATGCATTTTGTTTAAGAATGATTCAATCTGAAGTGGTGAAGTGGCTGAATTAATAAACAGCGTTGGAAAAATAACTTGTCATTGATAGAATTATTGGCCAACGTTTCTGTACGGTTGTTTAATTGAGGATACGGCCGTTAACAACTGGGCATATAATTATAGACTGAAATTGCAACGGATACGGCCGTTAACTATACTGGACATACAATTATGGAGTAAAATAGCGGCGGATACGGCCGTTAACAACTGGACATACAATTATAGAGTAAAATAGCGGCGGATACGGCCGTTAACAACTGGACATACAATTATAGAGTGAAATAGCGACGGATACGGCCGTTAACAACTGGACATACAATTATAGAGTGAAATAGCGCGGATACGGCCGTTAATAACTGGGCATACAATTATAGAGTGAAATAGCGACGGATACGGCCGTTAACAACTGGACATACAATTATAGAGTAAAATAGCGACGGATACGGCCGTTAATAACTGGGCATACAATTATAGAGTGAAATAGCGATGGAAACGGCCGTTAACAACTGGACATACAATTATAGAGTAAAATAGCGACGGATACGGCCGTTAATAACTGGACATACAATTATAGAGTGAAATAGCGACGGATACGGCCGTTAATAACTGGACATACAATTATAGAGTGAAATAGCGATGGAAACGGCCGTTAACAACTGGACATACAATTATAGAGTGAAATAGCGCGGATACGGCCGTTAATAACTGGGCATACAATTATAGAGTGAAATAGCAACGGATACGGCCGTTAACAACTGGACATACAATTATAGAGTAAAATAGCGACGGATACGGCCGTTAATAACTGGGCATACAATTATAGAGTGAAATAACGACGGATACGGCCGTTAACAACTGGACATCCAATTATAGAGTAAAAGAGCGACGGATACGGCCGTTAATAACTGGACATACAATTATAGAGTGAAATAGCGATGGAAACGGCCGTTAACATCTGGACATACAATTATAGAGTGAAATAGCGACGGATACGGCCGTTAATAACTGGGCATACAATTATAGAGTGAAATAGCGATGGAAACGGCCGTTAACAACTGGACATACAATTATAGAGTGAAATAGCGACGGATACGGCCGTTAATAACTGGACATACAATTATAGAGTAAAAGAGCGACGGATACGGCCGTTAATAACTGGACATACAATTATAGAGTGAAATAGCGATGGAAACGGCCGTTAACAACTGGACATACAATTATAGAGTGAAATAGCGACGGATACGGCCGTTAATAACTGGACATACAATTATAGAGTAAAATAGCGACGGATACGGCCGTTAACAACTGGACATCCAATTATAGAGTGAAATAGCGACGGAAGCGGCCGTTAATAACTGGACATACAATTATAGAGTAAAAGAGCGACGGATACGGCCGTTAATAACTGGACATACAATTATAGAGTGAAATAGCGACGGATACGGCCGTTAATAACTGGGCACACAATTATTGAGTGAAATAGCGACGGATACAGCCGTTAATAACTGGACATACAATTATAGAGTGAAATAGCGACGGATACGGCCGTTAACAACTGGGCATATAATCATAGAGTGAAATAGCGACGGATACAGCCGTTAACAACTGGGCATATAATCATAGAGTGAAATAGCGACGGATACGGCCGTTAACAACTGGACATACAATTATAGAGTAAAATAGCGGCGGATACGGCCGTTAATAACTGGGCATATAATTATAGAGTGAAATAGCGACGGATACGGCCGTTAACAACTGGACATACAATTATAGAGTGAAATAGCGACGGATACGGCCGTTAATAACTGGGCATACAATTATAGAGTGAAATAGCGACGGATACGGCCGTTAACAACTGGACATACAATTATAGAGTGAAATAGCGACGGATACGGCCGTTAATAACTGGACATACAATTATAGAGTGAAATAGCGACGGATACGGCCGTTAATAACTGGGCATACAATTATAGAGTGAAATAGCGACGGATACGGCCGTTAATAACTGGGCATACAATTATAGAGTAAAATAGCGACGGATTCGGCCGTTAATAACTGGACATACAATTATAGAGTAAAATAGCGACGGATACGGCCGTTAATAACTGGACATACAATTATAGAGTAAAATAGCGGCGGATACGGCCGTTAATAACTGGACATACAATTATAGAGTAAGATAGCGACGGATACGGCCGTTAATAACTGGACTTACAATTATAGAGTGAAATAGCGACGGATACGGCCGTTAACAACTGGGCATATAATCATAGAGTGAAATAGCGACGGATACGGCCGTTAATAACTGGACTTACAATTATAGAGTGAAATAGCGACGGATACGGCCGTTAACAACTGGGCATATAATCATAGAGTGAAATAGCGACGGATACAGCCGTTAATAACTGGGCATACAATTATAGAGTAAAATAGCGACGGATACGGCCGTTAACAACTGGACATACAATTATAGAGTGAAATAACGACGGATACGGCCGTTAATAACTGGGCATACAATTATAGAGTAAAATAGCGACGGATTCGGCCGTTAATAACTGGACATACAATTATAGAGTGAAATAACGACGGATACGGCCGTTAATAACTGGGCATACAATTATAGAGTAAAAGAGCGGCGGATACGGCCGTTAATAACTGGGCATACAATTATAGAGTAAAATAGCGACGGATTCGGCCGTTAATAACTGGACATACAATTATAGAGTGAAATAGCGACGGATACGGCCGTTAATAACTGGACATACAATTATAGAGTAAAATAGCGACGGATACGGCCGTTAACAACTGGACATACAATTATAGTGTGAAATAGCGCGGATACGGCCGTTAACAACTGGACATACAATTATAGAGTGAAATAACGACGGATACGGCCGTTAATAACTGGGCATACAATTATAGAGTAAAATAGCGACGGATACGGCCGTTAACAACTGGACATACAATTATAGAGTGAAATAGCGACGGATACGGCCGTTAATAACTGGGCATACAATTATAGAGTAAAATAGCGACGGATACGGCCGTTAATAACTGGATATACAATTATAGAGCAAAATAGCGACGGATACGGCCGTTAATAACTGGATATACAATTATAGAGCAAAATAGCGGCGGATACGGCCGTTAACAACTGGACATACAATTATAGAGTAAAATAGCGACGGATACGGCCGTTAACAACTGGACATACAATTATAGAGTAAAATAGCGACGGATACGGCCGTTAATAACTGGACATACAATTATAGAGTGAAATAGCGACGGATACGGCCGTTAATTACTGGACACACAATTATAGAGTAAGATAGCGACGGATACGGCCGTTAATAACTGGGCATACAATTATAGAGTGAAATAACGACGGATACGGCCGTTAACAACTGGGCATATAATCATAGAGTGAAATAGCGACGGATACAGCCGTTAATAACTGGGCATACAATTATAGAGTAAAATAGCGACGGATACGGCCGTTAACAACTGGACATACAATTATAGAGTGAAATAACGACGGATACGGCCGTTAGTAACTGGGCATACAATTATAGAGTAAAATAGCGACGGATTCGGCCGTTAATAACTGGACATACAATTATAGAGTGAAATAACGACGGATACGGCCGTTAATAACTGGACATACAATTATAGAGTAAAATAGCGACGGATACGGCCGTTAACAACTGGACATACAATTATAGAGTGAAATAGCGACGGATACGGCCGTTAATAACTGGGCATACAATTATAGAGTGAAATAGCGACGGATACGGCCGTTAACAACTGGACATACAATTATAGAGTAAAATAGCGACGGATACGGCCGTTAACAACTGGACATACAATTATAGTGTGAAATAGCGCGGGTACGGCCGTTAATAACTGGGCATATAATCATAGAGTGAAATAGCGACGGATACGGCCGCTAACAACTGGACATACAATTATAGAGTGAAATAGCGACGGATACGGCCGTTAATAACTGGGCACACAATTATAGAGTGAAATAGCGACGGATACGGCCGTTAACAACTGGACATACAATTATAGAGTAAAATAGCGACGGATACGGCCGTTAACAACTGGACATACAATTATAGTGTGAAATAGCGCGGATACGGCCGTTAATAACTGGGCATATAATCATAGAGTGAAATAGCGACGGATACGGCCGCTAACAACTGGACATACAATTATAGAGTGAAATAGCGACGGATACGGCCGTTAACAACTGGACATACAATTATAGAGTGAAATAGCGACGGATACGGCCGTTAACAACTGGACATACAATTATAGAGCAAAATAGCGGCGGATACGGCCGTTAACAACTGGACATACAATTATAGAGTGAAATAGCGGCGGATACGGCCGTTAACAACTGGATATACAATTATAGAGCAAAATAGCGGCGGATACGGCCGTTAATAACTGGACATACAATTATAGAGTGAAATAGCGACGGATACGGCCGTTAATAACTGGGCATACAATTATAGAGTAAGATAGCGACGGATACGGCCGTTAACAACTGGATATACAATTATAGAGTGAAATAGCGACGGATACGGCCGTTAATAACTGGACACACAATTATAGAGTAAGATAGCGACGGATACGGCCGTTAATAACTGAACATACAATTATAGAGTGAAATAGCGACGGATACGGCCGTTAATAACTGAACATACAATTATAGAGTGAAATAGCGACGGATACGGCCGTTAATTACTGGACACACAATTATAGAGTAAAATAGCGACGGATACGGCCGTTAATTACTGGACACACAATTATAGAGTAAGATAGCGACGGATACGGCCGTTAATAACTGAACATACAATTATAGAGTGAAATAGCGACGGATACGACCCGTTAACAACTGAGCATACAATTATAGAATAAAATAGCGACTGACAAACAACTCATACAAATATATGTCGGCGACATTTCTGTTAACTTTCCCGATTTTATTTTGGTTTGCAGATCCGAGTGAAGATGCAAAAGGAGGGTTTGGAGAAGTTTGATTTTTTACACACAATCCTGACCTTTTCCGAGGATTAATCCCATTTTTGTAAATTAAAAGTTAAAAGCTACGATTGTGATAACTCTCGATTGCGTGTGTGTTTGTGTGTGTGTGTGTGGGGGGGGGGGGGGGTGGGGGGGGGGTGCGAGGTAAGCATATACTTACAGTTCAAAGTGTGAACTTTCAGGGAAACAGTGCTAAAATGTTCTAATCGAGAACGTGCTTCGAAAACTGGACACGGAAGAGAAACTCTTCACTTCGTGATTCACAACTTCCAAATTATAATTGCACTCATACATTGTGTGTATGTTAGAACACTAACAGAATCCTAACTATTTACGTCTCATCTGAACCTGCCTTTGGTTTCTTTTTGGGAGATTCATTTACTGATGATATCATTACCGGTAGAGTGACGTAGCCATTGGAAATGTGAGTTGGTGAACTGCTGTCAATTCCAAGCAACGGAGTGTCGTTTTCAAGTTTGCTATTGAGTTCCTGCAGCGCGTATTCATCACAACCGCTGAAATATTTTATTGTGGTGGTTGTACTCCTTCGCGCATCAAGCTGCTCTGCAGAGGGATACGAAGATTTACGACTGCATCTGCGACAAAGCTTGCAACATATTATTCTGTAACCAGTTTGAATGTCTGGCAAACGAAGAGCGTATATAACTGGATCAAGTATACAGTTCAAAAGCATTAGCACATAAAGATATCGTGTTACTTTTGCCATTGTTTCAGAATCCTTCTTTAACGCTTCTGGGTCGGTATGCACACGAATTACAAGTACTATCTCTAATAGACATTTAGGGAGCCAGCATATTATGAATGAACCGATTATTAGTAATGTTGTTACTGTTGCTTTCATAGTTTTGGTTAGGTCTCTACTAATTGACGGTGCAGTTCGGTTTAAGTTACGCACTACGCAGTAAACACGGAGATAAACAAAAACAATAATGATAACGGAAACTGGAACCATGGCATAAACTATGAAATCACTTTGAAATGAAGCCATAAATACTACATATTCACAGTAATTCAAGAAATCCGGTATGTTATTTACATTTCCTAAACCTACAATAAAATTGGAAAAGCCACCGATCACAGCCAGAATCCATAAAGAGCATAAGATAGCAATTCCTCTTCTTTTACTTATCACAACGTTGTAGCGTAGCGGCATCAGTATGGCGATATAATGGTCAAGTGCCATGGCAGAGAGATTCAGAAGGGTTATGATATGAGCTGTAACATTAAATGCGTGCACTGATGTGAAAACACACGCCGACGTCAACCGATCATCTGGGTTAGGTAGGTAGAAGACTAGAGGTTTATTGAGCACTTTGTTCATTTCATGTGATAATACACTTAGGCTTGTTAAGAGATCTGATACAGCAAGGCTAATTATCAGTTTTTTATGTGTTGTTTTATTGCCCGGACTGTGTAACGTAGCCATCACAAGAGAAATATTCATCAAAATGGATACCAAACAGAAGATAATAGTCAATACAGCAATTGGGTTTCCTAGAAGAGTCTTAGCTCTTTCACCGACATCCATATCAGGTGGTATATACTCGTCATACGACACGTTCCAGGAATACACTGAATTATCCAAGTAATCATTTCCCGTAAAATTATTAAACTGAAAATGTTCACTTTTGTTTCTGAACAGCTGATCATATTGGTGAGGAATGGGTTTCACTTCTTGGCTATCAGTTATCATTGTTGCCTTGAAAATTTATACATTGATAATTTTGATTGGTGACGATTGAACAATTCAAAGATAGAATTAAATTACTCTAACAGATCACACGGAGAAAGGCATCAAGGCTCAACCTCTCAAGACACGCGTGCATTTTGTGATTTGTTCTCTGTGAACAAAAATGTCCCCGTGAGCACGTTAGGAAGCAGCATCAAACATTCAATTGATCTGATGATACAGTTGGTAAATTTCAACGACACAATACGCCTATATCGAGTGTGTGATATTGCTCACGTCGTAGTCATTAGCGGGTTACCGTTTAATAAACGGGTAAAAAGCTATCGCTTATGTCAGAAGAGAGTTTCACACGGAACAGCCAATCGATTTTCTTCAAAGTAATTTGAGACTCTGTGCTGACTCCAAATCTGTTTAATCGATCAACTATAACTCCACCGCTGCGCTCTGAAGGATTATTTTTGGATCTTTTTGAACTGGAATAAAATCAAACAGGTTTATAAATACCGACATGTGAATGTTTCATTATTAACGTTTTTGACTGTCTATGTTTTATCAAACGATCGTCTATTGGAGTTGTTACAAAAATGTCATGGGTCTCAGTCACAGGATTCTATCTTTTCAACGCTTCGTCCTCCGGTTTGGTCTTTTATCGCTCTGGATTCGTCTGAAAAATAAGCAAAGGAATGAATCATTTAAAAGCGACCACGTCTAACATAAGGGGCTGTTCAAACATATCATCGCCACTAAAAACTGACTGCCTCCCATGGACCTATTGCTGTGTGTTTACCATTTTAACACTGAGTTGTTGATTGATATTGTTGCATGTATGATAAAGTACTCGTAGGGTCGCTAAAAGCACGGGGGCAGAGGGGGTAGCTGCTCCCCCTGCAGTAGTATGTCTCGGGCTTTTGAGGACTCATTGGCCGGACCTCGGTGCCTGACCTCGGAAGTGACGTCATGTCACGTGACGTAGTGGCGCCATGTTGTGTTGTCATGGTAACCCGCGTGAGCGGCCATGTTGTGACGTCATCGCCATAGTGATACGTGGTGGTAGTACGCATGCGCAGCGCGTGTTGTTAGGGTGATACGTGTTTCCGTCGTCCATTATGTATACTGGAGGCCGCCATCTTGGTTTCTATGGTAGCACGTGATTGCTATGTTACCCAATTTTTCTGCAATAAGACGGGGTATGTTCGGAGGGTATGTTCGATTGTAGAAGAGTAAATCTAATTACCACAAACAACCCGACAATCCATCCAAATCACCAAAATCCACCCAAAATCACTGAAATTGACTTTATTTCCCCAATTTATCGGCTTAGCACGTAGTGCTATAGTACTAAGGGGGTACCGGGGGTGCATTCGACTGAAGTGGAGTAATTTTCAGGCTTAGAATTCTCCCAGAATCCCTTTTTGGATCCCTATCCCATGACGTTTTTCCCATTAAAAGACACGTTCCTTTGGTCATTACCCAGAATTCTCTGCTTCTATATATATTTGCAATAGTTTACGTCTATCTGGCCATGGTCCTTTGTTCCAGAGTATACTCCAGTAACGTAGAAGAGCTTATTAGTTGGAACTGCTTTGCTTATTATTACTATATTTAGCAATTTCTGGTCTATTCTTGTTAGTTCTGACCCTATTCCAAGTACTCTTGTTGTTTCATATATCTAGATTATAACTAACCAATCAGATTGCCTGATTTCCCATAATCTGTATACAGAGTTATCTCCCTTCTGCATAACAAAACCCTATATCCAATGGCAATATCCCATGGAATCCCATATTTTGCAAAACACCTGTGGCTATGGAATCCCTTTTTTGTCGTATGAGGCCATGAGGGCTATGTAAAAGCCCTCAATGAGTCCTCATTTATTATCCCTCGTACCCTCATTGAATTTTGAGGTTATGAGGACCTTGAAAAATCCCTCAATGAGGTATAATTTACTACGACTCTTATCCTCATTTCAGTATTTAACTGGATTTAACAGATATATCCTATGGAATCCCATTTTGGAAAACGCCCGTGGAATTCCTTTTTGTCGTATGAGGCCATGAGGGCTATGTAAAAGCCCTCAGTGAGTCCTCATTTACTATCCCTCATAGGCTTATTGAATTTTGAGGTTATGAGGACCATTAACAATCCCTCATTGAGGGATTTTTAATACGACTCTTATCCTCATTTCAGAAAAAGGGGTGCCGAAGGCCATATGCTTTTCCAAAAAGGGGTGCCGAAATTGGGGTGCTGGGGATATTGCCATTGATATAGTTTTTTATTATACAGAAGGGAGATAACTCTGTACGATTAAGTACAGGTTATGGGAAATCAAGCAATCTAATTGGTTAATTATAATTTATATAAATGATCTAGATAAATGAAACAACAAGAGTACTCGGAATAAGGTAGGAACTACTGGTATTACGTACCACCTCACCAGTAACAGGATGATACAAAGCATTTGGTAGGTTACTACTATGAACGGTTAGGATGGACCTATAGGGGAATATACCAACCATACTCTGCTGCCGTTCTGTATTACCAGGCATTGACCCCACCCCAGAATACCGCTCAATAATATGAAGCATCTGGTGGATCAGTAGTACCAAGGGCCAGCAAGAGACATACAGGGATATGTACAGCCTATGCTATACTACCGTTCTAAACTACCAAGCATTACCCCCACCCCCACAAAATCACTAGGTCTACCATAACGTACTACATATACCGGCCATATAATAAAACAAAGCAATCGGTTGGTTAATAGTACCAAGCACTAAAATGGGCCTATAAGTGTATATACTGCCCATACTATAGTACCGTTCTAAACTACCAGGCAGTACCCCTACCCACAATACCCCTATGCCTAGCATTGCATACTACCTATACCAGTCATAGGATAACATAAAGCATCAGGTGGATTAATAGTACTAAAGGCCAGCAAGAGACCTATAGGGATATGAACAGCCTATATAGTAATCTCAGATAAGTATCCTATAAAAGGTATCCTCGATAGGTATCCTCGAATAATACAATACCAGGCCATGGGTATCCTCAAATACCGAGATGAGGCTAAGAGTCGTAGTAAATTATGCCTCATTGAGGGATTTGTAATGGTCCTCATAACCTCAAAATTCAATGAGGCTATGAGGGATAGTAAATGAGGACTCATTGAGGGCTTTTACATAGCCCTCATGGCCTCATACGACAAAAAAGGGATTCCATAGCCACAGGTGTTTTGCAAAAAATGGGATTCCATGGGATATTGCCATTGGATATAGGCTTTTGTTATACAGAAGGGAGATAACTCTGTATACAGATTATGGGAAATCAAGCAGTCTGATTGGTTAGTTATAATCTAGATATATGAAACAACAAGAGTACTTGGAATAGGGTCAGAACTAACAAGAATAGACCAGAAATTGCTAAATATAGTAATAATAAGCAAAGCAGTTCCAACTAATAGGATCTTCTACGTTACTGGAGTGTACTCTGGAACAAAGGAACATGGCCAGATAGACGTAAACTATTGCAAATATATATAGAAGCAGAGAATTCTGGGTAATGACCAAAGGAACGTGTCTTTTAATGGGAAAAACTTCATGGGATAGGGATCCAAAAAGGGATTCTGGGAGAATTCTAAGCCTGAAAATTACTCCACTTCAGTCGAAATAAAGTCAATTTCGGTGATTTTGGGTGGATTTTGGTGATTTGGATGGATTGTCGGGTTATTTGTGGTAATTAGATTTACTCTTCTAATGGACGACGGAAACACGTATCACCCTAACAACACGCGCTGCGCATGCGTACTACCACCACGTATCACTATGGCGATAACATCACAACATGGCCGCTCACGCGGGTTACCATGACAACACAACATGGCACCACTACGTCACGTGACATGACGTCACTTCCGAGGTCCGGCACCGAGGTCCGGCCAATGAGTCCTCAAAAGCCCGAGACATACTACTCCCTGCCTTCGGATCACGGGGGCGAGAGGGGGCAGACAATGCCGTTCCCAGGTTCACTCAGTTTTACTCAATGATTTATTCTCGAAGTAAATGCACCTCAAATCCGTTCTGTGAGCTTTCCAAACTCAATGGGGAGTAAAGGAAGTTTGGGGGAGTTACCCAATCCCGATGGGAGTGGGACATCACCTATCAAACCATCTCATCCCGAGCCTTCGGCCTTCGAGACATGCATACTTCGGCATGTCATGGCGGATCTGCTAGTGCTAGTAAATGTCCTTTATTTCGGGGTCTGACCCATTCTTGTCCTGAAGTGATTCCAAGGCACCTGCGAGTATTATCAAGATATGAAGAAGCCACGATTAGATTATATGAAAAAAACATAAAAAAGCAAATAAATTTAATTCAGTAAATGATTGGCGAAGAAATTTCTTTTCAACCTACTCACAATTGTTTACAATTGGCTGTAACATAAGTGCAAGCCCTACTTCGGAACTAACTCAAGCTTTTAGAATCTTTTCCAAACGAGTTGGAAAAGTACTAGAGTGCAAAAGCACGAAAAAGATCGAAAAAAGGGTCGAGCGAGACCAGCGCTCGAAATTACAGGTACTCTCTCTGCACACCTCTTGCGTTTACCGAGCGCATGCGCAACAAACCGTGACGTCAATTCCTTTATTTTCCGCCATTGTTCATGGTCGGAAATTTTTGTGACTGTGCTGTTTATGATACTAATTCTTCGTGAACAACTTATTAATCGTCTTTAGTGTGCTACTGGATTGTATCCTTTTTCAAGCTACCAAATTATTACTCTACATTTAATGTTAATTTGTATTATTATTGCTGTGCTTTTCACACTTTATCTTGCCTTTCCCCCACGTGTGAACACGACCTTCGTTCTGTTTTCCGTCGGCGGGAAGCTTGATTGTTGTATTTATATCATGCCTAAGACTATTCCTTGTACCTCTTGTTTGCAGGTGAAACATGTGGACGATTCCCATACCACATGTGTCACTTGCAACAATTGCACTCAGGCCCAATCATGTGGTATCTGTGGGGTTTGGTCCTCTAAATTTTGGGCTTCTGTTAACAAGGTGGTTCTTTCCAGAGCTAGAACCCCTCGTTCTCGGGGTAAGGGTAGCCGTGCCGTTGCAGACATTTCTGCTGGTGCACGTGGTGACTCTGTCACACAGGATTCGGATCTGACTTCTGTGGCGAGCTCCTCTGCAACTGTTGACGGTGTTTGTTCTGTGATACCTGATGAGGAGACCGCGGTCTCTTTGTCTTCGGATGTCACTATTGAGGCGTCTGTTTTCGTTGAGAGCTTTTCCGAGGTCAACTCGGTAACCCTCTCCGATCTGCCTCCAACACCGTCCACCGTTGTTGAGGGGGTTGCTACTCCAGATCCTATTCTGTCTGATGGTGGCTCTTCCATCTCTTCTGGGGATGGTCTACAGTCTCGGGGGACCGAGGCTGTATCTGCTGGTGTGTCTGTGTGTTCTCAGCCTCCCCCAGCCTCGCGGCGAGGCTGTGCGGGTTTGCTGTCTGCTCCGTCTCATCTGGCTAGGTTTGCTCCTAGTCGGTTGAGCCGGTCGGTCGCTTCGGCAGCGATTCCTCGTCCCTCGAGTGAATCGTTTATTGTTCCACCTTCGCCTGCTAGTGTGCCGACTAGCGGGATGCTGTTGGGACGTTGGCATCCAGGGCCTGCTGTTCGGCAGCGGTCAGTGACAGCCCCGGTTAGCTGTCACTCTCGGAACCTTCCTCCGGTGATTCCTCACTGTGTTCCGAGTCTGGGTGTCGATCGATGCTTGCCGTCGGTCTCAGAGGATGGGCAGTTGGGGCCGTCTGCTGCGCAGAGGTCAATGACAGGTTCCTGTCATTCTTGGGACAATCCTCCGGTGTCTTCTCACCGTGTCCTAGGTCCAGCTACCGATCGACGTGCGCCGTCGGTCCCTTTCGAGGATTTGCAGGCAGGGCCTTCTGTTTCGCAGAGGCCAGTGATGGCTCCTGGGCGTCACAATCGGGACTATCCTCCGGTGTCTTCTCACCGTGCTCCTATTCTGTCTGCCGATCGACGTTCGCCGTCGGTCTCTTCTGAGGATTTGGGTTCTTCTACCAGAAGGGTCCATTGGAAGGACACTCCGTCGGGCGTTTCTGCTGCGACGGATTCTCAGGGTGACCTACGCCAGGCCGTTTTGGCGCTCACCCGGTTGCTTTCTGGCAACCCTCAAGTTGGCCTCCCTGTGCCTCCTGAGGCACAACCTCCTTTGGTCGGTCGCCGAGATGTCTCGCCTGGCCCCTTGGATACTGCACAGTATTCACAGGAGGTTTCTGCTGGTCAGCCCGAGTTGGGCTACGTCTCCTCTGCTACGGAGGATGACGAGTATCTTGAAGGTGATGGCCCCCCCTCGTCAGTCTTGGGGCAGGCTTTGGATTTCGTCTTTGGCTTATTGCCGGACGTTCTACCTTCCGACCAGCCTTCTGTGACCGTCCGGCCGCGGTCCACTGTGGAGCGCCGTAACCCTGTTGAGCCTTCTAGCTCCGGGGCTTTGCGTCCTCTGCAATCGGCTCAGGTGGTTGAGTCCTTCCAGGGCTTAGACGCCAAAATGCGTTCTAAGGCCCTTAAGGGTTCCTTCTTTTCTAGAGCTGATGCCTTCCTGCCTCCATCGCGGTTTCGTGTTTACGATTCCGTCTCTCCACCAGTCTTCCAAGGGATGACTACTGTGGATGAGGATTCTTCTTCCCTCGGGTTGACTAAGCCTAAGTCGGCAGTTCTCCCGATGTCGGTAGTTGAGTCTATGGTGGGCCTGTCCCGAGAGATGCTGGGTATGTTATCTCTCGCGGACCATGTTGTCGCTGCTCTGGCTGAATATTTTCCACCAGGGGAGTTTGATGACGCTCAGGCGCCTTTTCGCGTTTTGTCACAGGCTCTTATGAACTTGACTCACGCTCACGCCTGTAACACGGCCAATTTGGAGCTGGCACGCCGGGATGCGGTTTTGGATTCTTTACCATCCCTTCCTTCTGAGCAACGTGCTGTTCTGAGGTCTGCCTCTTTGGTAGGACCTCAGTTGTTCCATGGTTCCGTGGAAGCTGTTCGTGGCGAAGTTCTTCGTCATTCGAAGGACCAGCTTTTGCTGAGACAGCTTGACCCACCTGCTGCTGCGGGTGGGGGTCGTTCCAGGCCCGCCAAGCGTGCTGCTGCGTCTGCCTCGTCGGCGACGTCGGCTACGCCTTCGGCTCCGTCTGCTCCTTCTGCTCATAAGAAGCGCCGACGTGGCCAGGCCCGCTGGCAGCCTCAGGCTGGAAAGTCTCAGGACTCTGTCACTTCCCGAGGTGGTTTCTCCTCTCGGGGGCCTCGTCGAGGCCGCAAGTGAAGGTTCTCACCTCGATTCGCCTCCAGTCGGAGGAAGGCTGTCGCTGTTTTACGACCGTTGGACAGAGATAACGTCGGACTCTTGGGTCCTCGACGTCATTCATTCCGGTCTGCGACTGTCCTTCCATCGGCACCCCAGTTTATCTCGGGTGCCCCTTCCGACTCAGGTCCCTTCAGATTCTCTGCGTCGGGACCTTCTGGTGCAGGAGATCGACAATCTCCTCACCAAAGGGGCGATCGAGGTGGTCAGGAACACCCTTTCACCGGGGTTTTACTCGAGACTTTTCTTGGTGCCGAAGAAAAACGGCCAATTTCGTCCTGTCATCGATCTGAGTACCCTGAACGAGTACATAATTGCTCCTCGTTTCAGTATGGAGACTTTCCGGTCGGTTCGACGTTCAGTTCATCAGGGCGATTTTGCGGCCAGTATCGACCTGAAGGATGCCTACTTCCATGTACCCATTCATCTGGCGTCACGGAAATACCTTCGGTTCTCGTTTCGGGATCGAGTTTTTCAATTCAGAGCTCTCCCGTTCGGTTTGAACCTGGCTCCTTGGGCCTTCACCCGACTGATGTCACATGTGCTTGCTTTCCATCGCACTCAGTCGGCGGTGACTTCGTCCGCCTACCTAGACGACATCCTCCAACGGCACCACGATGCTGCTGTTCTGGAGTTCGATGTCCGGCAGTTTCTTTGCCTTCTAGCGTCGCTGGGTTTCAGAGTCAATCGCGAGAAGTCGGATCTTCTTCCTTCTCAGCGATTCCGTCATTTGGGGATGGATTTCGACACTCTTCACAATGTAGTGTCGGTTCCCCAGGCTCGGGCGACGATTCTTTCCGCCTTGACTCGGGACCTGCTTCAATCTTCCTCGGTCTCGGCCAGGACTTTCCTTCGGATGCTGGGCCTTTGCGGTTCGGTGACCGATCTCATTCCGCTCGGTCGCTTGTTTGTCCGACCTCTCCAACACTTCCTGTTGGATCATTGGCGTCCGAATGTAGATCCGCTGGACCTGGAACTCACTATTCCTCGGTCTCTGCTTTGTCACCTCCGCCCTTGGGCAAATATTCCCTGGCTGACACAGGGTGTTCCGTTGGATCTTCCTTTGGCCGATCGCATCCTTACTGCGGATGCCAGCGATCGGGGCTGGGGTGCGACGTTGGACCCTCTCGGTCTGTCTGCTCACGGAGAGTGGGACAGCGAGCAGGTGGACCTTCATATCAACCAGAAGGAGCTCCTTGCTCTTCTGTTGAGTTTTCGGCTTTGGATCCCTCATCTGTCGGACCATGTTGTCCTACTTCTTTCGGACAATTCGACAGTAGTGGCCTACATACGGAATCAGGGAGGCACTCATTCGATTCCTATGTATCGGCTGTCTCGGGATCTTCTTCTGTTGGCACGGGATGTGGACGCTCGGGTGTCCATTCGACACATTCCCGGGCGTCTCAACGTCCTAGCAGACTCCCTGTCCCGACGCGACAGTGTCCTTCCAACCGAATGGATGCTACATCGGTCGGTGTTTCAGGCGATTTGCGAGCAGTGGGGTCGTCCTCAGGTCGACCTTTTCGCTACTCGCTGGAATCATCAGGTAGAGACTTTTGTCTCCCCTTGTCCAGATCCTCTGGCATTTGCAGTAGACGCTCTGTCTCTGGACTGGACAGGCTGGGTCGGCTATGCCTTTCCTCCTGCACCGATTCTTCCTCAAGTTTTAGCGAAGATTCGTGCTTGCAGTTGCAGGATCATTCTGATCACACCCCTGTCTCCACAGAGGGTGTGGATCAATCTACTGCGGCCTCTATTGGCCGATCGACCGATTCGTCTACCTCTACGTCGCGATCTTCTTTCACAGGGTCGTCCCAGGAAGTATCACAACAACCTGGCGAGCCTGTCCCTTCACGCCTGTCTTTTATCAGGTCCAGTCTCCGACGTAGAGGTTTTTCGAGACGATCAGTGGAGTGCATTTCTGCATCGCGGCGACCTTCCACTGGAATGACTTATGCCGCCAAGTGGAAGGTTTTCTGCCGCTGGTGTTCAGATCACAATGTGAATTACCGTGATCCGTCTATCGCTCAAATTGCGGATTTTCTGGTTTTTCTTTTTGACTCCAAGGGCCTCCAGCCTATTACGATTAAGGGCTATCGGTCTATGCTGTCTGATACTTTCTCTTATGTGGGAAAGCGGTGTATCGGTCGTAATCTTTTCCTCTCCAAACTTATTCGGCACTTTTCTTTGAAGAGGCCTCGAGTTTTGCGTCTTACACCCAAGTGGAACTTGGCATGGGTGTTGCACTGTTTGGAGGGGGCGCCTTTCGAGCCTTTATCTGAGACCGACATGCGTTTTCTCACCTATAAGACGGCTTTTCTTCTAGCGTTTGCTTCTGCTCGTCGAGTCAGTGAGCTTCATGCGCTATCTGTTGA
Organism: Pictodentalium vernedei; assembly: GCA_031216915.1. Taxonomy (NCBI): domain Eukaryota; kingdom Metazoa; phylum Mollusca; class Scaphopoda; order Dentaliida; family Dentaliidae; genus Pictodentalium; species Pictodentalium vernedei. The sequence goes on along the minus strand of CM062288.1, from coordinate 340,579,064 downwards.
TTCTGCCTTCTTCCGAAATGAGGCTAACAGTGTTACATTCACTACTGATTGCTCTTTTCTGGCTAAGAATCAACTCCCCGATTCGGTACCTCCTCCCATCTGCATTCGGGCTCTCCCTGCTGTAGATGGACGGAGGCCTCTTCTTTGTCCTGTTCGTGCGGTCAAGACTTACATTACTCGCACTCAGTTCATTAGGAGGGATCGGAAGAGATTTTTTCTGTCTCTCATTCCTAAGCGGCAGTCTATCTCTTCCCATTCTATTTCCAGGTGGATCTGTCTTGCAATCAAGCTGGCTTATTCTCGCTTGTCTGCATCGGATCTTGTTTCGAACCGGCTTAATGCTCACGAGGTTCGTGCCATTTCTACATCCTGGGCGTTCTCCAATTCTGTTTCGCTCCGTGATGTTATGAATGCGGCTTACTGGAGGAATGCTTCTACCTTCTCCTCCTTTTATCTCCGCCACCTTCAGCAGCAATCTGAGGACCTTTATTCTTTAGGTCCTCTCGTTGCTGCTCAGGCTGTGGTGCACCCTCGTTAAATTGTTTTTGTCGAGGTTGCGCTTCTCTCAGCCTTGTTCTTTTCAGGTGCCTTCTCTCTTTCTTCATTACAGGTTTTGTTTTTGTTCTCTGCCATCCTTGCCTTTCGTTACTGCTACTCTTGTTGGTATTGGTTATGTGATTCACCTCCTCCTATTGTTTATTCAGCCAATTGTAAACAATTGTGAGTAGGTTGAAAAGAAATTAAAATTTTTTAGTAAATTTTGTTTCTTAACATACCTACCACAATTGTTTACCGGAGGCCCACCCTCCTTGGGGATATCTTTGATATCGATGCCTCCCCGCTAAATCACAAACTTCTCGTTGGCGGAAATACGGAATTGACGTCACGGTTTGTTGCGCATGCGCTCGGTAAACGCAAGAGGTGTGCAGAGAGAGTACCTGTAATTTCGAGCGCTGGTCTCGCTCGACCCTTTTTTCGATCTTTTTCGTGCTTTTGCACTCTAGTACTTTTCCAACTCGTTTGGAAAAGATTCTAAAAGCTTGAGTTAGTTCCGAAGTAGGGCTTGCACTTATGTTACAGCCAATTGTAAACAATTGTGGTAGGTATGTTAAGAAACAAAATTTACTAAAAAATTTTAATATTTATACTATGCTTACCCATTCTACGATATATGGAAAGCCTATGCCATCAATGTTAGCTTTACACACCAACCGTGGTGAACACGCCAGCAATGGGATTTCGAAAGTTAAAATTTACACCTGCAGTGGAATTACATCTAAGTTGGCCTTTGGTGACGTCGACCTGAATGCAAACTTGTCTAAATTTATCGCACGTCGCCTCGCGAAGACCACAATGGAAGTAGCAATTATTTATTATGTTTTTAAATGAGTTTACCCCATAAGACACCCAAATTAACAAACAAGCATAATCTCGTGTTAATAAAGCATACATAACACGAAATAGTGTGTTATTAAAATGAAAAATGGCCCGTGATTTCCGCGTTTGTTTTTCCATTTCGTTTCGGCGATACAATTGACCACGGAAGTACTGCCCATTGGCTCTCAGGTAAACAAAAACAGATTCGAATGTATATATGTCTGACATACATTTGAACTCTTAATAATCTGACGGCCATATTATAAATAAAATATACCCAAAGTAGCATGGTACCAAATTTTCACCACTCGTGAGGAAGTGGTGTTAACCGCTCGCCAAAGGCGCGCAGTTAACACTTCTTCACCACTCGTGATGAACATTTTGTACGCCAAGATTCTATGGGTATATTCTATATATATACAATGGGAGAATTTGATTGAATGCCTGAATAATATATTTATTTCTGTGGCACGAAAAAGGGTATTGTAGGAAAGAATTTCGGCTTGCAACATGCAAGCAGTAAATCCTAAATCCCTCAAAGGCCAGATAGGTCTACACTATATTAATTATATCGTTTAGTAATCCACCCTCGAGTTCGATTTAATCGCTGAGGAAAAACAGACGCAAATAATTTTAAAAAGTCCGCAGAGAGCACCACATCTTAAATCTCAGTTTTAATATCGATCTTGGATGAGTTTCCTTCAGCTCCAAGATCGAACGGGGCAGTTTGAAATCCCTTGCATCCCGCCCACTTCTGCCACCTACGCTCTCGGTCCAGGTTTATTTTCACTCGTTATTCATGTTCCTTTGGATAAAAAGAGTCAGAGCAAGCTGTAATAGATTTAACATATAATACTGAACGTCGAAAAAGCAAAATAGAATGGGAATAAAATAAAATAAAGGACAGAGATAAAACAAAATGAGATAGGTTTAACATATACAGGACAGAGAGAAAACAAAATGGGACAGGATTAACATGTGACACAGGACAAACACAAAACAAAATAGAATAGGATTAACATATCATACAGGAGAGAGATAAAACAAAATGGGATACCATTAACATATAATACCAGACAGAGGAAAAACAAAATGGGATAGGATTAATAAATAAAACACGACAGAGACAAAATAAAATGGGATAGGATTCACATATAATACCAGATAGAGGAAAAACAGAATGGTATAGGATTAACAAATAAACCACGACAGAGAGAACAAAATGGGATAGGATTAACAAATAAACCACGACAGAGAGAACAAAATGGGATAGGGTTAATAAATAAACCATGACAGAGAGAACAAAATGGGATAGGATTAACAAATAAACCACGACAGAGAGAACAAAATGGGATAGGATTAACAAATAAACCACGACAGAGAGAACAAAATGGGATAGGATTAACAAATAAACCACGACAGAGAGAACAAAATGGGATAGGATTAACATATAATACATGACATGGAAAAAACAAAATGAGATAGGTTCCACATATACAGAGCAGAGAGAAAACAAAATGGGACAGGATTAACATGTGACACAGGACAAACACAAAACAAAATAGGATAGGATTAACATATCATACAGGGCATAGACAAAACAAAAGAGGATAGGATTAACATGTAATACCAGACTGAGATAGAACAAAATAGGATAGGATTAACATATCACACAGGACAGAGACAAAACAAAATAGGATAGGATTAACATGTAATACTAGACAGAGATAAACCACATTTAATGGGATAGGATTAAAACAGTATACAGGAGAAAGACAGAGCACAATAGGATAGGATTAACATTTAATACAGGACACAGAGGGAACAAAATGAGATATGATTAAATTGTAATACAGGACAGAGAAAAACGAAATAGGATAGGATAAACATATAATACATGACACAGAGGAAACAAAATGGGACAGGATTGTCATATAATACAAGACACAGAGGAAACAAAATGGGACAGGATTGTCATATAATAAGGACACAGAGGAAACAAAATGGGACAGGATTATCATAGAAAACTAGACAGATACAAGACAAAAGAGGATAAAATTAACATATAATACAGGATATACAGGAAACGAAATGGGATAGGACTAACATGTAATACACAACAGAGACAAACAAAAAAGAGGGAATTAACATATAATGGAGGTCAGTGGCAAAGCAAAATAGCATCGGATTGAATACAGGACTGAGACATACAAAATGAGATAGAATTAACATATAATACAGGACTGATACAAAACAAAATCGGACAGGATTAACAAATAATACGGGAGACATACAAAAGGGATAAGATTGACATATAATACAGGACGGAGACGAAACAAAATTGGGCAGGATTAACATATAATACAGGACAAAGGCATACAAAATGGGATATGATAACATATAACACAGGACAGAGACATACAAAATTGGATAGAATTAACATATAATACAGGACAGAGGAAAAAATAAAATCGCACAGGATTAACATATAATACACTGCAGAGACATACTAAATGGGATAGGATTAACATATAATACAGGACAGAGAGTAAACACAATTGGACAGGATTAGCATATAATACTGGGCATAGACACACAAAATGGGAAAGAACTAACATATAATACAGGACAGACACATACAAAATGGGATAAGATTAACATATAATACAGGACTGGGATAAAATAAAATCGGACAGCATTAACGTATAATACAGGACATAGACAAATAAAATTCGATAGGAATAACATATAATACAGAATAGAGACAAAACGAAATTGGATGGAATTAACAGATAATACAGGACAGAGACAAAACAAGATGGGATAAGATTAATATAGTATGCAGGACAGAGAAAGACAAAATAGAACAGAATTAATATATATTACAGGACATACAGGAACCGAAATGGGATAGGATTAACCATTTCGCTCGCTTTGCAATTTGGTAATATCCTGTGCTGAACCATATATTGGAGGGAATGGGGTTAAAGTGAAAAAAATGAAAGTGCCAATAACGTTCACGTATTTCTGAATTTAAAACTGTTATAAAACAGTACGTGGATAGTGTATTATCACTAAATCACCACTGGAGTGACGATTCCACCCATGCAATAATTGCAGATTTGTTGCAAACCATAACAAGCACAAGCAACGTTCCAGCCAATGGACCTCCGGGTTAAACCCGGAGGTCCATTGGCTGAAACATTGTTTGTGATCGTCGACTTGAATTTATTTAGTTCCTATTTAATGGACTGACCATGTAGTCCAAACTTTGCTCCACGGGCCATTATATAATGTTTGTCTTGTTTTGTCGCCGTGTGGCACAGGACAACATAAAAAAAACAATTATATATGTTGGGACAAGTTTGGACTATTGAGTTCGTTGTTGCCTCGGGTATTTCGGAATTTACATAGACGCGAAAAATGGTTGAGATCAAATGGATAATGCCATATCGTCTGTCGCTTGCATTTCATATAACATGCGTTCTATTGAGAATAACAACGAGCTATGATATCCATTCCCTGTACATGTATGTGGTATCTCCGTACTGAGTACGGACTTATCGCACAGGCCGTCAACAGTTGGTTCCGTACTCAATATGGACTTGTAGCAGCGAAAGGTTTAACATGTAATACATAACAAAGACAAAACAAAAAGGAGAGGATTAACATATAATAGAGGACAGTGGCAAAGCAAAATAGGATCGGTATGACATATACTACAGGATAGAGACATACAAAATGGGATAGGATTAACATATAATACAGGACTGAGATAAAACAAAATCGGATAGGATTAACACATTATAAACGGGACAGAGACAAAAAATGGGATCGTATAACATGTAATACAGAGCAGAGGCAAAACAAAGGAAGGTAGGATTAACATATAGCACAGGGCCGAGACAAAAGAAAATAGTTTATATTTTACATATTATACAGGACAGAGAGAAATCAAAATGGGACAGGATTAACATATAATACAAGACTGAGACGACACAAAATGCGATAGGAGTAACATATAATACAGGACTGAGATAAACAAAATGAGATGGGAATTACATATAATACAGGACTGCGACAAAAGGAAACAGGACAGAGATATACAAAATGGGATAGGATTAACATATAATATAGGACAGAAACATACAAAATGGGATAGAATTAACATATAATAGAGGACTGAAACAAAACAAAATCGGATAGGATTAACATATAACACAGGACAGAGACAAAACAAAATTGGATAGGATTAATATATAATAGAGGACAGAGACAAGACAAAATTGGATAGGATTAACATATAATAGAGGACGGAGACAAACAAAATGAGACAGAAAGAACATATAATACAGGGCAGAAACAAAACATATAATACAGTACAGAGAGAAAAAATAATATAATACAGAGCAAAGAAAAAAACCAGAAAAGAATTAACATATAACTGAAGAGAGAGACAAAACAAAACAAGATAGGATTAACATATAATAGAGCACAGATATAAAACAAAATGGGATACGAATAACATATAATACAGGCCAGAGGCAAACGACATGGAATAGGATTAATGTGGAATACAAAACAGAGACTGGACAACAGAGGATAGAATTAACATAGAAAACAGGGCAGAGACAGAACAAAACAGGATAGGAATAACATATGATACAGGACAGAAACAAACAAAATGGGATACAATTAACATAGAAAACAGGGCATACAGGAAAAGGAATGGGGTAGGATAAGCTTGTAATACAGGACAGAGACAAAGAAAATAGGAGACAAAAAAAAATGGGATAAGATTAACATACAAAACGGGGCAGAGACAAAACAAAATGGGATATGATTAACATACTATACGGGACAGAGACAAACAAAATCTGATAGGATTAAAATGTAATACAAGACAGAGACATACACAATGGGATAGGATTTACATATAATACAGGACAGAGACATAGACAATGGATAGGATTTACATATAATACAGGACAGTGACATACACAATGGGATAGGATTTACATATAATACAGGACAGAGACATACACATTGGGATAGGATTTACATATAATACAGGACAGAGACATACACATTGGGATAGGATTTACATATAATACAGGACAGAGACATAGACAATGGGATAGGATTTACATATAATACAGGACAGTGACATACACAATGGGATAGGATTTACATATAATACAGGACAGAGACATACACATTGGGATAGGATTTACATATAATACAGGACAGAGATATACACATTGGGATAGGATTTACATATAATACAGGGCAGAGACATAGACAATGGGATAGGATTTACATATAATACAGGACAGTGACATACACAATGGGATAGGATTTACATATAATACAGTACAGAGACATACACATTGGGATAGGATTTACATATAATACAGGACAGAGACATACACATTGGGATAGGATTTACATATAATACAGGACAGAGACATACACATTGGGATAGGATTTACATATAATACATGACAGAGACATACACATTGGGATAGGATTTACATATAATACAGGACAGAGACATACACAATGGGATAGGATTTACATATAATACAGGGCAGAGACATAGACAATGGGATAGGATTTACATATAATACAGGACAGTGACATACACAATGGGATAGGATTTACATATAATACAGTACAGAGACATACACATTGGGATAGGATTTACATATAATACAGGACAGAGACATACACATTGGGATAGGATTTACATATAATACAGGACAGAGACATACACATTGGGATAGGATTTACATATAATACATGACAGAGACATACACATTGGGATATGATTTACATATAATACAGGACAGAGACATACACAATGGGATAGGATTTACATATAATACAGGACAGAGACATACACAATGGGATAGGATTTACATATAATACAGGACAGAGACATACACAATGGGATAGGATTTACATATAATACATGACAGAGACATACACAATGGGATAGGATTTACATATAATACAGGACAGAGACATACACAATGGGATAGGATTTACATATAATACAGGACAGAGACATACACAATGGGATAGGATTTACATATAATACAGGACAGAGACATACACAATGGGATAGGATTTACATATAATACAGGACAGAGACATACACAATGGGATAGGATTTACATATAATACATGACAGAGACATACACAATGGGATAGGATTTACATATAATACAGGACAGAGACATACACAATGGGATAGGATTTACATATAATACAGGACAGAGACATACACAATGGGATAGGATTTACATATAATACAGGACAGAGACATACACAATGGGATAGGATTTACATATAATACAGGACAGAGACAAAACAAAATAGGATATGATTAACATATAACACAGGACAGACATATACAAACTATGATAAAATTAACATATATCCCTTTACTCAATGCAGACGATATCAAAATTTATTATTTTAAATATAATTTTTCGAAATTTTTGAAAAAATTTCAACAAAACCATTATCATGTGAACCCTCGTTGGAACGAGCTCGACGAGTTCGTTCCAACGAGGGGTCACATGATATGGTTTTGTTGAAATTTTTTGAAAAATAATATTTTTTCAACTATTGAATTTACATATTACGCGGGCGGATGCGTTCGATTCGTTGGGTAAAGGGTTAATACAGGACAGAGACACAACAAAATTAGACAGAACTAGATTTTATGATTCTGGAGAATCATGGCTTTTCAAGATGAGATTCCATAACTTTACGCGACTCCAGAGTGTCTGATGAATTGTTTTTAACTGTCTCACCGAAGTTCCTTTATTGATGTTATCAGAAAGGTGGGTACAGTAGTCTCAAATGACTCAGTTTGATAAAAAATATGTTTAGGCTAAGACCATCATTAATGGTGGAGAGGTTTATTAGCAATATCGTCGTACGACAAGTTAATGACCGACTAAAGGAGTTATGTTTGTTTGACACATACCCACTGAGTACTGTGGCTATTTCAAAATGATCCATTTTATCTGAAATGTATATAAAATATTGATGTCTTGTAGTTTGTAGAGGGCTAACAAGTGCTAAGAGGAATATTTTTCCATGCAACTTGTAATGTCACACCAAGAACCGCAAATGGCTATTTTTCTTAAAAATCCACAAGATGTTTTCAGAGAAATGCAGGGAGAACATGAATTTTACGCTTTTGATGGGTATCATTGTTTATCCAGCCCAAAACGTGTTAAGGGATGTTTTTAGAATACCCTTATTACTTACAAAAATAATTCTCAGTGAATTCTACTTCCACTTATATTGATCTCTCCTCTTAACTTTGGGTGCTGTGGGTGCGCAAACACAGCCCATTTTATCAAAATTTTGATGTTTGAGAACCTGCATAGGGTTAACAAATGCTTACTGGAATATTTTGTACATGCAACTTGTAATGTCACACTAAGACCTGAGAATGGCCAATTTTTCTTGAAAATCTACGATATGTTTTTAGAGACATCCTCAGATAACATGAAATTTAACCTTTGAGGGGTATCGCACTGTAACCAGCTCTAAACGGGTTAATGCTAAGTTTTGTGAATACCTTCATTACTTACAAAAATGATCCTCGGTGAACTCCACTTTCAACAAAGGAGATTATGTTTATCTCTTGGGTATATGTTGGGTGATGTGCGTGTCCGAAAACAGTCCATTTCAACAAAATTACGATGCTTGGCAGCCTGTAGAGGTTAATAAACGCTCACCGGAATATTTTGTCTATGCAACGTTTAATGTCACACAAAAACCTGCGAATAGGTCAATTTTTCTTGAAAACCTGTAAGGCGTTTTTAGAAAAATCCACAGAAAATGGGAATTTTAAGCTTTTAAGGGGTATCTCTCATAAGCCTGTCCAAAATGAGTTAAGACTTCGACTATTGAATACCGTTACTACTTACAAAAATGTTTCCGTATAAATTTTGCGCTCGATAAAAGAAGGCACTTTTCTTTGTGGAGTACCCGTTGGATTCTGTTGGTGTCCAAAAACAGCCCATTTTATCACAACTTTGACTTCTAGCAGACCGTGGAGGGGTCACAAATGCTCACCGGTGTATTTTGTATTGCCACACTAAGACCTGCGAGTAGCCAATTTTTCTTGAAAATCTACAATACTCGTTTAGAGAAATCCACAGAATACATGAATTCTTTTAGCTTTTGTGGAGTATTGCGTTTTAACGCTTCGTTTTCTGAATACCCTACAAAATTATACTTACAAAATTGATCCACCGTGAAAACCCAATTCCAATAAATGAAGTTATGTTTATCTCTCGTGTATCGTCTGGGTGTTTTAGGGGGCCACAAAAGCCCATTTCATCAAAATGTCGATGTCTGGACGACTGTGGAGGGTTAACATATGCATCGCCTAATATCTCTTGTATACGAACGGTCGTGTCACAGACTGGTCTAATAACTATGAATGTTTAAAAAAAATCGAGATGTTTTTCGAGAAAGTGCCCATAAACCCTAATTTTGACTGTTTTTTGCCAATTCTGGCGAAATAAGGGTTAAATCGAAACTTTCGCTTCGGTACATTTTTTTTTTTTTTTTAGATTTTGGGCCCCTCTATTTGTGTGTGAAATTTTGTGAAAATCGTTTCTAAAAGGGCTTCTGAATCGTACGGACAAAATGTGTGGAAAAAAAACAACAAAAACCTCCCCCACCCCTCCACCCCTACAAAAAAAAATAAATAATCAAAAACAATAGTCTTTTCCAGAGGGAAAAGCCTAATTAATACAGGACAGAGACATACAAAATTGGATAGGATTAACATATAATACAGGGCAGAGACAAAACAAAATGGTAGAGGATTATCGTAAATTATAAGACAGAAACAAACCAAAATGGGATCGAATTAACATATTATAAGGAGAAAGACAAAACAAAATAGGATAGGATTAACATATCATACAGGACACAGAAAAACAAGAGAGGATAGGATTAACATTTAATACAGGATTGAGACAAGACAAAAGAGGATAGGATTAACATATAATTCAGAACAGAGACACAACATAATTGGACAGAATTAACATATAATGCAGGACAGAGACAAGACAAAATGGGATAGGATTATTATATAATACTAGACAGAGACAAAACAAAATGGGATAGGATTAACATAGTATACGGGAGAAAGACAAAGCAAAACAGGACAGGACACAGAGGAAACAAAATGGGATAGGATTATCTTGTTATACTGCACAGAGGAAAAACAAAATAGGACAGGATAAATATATATTACTCGACATAGAGGAAACAAAATGGGATAGGATTAATTTGGAATAGAGTACTAAAACCAAACAAAATGGGATAGGATTAACATATAATACAGGACAGACACAAAACAAATTTGGATGGGATTAACATATAATACAGGGCAGAGACAAAACAAAATTGGATAAGACTAACATATAATACAGGACAGAGAAAAAACAAATTAGGATAGATTTAATATATAATGCAGGTCAAAGACAACGAAAATGGGATAGGATTAACATATAATACAGGACAGACACAAAACGAAATTGGATAGTACTGACATATAATACAGAACAGAGACAAGACAGAATTGGATAGGATTAAAATATAATACAGGCCAGAGACAAAAGAAAATTGGATAGGATTAACATATAATGCAGGGCAGAGACAAAACAAAATGGAATAGATTTAATATATAATGCAGGTCAAAGACAATAAAAATGGGGTAGGATTAACATATAATACAGAACAGAGACAAGACAAAATTGGATAGGATTAACATATAATACAGGACAGAGACAAGACAAAATTGGATAGGATTAACATATAATACAGGACAGAGACAATACAAAATTTGATAGGTTTAACATATTATACAGGACAGAGACCAGACAAAATTTGATAGGATTGACATATAATACAGAACAGAGACAAGACAAAATTGGATAGGATTAACATATAGTACAGGACGGAGTCAAAGAAAATGAGATCGAAATAACATATAATACAGGACAGAAACAAAACAAAATGAGGTAGGAACATATAATACACTACAGAGAAAAAATAGTATAATACAGAGCAATGAGAAAAAACAGAAAAGAATTAACATATAATAGAATAGAGAGACAAAACAAAACAAGATAGGATCAACATATAATAGAGCACAGATATAAAACAAAATGGGATACGAATAACATATAATACAGGTCAGAAACAAAACAAAATGAGATAGGAAATTATAATACACTACAGAGAGAAAAATAATATAGTACAGTTCTACTGTGGTGATGATATGTATGTATATAATATTATTTTTCAGAAATGGGATGCTATCATCTGTGTGTGTTTGAGGTTAAAAAATCGCACTGGCACAGACATTTCCTACTGAAACGTTTTTTTTTCTTTTAATATGCCGCTGAAAAATTGTTTTCATTTACTGAACCCTGATGGGTTTCAAACGTAACAAAAAAGTACATAAAATTGATTTAAACTAAGTGATGAGCTTAGGAACTGGTTAAACTGACTGGCAATAATTGATGTTATTCATTGATGGGCTCTAATTTAGTCCTTACAAGGATGTTACGCAAGCTTTTGTTTTTCTTATAGGCGATGACAGGTCGAAGATTCAAAGGTTCATTTAATTTAGCATTGGTAAAATTGAATTCATTTTTTAACATTTTTGCTATTTCGATATTCATTCTGTTGTACGTTAAAGTGTGCGTGGGTGTGTGTGCGTGCACACGCCCACGCGCGCACGGACTCACACGTAAGCGAGCACACAGACAGTAGCAGAAGTCCACTTTCGTAGGTAGCTTTGATATGTATACTTTTTTCAGTTTGCTTAGAAATATTCTTAAAGCTGTTTACGATTTCTGAGTGAATAGAATACTGTATACAATATTTTCAATATTGTGTTGTGCACACTATATCCGCAGAATACAAAGGTCTACACAAACACAAGTGGGGTGTTGTGCGTTTGCGTGGGGGTGTATACTTTTTTGTGTGCACCTTTTTGGGGTACGCATTCGAGGGCTGGTGGGGGGGGGGGGGGCTTGCTCACACAACGCACATGGGCACAAACGCACAGAGCGCTGCAAATGTCCATCGCTGTTGGTACCTTTAGTATACTTATATTCACTCTGCGTGGAGTCATTTTCAAACATGTTTATGCTTTGTGAGTATATAATGTACTGTACTTAATATTCACTACAATGCGGTGTAGGCATACGAGGAAATGTCCACAGCAGTAGGTAGCTTTATTACAATATTCCTCTTGGCTTCAAAAACTTTCGATACACGTACGACCCAGAGGTGTTGTTTGTTACTTGATCCATTTCAAATTGTTCTTTCTTGTTTACCACAAACAGAATATCTGCCCAACCCATATGATGAGCTGATCCTGTCATGTGATAATTGCCCGGACCTGGAAACCTGCCTCGAGATCAGCTGCATCGCTATGGCAACAGAGCGTGAACTGTACGGGTGACCACCTTTAAGTAGTTTAACTTGTGGTAACGACACTGTTGGTTCATATCTTGGGATGATTTCTCCCTTTATAAAAAAGAGATACCGTTCAACGAATAAGTGATTCAAAGACTTCGATGAGGGTTTTGCCCAAACTCTTTTTCCAGCAATTCGAAAACCTCACTAACATCCTAAACCCATTGAATCCTGTTGGTATCTTCCATATCCAATTTTTGACAGCAATTGGAGGAATCCGTACCAATTATTTAGGGTTAGTCCAGTTATTATTTTCAACGTACAATCCTTGTTCCTGCAAAACCACGGCTGTCTAAACCCGATTTTATACCCGTCTGCAGTCTTGTCAGAGCTAAGGAGTGAATAAATGAAAATCGGAAATGCCTGGAGCCGTAACTTCCAGTCATTACTCGACAAAATGTTCTGAAAGTGGTGAATTTAATTGTAAAACTCGGGCTATCTGACCTTCTTGCTCGTTTGTAGGTCTGTTGAGTCAAGGATGACGATAATGAGCCCGAATATCAATGAGCAAACATATAAACAGATGTGTTTATATCTATGTTCATTCATCGACCATGGTTACTGAAAGTGTCGGTGCATCCCCCTTCCTTCCCCGCAAAGAAACTCCTTCCTTTTTCCATTTTCATTTATCGAATGCTCCGATAAACCGTAAAAAAAACACTCGTATTTATTTTTAATTGATTCACTCAGTCAGCCATTCTGTGGATGGATATATGGATAGATCGACAGTTGTGGATGAGTGGGTGAATAGGTGGATGGAGGATGTATGGACAGATCGACAGTTGTGGATGAGTGGGTGAATGGGTGGAAGAAGGATGTATGGATTGATCGACAGTTGTGGATGAGTGGGTGAATGGGTGGATGGAGGATGTATGGATAGATCGACAGTAGTGGATGGGTGGGTGGGTGAATGGATGTCTGGATAGATCGACAGTTGTGGATGGGTGGGTGAATGGGTGTCTTGATAGATCGACAGTTGTGGATGGGTGGGTGAATGGATGTCTGGATAGATCGAAAGTTGTGGATGGGTGGGTGAATGGATGTCTGGATAGATCGACAGTTGTGGATGGGTGGGTGAATGGATGTCTGGATAGATCGACAGTTGTGGATGGGTGGGTGAATGGATGTCTGGATAGATCGACAGTTGTGGATGGGTGGGTTAATTGATGTCTGGATAGATCGACAGTTGTTGATGGGTGGGTGAATGCATGTCTGGATAGATCGACAGTTGTGGATGAGTGGGTGAATGGATGTATTGATAGATCGACAGTTGTGAATGAGTGGGTGAATGGGTGGATGGAGGATGTATGGATAGATCGACAGTTGTGGATGAGTACGTGAATGGTTGGATGGAGGATGTATGGATAGATCGACAGTTGTGGATGAGTGGGTGAATGGGTGGGTGAATGGATGTATGGATAAATCGACAGTTGTGGATGAGTCGGTGAATGGGTGGATGGAGGATGTATGGATAGATCGACAGTTGTGGATGAGTGGGTGAATGGGTGGATGGAGGATGTATGGATAGATCGACCGTTGTGGATGAGTGGGTGAATGGGTGGGTGAATGGATGTCTGGATAGATCGACAGTAGTGGATGAGTGGGTGAATGGGTGGGTGAATGGATGTCTGCATATATTGGCAGTTGTGGATGAGTGGGTGAATGGGGGAGTGATTGAATCAGTGATTGAACGGGTTTCATAAGAAATCATAGAACTTACGTAACATCCATCTGTTCATTCAGTTGACAGATACCTCATCACCTTTACTAAACTATTCTTCTCCTCTAAAGTCTTATATTAGATAACTAATACCATGAAATTTGTATATATGTTCCAGTTTATGTTTTTGTATTTATTTTGTTCTATATATTTAACCATTCCTACACTACTCATGACTCTGCGCGAATCATATAGAATTGTATTTACGTTTGTGTACAATGATCTACAAATACATTCTCCTATGGATGTGCAACTTCGACTTGGCGACCCCCCCCCCCCCCCCACCTTGTTGTAATGTCGTCAGATAATATTTTAATATTTCATTGGATGAGATCCAGAAAAATCTGAACTATGATTTAAAATCGATTTTAAATGATAGGGTGCGTGAGACACCAGCTAACAATGATTTGCCCTCAGAGGTTCTCACAAACAATTGTAAATATTATCAACCTGACGATATGCCCCCTAAGTATAATCTCCAGCAAGAAGAGTTTTCGATTCTTCGTCTAAACTGCCAAAGTTTCAAGGTTCATTAGGATTCTTTTAATGAGTTGCAGTACAAAACACAAGGTTCTCAAAACCATTTTGATATTATAGGCATGGCAGAAATATTCAAAATCCCCCTCCCAAAAAAAAATGTTCCTACACACTACATGGCCACCACCCCCTTACTAGGACCACAAGACCTGGTGGCGACGATGCACGTTGTGGTATTGGTATGTACATCAAAGAGAATATAGCTTTTAAGATTCGTCGGGATCTCTCAGTCTTTATACCACATGTCATCGAATCCCTGTTCGTTGAAATCAACTACAACAAGTCTAAATTGCTTGGGGTAATATAAAGACCCAACACGCAACCTAAAGCAGACATTGATCTGTGTCTGGCCAAACTAAACGAAATAATTGACAAAATAAATCACGAGAACAAAAAAGCATACATAATGGAGGACTTTAACATTGACCACTTGAAATTGGGTGTCCATTATAAGACCGACATTTATTTACATACAATGATTAGCCAAGGCTTTTTACCACATATCGAAAAGCCGACTAGAGTAACGCAGCACTCCGCTATATTAATCGATCATATGTTTACAAACAACATTCTATCAACATCCCTGTCCGACATAATCATCACAGACATTTCAGATCACTTCGCCACCTTTCACGTTGAAAGAGACCAGAAAACTTATGACACTCCACCAAAAACCGCAAAGCGTAAATTTAATCCAGACAGTATAGCTAACTTTAAAACAATTTTGACTGAAAGTGACTTTTCCCCCGTGCTCGAGATTAACTGTCCGAATGTTGCATACAACCTTTTTATGGACATATACCAAGCTGCTTTCGAGAAGGCCTTTCCTCTAAAAATATTCGGTTAAGAAAAAAGTTCGTAAAACGAAATCCCTGGTTGACGAAGGGGCTCTTAACCTCATCAAATAATAAATCTAAATTTTATAACAAAAAACTGAGATACCCAAATAAGCAGAATATTAGAAAATATAAAAACTACTGTAAAATATTTAACAAAAGTGAAAAACAAAGTAAAGCAATGTACTACTCTAACACACTATCAGAAAATGCAGGTATTATACGCAGAAGGTGGCAAATTATTAATGACGCCCTACTTAGAACAAACCATGCAGTCATCTTGCCATAATCATTAGTAATAGAAAATAATAAAGAAATAGATGATCCAGCGGAAATAGCACAGGAATTCAACGACTTATTCGCGAGCATAGGGAAACGTACTAGCGAACAAATAAATGTATCCCAGAAAAATGTTCTGGACTTCATGGACAGTGATGAACCAAACAGTTTTTTTATAACGCCAACAACTGAATACGAGGTATTTTCTGTTATTAACTCTTTACCCAACGAATCGCCCGTATCCGCCCGTATCCGCCCGCGTAATATGCAAATTCAGCAGCTGAAAAAATATTATTTTTCAAAAAATTTCAGCAAAACCATATCACGTGACCCCTCGTTGGAACGAGCTCATCGAGCTCGTTCCAACGAGGGGGTCACATGATATGGTTTTGTTGAAATTTTTTGAAAAATTTTAAAAAATGATACTTAAAATAATAAATTTTGATATCATCTGCGTTGGGTAAAGGGATAATTCTCTTAAGTCTAAAAATAGTGAAGATTGTGACGGCATCACTACTAACCTCATCAAACACTCAATTAATGTAATAGCTCATCCTCTGGCACACATCATTAATATATCATTTGTCCGCGGTATTGTAGGATGAAGATAGCAAGAGTTATTCCGATTTTTAAAAGTGGATACGAGCACGTATTTAATAATTATAGACCGATAAGTATTTTACCAGGCTTTCTAAAGTATTAGAAAAGCTCATGTGCAACAGATTCACGAAATACCTAGAAACGTCCCTTATCTCATATCACCATTAATACGGATTTCGGGAAAAGCATTCTACCATACATTTAGTAATGGAACTACTGAAAATTATAGGTTCTGAAAATAACAAGGAAAGTAAAAACAACACACTAGCAGTATTTTCTGAACCTCTCCAAGGCATTCGACACAATAAACCACAACACATTGATAACAAAAATGGAAAAGAAAAGTATGGATTCAGAGGCATCAGTAACAATTGGTTTAAAAGCTACCTCTTGAATAGATCGCAATATGTTCAATATGGCGAACAAAAGTCTGAACTCACCGAATTAGCATGTGGTGTCCCACAGGGTTCAGTTCTTGGTACGGCATTCAAATATGGGGGAAACTCAAGAGGAATTTATAAATACTAAGAATACAGAAACGTTCACTTCGAATATTAAACAACAAAAAGTATAATTCCCATGCAGACCCATTGTTCATAAAAGATAAAATATTGAAGGTCGCCGACTTGTACAAATTACATGCCTGTCAACTTATGTTTGATTCGAAAAATGGAAAACTTCCAGAATCTTTCGAACATTATTTTACTTCCCCAATCTATCTATCACACATGTGTACAAGGCAATCGGGACTAGTACGTATCAACAAAATCCGAACAAAGGCTTTAGATAGGCTGCCCTCATATGGCTTTCCGAAAATCTGGAACGAACTGGACCCTGAAGTGTGAAACATAGAAAATAGAAAAGAATTTAAAGAGAAGTTAAGAACAAAACTTCTGTCCTCATATCAAGAAAGTTATCAGTGTGACAACCCATACTGTCCGGACTGTTACACTCCACAGTAAGGGTTGCCACACCGATAATCTAGATAACATAAATAACTTGAGTGTCCCAAAATGTCGACACATCGAGGACTTATGTATAATAATATTGTGTCCATTATGGTTTTCTTGACTGATGAACAATACTTGAACCGTGTCATATTTGTTTTTTAAATTTAACCTTAACCCAGTTTGGTAACCATAATAATACCAGATTAGCACGGAGGGGTCGGGATACCAACTATCACATTCACCATTAGCCACCTGTTTGAACCCGGAAACTCGTCCATCTACAGAAATAGATTAATGGGGTACGCAGCCGTGTCAAAGTTGCAGTTCTACTAGCTACTCACAAGTATCCATACTAGTAGATCTTTCTATCAAAGATTAGTGCGCAGAGCACGTAGTCAGTGTTGGAGTTAAATGTATTACGGGAGAGACAGATAGACAGCCAATCTGGCTATGTCATCTCCCAACGGTATAGATTGATTATCATTTTCTAGTTATCTATATGTATTTTATAGTCAAATATGTAACTGTCTGTAAACTATACCGTTAAATAAAATATCTATCAATCTATCTATCTGCAAAATATGATAGGATTAACATATAATACAGGAAAGAGACAAAGCAAAATAGATAGGATTAACATACTATACAGGGCAGAGACATACAAAATCAGATGAGATTAACATATAATACAGGACAGAGACATACAAGATAGGATAGGATTAACATATAATACAGGACAGAGACATACAAGATAGGATAGGATTAACATATAATACAGGACAGAGACATACAAGATAGGATAGGATTAACATATAATACAGGACAGAGACATACAAGATAGGATAGGATTAACATATAATACAGGACA
This sequence comes from Pictodentalium vernedei, assembly GCA_031216915.1. Classification (NCBI taxonomy): domain Eukaryota; kingdom Metazoa; phylum Mollusca; class Scaphopoda; order Dentaliida; family Dentaliidae; genus Pictodentalium; species Pictodentalium vernedei. The sequence continues at coordinate 340,560,362 of CM062288.1, read as the reverse complement.
GAGACATACAAAATGGGATATGATTCACATTTAATATACGACAGAGACAAAAGAAAATGGGATAGGATTGACATATTATACAGGAGAGAGACAGAAGAAAATAGGATAGGATTTACATATAATACAGGACTGACACAAAACAAAATAGGATATTATTAACATATATGACAGGACTGATCCAAAACAAAATCGGTTAGGATGAACATATAATACATGTCAGTGACAAAGAAAATTGGATAGGATTAACACATAATACAGAACAGAGACAAAACAAAATGGGATAGGAATAACTTGTAATACAGGAGAGAGACAAAGCAAAATAGGACAGGATTAACATAGAATACAGGACATAGAGGAAACAAAATGGGATAGGATTAACTTGGAACAGAGGAGAGGAGAGAGAAACAAAATGGGATAGGATTAACATATAATGCGGGACATACAAGGCGCGAAATTGGATAGGATTAAGATGTAATACAGGGCAGAGACAAAAAAAGGAGAGGATTAACATATAATAGAGGTCAGTGGCTAAGCAAAATAGAATCAGCTTAACATAGGGGATGATTAACATTTAATACAGGACTGTGACAAAGCAAAATAGGATAGGATTAACATATAATATAGGACTGAGAAAACCAAAATAAGATAGGATTAACATATAATACATGACCGAGAGAAAACAAAATAGAATAGGATTTACATATAATACGGGACAGAGTGAAAACAAAATCTGATTGGATTAACATATAAAACAGGACAGAGACCAAAAAATGAGATAAGATAAACATGTAATACAGGTCAGAGACAAAACAAAGTTAATAGGATTAGCACATAATACATGACAGAGTAGAACCAACATGTAATACAGGACAGGGAGAAAAAATAGATAGGATTAACTGTAATAAAAGACAGAGGCAAAATAAATAGAGACCGGACTAACATATAATACAGGACAAAGACAAAACAAAATGGGATGGATTTAATATATAATGCAGGTCAAAGACAACCAAATGGGATAGGATTAACATATAATTCAGGGCAGAGACAAAACAAAATGAGATAGGATTAACATATAATACAGGGCAGAGACAAAACAAAATTAGATAGGATTAACATATAATACAGCGCAGAGACAAAACAAAATGGGATAGGATTAACATATAATACAGGACAGAAGCAAAACAAAAGAGAATATGATTAACTTATGATACAGGGCAGAGATAAAACAAACTGGGATAGGATTAACTTGTCATACTAGAGGGAGACAAAAGAAAAGTGGATAGGATTAATATATAATACCAGGCAGAGACAAAAGAAAAGAGGATAGGATTAACATATAATACAGGACAGGAATAAAACAAAAGAGAATATGATTAACTTATAACACAGGACAGAGATAAAACAAAATGGGATAGGATTAACATATAATACAGGACAGAGACAAATGAGTGCATCAACAAAACGTCTGAACTCATCGTAACATAGGTACCCTAGAAATAAATCATCCAAGCAATCTAACGGAGATATTTCGCCAATACGTCTACTTTCTAAATCTCCAACTAAATATGGATAATACGACCAAACACAATATAATACAATTGAATGGCCGAGGTTTTTAATAAAATTTTAATGAACGCTTTTTGCGTGCTGGAACCACTATTACAGAAACCTGACACTCAAGATAATTTTGTTTTCAGGCATTATACTTCGTACGAAGGGCGAGGCGGCGATCTTTCTTTCCAAACAAATTTGCACGCTGTCACGCTGTAACGGTTACGTCATGGGAGACATTAATTCCAAGGTGGGTGCAGACAACACAGAGAAAGAACTGATCATGGACAAACATGGCGTGGGAGAACAAAATGAAAACGGAGAACTTTTTACAGACTTCTGCTCTTTTAATGACCTGTTCATTGGATGCACAGTCTTCTCTCACAGGAAGATCCACAAGACAACTTGGATTTCTCCAGATGGGAAAACAGAAAACCAAATTGATCACATCACCATCGACAGAAAGTGGCGCAGAAGTCTGCATGATGTCAAAGTGAGACGAAGAACGGATGCAGCCTCAGACCATCACCTCGTGGTAGCAGTGTTACAGACCCAACTCAAGGCCTACAAAGACCAGGCGGTCAGACCATTTTACAAATATAATGTGCACAGCTTGAATAACGACGAGAAAGTGAACGAATTCAAAGTAGAACTGAAAAACAAGTTCAGTGCCCTGGAAGGACTACCTGAAGAGACGGTGGAAGATCATTGGCATGGACTGTGTAACACCTGGACATCAACATGCAAAGAGATACTGGGAAGGAAAACAACGAAACACAAGGAGTGGCTGTCAACCGACACATGGAACCTCATCACAGAAAGGAAACAGCTAAAAGAGAAGATCAACCAAACCCAGAATCAAGAGCAGAAACAAGAACTACATGCATTATACTGGGAGAGCAATAGACAAGTCAAGCAGAGTGCGAGACAAGACAAACGCAGCTTCATCCATAAACTCACAGACGAAGCAGAGACTGCAGCTGGAAAGAGAGACATGAAGAGACTCTATGAAATCATAAGAGTGCTGTCAGGAAAAATGAGCAACCCCAGTCGACCAGTGAGAAACAAAAACGGTGAACCCATAACGGGAGAATTAGAACAAAGAGCGAGATGGGCAGAACATTTCGAGATCTTAAACAGTCCGCCACCACCAGTCCCCGCAGACATACCACCGACAACACAACTACTGGATGTCCACACTAACCCACCAACGAAGCTAGAGATCATGAAAGCTATCAAGTCCCTCAAGTCTGGCAAGGCAGCAGGTCCAGACGGCATACCACCAGAAGCCCTGAAGGCGGACGTCCAGACCTCTACGGACATGTTACACCCACTGCTAGTAAAGATCTGGGAGACAGAAGCAGTATCGGAAGACTGCTAGAAAGGCTTCCTAATGAAACTACCAAAGAAGGGTGACCTGTCATCATGTAACAACTGGAGAGGGATAATGTTGCTGTCTATACCTGGCAAAGTCCTAACAAGAATCCTCTCCCACAGACAACGACATGCTCAAGAAAAGCTAGAACGCGTTTCTGTGGAAGCTGAGAAGACCGACATGAGGATCAACACAGGGAAGACAGAGGTCTTGCGAGTAAACAACAGACAACAGGACCCAGTCCGACTACAGCAAGAGGAGATCGTGGAAGCAGAAAAAATCACCTAATTGGGCAGCATAGTAAGCAAGGATGGCGGAACAGATGATGACATCAAGAGCTGCATCAACAAAAGCAGGCACGCCTTTAGAACTCTGCAACCTATCTGGCGATCTTCAGCATTCTCAGTCTACAACAAGATCAGAACATTTAACACAAATGTCACCCAGACGTTCTGCACGGCTCCGAAACATGGCGCACAACTAAAACCAACAGCCACAAGCTCCAAACATTTATTAACAGGTGCCTCCGCAAGATCTTGAATATCAGGTGGCCAAACGTCATCTCAAATGAAGAGCTGTGGGACAGGACGAAACAACCCCAATTGAAACAGACATCAAGAAAAGGAAATGGGGATGGATAAGCCACACAATGCGCAAATCTCCATCAAACATCACCCGGCAGGCTTTGGACTGGAACCCCCAAGGAAAATGAAAAGTTGGAAGACCTGGGCAGACTTGGCGAAGAGGCACCGACGCTGAAATGAAAGCTGCCGGAATGACATGGGCCGAGCTGAAGAAGATCTCCCAGAACCGTGTCCGTTGGAGGAGTGCTGTTGCGGCCCTTTGCTCCCGTCCGGAGCCAGAAACATAAATAAGTAAAGGTACGCCTAATTTTATATTTTAATGTACATAGCCTCCCTCTTCTGGGTGACTCCTGCAGGAAAGAACATCTTAACCCTTTACCTAACGTAACGGCCAAAACCGGCCAGCGCTATTCTCAAAAATCGCCAATTAATTTTCATTATTTTTTTCATTTATTGTCTCAAAAACATAGGTTAAGACCCCTCGTTGGAACCTATGTTTTTGAGACAAAAAATAAAAACAATTAGTTATTCAAGAATTATTTTGCAAGTGTCGTCTGCTTTTCAGGTTAGGTAAAGGGTTAAGGGAAACAGAAGAAGAACTTATTTCGAAATATGATTTGTAGTAACCACATTCCAGGTATGATGAGAGAGTGCGACAGTGGAACTTAAAAAGGGCCATTTGAGACACCTACTCGTCGCTTTGTTCTGAACGATTCAGAAAAGGGAAATTTGTAGACAGTGCTGAACAAGTAGAATAGTTTATAAAAGAGTTGCGTGAAATTAGAAGCACCGCCTCTCCAAAAATCTCGGCTAACCCTTAACGTTTCACCAAACCAGGCTTCTATACATATTGCAAGCAGACTAAATGGGAGGAAAGAAAACTGAAACGGAATTTAATAACAACAGTACATTTAGACAACTACGTATCAATCAGGCCAAAAACAAAACAACTTATCAAACGAAAAGAGAAAAGCTGTTGGGAAACGTATGTTTCAAAACTTGACCAGCACACTCACAACAAAAATTGGAGGCAAAGAAAAAAAATCAAATGTACAACACCTAGAAGTTAGCAACGCACTAATTACATTCGTTGTGGACTGGTGGTAAGCCTGGAATTGGCACTGATGTCAACGATGTGTATATATACAACAGTGCAGTCGCTATGGACTGGTCGTATTCCACTCATGGGTACTGCTGTCCACGATGTATATACAAAATACAGCACAGTCGCCGTGGGCTGGTCGTAATCCATGCATGGGTACTGATGTCCACAATATGTATATATAATGCAGTACAATCGCCGTGGACTGGTCGTAATACACGCATGGGTATTGATGTCCACGATGTGTATATATACTACAGTACAATCGCCGTGGACTGGTCGTAATACACGCATGGGTATTGATGTCCACGATGTGTATATATACTACAGTACAATCGCCGTGGACTGGTCGTAATACACGCATGGGCATTGATGTCCACGATGTGTATATATACTACAGTACAATCGCCGTGGACTGGTCGTAATACACGCATGGGCATTGATGTCCACGATGTGTATATATACTACAGTACAATCGCCGTGGACTGGTCGTAATACACGCATGGGTATTGATGTCCACGATGTGTATATATACTACAGTACAATCACCGTGGACTGGTCGTAATACACGCATGGGTACTGATGTCCACGATGTGTATATATACTACAGTACAGTCGCCATGGACGGGTCGTAATCCACGCATGGGTGCTGATGTCCACGATGTGTATATATACTACAGTACATTCGCCGTGGACTGGTCGTAATCCACCCATGGGTACTGATGTCCACGATGTATATATATACTACAGTACAGTCGACGTGGACTGATCGTAATACACGCATGGGTACTGATGTGCACGATGTATATATATACTACAGTGGGTCGTAATCCACGCATGGGTGCCGATGTCCACGATGTGTATATATACTACAGTACAGTTACCGCGGACAGGTCGTAATCCACGCTTGGGTACTGATGTCCACGATGTGTATATATACTACCGTACAGTAGCCATGGACAGGTCGTAATCCATGCATGGGTGCCGATGTCCACGATGTGTATATATACTACAGTACAGTCGCCGTGGACTGGTCGTAATCCACCCATGGGTACTGATGTCCACGATGTATATATATACTACAGTACAGTCGAAGTGGACTGATCGTAATACACGCATGGGTACTGATGTCCACGATGTATATATATACTACAGTACAGTCACCATGGACGGGTCGTAATCCACGCATGGGTGCCGATGTCCACGATGTGTATATATACTACAGTACAGTTACCGCGGACAGGTCGTAATCCACGCTTGTGTACTGATGTCCACGATGTGTATATATACTACCGTACAGTAGCCATGGACAGGTCGTAATCCACGCATGGGTGCCGATGTCCACGATGTGTATATATACTACAGTACAGTTACCGTGGACAGGTCGTAATCCACGCTTGGGTACTGATGTTCACGATGTGTATATATACTACAGTACAGTCGCCATGGACGGGTCGTAATCCACGCATGGGTGCTGATGTCCACGATGTGTATATATACTACAGTACAGTCGCTATGGACGGGTCGTATTCCACTGATGGGTACTGCTGTCCACGATGTATATACAAAATACAGCACAGTCGCCGTGGGCTGGTCGTAATCCATGCATGGGTACTGATGTCCACAATATGTATATATAAAGCAGTACAATCGCCGTGGACTGGTCGTAATACACGCATGGGTATTGATGTCCACGATGTGTATATATACTACAGTACAATCGCCGTGGACTGGTCGTAATACACGCATGGGTATTGATGTCCACGATGTGTATATATACTACAGTACAATCGCCGTGGACTGGTCGTAATACACGCATGGGCATTGATGTCCACGATGTGTATATATACTACAGTACAATCGCCGTGGACTGGTCGTAATACACGCATGGGCATTGATGCCCACGATGTGTATATATACTACAGTACAATCGCCGTGGACTGGTCGTAATACACGCATGGGTATTGATGTCCACGATGTGTATATATACTACAGTACAATCACCGTGGACTGGTCGTAATACACGCATGGGTACTGATGTCCACGATGTGTATATATACTACAGTACAGTCGCCATGGACGGGTCGTAATCCACGCATGGGTGCTGATGTCCACGATGTGTATATATACTACAGTACAGTCGCCGTGGACTGGTCGTAATCCACCCATGGGTACTGATGTCCACGATGTATATATATACTACAGTACAGTCGACGTGGACTGATCGTAATACACGCATGGGTACTGATGTGCACGATGTATATATATACTACAGTGGGTCGTAATCCACGCATGGGTGCCGATGTCCACGATGTGTATATATACTACAGTACAGTTACCGCGGACAGGTCGTAATCCACGCTTGGGTACTGATGTCCACGATGTGTATATATACTACCGTACAGTAGCCATGGACAGGTCGTAATCCATGCATGGGTGCCGATGTCCACGATGTGTATATATACTACAGTACAGTCGCCGTGGACTGGTCGTAATCCACCCATGGGTACTGATGTCCACGATGTATATATATACTACAGTACAGTCGAAGTGGACTGATCGTAATACACGCATGGGTACTGATGTCCACGATGTATATATATACTACAGTACAGTCACCATGGACGGGTCGTAATCCACGCATGGGTGCCGATGTCCACGATGTGTATATATACTACAGTACAGTTACCGCGGACAGGTCGTAATCCACGCTTGGGTACTGATGTCCACGATGTGTATATATACTACCGTACAGTAGCCATGGACAGGTCGTAATCCACGCATGGGTGCCGATGTCCACGATGTGTATATATACTACAGTACAGTTACCGTGGACAGGTCGTAATCCACGCTTGGGTACTGATGTTCACGATGTGTATATATACTACAGTACAGTCGCCATGGACAGGTCGTAATCCATGCATGGGTGCCGATGTCCACGATGTGTATATATACTACAGTACAATCGCCGTGGACTGGTCGTAATACACGCGTGGGTACTGATGTCCACGATGTGTATATATACTACAGTACAGTCGCCGTGGACTGGGTGTTATCCATGCATGGGTACTGAGGTTCACGATGTGTATACATTCTACAGTACAGTCGCCGTGGACTGGTTGTTATCCATGCATGGGTACTGATGTCCACGATGTGCATATATACTACAGTACTGTCGCTGTGGACTGGGTGTTATCCATGCATGGGTACTGATGTCCACGATGTGTATATATAATACAGTACAGTCGCCGTGGACTGGTGGTTATCCACGCAAAGGGTACTGATGTCCACGATGTATTTATATATACTACAGTACAGTCGCCGTGGACTGGTTGTTATCCATGCATGGGTACTGATGTCCACGATGCGTATATATACTACAGTACAGTCACCGTGGACTGGTCGTAATCCACGCATGGGTACTGATGTCCACGATGTGTATATATACTACAGTACAGTCGCCGTGGACTGGGTGTTATCCATGCATGGGTACTGAGGTTCACGATGTTTTCATTCTACAGTACAGTCGCCGTGGACTGGTTGTTATCCATGCATGGGTACTGATGTCCACGATGTGTATATATACTACAGTAATGTCGCCGTGGACTGGGTGTTATCCATGCATGGGTACTGATGTCCACGATGTGTATATATAATACAGTACAGTCGCCGTGGACTGGTTGTTATCCACGCAAAGGGTACTGATGTCCACGATGTATTTATATATACTACAGTACAGTCGCCGTGGACTGGTTGTTATCCATGCATGGGTACTGATGTCCACGATGCGTATATATACTACAGTACAGTCACCGTGGACTGGTCGTTATCCACGCATGGGTACTGATGTCCACGATGTGTATATATACTACAGTACTGCCGCCGTGGACTGGGTGTTATCCATGCATGGGTACTGATGTCCACGATGTGTGTATATAATACAGTACAGTCGCCGTGGACTGGTTGTTATCCACGCAAAGGGTACTGATGTCCACGATGTATTTATATATACTACAGTACAGTCGCCGAGGACTGGTCGTTATCCATGCATGGGTACTGATGTCCACGATGTGTATATATACTACAGTACAGTGGCCTTGGACTGGTCGTTACCCATGCATGGGTACAGATGTCCACGATGTGTATATATACTACAGTACAGTGGCCGTGGACTGGGTGTTATCCATGCATGGGTACTGATGTCCACGATGTGTCTACATTCTACAGTACAGTCGCTGTGAACTGGTCGTAATACACGCATGGGTACTGATGTCCACGATGTGTATATATACTACAGTACAGTCGCCGTGGACTGGTCGTAATCCACGCATGGGTACTGATGTCCACGATGTGTATATATACTACAGTACCGTGGCCGAAGACTGGTCATAATCCACGTATGGTACTGATGTCCACAATGTATATATATACTACAGTACAGTCGCCGTGGACTGGTCGTAGTCCACGCATGGGTACTGATGCCCACGATGTGTATATATACTACAGTACAGTCACCGTGGACTGGTCGTAATTCACGCATGGGCACTAATGTCCACGATGTATCTATATACTACAGAACAGTGGCCGAAGATTGGTCGTAATCCATGCATGGGTACAGATGTCCACGATGTATATATATACTACAGCACAGTCGCCGTGGACAGGTCGTAATCCACGCATGGGTACTGATGCCCACGATGTATATATATACTACAGTACCGTGGCCGAAGACTGGTCGTAATCCACGCATGGTACTGATGTCCACAATGTATATATATACTACAGTAAAGTCGCTGTGGACTGGTCGTAATTCACGCATGGTACTGATGTCCACGATGTGTATATATACTACAGTACAGTCGCTGTGGACAGGTCGTAATCCGTGCATGGGTACTGATGTCCACGGTGTGTATATATATTACAGTACAGTGGCCGTGGACTGGTCGTTATCCACGCATGGGTACTGATGTCCACGATGTATATATATACTACAGTACAGTGGCCTTGGTCTGGTCGTTATCCACGCATGGGTACTGATGTCCACGATGTGTATATTTCCTGCAGTACAGTCACCGTGGACTGGTCGTAATTCACGAATGGGCACTAATGTCCACGATGTATATATATACTGCAGTACAGTGGCCGTGGACTGGTCGTTATCCACGCATGGGTAGTGATGTCCACGATGTATATATATACTGCAGTACAGTGGCCGTGGACTGGTCGTAATCCACGCATGGGTAGTGATGTCCACGATGTATATATATACTGCAGTACAGTGGCCGTGGACTGGTCGTTATCCACGCATGGGTACTGATGTCCACGATGTATATATATACTACAGTACAGTCGCCGTGGACTGGTTGTTATCCACGCATGTGTACTGATGTCCACGATGTATATATACTACAGTACAGTCGCCGTGGACTGGTCGTAATCCACGCATGGACACTAATGTCCACAGAATAAATTACAGTTGTGCTTTGTACGGTTCTGCGAGAAGGTCGTTTTTCAAACCACTTGATGCAATTCATAATAGTGGTATTAGAATTAGCCTTAGGGGTTTTAGAGCATAACCCGTAGATTCGATGCTTGTTGGCGCATATGAGCCTTCTCGCGAGAAGCACAGAAATAACGTGTTACTTCAGTATGTTTCTAAACTAAACCTGGACCTGAAAATGTTGAACATTTTAACAGATACCAGAAACATATTCCTTCATTTGGGCATTAGAACTACATCCACTATGGAGTCTACCGCGCTTGAATCCGATTGGATGAAAAAGAACCGTGAAGCACATATTCCTCCTTGGCATCGAAGGAAACCTACTATCATTTCGGACCAAGCTTTCTCCAGAAAATCCGAGGCAAACTCTGCAATTTAAACAAAAAATAAGCCGTAATAAAGTCTAAATATAGTGCATACAAACGGGTATATACCTATGGGTCTGCAGATGGTGACAAAGTCTCACTAGCTGTTGTTACTGGCAATTACGTCCCCCCACCCCCAGTCAGAATGCCAAATAAAAAATCAATTTTTTTCAGGTCAGGGCTGTGGTCAAAGCTTTACACCTTGAACTTGAACATATCGAGAATGTGGATGAAAGGAAATCAATTATCTTTTCCAAATCTGTTTCCTCTTACTAGCTTTAATCAACCCCAAGTTGGAGAACCCTCTGACTTTGAAACTTCGTGAGAGGATGAATACTGTCATTTATCATATGACTCGTCCGTTTTGTTCACTTTAAAACATTTGATATTTTGCTTTCATATTACTCAGTGATAAATAAAGTCTTCGTCAATTTCATTGGTCAGTTTCCAAACTAGACAATTTGTTTGGCTGAACAAAATAAAACTGGGCCACATTTTCATAATTTGCATAATTAGAGTTGGGAGCTTTCATTGGTCAATTTCAAAACTGGACAATTTGATTGGCAAAACAAAATACAGCTGGGTGACATTTGTATGATTTCAGTAGGGAGACTTTACGTTATCTGTCCTATTTAGGGTGGGTTATATTGTATTAATCTTTTACCTACAAGAAAAACGCCATTCATTTTTTTTATATTTTCACTTTTTGCTTCCAAAACATAGGTTATGACCCCTCATTGGAACGAGCCCGACGAGCTCATTCCAATGAGGGATCATAACCTATGTTTTGGAAGCAAAAAATGAAAAATTTTAGTTATACGAGGATGTTTTTTTCCAAGTGTCGTCTGCAACTCAAGTTAGGTGATGGGTTAAAAAGTCATACTAAGTGGCTAATTTGTGCGTGTGTGTGTCAGAGCCTCGCCAAAACGGAAAATTCTTAGACTCGTTTCATAAATATTATATGAGAAAAACACTCATTCCATATCCTCTGTTTATCTTACCATTTTAGGAAGCTGACTGGTAATCGTGGGAAATTCAGAAATTTTCGAAATTCAGGGAGTGGTGGTAGTTTTAACCAGCTATGCGCCAAACCGTATGGGAATAGGTATAATTTCTTGTATAATCATCAAGGGATGTCACGTCTGCTATGTTTGGTATACTGGCAGCTCAATAAACCCAAAACTGATGTCCATTCCAATAAGTTGAATTTTGGACAAAACAAATACACAAAAGGAATTAATTGATTTTTATTACTTTCCAAAGTGTGATTTACTGGGATTTCCGAGTTTGATTATAAACGATAACTTCACAAGTGAATTATGCAATCAACAATTGTGTCATGTATCCGTGCGCGCAAACGAAGACGCTTTACCGTGGGTGTAATGGAGACTTCATTTTTTTGGGGGGGGGGGGGGGGGTGGGGTGGGAGGGGGTACTTTTTTAACCCTTTACCTAACATGAAAAGCAGACGGCACTTGCAAAACAAATTCTTGAATAACTATTATTTTCATTTTTTGTCTCAGAAACATAGGTTATGACCCCTCATTGGAACGAGCCCGTTCCAATGATTGTCATAACGTATGTTTTCGAGACAAAAATGGAAAAATAATGAAAATTAATTGGCGAGTTTTGAGAATAGCGCTGGCCGTTTTGGGCCGTTATGTTAAGTAAAGCGTTAAATAATATAATTATTGTTAATAATGAAAAGTAATAAACAGGGTAATCGCTTGCCTGGACTGGTTACGTGAAATAATTCATTCGAGGCGAGGGTATATAATGCGCACTCGTGTTTGTACAACGCTCCTCACCTCTCATTAATTATTTCACGTAACCAGTCCAGTCAAGCGATTACTCTCTTTGTAATTCTAATTGGTATGAATATTTCGATATATAATAAGTTCCAGAAGATCCACAGTAACTTTCATTTTACCATTTTAGGAAGGTGACTGATAAACGTGGGGAAATTTGGAAATTTTCGAAATTTAAGGGGTGGTGAAAGTTTGCACCAGCTATGTGCCAAACAGCGTGGACGGGGTATGATATCTTATATAATCATGAAAGGACATCACCTCTGCTATTTTTGATATGCTGGCAGCACACTAAACCCAAACTTGATGCCCACGCCAGCATTCTGAAATTAGGTGAAGTTTGAAAAAAGGCAATTTATTCTTACATTTGACATTCTAAAGACGATTTGTTCAGGACAAGTACATGGAAGCAACATGTACAGTCAGGTAGGCTAGTTTTCTCTGAATCAGAATGATCAATCACAGTTTATTAGCAAAATATTTTGGTGATCTCTGGTAGCAACTTTCGAATTTATGTAAAATTCGAAATCTGGAAGGGTGTAGGAGTTACCTCCCTGAAATTTCTCCATGTTTGGACGCTACGCCACCTGGCAACAGGTGGATTCCAATCCACGAGATAACGATCTTCGATTTGATGTACAGAAACCTTTGTTCGGACAAAGTGGAACGAACTCAAAAACTAGAGCCTGTGTGAGATTTGGACCACGGACTTCAAAGGAATCGACCCATAAACATCTGAGAAAATCTCCAGACAAAATTCAGGCATATGCTGCCGCTATTTCTAATCTTTTGTTCTTTAAAGTGCTAATCATTCCTTTTAGTCAGTTATATTAAGAGGTAGAAAATACAATTCTAGAAAATATAATTGTAAAAGTTTTATAGTATTTACTCATACATGCCTGAAATATAGGCATACGTGGGTCTATGATATGACTCGTCCGTTTTGTTCACTTTAAAACATTTGATATTTTGCTTTCAAATTAATCAGTGATAAATAAAGCCTTCCGTCAATTTCATTGGTCAATTTCAAAACTAGACAATTTGATTGACTGAACAAAATACAATTGGGCCACATTTTCACAATTTGCATAATTGGAGTTGAGAGCTTTCATTGGTCAATTTCAAAACTGGACAATTTGATTGGCTAAACAAAATACAACTGGGTCACATTTGCATAATTTCAGTAGGGAGAATTTACGTTATCTGTCCTATTTAGGGTCGGTTATCTTGTATTAATCTTTTACCTACAAGAAAAACGCCATTCATTTTTTTTTGTATTTTCACTTTTTGCTTCCAAAACATAGGTTATGACCCCTCATTGGAACGAGCTCGAGGAGCTCGTTACAATGAGGGGTCATAACCTATGTTTTGGAAGCAAAAAATGAATTTTTTTTAGTTATACTGGGATGTTTTTTCCAAGTGCCGTTTGCAACGCAAGTTAGGTGATGGGTTAAAAAGTCATACTAAGTGGCTAATTTGTGTGTTTGTGTGTCATATGATAAACAGAATATGAAATGAGTGTTTTTCTCATATAATATTAATGAAACTCGTCCGAATTTTCTGTTTGGGCTTGCCAGAGGCTCGCCCAAACGGAAAATTCTTAGACTCGTTTCATAAATATTATATGAGAAAAACACTCATTCCATATCCTCTATCTATCAACTTGTAACCTGCTACTCACAAAAGGTTAAATGTGGCTATGAATTGGCAAATTCGTCGCATGAGTGCTAGAAAGTTCTATGTCCCCTATGGGATATAGACGTTCCCCTATGGGATATAGACGCTGCCCTATGGGACATAGAACATTCTAGCACTCAGGCGGCGAATTATTGAATATATGAACAATGAAGCACTGTTAGTACCCATGTCAGAGGGACATTTGTAAAAAATATACTGACTTATAAAATTTAATGATATATGCCGACTTAGTAAGCTTATAGCCTGGCGATAAGAAAACTTAGTAAAGAGACAACATCGATCTTACGAAACTGCGATTAATATATACAGTACGTGGAGAGTGGATTATAACCAAATCAACCGCGGAGCAGATCACACAAGTATCTCTTTCAAATTTTGAACATATGGACAAAAAACAATGTAATGTTTCAGCCAAGAAACCTCCAGGTTTTACCCGGAGGTACATTGGCTAGAACTTTGCTTGTGCTTGTTATGCTTTGCAACAAATTTGCAGTTATTGCTTGGGTGGAATATCCACTCCACGGATGATTTAGTGATGATAAACACTTTCCACATACTGTAGCTGAAAAAAAGAAACAAATACTGTACCTGTGTGCACAGTTCATTTTGTTTAGCTAGCTATCACGAATACACCATCTCCATGATAAAATACCTAAGTATTTTGGAATAGAAAATATTCAATAATTCCCTAAGATCGCATCCAGTGACTTCTTCGCATCATTTATTGTCAGAATGTATTTTGCTGTCACAACAGAACACGATTACAATAATCTTATCCCGAAAGAGGACAAAAGTTCATATCCTTCACTTAAAGCAGATTTTTATCTTACTGCCTGGTGTTACACAGAATTAGAACAATCATGTGATAAAATCTCACGTATATAAATTAGAATTAGAAGGCTGAGAATATCGTTTCCTTGTTGTCGATATTTTGAACTATTTCTGTACATCGATTTCCAACAGTCAATTGGTATTATAATTGATTTGGACGGATAAGGTATTATAATTGAGTTAGACGGATAAGGTATTATAATTGAGTTAAACGGATAAGGTATTATAAGTGAGTTAAACGGATGAGGTATTATAATTGAGTTAGACGGATAAGGTATTATAATTGAGTTAGACGGATATGGTATTATAATTGAGTTAGACAGATATATTATTTATTTATTTATTGGTGTTTAAGATCACATATTTATGCACAATGACTAATCATGACGGCGACATGGAGGAAGCCGGAGTACCCAGAGAGAACCACCGAGCAACGGCGAGCAACTGTCAGCTCCCCAACATACCAACTTCACACAAGCAGGGTTAGCATTGGTTGAAGACAAGTGCACCATCGACATGTAGTACGCCTTAGTACACAACGCCACCGTGCCCCCACGCGAGCAATGGAGATGAAGTGTCTTGCCCAAGGACAAAACGCGGTTGCCGGAGGTGGGATTCGAACCGAGGACCTCTCGACTTGCAGCCTACACCTCTACCTACTGAGCCACCGCGCTCCTAGTTAGACGGATAAGGTATTATAATTGAGTTAGACGGATAAGGTATTATAATTGAGTTAGACGGATAAGGTATTATAATTGAGTTAGATGGATAAGGTATTATTACTGAGTTAGACGGATAAAGTATTATAATTGAGTTAGACGGATAAGGTATTATAATTGAGTTAGACGGATAAGGTATTATAATTGAGTTAGACAGATATGGTATTATAATTGAGTTAGACGGATAAGGTATTATAATTGAGTTAGGATAAGGTATTATAATTGAGTTAGGTGGATAAGGTATTATAATTGAGTTAGACGGATACGGTATTATAATTCAGTTAGACGGAGAAGGTGTTATAATTGAGTTAGATGGATAAGGTATTATAATTGAGTTAGATGGAGAAGGTATTATAATTGAGTTAGATGGATAAGGTATCACATACTTGAGTTATACGGATAAGGTATTATAATTGAGTTAGACGGATAAGGTATTATAATTGAGTTAGACGGATAAGGTATTTTAACTGAGTTAGATGGATAAGGTATTATGACCAGAAAATATTTAACCCTTTAACCTAATGTAACGGCCAAAACCGCCCAGCGCTATTCTCAAAAATCGCCAATTAATTTTCAATATTTTTTCATTTTTTGTCTCAAAAACATAGGTTATAACCCCTCGTTGGAACGAGCTCGTCGAGCTCGTTCCAACGAGGGGTCATAACCTATGTTTTTGAGACAAAAATGAAAAAAATTGGTTATTCAAGAATTTTTTTTGCAAGTGTCGTCTGCTTTTCAGGTTAGGTAAAGGTTTAAAGGAGTATTTGTTTGCAAC
Organism: Pictodentalium vernedei; assembly: GCA_031216915.1. Classification (NCBI taxonomy): domain Eukaryota; kingdom Metazoa; phylum Mollusca; class Scaphopoda; order Dentaliida; family Dentaliidae; genus Pictodentalium; species Pictodentalium vernedei. The sequence goes on along the minus strand of CM062288.1, from coordinate 340,544,051 downwards.
AAAGTCAGTCTGGAGTAGCCGATTATATATGTTTTGTATTTTTTATTAACCCTTGAACCTTGGTGGTACCGTCCATGCGAGTCCAATGCCAGCAATTGTCAGATCCCATATTCATCATTTCTCGGAGCTGCACGTTGAAAATATTGATTATTCTACACCACACATTCACTTAGCAGCCACCCTACTCAATGAAATGATGACGGTGGGGGAGGGTCACTTCTATTCAAACTGAGGTCGCAGTCACTGGTGCATTGGGAAAATAGAAAAGACAACGAAAAGGAGAGCCCGATGTGTAATTTAGGTTGCAATGGAGACCATGGGACACTTTATATTAGAAAGCCCAAAATACGAGGCTAATAGAATAAGAGTCACTGGGAAGTGGAATGGAAGAATGAAGGACATACGGTTGGTAGGTGACATAAAATATAGGGTCAGTATGCTTATCGGAGAGATTGGGAAGAATGGGGCACAGGATGCCATCAAGAAGTTCGTCTTCGAGTGTTGGAAGGAGAGAAGATGCGTGGGGATAGGAAGACATTCGGGAACACAGAGTTGATCAAGGACTTCTCACGTGAGAACTGTAACAAATCAGCGATCGGTCAAAGAGTTATTATGATTATCACTTGCTGACTCAATTCATCGCCTGTGTGCTAGAATGTTCTATGTCCCCTATGGGACATAGAACATTCTAGCACACAGGCGACGTCATGATAGATGCAATAATAAACGTGAGCGGTTCCAAATCATATAACTACAGTTCCTGTAGATATATTTGGGATTCAATGTGTTGTTAGAACATTCGATATTTTACTTTAAGATTCAGATTATTTCCCAGTCGCTACAGGAGAATAGGAAATATGTGTAACAATCGATTTCTCAGTAAAGTCTTTCAACATGAGAAATATAGAATATACCCAAAGTAGCTTGGTGTACCAAATGTTCACCACTCGTGGTGTTAACTGAGAGCCTTTGCCGCGCAATTAACACCACTTCACCACGCGTGGTGAACATTTGGTACACCAAGATACTTTGGGTATATTTTATTTATACTATGGTCGCCAGATTATTAAGAGTAGCTATTAGTTTTTCTCGATTTTACTGAACAGCAGACATACATACGTGCGAATCTGTTTTTGTTTACATGAGAATCGGTGGGCGGTACTTCCGCTGTCAATTTTATCGCCGAAACAAAATGGAAAAAGATACGGAGCCCTTTTCGTTTTAATAACATAATAACATACTATTTCGAGTTATGGATGCTTTGTTAACATGGCGCAATGCATTTTTGTTAATTTTTGGCATTTCATAAGGTAAACCCATTTAAAAGCGTAATAAATAATTGCCGGTTTTATTTCACTTTTCGCGAGGCGACGTACGGTAAATTTAGACAAGTTCGGATTCAGGTTGACGTCACCAAAGGTCAACGTGGATGTAGTTCTACTGTAGGTGTAAATTTTTACTATTGAAATCCCATTGCTGGCGTGTTCATCACGGTTGGTGTATAAAGCTAAAATTTATGTCATAGGCTTTTCATATATATATAGTACAATAGGTAATGATGGTATAAATACTATTGGGCTATCCAGAATTGGATTTCTATTACGGTTACTTATAATAATATTAATAGATTGATATGATTTAAGTTATTTCCGATTTGTAAATGATGGCAAAGACAATTTTTTATTTTTTATTTTTAGAATTAGTTTGGAAAGCGTCTGTAACCACAATTAACTGTGTCCACCACATATATGCCATCACCGTTGAGATAAAGCAACTTTTCAGTTAATAACATGAATTTGTGTCAGTAAAATCTGATACCAAACAACTGAGAGCAGTGCAGCACAACATACCAACGCCTATGAAACTAAGCACATTAACCGTTAATATTAGAGTTTAGATCACTTTGGATGGATCTCATGCTTTTACAAAGGAAAACCCTACCATAACAAATATTACCGTGAATCACAAAAGGCGGTGAATTCATTGCAATATTTTTTCAGATGAATATCAAAGTCAGTAGTAAAGGTTGTATCAGCACGAACCAGGTTTTCCGCAGTTAATTCGTCGCCTGAATGCTAGAATGTTCTATGTCCCCTATGGGACATAGAACATTCTAGCACTCAGACGACGTTATGCCGGAGCAAACCCGGAGCTCTGCCGGTGTCGACATGTTTTTCGCTCCATCCATCTAGATCCGCAAAATACTATTTATATTGCATAGTATGCTATATCATATCATATTACGTCACCCACTACAGACACATTGCTAAAGCTCGAGTGATCAGATTTGGTACGTACACTTTTTAATGGTGACTTCTTGTTATACAATTAGACATTTGTTTACACACATCCGACTTTTATCCAAAATAGTAAGTTTTAGCGTTTTTTAATCTATCTTTAAATATCAGGTCATGTATAAAGCCACCCTCTTTAATATTTTGCATGTATCCTCTCCAGCAAAAAAAAACGTGTCTAACAATGAGATACTGACTTGGAAAATTATCAACGGTTATATTAGAATTTATGAGTGACTTAATTCATGTCAACGTCACAAAAATTAGATGTCGGCTAATTTTCATGAAATTTTAGTATCTTGTAGAGCTCATCAAATTATGTGTTTAGGGTTTTTCGAATTATCGTTATTCTAACGTTTTTAGGTCTCTTCAAAGTTTTAGCTATTTTGATCAAATTTCAGTAAAACTGCAACTCTTGTGATTCAGTTATCTCCGTACCTATATAATACACAGCTATACAACTTCGCACACCGCTTTATGTCCATGTTGAAATTGTGCTCACCCATTTTTCAGGTTAAAATATCGCGCCCGATGCAAATTTTACATCATTTTCTTGACCTGTTAGTTTCAACTTCATTTTGAGTACCAGTCTTTTGTAATTTTATTCCCAACGAAAACCATATCTACGAAGAGGCCCCATGGGACCTGAAGCGCTCACCTCACAATAGTTGTTTAAAGTTGTTTACAGAAGGATTTAATTAGCATCTATAGCAAGTTAACACTACAGAGGAATGACGTTATTTAATTATTTACAATTCTGTTGTCCATGCCAGATGAATTTCTTCTAGTACGGGAATTCTACCACAGAAATAATGTCCCGATTTCCAGTAAAGCAAAACTTGGGAGTCCAAATATCAACCTAGACACGTAACTTAAACAAACCGGTGTGTGAGCCCTTCCCTTCCACCACCAGGATGCTGTATATCAAATGTGAAAGCAGTCTGACGGGGGATCTGAAGGAGAAGATATTTAAAGAAATTTCCTCATATCGCACTAAGCTGAAATTCGGGCTACCACAGGGGGCCCAAATATTAACCCAGAGACCCGATTTGAACAAACTTGAATTTCACCGCCCCCCCCCCCCCCCCCCACCTTAGAAATGTTGTATATCAAATACAAAAGCATTCTGACTGGTGGATCTAGAGAAGATGATTTCAAAGGAAATTCCCTCATATTGCGGTAAGTTAAAATTCAGGCTCCCATAAAAAGCCCAAATATTAACTCAGAGACACGATTTGAACAAACTTGAATCTGCCCACACCCCCTAGAAATGTTGTATACCAAATATCAAAACATTCTAAGACGTGGTTCTGGAGAAAAAGACTTTTAAAGAAATTCACTCATATTGCACTAAGTTAAAATTCTGCCTCCCTTAGGGAGCCCAAATATTAACCTGGGGATCCGATTTGTACAGACTTGAATTCGACACACATAGAGATGTTGTATACCAAATATGAAAAGATTCTAACTGGTGAATCTGAAGAAGAATATTTCAAAGAAATTCCCCAATATTGCATCAAGTTAAAATTTGTGATAACACAGGAAGTCCAAATATAAACTCAGGAATTCGATATTAACAAATTAGAACGTGCCCCCCCCCCCTCCCCAAGAGATGTTGTATACCAAGTATGAAAGCATTCTGATTGGTGGATCTGAAGAAGATTTTTAAAGAAATTCCCTCATATTGTACTAAGTTAAAATTCAGGCCCCCAATTTAAGAAGAAAATTTTTAAAGATCTTTTCCCACATTGCACTTAGTTAAAAATTCGGGCTCCTGTATTGGGCCCAAATATAAACCAAGGAGCTTCATTTTAACACACTTGTATCCCCCCCCCCACCCCCCATGGATTATGTGTACTAAATAATTCGGATTAGTGGTTGTGGAGAAAATATTTTTTTTAATTTTGCAAATATGCTGACTCAGCATTTTTTCGATGGCACCTTTAAAACACCCTGGCAAAACCGATGATAATATGTTTTTACCAAACAATTCTACTGGTCCTAAGGTTGCTTCATATCAAATAACAGTTGTCTGTTCCATGTGGTTTGGGAAATGAGAGCATTTGAAATATTAATATTTTTAGCTCTTGGGGTTCCGGGAAGACAGGAAATTTCGTTTGCATGAATTGAGTACTTATGACTCAATAATACCAAAAGTCAAATTTGCATCAAATCGGACCATCAGTTCAGAAAATAGAAACTTCGGGCCGGGTCAAAAATCTTGCCCTTCCCATTACAAGGGCAAATATTGATCCACGAACTTCGTTTGAATAAATTTGATACCAAATATCAAGTCATTGTTCCCTCTGGTTCATGAAAAGAGGATTTTTAAAGAATTTTGGTAGATTTTCTCCCACCACCTCCCTATAAGGCTGGGCAAGTTAATTTTAAAAAAATCCAAAAGACGATGTCAGAACAAGCAGTCTCCTCAAATATAACTAAAATTGGTTCAGCGGTTTGGGAGGGGCAGGTGCAAACACCATGTCCACGGACGACCGATGATGAGTGATCACTATAGTTCATGCTGACTTTCAGTCAGGTAAACTAAAAATTGCAACCCTTAGGCCATAAGCTCAAAACTTAAAGTACATCCAATTTGTTGAAATATTGTTTCTTTAGAAAGTTAAAAGCAATAGAAGATAGCTGTTTTTTTTTGGTTTTTTTTTTTTGCTTTTCGTCTAATCACCATTTTGACTATTTTACGTATTTCAGTAAAAACGCACTTCTTGTGATTAAGTAATCTCCGTACCTATATAATATCCTGGGACGCGGTGGCTCAGTTGGTAGAGGTGCAGGCTGCGAGCCGAGAGGTCCTCGGTTCGAATCCCACCTGCGGCAACCGCGTTGTGTCCTTGGGCAAGACACCTCACCCCGATTGCCTAAATGGAGGCACGATGACGCTGTGTACTGAGGCGTACTGCACGCCGATCGTGCGCATGTCTTCAACCACTCTAACCCTGCCTGTGCTGCGGTGCAGAGTTCAGAGTTACGATGTTGGAGAGCTGACAGCTGCTCGTCGTTGCTCGGTGGTTCTCTCCGGGTACTCCGGCTTCCTCCACCCGTAAAACTGTCACGGTCACGATTAGCCATTGTGCATAAGTATGTGACCATAAACACCAATAAATAAATAAATAAATAAATAAATATAATACCCAGCTTTTCAACATCCCACACCGCTTTTTGGCCGTTTGGAATTGTGCTCACCCATTTTAGACCTATAATGTCGCTTTACTATGTTATAAAGCTTAAAATAGCTATTTCCAAGTTTCTCGATTTATCGCAGTTCTTGATGTTTTTCAGCTAATTTTGTCATTTCATTAAAAACGAGCGACGACGTATCGTCGCCTGATTGCTAGAATGTCCTATGTCCCATAGGAGACATAGGATATTCTAGCACTAAGGCGACAGTATGCTAGTAAGTAGCTTAGTATGTTACAAGGCGACAGAGCGACGACGTATGCTTTAGTAAGTAGCTTAGTATGTTACAAGGAGATAGAGCGACGACGTATGCTTTAGTAAGTAGCTTAGTATGTTACAAGGCGACAGAGAGCGACGACGCATGCTTTAGTAAGTAGCTTAGTATGTTACAAGGCGACAGAGCGACGACGTATGCTTTAGTAAGTAGCTTAGTATGTTATAAGGCGACAGAGAGCGACGACGTATGCTTTAGTAAGAAGCTTAGTATGTTACAGGGCGACATAGAGCGACGACGTATGCTTTAGTATGTAGCTTAGTATGTTACAAGGCGATAGAGAGCGACGACGTATGCTTTAGAAAGTGGCTTAGTATGTTACAAGGCGAAAGAGAGCGGCGACGTATGCTTTAGTAAGTAGCTTAGTATGTTACAAGGCGACATAGAGCGACGACGTATGCCCCCCCCCCCCCCCCCGCTGTTGAGTGGTTCGGCATTGGCCGTGCTTCGTTGGATGTCTTTTGGAAATTCGCTTTACGATTTCAAAACCATCTATTTATATATGTTTTCTCGAACATTTTCTCGCGAAACAGTGATGTTGATAACGACGTCTCTTTCACGTAACCAGCGTCTAGTCGGTCGTCCTCGTGACACTTGTGAGCCGCCATGTTGTGACGTCATTGTCAAGATGACGGTTGCTTTTATTGTACATGCGCAATATGGGTTATTATATTGGCATGTGTTTTCGTCGCCAAGTTTGTTTACTAGATGTCGCCTTATCAGAATCTATGGGAGGAACACGGTTACTTTGAGGTTGTAAGATTTCCAACATTACTGAGTGGGTTCTGAGGGCATGTCCGATTTAATATGAGCATATCTAGTTATGTAAAAGGACGACTTTTAAAAGTACATTTGTGTACCCGGAGGCTTCATAATACATGGGGTGTGACTTTTGAACCCGGAGGCTTCATAATACATGGGGTGTGACTTGTGTACCCGGAGGCTTCATAATACATGTGGTGTGACTTGTGTACCCGGGGGCTTCATAATACATGGGGTGTGACTTGCGTACCCGAAGGCTTTATAATACAGGGGGTGTGACTTGTATACACGGAGGCTTCATAATCCATGGGGTGAGACTTGTGTACCCGGAAGCTTTAGAATACAGGGGGTGTGACTTGTGTACCCGAAGGCTTCATAATACAAGGGTGTGGCTTGTGTACCCGGAGGCTTCATAATACAGGGGGTGTGACTTGTGTACCCGGAGGCTTTATAATACATGGGATGTGACTTGTGTACCCGGAGGCTTTATAATACATGAGGTGTGATCAGAGGGAATTCTCGAGTTATAATAGATGGGGTGTGACTTGTGTCCGCGGAGGCTTTATAATACATGGGGTGTGTTCAGAGGGAATACTCGAGGCTTTATAATACATGGCGTGTGTTCAGAGGGAATACTCGAGGCTTTATAATCCATGGGGTGTGACTTGTGTACTCGGAGGCTTTATAATACATGGGGTGTGACTTGTTTATCCGGAAGCTTTATAATACATGGAGCGTGACCTGTGTATCCGGAGGCTTTATAATACATGGGTTGTGACTTGTGTATCCTGAGGCTTTATAATATATGGGGTGTGACTTGTGTATCCGGAGGCTTTATAATACATAGGGTGTGACTTGTGTACCCGGAGGTTTTATAATACAAGGGGTGTGACTTGTGTACCTGGAGGCTTTATAATACAAGGGGTGTGACTTGTGTACCCGGAGGCTTTATAATACAAGGGGTGTGACTTGTGTATCCGGAGGCTTTATAATACATGGGGTGTGACTTGTGTATCCGGAGGCTTTATAATACATGGGGTGTGACTTGTGTATCCGGAGGCTTTATAATACATGGGGTGTGACTTGTGTATCCGGAGGCTTTATAATACATGGGGTGTGTTCAGGGGGAATACTCGATAGTATAAGAGTTTTTTCCTGGCTTGAATTCTTTCAGGAAGTCTCGTTTACAGTCTATTACAGACACAATGCTAGCTACACCCGACGTTAACTCTATCTAGTCAAAGTGCTTTTTGACCCCCTTCCCTTACCCCCACCCACTATCAAACCCTACACACCCTTACCCCCACCCACTATCAATCCCTACACACACTTACCCCCACTCACTAACAATCCCTACACACCCTTACCCCCACCCACTATCAGTCCCTACACACCCTTACCCCCACCCACTATCAATCCCTACACACTCATCTATCTTATGCGGTACGCAGGGTTCTTACCAGTCGAATGAGTTAACTATAGTGGAATACATGCTCTCATGCCCTGTAGGTCAATGCTTGATTCTAACAATTTCTTGGAACGCCACAGTACTCAAACGTTAGATGATTGATTGCCCCTTCCTCTATCGTATAGCTAATTTATACGTCCAGGGCTACTCACATACCTCACCAATCAAATATATTTTTTTAATTTTTCATCCTAAGCATAGCCTAATATGCTATCACATTATAACAAGTTCATGACATTGGTCCAAAACGAGGGATCATAAGTTAGGCTTCCCGTGCAAATAATTATTAATTCCAATTACTCAAGAGCATGTGTTTCACAATCTTGTGGGCTAGTCGTGTTTGACGAGACTTAAAAACAAAACTCAAAGATTTCGGGGAGATTACATTCGAATAAAAAACGACACAGCTTTATCGCCCTCATCCATAATTTCACAAAGTCGTTGAAACATTATTTTCCTATGCATGTACATTTGGACCAATTGTTTACAACCATATAATACCGGAGAAGCAGAAATCTCCCCAATAACATACAATGCACTACTATCAGAGAAGGCGGTGTGTGTGTGTGTGTGGGGGGGGGGGGGGGGGGGGGGGATCAATATTTGTTTTCAGTTACTCTCTTTCCAAAACGATTTCAGCTCCCAATATACATCATTAAGTCACAATAGTACTGGTTGAAGCCTCCTCAGAGTGAAACAAAATCTATTTCTACCTTACTATTAGGTGTATGATTGAGTGCAAAATACAACCGGTGTCATGTACAACAATGGTATCTTCTTTACGTAACACGAACCGTGTTTATGACAACGCTTAACTGTCGGTAGCTGTTATTTTTTTATAACTTGTCCTATCAGAAATATCATATGTCAAATTACAAACTCTCAATAAAGAAGTTTTGTGAGAGTGTATGGAAAAATTCACACTACAGTGTTTCCCCAATCTCAACTATTAATCTTGTCTTCTGATCATACTCTCGTTATGCGATGAGATCATGTTCTTGATGAGATCGAACGGGAACATCTATATCGGTGTGTACAGCATCATGTTCTTTAGACTAATGGCTCTCATTATAACATTCGATACAATCAAACTGATGTGCACGCTGTAAGTCATGGATAATTCCTCAAGTTTTGTTTTTATTTTCAGCACCCTTGTTTTTGACACAAACTGCGCGAAGGTAATCATAGAATTGGCAAACGTATGACTAGCGGCGGTGAACATGGCAAACAGCAGAGAGACAGTCTTTCAACACAGAGTTCATGTATTGTATTGTTTTGTCTCATAGAATATTGTTTGTAGAGATTGGATGACATAGAATACTGTTTGTAGAGATTGGATGACATAGAATATTGTTTGTAGAGATTGGATGACATAGAATACTGTTTGTAGAGATTGGATGACATAGAATATTGTTTGTAGAGATTGGATGACATAGAATACCGTTTGTAGAGATTGGATGACATAGAATACCGTTTGCAGAGATTGGATGACATAGAATACCGTTTGTAGAGATTGGATGACATAGAATACCGTTTGTAGAGATTGGATGACATAGAATACCGTTTGTAGAGATTGGATGACATAGAATACCGTTTGTAGAGATTGGATGACATAGAATACCGTTTGTAGAGATTGGATGACACAGAATACTGTTTGTAGAGATTGGATGACATAGAATACTGTTTGTAGAGATTGGATGACACAGAATACTGTTTGTAGAGATTGGATGACATAGTATACTGTTTGTAGAGATTGGATGACATACAATACTGTTTGTAGAGATTGGATGACATAGAATACTGTTTGTAGAGATTGGATGACATACAATACTGTTTGTAGAGATTGGATGACATAGAATACTGTTTGTAGAGATTGGATAAAATAATTTTATACTTGAAGGGGATGCAGTGCTAATTTAAAGTAACAGCCCGGTATGGCTCTGTAGGGTTGTCAGTATGGCCCTGAGATTGGATGACATAGAATATTGTTTGTAGAGATTGGATGACATAGAATACTGTTTGTAGAGATTGGATGACATAGAATACTGTTTGTAGAGATTGGATGACATAGAATACTGTTTGTAGAGATTGGATGACATAGAATACTGTTTGTAGAGATTGGATGACATAGAATATTGTTTGTAAAGATTAGATAAAATAATTTTATACTTGAAGGGGATGCAGTATTAATTTTAAGCAACAGCCCGGTATGGCTCTGTAGGGTTGTCAGTATGGCCCTGTTAGGTTGACGGTATGGCCCTGTAGGGTTGTCAGTATGGCCCTGTAGTGTTGTCGGTATGGCCCTGTTGGGTTGTCGGTATGACCCTGTAGGGTTGTCGATATGGCCCCGTAGGGTTGTCGGTATGGCCCTGTGGGGTTGTCGGTATGACCCTGTGGGGTTGTCGATATGGCCCTGTAGGGTTTATTGCATCAAATTACGGACCCTCCTCATCTATTGCTTGTTCGTCATGTTATTTGCTAACCGCACTTACCAAAAGGTTTTATTGGATGCCGGTCAGAAAAATGTTAAAGGGCATCGTTCACGTAAAACTTAAAATCATTATATTCACATTCAAAAATATTATTTTAATTCTTTGCACATTGTGTGTGGGCGGTATGGCTCTGTAGGGTTGTCAGTATGGCCCTGTTAGGTTGACGGTATGGCTCTGTAGGGTTGTCAGTATTCTTTGCACATTGTGTGTGGGCGGTATGGCTATGTAGGGTTGTCAGTATTCTTTGCACATTGTGTGTGGGCGGTATGGCTCTGTAGGGTTGTCAGTATGGCCCTGTTAGGTTGACGGTATGGCCCTGTAGGGTTGTCAGTATTCTTTGCACATTGTGTGTGGGCAGTACATTTGAAATTGGTAATGTGAGTAGTGTACTAAAACTTCAAATGGTTATCTAATAATGTTCAAAGATAATCTCAAAAGCTTCTTTGTAATTAAGTGATAAGGTACAAACTTGTGTCCAGTCACAAGTGGATGGCCATCGATCTTTAACTTTTGTTCTAGTTTGGTGCTTATGTCTGCATTTATCAAACACGTGTAAACAATGGAAGATGGTTGCCCATTCGATCATTTGGTAGCGGAGTGACAAATCGCCCTGTAAAACTGTAAACGGGCTTTCAGTGGGGTTAGGTATTTCTTTTAATCCACCAAGCTGGATTGTAAATAATGTTGCTTGAAGGTGGCCATATCAGGGAGAAAGAAGTTTTACATAAGTTACATGCTATCTCCAAAATTATTCCATTTCAAAACAGATTTTGAGTCGGGTAGACATATTCTTATAATTCCGTTTTCAAATTAATGACATGGTGACATCGCAATCGTTGGGAGTCAATTGAACATTATCACAATAATTAATGACATGGTGACATCGCAATCGTTTGGAGTCAATTGAACATTATCACAATAATTAATGACATGGTGACATCACAATCGTTTGTGATTTGATTGAACATTATCACAATAATTAATGACATGGTGACATCGCGATCGTTTGGAGTGATTTAACTGAACATTATCACAATAATTAATGACATGGTGACATCGCGATCGTTTGGAGTGATTTAATTGAACATTATCACAATAATTAATGACATGGTGACATCGCGATCGTTTGGAGTCAATTGAACATTATCACAATAATTAATGACATGGTGACATCGCGATCGTTTGGAGTGATTTAATTGAACATTATCACAATAATTAATGACATGGTGACATCGCGATCGTTTGGAGTCAATTGAACATTATCACAATAATTAATGACATGGTGACATCGCGATCGTTTGGAGTGATTTAATTGAACATTATCACAATAATTAATGACATGGTGACATCACAATCGTTTGGAGTCAATTGAACATTATCACAATAATTAATGACATCGTGACATCGTGATCGTTTGGAGTTAATTAAACATTATCACAATAATTAATTACTGACGAAAATTGTAGTGAGACATTCTAACTTTGGTTCAGTTTAATAAGGTCGACAATTTATTTATCTGAGTTCGGTGAACTGGATCAAAAACTCCATATGAGTAGGTTTGCGTGTGTGAACCGTTCAATAATGATTGGAATGCGAGGCCTCAAATATGTGTATCAATGATCGATAAATTCTCACTCACAATCAATCATCGATAAATGCTCACTTACAAGCAATCATCGATAAATGCTCACTCGCAATCAATCATCGATAAATGCTCACTCGCAATCAATCATCGATAAATGCTCACTCACAATCAATTATCGATAAATGCTCACTCGCAATCAATCATCGATAAAGGCTCACTCGCAATCAATCATCGATAAATGCTCACTCGCAATCAATCGTCGATAAATGCTCACTCACAATCAATCATCGATAAATGCTCACTTACAATCAATCATCGATAAATGATCACTCTCAATCAATCATCGATAAATGCTCACTCGCAATCAATCATCGATAAATGCTCACTCGCTATCAATCATCGATAAATGCTCACTCGCTATCAATCATTGATAAATGCTCACTCGCAATCAATCATCGATAAATGCTCACTCACAATCAATCATCGATAAATGTTCACTCACAATCAATCATCGATAAATGCTCACTCGCAATCAATCATCGATAAATGCTCACTCACAATCAATCGTCGATAAATGCTCACTCGCAATCAATCGTCGATAAATGCTCACTCACAATCAATCATCGGTAAATGCTAACTCACAAAAAATCGTCGATAAATGCTCATTCACAATCAATCATCGATGAATGCTCACTCCCAATCAATCATCGATAAATGCTCACTCACAATCAATCATCGATAAGTGCTCACTTACAATCAATTATCGATAAATGATCACTCTCAATCAATCATCGACAAATGCTCGCTCACAATCAATCATCGATAAATGCTCACTCACAATCAATCATCGATGAATGCTCACTCACAATCAATCATCGATAAATGCTCACTCACAATCAATCATCGATAAATGCTCACTCACAATCAATCATCGATAAATGCTCACTCACAATCAATCATCGATAAATGCTCACTCACAATCAATCATCGATAAATGCTCACTCACAATCAATCATCGATAAATGCTCACTCACAATCAATCATCGATCAATGCTCACTCACAATCAATCATCGATAAATGCTCACTCACAATCAATCTCTATTGATACATATATTACATTTCTCATCCTTTTTATGTGGAAATTACTCGCCACGAAAACTCTAGATACTGAACCTAACTGGAATCACGTCCTAGTGAACTACGTCTTATAACGATTGTATAACGGTGATTAATCTTTTCAATCCGGTGTGCATCAAGTCAACCAGTGTCCTATTTACTGTCAGCTTCGAAACTGCATATGAAACAATTCGTTGTTGATTCTGTTGGGTAGGTATTCATTGTCCACACCAAGTAATTTGTTGGAATATGATATGGCTAAGAGAAAAATTAAATTCGAGTAACTCAAATAGAAATGCTCTCTCATGGAAATAAATAAAGGATATCTATGCTATTTTAGTAAATATCGGGAATTATATTATGAGTGTGGACCTGAAAGTTTTATTTTTCACGAGCGCTTGCGAGAGTGACAAATAATACGCTCAGATCCACACGAATGAGATAATTCATGATATTCACTAAAATAGCGTAGATTTTCTTTTTATTATATGCTGCGTGACATTTTACTGCATAATATTCAGCCCAATTCGACTGCAAAGAGTTTCAAGACATTAACAAAGATCTGATGATCGTTCGTTCAAGCCGACGTTCAACACGACGCCATGCGCCGAAGCGTAATATCATTTAGAAAGCTAGTGAAATACTGAAAAAAATTCATCGTGTGGACATGAAAATATTATTTTTCACGAGCGCTTGCGCGGCGAGATTTTCTTTTTATTATATGCTATGCTGCGTGACATTTTGCTGCTCAATATTCATCCCAATTCGGCTGCAAACAGTTTCAAAACATTAACAAAGATCTGATGATCGTTCCTTCAAGGCGACGTTCAAGGCGACGCCATGCGCCGAAGCGTAACATCATTTAGAAAGCTACTGAAATACTGAAAAAATTCATCGTGTGGACATGTAAATATTATTTTTCACGAGCGTTTGAGCTGCGAGATTTTCTTTTTATTATATATAGATCCGACCTTATCTTACTCAGGAGGCCGCGAAAAAAGCTGGTTAGTTCCTTCATCCTATCTAGGTTGGACTAATGCAATTCGCTTCTGAGCGGTCTACCGATAGAAAAGATAAATAGTTTGCAACGCATTCAAAACAACGCCGCTAGACTTGTCCCATGCAAGCCAAGGCGCGACCATATAACACCGATGTTAAGAACCCTTCATTGGCTACCAGTACAGGCACGGATTGAGTACAAGATTGAATCCTTATGCTACAGTAGCCTGGATTCAACCTTGCCACCCTATCTATCATGCCTCTTACATAATTACAGCCCGCCTCGTCACTTAAGGTCCCAAGATATGAACCTGCTCACCGTACCTAGGTTTAAACTAAAACAAATTGGTCAGAGAGCATTCACATTCTACGGCCCATACATTTGGAACTCAGTTTCTCATTCAGTCAGGAGAGCCAAATCATATAATATTTTCAAAACCGAGCTTAAAACATATCTTTTCAAGAAATACTTACTTGATGACCCATCAGTTTTAGAATGAACATTTGTGCGCATGACGTGTGTTTCATTGAATGTGTGTGAGAGCTTAGTGAGTAAATGGTATGGAATTGTAAAGCGCTTAGAGCCTTTTTCAGGGATTAAGTGCTTGATAAATGTACTTATTAAATGTACTTATTATTATTATGCTATGCTCCGTGACATTTTGCTGCGCAATATTCAGCCCAATTCGACTGCAAACAGTTTCAAGACATTAACAAAGATCTGATGATTGTTCCTTCAAGGCGACGTTCAAGGCGACGCCATGAGCCGAAGCGTAACATCGTTTAGAAAGCTACTGAAATACTGAAAAAATTCATCGTGTGGACATGAAAATATTATTTTTCACTCGCGCAAGCGCTCGTGAAAAATAAAACTTTCAGATCCAGACTCATAAGATAATTCCCGATAATGACTAAAATAGAGTAGATTTTCTTTTTATTATATGCTACGAGACATTTTATTGCACAATATTCAGCCAAATTCGACCCAAAATGCGTACGTTTCAAAACAATAACAGACATTAGGTGATCGTTCCTTCAAGGCGACGTCATGCGCCGAAGCGTGACGTCATTTAGGAAGTTATTGGCGGATATTTCTCGATATGTATCTATTTATTATCTTTTAGATAATTTGCGATAATTCACTGGCTAGCATATAATAAACGGAATTATTTTATTTTCATTCGCCCCCCCCCCTCCACCAAACAAATCATATTCCCACTCTCACCCACGGAAAATGGTATTCCACTCCCAGCATTGTATTCCACTCCCAGCATCGTATTCCACTCTCAGAGGTGACAGACTTTTTTCATTGTTTACAAATCGGTTGAGTTGAATCAATTACGAAGGTTTGTTTTTGGAAAACAATCGAGAAAATAAAATCAATACAACAGTTCACTGCTCGGATTGGAGTAGAGTACAATTTTTATCCTCTTGTCGTCGACGTGGATAACGCCTCGAGAAATAATCCCCCGCGCACCCCACTCGAGGATAAAAATCATACTCGAATCCGAGCAGTGAACTATTGTCTATTTATCTAACAAGCATGTAGAATTCGGCCTGAAAACCACGAGAAACGGTTCGTATCACATAATGTGTTCCGATTCCGTATCATATAGAGAATTCATTCTTATTCCGTATCATATAGATTCAACTTCCGGTAAACACCGCGCTATGACAAATAATATCATTATATGCATTGTTATCACGCATTAAAATATGAAATTTAAAATTTTGACCAATTCCAACCCAATTTAAACTGAAAAACAGAAAAAAACGGCTTTATGTAACTGGATTGTTAGATAAATGTATTATCACGACCAAATGCATGTCCTGTAATTTGTATCAGATTCTCGGCCGTGTTTACAATCGGACCACAACTCGCCCTGACGGGCTCGTTGCGATCTGATTGTAAACACTACCTCGACAAAGTACAGGACATGCACATGGTCATGATAATGTATGTTTATCTAATCTACTAGATACGGTTGAAACTGTACTATCCGGGATCTCTATTAGTGACGACGTCATCAAATACTAAACCTCACTATCAACCGACAAATTAATATTATAACTACAATTATCGATATTTAAACGTATGAGAAGTGGACAATTATCGTTATCGTGATGATCCAATTATTAATATCATTACCAGAGAACACTTAACTCTCCCCTCAACCCCGCACATTGAAAATTATTTTTCTGACAGTTTTACCAATCTTTCTAATTGTCTGTCTTTGCTGTGCAAATTGTCCTCACCAATGAGCAGTTTATGTGCCATTATACAACCTACAACTGATTTCGATTTAAGACTCACCATCAACCATGCTGTATCTTATAAACTTTAAATTTAATTGCAATAATTGTTGTTTTGTACATATGCGTTGATGCTATTGGTGGCTGGTTTTATTATCATGGCAGGTAGTATAAGTTTGGACGAGATCCAGATTAATCCAGAGAATGAATTTGATCATTTATTAACCCTTTACCCAACGAATCGCCCACATCCGCCCGCGTAATATGCAGATTCAGCAGCTGAAAAAATATTATTTTTCGAAAAATTTCAACAAAACCATATCTTGTGACCCCTCATTGGAACGAGCTCGATGAGCGCGTTCCAATGAGGGGTCACATGATATGCTTTTGTTGAAATTTTTCGAAACAAAATTAAAAAAAAACGGTATTTAAACTAATAAATTTTGATATCGTCTGCGTTGGGTAAAGGGTTAAACGATAAAGTTTGCGTGTTGTCTGAAGAGAATACCCCCCTCCATACAACACTGTAGATAGTACCTACTTACTCCCTAGTGAAGCGCGTTCAGAGACCCATGGAACAAGTAGTGCGTTATCAGCTTTTCATATTAATTACCAAAGTGTTCAAGCCCGTTGAGACGCACTGTATAATTTGTTCTCTGAACTGAATAAAGCCTAGAACACATTAGACGTCATCGGACTCACAGAATTATTTCAAATCCCGAGGATAAAACATATTCCCTTGTAGGTTATCAACAGTTTCAAAGACATGCAATAATCAACGACCATGATGGACATGGGAGTGCTGGGATTTTCAGTAAAGCTGATATAACTTTTAGTAATCGACATTATCTTACTTTCATAAGTCTTTGCAAGTTGCTGATTCTGTGATTGATGTATTTGATCATTATGATAACGAGAACTCCGTAAAGACGGGAAAAGGAGAAGGAGGACTAACGGATAAGAACGGATGTCAGATTTATCAAGTTACAGGGGCGAGGCATGTTACCAAATGGAGGACATTTCTGACTGTTGCAATCAATAAAGCTAACTTGTGTCAGTTTCTCTGTAAGTATGTCGAGAAGCATGTGCCTGTTTATCTACATGGTAATCAAACAATATATCTGGCCGAAGGTTACAAAGATGGCTCACTTGAAAAAGTAGTAACAAAATCTGGAACAACAGAAACACTCGAACTGACTTGCGGACAAAAAGATTCTGACACCCGTATGATTTTTCATGCATTTGGGATGAATTCTGAATTTACTATCAGGAAGGGACGACCACCATACAATCTGCCGATCCTGGTGTGTTTTTGTATCGGTGTACTTTTATCCACAATTGAAACATGTATCGAAATTCTGCACTGAAACCGGAACCATTTTCAAAAACAAAGATCATCACATGTTCATTCCCGCTCACCAGATAAACTAGAAGTCGGGTGTTCAAAAAGCTCATGTTTGTCAGCTATCCATTCACTCACAGGTTGTGACAGAATATCATCGATATGTGGCTTTGGCAATAAAATGCATCTGATACTCTTGAGATGAAAGGGCCAACTGAATTATCTGCCCTTTCTTGTCTTGTGGAAAATGTCATTAACTTGGATTCAGTTAAATATGCTCCTCTGGCCTTTATTTCTCTACTGCATGACCCAAAGGAAAAAGAAAAAGACTGTCATAACGACCTGTATAAACAAATGTGAGGCTAGCTTCCATCAACATTTTCTGACAGCCTAAACTGTGTCCACAGTGACAAAGCAAACGTTCCTGTGTCGCCATCAGAGTTTGGGTGGGAATTGAAACTTGTTGGATGTTCGCTTGTATATTTTGAAGGACCTATGACATCAGAACTACTCAAGGATCTGATATCTTTACTGCAAACCAAGACAAAAGTGTTCATCAGAATATACGAGGCACGAAAATGGCCTTTTCTGCGAAGAATTATGCCCATATTCGTTCCCAAACAAACAGAGAATGGACCAGGGGCGTAGCTAGGATTTCCTATTGAGTGGGCATAATTTTTTTTCGGGGGGCGGGGGGGGGGGGGGGGGTGTCGGTCGATATATGCCATGGGCATATCCGAAGGTCGTAGGCCTGTGGTGGGGTGAGTATGGCCCTCCCATTGGTGGGGTTTCGGGAGGCTCCCTCGAACCAATATCCATGAAAAAGCCATACTCACCCAACCACTGGCTTACGGTATCCTCACCCGAGAAAATTTTGAAAATTCAATGCCCTGAAACTGAATCTGGGACCTCCTGGTGCTTTAATTTTACGATTTTGAGGGGGCATGCCCCCCACCCCCTAGGTCCACCTAGGCTGAGCCACTGGAATGGACGATTGGATGACGAAACTATTGGATAATAATGATCTTGTACTTACAGTCGAGTCTGACATTATGTTACAGTGATCAATCACGATCAGCAGTGCTAAACAGATCTTGTCTTCTGGCAAGCCTCGATGAGAAAGTATAATATGAGTGATAATAAACAATTTACGATATCACCCTGCTGGAACTATTCCTTGGTATCTAATGCTGTATCAAACATGAACATGTAACAAGCTTATCTCAGCTAATACATATAATATTTATGTGCCCAGAAGACCTAAACAGTTTTGATATGTTCAAGGTTTTTGATCCAATCCTTAAGATCAACAAATCCCACCAAGTGGTATATCTGTTTATCGTGTACCTGGTCATCATCTTTGTGCCTTGGATTCCTTTCCTTCTTTACATGTTTGGTGATATTGAATTCAACCCCGGCCCATTCCCCATGTGATAGACATTCATCATAACAATCCTATTTTTACGTGCCTAAGTATTCGTTACATGAGCATACAAAGTCTCAAACCTAAAATCGATATACATCATTGCGAAATGTCTCTTTGAGGTCTATGCGTTCACTGAAACATGGCAAACATCACTGGCCAATAACACTGAAATCCAGCAAAGTGGATACCAGAGACCACGTAGAAAGGACCGCTCAACTAAGCTGGCAGTTTTCATTAAACCAGTTTTAATATTCAAACACAGATATGACCCGGACACTCCATTACTGGAGTGTCTCTGGGTTGAAATAGAAACACTTGGTGCTCCAATTCTCTTGGGTGTCTTTTATCGACCACCAGGAGACGAGGTTATTGCTGGGATTGGATATATGATTCCATTGATAAAGCTAAAGACACAGTCATTCCCAATATAGTTGTTACTGGGGATTTTAATGACAGCCAGAATACTGCCTCCAATAAAGTGAAATATTTAATTCATGCATTCAATTTGAGACAATTGATAACACAGCCAACGTTTTTACTGAACACAGGTCTAGCGTTTTGGCGTTAATTGCTCTAACAGTCTCTTCACGTAATATCCAGTGGTGCCCTCGCCCCCTTTATTCCCGACATGACCTGATATCTTTGCTCTTTTTTTCAACTAAAAAAGATAATCTCGTAAACATACCAAACGACTTATCTGGTTGTATAATGAGGGGAACTATGTCAACCTAAATAATGCTGTATGAGAAGAATCCGCGAATCTCGTGACCACTAACAACCGTATCGATGCTGTTGTTGAAACTTTTACATCCAAATTGCACAGTTTAGCTGATAACTATATTTTCTACAAAACTATTACCGCGAGAAAAGCCGAATACAAATGGATGCACAACAAAATAAGACTACTCATTAGGCAAAGGAAAAAAATATATCACTCTGCAAAGCGCTTAGGTCATCCTAATTCATGGGCTGAATGCCGTGCTAAACGCCACGAAGTTGTGGCCAATATCAGAAAGTCTAAAAATGATTATTTTTTGATAATTCAGAGTATTCTAGATAATCCGAGGACGCAGCCAACTGAATGGTGGAAGACATTAAAAACCTTTGTGGGTGGCAAGCCGCCTGAAATTGCAAGCTTACTGTACAATGACACCCCACTCTCGTTCGACCTAGACAAGGCTGAGGCATTTAACAACTACTTCAGTATGATATCAACTTTTGACGACCTCTAGGCTGCCATGCCCAATCGGTGCTTCGAGCTTCGTTCAACTCTTAAACGCCAAAGATGTCTTCGATTCTTTAAAATTAATGAAGGCCAACAAAGCTCGTAGACCGGATGCTATAAATCTCCGATTGCTTAAGGAGTGTTCGTCATCCTTGTGTGATCCACTGACTAATCTATTGAACTACTCACTGGAACAATCTTACTTTCCTAATGAGTGGAAAAAAAACAATGGGTTTCCAGTGTTGAAGAAAGATCCTCCTAACTTCCTCCTAACTTAGTATTTAATTATCGCCTCATTTATCTTCTAAGAAAGATCCTCCTAACTTAGTATCTAATTATCGCCTTATTTATCTACTAAGAAAGATCATCCTAACCTAATATTTAATTATCGCCTCATTTATCTACTAAGAAAGATCCTCCTAACTTAGTATTTAATTATCGCCTCATTTATCTACTAAGAAAGATCCTCCTAACTTAGTATTTAATTATCGCCTCATTTAAGTACCAAGAAAGATCCTCCTAACTTAGTATTAAATTACCGCCTCATTTATGTACTAAGAAATATCCTCCTAACTTAGTACTTAAATATAGCCTCATTTATGTACTAAGAAAGATCCTCCTAACTTAGTATTTAATTATCACCTCATTTATCTCCTAAAAAAGATCCTCCTAACTTAGTATCTAATTATCGCCTCATTTATCTACTAAGAAAGATCCTCCTAACTTAGTATCTAATTATCGCCTCATTTATCTACTAAGAAAGATCCTCTAACTTCGTATCTAATTATCGCCTCATTTATCTACTAAGAAAGATCCTCTAACTTAGTATCTAATTATCGCCTTATTTATCTACTAAGAAAGATCCTCCTAACCTAATATTTAATTATCGCCTCATTTATCTACTAAGAAAGATCCTCCTAACTTAGTATTTAATTATAGCCTCATTAATCTACTAAGAAAGATCCTCCTAACTTCGTATTTAATTATCACCTCATTTATCTCCTAAAAAAGATCCTCCTAACTTAGTATCTAATTATCGCCTCATTTATCTACTAAGAAAGATCCTCTAACTTAGTATCTAATTATCGCCTTATTTATCTACTAAGAAAGATCCTCTAACTTAGTATCTAATTATCGCCTCATTTGTCTACTAAGAAAGATCCTCCTAACTTAGTATTTAATTATCACTCCATTTATCTACTAAGAATAATCCTCCTACTTAGTATTTAATTATCGCCTCATTTATCTACTAAGAAAGATCCTCCTAACTTAGTATTTAATTATCGCCTCATTTATCTACTAAGAAACATCCTCCCAACTTAGTATCTAATTATCGCCTCATTTGTCTACTAAGAAAGATCCTCCTAACTTAGTATTTAATTATCGCCTCATTTATCTACTAAGAATAATCCTCCTAACTTAGTATTTAATTATCGCCTCATTTATCTACTAAGAAAGATCCTCCTAACTTAGTATTTAATTATAGCCTCATTTATCTACTAAGAAAGATCCTCCTAACTTAGTAATTAATTATCGCCTCATTTATCTACTAAGAAAGATCCTCCTAACTTAGTATTTAATTATCGCCTCATTTATCTACTAAGAAAGATCCTCCTAACTTAGTATCTAATTATCACCTCATATATCTACTAAGAATAATCCTCCTAACTTAGTGTCTAACTATCGCCTCATTTATCTACTAGGAAATATCCTCCTAACTTAGTATCTAACTATCGCCTCATTTATCTATTAAGAAAGATCCTCCTAATTTAGTATTTAATTATCGCCTCATTTATCTACTAAGAAAGATCCTCCTAACTTAGTATTTAATTATCACCTCATTTATCTACTAAGAATAATCCTCCTAACTTAGTATTTAATTATCGCCTTATTCATCCACTAAGAAAGATCCTCCTACCTTAGTATTTAATTATCGCCTCATTTATCTACTAAGCTACCTTGGCAAAGACGTCAAAAAATGCACAAAAAAAAATTCGCATTGTATTTTACGATATAAGGAAGGCCATTGACAAAGTTTGGCGCAAGGGCCTATTGCATAAAATCGAAAAAATAGAATTACTGGAAAACTGTTCATGAATCTTAACTATCTGATCAAATGCAGAGAGTTATAATTAGTTCTGTATTGTCAGCTTGGAAACGTTTCAATTCAGGTGTCCCACGGGGTTCTGTTCTGGGCATTCTCTTCTTTTTATTATAAGCAACGACATCAAAGCAAATGTGATCACCAGTATTATGCTAATTGCTGATGACACCACACTTCACTTGATTGTACAGGACCCCCACCAAACTTCGGTTGTATTGAATAATGGTATTGTAAATATCGCAGAATGGGCTCGAACTTGTTTTGTGGATTTCAATCCTTCGAAAACATAAACTATGGTAATCTCTCGTAAAACAAACTGTTTCTCCCATCGACCACTAATAATGTCCAACAAACAAATAAAATAAGTCACCAATCATAAACACTTGTGAATTGTTTTTAACCAAGAAGGTAACTGGAAAACCCATATAGACCATATTAGTGCTACATATTTGGAGACGAATTGATCTCAGCAGTAAAAATAAATTCAATCTTGGTCGAAGTACATTAGAAAAAAAATATTTTGCCTTTATTCGGTCACTTCTAGAATACGCCGACACCGTCTGGATAATTGTACAAATAACGAAATAGATGAAGATGAGAAAATAAAATAGCTGCTGCTAGAATTGTTACTATCGCAACAAAAAGTGCCAGCAAAACGGGTTTGGAGGAAAATTAGAATCTCGGAGAAAAAAACATTAATTAGTCCAATTCTTCAAGCTGTGTCATAAACTAACTCCGCAATTTATTTCCTGCCGAATTCCACCATTCATTTCAGAAAAGCAATCATATAGTCTTCCATCTAATCAAAATATTAGAGTGCCCTTCTGTCAAAAGACATCCCATCAAAAGTAATTTTTTCAGCGGCAATAAAACTTTGGTATGATATTCCACAACCAATAAGGAAAACCACTCAATTATGAACTTCAAAAGATATCTCAATCGAAATAATTGATGCCACCCCAACTTCTATAAAACAATCTGAATACCGAGAAGCTCAAATATTTCACTCTAAGACTCCGACTTCATTGTATTAGCCTGGATGACCACCTCTATATAAACAACTTAGTTATTTCACCTGTATGTGTATGTGGGAAGTGTGAAACTATAGACCATTTTTGTTAGAATGTCAACTTCATAACATAATAAGGAATGAATCGTTGGAACCTTCAAATATTTCATAGACAGTGATATCCTTCTGTATGGATCCGAGTTTTATGATGACTTCACAAAGAGAAATATATTTAACACTGCCCAGTCATATATCGTGAAGAAAAAACACTTGAAATAAGATCAGAATTTCTACATAGTCTACAACACTCACTCACTTCCAGGCCTCAAACCCTAGACAAGTCGGGGTGGGTATCTCGTGTGTGCGGGGAGCGCGGTGGCTCAGTAGGTAGAGGTGCAGGCTGCAAAGTCCTCGGTTCGAATCCCACCTGCGGCAACCGCGTTGTGTCCTTGGGCAAGACACTTCAACTCCATTGCCCGCGTGGGGGCACGATGACGCCGTGTACTAAGGCGTACTGCACGTCGATGGTACGCATGTCTTCAACCAATCTAACCCTGCCTGTGATACAGTGCGGAGTTACGATGTTGGGGAGCTGACAGCTGCTCGTCGTTGCTCGGTGGTTCTCTCCGGGTACTCCGGCTTCTTCCACCCGTAAAACTGACACGGTCACGATTAGCCATTGTGCATAAATATGTGACCTTAAACATCAATAAATAAATAATCTCGTGTGTGCAGTCCAATGCAAACGAACACATTTAATCTAAATATTCAGTGAACTATCAAGCTCCATATGCCTCTTGTTTCTTATCTTTCTCCCTGTTGCTTCTACAGTACGTGGAGAGTGGATTGTAACTAAATCACCTGCGGAGTGGAGTTATCACCCAAACTATAACTTTCTAATTTTGTATATATCGACTAAAACACAAGCAATGTTTCAGCCAATGGACCTCCGGGTTTAACCCGGAGGTCCATTGGCTGAAACTTTGCTTGTGCTGGTTATGCTTTGCAACAAATTTGCAATTATTGCTTGGGTGGAATCTCCACTCTGCGGGTGATTTAGTAATAATACACTATCCACGTACTGTATTTCAGCACATCCTTCTTCATTTCCTTCTATTTGACCACCTTCAATTTAGTTTGTGTGCTTTTTCCCTTCCTTTTTGAAACCAAGTTGAATGTAAAATGTTGTCACATTTGTCAGTAATGTGAGATATGCTAATAGTGTGGAAATAGCTTAACTATTTACCTAACACGAAAAGCAAACGACACTCGCAAACAAAATAGACAGAAAATGAAAACAATAATGAAAATTAATTGGCGACTTTTGTGAATAGCACTGGCCGGTTTTTCCCGTTACGTTGGCTAAAGGGTCAACATAAGCTTATAGCTTTTTAAACTTATGACGTGTGATCTCTTCCGACAATTATTATGTTACAAGATAAAGGTGTATAAAACAACAGTTTGCGCACTTGATACCACCAACACAGATAATCAGCATGTTCAGTGACCAAGGCAGGAAGTTAATCTTTTTTAGGTCACCTCGCCCAACCCCTTTTCTACAATTTCTACTCTGCCTTATCTACATCTGTACGTTATCTACAGTCTGTATTCCGTGTTTTCGAACACTGTTTCTCTGGAAGATGACAGATAGACAGCCACTCTGGCTATGCCATCCCCCTGCTATGTATATTTTGTGTTGTCTCGTTGAAACCTTTTCACAATTAATGTAATGTATGAGTTTGTATTTTGTAAATAAAAAAAACTATCTGTCTATCTACCAACTTGATACAAGTAAACGTTGTAACATTAAACGTGTGAGGCCTGCAAAGCAGCCTTATTTTACCGAAGCTCAATGAATTTATTACAGATGTTCATATTTTATGTTTCGTAGAAACGACATTTGATGCGGTTGATGATATTCATATTTCGAGCTATAATTTATTCGAGTGCAAACACCGAGAACGTGAATTTTGGGTATGATCTGAGTGTATAAATGTTGGAGTCAAAATAAATTATCCAAATATTGTCATATGACTCGATTGAAAACCAGTTAGTTAGTTAGTTAGTTTAAACATATTTTATATTCCTCAATTTATAGCAAAAAGGATTGGTGAATAAGTTTTTACCGTCAAAATTAAACTTACAGTTAGCGGCGTAAATACATCAATAAAACTGAAGAAAAGTTATTAAGCAAGCCTGTTGACAATGGTGTCTTTACCATTCACTGATATCATTGCATCAAATAGCACTCTTCAACCCTGATCTTTCGCGCACATGCATTTGTGTTTGGACTGTCATAAAACGGGTTCAGGTTCAAAATACTCAAATCAACCAGACAGTATATAGAGATTATTACCCTTATGTGGATGTACAAACTATGTATCCGAGTCTCGCTCCGGGTTCTAAGGACAGATCACGACTCGTCCCTTAGAACCCGGATCGAGACTCGGATACATATTTTGTACATCCACACAATGGTAATAATCATTTTATCTCACAATATATTGGGGATAAGTCAATAATGTAGACGAATATATAACGAACTATTTATTCGTACGGATGAACAAAAAGAACGGAAATGGAACTCACGCGAAAGGAACGTGCTTGTATCCGACCCCATGATACAAACAACTGTATCAGAGGGTCGGATACACAACAGTTGCGGAGTTAATACAGACAAAATACACGTTGATTGTAAGATAAAATAAAAGATTGGACTTTCCTCTAAATATAATTTTGTTCTGTTTCATGGTTAAGCAGAGCTTACCAAAAAGTAGTTCATCCACATTTGTAATGTCGTACCTAACGAGAACATTCAGAAGAATCAGTCGGTTGGTATGTTAGTATTGACATTGAAACAAATGATGTGCATTTTTTTTTTTGAATGGCCACGACTACAGTAGCTAGTTATTTTTGTGGTTTAAAGCAAAACTTAACAAGACAAGAACAGGGATGGTGTATACCACTGTAGAACATGAGATATTCAAACGAAGTCTGTTTTAGAGAATTTAAGCTGATTAACATTTTTCCAGGAATGAACTGTGACTGTCTGTCGGGTGATTTTAATGTATGTATTGTGCAACTGTTACACTTTACAGAGCATCTAATCCCTACCCTTCAGGTACAGTCTACAGATACACTCTAACGCTAGTATTACTAGAACTCCTAGTTTATACAATATTTTATTTTCAAAACTAAGAAACATTATGATGACAAGCTACAGGGTGATCAAATGGAACTTCTGCGGATAAGTGGAAACTCATTCTTTATCGTTAATGGCCGAATGAGTAAAGATAAGGAAGGGGCAAAATTGACATTCTCTGGCAGCACCTTCAAATCATTCAAGCGTTGGCGAATTTGAGCCATTGCTAATAAGGTAGTTGACATTTTACTAGCAAAACCTCTGTCATTTTCTATTTATTTACTATCCCTGTCTCAAAAGGCCTCGTCTCCATCCCCTATTGCAAATGCTTTATTATGGGGTCAGGCAAATTGACAGAATAATTGGTCAAGAGAGTCCTACCGATCGTGGTTTAGAAGGGGCTAAAAGACGATTGGCAAAACCTGCGAATAAGAAAGATCATAACAAGCGATTTACTTGACAAATTGTTTGCTTCTAAATCAGAATTTCCAAATTTATTGAACCAGAGAATTTTAACTACATATGTAGATGCATTTTGTCTTTCGCTGGGTTGCTTCACAGACAGGAAGTGCGCAATATTAAAAGGTCTGATATAATATTTGCATCTACTTACATGTCTTTTTTTATTAAAAAATCCAAAACAGACATGTAGAAAGATGGTACCTGGAAGTTGACTGGCAAAAGTAATTCAAAATTGTGTACTCTTTCCACCTTGAGACTTTATCTTGACATGGCTGAGATCGATGAGAGTTCTGACAAATACATTGTAGGAACCTTTCCTAAGTACATTCGGGTTACAAACTTATGAAGACGAACATCCCCATCTCATGTACGAAAGTAAAGGAAATATTCCGAGAGGCCTTTTCGCCATCTGTTGAAAATATTAATAGCGACGGTCAACATAGTTTGAGAGCTGGGGGCGCAAGCGCAGTTTCGAATAATGGTATACCTGATCGTTCATTTATGCGGCATGGGAGATGGCGAAGTGAAAATGCCAAAGGTGATATTGAAACAAGACATTTCTGTCGAATGAGCACGGAATGGACAGAAAATTACTTTCCTCATGTAGGGTGAATGCATGTGATGTGTTTTGGTTGGGAAATTAAGCGGGAGAACAATGGAGATAATCAGGAGAATTGGTATGATAGTGAGGTGTTAAGATTTTCCTTTGGGGCGATACAGCAAGCAGAAAGGCACAGCCGTTTTCAATTTTATTTCCTCCATGCATTCAGGAATGCTATTCCTTATTTATCTTTATTTACAGATCACATTTATTGTGTGCTCCAGTTTGTGCCTTCAATGATGGAGGAAAGTGATACATGCACCTGAAGAATCTGAACTAACAGATTCTGTCCGAAGAGCCATCAGACTACTTAAATTGCTAGATTTGTAGTGTTGATGCAAAGCAGATGTTGAAATAATAATTGTCGAATCGCCAGGTATCCTAGTATCGTGTTGTTGTATTTTATATTAGCGGTGAGTTCTTGTATTTACATGCATATGTGAGTTTATGAGAAATTTGTATTTGACCAGCTGGACGCATATGAAATAATTATAGTATCGACTCAAAAAGCATGGGTTTCCGCTATGTATTTGAATACTGACAAATAGAAAAAAAAATTAAAAAAATCTATTTGAGGGATTTTGTCATTTAAGTTGAAAGGTTTTATGTGGAGGGCTTGCGAGTTGATGGATTTTACCTTTTAACCCTTTACCCAACGAATCGGCCGTATCCTCCCGCTGATATGCATATTCAGCAGTTGAAAAAATATTATTTTTCAAAAAAAATTCAAGAAAACCATATCATGTGACCCCTCGTTGGAACGAGCTCGTCGAGCTCGTTCCAACGAGGGGTCACATGATATGGTTTTGTTGACATTTTTTGAAATATTTGAGAAAATGATATTTAAAATAATAAATTTTGATATCGTCTGCGTTGGGCAAAGGGTTAAAATCCAAAGGACATAAAATTATTTAGAAACTGGTTACCAGCAATATCGTTATTGTGACATTATCTGGGCTCTCTTGTTGGACCCAGTTTGAACAACCGTACAACATGCGATGATTGTAAATATAAACGTCTCGGCATGAGTCTGGTTTTGTAGCCCTGCCTTGGTCGTATGTAGGGAAAGACCAGTAACTGAAACCAGTACTATAAAATGTTCATAATTGTATTTTCCAGAACTGTATTTTCTACAAGTGAATATAAATGGCGGAGAGCAATCAACAGCATTTCATAAGATAAGGCAATTTGCCAACTCGCAAATTGCAACATCTTTGAAAATGCTAATGGCTCATTTCAATTTGTTATTTCCAAAAATAGAGGATATGTAATGAGTGTTTTTCTCATATAATATTTATGAAACGAGTCTAAGAATTTTCCGTTTTGGCGAGCCTCTGGCGAGCCCAAACGGAAAATTCGGACGAGTTTCATAAATATTATAGGAGAAAAACACTCATTTCATATTCTATTTATCATATGACACACACACGCACAAATTAGCCACTTAGTATGACTTTTTAACCCATCACCTAACTTGAGTTGCAGACGGCACTTGGAAAAACTTCCTCGTATAACTAAAAGTTTTAATTTTTGGCTTCCAAAACATAGATTATGAACCCTCATTGGAACGAGCTCGTCGAGCTCGTTCCAATGAGGGGTCATAATCTATGGTTTGGAAGCAAAAAGTGAAAATATAAAAAAAAAATGAATGGCGTTTTTCTTGTAGGTAAAAGATTAATACAATATAACCCACCCTAAACAGGACAGATAACTTAAATTCTCCCTACTGAAATTATGCAAATGTCACCCAGTTGTATTTTGTTTAGCCAATCAAATTTTCCAGTTTTGAAATTGACCAATGAAAGCTCCCAACTCTAATTATGCAAATTATGAAAATGTGGCCCAGTTTTATTTTGTTCAGCCAATCATATTGTCTAGTTTTGAAATTAACCAATGAAATTGACGGACGGCTTTATTTATCATTGATTAATATAAAAACAAAATATCAAATATTTTAAAGTGAACAAAACGGACGAGTCATATAATAAATAGAAAATACAATTCTGAAAAATACAATTGGAAAAGTTTTAAACTAATTGCCCTTGACTGTGAGTACTGTGTGCGCGTTGAATATCATTAGTAACACAAATTGTGTAAACAGTGAACAGTAATATAAAGGGAGCCAAACGGTATCAATGAAGTCTACACTATGACAAAATTGCTCGTTCCAACGAAGGTATCAAAAGCTATGTTTTGAGGGCGAAAATGAAACTAAATAATAGAATTCGAACGGCAAAACCCGTGAATAACGATTGTGAACTTGGCACAGCTATAACATATCCGGTCACTGAATTCAAATGTATCGTGATAAAATTCCGTGAGAGGCACACAGACACTATGGTACCACATTGTCCATCGCATCATTCGTAATGAACAACTGCCAAACCGTCTACACCACTGCCGGAACTGGAAATACCAGTCACGAAGAGAAGACACATATTTTTATTTACTGAGCTGTTTAAGAGTATTTTTAATTACCTCTTTATATTTAGCACATATTTTTAGTTTGTAGGTGTTTTTGGAAGTAATACAGGGTGGAACAAGTTGGTTTCAGGCCATAGATTTTCGAGGATCTTTACTGATTTATTTTATGCTGCCTTTTTTCGTGTGTGGCAGTTTGTAAACATTTTTTAGGGGTCATTGGTCACTGGATTTGTAAACATGGTTGGTACTGTACAGTGGGCATGGATTGGTCGTTAATCTACGCGTTGGCAATGACGTCCACGCATGCGTTTACCAGGTAATACAAATCACCAGCAGCAAAACTTTACTTAATGAAACACCAGTTCGCCCCCTGAGTTCCAATGTGTTCTATGCGCCAGTAGGCAGCCAGTAGGCACGCCAGTAGGCACGCCAGTAGGCACATAGAAGACATTGGAACTCAAGAGACGAGTTTGCTAAATCGTTGATGATTATTCCTATAATTAGTGTTTGGATTCTTATATTATTGCGTCTGTGGAAATAATGTCCTCTCTTGGAAATTGACCAGTCCACGGCGGCAGTACTGTAAGTGTTCAACTGGTGTCCAGACGGAGGTAAGTATGATAAATAGAGGGGTGCATGGGGGTTCAATGGTTTCCCCGTAAGATGTTCTCTATCCTGTCGTCCGCGTCCTGGCATTCTGGTTTAGAAGGGAGAGGCGAGTGGGGATCAGGAAGAGGCGAGAGGGCAGCTTCCATTTCCACCTCAGTCTCCACAGACTCTTCTACATCCGACAATACCGGCTGTGAAGCCGGCTTTTGGATGGGGCTGTCTGTGGGAGTGGGAGGGGAAGTGACCTTCACAGGCAAGAGATGGACAGGAAATACCAAGTATTCCTCCAACACGTCGAAGAAGCCAAAAAACTAATAGACGCCAGAAACCTACAACAACAAAAGACTCAGCAATCACCCACAACCACTCCAGACTCGGCTTGGACCAGACCCTACAAAACTCACCAACCACCATCAGGCAGCCCACCAACAACACCAACTTCCACTGACTCTCCTTCCAAACCTCCACCTCTGAACAAGAATCAGAAAAGACACAAGCGCCGCTAACAACCCACAACTTCTCCTCCTTTACCACGGTCTGACACTTCAAAATGCTACAGCTAATGGGGGTCGAAAGGGGCTTGCTCCCCAAATCGTCCTTGCGCGCCTTCGGCGTGCGAAACCATTTGATTCGGTTCAATGGTCAATGTGAGTCGGGGTTTGCAGCTACGGTAGACAGAGGTTGTATGGCTGGTAGGGAGGGGGGAAGGCTTGCAGCAGTGTAATATGAATTATGGGGATGGTGGTGCAATGGATAGTTGTGAGGCGTCAAAATTGCACGGATGTCTCACAGTTGTTAGAGAAATGTATTGGGTTCGAATGGTAAATTGCGGAGATAAAGGGGCGCACTGGTATAGTTGAGGTCAACCCGATGAAATTTATTTACCGTGATGAACTGGAAGGTCGTCGGAAGGTGTTTGATGATTCAGAGAGGAAGCGGCGAGAGAGGAAGACCAGTAGGAAACTTAGGAGGATACAACCAGGTCAAGCGTGGATGGAGGTAAGAAGACAAAAGCAGCGTAGAGCTCCTAAGGCACCGACGATTGGTTTAGAAAATAGATGCAATGTTTTAGCTTTTAATAGTTGTGGGAGACAGGATTAGAGGGGGGACGAGAGAGAGGAGGAGGTTGCTGGTGTTGATTGGGCGGAGATGGTAAGAAGAACGGAGGAAGATAGAGAGGACGAGGGAGAGGAGGAGGTTGCTGGTGTTGATTGGGCGGAGATGGTAAGAAGAACGGAGGATGAGAGAGAGGACGAGGGAGAGGATGTGGTTGCTGGTGTTGATTGGGCGGAGATGGTAAGAATAACGGTTAAAAGGAAAGGAGCAAATGAAACGATGTAAGTTACAGGTGATATAGTTGATATAGGGCCTGGGAAGAAGTAAGGGTGAGAATAAAATAAAGTTAGTTGTAACAGAACGGAGCATTGTACGCGGATTTGGCAAGGTTGTCTGCGGTCCATACAACTCAACTTGGACTATCTTGTGTTTTCCCGGAACAAAGGTAGAAGATGTAAGGGATAGGGTGGATGGTCTTGTGGCGAAGTCAGGATCAGATCTGGTAGTGTTTTTTCAGGTGGAGCCCAGCAACATCAGGGATAGGAGATCAATAAGACTGGTGGAGTCGTACAAAAATTTACTTATTAAATTGTTCAGTAGAAATGCAAATGCAAGGGTAGTGGTATCGGGGGGTCCTTCCTGTTCTACAGGGTGAAGTTGAGCGGAATTCAAGGATTATACCGTTGAATGTGGTGTTAGAGGATTGCTGTGCATGTTTAGGAATACCCTTTATTGATCACTGGTACACATTTTGGGGTAATGTGAGGATGTACGGGCCGGACGGGCTGCATCTTGGCCGGTTGACACACGACGTGATGGGAGAAAAACTTCTACAGGTAGCAGAACATTTTTGGAGGGTCGAGCGGGGTGGGAGGTCAGAGTCAATATCACGAGTGGACACGGATGGGGTGATGAAAATCGAGGCGGAAGAGAACGAACTAGATTATCAAAATTACCTTCAGGAAACATAAGGACGAATGGGGGACGTGAAGGAATCCGGTACTCTGAAAGTGGGGTACAGCAACATACAGGTTCTCCAGAAAAGCAAGTGAACAAGCTACATTGATAGAGAGAGAGATGACCTTGATGTCACGGGTTTAAGGAGCGAGACGTGGTTAAGGCATTAGGGACGGGTAACTAAGTATGGGGATCGTGAGGATAAGTGTCGGACGAACCGAAAGTCAGAAAAGGGGTGGAGGTGTAGGCTTGTACATTGAAGAGGAAAAGAAAATCTCCGTTGATAAGAGATCTGGCAAATGCCATTTTCTCGGTTGAGGTATCGAAGGAAATTGGATGAAAAAGGTTAATCTAAAAATGTGTTTCCCTTGAGATTGTGTACTGTGCGATGGAGGGAGGCAAACCTGAGTGGAATGATGTACGCAACACTTAGCTCCAATATCATGGAATTAGAAAACAGGAGACTCGGTATAATTCTGATGGGAGACTTTAATGGACACATAGGTGATAAGGAAGAAGGCATAGAGGGTGAGGATAAGAAAGTCAAAAGAAATTGAAGGACGCGGATAGACTTCCCAAATGATCTCGGACTGAATATTATGAAGATGGATGCGAGGTTTAAGGGAAATGAACCTGGGGAGGGTCGACAGAAGAGCACTAATCGACAATTTTCTCACATATAACGTTTTATGGAAGGATGTGATGGGGTAGATGTAGACGATGAGGGTAAAAAGGAGTTGGATTGTGATCACCACTTGATTACAGTTATGATCGGGGGTAAACACCAGTAATAAGTAAATTAAGCTTTAACCCTTTACATAACATGAAAAGCTGACGACACTTGCAAACAAAATTCTTGATTAACTAATTATTTTCATTTTTTTCTTAAAAACATAGGTTATGATCCCTCATTGGAACGAGCTCGTTCCAAAGAGGGGCCATAACCTATGCTTTTGAGACAAAGTATGAAAATATAATGAAAATTAGTTGGCGATTTTTGAGAATAGCGCTGGACGGTTTTGGCCGTCGCGTTGGGTAAAGGGTTACAGAGATTTGATAACTCCGGAAGAATGCTCAGTGGGCCGTGGGCGAACTTTGAAGGAAACCTGAACGCTTGTGAATGTACACAGGGAGGCCAATAACCAGACAAAAGCAGGTGCCATAGTTATGAAGGCAGAGAAGGAACGTATAGGAGGGATTAGGGTGTCAACACTGCAACGTTGGTACAGATTGAATGACGAATTGAAAAATGGATAGAAAAATCAGATGTGCTGCGTACAGGATGAGTAGAAGACTCTAGGGGAGGGAAAGCAACGAGATCCGGGTAGCGAAGAAAGATACCAACAGGAGCAAAATAAAGTAAATAAGATTAAAACAAGATAATCGGAAAGTGCCGAACTGCAATCTTATTAGGACGATAAGAAAGAGAGGGATTTGGGGTCGTGTTCGAACGCATTTTGGAAATGGATGAATAAATAAAACAAAGGAAGTAATTCACAGAGTATTAACGTAGAGGGCAGAAATACAGACTCTCAAGACCAAATTAGAACTAGTCAATCACTGGGAAACGATAAGTGACGTGTCATGGAGAACCCATCGGGGTATTAACGTAGAGGACAGAAATACAGACTCTCAAGACCAAATCAGAACTAGTCAACCACTGAGAAACGATAAGTGACGTATCATGGGGAACCCACCGGAGTGTCACAATGAGATCGAAGCAAATTCATCGAACTTCGTGTGCAGCGAAATAAAGGCCGAGGTGGTACGAAAAGTGGTCTCAAAATTAAGGAACGGAATAGCGGGAGGAATGGACGAAATTCCTAACGAGTTCCTATAAACTGGGGGAGAGGAAATATGTAAAAGCCTAACGACCCTTTTCAGTTTAGCCATAGAAAGACAAGAGGTTCCAAAAGAGTGGAGAGAATGCATGGTCACATTTATATACAAAAAGGGATGTACTGGACAATTATCGGGAGTTTTCTGTCAGAAGCAACGCTGGAAAAAGGTTTCTGTAAAGTCCTGTATGGGAGATTAGAGGTGGTCCAAGAAAATAGTTTTTTGGAGAGATGAAGAATGGTTCCAGGAGAGTCACTGACCATCTTTTCACGCTATCCCAAACGATAGAATCGGCGAAAACCCAGAAGAAAAAGATGTTCAAGGACTTTCTGAATGTTAAAAGGCATACGATAGAGAATGAAGAGAGAATATGTGGCGCAAGCTTGAGGCCTTGTGCTTGGGAAGTGCGTTTATTGGAATTCTGAAAGCATTAAATTAAAGCATTATATACAATGTGAATTTAACCAAGGTAACATGATAACAAAGTGCGTGCCTATGGAGATATGCCGAAACTAGGGGTGTATCCTTTCGCCAATTCGCTTTTTACATTTTACATCAAAGATTTAGGAGATGGACCGCTGCGGAGCGACGAGGGCGTAACAGTTGAGGACCTGCAGATCCCCCGTCTAATTTTTCACAGACGCTATGGCACTACTGTCAGAAACGAAGAGGAGAGAGTGAGGGTTGGGGGATATGGGAGCAAATAGAAACTCGAACTAAATGAAAGCAACATCAAAGTTATATATATATAAAAAATACCTTTTCAAAGGTGGAGAGTGTGTGTGTGGGGGGGGGGGGGGGGGAGGTTCTACATTCCGGAAGATAGAGGCAAACTTCCAAGTGTAGGAGAGACAGGTTAATATCAGTATTTGGGTGATAATAGGGATTATTATCATTATGTGGATGTACAAAATATTTATCCGTGTCGAGCTCCGGTTTTAAGGGCAGATCACGACGAGTCGAAAACGAGTCGTGATGTACCCTTAGAATCCGGAGCGAGACCCGGATACATATTTTGTACATCCACATAATGGTAATAATCATTTTATCTTACAATATATTGGAGAGAAGTCAAGAATGTAGACGAATATATAACGAACTATTTATTCGTACGGATGAACAAAAAGAGAAAAAATGGAACCCACGCGAAAGGAACGTGATTGTATCCGACCCCCTGATACACACATCTGTATCAGGGGGTCGGATACACGACAGTTGCGGAGTTAATACAGACAAAATACATGTTGATTGTAAGATAAATATAAATATTACGAGAAGAGGTATATATCTAAACCATCCGAATAAACTAACTGAGAAGGGGAAGCGAATCCTTAATTA
Source organism: Pictodentalium vernedei (assembly GCA_031216915.1). Taxonomy (NCBI): domain Eukaryota; kingdom Metazoa; phylum Mollusca; class Scaphopoda; order Dentaliida; family Dentaliidae; genus Pictodentalium; species Pictodentalium vernedei. The sequence goes on along the minus strand of CM062288.1, from coordinate 340,508,075 downwards.
ACTGGAACTTATAGGGGGACACAGCTTCAATAAGGTTAAGGTTTACATGGGGAAAACCATTTGGGGAATGGTAGGTGTGCCAAATATAACATATGGCACAGATGTGATACCACTAAACCAAACGGCGTTAAAGAGCTTGGAAACCCTGCAGAATGGTGCGGACCGATGGATAACAGGGTCAAGAAATGCCTAAGCATTGGAAAGGATCACGGGCGAGATTGGGTGGATCAGAATCAAAGGACAAGATAGATTTAATCAAACTCTCTTATCTTAACTATTTGGTAAATTTCCGTGACAGTCGATGGTGTAAACTAATGTTCCAGAATATTTGGAATTCAGCCACAAAGACGGAATGGATGGTCAAAGTGAGAGAGTTAATAGAGAACTATACAATGGAGATCTCGGACTGCTAGGTCGGGACAATCCAGGGAAAAAAATCGTCACAGTCATGTAAGACTGTAACCTTAATTGGCGCGAGGTGGTCAAATCAAAGAGGTCTTTGGTGGTCCGCATGATAAAGGGAAGCCTGGTTTTGAAGAGTATCTGGATGGCACCTTGGGAGGAGATGGGGACACCGAAGTTCAAGCTGAGGTCGCGGTCGCTGGAGCTTGGGGGGAATGGGAAAGACAGTGAAAATGCATGCCAAGTGTGTAATTTTGGTGTAGAAGAAACCTTGGAGCACTCTCTGTTAGAATGTCTATAATTCCAGGTTAACAAAATAAGACTCACTGGGAATGTATTGGGGAAGTGGGAAAGTGAAGGACATGTTGTTAGTGGGTGACACAAAGGAGGGGATCAGTATGCTTATTGGCTAGAGTGGGAACAATGGGGTACATGATATCACCAAGCGGTTCGTCGACGAGTCTTAGGAGGAAAGATGAGACGTGGGATAGGGAGGTATTTGGATGCACAGGGGTAATCAAGGCCTTCTCATCGGGAGAAACCAGTCGTTTCGTGTATCCAGCCTGGTCTGGGAATTGCAGACAAAAAGAACATGTCGAATTTGAGTTCTGATATACTCTTAAGCAGTCGGGACACTGGGTATTATTGTCGTAGGTGGTTTTAACAAGAAGATTTGCAATGACGATGCATTTTTGCAGCTCGCTTGGCTTTTCCCAGCAGAGTTTCCAGAGTCTCCAAGGCGCCACCGAGACGGGGTTTACTTTAACAGCAGTCGCAAGGCAGAGTTCATCACGTGATCTCTGTAGAGTGTCAGTAAGGTGGAAAAATCGGGTTTCAGTCTTCACATAGTTTTTCCATTGATATTTGGATGGAAAGTTACCATGCTGAATGTAATTGTGCAGGTATTGTACAAGGTTGTATTTATTAAGCAGGTGCATAATATCGCACAGGAATCCAGAGAGGGCATTGTTGAACAAGACCTGTTCGTATATTCTATTCAGTAGTATCCGGAGAGCATGCCGATGTTTATGTGGCAAATAGATTAAGGTGGCAAGACACAGAAGTTTTCTTTTCTCTATCTCTGATCGCAGAGACAGTGTACCAAGTAGACTAAGGGACAGTATAGTGCTTGATCTATGGGGAACTGATTGCATAAATTTAAGACATTTTCTTTAAGCAGGCTCGAGTTGGAGCATCTGGGGAAAAGTTGTGCCACAATTCCGAGCCGTAGAGAGCTTTTGGAATCACTACACCCTTGAATATTTTGAAAGCCGTTAGGGGTGTTAAGTTACAAAGCTCGAGTGTATTGCAAGTCAGAAAATACGTATTCCTGAGCTTTTCACAAGCTAAGTCGATTCTTGACTGGTTTACCAAATATTTGTCTAAAATAATTCCAAGATGTGTTAATTCCTGTATTTCATCTAGAGTAGTGGGGCCAAGTACCCATTTCCTACTAGATCTATCAAATGCATGTTTTGTTTCGTTGAATACGATTATCTTACTTTTTGTGGGAGAATAGTTGAATTTCCATTTTATACTATAAGTGTGGCAGATTTGAATTAGCCTGTCCAGCCCATGCTTGTGAAAGGGGACTAGCGAGATATCGTCAGCAGTTGTATGCGAGGTGCAGCGATCAGTACCTACTGATGCCCCGTCGCTAGAGTCTTGAAGATCGCTCAGAAGATCATTTATGAATACGAAATAGAGAAACGGGGACAAGACACTTCTTCATCGGTTACCTTCTTCCAGCCGAAATTGGTGAGATATCGCGCCAGCATGTAGTACAGCTCTGCGCATTAATTTGAAGGTTTTGCGAAACTCTAAAGATTTCCCTTTAATTCCCATATGGAGCAATTTGTACAACTGTCCTTGATGCCATACTCTATCAAAGACTTTCTGGGAGTCGAGAAAGCAGGCAAAGAGCTTGGAATTCATATCATTTGCACAGTGAATGCACTCTTGCAGCGTGAAAGACGACACAGTGCAGGGTTTTCCTTTTTAGAAACCATTCTGTATTTCACTTGGGAAGTTCCTAAATATTGGACTCGCAATGAGACGTTTTAGTAATATATTTTCAAAAGCCTTCAAAATGACAGGCAAAAGAGTTATGGCTCTGTAGGTCTCTGGGAGTTCCAGTGGTTTTGGAGGACCTTTGTAAATGAAAACGATGACTCCAAGCTTGAGTTCTGACGGGATATATTCGAGTTTGAATATACCATTGTACAAATTACACAAACAGGGTAAAAGCTTGGGTGGAGCGTTGAACAGATCTTCATCTACAATGTAATCGGTAACGGCAAAAATCGGCCAGCGCTATTCACAAATATTGCCAAATTAATGTTCATTATTTTTTCATTTTTTGTCTCTAAAACATAGGTTATGACCCCCTCATTGGAACGAGCTCGTCGAGCTCGTTCCAATGAGGGGTCATAACCTATGTTTTTGAGACAAAAAATGAAAATAATAGTTATTCAAGAATTTTGTTTACAAGTGTCGTCTGCTTTTCATATTAGGTAAAGGGTTAAGAAGATACTAACCTTTACGATACTCTTTTGACATCTCCCTGTTAACACGACTACGGTACAATTACAATATTAGGATAATGGTCTGACTTGAAATCTGTGAAAGAATCATAGAATTATAATCGAAGTTTTTAAAAATCGATCTGTGGACTGCATTCACAGTCGGGAGGTACAGAAGCAGATATAAAGTTTGCTCACGTTATGTTATTCACATACTGGATTTTATATCCGGGTAGAAGGAGTACTCCATGGTGCTATATCGATACATTACCCTTCATATGCTCTGCACATCAACTTACACATAATGTAATGACACAGTGTTTGCTAAAACAACAGTTAATTCTTGCAATAAGGCAGAAGCGTGACAAGACAACTTTCAGTCACTGGACAAACCTGGTTCAATCTGGAGGTTCATTGACTGAAACTTTGCCTTTTCTCTCAATATCTTCCACAGAATATTATTTTGTACACGAAGGGATACTGAATGCCGCGGATGGTTTAGAAGTAATACACTCCTTACGTTATTATCGGTCTTTAACACTCATTGATAGGATTGTTTTACCGTATCGAAAGAAAGTAGTGATCCAAAAATGACAAATCCAGTTTTGCTGCTGTCATCTCTTCACAGTATCCATAATAACAGTGAAATCAGGTGACACCGCAATAACATATAAACGTGCTGTTATTACAGAAACACTAAAAAACAAACAACGTGACACATCACTTCCTATTCGTTAACCTGTAACGGTTTTATGGTTTCCAGAAATTGACATTCCTACTCAAGTGCTTTGGTAATCAATATTCTAATATCGAGAAGTGATTGAAGTCAAGACTGGTGACAATTTTGTCGTCTTCTTTCCAGTCATATTTACGTCACCTTTAAACGGGAAAACCCGTGTTAAGCACGATATCCACTTTGGCAATACTGGGCGATACTATCAAAGCGAAACCTTTCATTTCAATGAATGTGTTGTTGAGCGTTCACATGACCAGTGGCATCGGATATGGCGTGCTTATAGTGTTTCCGTTAAGCATATTTTTATTTTCCATAACTACAAAGCAAAAAGAGATAGGAGAACAAGTCCTTTCCACTTTGTAGAAACCCCCGCTCCCATAACATGAATACAGAAAATGTTACAATGGCGAAACAAACAAGTATTTGAAATTCATAAATTTAAAATAAACTGTTTGAAAGGGTTTGTATATATATATATATATATATATATATATACAGATATATATATGTATGTGCTTAAACGAATATGAATATATAGCATTAAACAAAGACAGAAAAGGAAAAAAAAAGAAAGAAATTCTGTTGATATCAATTTTGCATTCTGTGTCTTTCTTGATTTAATAATAATAATAATAATAATAATAATAATAATAATAATAATCATCATCATCATCATCATCATCATCATCATCATCATCATCATCATCATCATCATCTCTCGGCCTTCTGTACTGCAGCTTAGAACATGTCTCATTAGACCCCTGCCGGTTCACACAAGAGGTAGGGGAAACGCCGCGTCAGCGACTCAGGTCACAAACAGCACAACGGTGACTATCATCGTGACAAGGCAATCTGTGTACCGAGGCGCTGGCTCACCCTCACCCTGATGACGCTGATGACGCGTCCATTCCGTGACCCCTCCATACATATTCTATATTGAAATGGATACCTTCAGTCAGCATTCTTTTGCAAGTATTATTAGATGGGAAACTCGATGTCGAACCTTCCAGTGCTACAAATAAATAGTTGCACAAATTTAAAAATCAAAGTGTTAGTTTTGGTTTCTAACACCGGATCACCGTAAAGTAGATTATCCACCGAATTCAGAGTAATATTAAGATTTGATAAATTACCAATAAGAGCGTTACGAGCGTTTGAATAAGATGGACAGACAAGAAAATAATGTTCTGCGTCCTCAACAACAGTTATACAATGTGGACAATACGGACATTCGGAGATGTAATTGAGGAATTTATCACTTTTCAGATCAATACAACCAGTTCTAATTCTACTGTAAATGATATTGTCTATTCTAGTACCACAGAAGAAGTATACAGGTGGTCTGCACACGGGGGCATAGTGTTTTCACTAACGCCTAACGGTGTATCTTGTATGTTTTGTGACGCAAATATTATTGCATTCAGTGATTAAAGCAAAACTGCAAATTTAAGATGCTCTGAAACATTAATTCCTAATTGTTCCACTAACACTCGACTACATGTTTCCTCAAAGACATAGTCTATCATTTCTTCAAAGACACAGCCTATCACAAAGACACAGCCTATCACAAAGACACGGCCTATCACAAAGACACAGCCTATCACAAAGACACAGCCTATGACACAGCCTATCACAAAGACACAGCCTATTACACAGACACAGCCTATCACAAAGACACAGCCTATCACAAAGAAACATCCTATCACAAAGACACAACCTATCACAAAGACACAGCCTATCGGCATCCTTGGAACGAGCACAGCCACTTCGTTGTAATAAGGGGTCAGAGGCTGCGATATTTAGGCTAGTAAAAGGAAATGAAGATTTTTTTACTCTCCGAAAACATTTTTTTAAAATGTCAATAGCTATTGATGTTTTAAGAAAATTGTTAAATAGCAATAACAAATCAATGTTGATTAATCCCTTGAATCCGAAAGAACGCCTTTTCCAGTCCTGGAGCAAGACACGTCACAATTTCACAAAGTAGGATGGGTGCTAAGTGCATGTGTGGGGTACACCAATCAATATTCACTCAGTAAGATGGGTGCTAAGTGCATGTGTGGGGTACACCAATCAGTATTCACACAGTAGGATGGGTGCTAAGTGCATGTGTGGGGTAGACCAATCAATATTCACTCAGTAGGGTGGGTGCTAAGGGCATGGATGGGGTAGACCAATCAGTATTCATTCAGTAGGGTGGGTGCTAAGTGCATGCGTGGGGTAGGCCAATCAATATTCACTCAGTCGGATGGGTGCTAAAGGCATGCGCGGGGAAGACCAATCAATATTCACTCAATAGGATGGGTGCTAAGTGCATGCGTGGGGTAGACCAATCAATATTCACTCAGTCGGATGGGTGCTAAGGCATGGGTGGGGTAGAGATGGGTGCTAAGTGCATGTGTGGGGTAGACCAATCAATATTCACTCAGTAGGATGGGTGCTAAGTGCATGCGTGGGGTACACCAATCAATATTCACTCAGTATGTGGGGCATGGATGGGGTAGACCAATCAATATTCACTCAGTAGGATGGGTGCTAAGTGCATGCGTGGGGTAGACCAATCAATATTCACTCAGTCAGAAGGGTGCTAAGGGCATGCGCGGGGAAGACCAATCAATATTCACTCAGTCGGATGGGTGCTAAGTGCATGTGTGGGGTACCAATTAGTATTCATTCAGTAGGATGGCTGCTAAGAGCATGTGTGGGGTAGACCAATCAATATTCATTTAGTAGGATGGGTGCTAAGTGCATAGGTGAGGTAGACCAATCAATATTCATTTAGTAGGATGGGTGCTAAGTGCATGGGTGAGGTAGACCAATCAATATTCATTTAGTAGGATGGGTGCTAAGTGCATGTGTGGGGTAGACCAATCAATATTCATTTAGTAGGATGGGTGCTAAGTGCATGGGTGAGGTAGACCAATCAATATTCATTTAGTAGGATGGGTGCAAAGTGCATGTGTGGGGTAGACCAATCAATATGCACTCAGTAGGATGGGTGCTAAGTGCATGTGTGGGGTAGACCAATTAGTATTCATTCAGTAGGATGGGTACTAAGTGCATGTGTGGGGTAGGCCAATTAGTATTCACTCAGAAGGATGGGTGCTAAGTGCATGTGTGGGGTAGGCCAATTAGTATTCACTCAGAAGGATGGGTGCTAAGTGCATGTGTGGGGTAGAGATGGGTGCTAAATGCATGTGTGGGGTAAACCAATCAATATTCACTCAGTAGGATGGGTGCTAAGTGCATGCGTGGGGTAGACCAATCAATATTCACTCAGTAGGATGGGTGCTAAGTGTATGCATGGGGTGGACCAATCAATATGCACTCAGTAGGATGGATGATAAGTGTATGCATGGGGTGGACCAATCAATATGCACTCAGTAGGATGGATGCTAAGTGCATGTGTGGGGTAGACCAATTAGTATTCACTCAGCAGGATGGGTGCTAAGTGCATGTGTGGGGTAGAGATGGGTGCTAAATGTATGTGTGGGGTAGACCAATCAATATGCACTCAGTAGGATGGGTGCTAAGTGCATGTGTGGGGTAGACCAATTAGTATTCACTCAGTAGGATGGGTGCTAAGTGTATGCATGGGGTGGACCAATCAATATGCACTCAGTAGGATGGATGATAAGTGTATGCATGGGGTGGACCAATCAATATGCACTCAGTAGGATGGGTGCTAAGTGCATGTGTGGGGTAGACCAATTAGTATTCACTCAGCAGGATGGGTGCTAAGTGCATGTGTGGGGTAGAGATGGGTGCTAAATGCTTGTGTGGGGTAGACCAATCAATATTCACTCAGTAGGATGGGTGGTAAATGCATTCGTGGGGTACACCAATCAATATTCACTGAGTAGGATGGGTGCTAAGTGCATGGTTGGGGTAGACCAATCAATATTCACTCAGTAGGATGGGTGCTAAGTGCATGCGTGGGGTACACCAATCAATATTCACTCAGTATGTGGGGCATGGATGGGGTAGACCAATCAATATTCAATCAGTAGGATGGGTGCTAAGTGCATGGATGGGGTAGACCTGTCAATATTTACAACGCAAACAAAAGAGCAGCTTTAAACAAAGAAACAAACAAACAAACAAACAAACAAACAAACAAACAAACAAACAAATAAACAAATAAACAAAGAAACAGACTAACAAACAGACAACAAACAAACAAACAAACAGACACACAAACAAACAGACAGACAGACAGACAGACAGACAGACAGACAGACAGACAGACAGACAGACAGACAGACACACACACACACACACACACACACACACACACACACACACACACACACACACACACACACACACACACACACACACACACACACAGTCTTGTCTACCCTACATACCGAGGTACCCCATTGTTTGTCCTTTGTGTGGACTAACGGTTTCAACCTCGTTTTGCCGGTACAGTTCTGGGAAAACAACCGAGGTAAAGGGTTTATTTTGTCTTTTGTACCTCGGTAAGGCGAAACACGGAAACTCTTTTGTCTAGTTACCTCGTCAAGTTGGTAAGACAAACGCACACACACACACACACACAGTCTTGTCTTCCCTACAAATCGAGGTACCCCATTGTTTGTCCTTTGTGTGGACTAACGGTTTCTACCTCGTTTTGCCGGTACAGTTCTGGGAAAACAACCGAGGTAAAGGGTTTCTTTAAAAACTTTAAAAACAAGTTGACAGGTAAGACGATTTCGGCCTATGAGTCTTACATTTCGGAACTTCGCCCAGCGTCTGGAGTAAGGAACAATACGGGAGGGAGCAAGCAAACTCCGGCCCGTGTTGTCCCTCTACCCCAACGCGAAAAGCAAAATAAGAAAAGATCAAGGCAAAGCACTTCTCCCTCTTCTTTTCCTTCTACTTCTTCTTTCTCTCAGAGTAAGCGCCTCAATTTGCAAACATCTCCGGTCCATATTGTGACTGAAGATGCTCGCAAATTGAGTAACGCTGTCTCGCCTCGTCTTGTTCCTCTACCTCCTACTCCTCCTCAGCCTTTCTTCACTAGTTCTCCTAGTGCTCTCACTAGAACTCCTCCTCCCCCTCCTTCTGTTTCTTCTCCTGTTTCTGTTTCCTCTCCTGCTTCTGTTTCTTCTCCCCCTTCCCCTGCATCTAGTGTGGTTCAACCAGGTATATCGTACTCAGAGAAAGTCAAATCACCGAGCCGCAACTCGGGCCGCTCATTTGATTCTAAATTCTCCCAGTTTCGGCATAAAAGCGGAGTTAATTTTGACAAAAGGAATTGGCGCCTCCCCGATGTTTGTAAAAACATCCTTATGATTGGAAGTTCAAATTTAGGACGCATTGATCGAAATCCCCATCCGGACATCCAGGTGGAGTGTTACCCCGGCGCCAAATTCAATCATCTGCGCTCTATGTTTAAAGGGCACAGGGGCCAGTCCAGTCCCCAAAAAATATTATTAAATATTGGCGTGAATTCTCGAAACGATAATTCTGATCTCGTAGTTAAGCAGTTGCGGAATATGCTTAGCGATATCAGGGTCAAGTTTAGATCAGCAAAAATTTATTTCGCTGAACTAAACTTTTCGCAAAAACTCCCTCAGGCTGAGAGGAGAACCCTGAGCATCATCAACGAAACCATTCGGAAAGTGAAGGACGTTAACGTGATACCAAAAATTGATGACGCAAAGTTTGATGTTGCTCAGGATTTAATCCATTGGACCACGAGAACCGCCAATATTATGTACGATCACTGGTTGAACCACCTAAATTTAAACTAAGTAAAGGCAAAGGTAACAGCCGCCTAACAGATGTGGGATTAGGAACTAATGTGGTTAACCTGTCTGGCACCAATGACCTAACAACCCAAGAGAAATCTCTTTTAGATCGCGGTTTATCTTTTGTACCAGCACCAAAGCCTAAAACTGATAACCAAACAAATTTACCATCATACAACTGTAATTTTCTTAGGCAAATGAAATTAGCCGACCGCTTTAGAAACTCCAGCGGTCGGAAACTTCCTTTTACAGAATCATCTGGTTGGTCACCTCCAGATAGTGAAGTAGATCCCGAAATTATTGAGGCTAGCAAACGAATCATCAAAAAGGTGTTCAGCATGAACATACTCTCCGATAAAGACAATTTAACAGCTGGTGAACGGAGAGCCCTCACGAAACTTCGAAAAAATAAGAAATTAGTAATTAGACCAGCCGACAAAGGTGGGTCGGTAGTTGTTCTATCTCGGGATAATTATATAAAGGAAGCCATGAGACAACTCAGCAATACTAAACATTATAAGAAAATAGATTCACTTATTTGGCCTAGTAATATCGACAAATTCAATAAGATCTTAAAATTTCTCCTCGACGAAGGTCACATTACCAAAAAACAATTGAAATATTTAACAGCTAAGCTCAGTGCTCAAACAAGACAATTTTATATCCTACCAAAGATCCACAAGGACCGTTCTTCATGGACGGATGACTTAACTCCACCCGGGAGGCCAATTGTATCAGATTGTAATTCGGAATCTTATGCGATCTCGGAATTAATTGATTATCATCTTAAACCTATAGCAAATAGACATCCGAGCTATCTAAAAAACACACAGGATTTCCTGTCACAAATTTCGAAATTGAAAATATCAAAAAATGCAATTCTGGCTACTTTGGATATCGACAGTATGTATACGAACATTGATATTGATAAAGGTGTTAAATCAGTTAAAAATGCATTTGAAAAATATCCGGATGCGAAACGCCCGGATGAACAAATTTTGGATCTTTTAGAGCTGAGCTTAAAAGGTAATGATTTTCAATTCAATGGAGAATATTTTCTACAAATAATGGGTTGTCCTATGGGTAAAAGATTCAGTCCTAATTTTGCAAGCATTTATGTAGCGGAATGGGAGGAAAATGCCTTAAGCAAATGTGCAAAGCATCCTCTCGTATATCTCAGATATTTAGATGACATTTTTATTATTTGGGAACATTCAAAAGAAGATTTTGATGAATTTTTAGAAATTTTGAATAATCACGATCCAAATATTAAATTGAAAGCTACTATCAGTGAAAATTCTGTTGATTTTCTCGATGTAACCGTGTATAAAGGCAAGCAATTTCAGGCGTCCGGTCATTTAGATTATAAAGTATATTTTAAATCAACTGATTCACATCAATTGTTGCACACTAAATCATTTCATCCTCAACATACATTTAAAGGTATCATCAAATCACAGCTCATTCGTTTCCACCGCAATTCAAGTGATAAGGTAAATTTCAATGAGGCTTGTTCTACTCTATTTGGCGCCCTCAGATCGAGAGGGTACTCGCTGCGCCTTTTGCGTAGCCTGAAATCCCAAACCTTGAAAAAGCTCGAAAGTCCAGCTGAAACTACCGATTTCGAACCACTGAAGATTGAACACAACAGACCGTTGCAAAATAGTAGTGGCGCGGTATTTAAGACTGCATACTTTTATGCCTGATCAGAAAGAGGAATTTTCCTCCGAACAAACGAAAAATCATTATCAGATCCGTAACCCCCTCCATTGTGATTCACCAAACATTATTTACCTTATCACTTGTAAGCGATGTCGGAAACAGTATGTTGGTCAAAGTCAAAATCCTTTTCGAGAACGTGCTACTAGACACAAACAGGATATAAAACATAATGCTGATGCCCCAGTAGCACAACATTTTAACCTTCCTGGCCATTCTTTGGACGATTTCGAAATCCACCCAATTGAACAACCACCAATTAAAGACACATTAGAAGAAACGGATGAATTTAGAAAAAAACGTGAAGCTTTTTGGATCAATACGCTTCAAACCCTCTGGCCATTTGGTATGAACATATCAGAGGGCGAATGCGAAAGGAGGTCCATCATTCCTTTCACTTTAACGTACAACAGAATGAATATCGAAATAGCAAAAATGTTAAAAGATGAATTCAATTTTACCAATGCTAAATTAAATGAACCTTTGAATCTTCGACCTGTCATCGCCTATAAGAAAAACAAAAGCTTGCGTAACATCCTTGTAAGGACTAAATTAGAGCCCATCAATGAATAACATCAATTATTGCCAGTCAGTTTAACCAGTTCCTAAGCTCATCACTTAGTTTAAATCAAATTTGGTGTAATTTTTTGTCATGTTTGAAACCCATCTGGGTTCAGTAAATGAAAACAATTTTTCGGCGGCATATTAAAGGAAAAAAACGTTTCAGTATGAAATGTCTGTGCCAGTGCGATTTTTTAACCTCAAACACACACACACACACACACACACACACACACACACACACACACACACACACACACACACACACACACACACACACACACACACACACACACACACACACACACACACACACAGAGAGTCTTGTCTACCCTACATACCGAGGTACCCCATTGTTTGTCCTTTGTGTGGACTAACGGTTTCTACCTCGTTTTGCCGGTACAGTTCTGGGAAAACAACCGAGGTAAAGGGTTTCTTTTGTCTTTTGTACCTCGGTAAGGCGAAACACGCAAACTCTTTTGTCTAGTTACCTCGTCAAGTTGGTAAGACAAACGCACACACACACACACACACACACACACACACACACACACACACACACACACACACACACACACACACACACACACACACACACACACACACACACACACACACAGTCTTGTCTACCCTACATACCGAGGTACCCCATTGTTTGTCCTTTGTGTGGACTAACGGTTTCTACCTCGTTTTGCCGGTACAGTTCTGGGAAAACAACCGAGGTAAAGACTCCCTCAGGCTGAGAGGAGAACCCTGAGCATCATCAACGAAACCATTCGGAAAGTGAAGGACGTTAACGTGATACCAAAAATTGATGACGCGAAGTTTGATGTTGCTCAGGATTTAATCCATTAGACCACGAGAACCGCCAATATTATGTAAGATCACTGGTTGAACCACCTAAATTTAAACTGAGCAAAGGCAAAGGTAACAGCCGCCTAACAGATGTGGGATTAGGAACTAATGTGGTTAACCTGTCTGGCACCAGTGACCTAACAACCCAAGAGAAATCTCTTTTAGATCGCGGTTTAACTTTTGTACCAACACCAAAGCCTAAAACTGATAACCAAACAAATTTACCATCATACAACTGTAATTTCCTCAGGCAAATGAAATTAGCCGACCGCTTTAGAAACTCCAGCGGTCGGAAACTTCCTTTTACAGAATCATCTGGTTGGTCACCTCCAGATAGTGAAGTAGATCCCGAAATTATTGAGGCTAGCAAACGAATCATCAAAAAGGTGTTCAGCATGAACATACTCTCCGATAAAGACCATTGAACAGCTGGTGAACGGAGAGCCCTCACGAAACTTCGAAAAAATAAGAAATTAGTAATTAAACCAGCCGACAAAGGTGGGTCGGTAGTTGTTCTATCTCGGGATAATTATATAAAGGAAGCCATGAGACAACTCAGCAATACTAAACATTATAAGAAAATAGATTCAGTTAACTGGCCTAGTAATATCGAAAAATTTAATAAGATCTTAAAATTTCTCCTCGACGAAGGTCACATTACCAAAAAACAATTGAAATATTTAACAGCTAAGCTCAGTGCTCAAACAAGACAATTTTATATCCTACCAAAGATCCACAAGGACCGTTCTTCATGGACGGATGACTTAACTCCACCCGGGAGGCCAATTGTATCAGATTGTAATTCGGAATCTTATGCGATCTCGGAATTAATTGATTATCATCTGAAACCTATAGCAAATAGACTTCCGAGCTATCTAAAAAATACACAGGATTTCCTGTCAAAAATTTCGAAATTGAAAATATCGAAAAATGCAATTCTGGCTACCTTGGATATCGACAGTATGTATACGAACATTGATATTGATAAAGGTGTTAAATCAGTTAAAAATGCATTTGAAAAATATCCGGATGTGAAACGCCCGGATGAACAAATTTTGGATCTTTTAGATCTGAGCTTAAAAGGTAATGACTTTCAATTCAATGGAGAATACTTTCTACAAATAATGGGTTGTTCTATGGGCAAAAGATTCAGTCCTAATTTTGCAAGCATTTATGTAGCGGAATGGGAGGAAAATGCCTTAAGCAAATGTGGAAAGCAGCCTCTCGTATATCTCAGGTATTTAGATGACATTTTTATTATTTGGGAACATTCAAAAGAAGATTTTGATGAATTTTTAGAAATTTTGAACAATCACGATCCAAATATTAAATTGAAAGCTACCATCAATGAAAATTCTGTTGATTTTCTCGATGTGACCGTGTATAAAGGCAAGCAATTTCAGGCGTCCGGTCATTTAGATTATAAAGTATATTTTAAACCAACTGATTCACATCAATTGTTGCACACAAAATCATTTCATCCTCAACATACATTTAAAGGTATCATCAAATCACAGCTCATTCGTTTCCACCGCAATTCAAGTGATAAGGTAAATTTTAATGAGGCTTGTTCTACTCTATTTGGCGCCCTCAGATCGAGAGGGTACTCGCTGCGTCTTTTGCGTAGCCTGAAATCCCAAACCCTGAAAAAGCTCGAAAGTCCAGCTGAAACTACCGATTTCGAACCACTGAAGATTGAACACAACAGACCGTTGCAAAATGGTAGTGGCGCGGTATTTAATTGCAAAACGCCTCGTTGTAGACTGCATACTTTTATGCCTGATCAGAAAGAGGAATTTTCCTCCGAACAAACGAAAAATCATTATCAGATCCGTAACCCCCTCCATTGTGATTCGCCAAACATTATTTAACTTATCACTTGTAAGCGATGTCGGAAACAGTATGTTGGTCAAAGTCAAAATCCTTTCCGAGAACGTGCTACTAGACACAAACAGGATATAAAACATAATGCTGATGCACCAGTAGCACAACATTTTAACCTTCCTGGCCATTCTTTGGACGATTTCGAAATCCATCCTATTGAACAACCACCAATTAAAGGCACATTAGAAGAAACTGATGAATTTAGAAAAAAACGTGAAGCTTTTTGGATCAATACGCTTCAAACCCTCTGGCCATTTGGTATGAACATATCAAAGGGCGAATGCGAAAGGAGGTCCATCATTCCTTTCACTTTAACGTACAACAGAATGAATATCGAAATAGCAAAAATGTTAAAAGATGAATTCAATTTTACCAATGCTAAATCAAATGAACCTTTGAATCTTCGACCTGTCATCGCCTATAAGAAAAACAAAAGCTTGCGTAACATCCTTGTAAGGACTAAATTAGAGCCCATCAATGAATAACATCAATTTTTGCCAGTCAGTTTAACCAGCTCCTAAGCTCATCACTTAGTTTAAATCAATTTTGTGTAATTTTTTGTCATGTTTGAAACCCATCAGGGTTCAGTAAATGAAAACAATTTTTCGGCGGCATACACAAAGTGCATTACCTTTCGTCAACTGTTGACTTCGAGCAAACACAAAAACAAATTTACAGTACTAAACTGACCTTGGTTTCTATATGAATTATGGGGTTTTTACCATGGAAACACAACACAGTGCCTGTGGGTCATATAACATGACGTTACATTAAACATATCAGATGAGATCCCTAAGAAAGGCGGTTGGGGGTTGGTACATGATCTACTACTTATTTCCCATATAAAGGGTGCATATCTAATGATATTTCATTTCGACCTCATCTTATGGATCTCTTATGGTGGATCTCATGTGACGTCATAGTCACCTGACCCAGTGGCGCCATGTTGGGTTGTTATGGTAGCCCCGTGAGCGGTCATTTTGTGACATAATTACCATAGTGATACATGGTCTTAGTGCGCACGTGAAGCGCATGTTGTTAAGGTGATATGCGTTTCCTTCGTCCATTGTGTATACTGGAGGCCAGCATATTAGTTTCTTCTGTAGCGCATGGTTGCTATGTGACTTCAAATCCTCTAATAGCAAAGGAGTGTGTTCAGAGGTTGTGTTTGAATGAATAGGAGTAAATCTAATTACCCAAATAAACCTGGCAATTCATCCACTTCCCCAAAATCAACCCAAAATCACTTTATGTGGTTATGATTTCCCCAGAATCGTCTTTTGTCCAATAACAGGTGCGTTCTTTTCTATAAGATTCAATCTAATTACCCAAAATCCTCGGATAAAATTACCACAAACAATCCGACAAGTTGTACTAGTTCGGATTCCTTCAGTATCCTTATTTTAATAGGAGCACATAGTGCTATAGCACCATAAAGGCTTTTAATATCACCCACAGGCTTATAAAACTAGAATGTTGTGGTATAGGGCGATTTTCTTTGTATAAGAAACAATTTAATAGTCCAGAATTACCATAAACAACCCGACACTTGTTTTACTAGTTCAGATTCCTTCAGAATTCTCTGCTTCTGCATACCCTAGTCTATTACATTTCGTATTATTCTCTTCATTCCTTGGTTTGTCCTACCTATGTTATTACCTCCCCAATCTCACTAATATGAACTTTGGTACAACCAAGAAGCGCGCGCAACTCACAGTGTTTTTCAAATTATAATGACATAAACTTAACAAAATTTAAAACAGTGTTTAAGGGGTCGTCCAACAAAACATTTTGCGTTGTGAACTAATGCATGTACATGCTGTCTTGTAGATTTATTTCCCCCTAAGAACATATCAGACCTACAATATAAAATTGGCCTCGAAACGTATTGTCGAAAATTTATTGTTTTTGTTCCGCTGGGGTGCATACATTGTGGAACGGAACTTCTGTTTTGGAAATGGTAATTCCTGGACGTTTGTCAGACAGTATGTCACTTCGACATCTTAGGTTCGTAATAACTGAATGAAAACGACCGTTGCCACAATCTGACCTGTGCGTACTTTTAGGTTACAACAAACGGACGTGTTGTTGATGCTTTTCATTTGGTAACTTTGTTCCAATAACACGCAGTGTTGGTTTGAAGTGAACAGCGTTTTGCACTTGCAAATGCAAAACAGATAAATCATGTGACAGAATACTCCGCAGAATCGAACAACAGCGGGATCCCAACAGCCAGCCAGCAGACGATGAAATCCAATGTGCATATATGGAAACATTTAGCTTTTCGACAATTTCTGTCATTTAGTCAGCAAAGCAAACGACAGTTGAGTTTGTTTGGAAAAACTTTAATTTTGAAAAGCATGTTAAATAAATTATTCACAGTCTGCATGGAGTGATCTAAGGAGAAATCTCGCATTACACCGTTCGCTTTTTAGGGGGCGTCATTCGATTTGTTCGCTTCTGAAAACGAGAGCTGGGGTTCCCCATGTTTTTACTTCCGGTTTCCGGTTTAGATTGGATGGCATAGCATTCCTTGGTTTTTCCAATTTCACGTACACGTTGTCTATTAGGCTTACTTCAAAGAAGCCCTTCGGGCTGCTTTTGCGCGCGCTATAAATTATTCTGACTTTCCTAGATGTATTTGTGTGCTAGTGCGCAATGTGTACACATTAGCAGATATGCACATGCTTCGTGCGCCGATATGTCCTGGTGTGCTAGTGCACAATGTGCTATCATCACATGCAGTATATATGCAGATACAGGTATTTGAGGATACTTATGACATGGTAATAAACTATTTGGGGATACCTTTTGAAGTATACCTTCTACAGGATATTGATCCGAAGACAATTATGGTTCCTAACCCTGTTCAGCTACTAGCTTCTAATGCACCTCCAAACCCTTCATAGCTTCAAGACCACCGCTGCCGACTTGACTAGTCACCAGTGCATTGTATTCACTTTAGTATGGTGTTCTACCAGTTTGCAGCCTCATACCATTGTTGCCTTGTATCATTACTATTTCCTATCACTATTCTGTCCTGCGCTAGAGTGTATCATCCATTACCAACTTGTGGTACTACTACGGCTCTTACTATACTAATGCCGCTACGAATCCCACTCCCAGTTCATATCACCATTAAACCTGTATTCCAGTACGGTTTGTTCCATTGACATGAAACTTATCGAGCAAATGGGTTATCGAGCTTGAACGACTGACTCCTCATGCTGCTCTTCGACTCAATGCGACAAAAAGAATTCTACAGGGATTCTGGAAAAGGGATTTCGTAAGTGGAATTCCGTAAGAGGGTTTCCAGACACCTATACAACTCCAGGTAGTCTTACCATTGGATTCAATCTTGTCTTCAACTATCTGTCCTATGATTTGCCCCTGTTGTAGTCACCAAATACTATAGTCTTCTACCACCTTTACAACTTTGTATCATTGCTATTGACTTGTAGCACAACTCCATACTTCCTAGCTGTGCATGACCCTATCTCGACTCAGCCCTAGGTTATGTCTTTAAAGGGCGCAGTCAGATTCGTCTAAGCCTTATCCGTGTCTACAATGCGTCGTGTGCACTGGAAGATAGAACCTTATGGTTCTCACACGACGAATGTATAGACCTCATGAAAGTTAGCGGACCTTACACATAAGAAACTGTATGTTGATCATGCCTCGATGTACTTATGTGTTAATAAACATTGCGTCACAATGTGTACGCATTGCATACAGCACACCAGTACACACTGGATGTTCCGATTTGTACCTGTGTGCTTTTGCACAATGTGCACACAAACTTGCCGCAAATAGGCACATGCGATGAAGGGATTGTGGAAGTATAGTAGTCGGATACTAGAAAGGAATTCCACATAACGTGGGTCTGGTGGTTGATTGAATGTGCTTGTTTGCTAGTGCACAATGTGTCACATTGTGTACACACATTACTTGTTGGATGTGCCAATATATCGCCATCTGAGGGGTAGAATGTTCGATGTCCCCCCTGAGACATAGAGCATTGTAGCACCCAGGCGACGATATGCTAATGGACAATGCGCGCAAATACAACACAAATGGGATGTTGTATGGTTCGGGGTAGGTCGTATTTGGGTGGGTGGGTGGGTGGGTGGGTTTGTTTGTGGAGTGTTTTGCAGTGGTTGAATTTTGAAAAGGTGGAAATTGGGTTCGAAAAATATAGTGGCCCATAGCCTTGATGATATGGTCAATTTAACTATTCAAATCGTCAGCTTGCTTATAAAACCCAGTGCATATTTTTTTGGAAAACAGCGTCCACGAGGTTTTCATAAATAGGCCAACGAAATGCTTGTAAATTATAAAAAGCTGCCGTCACCAGTTGGAAAACATGCTTTAACAGGTTGAATGCAGGAAGCAACTATCAGGGCATTCAAATAATTGAGGGAACCAGAGCAAGGGACACTATTTCCGTGCTCATGTTTCATATTCAGTCAAATTCAAATATATTTTGTTTATATAAAGTTGTTTTATAATGAAAAGTGCCTTTGGGCACTCTCCAATAATTTATAATAGTATAAATGTCGAATAACAAATTCAGACCACCAAAACTATGTGCAGTAACGTCTTTCAAATATTAGGCCTATTTATGACGCCTTGTATGTGGTTTCGCTAAATGTTTACACAAGCTTTTATAAGCTGATCCATCAAATGTCAAATCAAGTCGACAGATGACAATGTCTTAAAATGCTTCTTATTTATTGGACTTTCAGGGGTGGGGGTAGGGGGTGGGGAGTGACCATATACTGACTCTAGCCTATAACTTTCTATTACGTTCTTTTAAATACCATTTGAATATGTT
The DNA here is from genome assembly GCA_031216915.1 of Pictodentalium vernedei. Lineage (NCBI taxonomy): Eukaryota > Metazoa > Mollusca > Scaphopoda > Dentaliida > Dentaliidae > Pictodentalium > Pictodentalium vernedei. The sequence goes on along the minus strand of CM062288.1, from coordinate 340,488,803 downwards.
GCTACTGGCCGAGGATGGGATCGAACCCGATACAGTGGGAGTTTTAGAACCGCAACCGTCTAGTGAAACTATATTAAGCCGCACACCCAACTAGGCCACCAACCACTCATTGCCTGCCGGTTGCGGAGTGGTGTGCGTTGATCAGCACTGACCCTCATCTGTCGATCGCTGAGTGATGTGCGTGAGTAGTATATCATGTACCCTGACTTACCCTATCAGGATGATCTCACGTGACGCCATAGTCACGTGATCCAGTTACGGCATGCTGGGTTGTCATGGTAGCCGCGTAAGTGGCTATTCTGTCGCGTCATTACCATAGGGATTCGAGTACGTATGTCAGCGCGTATTGTAAGGAAGGCCGCGTTTTCATAGTCCAGTTTGAATACTGGAGAACACCGTGTTCGCTTCTATGATGGCACGAGGTTGCTATGTCACCCCAAACCATCTAATATGATGGGGTGTGTTCGAATGAGTATCTAGTTATCCTGTAACAAAAATAGGAAAATATATATAAGAAATTACCATACATAGGATATGTGCACATAGGCCTATAAATATATATATATATGTGTGTATATATGTATGTGTGTAGGTGTGTGTGCATGAATCTGGTGTATGAAGGCGAATTGGTCGCTTCGATATTGAAGGTGTTAAATCACTTTGTGATGGCCTTAAGTTTACGCACACATTAGTGAGAGATAGAAAAATGGGTTAATTTCCACGTCGGCTGATTTTTTTTCTGTTGATCGTCGAAGTGAAAGCAGCTCGTGCGTGAACGGTGTGAACACGCACGGATTTTAGGTGATCTTGAAGTCGAAGTGATTGGGTTGTTTCCCAATACTTTGGTAGAACACATCGGGACTTCATAGAGGTAGGTTGTACTTTTGTACTCTCCTCCAGATTAACTCCCCATCGGGGCCGGTCACTATAACATGGAATTCTGATCCTCGTCCTACGCCGAATTCCCAATGACGGCTCTATTAATTTAGAAAAAGACAAGTTTATTCACGATTAGCCCGATGCATCTTATTTAGTTGTGAGATGCCTCGGTCTAATCGATGAAATTCGGCGTACGACGAGTTTCGGAGGGTCGATAGATTTGAAACCCCGCCCCTCCCATTTGGCAACTTTACGGAATTTTATGGTCGCATTCATTGGCATGATTCAACCCTTTGAAATGCGTATTTTTATTTAAGGGGAGAGAAGGTGAGATATGTTGTATCCGCCCACCGGTGACGTAATGTACAAAGATGAAACTGAGTATAACTGGTGGCGGGAAAAGTAAGGTCTTCACCTGTGAACTGTGACCTTACTATGAAAAGAAACGTGAATTGCTGGCTGGTGATTGGATGATTTGAATGCAGCGCCACACCGGAAGTTGAGGTCGCTAGAGACGCTTGAATGATAATTTCTTCTGCATCTTGACCTAAAAGAGTGAAGAACGAAGCTGTGATCCGGATCCAGACTACGATTTCTACAATCTTACTTAGAAGAAAGAACTTAGGACTGACTTCATAGATTTTAGGTGAGTGTGTACTTCTTAACACATCTCCAATATCTTGTAACCTGTTTTCTCCACCCCGGGGAGATCTCGACCAGGTCCGAGTTGGTCAGGGCTGAACTACCTACGTACGAGGCATGACGTCTGGAGTACAGAGGAATAGTTTACTGGCGTCGCCGACTGCTGTTCTATAATTTTCTGTCGGAAAATTTGAAGAACCTTTCTAATTTTGCGATATTCAGTTTTTACTTTGGGTAAATGAGAAAAGTTAGTCTGGATCGCTTCAATCTCATGTACTTCTTTAACTGCATGTGATTTGTTTGTTACTATCACGTGACTGAAGCACATGTGTTTTGTGAATAAACAATGAGGCATGCAGCAATGTTGTAGATATCACCTGTATATATTTTTCTTTTTGATAGGGTAACTTGCTGCCGGCTAGTAACGCCCTGTATTGCAGCTTCATTGTAAAGTTTGGATTGTATGGATTACATTGACAGGAACTGTCGGTTTCCAACCCGTTCTGAAACTTGTAAATTTCTTTTTTGAAATTCCATTGATAAATGTAGATAACATTTAATTTATTGTTTTTTCTTGGTTTCAACTGTCGGTTGAATAGGAAAAAATAATTAAACAGAGGTATATTTTTCTTGCCTATCAGCCACTGTTATAAATATTAAATTGTGTTTAGGTGGGCTATCGGCAATCAAGGCTATATATTTTCTGGAATTATTCTCTTGGGAAATATATCTCCTTTTAAGAACAATAAACGAGTAGTAAGTAAGGTGAATATTTCCCGAAATACTTCTTTGGGAATTATATGACCCTTAAAAAGGTTTATTGTTCAATTTATGAACATTATTAGTCAGCTGTCGGCGACGAATTGTAAATTTTTAAACGTCATTTCACACTGTTAGACACATTTTCAAATTTCAAGTTATACCACAACTATACACAATGGAGCCAGAATATAACAGGGTACCTGTTTATATAAATAAATGCAGCTACAATGACCTGCTAACGTTACCTGGCATTGGAATAAAGAGAGCAAAACTCTTACTGTATTATAGAGAAAAATTTGTCAATATTACAAAGAAAAATATTTCAAGGATTCCAATGCGGGTCAACTTTGAGGAAATAATAAATTGTGTAAATTTTGAGAAATATACCCCAGGCCAACATAGAACTCCAAGAGAAAAAGATATTCACACTAGAGAAATGATATGCCATGTTTACTCTGTTATACAGGGGGTTAATCAGGAGTTTCTTGAATCAAGTGATGAAAGTTTGGAGGGTGATGTAGAATTAACATATGACAGTAGTAGAGGCGGTGAAAATCCTGGAGTTACAATTAACATGGACAAAACAACTATCAAACATGAGGCAAAGTCCAGGGAAGGTATATTGTCACCCCCCATTCCGCATCAAATTACTACAACCCCTTCAGTATTGTGTGACAGCAGGCTAAGTGTTTCACCCTTATCTGAGGACTCTGAAATTGATGACGATCTACCATCCTATTTAGGTCTCCCGCTTCCAGCACATTCAACCAGGGGGCGAAAATTTAGGCGAAGGGGGGCATTGCAATACCCTAGCGATTCAAGGCGGGTATCCCCTCGTAAACTCTTTCAAGATAGTTCTGAAGATGAACACACAGACTATTTTGAACGAGAATATCGTTCTTTTACACCCCAGTCTAGGAAGCGTGAGTCTATGGAGCCTCGTTCTCGACAGGTAGTCTTCAAATCCACCCTTCAGGATGAATCAAGACTAGACCGTTCAGGCCGCTATCGGCGTGAACGCAAAAGTCTGAATGAAGTAACAACCAGTTCTCGTCAATTATTTGATCGAGAACGGTTGTCTTCACATTTTGAGGGCGATAATGGGAGACATTTGTTCAGGCGAGAAAGGGTGCCTTTGCGCTCTGAGAAAGGTAAAACGAAGGGGCTATTACAGAGCACTGCAAATTTATCAGATTCCGACCCGGATGACCAGTACAACTATTTAAAATATGATGCTGGAAAACATAAATTGAAAATGCCAACTAAACATTTTAGTACAGCTGCGGGACTTAGATTTGATGGTAGGAGCAGCATGGAAGGGTTTTGGGCTAAATTTGAATGTTTAACCCAAGGCCTGGATGATGATCAAAAAATCCAAGCCTTTTGCATGAGCCTGGAGGGGAAAGTATTAGATTATTATGCTTTTCTAACCAAAAATAAGAAAAAACCCTCATTTATTTATATTAAACAAAAACTCGAATCCCGTTTCGGAAGCCATCAACCTCCCCAGACTTTAAGTGCTGAATTTCATGCCCTGACCCAGGGTAAGGATGAGGATTTACGGGACTGGGCCAGCAGAATACAAGTTATGGCTGACAAGGTCTGGGCGGGTGCAGACGAGTATGTGGTTCAGGCCCATGCTGTTTCAAGATTTTGTCAGGGGCTATACGACAGGGCTGTGGGGGAGTATGTTGATGGGCTCCAGGTCAATACTTTGGACCTGGCTGTTGACAAAGTTGAGTATATTCAGGCTACACATCGTGGTCGAAAACAAGTCAGACAGGTCCATTTTGAGAAAGAACCATCAATTAAGCAGGTAGAAGTAGAAGCTCCCGAAATGGTCTCCACTGCCTGTAATACAGAAGATGGGTACTCTGTCCTTTTAAAGCAAATAGAATCCCTGAAATTACAAATTGGGGAACAAAAACTGGGTCAACCCAGCCCAAGGGGGCGGGGTTTTATTAACCGAGGCGGAAGGACGTGTTGGTCTTGTGGAGGTAAGGGCCATATGTCTAATGTGTGCCCAAGTAATAGGGGAGGAATAAAATGGCCAATAGGAATGGGGATAACAATGACGAGATGGCCCCAAAAAACGCAAAATAGGCGTCTCGCGGGGTCGGAGACGTCATGGGAAGGATACAGGCCCCAAAAATAAATTCAAAGGTGTTCGGACAGTTGGCTCGAGTGATATCTCTCCAGGAAACAATGGGAATAGTTCTGGAGAGACGAATGATGTTAAGATTGAGGTGAATGGAGACGACTTGATTGGTTTCACTGACTTTAGCTCGGTGAATTCAAGCGAGTCAAAACCTGAAACCTCTGAGGCAATTGATTCTTTGGGGGACATAAATGTAAAGATTAAGGTAAATGGTAACGATTTGATTGATTTCACTGACTTCAGCTCGGTGAATTCAGTCAAGTCAAAGCCTGAAGTCCCTGAAAAGATGGATTTATTTGGTTGTGATTTGAGCACCCAAGATGTGTATGGCGGTGACTTGGTAGATTTCGCTGGCTTATGCTCGGTGAAATCTTCCAGGCCAGTACCCGGCACGAGTATGGGAGATAGAGCTGAGGACATGTTTCATCTCCACGCAGTCAATAAACAATTACCCTCAAGACTCCACTCCACTTCTCAAAACGAGGATTCTAAGGACTTTACTGACTTTTGTTCGGTGAATGACCATAGATCTACGTCTGGAGAGAGTTCTGGGCATACTGCAATTTTGGAAGAAATATTTCAATGTCAAAACCCCTGGGAAAGTAAAGATACTTTTGAGACATCACTGGTTAAGAATCTTGACCCAATCTTCAAAATGGATAGTTTAACGATACCCGGAGGTGTATATGAAGTGACAGAAGAACGGTGTATAAGGAGGGTCCAAAAACCATTAATCACTATATCAGCAGTCATAGGCAATGTAGACTGTGAAGCGGTGGTAGATTCTGCAGCCGAGGTCTCCATAATCTCTGAAGAAGTATTCAGCCAACTGTTCCCTAGGCCAAGTGTCTGGAGAACGGTGGGGTTGAGACTTGCAGCCAAGGATTCTGGAATGACGGCTAAAATAGTTGGGCCTATTAAATTCTGTCTTGGTCGACATCATTTTGAAGAATATGTTTTCGTAGCTCCCATAGCGGATTCGATGTTGTTAGGATACGATATTTTACGGAAACATGGGATGGTGCTAGATTTAATGATGGGGGAACTGGTGATCAATGGCGAAGGTGTAAAAGTAAATTGTGGGGAGCCATTAGAAATCCACATTGACACCCCACCGTCAGTAGGAACTTGTAAAGAGGGCCTAAAAACAATTGAAGCCCCAGTAGTGGCCACAGTAGTCAAGGGTACTAGCTGTGATGGGCCCCTGTTTTATAATGGGGGAACTGAACTTGAAGCTAGTGATGATTTGCGTCCCTTTGTGGGCTGCGAATCGGAAAAATTCCCTAAGTCTACTGAAAAGCCATCCAAATTATGTACAGCGCCAAAATACCTAAATGGTGGTAGCACGGAAGCAGATGTCAAAGTAGCGCAAAGGTGTATTCTAAATGCCCAGTCGGTAACCCTAGTAACTTGTAAGACTGAAAGATTCACCCAAAATTTTGCAATCAGCCCACAGTTTAATAATTATGTAGTCATAGAGACCGTGCATGCTCCCCTGGTGGGGAGGGTGAGGTGTTGTGTAATTAACCCCTCCGAACAGCAGATAATTCTTAAGAAGGGCCAGGTTTTGAGCCAGGCTTATGTGGCTGAGGTGTGTCATGCAGATGCAGAAATTGTTAAATCACAAGGGCAAGTGCGGCAGGTGTCTTGCGGGGAGTCAACTGACGAATTGCCTCCGCATTTGACTGATTTATTTGAAAGGTCTATTGCAAACACAGATACAGGGGACCAGTCTAAGTTGCGAAAACTATTGATAGAATTCCAAGATGTTTTTGCGCAACATGAGTATGATTTGGGCCATTTCATTGCGATTGAGCATAAAATTCCAACTGGGGATGCTTCTCCTGTAAAACTGCGCATGAGACGCACACCTGACGCATTTGTGAGCGAAGAGGAGAATGTTTTAAAGAATCTATTGAAAGCTGAAGTTATCAAACCATCTGAATCCGAGTGGGCCGGTGGACCGGTGCTCATTCGGAAATCAGATGGTTCGGTAAGATGGACGCTCGATTACTGGAAGTTGAATGCGCTGACGAAAAAAGATTCATTCCCTCTTTTGATTGATGATTGTCTAGCTTGTATGTCTGACAATGTGTTCAGTTCAAAACTTGATTGTAATCAGGCCTACTATCAGCTTCGCATTCAACCTGAAGACAAACATAAAACGGCGTTTGTGACCAGATATGGATTGTTTGAGTTCGAACGTCTTTCTATGGGGTTGACAGGGGCGGTAGCAAGCTATTGCAGGGCAATCAATCTGTTTTTGCATGGGCTACTCTGGAAGGCAGCATTGGCTTTCGTTGATGACTGCCTGATTTTAGGAAAGTCAGTTGATAACCATTTCGAAAATCTTCGATCAGTTTTATTGCGTTTCCGGCAATATGGTTTAAAGCTGAAACCGAAAAAGTGCATTTTATTCCAAAAGGAAGTCCAGTTTCTTGGCCGATATGTTACTCCTCAAGGAGTGGAGATAGGAAATCATGCAGTTGAGGTGGTTAAAAATTGGCCCCGTCCCCAGACTGCTAAACATGTTGAAAGATTACTGGGTCTGTTGAATTATCACAGAAATTTCGTGAAAAACTTTGCTGAGTTAGCTCGTCCCATGTATGCAGCAATCAAGTCAAAACCCTTCACCTGGGGTGAGGAAGAAGATCTTGCATGGGATAAAATTAAAGATGTTTTGACAGGGCCTTGTGTGTTAGCTTTACCAAACAAGTCTGACGCCTTTATTCTAGATACTGATTGTTCAGAATATTGCGCTGGGGCTGAGTTAATACAGGTCCAGGGGGGTGTGGAAAGGGTAATTTGTTATGGTAGTTTAGCCTTGTCAAAAGAACAGGTGAACTACTGTACAACCCGGAAGGAATTATTGGCTGTTGTTCTATTCACCAGACAGTTCAGGCATTATTTATTAGGGCGACCGTTCACCCTGAGAACTGACCACAGTAGCTTAACTTGGCTTATGAATTTTAAAGAGCCCGAAGGTCAACTGGCTCGGTGGCTGATGGAGCTGAGTCAGTTTGACATGGAAATTGAACACCGGAAGGGAGCAAAACACCAGAATGCTGATTCTCTAAGTCGTATTCCTTGGGATATCTGTTGTGAGAATAAGGTGGGAGCTAGGTCCCTTCCTTGTGGTGGGTGTCATTTTTGTAGCCGAGTTGAAGCAAAGTGGAAAAAGTTTAAGGAAGACGTAGACGATGTGTTGCCCTTGAGTACTGGGAAAGATCGCGAAAAGGGTGGTTCAGGAGTCCGGGCTTTGACGTGCTTGGAACCTGAGTCCCAGCGGTCTCAAACAGTTAAGGGTGACTGTAAACAAAAATTTCCTTTTTTCCGGGCTTCTGTGAGGGTGATTGGATTAACTGGCCATTCTGCAGATGAGATAAAAGAAAAGCAAGCAGATGACCCTAATTTGAAATTTTTAATAAATTGGTTTAACCACTCCGCAGAACCCACGGAAAATGAATTATTTATGGCTAATCAAGCAGCCAAATATTATTGGCTAAACAAGGAAATCTTTGTTATGGACCATGGACTGTTGCATAAAATACGCAAAAACAATGGTTCAAAAGTGCTTGTTGTCCCACAGTCCTGCACATCTGAGGTTATGTCTTTGTGCCATGACATCCCTTCTTCTGGTCATCAAGGTATGACGAGAACCCTGCAAAGGGCAAGGGAGTCATTTTATTGGTACAACATGGGCTCGGAAGTGCGTAGCTGGGTGGCAACTTGTAAAAACTGTAATACGGCCAAGAAACCAAACAGGCAACATAGGGCCCCAATGCGTCAGTTTCAGGCTGGTTCTCCCATGCAAAGGGTCCACCTGGATTTTTTGGGACCACTTCCTGCTACAGATAGAGGTAATGAGTATATTCTAATGATGATTGACCAGTTCACGCGATGGGTTGAATGCATCCCATTGCCATCGCAGACAGCAGAGGATACGGCGAAAGCAGCAGTAAATGAATTCTTTTCAAGATTTGGCTTCCCATTTGAAATATTCACAGATCAGGGTTGAAATTTTGAAAGTTCTATGTTTAATTCGATCTGTGAGCTCTTGCAAATTCATCATGCAAGAACAACCCCGTATAGACCATCAGGAAACGGGCAGATTGAACGGTACAATCGGACTTTAATGGATGCCGTTCGATGTTTTATAAACAAAAAACAGAAGACGTGGGATATTTATTTACCCCAAATTGCTGGTGCACTTCGTTCCTCTGTCTGTCAGCAAACTGGTTATACCCCGAATAAACTCATGTTGGGGAGGGAAGTGAATAAACCTGTGGATTTAATGTTCCCAACCCCAAATTCAGCACCAAATATTGATAAAACTGTCCCAGAATTTGTGGTAGAGCTGGAAAAGTCCATTAAGGAGTCTCATGAGATAGCCAGGGAAACATTGAAAGAAGCCCAAAAAAGAATGAAACGTGATTTTGACACACGAGTGTACTTAAAAACATACTCCGCTGGTGATGCAGTGTACTTAAGAGATACCGCAATAATTAAAGGGAAAAATAAAAAATTGGCTGTGAATTGGAAGGGGCCAGGCATTATTGTCAAGGTCCTATCCCCCACTCTGTTCAAGGTCCGCCTGCGGACTACTGAAGTCACACTGCATCACGATCGGATTAAGTTATGTAGAGATAGAGAATTGCCAAAGTGGCTATTATCAGTAGGAAAAAAGTTAAAGGAACGTGGTGAAATGGGGGCAATGGGCGTCGTTCTATACTGTTTGTGCAACCAACCCGACGATGGTCAGTTCATGATTCAGTGTGATAGTTGTCGGGAGTGGTTTCATGGCAAATGTGTTAAGATCGCGCCTAAAAAGGCTAAAACCTTAACAGAATACTTCTGTCCTGAATGTGTAGAATGACCCTGTAAATTGAATAGATTTGATGTTTAAAAACAGAATGTTTTGAAAATGTGCAATGTGTTCTGGAAAAGAACAGCAAGAAATTCAAACTGTGTTTTTAGAATTTTAAATAGAGAAAAATTTAATAAGAAGTTTTAATAATTTTTATGGAAGAAAATGTGGCGCTGCAAGGCATTTTTAACGTTATATATACATTTTTTATTCAGGATGCCACGTCAACAACAAAATGTTAAAACACCAGCCAGGCAGTGTGACAGGTCCAGATCTCCCCTAAGAAGGGATCAACAGGTATTGGTAGTAGTAGATTTTGTAATGCTCGTCCTGTTTCTGGGACTTGTGATCTTTCAGAAACAGGGGGAACAAGTTTTGGTACCATTGTGGGGAGGGCCAATTCTCAAAATCATTTATTGCCAGTGGATGACATTGGCTATGGATAAGTCACTGAGTCAGGAACAGCGGGAGGAATTGCTATCAAGACAAGTAGCAATAGCAAAACAATTTAAGAACTTCCGCTGGATCAATACATTAAAGCGCTATGCCTTGGATGTGTTTGATAGACCTTGGTTGGAAGCTAATCTAGGGGAATATATTCAAGTGGCTAGACCACGCAAATCTTCCGCCCCTACTAGTACAGCAACGACAAGGGACATAAGAACCGATTGTCCGAGGAAGAGAGAGATAGTTGTCAATGAAAATCCTAGCTCAACAGAAAAACCTCCAGAGTGTTTGTCGCTGGATCCTGTGGTGTCACAAATGCAGGAGCCGGTGACAAACACTGAAGACAAAATTACAATTTTTGGTCAATTACCAAAAGATAAACCCGAGTGTGTTGTTGCACGGACTGTTGATCTTGCAGTAACAGCTAGCTCGGATGAAACAGATCTTGTCAGTGGTAAAGATCTCCTGGTCACGCTATCCAATCCCCAGTGGGTTGGGTTCCGTGAGCAGGTTAAGGAGGTAACAGGGGCAGCTTGTAATACTTGTCCTGTTTTAATTACAGAACATAAGCTTCCTGGACAGTCGGGAGGAGACTCACCCAAGGCAAGTAGCAAAGCTTCTTCCCGTCAAGCAAGAAATAAAAGACGCCGTCAGAGGAGGAGAGAGAGGAAAGTGGACAACCCAAAGTGTGCTATATGTGGTAGGCGAATTAAGCGTTTGAAACGCCATGTTTTGGGAGTTCACCTGCCCGAGTTTTTGTGGGAGCCAGTTCCTTCTGATGATCTGTTTAAAGTCAGTCAGTGGTTTTACCTGGCTATTAAAGAAATTGTTGGGTGTTTATGCAAAGTAGAGCCAGATAAGGTTGCTGCTGAGCAATTTGCATCTGTCGTCGAGGCTCTGAACTCAGAGGGGGCTATCAGTCATTCGACTGAAATGTCTGGGGATTTGTACCTCAAGGCTTTTGCTGTTATGGTCCGAGAGTATGGATCTGTGTTGGGTGCACCTGATGTCGGTGTACCTTTTGGTGTACTTCCACTTAATTCAGCGGCTTGTCTGGCTTACTGGAGGGTCGCCATGATTTTGTGGGCTAGGTTGAAGGAGCAGGATAGGGCTGCTATCATGGAGAAGTGCAGGGAAGGCATCTTAGGTAGGGATGACCTCTGGGAGTCCAGGTATGGTCAGGTTTTGAATGATGTTCCGGATAACTCTGGCTCAGAGGATGAGTCTGGAAATAGGGTGCCGCTCCTATATGTTTCCGTGGACGCAGAGAATGTGTTGGATTTGGAGGATGATAGTTTGGAGGCATGGCAAGCTGAGGAAGCAGTGGCAGTAGAGTCTCAGCGTGAATGCGTAGGGAATCCAGCTATTGCTGAAGCATGTGCCGTGGTCTCGGAGGTTTCGGATCTTGTTGAAGTTTTTGACACTCATTTCCACATGGATAGGACCCTCAATATGATGTTCAGTTGCAGTGATGTGTCCATGTGGTCCCAGTCATTCCAGGCTGTCGAGGAAGGTCTCATTCCTTGCAAGGTTGTTGGCGGCATAGCTGTATTTTGCGACCCGGCTTCTTGGCCAAGTGAATTCTCATTTGATGATCGCTGGAAGGTTGCCATTGGGCTTCACCCAAAGCACTGGAGGCAGGTCGATGACTCTGCTTATAGAAGGGTCAGCCAGTTGCTAAAAAAACCTGGCGTCGTTGCTTTGGGGAAAGTTGGTTTTGACTTTTCCAGGGGTCTGCAGGGTTGCCGGGTACAGGATGCTATGTTTCGGCGTTTAGTGGCAATGTCTCGGCCAGAGGAGCCCCTTATTTTACACCTTAGGGGTGAAAAGTCTGATCCCTATTCTAGCCGAGTTGGATCTTTGGCTCGTGATATTCTTTTGGAGATGCGTCGGGAGTCCCAACCTATCCACCTCCATTGTTGTACTGCTGATGTTTCGGAGGTTCAAAACTGGATTACCTTTTTTGAAAACTGTCATTTTGGTTATACAGCCTTTGTGAATGGATTCAATGCCAGGCAGATAGAAGGTTTGAGGTGTGTGCCTTCAAATAGATTATTATTAGAAACAAACAGTCCCTATTTTGGTGGTTCTAGAATCTCCACTCCCAAGTTGATTGGTGAAGTTGCCCATAAGGTTGCCGAGCTTCTTGGAAGTAGTCTGGAGTCAGTCTGTAGGCAGACTCTCCAAAATGCTAGGGAGTTTTACAAGGTTTGAAATTAGATTAATTGTGGGTTTCAAGGGTGGTGGTTAATTTCAGTTCTCTGTATTGTTTTGATTCATTGTTTGATCACAACTGTCTGTTGTGGCAAATTAATTTTTCAAAGGTTGTACCATTGGACAAATTAAGGGATAGACTGGAAGAAAATTTACATGAGTATGAAAGTTGTTTTTACGTTTTAATTCCAACACTTCACTTGGTTGTCTGCTTGCCACCATTTATCTCTCGAATTCCTCTCAGGACAGTTGGATAATTGATAACTTATATTATGATCCTATGGCTCTACGTGGTTTTAATGACTTATATATTTTGTTATAGGGGAAGGTTAAGGTTTTTAAGAATATGACACACCCCTCCAAAACAAGACGGGAAGGAGTGTTGTATCCGCCCACCGGTGACGTAATGTACAAAGATGAAACTGAGTATAACTGGTGGCGGGAAAAGTAAGGTCTTCACCTGTGAACTGTGACCTTACTATGAAAAGAAACGTGAATTGTTGGCTGGTGATTGGATGATTTGAATGCAGCGCCACACCGGAAGTTGAGGTCGCTAGAGACGCTTGAATGATAATTTCTTCTGCATCTTGACCTAAAAGAGTGAAGAACGAAGCTGTGATCCGGATCCAGACTACGATTTCTACAATCTTACTTAGAAGAAAGAACTTAGGACTGACTTCATAGATTTTAGGTGAGTGTGTACTTCTTAACACATCTCCAATATCTTGTAACCTGTTTTCTCCACCCCGGGGAGATCTCGACCAGGTCCGAGTTGGTCAGGGCTGAACTACCTACGTACGAGGCATGACGACTGGAGTACGGAGGAATAGTTTAGATACGACGGGCAGGCTGTTTGGTGTAACGGCCTAAAATTTTAGATGTGTAGACAAAATTTGTGAGCGCGAGGGATTCAAATTGAACAGCTCTTGATATGAAAATTCGTAGTTTTATACAATTGATGGCGTAACCCTTCTGCCGGTAGAGAGTTTCGGGTGTTGGTAACTTTTGGTTCTGACCTGTGTAGCGCTCCCCTTCTTTAGCCAAGGGTGGTAGCAGCCGTAATATTTATAAGAATCATCGATGTTTGGTATGTAACTCTTTTGCCGGGGAAGTGGGATTTGGTGATCGAAACAGTGGTTATGGCCTGAAAAGTGAATACCTAATAGACGGTAGAATAAATTTGTTTACACCTATAGAGTGGAGATGTAGTTGTACATGCCAATTGGAATATGAAAATGTAAATCCAAAATTCCATGTGACTTCCTCCGAAGTTGTATTAGTAATTGGGGGAATTGTAATAAATGTTGAATCAATATATATATTTAAATCTTTCGTAATTTGTTGTTGATTGATTTTTCCAGCTTATAGCCCTTTCATTGAGCCCTTGACCGGATATTATTATTATTTTTTATCATTAAACGCGGTTCAATAGTGGATTTGAAACATGCCCTTTCAATTCATCTATGTGTATGATTACCCTTGGTTGGCTTTTGCGACGGGGCTGTCGGCTGGAACTCATTTCTTATAAGTGGGATCGAGCCGAGAGCAACGGCACAAGAGGGGTGCCAAGGCAGCGTTAAACGTTTGTGATAGTCCTAGGTGACTGAGAAGGGAAACTAATCACTATTTAGGAAAGAACCTGCAGAAACCCCAGACAACAAATTTGTGTACGGCTAGATCTTGCTTGACTTCTGTGCGAGGCTGTCTGCTGGAACTCACTTCTTGTAAGTGAGTTTGGGCCGAGAGCGTCGGCGCAGAGGAAGGGTCTAGGCGGGGTTAGATCAGTGTCGTTACAGATTTTTGGCGTCGCCGACAGGATTAATTGTAAATTGACACTTTTGATAAAAAGAATTTATTATTTTAGTTCGGTTCTTTGGTGTTTGAGGACAGGGTTGTTATTAGGCTGTAATTGAAGTCGTTGTGGTGAATTGATATATTTGTTGAGACATAATCCTTATAAAAAAAAAATGGCTAGTGGAATTAGTCAAGAGTTGGAAGACTATATGTATACCTCGGAGGCCCTGGCCGCTGATATAACGGCCAGAGGTGCTAGACCTAAGGAATTTCGGAATGTTCCCCTTACTCCTGATCCTACTCCTGGGAGAAAGATTAGTAAGGTTGATGCGACTATTTTGAAATGTCAACAGTTGAGTGACGAATTGCAGAATTCTATTGTTGATATATGTAACCAAACGGAGGATTACACTGGAGTGATTGACACGCCTGAGGCAATTTCGGCCAATTCAACTACTCGTCGAACTCTTGCTGGGCGAGCGGTTGATTCGGTGAAAGTGCCCAGGGTTGTCCAAAATAATACGATTTTCGGGGAGAATCAGAAAGTATCGAGTTTGCCCAGACCTCTGCGTGGGGCAACAGTCTTGCAGCCGGATGGTAGATATAGTGATCAAAGATTATCCGCGTAAACCGATTGTTACGCCGGATACTTTTAATGGAACCACCAGTGTAGCTGATTGGTTAGCCCATTTTGAGAAATGTGTTGGAATTAACCAGTGGTCTGAAGACCGGACTCGTCAATTTCTAGTGGTGTCTTTAAGGGGCGCCGCCTTGCAGTTTTATGAAGATTCGGACCCAGAAAGTAAAGCTAATTCTCATAGAGTTATGCAGAGTATGCGAGATCGTTTTGATCCATTTAAGGGTATTGCAATATATAGGGCCCAATTAAGATCCAGACGTAGGTCACAACGAGAGACCTTGCCTGAGTTAGCGCAACGTATTAGGTTCCTAGTAAGAAAGGCGTATCCAGGGGTTCCCCTAGATGTTAGGGATGATCTGGCCAAGGATAGCCTTATTTCCGCACTGACGGATAATGAAGTCAGAATGCAAGTGTTGAGGGCTAAGCCCGAGACCCTTGATGTGGCAGTGCGAGCTGCTTTAGATGAGGAATCATATAAGAAGGTAGAGGTACCTTCTTCGGTTGGTGTAGTCGGGGAATCGGAGCTTTCGAGTGAAATCGGCGCATTAATCCAGGTGATGAAAAACTTGCAGGAACAATTGAGAGAGATGCAGATTGAGCAAAATAATTTGCGAGAAGAAGTTTTCAGACAGGGCCGAGGTCGGAACAATAATAATTTTTATAGAGGTCGTCGTGGCCGAGGTGGTTATAGAAATAGAGGTAGAGGTAAAGGTGATTGGTCACACGAGCCTAATTTGAATAATAATCGGGATTTAAACGAGTAAAGACTGGGGTAGGGGTCGCACCTCAGTCTTGGATGGAAAGGACCCTCCCACCTGAGAGAACCGGTCATAGTTATCTGACTCTTAAAGTCTTGAACGAAAATGTTAAGTTCCTATTGGATACTGGTTCGGCGGTGAGTTTAATCAGTACCAAAGTATTACATGATATTTTGGGTATTGAGCAGTCTCGCGTAAGAGAGGCTCCTCGTAGTGTTGTGTGGGCTAATGGGCAGCCCCTTGATTTAAAAGGGTTAATTGATTTACCTGTTACTGTTGGTAAGTATCAATGTGTACAAACTTTTTTTGTGACTGACTTTGCATTTGATGCCATCCTGGGAATTGATTTTATGAATAGAACTAATTCAGTGATCTCCTTACCAGACAAAACTATTACGATTTTAGGGGTTAAATTTTCCCTTGAGTTTTTGAAAGAAAATAATCAAATTCATGTATTGCTGATTGAGGTATTGACAGTACCTCCCTTTTCGGAAGTTGTCGTGAAGGGTCGTATTGACAGTCCACCAAGTGGACAGAGTTTGTGTGAACCCGACCCAGGGTTTATGAAAAATCATCGTGGATTAATGCTGGGGCGAAGTATTGTTGATGTTAGTCAACCGGAAGTTCCTGTCAGATTAATAAATGTTTCTCAGACCCCACAAAAGTTAAAAGTTGGTGAGCCTGTGGCTGTTCTTGGGAATGTTGAAATTTTAGATGAACAACCTAACGAGACCTCCCCTTCAGATGATGGGAAGTTCTCCTTGTCACAAACTTATGACAGAGAGGCATTGACTAGCGCTCAAGCGGAACGGGCCAATGAGGTTTTAGAAAAGAACCGCGACGTATTTATTCAGTTCGAAGGTGATTTGGGCCGCACTGATCTCATCCAGCATGATATTTGTACGGGCGACCACCCTCCTATTAAACAGCGGTCGTATCGGCTCCCCTTCCACAAAAGGCGCGAGGTAGAACAGCAGATAGATGCTATGCTAAAGCAGGGGGTAATTCAGCCCTCTTCTAGTCCGTGGGCGGCTCCCGTAGTTTTAGTTAAAAAGAAAGACAATAGTTTTCGTTTTTGTGTGGACTACCGTAAGTTAAATGCCATTACAAAAAAAGATGCCTATCCCCTGCCCCGTATTGATGAGAGTTTAGAGGGTATGGCGGGGGCACAGTGGTTTTCCACCCTAGATTTGGCTTCGGGGTACTGGCAAATGGAACTGACTCCTGACGCCCAAGAGAAAACGGCTTTTACTACCGGTGTTGGGCTTTATCAGTTCACGGTCCTCCCATTTGGGCTCTGTGGGGCCCCTGGGTCCTTCGAGAGGCTCATGGAGCTCGTGCTAAAATGGTTACACTGGAAGACATGCCTTATCTATCTTGATGACGTCATTATTCATGCCCGAACATTCCAGGAGCATATTAAACGATTGCAAGAGGTTTTTAGTAGAATAAGGTCCGCAGGGTTAAAATTGAAACCCTCCAAGTGTGCGTTGTTCAGACGTCAGGTTTCATATTTAGATCATATTGTTTCCGCGTCGGGTGTGTCAGCTGACCCGGAGAAAATTGCGCGTGTAAAAGATTGGCCTGTTCCGACTTGTCTGAAATATTTACGGAGTTTTGTCGGGTTATCTGCATATTATCGGAAATTTGTGCCTCATTTTTCCACTTTGGCTAGTCCCTTAACCAAGTTAACTCGTAAGAGAGAGAAGTTTGTCTGGGGCGAGGCCCAGCAAGAAGCTTTTGATGTGTTAAAAGGCAAACTGTGTCAAAGCCCAATTTTGGCTTACCCGAATTTTGAGCATGAATTTATTCTCGACACAGATTCGAGTGATTTTGCCTCTGGCTCAGTTTTGTCTCAAATTATAGAGGGCAAGGAGCGAGTAATAGCATATTTTAGTAAAACCCATTCCCAGCAGGAGAAAAACTATAGTGTTGCTCGGAAAGAATTATTAGCCGTGATTAAAAGTGTCAAACATTTTAGACATTTTTTCATTGGTAAGCATTTTACGCTGCGAACCGACCATGGGTCCTTGCAGTGGTTGTTCAATTTTAAGGAACCTGTTGGGCAGGTGGCGCGTTGGCTGGAATACCTCAGTGGGTTCGTTTTTACGACGGTTCATCGTCGCGGCGAACAGCATAAAAATGCGGATGCACTGTGTAGGATTCCTTCCTGTAATAAAAATGATATTAACACTGTAGAGTTTGAATCTGGAATTAAATTGACTAAAGAAAATCAGCGGGATGATCCCGTTATTAAAAGATTTCTCGAAATTAAGTTAAAAAGAGAAAAACCTAGTCTTGAAAAGTTAAAAGGAGAGCCCTCAGAACTTTAAAGGTATGTGAGTCAGTGGGAACAATTTTCTGTGGAAGATGGCATTCTTTTTCGAGAATGGACACAAATAGAGGCCCCCAGTAAATTTTTGTGTGTGGTCCCAAAAGACTTAAGAAGTCAGGTGTGTAAGGAGCATTTGGGCGTCCATAAAACATATTCAAAAATTCGAGAGCGTTTTTTTTGGATATGCATGCATCGTGACATAGAACTTTGGGTTCAGTCTTGTCCGAGTTGTCAGCGTCGTAAACCGCCTGGCAAGGCCAGTCGAGGTCCTTTGGTAACAGATAAAGTATCGGAGCCTATGGAACGAATTGCTTTAGACATTTTGGGGCCATTACCCGAGTCCGTTCAGGTTAATATTTATATATTGGTCATATCAGATTATTTCTCCAAATGGACGGAGGCTTTTGCTATCCCGAATCAAAGGGCAAGTACAGTAGCCGATATTGTGATTCGAGAGTGGATTAGTCGGTATGGTATGCCGAAATTTTTTCATTCAAATCAGGGATCGAATTTCGAGTCAGATCTAAAGAAGTTTGTCGCTATTTTGAGATTAAGAAGACTCGTACCTCTCCTTATATGCCTCAAAGTGACGGCCAAGTTGAGAGGTTTAACATAACCTTAGCGGCTATGTTAGCCTGCTTTGTAGAAGACAATCACAGCGATTGGGAATATTATCTTCCATTCGCCATGATGGCCTATAGGAGCGCCAAACGTGAAACTACGGGGTTCACTCCCTTTAGTGTCATGTTTGGTAGAGAAATTACTTTACCTGCAGAGTTAATTGCTGGTAAGACTCCTTATAGGGATTGTGCTCCCTCTCAGTATGTCAGTGATTTAGAGGGTCGTCTAGCCCAAATTTTCCAGTTAGTTTCGTCGAAATGTGATTCTAAGATTAGAAGAAGAAAGAAAATTTACGACAAACGAGTTTTCGGCAAACCTTTGACTGTTGGGGATAAGGTTTGGCTTTATTTACGTAGAGTGAATAAAGGCCAAACCTCAAAATTTGCTAAATTTTGGGACGGTCCCTATATCATAAAAAGGAAACTCTCGGACGCAAATTACCTTGTGGTTCGTGTCGGGGGAGGTAAACCACAAGCTGTACATTTCAACCGTTTGAAGAAATGTTACACACGTAAGTCAGAGGTGGTTAATTCGGATTTGGGTGCCCCCATGTGTCCCAATGAAAATAATATAGCCCGGTCCTCGGTGGAGAGTCCTGGGGAGGAGGAGACGTTCCTCGATGAAGGTCCGACTAGTAGGCGTGGTCGCACCCTCCGGCGACCGCGCCGACTAGGTTCTCAAGAATTTGTATTTTATTAATTATTTATTGTTTTTTTTTCATACTTGAATTTTTTTTTCTGGCAACTCACTTGACATTTGACGTTAGATTGGCAGTTCGCGTGGGCTTGGTGTGTAAATTTTGTGTTAAGCGCGATAGTTGTTGTATAGATTTGAGTTTGGATTTTGCGCTTATAATCCGGCCTTCGACTTAGAACTGCCTTCGATGGGTATCTATGGTGGTACCAAAAATTCATATTTTGTACATATTTGGCTGCATGAGCATTGAACCGTCATATGAGCTGTATTGGCTTGTACTGTAATAATTATTTTTATAATTGCGTCATTTCCTTGATGTTGGGAAATTGCCGCTTGAGATATGGATCCGGGAAATTGAGTTTTGTGTGTTCATTCGTAGGGATCGTCATGGGGTTGATTTCCGGAAAGCCCATGTGACGATAATTTCAGACAAGTTCGGTTAATATTCAGATCAAATACAAGTGTGGTTGCCTCTCTTTTTATACCCGTCTAGATTGTTCTTCAGCCCGCTGACCGGTTCATTTTTGCGATTCGGTGCGCAAGAGTGTTGGATTTCATTGGTGGGGATCTTTTATTGTGCGCGTGATTCGTGAAGGGTGATGCGAGTTATATGCTAGTGTATGTATGTTTAGAAATATTAGAGTTATGCAAGTTAAAGTCAGCGCCGACTAAGTATAATTGAATTTCCGCGCGCGTTGTGTCCGAGGTAGAAATCTGAATTAATGAACGGGTCAGCTTGGTCGAAAGAACTATCTGACGGGAATTTATGAGTTTTTGTGAGTTGGTTCCCCATTACATTTCCATGTAAGGAAAAGATTGTGTAATCTTTTGTAGAGAAAACGATATTTTTAGGTCCAGATACTGTTCTCTGTGTAACTTTTTCCTTATAGCATAATGGAGATGGTGATTGGACATTCGTTCGTGAGAAGAATTGGAACATGGACAGGGAAACTTCCTGATCGTCTGAAGTCGGTTGATATGTATGGAATCCCTGGAGCAAAACTTCAACATTTGGAACAGACTCATTGTGTTGGTGCAAAAACTGTACTGGTGCAGGCTGGTGAGAATGATTTGTACAGTGACAACTTCCATTTTGAACATTATAAACTATATGTTGAAAGACTCATTAAGCATTTATTACGCCAAGGCGTTAAAACAATTATTATATTGGGTCTGTTTCCTCGGATAAAGACCAGAGTGTCTGGCACCCTATTCGAACTACGAAGGGCGGCTATTACTCAGTTCTATGGAACTCTTTCAGGCCCAAATGTGGTGTATAAGTCTTTGTTTAAAGTATCCCGTATTCATTTTTCCAGAGACGGGGTGCACTTGAATGACTTGGGCCAGTTTCTTTATGCAAGACATCTTGCTTTAGTCTTGGAGGAACAAAGCTCCTCTAATTGAATAATGCTTTCAGTATAAGCACCTAAGTTTCTTGAGATTTGGAAAATATTTGTAAAAGCATAGTGAATAGATTTAACGATATAAAAGGTAAATTGTATACCTAAGAATAGTCATTTCATTCGAGGAAGGTATAAGTTCCAAGAGAACTTTCATCTATGAAATCAAAATGTTTTGTTTCTTAAAGTATTGGAATAAATATCGTTTGATATATATGCTGGGGTTCTGGTTGGGACCATAAAATTAAAGGTTGTTGTTTTATGCTTGAATGGGTCCAATCTGACGCTTTCCATCTCCTGCGGCATGTCAAAGACGGCTTCAGGCAGTGCTGGTTTCAGTACTGGTCGGGGACCTATTTCGGCCTAAAGCGTAACAATTGGCCCTAAACGAAACCCTATTTCGTATGTCATTTGAAAATAATTTATTATTTAGAAATTGTAGTTGTTCTATGGGGAACCAACTAACAAT
Source organism: Pictodentalium vernedei (assembly GCA_031216915.1). Classification (NCBI taxonomy): domain Eukaryota; kingdom Metazoa; phylum Mollusca; class Scaphopoda; order Dentaliida; family Dentaliidae; genus Pictodentalium; species Pictodentalium vernedei. The sequence continues at coordinate 340,468,121 of CM062288.1, read as the reverse complement.
ATCTAATACTCAGTATTAGAAGTTTTTTTTTTACTTTTATCCTTCACGGAGGGTTGTAAATATCTCCCCCTTTTATTTTTCAACGGGGATGTTGAATCCTGGGGTGGGGGTAGTGTAAGAAAAAAAGGAAAATATATATAAGAAATTACCATACATAGGATATGTGCACACTGGCCTATAAATATATATATATATATATATGTGTGTATATATGTATGAGTGTAGGTGTGTGTGCATGAATCTGGTGTATGAAGGCGAATTGGTCGCTTCGATATTGAAGTTGTTAAATCACTTTGTGGTGGCCTTAAGTTTACGCCCACATTAGTGAGAGACAGAAAAATGGGTTAATTTCCACGTCGGCTGATTGTCTTTTGTTGATCGTCGAAGTGAAAGCAGCTCGTGCGTGATCGGTGTGAACACGCACGGATTTTTGGTGATCTGGAAGTCGAAGTGATTGGGTTGTTTCCCAATACTTTGGTAGAACACATCGGGACTTCATAGAGGTAGGTTGAACTTTTGTACTTTCCTCCAGATTAACTCCCCATCGGGGCCGGTCACTATAACATGGAATTCTGATCCTCGTCCTACGCCGAATTCCCAATGACGGCTCTATTAATTTAGAAAAAGACAAGTTTATTCACGATTAGCCCGATGCATCTTATTTAGTTGTGAGATGCCTCGGTCTAATCGATGAAATTCGGCGTACGACGAGTTTCGAAGGGTCGATAGATTTGAAACCCCGCCCCTCCCATTTGGCAACTTTACGAAATTTTATGGTCGCATTCATTGGCATGATTCAACCCTTTGAAATGCGTATTTTTATTTAAGGGGGAAGAAGGTGAGATACGACGGGCAGGATGTTTGGTGTAACGGCCTAAAATTTTAGATGTGTAGACAAAATTTGTGAGCGCGAGGGATTCAGATTGAACAGCTCTTGATATGAAAATTCATAGTTTTATACGATTGATGGCGTAACCCTTCCGCCGGTAGAGAGTTTCGGGTGTTGGAGCTTTTGGTTCTGACCTGTGCAGCGCTCCCCTTCTTTAGCCAAGGGTGGTAGCAGCCTGAGCGCTCCCCTTCTTTAGCCAAGGGTGGAAGCAACCTGAGCGCTCCCCTTCTTTAGCCAAGGATGGTAGCAGCCATAATATTTATAAGAATCATCGATGTTTGGTATGTAACTCTTTTGCCGGGGAAGTGGGATTTGGTGATCGAAACAGTGGTTATGGCCTGAAAAGTGAATACCTAATAGACGGTAGAATAAATTTGTTTACACCTATAGAGTGGAGATGTAGTTGTACATGCCAACTGGAATATGGAAATGTAAATCCAAAATTCCATGTGACTTCCTCCGAAGTTGTATTAGTAATTGGGGGAATTGTAATAAATGTTGAATCAATATATATATTTAAATCTTTCGTAATTTGTTGTTGATTGATTTTTCCAGCTAATAGCCCTTTCATTGAGCCCTTGACCGGATATTATTATTATTTTGTATTATTAAACGCGGTTCAATAGTGGATTTGAAACATGCCCTTTCAATTCACCTATGTGTATGATTACCCTTGGTTGGCTTTTGCGATGGGGCTGTCGGCTGGAACTCATTTCTTATAAGTGGGTTCGAGCCGAGAGCAACGGCGCAAGAGGGGTGCCAAGGCAGCGTTAAACGTTTGTGGTAGTCCTAGGTGACTGAGAAGGGAAACTAATCACTATTTAGGAAAGAACCTGCAGAAACCCCAGACAACAAATTTGTGTACGACTAGATCTTGCTTGACTTCTTTGCGAGGCTGTCTGCTGGAACTGACTTCTTGTAAGTGAGTTTGGGCCGAGAGCGTCGGCGCTGAGGAAGGGTCTAGGCGGGGTTAGATCAGAGTCGTTACAATCCAAATGGACCAGACAATGACCCCAAAACTCCAGAATCCTTCGTTTCTACCTATCCAGACCGTCACATTTACTATTAGATTCCAAGGCTTTTAGTAGAACGGGAGGACAGAAGGGAGGGGTATTCTAGAGAGTCGTTCGAATAATTAATTATCACGAACAACCCGACAGTTACGAAATCACCAAAAACCGGTAAAAAATCACCGAAACGAACTTGGCTTATAACAGCAACAAATAGTGTTCAGGGATTTTCTTGCATTTCCCGTATTTGTATTCGAAGACCATGAGAAAATCCCTCAGTGAGGTATTATCTACCAATGCCCATATCCTCATCTGGGTATTGAAATACCCTATCTTAATAAACACTGACATTTGGAACTCCAATTTCATTGTATGAGAGTACGAGGGCCATGAGAAAATTCTTCAATGTACCTGTAATTGCTTATGACAAGTAATTACTAATTTGATTCATCGATTTATTTGATGAAGTCATCGATGATGTTAATGTCCACATAACTTATGACGTATCTCATGACATCACCAATAACGTCACTGGATACGTGATTGCTGTCGTCACTGATCACCTGATCGATCCACCACTTCAACCTTCAGTTATAGTAATGACGTTTCATCATGCATTACTTTGACAACAAACTATTTCCAATAATGCTGCGTGATGTGACGTCACGCGCGATATCACACACAGTATGACATAAAAGTCTGACACGAAAATGATTCTTGCAGAGGTCAATATGAGAGCACTTCTTATTGAACACAAATATCATCAGATAGGTAATCTCCAAATGGTATCCCCAAATAGTACCCACTACTCCCCACCAGTCCCCACTAATCCCCAAATCACCACCGCTGTCAGTCTTCAAATACCGAGATGGGCCCGACGTGGTGTTAATTGTTCCGTGTAATTACTTGCTAGCTTATTATTTGTTTGATAAATTTCGTATCGTTAGAGCAAGCAGACTGTACTCGACTGGTAGTAGTAGTGGAAAAAAGTATGATGGTCATACGAAGCGGAACACGTAAAGGCAGTAGCGAGTTAGTAATATTTGGGCGCTGTAGCACAGTGCAGAATGGTGGTAGCTGATAGTAAGACCACGAGTTAGTAATATTTGGGCGCTGTAGCACAGTGCAGAATGGTGGTAGCTGATAGTAAGACCACGAGTTAGTAATATTTGGGCGCTGTCGCACAGTGCAGAATGGTGATGGCTGATAGTAAGGCCATGAGTTAGTAATATTTGGGCGCTGTAGCACAGTGCAGAATGGTGGTAGCTGATAGTAAGACCATGAGTTAGTAATATTTGGGCGCTGTAGCACAGTGCAGAATGGTGGTAGCTGATAGTAAGACCATGAGTTTGTAATATTTGGGCGCTGTAGCACAGTGCAGAATGGTGGTAGCTGATAGTAAGACCATGAGTTAGTAATATTTGGGCGCTGTAGCACAGTGCAAAATGGTGGTAGCTGATAGTAAGACCATGAGTTAGTAATATTTGGGCGCTATAGCACAGTGCAGAATGGTGGTAGCTGATAGTAAGACCATGTGTTAGTAATATTTGGGCGCTGTAGCACAGTGCAGAATGGTGGTATCTGATAGTAAGACCATGAGTTAGTAATATTTGGGCGCTGTAGCACAGTGCAGAATGGTGGTAGCTGATAGTAAGACCATGAGTTAGTAATATTTGGGCGCTGTCGCACAGTGCAGAATGGTGGTAGCTGATAGTAAGGCCATGAGTTAGTAATATTTGGGCACTGTAGCACAGTGCAGAATGGTGGTAGCTGATAGTAAGACCACGAGTTAGTAATATTTGGGCGCTGTAGCACAGTGCAGAATGGTGGTAGCTGATAGTAAGACCACGAGTTAGTAATATTTGGGCGCTGTCGCACAGTGCAGAATGGTGATGGCTGATAGTAAGGCCATGAGTTAGTAATATTTGGGCGCTGTAGCACAGTGCAGAATGGTGGTAGCTGATAGTAAGACCATGAGTTAGTAATATTTGGGCACTGTAGCACAGTGCAGAATGGTGGTAGCTGATAGTAAGACCATGAGTTTGTAATATTTGGGCGCTGTAGCACAGTGCAGAATGGTGGTAGCTGATAGTAAGACCATGAGTTAGTAATATTTGGGCGCTGTAGCACAGTGCAAAATGGTGGTAGCTGATAGTAAGACCATGAGTTAGTAATATTTGGGCGCTATAGCACAGTGCAGAATGGTGGTAGCTGATAGTAAGACCATGTGTTAGTAATATTTGGGCGCTGTAGCACAGTGCAGAATGGTGGTATCTGATAGTAAGACCATGAGTTAGTAATATTTGGGCGCTGTAGCACAGTGCAGAATGGTGGTAGCTGATAGTAAGACCATGAGTTAGTAATATTTGGGCGTTGTAGCACAGTGCAGAATGGTGGTAGCTGATAGTAAGACCATAAATTAGTAATATTTGGGCGCTGTAGCACAGTGCAGAATGGTGGTAGCTGATAGTAAGACCATGAGTTAGTAATATTTGGGCGTTGTAGCACAGTGCAGAATGGTGGTAGCTGATAGTAAGACCATGAATTAGTAATATTTGGGCGCTGTAGCACAGTGCAGAATGGTGGTAGCTGATAGTAATGGCATAAGGCAGCAATGATACAAGGCTGCAAGTTTAGTAGAAAATTACAGTAATGGTGAGTATTTGGATGCTGATCATAGTGCATACCCAGACGAGGATACGAGCAATGATAGATTATACCTCACTGAGGGATTTTCTCATGGCCATCATGGACTTATACGATACGTGGAAGAATAGACGTTTGTTAGTTAGGGGTGGCGAAAGTGGAGTGTCTCCGAACGTGGCAGTTCAATACGCAGATGAGGAATTTTTCCATTGCTCTTTCGGTCTCATACGGTGAAAAAGGGGGTTCGAAGGTCAACGGTTGATAGCGCGGGGTGGTTGAAATGGAGTGCCAATGGGCGTGGTCCTTCAATATCGAGATGAGGATAGAAACCAAAATGGCGGCCTCCAGTATACAAAATGGACGACAGGAACCCGTGTCACCCCAACAACACGCGCTAAGCATGCGAACTTACACCATGTATCAATATGGTACCGATGACACGTTATGGCTGCTCACACGGTCTACCACGATAACCCAACATGAAGAAACTGGATCACGCGAATATAACGTCCAATGAGATTATCCATAAAATTACCCTAATACGGTACGTCCAGGAATATAAGGGATGCTAGATTATACTTCACGGAGGGTTTTCCTGATCGTTATTGTGGGCTCATACGACAAAACAGGGATTCTACAACCGCTGAGAGAAAATAAAAGTTATTCCAAAGTAGGGAGCTATCGAATGTGGAAGTTCAATGCCCAGAAGAGGATACGAGCAATGATAGATTATACCTCATTGAGGGATTTTCTCATTGCCAACAGAGGATAGTCGTTTGTTAGTTTGGGTGGTGCAAGTGGTATTCTACTCAACGTGGCTGTTCAATACACACACGAGGGGTTTTCTCATAGCATTGATGGTCTCATACGATGCAAATAGGATTCCGAAGGTCAGTGGTTGTTATGATGGGGCGCTTGAAATGGGGTATCACCTGACGTTGGCTTTTTATATGATAGACAGTACCTCACTGAGGGATTTTCTCATGTCCTTCGAGTACACACGCGGGAAATGCGAGAATATCCCTTAAACAGTATGTGTTGCTGTTATAAACCAAAGATGGGGGTTTCGCAAAGATCGATTCGGTGATTTTTTACCGGTTTTGGTGATTTGGGGTAACTGTCGGTTTGTTTTTTGTGATAATTGGGCATTCGAACGCATCCCTAGAAGACACCTCCGTCCTGTTCTCCCGTTCTATTAGAAGCCTTTGAAGTCCATAGTAACCACATATGTAAACATACGGGGAAGCAAGAAACATCATTCAAACACTTCGAGCTACTGTTATAAGCCCAAGATGGTGGCTTCGCCAAGTCCGTTTTCGGCCATTTTGTACCGTTGTTGTAGCGTATGGAAACTGTCTGGTTGTTTGTGGCAATTAGTCACTTCAACGCATACATAGAACACCTCCCCCCCCCCCTTCCTATTAGAATCCTCAGAATATCATGGTGATCACGTACCATCAATGCTGACTGCCTGGATAGGCAGAAACCAAAGATTCCCGACTGGGGACATTATCGAGGCTCCATTTAGGTATTTATATCTGCTCATATTCAATCGAACACCTCCTCCACCTCAAACGCCCCTTTCCTATAAGGTTTTCGTTGTTACAAACCCTCCACATGCCACCATAGAAACCAATATCGCGGCCTCCAGTATATAAAATAGATGACGGAAACCCACGTCACCCTAACAAAAAGCGATACACATTACTATGGTAATGTCGACACTATATGGCCGCTCACATGGGCTACATGATAATCCAACATGACGTGTCTGGGTCACGTGGTATGAGCTTTCCCATGGAATTACCCTGATAGAGTACCTCCGTGTACATGATATATTACTACCAGTAGTAGTATAAAATTTGCTAGCTTGCCTCATTAGCCGGACGTTTTGTCGGTACAGCTAGTGTTTAATTCCCATAGGAACCTTACTTTTGCAGATGCAGCTTTCATAGTTGCAAAACACCTTGACACCATTCAGAACTGAAATCGGTAAGTTGTGTACGTACAACATACACAGCATGCTATGGAATGTATTGTCATGCACACACATGATTCTGCGAATACAGTATGGGTGTGTGATGGAAGAATGGTGGGGAAGGATTCTTCAAAGTTTTCCCCGCGACGTTGCTAATGATATTGTGCTATGACGTGATAGAGACGTTGACCACTGTTATTATCCACTGTACAATCCGATATTACTTTGTTCCGAGTGCTGCAATAGCCCCACTAGTCCCCACCAGTCCTCAAATCACCACTGCCGTAAGTCCTCAAATAGCGCGATGAAGATATGAGGGATGGTTGATTATACCTCATTGAGGGATATCTTTATGACTCTCATGGAGGCACTTAAAAAGGGGGATTCTACAACCAAAGACAGACAATAGAAGGGATTCCAAAGTGGGGTTTCACTGAGCGTGGCAGTTCAATACCCACATGAGGCTATGAGGACCATGAGAAAATCCCCAGTGAGGTAGAGTCTAGCATCCCTCATAACCTCATCTAGACACATAAGGACTGAAGCCAGTGGTGATTTGGGAACTAGTGGGGACTGGCAGGTATTATTGAAGACTAACTTTTGATGGGAGTGGTGAGTTGTGGACTAGTGAGAACTGGCAAGTGTTATTGAAGGATAACGTTTGATGGGAGTGGTGAGTTGTGGACTAGTGAGAACTGGCATGTGTTATTGAAGGATAACGTTTGATGGGAGTGGTGAGTTGTGGACTAGTGAGAACTGGCATGTGTTATTGAAGGATAACCTTTGATGGGAGTGGTGAGTTGTGGACTAGTGAGGGCTGGCGTGTATTACTGAAGGATAATTTTTGAAGAGAATAGTGAGGTGTAGACTAGTGAGGACTGGCATGTATTATTGAAGGATAACGTTTGAAGAGCGTCGTGAGTTTGGGACTAGTGAGGACTGGCATGTATTATTGAAGGATAACTTTTGATGGGAGTGGTGAGTTGGAGACGGGTGGGGACTGGTAGGTATTATTGAATGATAACTTTTGATGGGAGTGGTGAGTTGGAGACTGGTGGGAACTGGATTGTATTATTGAAGGATAACGTTTGAAGAGCGTCGTGAGTTTGGGACTAGTGAGGACTGGCATGTATTATTGAAGGATAACTTTTGATGGGAGTGGTGAGTTGGAGACGGGTGGGGACTGGTAGGTATTATTGAATGATAACTTTTGATGGGAGTGGTGAGTTGGAGACTGGTGGGAACTGGTATGTATTATTGAAGGATAACGTTTGAAGAGCGTCGTGAGTTTGGGACTAGTGAGGACTGGCATGTATTATTGAAGGATAACTTTTGATGGGAGTGGTGAGTTGGAGACGGGTGGGGACTGGTAGGTATTATTGAATGATAACTCTTGATGGGAGTGGTGAGTTGGAGACTGGTGGGAACTGGTATGTATTATTGAAGGATAACGTTTGATGGGAGTGGTGAGTTGGAGACTGGTGAGGACTGGTATGTATTATTGAAGGATAACTTTTGAAGAGCGTGGTGAATTTGGGACTAGTGAGGACTGGTAGGTATTATTGCTGGATAATAACTTTTGAAGAGAGTGGTGAGTTGTGGACTAGTGAAGATTGGTATGTATTATTGAAGGATAACTTTTGAAGAGCGTCGTGAGTTTGGGACTAGTGAGGACAGGCATGTATTATGGAAGGATAACTTTCGAAGAGCGTGGTGAGTTTGGGACTAGTGAGGACTGGTAGGTATTATTGCTGGATAATAACTTTTGAAGAGAGTGGTGAGTTGTGGACCAGTGAAGATTGGTATGTATTATTGAAGGATAACTTTTGAAGAGCGTCGTGAGTTTGGGACTAGTGAAGACTGTTATGTATTATTGAAGGATAACTTTTGAAAAGCGTGGTGAGTTTGGGACAGGGGAGGACTGGTAGGTATTATTGAAGGATACCTTTCGAAAAGAGTGGTGATTTGTGGACTAGTGAGGACTGGTAGGTATTACTGAAGGATAAATTTTGATGGGAGTGGTGAGTTGTGGACTAGTGAGGACTGGTAGGTATTATTGAAGGATAACTTTTGATGGGAGTGGTGAGTTGGAGACGGGTGGGGACTGGTAGGTATTATTGAATGATAACGTTTGATGGGAGTGGTGAGTTGGAGACTGGTGGGAACTGGTATGTATTATTGAAGGATAACGTTTGATGGGAGTGGTGAGTTGGAGACTGATGGGAACTGGCATGTATTATTGAAGGATAACGTTTGATGGGAGTGGTGAGTTGGAGACGGGTGGGGACTGGTAGGTATTATTGAATGATAACGCTTGATGGGAGTGGTGAGTTGGAGACTGGTGGGAACTGGTATGTATTATTGAAGGATAACGTTTGATGGGAGTGGTGAGTTGGAGACTGGTGAGGACTGGTATGTATTATTGAAGGATAACTTTTGAAGAGCGTGGTGAGTTTGGGACTAGTGAGGACTGGTAGGTATTATTGCTGGATAATAACTTTTCAAGAGCGTCGTGAGTTGTGGACTAGTGAGGAATGGTAGGTATTATTGAAGGATAACTTTTGATGGGAGTGGTGAGTTGGAGACGGGTGGGGACTGGTAGGTATTATATGTATTATTGAAGGATAACGTTTGATGGGAGTGGTGAGTTGGAGACTGGTGAGGACTGGTATGTATTATTGAAGGATAACTTTTGAAGAGCGTGGTGAGTTTGGGACTAGTGAGGACTGGTAGGTATTATTGCTGGATAATAACTTTTGAAGAGATTGGTGAGTTGTGGTCTAGTGAGGACTGGTAGGTATTATTGAAGGATAACTTTTGATGGGAGTGGTGAGTTGGAGACGGGTGGGGACTGGTAGGTATTATAGAATGATAACGTTTGATGGGAGTGGTGAGTTGGAGACTGGTGGGAACTGTTATGTATTAGTGAAGGATAACGTTTGATGGGAGTGGTGAGTTGGAGACTGGTGAGGACTGGTATGTATTCTTGAAGGATAACTTTTGAAGAGCGTGGTGAGTTTGGGACTATTGAGGACTGGTAGGTATTATTGCTGGATAATAACTTTTGAAGCGATTGGTGAGTTGTGGACTAGTGTGGTCTGGTATGTATTATTGAAGGATAACTTTTGAATGGGAGTGGTGAGTTGGAGACTGATGGGAACTGGCATGTATTATTGAAGGATAACGTTTGATGGGAGTGGTGAGTTGGAGACGGGTGGGGACTGGTATGTATTATATGTATTATTGAAGGATAACGTTTGATGGGAGTGGTGAGTTGGAGACTGATGGGAACTGGCATGTATTATTGAAGGATAACGTTTGATGGGAGTGGTGAGTTGGAGACTGGTGAGGACTGGTATGTATTATTGAAGGATAACGTTTGATGGGAGTGGTGAGTTGGAGACTGGTGGGAACTGGTATGTATTATTGAAGGATAACGTTTGATGGGAGTGGTGAGTTGGAGACTGGTGAGGACTGGTATGTATTATTGAAGGATAACGTTTGATGGGAGTGGTGAGTTGGAGACTGGTGGGAACTGTTATGTATTATATGTATTATTGAAGGATAACGTTTGATGGGAGTGGTGAGTTGGAAGCTAGTGAGGACTGGTATCTATTATTGAAGGATAACGTTTGATGGGAGTGGTGAGTTGTGGACTAGTGAGGACTGGTATGTATTATTGAAGGATAACTTTCGAAGAGCGTGGTGAGTTTGGGACTAGTGAGGACTGGTAGGTATTATTGCTGGATAATAACTTTTGATGGGAGTGGTGAGTTGTGGACTAGTGAGGAATGGTAGGTATTATTGCATGCTAACTTTTGATGGGAGTGGTGAGTTGCAGACTGGTGGGAACTGGTATGTATTATTGAAGGATAACGTTTGATGGGAGTGGTGAGTTGGAGACGGGTGGGGACTGGTAGGTATTATTGAATGATAACGCTTGACGGGAGTGGTGAGTTGGAGACTGGTGAGGACTGGTATGTATTATTGAAGGAAAACGTTTGATGGGAGTGGTGATTTGGAGACTGGTGAGGACTGGTATGTATTATTGAAGGATAACGTTTGAAGAGCGTGGTGAGTTTGGGACTAGTGAGGACTGGTGGTAACTATTGAAAGATAATTTTTGAAGAGAGTGGTGAGTTGTGGACTAGTGAGGACTGGTATGTATTATTGAAGGATAACTTTTGAAGAGCATTGTGAGTTCGGGACTAGTGAGGACTGGTATGTATTATTGAAGGATAACTTTTGAAGAGCGTGGTGAGTTTGGGACTAGTGACGACTGGTAGGTATTATTGCTGGATAATAACTTTTGAAGAGGGTGGTGAGTTGTGGACTAGTGAGGACTGGTATGCATTATTGAAGGATAACTTTTGAAGTGGGTGGTGAGTGGGTGAGTTGGGGACTAGTGAGGATTATTTGGGACTATTGGAGGATACATTTTGAAGAGAGTGGAGAGTTGGGGACTAGTGAGGACTGGGGACTAGTGAGGACTTCTGTTGACAATTGGGGGATAACCTTTGAAGAGAGTGGTGAGTTGTGGACTAGTGAGGACTGGTAGATATTACTGAAGGATAACTTTTGAAGTGGGTGGTGAGTTGGGGACTAGTGAGGATTGTTGGGGACTATTGGAGGATAAATTTTGAAGAGAGTGGAGAGTTGGGGACCAGTGAGGACTGGGGACTAGTGAGGACTTCTGTTGACAATTGGGGGATAACCTTTGAAGAGAGTGGTGAGTTGGGGACTAGTGAGGACTTGTGTTGACTATTGGAGGACAACTTTTGAAGAGGGCGGTGAGTTGGGGACTAGGGTGGACTGTTTGGGGCTATTGAATGATAACCTTTGAAGAGAGTGGTGAGTTGTGGACTAGTGAGGACTGGTAGATATTATTGAAGGATAATTTTTGAAGTGGGTGGTGAGTTGGTGACTAGTGTGGACTATTTGGGGCTATTGAATGATAACTTTTGAAGAGAGTGGTGAGGTGTAGACTGGTGGGGACTGGTGGTGACTACTGGAGGATAACTTTTGAAGAGTGTGGTGAGTTTTGGACTATTGAGGACTTGTGTTGACTATTGGAGGATAACTTTTCAAGAGAGTGGTGAGTTGAGGACAAGTGATATTATTGAAGGATAACTTTTGAAGAGATTGGTGTGTTGGTGACTACTGAGGACTGGTATGTATTAATGGAGGATAACTTTTGAAGAGAGTGGTGAGGTGTAGACTGGTGAGGACTGGTGGTGACTACTGGAGGATAACTTTTGAAGAGTGTGGTGAGTTGTGGACTATTGAGGACTTGTGTTGACTATTGGAGGATAACTTTTCAAGAGATTGGTGAGTTGTGGACTAGTGAGGACTTGTGTTGACTATTGGAGGATAACTTTTCAAGAGATTGGTGAGTTGTAGACTAGTGAGGACTTGTGTTGACTATTGGAGGATAACTTTTCAAGAGATTGGTGAGTTGTGGACTAGTGAGGACTTGTGTTGACTATTGGAGGATAACTTTTCAAGAGATTGGTGAGTTGTGGACTAGTGAGGACTGGTATGTATTAATGGAGGATAACGTTTGAAGAGAGTGGTGAGGTGTAGACTGGTGAGGACTGATGGTGACTACTGGGGGCGAATGAATCGTGTCCATGGATACAGTATTGACCACCGGTCTGTCACTAGCAGAGTAGTGGTCCTAGTTTCTTAGAAACCGGAGCGAGACTCGGATACATATTTTGTACACCCACATAATGGTAATAATCATTTTATCTTACAATATATTTGGGATAAGTCAAGAATGTAGACGAATATATAACGAACTATTTATTCGTACGAATGAACAAAAAAAATGGAAGTCACGCGAAAGGAACGTGCTTGTATCCGACACCCTGATACAAACATCTGTATCAGGGAGTCGGACACACGACGGTTGCGGAGTTAATACGGACAAAATACATGTTGATTGTAAGATAAAAACCCTTATCTGCCCCTGTCTATGTTGATCCTTGGTTGTATTGGCCGCGGGACTCAGTATTCATACGTGGAAGTAGTAGATGTTTCTGGTTCAGTATTAACCCTTTGTCGTGGCTGAGTGGCGTGCATGGCTCAATATTGACTCTTGTCTGTCTATTGCTGTGCTGTGTGTGTGGTACAGCCTAGACCCTTGTGTGTAATTGGCTGTGTGATATGCCTGCTCAGCATGCGTTGTTTGTTATAGGCAGTTATCTGTTGGTGGCGATGTGGTTTGAATGGTTTAATATCTGTCGATAGACGCGTAGTGTGTCTGGTTCAGTATAGAGAGTTTGATGTCAGAATGGTGTGCATGGCTCAGTTTAAACCCTTTTCTGTCGTTGGCTGACTGGTATGCGTGACTCAGTAATGACCATTGTACGGGAGTACTGTGAATGGTTCAGTATAGCCTCGTGTCTGTCTGTGGCGGAGTGGTGTAGATGGTTCAAGATAATACTTTTTATGTTATTACGGGCGAGTGGTGTGCATGGCTCAGTGTAGACACTTGCCTGTCAGTGGCTGACTGGTATACATGGCTCAGTACTAACCACCGCCTGTCGGTAGCCGAGTAGTGAGCGTGTTCAGTATTGACTCTTGGAAGAATGATGTGCATGATTCCGTACAAACTCTTGTCTGTGATAGCTGAGTGATAGGCGTGGTTTAAGATAGGTTGTTGTCTGTTGGTCACCGAGTGGTGTGCGTGTCTCATTATCGATCTGGTTTGCCATTTGTGTGTGATTCAATATAGACCCTCGTATGTCGGCGGCGTAGAGGTGTGAGTAGGTCAGTACAGAGCCGTCTTTGTCGTTAGAAGCTTGTCGTATACACATAGACCCTTTTTTATTTATTTATTTATTTATTTATTTATTGGTGTTTAATGTCACATACTTATGCACAATTGCTAATCGTGACAGTAACAGTTTTACGGGCGGTAGAAGTCGGATGACCCGGAGAGAACCTCCGAGCATAGACAAGCAACTGTCACTGTCAGCTCCTCAACATTCTAGCTCTGTACACGCTCCGCTCAAGCAGGGTTACAGCGGTTGAAGATATGTGCACCATCGGGGTGCAGTACGCCTTAGTATACATCGTGTCCCCATGTAGGCAACCGGGATAAAGTGCCTTGCTCAAGGACGCAACGCGGGTCGTCCCGGACGGGGATCGAACTCAGGACTGACCCTTGTCTAAGTGTCGCGGAGTGTTGTGTGTGCTTCAGCATAGGCATTTATCCATCGGTGGTGTCGTTGTGTCTGTGATTCAGTATAAATAGAGTCGTTTCTGTCGCTGACACAGTGATAATTATGCGTAGTTTCTTGTAGGCCCTTTACTATCGGTGACTAAGTGGATTACGAGGTTAATCAATCATCCCTGTCTGTGGGTGGCCTACTGATGTGCGCGGTGAGCATACTTTCGCTATGCGGTCGTTGGTGAATTAAACTATATTGGCAGGGTTTTGAGCTCCTTCTATGTCGCTTGCAATATAATCACCTTGTTTCAGTGATTATACAGCAGGGGAGGGGAATGTGATAAAGAAACGTCCTTTCTAATTTACAGTGAACGTCAGTATGTCGAAATAAATAACGAATTTTAATCACATGAATTAGAATAAGTTTGGACTGTCAAAAGTTCTCCCTCTCCAAAACGTGTACGAAATTTGTGTTCTAAAGCTTCAATTTGCAACATTGTCGGCTCGTACTTCGACAGTCTGAAATTATGTCGGCATCTTTATTTCATCTCTTTGTTGTCTCGCCTCCAATATGACCTACATTGAGCTGTTGCCACCTCAACGCCACGCACGCACGCACGCACGCACGCACGCACGCACGCACGCACGCACGCACGCACGCACGCACGCACGCACGCACGCACGCACGCACGCACGCACGCACGCACGCACGCACGCACGCACGCACGCACGCACGCACGCACGCACGCACGCACGCACGCACGCACGCACGCACGCACGCACGCACGCACGCACGCACGCACGCACGCACGCACGCACGCACGCACGCACGCACGCACGCACGCACGCACGCACGCACGCACGCACGCACGCACGCACGCACGCACGCACGCACGCAGATTGTATACTTCTATGCCTGATCAAAAATAGGTATTTTCCTGAGAACAAACGAAGAATCATCAGATCTGTAACTCCGTCCATTGTTATTCGCCAAATATTATTTACCTTATCACTTGTAAACGCTGTCGGAAACAGTACGTTGGTCAAAGTCAAAATCCTTTCCCAGAACGTGCTACTAGTCACAAACAGGATATAAAACATAATGCTGATGCCCCAGCATCAAAACATTTTAACTTTCCTGGCCATTCTTTGGGCGATTTCGAAATCCATCCTATTGAACAGCCACCAATTAAAGACACATTAAAAGAAACGGATGAATTTAAAAAAATTGAAGCCTTTTGGATCAATACGCCTCAAATCCTCTGGCTTTTGGTATGAACATATCAGAGGGAGAATGCGAAAGGTGGCCATCATTTCTTTCACTTTAACAAACAACAGAATGAATATCGAAATAGCAAAAATATTAAGAGATGAAATCAATTTAACAGACTCTAAATTAAATGAACCTTTGAATCGTCGACCTGTCATTGCTTATAAGGAAAACAAAAGTTTGTGTAACATGATGTAAGGACTGAATTAGAGCCCATCAATGAATAACATCAAATATTGCTATTCAGTTTAACCAGTTTCTCAGCTCATCACTTAGAGATTCTTCAATCAGAAAATTTAAAAATATTAGCTTTTTAATTCATAAAATGAAATAAGAACCTATCGCATAATGGTGTAGTCGTCCAAGTGTACGTTGTGATAGAATGC
The DNA here is from genome assembly GCA_031216915.1 of Pictodentalium vernedei. NCBI lineage: Eukaryota > Metazoa > Mollusca > Scaphopoda > Dentaliida > Dentaliidae > Pictodentalium > Pictodentalium vernedei. The sequence goes on along the minus strand of CM062288.1, from coordinate 340,452,765 downwards.
TTAGTGGGCACTCCAGGATGCGACGCGGTGTTCAATTTCTGTGGAAAACAAGCTCTGTTTTACTGCTGAATAAAGCATTCACCAATGCTTGGGGGTGAAGTCATCTAAAATAAGTTGCATGGGTATAAACTATTGTGCGAACTTGAATTCATTTCCATGTTACGGTAACGATTAACCTTTCAGTATAAATGTGTGACCTTCAACGCCAATAAATAATGATATAGAATGGTTTAAACCAGTTGCTAATAACACTTGATACTTAACATTAAAAAAATCAGTGATATGTTTTTTATTTTTACCTCAACAACATGACCTATTGTCCCTCATGATAGGCATACGTAGAAAGATAAAATAAGAAAATGTGATGAGAATATTTGTATGAGGGATATGCAATAGCTGGCGACAAAGTACAAAGAATGAACAAACTCGTTGTAATCTGGTGATACGAATAGAGCGTAGAGAATGACAAAAGATAAAATATAATAACTGGAGACATTACATACCCAGCTATGAAGTCATACATGTGTGTTTGAACCCAGGTGTAGATCAAAGAGAGTCTAACTTCTTGATCAGTTTAACACTAATTAGTCCTCGGTGCAAGCATATTCAGATATGAACGATGACCCAATGCTTGCCCAAACGTTGCTAACTTGCGCATCGACAATGTTCATCTGTGAAGAATAGATAGTATGTTAAGAATACCTTTATACTATTTCTTGGATATTATCGTGTTTTGAAAAGATACGAATTGTTTTTATTATCTTAACCCTTTACCCAACGCAGCCGATTTCCAAATTTATTATTTTAAATATCATTTTTTAAATTTTTAAAAAAAATTTCAACAAAACCATATCATGTGACCCCTCTTTGGAACGAGCTCGACGAGCTCGTTCCAAAGAGGGGTCACATGATATGATTTTGTTGAAATTTTTCGAAAAATAATATTTTTTCAGCTGCTGAAGTTGCATATTACGTGGGCGGTTGCGGGCGATTCGTTGGGCAAAGGGGTTAATGACCGTATGTGTTTTAATGTTTAATGTACATGTTAGATTTAATATTTCGTTTGATATTCAAAAGGAATCGTTTGTATATGATAAATGACAACATGACAAATGATGTTGTCACAATTAACCATTGTTCCTAAATATGTGACCTTAACGTAAATAAATAAATGAGAAATGATGCACGACTTACGGGCCTTGGATTTGCGTAAAGATAGTTAACTCCGCCAAGCCGTACACTTTGTATAAAGTAATATTGCGCACCTCTCATTTTTTTCACCCCAACAAAAATAAGCAATTACATATTTTAGCAAACTTTGCAACTCTGCCTTAACAACAAAGACAAAATCCAGTCAACGAGCGACATTTTAGACCGAAAACAATATTTTGCACGACAGGATTGACTACGTGCACTGACTTAGGATCTAGTTTACGTATATACACTCTAAAATTAGTTGGGTTAAAAAGTTACCCAAATCAACCGGGTTGAGCGAATAGGAACCAAATTGGGTACTTATTCGCCAAAGCCAGTTTATCTGGGTTTTTTTTTTTTCCTAAGTGACTTTATTATTTATTCATTTATAGTCCGGCCGCCAAACGCCATTTTTTCATCAAACCTTGTTATATTAAAATTTTTTCTCAACGGTTTTTATTAGTTCAAACACCCCTCACTAATTTTTCTTACTGGACAGCTGACAGCATTGAGCATATTTTTTTAATTGGGCCTAAAAGTGAGGTACTGTTGAAGGGGTCGAAAATTGATGTGGAAATTACAGATCCGAATGATTATTTCATCTTAACTCACTATATAAGCACAAAACGTGATGTAATTGTGTTTCGATATAGTAACTACATCCGCATTGGGTATTTGGTAGACATTGAACGGATATTACACCGCTATTTATATCTATCAATGCTATTTATATCTAACAACGCTCTTTATATGTGAACGCGTTTGGAGATTACGTCATATAACTGTTCTTTCTCTTTGATTTCTTAGAGCGAGGACGCATTATTGCAACTGCGCAATTGTGTCTCACTACACACCTCATAAACTTACAATTTTGTTTCACCTTTTATCACTAGCGTTTCTATTTCTTCAACTTAACTCGATATAGCATCAGGTTCGGGCGACCTTTGCTTTGAAACGACATAGACTAACTCCGTCATGTCAGATGCTTGTTTTTTCTCAACCACGTTCGGTTGTGCTGAATCGAGGAGCAAAGATCCTCTAATGAACGTGAAAGCAAAGCGAATTGAGAATATACTCAGGTGTAGTAGGATTTATAACGATGACTTACATATAGCTTTGCAACATGGGTACGATGCAGACCCAGATTTGACTCTGAATTGCCATAAATACTGTGTTGAGAAGTATTTGCACCCGAAGAATGTGAAGCAAGCAAGCATTGCTCATAGCACATCCCTAGATTCTGATGCCCCGCCCGAAAGACGACCCAACCGTTCACATGACGAATTTACTTTCAGGCGTCATTGCCTATTTTGAGGTGATGACTGCATATTTGACCGGGATACGAAGAATCCTTCAAAGTGGAGGCCCGCCTACCTGTTTCGCCAAATAGGCACACATACACCGCATATGTCAGTTATTGATGAAATAATTGGCATTTGTTGTCGTAGGAACGATAAATGGTCCGAAGAAGTAAAGCTTAGAGTGTGTGGTGCTGTTAGCGACTTACATGCTGCCGATGCCGGGTACCATGTTGACTGTAGGTCGAAATTTAAGAATCCAAAATCGGTAGAATCAGCTGCAAAACAGAAAATTGATCTTTCGTCACTACATAGTCAGGCCATACAATCTGTCATATCTTACATGAAAAATGACACATCCCCCACGTGGAGTTCTGTCGAATTATTTGATCTTTTGTGTCTGATCTAGTCGATTGCTGCGGAGATGACATTTTGGTGTTGTCTTCCCCAGGAATCGCCACCGTTCTGGCAGACAAATCCACAGCTGGCACCTTACTTAGGCACGTTAAAGACTCGGATGATCACAATATTGGCAGTTCCATAAAGATTCTCAGTAAAGCAATTGGCAAAGAAATCAAAGATATGGATCATGACAAAGATAACTACGCCACTGATGCTAACAGCGAGAGTGTATCCTCGTTTGTAAGTGGTACACTCCTCACATTACTAAGTCGTTTAGCTCCACAGCTGGACCACACATTACCTGCTTTGATGATAGGAAACATAGTAACATCAGCGTTGTGTGGAAAATACACACCGCTTCAAATTTCGTTGGCAACGCTGTTAAGAGATTCTAAAGAGTTGGTAAGAACCATGCATTATTTTGGTGTTACATGCTCATATGACGAGCTATTGAGATTCAAAAATCTGCGGCAGCTCTGGCCGCAAAGAATGCAAATGATACACCGATTTCGGATTGTTGACAACTTTGATATTGAAATTTGCTTCTCAAAATGGGAATCTAAGCACCCATTCATTTGCAATCGTGATGGCTCAAAAGGACAATAATGATTCCGTTGAGTCTCAGACGATCCCAAGATCGAAAAAGTCAGATATGACAAAACCAACAGAGTATGAATTGGATGTTGTGTGTTTCAATGAACCCAAACGACCCGACATGCCCGCATCACATGTAGAAACACTGTTCCGCTTCTTTCAACATTGTGTCGCAGTGCAATGTCATTACGCAGAGCGACAGAACTTCGCCGCGTGAGAATCATAAGGTTCTATCTTCCACTGGAAGATAGAACATTATGGTTCTCACACGACGACTTGACTTCGCATTTTTGAAAGATATGGTCAATGACCAGAACTGTCCGGAGTTCAATGGGTATAATACCCGCATGACGAGAGACTCGGGTCAAGCAACTAACCCAAAATCGAACGCAGCATACCTCCCTCTAATAGACATGACACCTACTGATCCAGATACTATCATGACAGCTCTGGAAAAGGCAGAGCAACTATCGTCAGATGCAGGACAGCCATTCACTATATTTACTGCCGATCAGCAGTTATACAAGATAGCAGTTCAGGTGTTATGGTCTTATCCAGACAAATTCGCGGCATTTGTTCCTCGATTGGGTGGTATGCATTTGCTCATGAGTTTCATTGGTTCAGTTGGAACGCTCATGGCCAATACTGGACTTTCAGATATACTTGAGTCAGTATTCGGTGGGTTTGAAAAGATGTTGACTGGGGAAAAGTTTCCAATGAATATGAGAGCCATGCGTTTGTTATCAGAAGAACTTTTGCGAACAGCTTTCGAGAATAATGATTTGCAATGTGCAGAAGATTTATTTGCATTGCTAGGAGAGAACACGTGCAGAGTCGCATGACAAAAATGTGAGTTGATGCTTTTTTGAAACCATGCTTCCTCATGATGTACATACGAGCGGAGAGAGAAGGCGACTGGCGTTTGCACATCGAAGCTGTGAAAAACATGCTTCCTTATTTCTTTGCTTCTGGTCATGCAAATTACGCAAGATACATGTATGGGCTTTCTATCTGCGGCAGATGCAAAATATGCCACCGGATACTTTATCTCATTTCTTGAAGGGTGAACATGTGATGAGACACATACCTGGTATATGGAATGGCATATGGAGCGATAAGTATATCGAAACTACCTTCATGCGATATGGCCATGGCAAATCCGGTATAATAGGGATCACATTAAAGCCAGAAACACTAAAAACCTGGGCATTGAGTTTGCATGCATGTGAGAAGTTAGCTACCGGTATATCAAATTTGTGAGAAGATCGAGATAGTGACAAATTACAGATCGCACATAAGGAAGAGGCCAAGTCTAGAATTACAAGTGATTCTGTCGACCATATGGGTCTGAGAACTAAACTAGGAATGTGTATCGACCCATTGGATCCAAACGGACGCCCCGAGACTATAATTAACATCGCAACTGGTAGGATAGGTCCAACGTCTGTCAATGTCGATAAGATTGTCAGCCTCGGAGTTCAGAAAAAAATGACGGAATTTGAAGAGGCCTTCCCGAGTGGACTTTATGAGTCAATTTCGAAACCAGTACAAACTATGGCAATCTTGAAAAAGTCGCTGAAGGTTGGGGAGGTCAAAATATATGACCCTAATCTCATTTATTCCAGAGTTATCGGACTTTTATATAGTTCACGTGAATTGGATATAAAACATATCCTTTTCTTTGAACTGTCACCACTACCAAAGGCCATATTTGATGAATCCGGGGATATGCGCGTGTGCGCATCAAAATCAGTATTGAAAAATAAAACAGTTGTTGAGAAACCAAAAAAGAATGTCTGGTGTGGATAAGAAATCTGCAATTGTTATCGACGGCTGTGCACTGCTCTGGATACCTCATTGGCCCGTGTCTACCAAAACCAGACCGGCAACTGTTCTAGACTTCATTACAGCGTTTAAAGACAACATCAAACAGAAGTTGCGATCGAGTGATGTGTATTTGGTATTTGACAGATATGTTGACTACAGAACCAAGTGCGTGACAAGGGCACACAGAAATGCCGATAGCTGCCGGGTGTTTCAACTTGTACCCACCTCCCTGCTACCACCACAAAAACATGTGCTGACCGCAATGGAGAACAAAAAGCAACTGATCTCCATTATATGTGATCTACTCACCACGGACGCAAGTTTTGCTGAGCAAAACACACGAACTCACAAACTTGTAATTACTGGCCAACATGATGTTCCGGTTGAGGTTAGTTGTGGATCGGTGACAGATAGAGTAGATATGGCAACTCGTCACGAGGAAGCTGACAACATTATCGTTCAACAGGCAATATTGCTTGCTACATCTGAATGTAATAACGTTGTGGTTGTTGCTGACGACACTGACGTCTATTTCTTGTTGCTGCATCACTACCTTGAACAACACTTGACGGTTGCAATGACTATGGAGTCACCAATCCATGGACGGGTGGTGATAGATATACCTGCCGCAGTTGATACACACAAGAAAATTGTTCCTCAATTGCTCGCTGCTCACTCACGTTCCGGGTGCGATACTGTAGGGGGATACTTTGGTATCGGCAAAGGGCGTGTACTGAAGGTTCTGCAAACTGGTGGGACACTGGAATCACTTAGTGAGAATAACGTGGAGATATCAGATGTTCTAGAACAAGCCACCAAGTTTATAGCATTATAGTATAGATGTCCTAAATCAACATCAATGTCTGATGCTCGTTTGTGTATATGGAGAACACGAATTGGGAATCCGACTGCAGCATCTGCTCCTAAATTGTACAGCCTACCACCCACAACAGAGGCTTTTACTGAGAATGTCAAACGGGCCCACTTGCAAACTTGTATATGGAAGCGTGCCCTTCAACCTAACCCACCGCAGATGGACCCAACTGTATTTGGATTCGAGAAAGACGTGAATACAAAATCTTTGAACCCTGTGACAGTCGCGTCCAACGTCAAGCTTGCACCTGATGAAATACTGAAGATGATTAGGTGCACATGTTCGAGTAAAACGCCATGCAAATATTCGAGGTGTAAGTGTAATGCAGCAAACATGGCGTGTACCATTTTCTGTGAGTACAGTCATTCAACTTGATATTCGTTGCATCTTGTGTGGCCGTTATAAAGTATTTCACCAATGATATTTGCAAACATCTCTCTTGTTACAATTTCTCGTACATTTCAGTTCCCACCTCCGTTTTGGAGTCTTTAACACTACTGCTGAAAATAGCAAAATGTTACTAAGTTTGGTAGCCATTTTGATTTTTTTCTGGAAAATCTGGGGATAAGCTGACCCGCTTTGTGACCAACACAATCAGTTGGAAATGGCGTGCTGTACTGAATTATTTAGTAAAGATTTTTGACTTTCAGTTTCAATATTTTCAGTGGTATCGGCGGAAACTTGAATTTGGGGCAATCTTAGGTTTTGGCGGTTATAAAGAAATTGATCAACCCTGTAAGCTGCCCAGTAAAAGGAATCGCACGAGGAGTCCATATAGTTATACGATATAGTGATACGATAATACTCCGAGGAAAAACCAGGTTAAGTGTATTGGCGACTGAACTATGGGCAGATGAGCGTAGACTGTAATTGCTTTGTTACTTTTCCAATTTTGGGGGCATTTTGGACGGCATATTGGGTTTCTAAAACAATTCCTTTGATCATATATAACAAAAGAGCATCACCCCATATGGCTAATTCATATCGGTAATCATGGTTGGACATTTCAAAATAATAGCGTCTAATAGCTGCCTATATTTGTAAGAAATGATGATTTTTTTGCCATATTTGCGGCCATTTTGGACGCCATCTTGGGTTTTGAGAGAATATATTTCATATGACACATGAGAGTAACAGAAGGTTCATGAAAATGTGCCGATATGTGTATATACCTTACATTGTTTATACATATAATATCGGTTAATGTCGACGGACATAATATAATTCGCAACTTTTTTCGGATTGACTAGGTTATGCCGGTGTTTATAAATAACGTGATACAGTGAGCAACAATCCACTTCTGGTGGATATTAGAGTACCAGTGTGTGCAAAAATGGCCCCTCTGGTACATAGAATTGTATAAGCATGCATATTTGTCAACATCTTAGCAACAATATGAAGGATACGTGGTGACATCTCAAAAAATGAGAAAAGTGTGACACATTGGCGGCCATCTTGGCCGCCATATTGGATTTTCGTAATCTTATTTTGGCCAATAAGTAACAATTTTATATGTGTGCGATGAATCAAGAAGAAAAATTTTCAAAATTTCATATTATCTTACCAAATATTCCGATCCAAGTTATATGGTGATATTGTATTTTTTCATAGCGTCCACCTTGGCGGCCATCTTGGATTTTGTCGAATAAAAAAATTGCTCAACACTGTCAGCTGTCCAGTAAGAACAATCTCATCAAGGAGACCCTATAGAATAATAATCCGCAGAGAAAAAAACCTTATTACAACAAAACCAGGTTCAGTACCTCGGCGGCCGGACTATTATTGGCGTTTAAGGTCACATATTTCTGCACAATGGCTAATCATGACCATGACAGTTTTACAGGTGGAGAAAGCCGGAGTACCCGGAGAGAACCACTGAGCAACGGCGAGCAACTGTCAGCTCCCCAACATACTAGCTCCACACAAGCAGGGTTAGCATTGGATGAAGACAGGTGCACCATCGACGTGCAGTACGCCTTAGTACACAACGTCACCGTGCCCCCACGCGGGCAATGGGGGTGAAGTGTCTTGCCCAAGGACACAACACGGTTGCCGCAGGTGGGATTCGACCCGAGGACCTCTCGGCTTGCAGCCTGCACTCAAATGACTTTAGAGTGTGTTACCAGAACCGATCCGAACAGGGAGAAAATATCTCCCGCTTTCTCGAAAAAGATTATTTATTTATTTATCTAAGTTTAACCACACTTTAACAGCCAAGGTCATATCGTGTTTGTGACAGTTTTACGGGTGGGGGAAACCGGAGTACCCGGAGAGAACCACCAAGCAACGACGAACAGCTGTCAGCTCCCCAACATCCTAATTCCACACTACTGCACAGACAGGGTTAGATTGGCTGAAGACATGCACACCATCGACGTGAAGTACGCCTCAGTACACGGCGTCAACGTGCCCCCATGTGGACAATCGGGGTGATGTGCCTTGCCCAAGGACACAACTCGGGAGTCCGAATCGATCGCTGAGACGGCCACCCATCCAAGAACTAACTGGGCTCGACGTTGTTTAACTTCGGTAATCGGATGAGAACCGGTTACCGGAACGCCACCGCGCCCCCTCTCGAAAAAACAGAGGTATAGCTTAAGTTTTTATAATGGAAAACGTCTGGTGAATCGTTCATATCGTAATTAACTACTGTCGTTTGGAGATCACGAAGAAATAGATACTTGGGGTAATTGTCAGGCTCAACAAATTAGGCCTCCATGTGACGTAAAATCCAGACGGATGTTATTAACACTCACGCTTCCGAAATCGACTATTGTTACCTATTTTATGATGACTATCTATACGTTCTGGCATGCGAAGGTCAAACCTACCATCTGTATCATGATTGGAAAGGGCTGAGGGAGCCCCTTTTCAACAGTAAACGAGATGATAGAGTTTCAAGTATGTCTAACAATTTATTAAACCTCCCGACATACAGGTGATCATATGTCCTCCGTATATTGCTAAAGTGGGCTAAAGTAAAAGGATTAATGTCTGTGGAACGGATGAATCGTTCTCAGTATTGTTGTATGGATATCACGAAGAAACAGATACGTGCTCTAATTGTCAGGATCTACTAATCAAGGCTCTCTGTGAAATAAAATCTTGATGGAATATTAAATATAGGAAATCTTTTGTTAAGTATGTCAAACAGAACAGCTACAAACAAAAATAAAACATGAAAAATGGAGAAAAATACTTTGGGAATAAAGGTACGTAATTTTAATATTTGTACCGTCCTTCTATACAATTAAAAAATATCTCATTAAAATCATTCGGCTAGATCTCCCGTGGATTTTTTGTTCATTCACCAGTTTCGATGTTGTTTTCCCAAAATAATAGGTAACTATATATTCACCCACTCCTGGCCGCCACCTTCAGTATTATTAGAAAAAAATCCGATGACTCTATCGCAGATCCTCCAGCTGAGTTGTGAAACCAATTCATTTTTTAAAGGTTATATTAATAATAACAGCACCGTGTTTGAAAATACAAAATGTACTATTTGTCGTGAGATTAACCTTGATCTTCGATCGACGAAATTAATATTCAAAAGGATTCTTCTTCTATGAGGGTACAAACCATATATATTGTCATTCAGTGGAATAGAGAACAAAAGTTATAGCTCGCAACCATTTTAACCATTTTCTAGTCTGTGACCTTTGAATTTTCGATTGCGGACTACAATACTTCTTTCTCTGCCTTAGGGTGAGTCTAATCTGTACATCTTGTGAATGCGTGGAATAGGGGGTACCTAATCTGTACATCTTGTGAATGCGTGGAATAGGGGGTACCTAATCTGTACATCTTGTGTAAGGTGGGCCTAAGCTGTACATCTTGTGAATGCGTGACATAGGGGGTACTTAATCTGTACATCTTGTGAATGCGTGGAATAGGGGGTAACTAATCTGTACATCTTGTGAATGCGTGGAATAGGGGGTACCTAATCTGAACATCTTGTGAATGCGTGAAAAGGGGCTACCTAAACTGCACATATTGTGAATGCGTGGAATGGGGGGTACCTAATCTGTACATCTGGTGAATGCCTGACACAGGGTGTACCTAATCTGTACATCTTGTGAATGCGAGGCATAGGAGTACATAACCTGTACATCTTGTGAATGCGTGACATAGAGAGTACCTAATCTGTACATCTTGTGAATGCGTGGAATAGGGTGTACCTAATCTATACATCTTGTGAATGTCTGGAATGGAGTGTACCTAATCTGTACATCTTGTGAATGCGTGACATATAAAACGAATGTTATAATCAAAATTACAATTTTCAACAAGTTTTATACTTAGTAACAGTTCCTAGCACCTAAATCGTCAGACTACCACATCCAAAATCGACAGAGCTGTTCACTGGCCGCATACGTTTACGTTCTACAAGCTTGGTTAAGATGTGATAAATAGAATTGAATTCATCTCCCCGAAAACAAAAATGCTGTTTTTAGTAACATTGACTTGATCTTCGGTCGCGGCGAAATCGACATAGGATTTTTTTTTCACCAGGGATACCTCATCTGTAAATCTATTGAACGTATGACATAATAAAACACAATTTATAGCCCCAAATCCATGACGTTTTATTGTTAGAAACAGTCGCATGACAATGGCCAACACCAGTAGTGTCCTTCACTGTCCTTATTCGATTCATATTCGCAGATTTAGTTGAGGTGTGACAAGTAGAACTAAAGTAATCGTCCGGAAACCAAGAAGTAAAGCTGGAAAACTAATTGTTTCAGTCCGCCTTTTCCTCTCTCGATCGCTAGCTGTCTGGTGTGGTAAGAAGTAGCGCAATATGCCATGAGACGTTCACAACTGATGCCACGTGACATTCACATTTGATGTGGCAGGAAATAGCGTTAGATGTCATGAGAAATTCACATTTGGTGTGGTATGAAGTAGTGTTAGATGTCATGTGACAGTTACTACTGATGTGGTATGATGTAATGTAAGATGTCATGTGACAGCTACAACTAATGTGGCATGATGTAATGTAATATGTCATGTGACAGTTACTACTAATGTGGCATGGTCTAATGTAAGATGTCATCAGACAGTAACTACTGATGTGGCATGATGTAATGCAAGATGCAATCAGACAGTTACTACTGATGTGACATGATGTAATGTAAGATGTCATCAGACAGAAACTACTGATGTGGCATGATGTAATGTAAGATGTCACCAGACAGTTACTACTGATGTGGCATGATGTAATGTAAGATGTTATGAGACAGTTACTACTGATGTGGCATGATGTAATGTAAGATGTCATGTAACAGTTACTACTGAAGTGGCATGATGTAATGTAAGATGACATCAGAGAGTTACTACTGATGTGGCATGATGTAATGTAAGATGTCATCAGACAGTTACTACTGATGTGGTATGATGTAATGTAAGATGTCATCAGACAGTTACTACTGATGTGGTATGATGTAATGTAAGATGTCATCAGACAGTTACTACTGATGTGGCATGATGTAATGTAAGATGTCATCAGACAGTTACTACTGATGTGGCATGATGTAATGTAAGATGTCATCAGACAGTTACTACTGATGTGGTATGATGTAATGTAAGATGTCATGTAACAGTTACTACTGATGTGGTATGATGTAATGTAAGATGTCATCAGACATTTACTACTGATGTGGCATGATGTAATGTAAGATGTCATCAGACAGTTACTACTGATGTGGCATGATGTAATGTAAGATGTCATCAGACAGTTACTACTGATGTGGCATGATGTAATGTAAGATGTCATCAGACAGTTACTACTGATGTGGCATGATGTAATGTAAGATGTCATCAGACAGTTACTACTGATGTGGTATGATGTAATGTAAGATGTCATCAGACAGTTACTACTGATGTGGTATGATGTAATGTAAGATGTCATCAGACAGTTACTACTGATGTGGTATGATGTAATGTAAGATGTCATGTGACAGCTACAACTAATGTGGCATGATGTAATGTAATATGTCATGTGACAGTTACTACTAATGTGGCATGGTCTAATGTAAGATGTCATCAGACAGAAACTACTGATGTGGCATGATGTAATGCAAGATGTCACCAGACAGTTACTACTGATGTGGCATGATGTAATGTAAGATGTCATCGGACAGTTACTACTGATGTGGCATGATGTAATGTAAGATGTCATCAGACAGTTACTACTGATGTGGCATGATGTAATGTAAGATGTCATCAGACAGTTACAACTGATGTGGTATGATGTAATGTAAGATGTCATCAGACAGTTACTACTGATGTGGCATGATGTAATGTAAGATGTCATCAGACAGTTACTACTGATGTGGTATGATGTAATGTAAGATGTCATCAGACAGTTACAACTGATGTGGTATGATGTAATGTAAGATGTCATCAGACAGTTACTACTGATGTGGCATGATGTAATGTAAGATGTCAACAGACAGTTACTACTGATGTGGCATAATGTAATGTAAGATGTCATCAGACAGTTACTACTGATGTGGTATGATGTAATGTAAGATGTCGTGTAACAGTTACTACTGATGTGGTATGATGTAATGTAAGATGTCATCAGACAGTTACTACTGATGTGGTATGATGTAATGTAAGATGTCATCAGACAGTTACTACTGATGTGGTATGATGTAATGTAAGATGTCATCAGACAGTTACTACTGATGTGGCATGATGTAATGTAAGATGTCATCAGACAGTTACTACTGATGTGGCATGATGTAATGTAAGATGTCATCAGACAGTTACTACTGATGTGGCATGATGTAATGTAAGATGTCATCAGACAGTTACTACTGATGTGGCATGATGTAATGTAAGATGTCATCAGACAGTAACTACTGATGTGGCATGATGTAATGTAAGATGTCATCAGACAGTTACTACTGATGTGGCATGATGTAATGTAAGATGTCATGTAACAGATACTACTGATGTGGCATGATGTAATGTAAGATGTCATCAGACAGTTACTACTGATGTGGCATGATGTAATGTAAGATGTCATCAGACAGTTACTACTGATGTGGTATGATGTAATGTAAGATGTCATGTAACAGTTACTACTGATTTGGTATGATGTAATGTAAGATGTCATCAGACAGTTACCACTGATGTGGCATGATGTAATGTAAGATGTCATCAGACAGTTACTACTGATGTGGCATGATGTAATGTAAGATGACATCAGACAGTAACTACTGATGTGGCATGATCTATTGTAAGATGCTATGAGACAGTTACTACAGATGTGGTATGATGTAATGTAAGATGTCACGTGACAGTTACTACTGATGTGGCATGATGTAATGTAAGATGTCATCAGACAGTTACTACTGATGTGGCATGATGTAATGTAAGATGTCATAAGACAGTTACTACTGATGTGGCATGGTGTAATGTAAGATGTCATGTAACAGATACTACAGATGTGGTATGATGTAATGTAAGATGTCATCAGAGAGTTACTACTGATGTGACATGATGTAATGTAAGATGTCATGTAACAGTTACTACTGATGTGGTATGATGTAATGTAAGATGTCATCAGACAGTTACTACTGATGTGGTATGATGTAATGTAAAATGTCATGTAACAGTTACTACTGATGTGGTATGATGTAATGTAAGATGTCATCAGACAGTTACTACTGATGTGGCATGATGTAATGTAATATGTCATCATACAGTTACTACTGATGTGGCATGATGTAATGTAAGATGACATCAGAGAGTAACTACTGATGTGGCATGATCGAATGTAAGATGTTATGAGACAGTTACTACAGATGTGGTATGATGTAATGTAAGATGTCACGTGACAGTTACTACCGATGTGGCATGATGTAATGTAAGATGTCATCAGACAGTGACTACTGATGTGGCATGATGTAATATAAGATGTAATGTGACAGTTACTACTGATGAGGCTTGGTGTAATGTAAGATGACATGTAACAGATACTACAGATGTGGTAGGATGTAATGTAAGATGTCATCAGACAGTTACTACTGATGTGGCATGATGTAATGTAAGATGTCATCAGACAGTTACTACAGATGTGGCATGATGTAATGTAAGATGTCATCAGACAGTTACTACTGATGTGGCATGATGTAATGTAAGATGTCAGCAGACAGTTACTACTGATGTGGTAGGGTGTAATGTAAGATGTCATGTAACAGTTACTACTGATGTGGTATGATGTAATGTAAGATGTCATCAGACAGTTACTACTGATGTGGCATCATGTAATGTAAGATGTCATCAGACAGTTACTACTGATGTGGCAAGATGTAATGTAAGATGTCATCAGACAGTAACTACTGATGTGGCATTATCTAATGTAAGATGTTATGAGACAGTTACTACAGATGTGGAATGATGTAATGTAAGATGTCATCAGACAGTTACTACTGATGTGGCATGATGTAATGTAAGATGTCATCAGACAGTTACTACTGATGTGGCATGATGTAATGTAAGATGTCATCAGACAGTAACTACTGATGTGGCATGATGTAATGTAAGACGTCATCAGACAGTTACTACTGATGTGGCATGATGCAATGTAAGATGTCATGTAACAGTTACTACTGATGTGGCATGATGTAATGTAAGATGTCACGTGACAGTTACTACTGATGTGGTATGATGTAATGTAAGATGTCATGTGATAGTTACTACTGATGTGGTATGATGTAATGTAAGATGTCATCAGACAGTTACTACTGATGTGGCATGATGTAATGTAAGATGTCATCAGACAGTAACTACTGATGTGGCATGATGTAATGTAAGATGTCATCAGACAGTAACTACTGATGTGGCATGATGTAATGTAAGACGTCATCAGACAGTTACTACTGATGTGGCATGATGCAATGTAAGATGTCATGTAACAGTTACTACTGATGTGGCATGATGTAATGTAAGATGTCACGTGACAGTTACTACTGATGTGGTATGATGTAATGTAAGATGTCATGTGATAGTTACTACTGATGTGGTATGATGTAATGTAAGATGTCATCAGACAGTAACTACTGATGTGGCATGATGTAATGTAAGATGTCATCAGACAGTAACTACTGATGTGGCATGATGTAATGTAAGATGTCACGTGACAGTTACTACTGATGTGGTATGATGTAATGTAAGATGTCATCAGACAGCTACTACTGATGTGGCATGATGTAATGTAAGATGTCATCAGACAGTTACTACAGATGTGGCATGATGTAACGTAAGATGTCATCAGACAGTTACTACTGATGTGGCATGATGTAATGTAAGATGTCATCAGACAGTTACTACAGATGTGGCATGATGTAATGTAAGATGTCATCAGACAGTTACTACAGATGTGGCATGATGTAATGTAAGATGTCATCAGACAGTTACTACAGATGTGGCATGATGTAATGTAAGATGTCATCAGACAGTTACTACTGATGTGGCATGATGTAATGTAAGATGTCATCAGACAGTTACTACAGATGTGGCATGATGTAATGTAAGATGTCATCAGACAGTAACTACTGATGTGGAATGATGTAATGTAAGATGTCATCAGAAAGTAACTACTGATGTGGCATGATGTAATGTAAGATGTCATCAGACAGTTACTACTGATGTGGTATGATGCAATGTAAGATGTTATGAGACAGTTACTACAGATGAGGTATGATGTAATGTAAGATGTCACGTGACAGTTACTACTGATGTGGCATGATCTAATGTAAGATGTTATGAGACAGTTACTACAGATAAGTTATGATGTAATGTAAGATGTCACGTGACAGTTACTACTGATGTGGCATGATGTAATGTAAGATGTCATCAGACAGTTACTACTGATGTGGCATGATGTAATGTAAGATGTCATCAGACAGTTACTACTGATGTGGCATGGCGTAATGTAAGATGTCATGTAACAGATACTACAGATGTGGTATGATGTAATGTAAGATGTCATCAGACAGTTACTACTGATGTGGCATGATGTAATGTAAGATGTCATGTAACAGTTACAACTGATGTGGTATGATGTAATGTAAGATGTCATCAGACAGTTACTACTGATGTGGTATGATGTAATGTAAGATGTCATGTAACAGTTACTACTGATGTGGTATGATGTAATGTAAGATGTCATCAGACAGTTACTACTGATGCAGTTACTACTGATGTGGTATGATGTAATGTAAGATGTCATCAGACAGTAACTACTGATGTGGCATGATCTAATGTAAGATGTTTTGAGACAGTTACTACAGATGTGGTATGATGTAATGTAAGATGTCATCAGACAGTTATTACTGATGTGGCATGATGTAATGTAAGATGTCATGTGACAGTTACTACTGATGTGGCATGGTGTAATGTAAGATGTCAAGTAACAGATACTACAGATTTGGTATGATGTAATGTAAGATGTCATCAGACAGTTACTACTGATGTGGCATGATGCAATGTAAGATGTCATCAGACAGTTGCTACAGATGTGGCATGATGTAATGTAAGATGTCATCAGACAGTTACTACTGATGTGGCATGATGTAATGTAATATGTCATCATACAGTTACTACTGATGTGGCATGATGTAATGTAAGATGACATCAGAGAGTAACTACTGATGTGGCATGATCGAATGTAAGATGTTATGAGACAGTTACTACAGATGTGGTATGATGTAATGTAAGATGTCACGTGACAGTTACTACCGATGTGGCATGATGTAATGTAAGATGTCATCAGACAGTTACTACTGATGTGGCATGATGTAATATAAGATGTAATGTGACAGTTACTACTGATGAGGCTTGGTGTAATGTAAGATGACATGTAACAGATACTACAGATGTGGTAGGATGTAATGTAAGATGTCATCAGACAGTTACTACTGATGTGGCATGATGTAATGTAAGATGTCATCAGACAGTTACTACAGATGTGGCATGATGTAATGTAAGATGTCATCAGACAGTTACTACTGATGTGGCATGATGTAATGTAAGATGTCAGCAGACAGTTACTACTGATGTGGTAGGGTGTAATGTAAGATGTCATGTAACAGTTACTACTGATGTGGTATGATGTAATGTAAGATGTCATCAGACAGTTACTACTGATGTGGCATCATGTAATGTAAGATGTCATCAGACAGTTACTACTGATGTGGCAAGATGTAATGTAAGATGTCATCAGACAGTAACTACTGTTGTGGCATTATCTAATGTAAGATGTTATGAGACAGTTACTACAGATGTGGTATGATGTAATGTAAGATGTCATCAGACAGTTACTACTGATGTGGCATGATGTAATGTAAGATGTCATCAGACAGTTACTACTGATGTGGCATGATGTAATGTAAGATGTCATCAGACAGTAACTACTGATGTGGCATGATGTAATGTAAGACGTCATCAGACAGTTACTACTGATGTGGCATGATGCAATGTAAGATGTCATGTAACAGTTACTACTGATGTGGCATGATGTAATGTAAGATGTCACGTGACAGTTACTACTGATGTGGTATGATGTAATGTAAGATGTCATGTGATAGTTACTACTGATGTGGTATGATGTAATGTAAGATGTCATCAGACAGTTACTACTGATGTGGCATGATGTAATGTAAGATGTCATCAGACAGTAACTACTGATGTGGCATGATGTAATGTAAGATGTCATCAGACAGTAACTACTGATGTGGCATGATGTATTGTAAGACGTCATCAGACAGTTACTACTGATGTGGCATGATGCAATGTAAGATGTCATGTAACAGGTACTACTGATGTGGCATGATGTAATGTAAGATGTCACGTGACAGTTACTACTGATGTGGTATGATGTAATGTAAGATGTCATGTGATAGTTACTACTGATGTGGTATGATGTAATGTAAGATGTCATCAGACAGTAACTACTGATGTGGCATGATGTAATGTAAGATGTCATCAGACAGTAACTACTGTTGTGGCATGATGTAATGTAAGATGTCACGTGACAGTTACTACTGATGTGGTATGATGTAATGTAAGATGTCATCAGACAGCTACTACTGATGTGGCATGATGTAATGTAAGATGTCATCAGACAGTTACTACAGATGTGGCATGATGTAACGTAAGATGTCATCAGACAGTTACTACTGATGTGGCATGATGTAATGTAAGATGTCATCAGACAGTTACTACAGATGTGGCATGATGTAATGTAAGATGTCATCAGACAGTTACTACAGATGTGGCATGATGTAATGTAAGATGTCATCAGACAGTTACTACAGATGTGGCATGATGTAATGTAAGATGTCATCAGACAGTTACTACTGATGTGGCATGATGTAATGTAAGATGTCATCAGACAGTTACTACAGATGTGGCATGATGTAATGTAAGATGTCATCAGACAGTTACTACTGATGTGGAATGATGTAATGTAAGATGTCATCAGAAAGTAACTACTGATGTGGCATGATGTAATGTAAGATGTCATCAGACAGTTACTACTGATGTGGTATGATGCAATGTAAGATGTTATGAGACAGTTACTACAGATGAGGTATGATGTAATGTAAGATGTCACGTGACAGTTACTACTGATGTGGCATGATCTAATGTAAGATGTTATGAGACAGTTACTACAGATGAGGTATGATGTAATGTAAGATGTCACGTGACAGTTACTACTGATGTGGCATGATGTAATGTAAGATGTCATCAGACAGTTACTACTGATGTGGCATGATGTAATGTAAGATGTCATCAGACAGTTACTACTGATGTGGCATGGCGTAATGTAAGATGTCATGTAACAGATACTACAGATGTGGTATGATGTAATGTAAGATGTCATCAGACAGTTTCTACTGATGTGGCATGATGTAATGTAAGATGTCATGTAACAGTTACAACTGATGTGGTATGATGTAATGTAAGATGTCATCAGACAGTTACTACTGATGTGGTATGATGTAATGTAAGATGTCATGTAACAGTTACTACTGATGTGGTATGATGTAATGTAAGATGTCATCAGACAGTTACTACTGATGCAGTTACTACTGATGTGGTATGATGTAATGTAAGATGTCATCAGACAGTAACTACTGATGTGGCATGATCTAATGTAAGATGTTTTGAGACAGTTACTACAGATGTGGTATGATGTAATGTAAGATGTCATCAGACAGTTACTACTGATGTGGCATGATGTAATGTAAGATGTCATGTGACAGTTACTACTGATGTGGCATGGTGTAATGTAAGATGTCATGTAACAGATACTACAGATGTGGTGTGATGTAATGTAAGATGTCATCAGACAGTTACTACTGATGTGGCATGATGTAATGTAAGATGTCATCAGACAGTTGCTACAGATGTGGCATGATGTAATGTAAGATGTCATCAGACAGTTACTACTGATGTGGCATGATGTAATGTAAGATGTCATCAGGCAGTAACTACTGATGTGGCATGATGTAATGTAAGATGTCATCAGACAGTTACTACTGATGTGGTATGATGTAATGTAAGATGTCATGTAACAGTTACTACTGATGTGGTATGATGTAATGTAAGATGTCATCAGACAGTTACTACTGATGTGGCATGATGTAATGTAAGATGTCATGAGACAGTAACTACTGATGTGGCATGATGTAATGTAAGATGTCATGAGACAGTAACTACTGATGTGGCATGATGTTATGTAAGATGCCACCAGACAGTTACTACTGATGTGGTATGATGTAATGTAAGATGTCATGAGACAGTAACTACTGATGTGGCATGATGTAATGTAAGATGTCATCAGACAGTTACTACTGATGTGGCATGATGTAATGTAAGATGTCATCAGACAGTAACTACTGATGTGGCATAATGTAATTTTTGATGTCATCAGACAGTTACTACTGATGTGGCATAATGTAATGTAAGATGTCATCA
Source organism: Pictodentalium vernedei (assembly GCA_031216915.1). Classification (NCBI taxonomy): domain Eukaryota; kingdom Metazoa; phylum Mollusca; class Scaphopoda; order Dentaliida; family Dentaliidae; genus Pictodentalium; species Pictodentalium vernedei. Next base: position 340,432,575 of record CM062288.1, on the reverse strand, counting down.
GACAGTAACTACTGATGTGGCATAATGTAATGTAAGATGTCATGTAACAGTTACTACTGATGTGGCGTGATGTAATGTAAGATGTCATCAGACAGTTACTACTGATGTGGCATAATGTAATGTAAGATGTCATGTAACAGTTACTACTGATGTGGCATGATTAATGTAAGATGTCATCAGACTGTTACTACTGATGTGGCATGATGTAATGTAAGATGTCATGTAACAGTTACTACTGATGTGGCATGATGTAATGTAAGATGTCATCAGACAGTTACTACTGATGTGGCATGATGTAATGTAAGATGTCACCAGAGAGTTACTACTGATGTGGCATGATGTAATGTAAGATGTCATCAGACTGTTACTACTGATGTGGCATGATGTAATGTAAGATGTCATGTAACAGTTACTACTAATGTGGCATGATGTAATGTAAGATGTCATCAGACAGTTACTACTGATGTGGCATGATGCAATGTAAGATGTCACCTGACAGTTACTACTGATGTGGCATGATGTAATGTAAGATGTTATGAGACAGTTACTACAGATGTGGCATGATGTAATGTAAGATGTCATCAGACAGTTACTACTGATGTGGCATGATGTAATGTAAGATGTCATGTGACAGTTACTACTGATGTGGTATGATGCAATGTAAGATGTCATCAGACAGTTACTACTGATGTGGCATGATGTAATGTAAGATGTCATCAGACAGTTACTACTGATGTGGCATGATGTAATGTAAGATGTCATCAGACAGTTACTACTGATGTGGCATGATGTAATGTAAGATGTTATGAGACAGTTACTACAGATGTGGTATGATGTAATGTAAGATGTCATCAGACAGTTACTACTGATGTGGTATGATGTAATGTAAGATGTCATCAGACAGTTACTACTGATGTGGCATGATGTAATGTAAGATGTCATGTGACAGTTACTACTGATGTGGCATGATGTAATGTAAGATGTTATGAGACAGTTACTACAGATGTGGTATGATGTAATGTAAGATGTCATCAGACAGTTACTACTGATGTCCTAGGGGGGTTTGATCATCCCCTACTAGGCGGGTCCTCAGGTGGCGGATAGAGGACGGCCTGCTCAATTGGGCAGGTTTGCTAATTTCTAATTGACAGGTTTGCTCAATTGAGTTGGTTCGCTGCGAAATACATAAATACGCAGCCCCGGACCAAAATGATCAATCCTGCTAATACCATCTGGCAGGCACCTTGTTCTCCCGTGAGGTGCGTTCCGAAGGCCCCGGAAGAAGGAATCCTGGCAGTTGAGGACTCGGGCCCCGGTTAGGGCAATCTCCGGGATGGAGCCCTGGTCTCCATTTCGGAGATAATGTTCAACACACTGCTTTGGCCCCAATTTCGGGAGTAGAAGGATGGTCGGATGGTCCGTTCTGGCCAATCGGGAGCCCCCACCCCAAAAAGTACTGGGTGTCACGTCGGGGGGCATTTGGTGGCCATTCAGTCAATCATTTCTTTTATTCACATTACATAATTGCCATTGTGTACTGTTTTTAAACACTTTATATTTTTATAGCCTCTTAGTTTTGCTGCACTGTCTGTTTCGGTTATGCATGGCAACCTTTTATTACGGTGTTATATACAGTGATTGATTGGATAGCCGCCATCTGAAGACCTGGCACTTCCACACACGGGCCAATCAGTCAGTGGCATACTTCGGTATCAACACTGGCTGAGTATACTGCCCCATACCAGGTATGTGGGAATACCGGCAACCCGGTGGGTTCACTGCATGGCAGTAACCCTACCCCTTGTTGGACTCCGTGGTGGGTGGGAGCCGGGGCAGTGAACGTTTAAAATATTAACATGGCTACCTCACAACCAAAAATCAAACGACCGTTTATAGACACTGGACTACGAGATTCTGACTCTGATGAAGAACTTATGAAATCACTGATTCCACCCGAAGACAACCTTCCAAAATTTATTCTCTTACATTCAACTGATGACAATAAAAAATTAAGTAATTTAAACCCCTTTGCTCTAGATAAGGCCATCAAAGGTATAGCAGGAACTGTAAAAGATATTAAAAAATTACGCTCTGGAGATTTATTAATCCAGTGTTCCAGACAAGTTCAAACTTTCAATCTTTTACATACTACAAAATTATTGGATATCAATATTAAAGCTAATTACCACAAAACTTTGAACACTAGCAAGGGAGTTATTAGAACTCCTGAACTAGCCGACATGGAAGAAAATGAAATTACATGTGAATTGAAACCTCAAGGAATCACCTCTGTAAAACGTATTGAAATTAATAAACAAGGAAACAAAATTAAAACTAATACCTACATCTGCACCTTTGATGGCACAAAGCCCCCCAAGTCAATTAAGATTGGTTACTTGAACGTCAGAGTGGATTTGTACATCCCAAATCCACTGCGATGTTTCAAGTGCCAAAAGTTTGGACATGGTCAGGACTCTTGTCGTGGCAAGAAAATATGCTTTAAATGTGGTCTCAACCATGAAGATCCTTGTAACACTACAGACTATAAATGTGTTAACTGTCAGGGCAATCACATGTCATCATCTAAGGATTGCCCTGTATGGAAAAAGGAAAAACTCATACAAAAAGTGAAATGCGAAAAGCATATTAATTTTAAAGAAGCAAGAGAAATCATAATGTCAATGCCAGGGATGAATTTACCACCGTCATCTTATGCAAATGCTATTAAGCATTCTGCACCAATTACAAAATCAGTACAATGTCAAACAGATCTTACATGGCTTGATAATATACAACCAAAACCTTTAAACCCATTCAGTATAACACAAACAACAAATACGAACAGTTCTTCCACTCAAACTAAAACAACAGATAGTAAAAACAAAGGAAAAAAGGTTAATGAAACGTCAAATGATCATCCACAATCTAGTCAACGTCAGAGTCAGAATCAAAGTCAAAAAAGCAGAAAAGAAAAAAAGAAAACTCTTTCAGATCGAATTCCCAAATTTTCTAGGGATATTGTCACTAGAAATAGATTTGAGGCCTTCGAGGAAATGTCTGTGGACGAATGTCTCACGGAAACATTTTCAAATAATCCGCTTCCGTCATTGCAGGGAAGGTCCCCACGCAAATCTTCACCAAAAAGAACTACGGGGGCAATTTCACCCATACGACCACCTTCAAAATCACCTTCCAAACATGCATAGTACACCAAAACAAAATATAATACAGTGGAATTGTCGAGGTTTTAGAGCTAATTTTAATGAACTTGGTCTTCTCAGCCAAAAGTATAAACCTGCTGCTTTTTGCCTGCAGGAAACTCTTTTAAAGAAACCCGAGGCTCAAGATCATTCAGCTTTTAAGCATTATACATCGTATAATGCCTGGGCAGATGATAATGATCTTCATATTCGTGGAACGACTGTCTTGGTTAGGAACGACATCATTCACAGTACTGTACCATTACAGACAAATTTACAGGCTGTGGCGGTACGCCTAACTTTAGACAAAACAGTTACACTTTGTTCTATTTACGTTTCACCAAGTAAAGCCTTACAATTGAATGACCTTGAGCTGTTGGTTCGACAACTCCCAACTCCATACATTTTGTTGGGTGATTTTAACGCACATAGCCCCCTTTGGGGTAATTCCTGCAGTCATGAAGATGCAAAAGGTAAAACTGTAGAAGAGTTCATTACAAAATATGACTTGTGCTTGTTCAATGATGGGTCAGATACTTACCTGCACCCCGCATCTGGTTCTTACACGTCAATTGATTTAACAATTGCATGCCCTTCTGTCTTCCTTGATTTTTCATGGAAGGCAGAAGATGACTTGTGCGGGAGTGACCACTTTCCGATTGTGTTGGAGAGTGTAGTTCCGGCGGATGATGAGAGGGTGCCCCAGTGGAATTTTAAAAAGGCCGACTGGGACACTTTCTCATCGCTTTGTTCTGAACGCCTCACACGGGAGAAATTTCAGGACAGTACTGACCAGATTGAACACTTCACCACAGAGTTGACTGACATTGCAAGCCAAGTCATTCCTAAAACCTCGTCAAATCCAAAACGTTTCACTAAACCATGGTTTGATACTGAATGCAAACAGGCTATAAAAGATCGCAAGAAATTTGAGAGGGAATTTAATAAGTCACCAACTACAGAAAATTTGGATAGATTGCGTATAAATCGGGCGAAAACAAGACGACTTTTAAAACATAAAAAGAAAAGTTCATGGGAAACTTACGTTTCGAAACTAAATCAAAACACCCCCATCACTAAAATTTGGAAAATGATTAAAAAAATTAAAGGAAAAGAAACAAAATCAGCTGTACAACACCTAAAAGATAACAACACACTCATAACATCAAAACAAGAAATTTCAAACAAGTTGGCCTCTACATTTTCTAAACACTCGTCGTCTGAAAATAGTAACCCAGAATTCCTCAAACAAAAAAAACAACAAGAAAAACAAAAGATTAAATTTACATCCAATAACTCAGAGGACTACAACGAACCTTTCTCTATGGAAGAGTTATGCAACTCTTTGCATAGAGCACAGGATTCTGCCACTGGACCCGATGAAATACACTATCAACTTTTAAAACATCTGCCTCAAACTTCACTAGAACTTTTATTGTCAGTTTTTAATGACATTTGGGTGACTGGCCAGTTTCCACCTTCCTGGCGAAAGGCAACAATTATTCCTATTCCAAAGCCTGATAAGGATCACAGTAATCCAAGTAATTACAGACCAATTGCACTAACTAGTTGTCTCTGTAAAACCATGGAGAGGATGATCAATGACCGACTTGTCTGGTTTCTGGAATCGAACAATCTGCTTGCGGATGTTCAGTGTGGTTTCAGAAACCAGAGAAGTACTGTGGATCATTTGGTCAGACTTGAAACGTTTATAAGAAATGCCTTTGCTAGAAAAGAACATGTGGTCGCCATCTTCTTTGATCTAGAGAAGGCATATGATACAACGTGGACGTATGGGATTTTAAAAGATCTTTTTAACATGGGGTTGAGAGGGCGTATGCCCCTTTTTATTGAAAACTTTTTAAAGGACCGCCAATTTCAGGTTCGTGTTGGGTCAACGTTATCTGATCCTCACGAGCAGGAATTGGGGGTTCCTCAGGGTAGTATTTTATCCGTTACCCTGTTTTCTATAAAAATTAATAGTATCATCGATGCAATTGAGAATATGGTAGATTCCTCATTGTATGTTGATGACTTTTTAATCTGCTATAGCAGCAAAAAAATGAATGCCATAGAGCGCAAACTTCAGCTGTGTTTAAACAGAATCCAGAAATGGGCTACAGAAAACGGTTTTAAGTTTTCAAAGACCAAAACTAATTGTGTTCATTTTTGTAAGCTCCGGAAGCATCATCTTGATCCAGAGTTGAAAATGGATGGAAACATCATTAAAGTTGTAAAGGAAGTGAAATTCTTAGGTTTGCTGTTTGACAGTAAACTGAATTTCACTTCCCACATAAAGCAACTAAAAGTTAAATGTAAGAGAGCTCTGAACCTACTGAAGGTCGTTGGTAGCACTGATTGGGGTGCTGACCAAAAAACTTTGCTCCATCTGTATAGATCACTTGTTCGATCAAAATTAGATTACGGTTGTATAGTTTACGGTTCGGCAAGGAAATCTTATCTCAAACCACTTGATGCAATTCATAATAGTGGTATTAGAATTAGTCTCGGGGCTTTTCGAACATCCCCAATAGACTCGATGCTTGTTGAAGCAGAGGAGCCTTCTCTGGAGAAGCGTAGAATTAAATTATCTCTCCAGTATGTATCTAAACTTTTGGCCAATCCTTCAAATCCTGCTTATAATTGTGTTACAGACCCTCAAAATGTTGATTTCTTTAACCGCCACCAGAAACATATTCCTCCATTGGGAATTAGAATCAAGCCCCACATGGAGTTTGCCAAAATCGAACCACATACAATAAAAGAAAATCGTAAAACACATATTCCTCCTTGGCATCTTAAAAAACCTCCTGTTATTTTGGATCTTGCTTCTACCAAAAAATCTGATACCAATTCCTTGCAGTTCAAACAAAAATATGCCGAAATAAAGTCCAAGTATTGTACATATACAAGGATCTATACGGATGGATCTAAGGATGGTGACAAAGTATCATCAGCTGCTGTTACTGGTGATCATGTCACCTCAATCAGAATACCGAATCAGAGTTCTATTTTCACAGCTGAAGTTAAAGCTTTACAACTCGCTCTTGAAGATATCGAGAATGCACAGGAAAAGAAGTCGATTATTTTTTCCGACTCTCTTTCCTCTTTACTTGCTTTACTCAACCCCAACTTGAAGAACCCTCTAGTTTTGGAACTTCGTGAGAAGTTAACAACTCTCATGTCTGATCAATATGATATCGTGTTCTGCTGGTTACCCGGACATGTAGGTATCGCTGGTAACATCAGAGCAGACAGTGCAGCAAAACAGGCTTTAACAAAGCCTCTCACTGATTTTAAGATCCCTTTCAGTGATTTTAAGCCTCATATTAGTAGTTACATCAAATCTATGTGGCAGGCGGAATGGGATGGAGCGACAAATAACAAGCTCCATCGCTTCCGACCAAACATATTTGATCACTATCCATCCAGTAACCTTTGTAGAAAAGATCATGTTATTCTGACACGATGTCATGTTGGTCACACACGACTTACACATTCCTTTCTGTTAGAGGGTAATATGCGACCAGAATGTTCCATGTCAGCAGGTGTTGTCAGTGGAGCATATTCTCTTAAATTGTACTGATTTTAATCTTGTTAGAGGGCAATACTTCACAGTTGGATCCCTAAGAGATCTATTTTACAATACGAGCCCACACAAAATTGTATCATTTTTGAAAGTAATCAACCTTTTTAACAAATTTTAAAATTGTTTTTATTCTTTTAATCTAGACTCATCAAGCTCAGTTCATCAGGTTGATTTAGAAGTAGATATCTTTCACTTATCTCATTACTCATTGTTATTTAAATTATTCTTGTCTCTGACATGTCTTTGTGATTATCCTTTATTTTTATTCAATCTTTCACTTCATAATATTGACGTTTTACTTTTCTATGATTTCTCGCCACGATATAGCCTTAGCTGCTGATGTGGCGTTAAGCACCAATAAATAAATAAATAAATACTACTGATGTGGTATGATGTAATGTAAGATGTCATCAGACAGTTACTACAGATGTGGCATGATGTAACATAAGATGTCATCAGACAGTAACTACTGATGTGGCATGATGTAATGTAGGATGTCATCAGACAGTTACTACTGATGTGGCATGATGTAATGTAAGATGTCATGTAACAGTTACTACTGATGTGGCATGATGTAAAGTAAGATGTCATCAGACCGTTACTACTGATGTGGTATGATGTAATGTAAGATGTCATCAGACAGTTACTACTGATGTGGCATAATGTAATGTAAGATGTCATGTAACAGTTACTGCTGATGTGGCATGATGTAATGTAAGATATCATCAGACAGTTACTACTGATGTGGCATGATGTAATTTAAGATGTCATGTAACAGTTACTACTGATGTGGTATGATGTAATGTAAGATGTCATCAGACAGTTACTACTGATGTGGCATGATGTAATGTAAGATGTCATGTAACAGTTACTACTGATGTTGCATGATGTAATGTAAGATGTCATGTAGCAGTTACTACTGATGTGGCATGATGTAATGTAAAATGTAATGTTACAGTTACTACTGATGTGGCATGATGTAATGTAATATGTCATGTGACAGTTACTACTAATGTGGCATGATGTAATGTAAGATGTCATCAGACAGTTACTACTGATGTGGCATGAAACAATGTAAGGTGTCATCAGGCAGTTACTACCGATGTGGCATGATGTAATGTAAGATGTCATCAGACATTTACTACTGAAGTGGCATGGTGTAATGTAAGATGTTATGAGACAGTTACTACTGATGTGGCATGATGTAATGTAAGATGTCATCAGACATTTACTACTGATGTGGCATGATGTAATGTAAGATGTTATGAGACAGTTACTACTGATGTGACATGGTGTAATGTAAGATGTCATCAGACAGTTACTACTGATGTGGCATGATGTAATGTAAGATGTTATGAGACAGTTACTACTGATGTGGCATTATGAAATGTAAGATGTCATCAGACAGTTACTACTGATGTGGCATGATGTAATGTAAGATGTCACCAGAGAGTTACTACTGATGTGGCATGATGTAATGTAAGATGTCATCAGACTGTTACTACTGATGTGGCATGATGTAATGTAAGATGTCATGTAACAGTTACTACTAATGTGGCATGATGTAATGTAAGATGTCATCAGACAGTTACTACTGATGTGGCATGATGTAATGTAAGATGTCACCTGACAGTTACTACTGATGTGGCATGATGTAATGTAAGATGTTATGAGACAGTTACTACAGATGTGGCATGATGTAATGTAAGATGTCATCAGACAGTTACTACTGATGTGGCATGATGTAATGTAAGATGTCATGTGACAGTTACTACTGATGTGGTATGATGTAACGTAAGATGTCATCAGACAGTTACTACTGATGTGGCATGATGTAATGTAAGATGTCATCAGACAGTTACTACTGATGTGGCATGATGTAATGTAAGATGTCATCAGACAGTTTCTACTGATGTAGCATGATGTAATGTAAGATGTTATGAGACAGTTACTACAGATGTGGTATGATGTAATGTAAGATGTCATCAGACAGTTACTACTAATGTGGTATGATGTAATGTAAGATGTCATCAGACAGTTACTACTGATGTGGCATGATGTAATGTAAGATGTCATGTGACAGTTACTACTGATGTGGCATGATGTAATGTAAGATGTTATGAGACAGTTACTACAGATGTGGTATGATGTAATGTAAGATGTCATCAGACAGTTACTACTGATGTGGTATGATGTAATGTAAGATGTCATCAGGCAGTTACTACAGATGTGGCATGATGTAACGTAAGATGTCATCAGACAGTAACTACTGATGTGGCATGATGTAATGTAAGATGTCATTAGACAGTTACTACCATGATGTAATGTAAGATGTCATGTAACAGTTACTACTGATGTGGCATGATGTAAAGTAAGATGTCATCAGACCGTTACTACTGATGTGGTATGATGTAATGTAAGATGTCATCAGACAGTTACTACTGATGTGGCATAATGTAATGTAAGATGTCATGTAACAGTTACTGCTGATGTGGCATGATGTAATGTAAGATGTCATCAGACAGTTACTACTGATGTGGCATGATGTAATTTAAGATGTCATGTAACAGTTACTACTGATGTGGTATGATGTAATGTAAGATGTCATCAGACAGTTACTACTGATGTGGCATGATGTAATGTAAGATGTCATGTAACAGTTACTACTGATGTTGCATGATGTAATGTAAGATGTCATGTAGCAGTTACTACTGATGTGGCATGATGTAATGTAAGATGTAATGTTACAGTTACTACTGATGTGGCATGATGTAATGTAATATGGCATGTGACAGTTACTACTAATGTGGCATGATGTAATGTAAGATGTCATCAGACAGTTACTACTGATGTGGCATGAAACAATGTAAGGTGTCATCAGGCAGTTACTACTGATGTGGCAGGATGTAATGTAAGATGTCATCAGACATTTACTACTGAAGTGGCATGGTGTAATGTAAGATGTTATGAGACAGTTACTACTGATGTGGCATGATGTAATGTAAGATGTCATCAGACAGTTACTACTGATGTGGCATGATGTAATGTAAGATGTCATCAGACAGTTACTACTGATGTGGCATGATGTAATGTAAGATGTCATCAGACAGTAACTACTGATGTGGCATGATGTAATGTAATATGTCGTCAGACAGTTACTACTGATGTGGCATGATGTAATGTAAGATGTTATGAGACAATTACTACTGATGTGGCATGATTTAATGTAAGATGTCATGTGACAGTTACTACTGATGTGGCATGATGTAATGTAAGATGTCATGTAACAGTTACTACTGATGTGGCATGATGTAATGTAAGATGTCATCAGACAGTTACTACTGATGTGGTATGATGTAATGTAAGATGTCATCAGACAGTTACTACTGATGTGGCATGATGTAATGTAAGATGCCATGTGACAGTTACTACTGATGTGGCATGATGTAATGTAAGATTTCATCAGAGAGTTTCTACTGATGTGGCATAATGTAATGTGAGATGTCATCAGACAGTAACTACTGATGTGGCATGATGTAATGTAAGATGTCATCAGACAGTTACTACTGATGTGGCATGATGTAATGTAAGATGTCATGAGACAGTAACTACTGATGTGGCATGATGTCATGTAAGATGTCATGTGACAGTTACTACGGATGTGGCATGATGTATTGTAAGATGTCACAGACAGTTACTACTGATGTGGTATGATGTAAGGTAAGATGTCATCAGACAGTTACTACTGATGTGGCATGATGTAATGTAAGATGTCATGAGACAGTAACTACTGATGTGGCATGATGTCATGTAAGATGTCATGTGACAGTTACTACTGATGTGGCATGATGTATTGTAAGATGTCACAGACAGTTACTACTGATGTGGTATGATGTAATGTAAGATGTCATCAGACAGTTACTTCTGATGTGGCATGATGTAATGTAAGATGTCATCAGACAGTTACTACTGATGTGGTATGATGTAATGTAAAATGTCATCAGACAGTTACTACTGATGTGGCATGATGTATTGTAAGATGTCACAGACAGTTACTACTGATGTGGTATGATGTAATGTGAAATGTCATCAGACAGTTACCACTGATGTGGCATGATGTAATGTAAGATGTTATCAGACAGTTACTACAGATGTGGCATGATGTGATGTAAAATGTCATCAGACAGTTACTACTGATGTGGCATGATGTAATGTAAGATGTTATCAGACAGTTACTACAGATGTGGCATGATGTAATGTAAGATGTTATCAGACAGTTACTACTGATGTGGCATGATGCAATTTAAGATATCATATGATAGTTACTACTGATGTGGCATGATGTAATGTAAGGTGTCATGTGACAGTTACTACTGATGTGGCATGATGTAATGTAAGATGTCATCAAACAGTTACTACTGATGTGGCATGATATAATGTAAGATGTCATCAGGCAGTTACTACTGATGTGGTATGATGTAATGTAAGATGTCATCAGACAGTTACTACAGATGTGGCATGATGTAATGTAAGATGTCATCAGACAGTTACTACTGATGTGGCATGATGTAATGTAAGATGTCATGTGACAGTTACTACTGATGTGGCATGATGTAATGTAAGATATCATCAGACAGTTACTACTGATGTGGCATGATGTAATGTAAGATGTCATGTGACAGTTACTACTGATGTGGCATGATGTAATGTAAGATATCATCAGACAGTTACTACTGATGTGGCATGATGTAATGTAAGATGTCATGTGACAGTTACTCCTGATGTGGCATGATGTAATGTAAGATGTCATCAGACAGTAACTACTGATGTGGCATGATGTAATGTAAGATATCATCAGACAGTTACTACTGATGTGGCATGATGTAATGTAAGATGTCATGTGACAGTTACATCTGATGTGGCATGATGTAATGTAAAATGTCATCAGACAGTTACCACTGATGTGGCATGATGTAATGTAAGATGTTATCAGACAGTTACTACAGATGTGGCATGATGTTATGTAAAATGTCATCAGACAGTTACTACTGATGTGGCATGATGTAATGTAAGATGTTATCAGACAGTTACTACTGATGTGGCATGATGTAATGTAGGATATGATGTGACAGTTACTACTGATGTGGCATGATGCAATTTAAGATGTCATGTGACAGTTACCACTGATGTGGCATGATGTAAAGTAAGATGTCATCAGACAGTAACTACTGATGTGGCATGATATAATGTAAGATATCTTCAGACAGTTACTACTGATGTAGCATGATGTAATGCAAGATTTCATCAGAGAGTTACTACTGATGTGGCATGATGTAATGTAAGATGTCATCAGACAGTTACTACTGATGCAGCATGATGTAATGCAAGATGTCATTAGAGAGTTACTACTGATGTGACATGATTTAATGTATGTCATGAGACAGTTACTCCTGATGTGGCATGATGTAATGTAAGATGTCATCAGACAGTTACTACTGATGTGGCATGATGCAATGTAAGATGTTATGAGACAGTTACTCCTGATGTGGCATGATGTAATGTAAAATGTCATCAGACAGTTACTACTGATGCAGCATGATGTAATGCAAGATGTCATTAGAGAGTTACTACTGATTTAATGTATGTCATGAGACAGTTACTCCTGATGTAGCATGATGTAATGTAAGATGTTATCAGACAGTTACTACTGATGTGGCATAATGTAATGTAGGATATGATGTGACAGTTACTACTGATGTGGCATGATGCAATTTAAGATGTCATGTGACAGTTACTACTGATGTGGCATGATGTAATGTAAGATGTCATGTGACAGTTACTACTGATGTGGCATGATGTAATGTAGGATATGATGTGACAGTTACTAATGATGTGGCATGATGGAATTTAAGATGTCATGTGACAGTCACTACTGATGTGGCATAATGTAATGTAAGATGTCATCAGACAGTTACTGCTGATGTGGCATGATGCAATTTAAGATGTCACGTGACAGTTACTACTGATGTGGCATGATGTAATGTAAGGTGTCATGTGAGCGTTGCTTCTGATGTGGCATAATGTACTGTAAGATGTCTTCAGACAGTTACTACTGATGTGGCATGATGTAATGCAAGATGTCATCAGACAGTAACTACTGATGTGGCATGAAACAATGTAAGATGTCATGTGACAGTTACTAATGATGTGGCATGATGTAATGTAAGAGGTCAACAGACAGTTACTACTGATGTGGCATGAAACAATGTAAGATGTGATCAGACAGTTGCTACTGATGTGGCATGATGCAATGTAAGATGTCATCAGACAGTTACTACTGATGTGGCATGATGTAATGTAAGATGTCATCAGACAGTTACTACTGATGTGGCATGATGTAATGTAAGATGTCATCAGACAGTAACTACTGATGTGGCATGATGTAATGTAAGATGTCATCAGACAGTTACTACTGATGTGGCATGATGTAATGTAAGATGTTATGAGACAATTACTACTGATGTGGCATGATGTGATGTAAGATGTCATGTGACAGTTACTACTGATGTGGCATGATGTAATGTAAGATGTCATGTAACAGTTACTACTGATGTGGCATGATATAATGTAAGATGTTTTGCGAAATCACAACTGATATGGCATGAGGTAGAATAAGATGTCACAAGACAGTCACAACTGATTTGGCATGTGATAACATCAGACAGATGTTATATGACAGTTACAACTGTTTGGCGGGGGTTAAACTATATGTTACGAGACAGTCATAACTGATTTGGTATGTAGTAACGTTAGACGTTACCAGACAAAATTGTGAAGACACTTAGGCATCACTACATTATGTTAATCACAAAAACAGCCACTTCTTCGTTTCAATCGCGATCTATCGCCTCTCACTTAAAGCAGAGTGTCATGTCGTCACAATTGCTGAGAAATCCAGACGATGACTGAACAATATCAGACATTTACATAATTGTGTCGATCACATGAAGTCAATATTGTGAAATCCAGACTGGTATTGAAACACGTCACACACTTACAGCAGAGTGTCGACCACATGAAGAAAATTGTGTGAAATCCAGTCTAGTACTGAAACACGTCACACACTTACAGTAATGTGTCGATCACATGAAAAATATAGTGTGAAATCCAGTGTAGTACTGAAACACGTCACACACTTACAGTAGTGTGTCGATCACATGAAGAATATAGTGTGAAATCCAGACTAGTACTGAAACACTTCACGCACTTACAGTAGTGTGTCGATCACAGGAAGAAAATAGTGTGAAATCCAGACTAGTACTGAAACACCTCACACACTTACATCAGTGTGTCGATCACATGAAGAATATAGTGTGAAATCTAGTCTAGTACTGAAACACACCACGCACTTACAGTAGTGTGTCGATCACATGAAGAATATATCGTGAAATCCAGACTAGTACTGAAACACATCACGCACTTGCAGTAGTGTGTCGATCACATAAAGAATATAGTGTGAAATCCAGTCTAGTACTGAAACACATCACGCACTTACAGTAGTGTGTCGATCAGATGAATAATATAGTGTGAAATCCAGTCTAGTACTGAAACACGTCGCACACTTATAGCAGAGTGTCGATCACATGAAGAATGTAGTGTGAAATCCAGACTCGTACGGAAACACATCACACACTTACAGTAGTGTGTCGATCACATGAAGAAAATATTGTGAAATCCAGTCGAGTACTGATTCACGTGACACACTTTCAGCAGTGGGTCGAGATGTCACAAATGGAATATTGTGAAATCTAGACTAGTACTGATTCACGTCACACAATTACAGCAGTGGGCGAGATAGAACAAATGCGATATTGGGAGTGAAGTCTAGTGCTGATTTACGTCACACAATAACAGCTATTTGTCGAGATATCACAAATGAAAGACAGAATTGATTCTATAGAAAGGACGAAAAGTATCTGAGGTTCAAAGTTGACCCATTTCTTTCTGCTAAACGTTACATTCTACAGTGTGGTGGCGTGACACGCCCAAAGAGGATTTCGACTGAGTCATGTTCTGGAGGAAATTTCCCGCACGTCTGTTTCCGTAGTAATATACGTATCATAGTATTGAAAAGATCGGTCGAAGGTTAAAAGGGTCGAATTCAGTTAAGCAAATATGTCTTTGCCAAAAAAAGTAAAATGCATTTAGTAGAATTAATCACTTAACCCGGAATGGATTGATTAAATATGCTATGAAGAAAAGTTGAATATTCAATTTGTTTATTTCTTTTAAACATGATACATTAACTCTTTGTATAATACTGGCGGGTATTCCTGCCCAGCACAAAATTTCTCTTGTCATTCAAATAAGTATAATTTGGTCAAATTTAATCAATTCCTCCCGACCCCATAAAACGTTGAATGTATTTTGTCACCAATGATTACTTGTGTTATATATAGATAAATCTTCTATCAAATCTAGTGATGGCTGCCATGAAGCAGCCAGGACTAGGTTTGAAAAACATATCTTAAGAATATTCAGCGGGTTAACAGTTAAACGTTAACTCAATTTATTTATATGTGGAGGTTTCATTTAATGCAGGGATATTGCTCAGCGTGTCGCAGTATTAAGCGGCGTCGTCTCACTGACCCGGTTGCTGTTGTTTCGGTAAAATGTGCGAAAATTAGGTAGATCAAAGGAAGACGGAGTATAGACAGTGTCTACTAGGTTTGTTCGCTTAACTCAATTCGTGTTCATTACCAACAAGGCAACAACCAACCGGATAGCTGGGACAGACCAGATTAACCCATGAGTGCCGTATATTAAAATTACTTCATAAATACACTAAAATCCAGTACTGTGAGACACAAAGTCTGAGCAGTTTAGTGTCGTTAAATCCCAATAAATAATTAAATTTCATCGTATAGAAGGCACATGACTTCAGGAATAAATCGAGCCTCGAATCGAATTAGAAAAGGGTTAGAAACTGAATCAAAAATCTCAAAGCCATTTCCTTTATTGTTACGATACTACAGCTGTAGTTCTGGTGTTGCCTATCTCTCATAAAACCTAGCATCAATATAGCTGCTGGAATATTTCGCCACACTTTACCGGATATTGCACCCATCACTTGTTTCGGAAAGACTGAGAAATTTATTCATGGTACAATGTGTCTTCCTGTGAAAAAACATTTAATAGAAGAGTTCCCTGGTTGATACAGTTGGTGGATAATGAACTGAGCTTACAGGTGGAAATAAAAGGTTAACTAGCATGTTGGGGAAGAAACTATAAAACATGAAATTAAGTGTGAACCAGGACCGTTACTATAGAAATGAAAAGTTATATAGCGACCCATATTTTGTTTCAGTGCCTTGTGTTAAGAGGTGACAAACTAAATGGATACAGGGTTGATTTTGCCAAAATCTACTTGATGAGGTAAGGAGAGGGGAAAGGAATTTCTTGTCGCAAATATAAAAAAAAAATGTGTTTTGTAACTTATCTTCTGGAACTCATGGGTATTCCTTGTATGGCCTATTACTTTCAAAGGATCAGTCAGTTTTGAAATTTCCCGTTCCTAATTTTCTTGATAACTAATTCCAAGTTATCTTAGCAACAAGGTTACATTCAAAAAATGAAAAATGACCAGGTATCACCAATGGTAGAAAAAACATGAAAGTAGTATTATGCAATGTGGTTTTCAGGCATCATTTGGGGAAACTCGGAAGTGACGACATGTCACGTGACCCAGTGGTGCCATGTTGGGTTGCTGTGGTAAATCGCGTAAGCGGCAAGATTGTGACGTCATTACCATAGTGATATATGTGGTGCCAGTGCGCATACAAAATGTGTGTTGCTGGGGTAGCACGCGTTTCCGTCCTCCATTTTGTATATCTTGGTTTCTATGGTGGAACGTGGTTCATGTGTGACACACAACACTCTAATAGGGCAGGTGTGTTCATAGGGTATGCCCAATTGAATAGGAGTAGTTTTCGGGTTAGGATTTTCCCCATATTTTCGATTGCTTCGTAGAATTACAACAAAACACCAACTTCACTAAAATAACTCATTTGACTCGGATTCCTTTGAAATTCCCCGCGAGCCTCTCCTAGTCTATTCTGTAGCTTATTCTCCCGATTCCGTGACATGTGTTGTCTATGGTATGACTTTCCCGGTCTCCCTATAAAATATTCACACCATTCATAGCTCTCTGGCCAATATTGCGGACGTGTCCATAGTCACTACCAGCTACAGTGTGGTCTAACACTATTGTATCCACCCAATACTATCGTCTTACATCAGTATTACAGTCTTGTGCCATTACTGCATTGTATCATTACTATTGGCTTCCTGTATTCGGTCCTGTGCATGAGTGTTTCACCATTACTGACTTGTAGCACTACTACAAGGTTAGTAGGTACCCCGGATTCTGGCTCGATGTCTGCCCGTGGCCAAATGTTTAATAGGCTCAATCAGATCACCCCAGACTGGAAGCTATGGCACCTTACATATAAGAAAGTGCATGTTGATCTACTAAAATGTACCTATATACTAGTATACAATTTGTCAATGGATACACATCGCATGCAGCACATGGGAATATGTTGGATGTACGAACATGCGCTTGGGTGCTAGTGCGCAATGTCAGCACAAGGCATGCAGTACACCGGCACATAAGACAAAAAAGGATTCCAGAAGCATAGTTGAAGAAATTTGCTTATGTCTATTGCACAATGTGTACACATCGCAAGCATACCATTGCTGCTTACTGCTATTATGGCTAGTACCAGAGTGTCAACACCATTACTAAGTTGAGATCTTGGTACCTATCTTTATATTACTGTTAGTTGGGGTCTTGGTACCTGTCTTTATATTACTGTTAGCTGGGGTCTTGTTACCTATCTTTATATTACTGTTAGTTGGGGTCTTGTTACCTATCTTTATATTACTGTTAGTTGAGGTCTTGGTACCTATCTTTATATTACTGTTAGTTGGGGTCTTGGTACCTATCTTTATATTCCTGTTAGTTGGGGTCGTGGTACCTATCTTTATATTCCTGTTAGTTGGGGTCTTGGTACCTATCTTTATATTACTGTTAGTTGGGGTCATGGTACCTATCTTTATATTACTGTTAGTTGATGTCTTGTTACCTATCTTCATATTACTGTTAGTTGGGGTCTTGGTACCTATCTTTATATTACTGTTCGTTGAGGGCTTGGTACCTATCTTTATATTACTGTTAGTTGGGGTCTTGGTACCTGTCTTTATATTACTGTTAGTAGGGGTCTTGGTACCTATCTTTATATTCCTGTATAATTGGGGTCGTGGTACCTATCTTTATATTCCTGTTAGTTGGGGCCTTGGTACCTATCTTCACTAATTATATTACAGGACGGGGTATCACAAATAAAACTCACACTTAACTAATGATAATACCGGATAGAGCATCACAAATAAAACTCACACTTCACTAATTATATTGCAGGATTGAAATCACAAATAAAACTTATTCTTCACTAATTATATTACAGGACGGGGTATCACAAATAAAACTTACACATAACTAATGATAATACCAGATGGAGCATCACAAATGAAACTTATACTTCATTAATTATATTACAGGATTGGAATCACAAATGAAACTTATACTTCACTAATTATATTACAGGATTGGAATCACAAATAAAACTTACACTTCACTAATTATATTACAGGATTGGGAATCACAAATAAAACTTACACTTCACTAATTATATTACAGGATTGGGAATCACAAATAAAACTTACACTTCACTAATTATATTACAGGACGGGGTATCACAAATAACACTTACAGTTAACTAATGATAATACCAGATGGAACATCACAAATAAAACCTATATCACATGAAACGTCGTTAATTTCGACGTAATAACCCATGTCCTATTTCCTGATTATCAACTAGTGTCTAATCGGCGCGTGCTCCCATAGCAGCAGCATTGTATTCTTGCGCGTAGGTCACATGACGTAATTAGGCCAAACCAAAAATAAACAAACATGGCTGACCTATTTTCACCTGGCGAAATTGTTACGATTGACAATGGCGGTACCGGAACAGTTATTGGACAAAAAAAGGTTGGAAAGGAGTAGTTTGTTGCGGTAAAAATCAATGGGATTGATTTCGAAACCGAATTAAATGCTGATCAGCTCCAATCATGCTCAGTGGCTAACGAAGAAATCAACAACGCAGGAGTTGCAACAACAACTGATCGTAGACGTGACATTAGGCCTAATTCACGATTTGATTCCGGGACATCAAATGATAATATAGAAGAGCTCATTGAAAATCAATCAAATGCAAATATCCTGAAAAAAAACTTTTTAGGATATGAAACTTCTTCAGGAGTTTTTCGATGAGCCCTCCATTTCTGAAAATAGGCCAATGCATGAAATACCTCCAGCTGATTTATCCCATCTGCTGTGTCGCTTTTTCATGACCGTTAAGAAAGCAGATGGCTCTGAATATCAACCGCATACTTTACGGGGGATGCTCTTTCTAGTTTTGATAGACAACTTCGCCGTCGTAGATACGGATACAGTCTAGTAAATAGCATACAATTCGCACAATTGATGGAGGTGTTTAAATCGAAACAGAAGGCGTTAAAACGAGAAGGGATGGGAAATATGCCGCATCGACGAGACCCCCTCTGATTCTGATGGCGAGATTGACAAGCTGTGGGAATCTGATCAATTTGGTACGGCGACCCCCCCCCCCCCCCCCCCCCCGAGTATAATAAATACACTATAGTTTCATTTCTCTGTACACTTTGGCCTACGGGGAACTGCTGAGCATTATGACACGAAATGGGGTGATGTCCAAATGAAAGGCGAAAGTGATGGAAGATTCTTTCTTGAATTTAATGAACGCCAAAGTAAAACCAGGACAGGTTGTGATCCACGTACTATTCGCAATGTTGTCCCAAAAGTATGGGAAAATGAACGAACCCACCAAAGATGTATTGTTAATGTTCATAGGAAATACGCTTCAATGAGACAGACTAATTAACTGATAGCGATGACCCATTCTACATTGCGACACAAACAGCACCTCTGAAAGCAAATGTTTGTTGGTTTAAAAAAAATGCTATAGGAATTAATAAACTCACCGGACTGATGGAGAAAATCAATATATCCAAGAATATTTCCAATCACAGTGCCAGAAAATACCTTATCCAGAAACTGAATGACAAAAACGTCCCAGCGAATTGGATAATCCAAATTTCAGGCCATAGAAACATTCAGTCAGTGAATAATTACAGTACAATTAGTCGAGAACAGCACCGAGAAATTTCGAAAACATTATCAACGTGTGAGATTCGAAAACATTATCAACGTGTGAGGAAACAGCTGATTCAATTGAAATTCCACGTTCATTTTCACAAACAAACAAACGAAATGTCGAACAAACCAGCCTTTTCCATTCACAGGATCAACAACTTTCAGAAACCGTTGATACAACATGCAGTACCATGGTGAAGTCAAAGAATAAAATAAAAAGTGTCGGAGGTGTCAACAGTTTATTCAGAGATCTTTATGGTGGAAACTTTCAAATTCTCATTCACAACAACCCGCCAGCGAAACGTGCTCGCGTCCTTGACTCAGATTCTGAGAACGAGGAATGAATGTTCAGTGGAACTGTTTCTTGTGTTTAATGTTTCAAATTGATTAAATATTACTTGTTTAATGTGATATTAAATGATCTGCCTGTGTCATATTTTCATTAATGTCAACGAAAAGTGGGTAACATTTGAAATACTCGGGGAACTATATTACGACAACAGGTGCAAGTAAAGCACACTCATGATGTCATGGTGTGAAGCGTCTGAGCCAACGAACTGATTGTCGGTTGTTTTGGGAGAATCTGGCGACAATGAATTAAACAAAACGTGTAAAAAACATTCGAAAATTCATGTGATATACAGAATCTTTAACTCGTGATATTTGGATATAAGATTTTTTGAAACTCGCCTAAAGGCTCGTTGTGAATCAAATTCATCAAACTCGTTTCAAAAAATCTTATATCCAAATATCACTTGTTTGAGATCCTCTATATAGATCCCTAATTATATTACAGGATTGGGAATCACAAATAAAACTTACACTTCACTAATTACATTACAGGATTCGGAATCACAAATAAAACTTACACTTCACTAATTATATTACAGGATTGGGAATCACAAATAAAACTTACACTTCACTAATTACATTACAGGATTGGGTATCACAAATGAAACTTACACTTCACTAATTATATCACAGGATTAGAATCACAAATAAAACTTACACTTCACTAGTTATATTACAGGATTGGAATCACAAATAAAACTTACACTTCACTAGTTATATTACAGAATTGGAATCACAAATAAAACTTACACTTCACTAGTTATATTACAGGACGGAGTATCACAAATAAAACATACACTTCACTAATTATAATACAGGATGGACATCACAAATAAAACTTATACTTCACTAATGATAATCCTGGATGGGGTATCACAAATAAAACATACACCCCACCAATTGTACTACAGGATGGGGTATCACAAATAAAATTTACACTTCACTGATTATATTACAGAAAAAACTATCACAAATTAAACTTAAACTTCACTAATTATATTACTGGATGGGGTATCACAAGTAACGTTTATACTTTACTAATTATACCATAGGATGGGGTATCACAAATAAATCTTAAACTTCACTTATTATATTATAGGATGGGATATCACAAATTTAAACTTACACTTCACTAAATATATTACAAGATGGGATATCACAAATTTAAACTTACACTTCACTAAATATATTACAAGATGGGGTATCACAAATTTAAACTTACACTTCACTAAATATATTACAGGATGGGATAGCACGAATAAATCTCACACTTCACTAATTATATTACTGGATGGGATTTCACAAATATATCTTACACTTCACTAATTGTACAACAGAATGTGGTATCACAAATAAACACTTCACTAATTACATTACAGGAAGGGGTATCCAACTAATGATATTATTATGGTGTATCACAAATAAAGCACATACTTCACTAATGATCATACGGGATTGGGTATCACAATGAAACTTACACTTAACTAATTATATTACAGAATGGGGTATCACAAATAAAACTTACACTTCCTTAATGATGATAGTGATCCATGCATCAATGTATCAGTGATAGAATGTACATGTATGTGTGTATATGTATGTATGCAATTATTGTGCATCTACTAAACACGGTGTATCAAGAATGGGGTATTACAAATAAAACTTATACTTCACTACTTATATTACAAGATGGGGTATCACGAATAAATCTCACACTTCACTAATGATAATACTAAATAGGATATCACAAATCAAATTGATAATTCACTAATTATACCACAGGATGGGGTATTGGAAATAAATTTATACTTCACTAATTATACCACCTGATGGGTATTGGAAATAAACTTATACTCCACTAATTATACCACATGATGGGGTATCACCAATAAAACTTACACCTCACTAATTATAATATAGGATGGGGTATAACAATATAAAACTTACACTTCACTTATTATTTTAGAGAATGGGGTATCACAAAACCCTACATTTCACTAATTATATTACAGGATTGGGTATCACAAAAAACTTACACTTCACTAATTACATTAGAGGATGGGGTATCACAAACCAAACATAAGCTTCATTAATTGTATTACAGGGTGGGCATCGCAAATGAAACTTACACTTTACTAATGATAATGCCGGTGGAGGATCACAAATAAAACTTATACTTCCCAATTATTTTACAGGATGGGGGTTCTCAAATGAAACATATACTGCACTATTGATAATACCGGATGGGGTATCACAAATAACACTTTATTAATGATAATACCAGATGCATGACAAGTAAATCTTCTACATCCCTAATTATATTACAGGACGGGGTATCACAAATAAAATACACACTCGACTAATGATAATATCAGATGGGGCATCACAAATAAAACTTACACTTCACTGATTATTTCACAGGACAGGGTATCACAAATAATACTTACACATCACTAATTATATTACAGGATTGAATATCACAAATAAAACTTATACTTCGCTAATTGAATTAAAGCGTGGGGCATCACAAATAAAACTTTTCTTTCCTCATTACATTACAGGACGGAATTTCACAAATGAAACGGATATTTGTCTAATGATAATACCGGATGGGGTATCAAAAATAAATCTTACCCTCACTAGTTATATTACATGGTGGGGTTATAACAAATAAAACTTACACTTCACTAGTTATATTACAGTATTTAGTATCAGAAGTAAAACTTAGAATTCATTAATTATATCATAGTATGGGCTCCCACAATTAAAAGTTAGATGTCATTTATTGCACTGCGTTGTGAGGTATCACAAATAAAACTTACACTTTACTAATTATATGACAGGAGGATCAAAAATAAAACGTAAACTTCACTAATTATACTATAGGGTGGGGTATCACAAATAAAGCGTAAACTTCCCTAATTATACTATAGGGTGGGGTATCACAAATAAAACGTAAACTTCACTAATTATACTATAGGGTGGGGTATCACAAATAAAGCGTAAACTTCACTAATTACACTGCAGGGTGGAGTATCACAAATAAAACTTAAACTTCACTAATTATACTATAGGGTTAGGTATCACAAATAAACCTCAAACTTCCCTAATTATACTATAGGGTGGGGTATCACAAATAAAACGTAAACATCCCTAATTATACTATAGGGTGGGGTATCACAAATAAAACGTAAACTTCACTAATTACACTGCAGGGTGGAGTATCACAAATAAAACTTAAACTTCACTAATTATACTATAGGGTTGGGTATCACAAATAAAACTCAAACTTCCCTAATTATACGATAGGGTGGGGTATCACAAATAAAACGTAAACTTCACTAATTATACTATAGGGTGAGCTATCACAAATAAAACGTAAACTTCACTAATTATACTGTAGGGTGGAGTATCACAAATAAAACTTAAACTTATCTAATTATACTATAGGGTGGAATATCACAAATAAAACTTAAACTTCACTAATTATACTTTTGGGTGGGGTATCACAAATAAAACTTAAACTTCACTAATTATACTATAGGGTGGGGTATCACAAATAAAACTTAAACTTCACAAATTATACTTTTGGGTGGGGTATCACAAATAAAACTTAAACTTCACTAATTATACTATAGGGTGGGGTATCACAAATAAAACTTAAACTTCACAAATTATACTTTTGGGTGGGGTATCACAAATAAAACTTAAACTTCACTAATTATACTATAGGGTGGAATATCACAAATAAAACTTAAACTTCACAAATTATACTTTTGGGTGGGGTATCACAAATAAAACTTAAACTTCACTAATTATACTATAGGGTGGAATATCACAAATAAAACTTAAACTTCACTAATTATACTTTTGGGTGGGGTATCACAAATAAAACTTAAACTTCACTAATTATACTATAGGGTGGGGTATCACAAATAAAACTTAAACTTCACAAATTATACTTTTGGGTGGGGTATCACAAATAAAACTTAAACTTCACTAATTATACTATAGGGTGGAATATCACAAATAAAACTTAAACTTCACTAATTATACTTTTGGGTGGGGTATCACAAATAAAACTTAAACTTCACTAATTATACTATAGGGTGGGGTATCACAAATAAAACTTAAACTTCACTAATTATACTATAGGGTGGGGTATCACAAATAAAACTTAAACTTCACTAATTATACTATAGGGCGGGGTATCACAAATAAAACTTAAACTTCACTAATTATACTATAGGGTGGGGTATCACAAATAAAACTTAAACTTCACTAATTATACTATAGGGCGGGGTATCACAAATAAAACTTAAACTTCACTAATTATACTTTTGGGTGGGATATCACAAATAAAACTTAAACTTCACTAATTATACTATAGGGTGGGGTATCACAAATAAAACTTAAACTTCACAAATTATACTATAGGGTGGGGTATCACAAATAAAACTTAAACTTCACTAATTATACTATAGGACGGGGTATCACAAATAAAACTTAAAATTGACGATTTGCCTTAGGAAACTTCGCTGCATCATGTCATCACATCTGAACAGACAAATTTGAAGTTACGTTTTCAAACGGTTAAAATTGGATCCAAAATGGGGAATATGACACTTTATGATGTGTTTCAGAAGTGTGGTAATTTTGTCTCTTTTATTTCGTCTTTGTTTTCTCCCTTATCACTGTTGAAGATAAATCTTTTAATAGAAAAAAGTAATATACAAAAATACGAACATTTTCCCTGATTTAAAAGTAGAAAAACAGATTAAATTATTACATACCTTTAGAATTGAATAAACCACCACTGGACCAATTCCCTTCAAGAGACAATTTTCCCTTTTTTGCAGTCCACTGTCTCTGGAATAGAGTGTAGTCAGATATTTGAAAAAGCTACACAAAACAAATGATTCAACGTTCTGAAGATCAAGTTATAATTCGATGTCAACGTATAAACAAACCACATCAGAATAATTTAGAAACGGTTCATCTGCATAGAAATGTTTTATAATAGTAGAAATATATAACACGGCACATGTATAGTGGAATGGATGAAGCGTCGATGAACTTCGTTGAAATGTTTATTTGATAAGAGGTTGGTCAACTTTCTGAGTGAAATCCTAAGGCACAAACAAATCTTCGGGAATAAGGGTTTGTTATCTACTCATTGGGTGGTAGCAAGCAATATTTTGGTTATATCGGTTAACAATATCAAACCACAAACTCGATATAAAATGAATGAATATTAATTAATCCAAGTTAAATATCAATTGAAGTAAATCGTCGGTAATATAAGTTCATTCAACAACACGCCGTTTACATATTTTAAATTAATTCAATAAAAAAATAAACTAAAGGTGTATTCGCCTGCAATATTAGCCTTACTGTATGCCTGTTGAAATGGTACCACAAACAGATGATTCGTAAAAAAAAGAGTTGCACGGGAAGAACCCGAATTGAAGACATAATACATTTTATACAAAGAGCAAGTTTTTCCAAGTGTCTCGGTTGATTTCTAAAAAATGAAACTTCGAACAAAAGGAGTTAAAAGCTGTTATTTACAAGATTTATTTATTTATTCATGTTTGATGCGATTTTTAGCATCAGTACCTATATCATACCGCCACACAGGTGTAAAGTTTAGCCAATCGTTTATACCAATGTCTCGACGTGAGCAGACTTGCGAACAAGATGTTCATCATCCGGGCCAGATTTGGATACTAGTAAAACAGAACTTAGTTGCCACAATTAGAGATAGATGGTATTGGAATTTTGAGTTCGGTATCGGTCTCGGCATTTTAAAGAAGTTATAACTCGGTATCGGTATTCGGTATCTGACTTGACTGAGATTTGCTGATAGCACCAAAGGCGAATTTACATCCGTAAAATACAGAATAAGCTGTTCTTGTATCATTCTGCCACAGCGCCACAAGTATCACTCGTCGCCTGAGTGCTAGAATGTTCTATGTCCCCTATGGGACATAGAACATTCTAGCACTCAGGCGACGCACTGCCAAAGAACTCACAAGTGGCATTATTTTACGAAAACAAATCATATGTCCAGTAATTCGTCGGCTGAGTGCTAGAATGTTCTATGCCCCATAGGGGACATAGAACATTCTAGCACTTAGGCGACGCACTGCCAAAGAACTCACAAGTGACATTATTTTACGAAAACAAATCATATGTCCAGTAATTGTGTGACTTGTTCTAAATACACCTTAAACTTTAAAGCCCTTTTTCAGGTGTACTCAATCGTCTCAAGGTGTGTGCCCTGACAATGCC
Source organism: Pictodentalium vernedei (assembly GCA_031216915.1). Classification (NCBI taxonomy): domain Eukaryota; kingdom Metazoa; phylum Mollusca; class Scaphopoda; order Dentaliida; family Dentaliidae; genus Pictodentalium; species Pictodentalium vernedei. Next base: position 340,405,823 of record CM062288.1, on the reverse strand, counting down.
CTAATCAAGAGGTCCTGCTGATAATAGGCAAAGCACCAGGGCAGCGATTTCTAGACAAGTCTCTGCTAAGCAGCTGGACATGTACAGTTTGTTGTCTAGTGATAAATTAGGACATTTGTCCACGAAGAGTAACAAAACTGGAAACATAATCACCCCTTTATTTCATGAAAATAATCCCTTCAACTGCAATCAAGCTATGTGAGTGCAGGAACATTGTAAATTTCAGACGGTTTCTGTATTCAATGATTGGTTCCGTTCGGTTTTTCGGTATACCCATGATATCGGTATCGGTTCGGTTTTTCGGTTTGTTGCCCATCTCTAACAACAATGAACACGCTTTACTCTATCCCCTGGGTTTCCACGATGAGTTATTTACACGATAATATACAAGTAATGTGATCAGTTATAACTAATGATTATTCCTCCCTGGCACGAAGATATCATCTCAAACTCTTTCGACATGGTGGGGCTGGAGATACAAATGTTCAGCTTAACCACTTTTAAGCAATAATAAACAGAACAAGTCCGACACACTCATTTATTATTGTAATTTTTTACTGTTAAATAATAATAATAATTTGTTTATTTCTGTTAAGGTCACATATTCCTTCACAATGGCTAATAATGACCATGACAGTTTTACGGGTGGTGTAAGCCGGGGTACTCGGAGAGAATCACCGAGAAAAGGCGAACAACTGTCAGTTTTTCAACGTGCTAACTCCACACAAGCAGCTTTAGCATTGGCTGAAGACAGGTGCACCATCGACGTGCAGTATTCCTCAGTACACAGTGCCACCGTGCCCCCGAGTGGTCAATGGAATGAAGTGTCTTGCCCAAGCAAAAACAAAATATAAATACTAAAAATAATAATAATAATAATAATAATAATAATAATAATAATAATAATAATAATAATAATAATAATAATACCAAAAAAAAAAATAAAAATAAAATAATAATAATAATAATAATAATAATAATAATAATAATAATAATAATAATACCAAAAAAAAAAAAAAAAAAAAAAAAAAAAAAATAATAATAATAATAATAATATTAATAATAATAATAATAATAATCTACGGCCGTTTTTCGTACACACGACCATTTCATTGTCATATTCTGTTACGAGCGCTTTCAATCAAATCAGAACATTAACCACTGCCTTTATGTTTTAGTTTATACAGTAGTCGCAGTGCACACATTTGCCTTTGTGTACTCAAAATGCGTGTTTTCAATACAATCAAACGATGTCGAAAATGTGAACTGAAAAGAAAATAGTTAATTTTGAATCAAATACATCAAACGTTTCGCTTCCACTGTGTAGAAAACATGACTTTCTGAAAGAAACCTTTGGAGGCAGCACTAGTTTTCTTTCAAATGTTCAAGCAGTAGAATGTCGATTACAAATGACTGGTATTTTTTTATTAATCCCTTTACCACACACGGACGATATCAAAATTTATTAGTTTAAGAATTATTTATTTTAAAAAATTCCCCAAACATCTCCAAGAACATATCATGTTGCCCATAGTCGACGAGCTCGTTCCAATTAAGGGACACATGTTATGGTTTTGTTGAAATGCTTTGAAAAGCAGTGTTTTGTCAACTGCTCAGCTTGCATATTACTCGGGAGGCTGCGGCTGATTCGTCAGGTTTTGGCTTATTGCAGGTAAAGCGATGAATTCTATATGAAAGATACCATCACTCATTGTTTCATTTCATTATATTGGAGAATGTCCACAAGAAACCAACAATATAAGAACAAAAATTGTTTTACATGGGCCTAACACTATTTGCTCCCAAATGAATATGTGCCAGCCACAGTAAAATAATAAAAAGGAATTATTCTTAAATGGGGCAACAGCATTTCAAAACAAAGGCCTTATGTGGCTTCGCATGTTGAAACAAATATTATAATGGGTACATTAGTTGTACATCAGCGAAGTTTACAAGAAATTCTCCAAGGCCGGATCTTTGTCGCCGAACGTGTGATCACTGATTAGACACTGCTATAACATGATTTTGAAGGATTTCATTCAGTCGATGGAGTGTGTGTATTCTGACAGAGATTGACAAATCGCATAGCGACTGCCACTCATTATCTATAATCTATTTTTAAGATGCACTGGTTCGTCAAATTACATTAATTATTTTGATTTGAAAACTGACACCAAAGTTTATGACATTTACTAGAAGAGTAATTTCAACGTCAGTTGATTTCAAATATGTATATGAGCGTCCACAAGCTTTGCAAAATGAATTACCACCTCGATATGTTATACAGATTAACATACTAAACGGTATTTCTCACAAGTACATGCCAAGTACTGTCGTCTGTCAGAAATAATCATTCTGAATCCAGCAGTCAGAAACGTGCGCACAAAAAAACTCCAAGTCAATTGTGAGAGCAGAGAAGGGTGGTAGTATAGTATGAGCTGAATATACCCTTGTAGGTAACATGTTAGCCTTTGGTACTACTGATACAACTAATACCCTTTATTATCCCATGACTGTATATGTAGTACGTAATGTTAGACCAGGCAATCCAACATGGCAATAATTATAACAACACTAACTGGCAAAATGCATTCGATGGGTTAGTAGTACCAAAGTCTAACAGTAGATGAATATGGGTACAGTTGAGACAACCATTCATTACTCCCACCCCTCCTCCACAATACTGCCTGGCCTAGCATTACGCACTGCATATATCTGGTGTAGGACACTATATCATCTTGAATGAATCAATAGTACTAAGGGGTAACATTGAATCAGGAAAGGTGAAGACCGTACATCATATACTACCGCACTAGATCCACATGCACTACCCCATAACGCAGACGGGCATTACATTACGTACCACGTATACCAGTCAAAGGATAACACAAATCTTTCGCTAGGTTAATATTGCCAAGGGCTGATAGTAGACCAATAGGCGTACAGATCGTTTATCCTCTACTACCGCACTAAACAACCAAGCATAACACTGCCTCACCCCACCCCACTATACAGCTTCGTCTACAATTACCTACATACCTACGTATACCTACTATAGAATAGTATAGAATAAATAGGACTGAAGGATAACAGTTAGTTACCAGGTATAACGAATGTACACCCCATACTATTACCCCACCCCACAATACCACCTGTCCTAGCACTACGTACTACCTAAACCAGTAATATGATAATGCGAACGGGACTTTGGTGGATTGGTAGTACCAAGGGCTAACAGAGGACATACATGGGAATATACCGCCCATACCATACTACCATATCATTAATTTACGAGAGGTTCGACACGCCCTGACCAGCACAACGTAATGTCGGATTATACAGTGGACAACAATATCGATCAACGTTTCCATAGTTTCACATGCGCATCATGACAGTACGACGTCACTGGCAACGTCAACCGTTTCGAAGGCAAACTTTCAAGGAAAGTTACCTCCCTCATCAATCTCCCCTCATATAAATACTATATACACAAAGCCATATACATAATTCATATATATACTATTTCATATTCAGTGGATATACAAGTGGCCGGGTCTAGCTAGAAGGAGCGTAGACATGTCTTTGTCGGGTCCACTAAAATTCCGACTTGCATGAGAATTTAGCACTGCTCGGCTCCACCAAAGCTCCGGATAATAAGGCACGATTTACACAACTAATCTCGAAAATTATTCTAAATGATGTGTGTAGATGTATGCATATAGCTGTTCAAAACTTTCACACCTCATAATTCAAACTAGATAGAGTTATTTGTGTGCAAAGCACACAATGGTGTATCCCCGCATTTCCCTAGCAACACCTTAGCATAGTTTTAAAGTTTCAAAAGAAATACCTTAGGAGCCTTTCGATAAAAACTGATTTTCTAACGACAAAAGTGGTTCCACTGGAACCACTTGGGGCCAAATAAAAATTCCAAAACCTTCATGCAGATATAGAAATGTTACCTGAACACATTAACATAGTTTAAACGTTTCGAATTAAATACCCTAGGAGCCTTTCGATGAAAACAGATTTTCTAACGATGGAAGTGGTTCCACTGGAACCACCTGGGGCCAACTCAAAATTATGAAACCTCCATGCACATCTAGAGATGCTACCTAAACACCTTAGCATAGTTTAAAAGTTTCGAATTAAATACCATAGGAGCATTTCGAGGAAAACTGATTTACTAACGATAAAAGTGGTTCCACTGGACCCACCTGGGGCCAAATCAAAATTCTGAAACCTTCATGCACATCTAGAGATGCCACCCGAACACCTTAACATATTTTAAACATTTCGAATTAAATACCCTAGGAGACATTCGATAAAAACTACTTTTCCAATGATAAAAGTGGTTTCAGCGGAACCACTTGGAGCCAAATCAAAATTCCAAAACCTTCGTGCACATTTAGAGATGCTACCTGAACACATCAGCATAGTTTAAACATTTCGAATTAAATATCCTAGGAGCCTTTCGATGAAAACTGACTGATTTTCTAATGATAAAAGTGGTTCCACTGTAACCAACTGGGGCCAAATCAAAATTCCAAAACCTTTATGCACATCTAGAGATGTTACCTGTTCGCCTTAGCATAGTTTTAATGTTTCGAATTAAATACCCTAGGAGCCTTTCGATGAAAACTGATTTTCTAACAATAAAAGTGGTTCCACTGAAACCACCTGAGGCCAAATCAAAATTCCGAAACCTTCATGCACATCTAGTGATGCTACCGGAACACCTCAGCATAGTTTAAAAGTTTCGAATTAAATACCCTAGGAGCCTTTCGATGAAAACTGATTTTCTAATCATAAAAGTGGTTCCACGGGAACAACTTGGGGCCAAATAGAAATTCCAAAACCTTTATGCACATCTAGAGATGTTACCTGAACACCTTAGCATAACTTAAAAGTTTCGAATTAAATACCCTAAGAGCCTTTCGATGAAAACTGATTTTCCAGTCATAAAAGTGGTTCCACGGGAACTACTTGGGCCAAATAAAAATTCCAAAACCTTCATGCACATTCAGAGATGTTACCTGAACACCTTAGCATAGTTTAAACGTTTCGAATTAAATACCCTGGGAGCCTTTCGATAAAAACTGATTTTCTAACGATAAAAGTGGTTTCACTGGAACCACTTGGGGCCAAATCAAAATTCCGAAATCTTCATGCACATCTAGTGATGCTACCGGAACACCTTAGCATACTTTAAAAGTTTCGAACTAAATACCCTAGAAGCCTTTCGATGAAAACAGATTTTCTAATGATAAAAGTGGTTCAACTGGAACCACCTGAGGACAAATAAAAATTCCCAAACCTTCATGAACATCTAGAGATGTTACCTGAACACCTTAGCGTAGTTTTAACGTTTCGAATTGAATACCCTAGGAGCCTTTCGATAAAAACTGATTTTCTAACGATAAAAATGGTTCCACTGGAACCACCTGGAGCCAAAATCAAAATTCCAAAACCTTCGTGCACATCTAGAGATGTTACCTGAACACATTAGTATAGTTTAAACATTTCGAATTAAATACCCTAGGAGCCTTTCGATGAAAACTGATTTTCTAACGATAAAAGTGGTTCCACTGGAACCACCTGGGGCGAAATCAAAATTCCGAAACCTTCATGCACATCTAGTGAGGCTACCTGGACACCTTAGCATAGTTTAAAAGTTTCGAATTGAATATCCTAGAAGCCTTTCGATGAAAACAGATTTTCTAATGACAAAAGTGGTTCCACTGGAACACCCTGGGGCCAAATCGAAATTCCGAAACCTTCATGCACATCTAGAGATGTTACCTGAACACATTAGCATAGTTTAAACGTTTCGAATTAAATACCCTGGGAGCCTCTCGATAAAAACTGATTTTCTAATGATAAAAGTGGTTCCACGGGAACCACTTGGGGCCAAATCAAAATTCCGAAACCTTCCTGCACATCTAGAGTTGCTACCTGAACACGTTAGCATAGTTTAAACGTTTCGAATTGAATACCCTACGAGTCTTTCAGGGTGTGACGTACGGACGGACGGGCGGACGGACGGATATCACGACTATATCCCCGCATTTTTGGAAATGCGGGGATAATGATAAATATAATGGCTATGGACGCAGTGTTTGTCTTTGTTGAGACTTATCAAATATGTTTGGGACTTTGGTAAAATAGGAAATTCTGGATGGTTTTCAAAAATATTGGTCAAAGTAAACACAGATTAATATTCAGTTTCTGGCACGATGCCGATAACATTTGTACTTTCTTGTCATGAACATAAAATGACACTCACACCATACACGAACAAATTGGAAATAGTAGAGAAACCCCGAATCCGGGTGCCCCATTGCGTCTACTTTCTGGAAGTTTCAACAGAAGAAGTTGTTGAACACCTTCAAATATACTAAAGTTTTAACAAATGAACAAATTTATTGTGCCTTCCAATTCAAAGTGCACTGTTGGAACGCTATGCTGGCCTCCATCTACGTAAATTCTCGCGGTGAGGTTATTTTGTCAATAATTACATTGTTAATGTAGTTATACGTTTTGGGTCCAAATACTCAATTCGCATTGGTCATCTGAATGAAAACGTCATTACCGAATGTAATTCATTTTCCAATGAATACATTTGGTCGAACTTTGACCCGCATTTACGGTAAAGCGCAGTTGACAGAATGTAATTCGGGCGGTGTTTAGGCGGGTTCTTAACTTTTAGCGCCTCTCGCAGTGACCAACTCAGCTGCTGTTTCTTTGGTGACATTTCCCAACTGTGGCATAAAGCCCGTTACTAAAATACTCGTTTCCATTTCTAAAGATGTGAAAATTAAAAATCAGAGTTGTGCGCTTTGTCTTTTGTGTGAGGGTGGTTTTTCGCCTCGTTCGTTCGTACATGTTTTATTTCGTCTTTCTGCTTTGTTGTTTGGTAAAAAGCAGTTTAAACAGTTATGGAATGTAATTATAAGAATTGAATGCAATTTTTATAATCTTTATTGGAGTATCGGGATTCATACATAATTTGTACCCATTCCCACACGTTCATACTCCAATAAAGATTATAAAGATTGCATTCAATTCTTAATCGTTTTCTCTCCTGTATCGTATTCTCATTGACATTGACAAATGCATTAACCCTGAACTTCTCCTCCTTGTTCCGCACCCGTTTCTGCAATTATCGCTACCTTTCCTAGCTGTTTCCAAATTACTCGATTCGGCAATTATTTAATGTGAAGTCTCCTTTCATTACGCATGTGTACTACTCAGCTCATTAATATGGTTTAGATCTCAGTATAACGCACTCTTACCGTGGTGTGTTTCCTCGGCTGAGTAGTTCACCAATAGGGAACGAAACTAAAAGTGTGTCAACTCCACCGCAGCCGGTCGCAAGCCCTAGTTGAGAAAGAAGTGCATCTTGTTCTATCGTGAGGGGCGTTCTGAAGGCCTTGAGGAAGGAACCTGGCAGTTGAGGACAAACAATGCTCCAGTTAAGGCATTCTCCATTTTGGAGAAACTGCACAATACACTGCTTTAGCCTTAACTTCGGGCGTAGAGGAATGGTCCGATTTACCCGGACAATCGGGTGCCCGCAAAAAGGGTGTCAGGTTGGGGGGGGGGGGGGGTGGATTGGAGGTTATTCAACCAGTTATTTCTTTTAGAACCATTTTATCATTGACAACGTATACTAACTGTCAGAAATTCTGAACATGTTCTTCTTTATTGCACTGCGTAGGTTGGTTGTGAGTCGCAGTTTACATTGCAGTGGAGTCACAAAATAATTAGTTGAATGACCAAATGACTGAAGGCCTGGTACCAACATGTCCTCACGGGTCAATCGGTCAACGGTATGTCTATTCATCACCCTGGTCTCGTATGCTTTCCGTGTACTCCTGATACTGTTTACTGGATATCCGCAATGTCACACCCTAAGTTGGGCACGGGGTAAGGGTAAGGGGCGCGGAATGGTAAAACAAATGTACTAAGCCAACCATTTCGCTGCTGTGCAATTTGGTAATATCCTGTGCTGAACCATATATTGGAGGGAATTGGGTTAAAGTGAAAAAAATGAAAGCGCCAATAAGGTTCATCTATTTGTAAATTTAAAACTGTTATTATACAGTACGTGGATAGTGTATTATCACTTAATCACTCCTGGAGTGGCGATTCCACCCAAGCAATAATTGCAGATTTGTTGCAAACCATAACAAGCACAAGCAAAGTTCCAGCCAATGGACCTCCGGGTTATACCCGGAGGTCTATTGGCTGAAACATGGTTCGTGATTTTTGTATATGTGCAGAATTTGAAAGTGATCCTTTGGTTTGGGTGATACCTCCACTCTACGGGTGATTTTGTTACAATCCATCCTCCACGTAGTGTATATTACAACAACGTTGACTGAGTTCAACAATGTTTCCAAAACTACTCCCAGCCACACTCCATAAATCTCAAAAGAAAAGACGTCTAGTCGACTTGAATTTAGTTTCAATTTAATGGACTGACCATGTAGTCCAAACTTTGCTCCACAGGGCGTTATGTAATTTTTGTTTTGTTTTGTCGCCGTGTGGCACAGAACAACAAAAACAATTATATATGTTGAAACAAGTTTGGACTATTGCGTTCGTTGTTGCCTCGGGTATTTCGGAATTTACATAGACGCGACAAATGGTTGAGATCAAATGGATAATGCCATATCGTCTGTCGCTTGCATTTCATATAACAAGCGTTCTATTGAAAATAACAACGAGCTATGATATCCATTCCCTGTACATGTATGTGGTATCTCCGTACTGAGTACGGACTTATCGCACAGGCAGTCAACAGTTGGTTCCGTACTCAATATGGACCAGTAGCAGCGAAATGGTTAAGCCAATAGCTAACCAAAAGGCAAACATAAGAAGACAGAATGACATGGCAACTCTAGATGACGCCGCCGTCACCGGCAATGTAACTGAAATTACAAAAAAACAAATAATGCTTGACCTAGAGCCATCAATAGACTCATAAATAACGTTGCGGCAGATGTAGAACGACTGATCAATAAACTCAACCCGTTTATAACAGGAAAGACAATTTAGAGTATTTCTGCGACAGTGAAAAATATTAAAACATTGAGAGCAGGTGAACAATTAATTGAATTGGACAGGGAAATTTAATCATTGGCCCTGCTTAGAACAACCGGTTTTTCAATATAATAATACATACATATGCTCACAAGATTCTTAATCAAAGCCGAGGTGTTACTCGAATCCGTAAATTGCCAGAAATAGACGAACATGAAACCCAAAAAGAAATGGAATCAGAGAGAGTTTTAGCTGCGAGACGCACAACAATTAAAATGAAAGGCAAATGGCACCAATCAATACATATATTTTTACATCCAACTCTTCTACGCCACCGAAATCCATAAAAAGTGGTTATTTAAACGTCAAAGTGGATTTATTCATATCAAATCCACTTCAGTGTTTCAGGTGTCAAAAATTTGGACACAGTAAAGATGTATGCGATCTGCCATAGTTGCGGCCAAAAGCGGGAAGAACAATGTACCAGCAATACTCTGAAATGTTTCAAGGGCCAGGACAATCACATGTCATCGTCACGAGATTGCCCTCTATGGAAAAAAAAGAAACGACAAGATAAAACAATAAAATATAAACAAAAAATCAGTTTCGATGAGTCCAGAGATATTGTATCATCATGGCTTGCATCAGTTTCTAAGAGTCCAGAAATATTGTATCATCATGCCTTGCATCAGTTTCTAAGAGCCCAGAGATATTGTATCATCATGTCTTGCATCAGTTTCTAAGAGTCCAGAGATATGATATTGTATCATCATGCCTTGTATGACTTTCTAAGAGTCCAGAGATATTGTATCATCATACCTTGCATCAGTTTCGATGAGTCCAGAGATATTGTATCATCATGCGTTGCATCAATTTCGAAGAGTCCAGAGATATTGTATCATCATGCCTTGCATCAGTTTCTACGAGTCCAGAGATATTGTATCATTATGCCTTGCATCAGTTTCTAAGAGCCCAGAGATATTGTATCATGATGCCTTGCATCAGTTTCTAAGAGTCCAGAGATATTGTATCATCATACCTTGTATCAGTTTCTAAGAGTCCAGAGATATTGTATCATCATGCCTTGCATCAGTTTCAATGAGTCCAGAGATATTGTATCATTATGCCTTGCATCAGTTTCACCATATGGTTCGAAATTAGCACAAAAGTTACCAACAATATGGTTATATATCACCTTAATATGTGGGTTGTCGTGTCCTGACATCCTGGCATCCAGTTTGTGGACGTCCTCTTTAACCCTCCTCAATTACTGGAAATTAATTTTGCACCTTGGTTTGCTTGCGAAAGGATCCGGATATCCGCTAGTTCTTGATACTTTGACCTTTGCGCATGCAAGTAAATTTGCATACAAATTTTAATTTAAGTGCTTAGGCAAGAGCGAGTGTCCACCCAATGCCAAATCTTTGACTATAAAGACGGACAGTAAATTGTGTCTTATCGTTATTTGATCATTCTCTAATCGAAATTGTCCTCCCGCTTCTGTCCTCACTAGACAAGTGAGTCTTTGTGCGCTCAATTCAAGTCTAAAAATACCGTGACCATAACTGCTTATACGTACAAATCTCTGTTCAGCTCGCGACCGGCTCACGTTCCGGTCGAAGTTTCCAATCCGTGCTTCTTCTCGCAAGATGATCACGACTTTGTTATCGAGTATTTTAACACGCCACTGCTAGCCAAACCTTCTGTGATATAAAAATTGACTATATTATTTGTAATGTAATTTCTCACAGCCAACAGGTATGTTAATACACACATTAATACTCAACACTTTTTAACCAAAAAATGTTCCGACACAGTGCATTCCCTGTTGTTACAGCGTCATAGCAGGGAATGAACTGCCATGGAACACTTTTCTAACTTCGTTCCGCTCCCATAGAGTCCCAGTATGACGTAGGTTCGTAAAATAAAACTTAACACTGACCTACATTCGTACGGATATTTCGTAATCAGACAAATCTGCCCTCCTGGCCCGCAGACCCTACAATAATCTCTCCTCTTGACTAACTTCTTGACGGACAACACAGGTGAAATGCGAGGATACTTTTGTTCTTAATGTGTGAAAGTGTTATTAGTAGTCTTGACAGAGGAGTATCAGGAACCCTCCACAGAACATATAAATATCGCTTCATCATATACTTATACTACAGTTTCTTCCATGTTTCTTTTTTGTTTTCTTATGGTCCATTGAAAAAGGGTCTAAACGGCCAATGGCTAATGCAATAACACTGAAGAGATCCAGAATTCAGAAAGGTTCAATTTCACAACTAAATTCAGCGATTCGCCCCTTGATAACACTAATGACGTCTCCAATTTCATCTCCCAAACTTGTATGTTCTACTCCCCTGAACAGTTTGCGGACGCCATACCAGACAACAAATCCTTTCCGGTTTTTAATATTAATTGTCGCAGCTTGAACGCGAATTGGGATAAATTCCAAGACTTCATAGCTGACCTACAGCCACACAAAGTTTGTTTCGACGTGATCGCATTGACTGAAATCTTTAACATTAGGGACGAATTTTCATATGAATTCGGAGGGTACCATCCGCTGGCATTCCAAACGAGACCCGAAAACGACGACGAAAGAGGTGGGATCGGGATGTGTGTTAAAGTTAATGTACCTTTCAAAATACGTAAGGGCTTATTCGTATTAATTCCTCACTTGTTTGAATCGTTATTCATTGAACTGACATCGAAAAAAACTAACATCGGGATAATATACCGGACCAAATACAGCCCCAAAAGCAGACTTAGGTCAATTTTCTTCATCACTTTCAAAACTATTAGACAAAACTAGCAATGAGGACAAGACACCCGGGCTTGTAGGTGGCTTCAATATTGATCTTCTCAATTTTAATAGTCAGAAAAGCCTAATGTGTACTGGAAACCATGTTCCGGTTACTTCCCAGTTATAACTAAGCCAACCAGAGTTACTAACACGTCTGCCACTTGATAGACCACATTTTATTTAAGGACGTTAACCCTTTACCCAACATAACCGCTAAAACCGCCCAGCGCTATTCACAAAAATAGAATTTTAATTTTCATTAGTTTTTTCATTTTTTGTCTCAGAAACATAGGTTATGACCCTCATTGAAACGAGCTCGACGAGCTCGTTCCATAGAGGGGTCATAACCTACGTTGTTGAGACAAAAAATGAAAAAAAAATAGTTATTCAAGACTTTTTTCGCAAGTGTCGTCTTCTTTCCACGTTAGGTAAAGGGTTAAATCCGGAATCATCATTTTCGATATGGGTGACCATTTAGGGACCTATTACATCGAGAACTCTACTAATCAGGTCTTTGAAACAGAACATCACCCCTTCCGCACCTTCAAACTAGAAAATATTAATAAATTCGAAAACTCTTCTGTCGAAGTGTAGAGTACAGACGAAGCATACAATATATTTCTTGATACACTCAACAGATCGTGCTAAACACCAGCCATGGATCACTTCAGGTTTAATGCAATCTTCTGTACAACTGAATAAATTATACATTAATAAAATCAAAGAACCTTCCGAACAAAAAAAACGTTAATCAACAAAAACTATTGTCAGGTATTCTGCCGACTAAAACGTAAATGCAAAGGTGATTATTATAATTCAATACTACTTGAAAATAAAAGAAATATGAAGAAAACTTGGGAGATTTTGAGACTAGTCATCCCAAGTCACTACCGTCTTCTTTTATAGACGCAAAAACTGAATTGACAAACCCTGCAACAATCGCCGAAAACATCAACTCTTATATTGTAAACATCGGTAAAAAATTAGGTGACAACATTCCGGAAGCCAGTCATCACTTTTACGAATACATCACAGAAGATTATACCCGGGACACGATCTTTCTGTCTCCCACCAATACCCGGGACACGATCTTTCTGCCTCCCAGCAATACCCGGGACACGATCTTTCTGTCTCCCACCAATACCCGGGACACGATCTTTCTGTCTCCCACCAATACCCGGGGCACGATCTTTCTGTCTCCCAGCAATACCCGGGACACGATCTTTCTTTCTCCCACCAATACCCGGGACACGATCTTTCTGACTCCCACTAATACCCGGGACACGGTCTTTCTGACTCGCACTAATACCCGGGACACGATCTTTCTGACTCCTACCAACACCCGAGACACGATCATTATGACTCCCACAGCTGTGCCAGTATACTTCCCACAAACACAAGTAGAGACACAGATAATTTTTCTGCTAAGCATTTCAAAGAAGAGATCAATGAAATAGCTGATCCCTTATGCCTTCAACTCATCTTTCTCGAGTGGAATTGTACCCACAAAAATGAAAATAGCAAAAGTTATCAAATTCTTTAAATCGGGAGATAAAGAACTTTTTAATAATTATCATTCGATCTGTCTTCTCCATGTGTTCTCCAAAGTGCTTGACAAAATAATGTTTGCTATAGTGGTGAACAGCTTTCTTGACCATCAAAATAGTGTTTACAAGAACCAATTTGACTTTAGGAAGAAACATTCGACTATTCATCCTATCCTGCACCTCGTAAATCACCTGCTAGAAGTGAATGATAAACCGACTAAAGATTGTACACTTACTGTTTTTCTTGATTTTTCCAAAGCTTTTGATACATTGGGCCACACAATGTCGTTGAAAAAAACTCGAACAATACGGAATACGGCGGCTAGCAAATTGGTGGCTGCAAAGTTATTTGTCCAAAAGACGTCACATGTTTGCCCTTAACCGCATCAAATCCGACCTTGAAGACATTACAGCAGGTGGGAGCGCGGTGGCTCAGTAGGTAGAGGTGCAGGCTGCAAGCCGAGAGGTCCTCGGTTCGAATCCCACCTGCGGCAACCGCGTTGTGTCCTTGGGCAAGACACTTCATCTCCATTTCCCGTGTGGGGGGCACGATGACGCCCTGTACTAAGGCGTACTGCACGTCGATGGTACGCATGTCTTCAACCAATCTAACCCTGCCTGTGCTGCAGTGCGGAGTTACGATGTTGGGGAGCTGGCAGCTGCTCGTCGTTGCTCGGTGGTTCTCTCCGGGTACTCCGGCTTCCTCCACCCGAGAAACTGTCACGGTCATGATTAGCCATTGTGCATAAATATGTGACCTTGAAACACCAATAAATAAATAAATAACATTACAGCAGGTGTACCACAGGGTTCGATCCTCATCCTATATTGTTTCTTCTGTATATCAACGATACTAAGGAATCGAATCTCCTGAAAATATTCTCCTTTGCAGACGACACAACAGCTTACACATCGGGTATTAATTTGGAAAACTTACTGGCGACACCAATATTGGAATGGACAAATGAACGGTGTAATGCTAACAGACTCGCCTTGAATATCTCGAAAACAAAATGTATGTTGCTTCACCCTCTCAGAGACTCATACAACTCTGGCACCATTAACCTAAGTCTAGGAAACAAGAACATTTAACTAGTTAGAACACGTGGAGAAGAAACTATAATTAAATGCATTTCTAGGGGTCAAGATGGAATAGCCATTGATGTAGTTATTATTATTATTCATTATTATTCAACGAATCGCCCGCATCCGCCCGCATAATATGCAAATTCCGTAGTTGAAAAAATATTATTTTTAAAAAAAAATTCAACAAAACCTTATCATATGACCCCTCGTTGGAACGAGCTCGTCGAGCTCGTTCCAACGAGGTGTCACATGATATGGTTTGGTTGAAATTTTTTGAAAAATTAAAAAAAATGATATTTAAAATAATAAATTGTGATATTGTCTGCGTTGGGTAAAGGGTTAAGGTCAGATATTTATGCACAATGGCTAATCCTGGGCGTTATTTATGTAATTAACAAAGTAAAAAAGCTACTCACATTTCCCGCACTGAAAACGTTATGTGTTTCTGTTATACAGAGTCATCTTGCCTACGGTATTCATAATTGGGGCCATATTCCATTAACAAACAGAATTGTCGCGCTACAAAAATGGGCGTTACACATTATAAACAAAAGAAGTACAAGTCAAACACAGATTTCCTGTTTTGAAAGTGCGGTATTCTCAAAGTTAACGACCTCTATAACCTGAACGTTATTTTGTTCATGCCCGACTGGGTCAATAAAAACTTGCCCTCGAGCTTCGACGATACTTTCGAAATCTATCAGAATCCGTCTAGCATGAATACAAGGAAAAGGTTCAACCAAAAAGGCCCCGAACCCAATTTTCCGCAGATCTCTCCATTCACTTTTTTCCTAAAAGATGGAACTCGCTTTAAATTACCCTGCCAAATTACCTGAGTTATCGTTTCAAGAAGGCCCTAACCGAACACAATATTTCAAACGTACTCGTTCCATGTCTCGTGTAACAATGCCATGTGCACGGATTGTCGTCCGTAAAGGTTTCTGGAATCTCGCTAATTTAATTTAATTAGAAACTAAACGAATCAGATGGAGAAATTGCTCTATTAAAAGCTTTCGGACATTATGGAAGAGATTAAACGAATCTGGTTTTTCTCATACCTTTCTTTAATATACGAAGACTCAAGACCACATCAGTAATACAACATGACAAAAAGCAAATTGCTTATATACAATGCGACTTTCCTTAACAGCATTCATGTGATAGTAGTATTTATGTGACGGCCTCTGAGTGGGCAATGTGTGCGGGGCGATTTCGGGGTTTCCTTTACGTTATGAATTTTATGTAGGTGTTTGTGTGAGTTGAGCATTACCATAGATTAGGGTAAGCAATCGCCAGATCTTGATACGGCGTTGATGGGAAAGAATGCAGTCACGGAATCAACCATGGCGTAATAGCTGTTACGACGGGGGTTGTTGTCGTTGGCTCCATGATTCTCCACTTCGTCGCTACGCCTGCAGCGCTCATTCGGTGTCTTCTGTACATCAGCCCAACCAATTACCATGATGCTAATCATACAATGTCTTTTGATAATTCTGCTGTCAAGATGTCTTCTTTCGTCGTCGTTTATACAGGAATGGCGGAAGACAGCATGAAGGCTCTACTATCTCCGTGCAGTATAATTTTAGTCTTTTTACTTATATCCAATTATTTGTAACATGTAAACTGCAAAAATAAGTTTCAGTTTCAATTTCAGAAAAAAAGCAAAGAACAAAAACGAAACCTCAACAGAAAAATGAGCCAAACAGAACAAACCCAGACGAGAAAAAAGGATCCCAACAACAAACTCAGAGTCAGAGACAAGCCAGATATCATCAGAATGAGAAAAAAAAACAAGACAGAAACTACCATCCGATAGATGTCCTAAACGTCTTCAAAATATTGTTATACGCCGCAATATCGTCCCCTGAGTTCCACTGTGTTCTATGTGCCTGCTGGCACATAGAACACATTGGAACTCAGGGGACGATATGTGTGAAGAAATCGAGGACATGTCAGTCGTTGAATGCATCTCGACGACACGTTCTCGACAACAATGCCTGAATTCTTCTCAGGGCGAATACCAGTAAAGCGATGGACAACGAAAAATACCCAAGTAATATCTCTAATAGGTCACCCACTTAAATCGCCACCAAAATATGGATCACAACACTAAAAAGAATTCACTAATTACACCGGGAAAAGAAATTTCAAATAAATTGGCCCCAACTTTTTCAAAACACTCTTGATCTGAAAAAAAGTGTTATCCGGAATTCGTTAAAATTAAAAAAAAAACAAGAGGAGAAGCGGAGCATTAAGTTTCCACAAAGGATTTAGAGGACTACAATGACGCTTTCTCCGTAGAAGAGTTAAATCGCTCTTTACATACAGAAAGATAGACTGCCACTTCACCCTATAAAATACATTTTCGGCTATTAAAACATCTGCCTCAATCTTCATTAGACAGTTTGCTATCATTTTTAATGACATATGATGGGCGACTGGCTAGTTTCAACCACACTGGCGAAAAAGAACAATAATTCCAAGTCCAAAGCCTGATAAAAACCACAACAGTCCGAGTAATTACAGACATATTGCATTAACGCTTTCAGTGCAAAAAAACTGAAAGGATGATCAATGGTCGACTTGTCTGATTCCTGTAATCTAACAAACATCTTGCCATCTTGCGAATGTTTAATGTGGTTTCAGAAGTCAGAGAGGTACTGTGGATGATTGTTTATACTTGAAACGTTTATATGAAAGGCATTTGCCAGAAAAGAACATGTGGTCGCCATCTCCTTTGATCTGGTAAAAGGCATACGATACAACGTTGAAGAATGGGATTTTAAAAAAGCATGTCAATCCGACCGACCGACAGACCGAGCGATTGATTGAACCAGACCCTGGTATCATTTCTTGGAACGTCCTCTCAAAACGCGTTCCAGGAAATGATTCCGGGACCTGCTTTTATCAATAAAGAAAAAAAACATGGTGCCACAAATAACAAGATCCATCACATTCGACCTGACATTGAGAATGATTACTCGTACGGTATCCTTGTAGAAAAGATCATGCAATATTGAGGCGATATCATGTCATATTGGTCAACATGCCATACATGTTCCTATTTTAAGAGAGTACTATGTGAGCAGAATGTGTTCCTTTTCAGAATGGAATGACAGTGGAGCATATTCTTTTGCACTGTACATATTTTAATTTTGTCAGACGGCAGAATTGGAATGCTGCGTCTCTTTAAGACCAATTTTACAAAACAAATTCTTATTAAATTCTGACAGTCCTCGAGGAAATCAACCGTTTCAATAAACTTTAAATTGTTCTTATTCTTTTAAACTATCATCTCCACATATATATATTAACATGTTGATTTACACAGTATTCTTCAAACAACTGGTCTCACATTTTCTCATTGCTATGTTCACTTATAATTATTCATCATGTTGTTTCCTGAATTCATCAACTCATTTTACTTCGTGCAAAATAGTGACCTCTTTTTTATTCATTGTTATGCAGCCAAAATATAGCCCTCGGTGTTGATGTGGACGTAATCGCCAATAAATAAATCCTTTAGATTATACAAAAGTTAAATTTTATAAAATTCCATGTATCACAAGTGGCACGTTTCTAGTTCAGGCCATACTAAACGATGTCTTACCATCCAGATTAGCATACGCTAGACATTAAACCATTAACCCTTTCGCTGCTACAGGTCCATATTGAGTACGGAACCAACTGTTGACGGCCTGTGCGATAAGTCCGTACTCAGTACGGAGATACCACATACATGTACAGGGAATGGATATCATAGCTCGTTGTTATTCTCAATAGAACGCATGGTATATGAAATGCAAGCGACAGACGATATGGCATTATCCATTTGATCTCAACCACTTTTCGCGTCTATGTAAATTCCGAAATACCCGAGGCAACAACTAACTCAATAGTTCAAACTTGTCCCAACATATATAATTGTTTTTTGTTGTTCTGTGCCACACGGCGACAAAACAAGACAAAAATTATATAACGGCCTGTGGAGCAAAGTTTGGACTACATGGTCAGTCCATTAAATAGGAACTAAATTCAAGTCGACTAGACATCCTGAACAATCCTTGTCCAGCTCGGCACCCCTCTCCCAGGAGGAGGGTCCGGAGGACCATGGGTCATCAGGTGACAGTTCGACTAGACGTCTTTTCTTTTGAGATTTATGGAGTGTGGCTGGGAGTAGTTTTGGAAACATAGTTGAACTCAGTCAACGTTGTTGCAATATACAGTACGTGGAGAATGGATTGTAACAAAATCACCCGTAGAGTGGAGGTATCACCCAAAGTATCACTTTCAAATTCTGCACAAATGGACAAAAATCACAAACAATGTTTCAGCCAATGGACCTCCGGGTTTAACCCGAAAGTCCATAGTCTGGAACTTTGCTTGTGCTTGTTATGGTTTGCAACAAATCTGCAATTATTGCTTGGGTGGAATCGCCACTCCAGGGGTGATTTAGTGATAATACACTATCCACGTACTGTATAATAACAGTTTTAAATTTACAAATACGTGAACGTTATTGGCGCTTTCATTTTTTTCACTTTAACCCCATTCCCTCCAATATATGGTTAAGCAAATGATATTACCAAATATCACAGCAGCGAAATGGTTAACTGTGAACCACCGGCTCAACCGTAACAAGTCAACTCATTCCTCCACTTTTCGAAACGTTCACAAATGATGAAGGCATGTAAATGTAAATGAAGATGTATGATCTTTCTACAGGCTGGGTAAAATGTGATACTTGAATATGCATCGTAACAGTCTAGGAAGCGGAATAGTTATCAACCCCCTAGGGGGGTTTGATCGTCCCCTACTAGGCGGGTCCTCAGGTGGCGGATAGAGGACGGCCTGCTCAATTGGGCAGGTTTGCTAATTTTTAATTGGCGGGTTTGCTCAATTGAGCTGGTTCGCTGCGGAATATACGAATACGCAGCCCCGGACCAAAATGATCAATCCTGCTTATACCATCTGGCAGGCACCTTGTTCTCCCGTGAGGTGCGTTCCGAAGGCCCCGGAAGAAGGAATCCTGGCAGTTGAGGACTCGGGCCCCGTTTAGGGCAATCTCCGGGATGGAGCCCTGGGCTTCATTTCGGAGATAATGTCCAACACACTGCTTTGGCCCCAATTTCGGGAGTAGAAGGATGGTCGGATGGCCCGTTCTGGCCAATCGGGAGCCCCCACCCCAAAAAGTACTGGGTGTCACGTCGGGGGCATTTGGTGGTCATTCAATCAGTCATTTATTTTAATCCCATACCATAATTGCCATTGTATACTGTTTTTAAACATTCTATTTTTATCAACTATTAAATTTTGCTGCACTGTCTGTTTCAGTTCTTCGTGGCAACTATTATTTTAATGCTTTGTAAAATGATTGGTTGGATGATCGCCATCTGAAGACATGGCACTTCCACACACGGGTCAATCAGTCAGTGGTATGCTTCAGCATCAACACTGGCTGAGTATATTGCCCTAGTATAAGTATGTGGGAATACTGGCAGCCTGATGGGTTCACTGCTTGGCAGTAACTCAACCCCTTGTTGGACTCCGCGGTGGGTGGGAGCCGGGGCAAATGAAAAACTAAACAATAAACCATGGATTCAAACACCAAAAAAATTAAACGAGGGCGAGACTCACTTTCTGATATCTTTGATTCTGATTCAAATACAAATGATTCACCTACATTGCCTAATTGGCCAAAATTTATAATTATATATGCAGCAGTAGAAGGTAAGAAGGCAAGTGACTTTAACCCCTTTGCCTTAGAAAAAGCTTTTAAGGGAATTGCTGGCAGTGTCAAGCATGTTAAAAAACTAAGAAGTGGAGCAATATTAATAGAGTGTAGTAAGGAAGTCCAGGCAAAAAACTTAATGAAAATTGATAAATTAGCAGATATGGAGGTGAATGTGTTTCCACATACCTCATTAAACAGCAGCAGAGGAGTAATTAGAACAAGAGAATTGGCAGGAATTGATGTACTCGAAATACAGAAAGAACTGGAATCACAAGGTGTAACTGCAGTTAAAAATATAGAAATTAAGAAAGGGGGTTCAGTAATAAAAACAAATACTTATATTTTATCTTTTAGTTCTTCTCAGCCACCAAAATCATCAAAGTTGGCTATATGAACATCAAAGTGGATTTGTACATTCCAAATCCACTTCGATGTTTCAGATGCCAGAAATATGGCCACGGACAAAACAACTGCAGGGGTCAAACGATATGTTACAAATGTGGCCAACAACACCAAGAGCCATGCACCAATTCCATTAAATGTGTAAACTGTCAGGGCAATCATATGTCATCATCCAAAGATTGCCCTGTCTGGAAAAAAGAAAAGACTATACAGAAAATAAAATGCGAAAAGCAAATCAGTTTTAAGGAGGCCAGAGATATTGTCTCATCAATGCCTGGTATGAGTACATCATCACCTTCATATGCTGCAAAATTACCACTAAAATTACCTTCAGTGGCAGTAGGCTGCCAAACTCAATATACCTGGATCAAGGGCACATTACCATCTTTAGTGGAAGCTTTTACAATGGAACAGTCAAACGAAACAGAACCAAAATCCACACAAACACCATCAACTACTCACAGAACAATCGAAAACAAATCAACGCCAAATCCGAAAAAAGAAAAGGAACAACTAAAACCAGATGAAAAGAAATAAAGGAAGCAAGATCAGAACAAAAAAAAAGCCCAAACAAAACCGAAGCCACAAAATCAAATTCAAAATCTGAGTCAGAATCAGAGAAGGAATCAAGCCAAAAAGAATACAGAAACGCAGAAACAGTCAGAAAGAATCCCCAAGGCCCTTAAAGACCCTGTTACACGTGATAGGTTTGAGGGCCTTGAATCGATGGAAGTCGTTGAGTGCATCGATGAAACGTTCGGGCCCTTACGCCCGAACACCTCTCTGAATATGTCCCCAAGACACAAATCGCCTAAGAAAGCTATTGGGACAATTTCACCCATTCGTCCACCAGATAAATATCCAACCAAATATGGATAAAACACACAACAATAATATAATACAGTGGAATTGCCGAGGTTTTCGAGCCAATTTTAATGAACTGGGTCTTCTAAGCCAAAAGAATAAACCTGCCGCTTTTTGTCTGCAGGAAACTCTTTTAAAGAAACCTGACTCGCAGGATCATTCAGCTTTTAAGCATTATACTTCGTATAATGCCTGGGCAGATGATAATTGATTGATTTATTGATCAACTTTGTTCCATTGACATGGAGTACAGTTGCATAGATATTTTATAAATAAACAAGATATAAAACATGACCTTCACGTCCGTGGAACATCTGTTTTAGTTAGAGACGATATCATTCACAGATCTGTACCTTTGAATACAAATTTACAGGCTGTGGCGGTACGCCTAACATTAGACAAAACAATTACACTATGTTCGATTTATGTTTCACCAAGTAAGACCCTACAACTGAATGATCTCGAGATGCTGGTCCATCAACTCCCAACTCCATACATTTTGTTGGGTGATTTTAATGCACATAGTCCCACTTGGGGTAATTCCTGCAGTCAGAAAGACGTAAAAGGTAAAACTGTGGAAGAATTTATTTTAAAATACGACTTGTGTTTGTTTAATGATGGTTCAGACACTTACCTACACCCCGCATCTGGTTCGTATACATCAATTGATCTTACAATTGCTTGCCCTTCTATCTTGCTCGATTTTTCTTGGAAGGTAGAAGATGACTTGTGCGGGAGTGACCACTTTCCAATTGTGTTGGAGAGTGTAGTTCCGGCAGACGATGAGAGGGTGCCCCAGTGGAACTTTAAAAAGGCTGATTGGGACACTTTCTCATCGCTTTGTTCTGAACGACTCACACGGGAGAAATTTCAGGATAGTGCTGATCAAATAGAACATTTTACAAATGAGTTACTTGACATTGCAAACACAGTCATCCCTAAGACCTCGGCAAATCCAAAACGTTTCACTAAACCATGGTTTGATAATGAATGTAAACAGGCTATAAAGGTGCGCAAGAAAACTGAACGGGAATTTAACAAGTCACCAACCACACATAATTTAGATAAACTACGTATCAATCGGGCATAAACAAGACGACTTATAAAACAAAAAAAAGAAAACTTCTTGGGAAACTTATGTTTCCAAACTTAACCAAAACACTCCTATCAACAAAATTTGGAAAATGATAAGAAAAATTAAAGGAAACGAAACAAAATCAACTGTACAACACCTGGAAGATAACAACTCATTACTTACATCTAAAAAAGAAATTTCAAACAAATTGGCTTCCACATTTTCGAAACATTCGTCGTCTGTAAATTGTAATCCAGAATTTATCAAAATTAAAAAACAGCAAGAAAAACAAAAGATCAAATTTACCTCCAACAATCTTGAGGATTACAATGAACCTTTCTCTATGGAAGAGTTACGTAACTCTTTGCATAGAGCAAGGGATACTGCTACTGGTCCCGATGAAATTCACTACAAACTTTTAAAGCATCTACCACAAACATCACTACAACTTTTATTATCAATTTTTAATGGCATTTGGGTGACTGGCCAGTTTCCACCATCCTGGCGTAAAGCAACAATAATTCCTATTCCTAAGCCTGATAAAGATCACAGCAACCCAAGCAATTACAGGCCTATTGCCTTAACCAGTTGTCTGTGTAAAACCATGGAGAGGATGATCAATGACCGACTTGTCTGGTTTCTGGAATCGAACAATCTGCTTGCGGATGTTCAATGTGGTTTCAGAAAGCAGAGAAGTACTGTAGATCATTTGGTCAGACTGGAAACGTTTATTAGAAATGCCTTTGCCAGAAGAGAACATGTGGTCGCCATCTTCTTTGATTTGGAAAATGCATATGATACAACGTGGACGTATGGGATTTTAAAAGATCTTTTTAACATGGGGTTGAGAGGGCGTATGCCCCTTTTTATTGAAAACTTTTTAAAGGACCGCCAATTTCAGGTTCGTGTGGGGTCAACGTTATCAGATCCCCACGAGCAGGAATTGGGGGTTCCTCAGGGTAGTATTTTATCTGTTACCCTCTTCTCAGTGAAAATCAATAGTATTATTGATGCAATTGAGAATATGGTTGACTCGTCATTGTATGTAGATGACTTTTTAATCTGCTATAGCAGCAAAAAAATGAATGCTATAGAGCGCAAACTTCAGCTGTGTTTGAATAGAATCCAGAAATGGGCTACAGAAAACGGCTTCAAATTCTCTAAGACGAAAACTAATTGTGTTCATTTCTGTAAGCTCCGTAAGCACCACCTTGATCCGGAATTGAAAATAGACGGGAGTCGTATTAATGTTGTTAAGGAAGTGAAATTCTTGGGTTTGTTGTTTGACAACAAACTGAATTTCACTTCTCACATAAAACAACTAAAGATAAAATGTAAAAGGGCACTGAACCTCTTGAAGGTAGTTGGTAGCACTGATTGGGGTGCTGACCAAAAAACATTGATCCATCTGTATAGATCACTTGTCAGATCTAAATTAGATTATGGCTGCGTGGTTTATGGTTCTGCAAGAAAATCATACCTAAAACCACTTGATGCAATTCATAATAGTGGTATTCGAATTAGCTTGGGTGCATTTAGAACTTCACCAATAGAATCAATGCTTGTTGAGGCGGAGGAGCCTTCTCTTGAGAAGCGCAGAATTAAACTCTCCCTTCAATATGTCTCTAAACTTCATTCTAATCCATCAAATCCTGCTTATACCTGTGTTGCAGAACCTCGAAATATCGAATTTTTTAACCGCCACCAGAAACATATTCCTCCATTGGGAATTAGAATTAAGCCCCATATGGAATCTGCCAAAATTGAACCAGATGTCATTAAAGAAAACCGTATATCACAGAATCCTCCCTGGCATCTTAAAAAACCGACGGTTATTTTAAATCTTGCTTCTACCAAAAAGTCTGAAAGAAATTCTCTGCAATTTAAGCAGAAGTATGCTGAAATTAAGTCAAAGTATAGTGCATATACAAGGATCTATACGGATGGATCAAAAGATGGTGACAAAGTATCATCAGCTGCTGTTACTGGTGATCATATCACCTCAATCAGAATACCGACTCAAAGTTCTATTTTCACAGCTGAAGTTAAAGCTTTACAACTCGCTCTTGAACATATCGAGAATGCTCAGGAAAGGAAGTCGATTGTTTTTTCCGACTCTCTTTCCTCTTTACTAGCTTTACTCAACCCTAGGTTGAAGAACCCTCTCATTTTGGAACTTCGTGAGAAGTTCACAACTCTCATGTCTGACCAATATGATATCGTGTTTTGCTGGTTACCCGGACATGTAGGTATCGCTGGTAACACCAAAGCGGACAGTGCAGCAAAACAGGCTTTAACCAAGCCTCTCACCGATTTTAACATCCCTTCTAGTGATTTCAAACCACATATTAATAACTACATCAAATCTCTGTGGCAGACGGGATGGGATGGAGCGACAAATAACAAGCTCCATCGCTTCCGACCAAACATATTTGATCACTACCCATCCAGTAACCTTTGTAGAAAAGACCATGTTATTCTGACTCGATGTCATATTGGTCACACACGACTTACACATTCCTTTTTGTTAGAGGGTAATATGCGACCAGAGTGTGTTCCCTGCCAGCAGGTGTTGTCAGTGGAGCACATTCTTTTACATTGTACTGATTTTGATCTTGTTAGACGACAGTATTTTAATGTTGTGTCTCTTCGAGACCTATTTTATAATACAAATTCACATAAAGTTTTGCTGTTCCTGAAGGAAATCAACCTTTTTAATAAATTTTAAATTGTTTGTTTTTATTATTTCACATTCTCATTCATTCAGGGCTGATTTACGCAGCATGTTCTGAACACTTGATTTCACTTTCACCTTACTGTGTTCTTTAATTAATTTTATTCCTCATACTTCATATTTCGTTGATTGGTTTTTAACTACCTCATGGCAAATGGTGATCTATTTTAAAATGCATACCTTTCATCGCCACGATATAGCCTTAGCTGCTGATGTGGCGTAAAGCAACAATAAATAAATATATATAAATAGTTATCAACCCTTTAAACCCTGGTGGTATCTTCCATGCCAGTTCAATGGCAGCAATTGGAAGAGTCCATATCTATTATTTTGGGTTAGACCAATTAATATTTTCAACGTGCAGCCTTGGGGCTGCACGCTGAAAATATTGATTGGTCTATACCACACATTTACCTTGTAGCCATCCCACTTAATGAAATTATGACGTAGCTTGTGACCCATCGTTGGGGTTGAAAGGGTTAAGTACAACATATTCTGTTCAAGTATATCAAATTCAGTTTTCGCAATCGATATGTGACTAAGAAGGTTTTTTTTAAGGAGTGTGGGTGCGTGGTAGAAGGGGGGGGGGGGGGGGGATACATAAGCATGTTAAAAACACTTAGACATTCAATAACTTGATAATATCCACTGGATATTTTGTTGTCATAAAATATAAATAATGGATGGATTTAAATTGAGGAAATGGCTCGCCCCGAACACACAACATTCATAAGATACACTCTATAGACATGTTGGGCGTTTTACTCTCTTGAAGATCTACAGTATATATTTCTCTGTTTACAGTTCCATGGCGATTGTTGTCATTACAGTAGCCATACCAGTTTCCAATTAGAGCAGTTGCCTAGCTAATGTTGTCATTACAGTAGCCATACCAGTTTCCAATTCGAGCACTTCCCTAGCTAATGTTGTCATTACAGTAGCCATACCAGTTTCCAATTAGAGCAAGCGGATCGCTGTACAACTAGTTTGCTGCGATGTAAGTTGGCCACAAATAGAACAGTGTCTCACCCCACCCCACCCCCATCCTCCCCCCATCCCACACACACACATGAACGATGAACGGTGCTCAACAAAGAAAACGTCCTCGAAAGGTTTTCCGTCTTCTGACGCCTTTCAATCACCAATGTTTTTATATTGTATACTGCAAAATTAAATTTACTGATGATGTGCCCAAAACGAAGAGGAAAGTGGTTCAGGTTTGTTGCTTCTACTCGTAAATATCATTCATCTTTGTCAGATAGCAGTAGTTTGGAATTCAAAACGTTTTTTGTGTGTGGTGTGTGGAGTGGGGTAACTCATGGGTCACCTGTATTACTAATCCAGTCGAACCCTTTACCTAACTATAACAGTTATATTCATCTAACATTATGCACAAACAATGAAATGAATACTTTCAGATTTTACTGCTAAATCATTGCCTATTCTCTGTTGTGGGAATGAACTTATCGAGCTCGTTCAAACGGGAAGTCTTAAAGTATTTTGTTTAACCCTTTACCCAACGCAGACGATATCAAAATTTATTGTTTTAAATACCATTGTTTGAACTGCTGAATTTGCATATTACGCGGGCGGATGCGGCCGATTCGTTGGGTAAAGGGTTACTCACGAAATGAATTAGCAAGTTTCATTACCAGTCATGTTGGGTAAAGGTTTAATGATTTGAACTTTAAGGGATAATGATTTTACTATGAAGAAGCATATGAGGGACGGTGTGAACATTACTTACGCACGGCATAGTTTAGGGCCCTGAGAAGCACATATTTTACGTACAGCATAGTTTAGGGCCCTGAGAAGCACATATTTTCGGTGTGAACATTACTTACGCACGGCATAGTTTAGGGCCCTGAGAAGCACATATTTTCGGTTACTTACGCACGGTATAGTTTAGGGCCCTGAGAAGCACATATTTTCGGTTAGTTTAGGGCCCTGAGAAGCACATATTTTCGGTTAGAATCGAATCTCGAATCGAATCGAGTGTATTATTCAAAATCGAATCGAATCTCGAATTAAGTTTGGAGCGTCTAGAAGATGACCGAAAAGTGGAGGGAGCGGGGGGACTGCAAACCTGATTGTCCCGAGTGTGACGGTTCATGTCCCAACTGATAAAATATCCCAGCTGCATCATCAATGCATGCCTTGTCATGTCCCAACTGATAAAATATCCCATAGAATCGAATCTCAAATTGAGTTTGGAGCGTCTAGAAGATGACCGATAAGTGGATGGAGAGGGGGGACTGCAAACCTGATTGTCCCGAATGTGACGGTTCATGTCCCAACTGATAAAATATCCCAGCTGCATCATCAATGCATGCCTTGATGATGTGGTTGGAATATTACCCAGAAACGGGAGCGAGACTTATCAGCACTAAGCACTGCACATGACTAGCCGCTAGCAACAACTCATCGTGAGCAATATTTGGAAACCTTAACGATGTTTGCAACAGTGGTATAGACTAGTGAGACTGGAATTAACATGGGATGTAGCTTAGGTCAGACGCTATTTATGTTAATACAGATGAAATTACACTTTGTTTTTACTTTCAGCATTATTTACATACAAATTCCAACTGAACTATACGATTTGTGAGACAACGACAATGACTAATACCAAGCTATGTTCCCATTTAATCGAATCTTCAAGCTTTGCGGAGCCCTTGCTCTTCTATATGGCCTCCTATTGTTCAGTCAATCAAAACAGCTTTCGCACAAGTTGTTTTGAAAAGTCTTCTCTGTGGTTCTGAAGGAACAATAAGCCGTGAAGTTAAAAAAAAGTTAACCATTAATTTTGACAAAAGCAAATGTTTCGTTATGAACGCGTTCGTTTCAACGAAATAAATTAAATTGAAGGCGATAATATATCGGCTTTATCAAAAATAGGCACAAAGTCTTTTTTCATCCCGATCTAGTTACCCGATCACTCACAGAAATATCCGAGACTGCACAAATCCGAACGCCATTTTCCATATTCTCTTCTCAATTAGCTTTCACAGAAGTGTGGCAGAGACTTTTAACAGGTGACATTTAGTTGGGCGATTAAACAAGAACTCGAGTGCATTTTGACAACAAGATTAACTGAATCACTCAGTTGGATAGATGTTAGCTTTTCAGACCATTTTTACATATCCTTCGTTAACAAAGGCTTTGTTTACGAAACAATACTACTAAATTCATAACACGCCAGTATTCACCTCTGACTGATTAATGATTTTTTCCGCCATTCATAAACTTTTCAGCCGATAATTTTGTTACCATTATGTGAATAGTTCTAACATGCCACGCCACATGTTATATAATTGGAATTTGTATAATTAGGCTTTTCCCTCTGGAAAAGACTATTGTTTTTCTACGGATTATTATTTTTTTTTTTTTTTTTTTAGGCTTTTCCCTCTGGAAAAGACTATTGTTTTTCTACGGATTCTTATTTTTTTTTTTTTTTTTTTTTTTTTTGGGTTTTTTTTTTTTTCCACACATTTTGTCCGCACGATTCCGAAGCCATTTTCGGACCGATTTTCACAAAATTTTGCACACGCATAGAGGGGCACAAAATCTAAAAATGTACCGAAGCGGAATTTTCGATTTAACCCTTATTTCGTCACAATTGGCGAAAAACTGTCAAAATTGGGGTTTATCGGCACTTTCTCGAAACACGTCTTGTAGATTTTTTTTAAACTTTCATCATTGATAGACCTGTCTGTGCCACGACCTTTGATACACATGACATATCAGGCGATGCATATGGTAACCCTCCACAGGCTGCCAAACATCGAAATTTTGATGAAATGGGCCGGTTTCAGGCCCCCAGAGCACCCAAACGATACACGAGAGATAAACATAACTTCCTTTATTTGAAGTGGAATTCACCGGAGATCATTTTTGTAAGTAATAATGGTGTTCAAAAAACCAAGCATTAACCCGTTTTGGGCTGGTTAAACAGCAATACCCCCAAAAAGCTAAAAAATTCAGGTTTTCCGTGGATTTCTCTAAACGAGTCTTGTAGATTTTCATGAAAAAATTGTCACTCCCAGGCCTTGATGTGACAATAGAAGTTGCATGGACAAAATACTTCGGTGAGCATTTGTTAACCCTCCACGGGCTGCTAAAAGTCAAAATTGTGATAAAATGGGCTGTTTTTGGACGCCAACGGCACCCAACGGGTACGCCACAAATCTATAGGGAAACATTTTTGTAAGTAGTAAGGGTATTCAAAAAACGAAGTCTTAACCCATTTTGGGCAGGCTAAAGAGAGAGACCCCTTAAAATCTTAAAATTCCCATTTTCTGTGGATTTCTCTAAATACATTCCATAGGTTTTCAAGAAAAATTGACTACTTGCAGGTCTTTGTGTGACATTACAAGTAGCATGGACAAAATATTCCGCTGAGCGTTTATTAACCCTCTACAGAATGCCAAGCATCATAATTTTGTTGAAATGGGCTGTTTTCGGACGCACACAGCACGCAATGTATGTCCGAGAGTTACACATAATCTCCTTTGTTGGAAGTGGAATTTACTGAGGACCATTTTTGTAAGTAATAAGGGTATTCAGAAACCCAAGCGTTAACCCCTTTTGGGGTGGTTATTAGCGATACCATCAAAAGCTAAAAAAAATGTTTTCCGTGGATTTCGTTACAAACATCTTGTAAGTTTTCAACAGAAAATGGCCATTGATAGGTCTTGGAGTCACATTACCGGTTGCATGGATAAAATATTCCAATAAGCACTTGTTAACCCTCCATCGGCTGCTAAATGTCAACATTTTGAAAAAATAGTCTGTTTTTGGACACCAACAACAACAAATGGGAATGACACAGAGATACATAACTTCTTTTACCGGATGCAAAACTGACAGAGAAAAATTTAGTAAGTAGTAAGGGTATTCAAAAAATCGAGGTCTTAACCCATTTTCGCCTGGTTAAGATGGATCAGTTATCTGTGGATTTCTCAAAAAAATCTAGTAAGTATTCAAGAAAAATTGACCATTTGCAGGTCTTGGAGTGACATTACACGTTACATAGACAAAATATTCCGGTAAGCGTTAGTTAACTCTCCAGAGGCTGCAAAGCATAGAAATTTTGAGAAAATGGACTGTCCTTGGGCACCCATTGCACGCAATGTGTACCTTCGAGATAAACATAACCTCCTTCTTTGGAAGTGGAATTCATCAGACCAAGCATTAACCCATTTAGGGCTGGTCTTAACCCGTTTTGGGCTGGTTAAACAGCGGTACCCATGAAAGACTTAAAATTTCATGCTTTCCCTGAATTTATTAAAAAACATCTTGTAGATTTCAAGAAAAAATGGCCATTCACGGGTCTTCATGTGACATTACAAGTTACATGGACAAAATATTCCGTTGATCATTCGTTAACTCTCCACGATCTGCTAAACATCAAAATGTTGATAAAATGGATTGTTTTCAGACACCAAGAGCACCCAATTGATATGTAACAGAGAAATATAACTTCTTTTACTGCGCGTAGAATTCACAGAGGATCAGTTTTGTAAGTAGTAAGGGTATTCAAAAGAATGAAACTTAACCTATTTTAGACTGGGTAAGGAGAGATACCCCTTAAAAGCTTAAAATTTACATTTTCTGGATTTCGCTAACTGCTTGTTGGCGATTTTCAAGAACAATTGGACATTGGCAGGTCTTACAAATTGCATAGATAGAATATTCCGCTAGTCGTTTGTTAATCCCTCTACAGACTGCTAAACGTCAAACTTTTAATAAAATCGGCTGTTTTCGGGCAGAAAATGGGTATGCAATAGATAAACATGACCTCTTTTATCAGACTTAGAATTCCTGAGGGATAATGTATGATAGTATTAAGGGTATTCAAGGGATCGCGGTGGCTCAGTAATTCTATGCTAGAGGTCCCGACTTCGATCCCCGTCTGGAACGACTCACGTTGTGTCCTTGGGCAAGGCACTTTGGCCCGGTTGCCGACATGGAGGCACGATGTCCCCGTGTACTAAGGCATACTGCACGTCGATGGTACACTTGTCTTCAACCTCTGTAACCCTGCCTCAGCGGAGCCTGAACAGAGTTAGAATGTTGAGGAGCTGACAGTTGCTCGTCGATGCTTGGTGGTTCTCTCCGTGTACTCCGGCTTCCTCCACCTATAAAACTGTCACGGCCACGATTAGCCATTGTGCATAAGTATGTGACCTTAAACACCAATAAACAAATAAATAAATAAATAAATAAATAAATAAATAAATAAATAAATAAATAAATAAATAAATAAATAAATAAATAAATAAGGGTATTCAAAAACCAAGCCTTAACCCTGTTTATAGGATTAAAGACAGACAGCCCATACCGTGTACGCTGCCTACATTACTTGTAAAATCGACACCCCCCACTAAATCTTCTGCGAGGCGCGGTTTCGGACCCGACCACCTGACGGTTCTGACCACATCAAATAACACACCTTCGTTGTATTTAGCAGCATGGATTTCCCCAAGAAGCAAAGACAAAAATACGTCTGCGGAAAATAATGGCAAATATTTTATTTAGCCTGTATTTTGTCCGTATAGAAAATTTCTCACCCATATATACCTAAAAATGATTCAATGATACAATTGGACATATTTCTCTCATAAAACGTGAAAAAACACTTGATTTATTGCATTTTAGGATTGCGCATGCATATTCTTAGAAGAATCTCTGTCTGTTATTAAACTACGGCGTGTCTTTGATCTCGTTTGGGACGATCAGTGATTAGCACCTTTTCGACAAGAGCCATCGAAATTGAAAATAAAAAAAATAATCAAATTTCACTAAAACCTTTTGCAGAATCGTGTTTTTCAGAAAACGCTTTCGCGATTGCGTGTGTCGTTTTCAAAATTCGGATCAGTAAGCACGAAATTATAAATATGTTGTTTTCAATAACAGAATTGAAAGCATGTCGGTCAAACTTGCATCACGTCAGAACTCGACTCGGGTTAAATACTGCGGTGTTGTGAAAGGACGAGAGTAAGAAACGCTGATATCGCAGTAGGCTTTAAAATGTCCATGGAATGGTCCTAAAATCAAGTCTATATTTGCAGCTTTATTGCAAATAGGTTTCCCGTTGTTTCTTGTTGAAATGTTATTTCCGTCAAGGCCAAGTACCATAGAAAATTTGAATACTGGGCAGTGGGATAGGACACCTGCCCCATGAACAACTGCCTCCTATTAAAATTAATTAGCGGGGACATCCCCCCCTCCCATATGCTGTTTATTTTACCTAGGACACCTGCCCCCTGCTGTTTTTTTACCTAGGACACATGCCCCCCCCCCACCCACTGTTAGATTAGATTAAACATATTTTATTTGCCATTTGACAATGCAAATCAGGATTGGAGGACAAGTGCTTACCACTTAGAAGCCCCCCGTTCCTGTACAGTGACTAATAATTTACAATATGGCAGAATGTATTCCATAAATAACAGAATCTAGCAAAATCTAAATATTATAAACATTATAGACAAACACAAATTAAACTGAGAGAGAGAGAGAGAGAGAGAGAGAGAGAGAGAGAGAGAGAGAGAGAGAGAGAAAATAAATATAATATAAAGAAAAAAAGAAAATACAACATTAGATCCAGTGATGATGCCCGCCACCCACCCATTTGCATTCTGTAGTATCTTGGCCGTAATGGGAGTCTAAATTAACATCATGATTACAGACACTGAGCAAAGGTTTTCACTTCTGGGGATGTTCACACAACTGTTTGTTCACCAAGTACACCTGCCCTGCCCCCGTTTGTTTGCTAACGGGCCCCTCCCCATTGACCTTTCTATTTTTAGAAACACCCAGGCCGACGGGGAGAGGGCGTTGTTGGGAGCATGGCTAGATTTTGCTATAAAATGGGGTTGAAGGAAGGTACCCTCAAATCTGGGTCGAAAGTGGTGAAAATGACAAAAGGCTACGTCAACGTATGGTGACGGTATAAACTACAGGCGATCTGGGCGATGTACAGACGAAAAATAATACCTTGGAGCCGGTTAGGCAATTTGGCACAAAAAACTCCGACTTTATGCTCAATCGCTGATCTACAGTAGTCTACAACAGTCCCCAAGTCCATTCCAAACTGATAGAGTCGGGACGAATAGTACTCTCACTTTCCACGCGATGCTTGGTGTTCTTCACGCGGCCTCGACACTCGCAACAGATGCCAAACTGTCAGCCAGGGTGCGTAGAACAAGTTATGAAAATTAGAAGTCGCTGCCTTCAGCTGTCTAGACACGGTTCATGTTTGTGAGAAGTGCAATTTTAATGTCTAATTGGCAAATTTTCAATAATCGTTTCCCGCCAAAAAACCTACTCACCGCCGATTTCTTTTCACTTCAACTTCTGACGATTATCTAAGTTTTAAAGATAGTGTCAGGATACCCCTCCCCCGCCGCTCTTTTGGAGCTGGTTAGGCAATGTGGCACCGAAACCTGGGACGTTATGCTCAATCGCAGCTCTACAGTCGTCTACAACACTGCCCGTGTCCATTCTAAACTGATAGAGTCGGGACGAATAGTACTCTCACATTCCCAGCGATGCGTGGTGTTTTCCACGCGGTCCGGACACTCCAAACAAATCCAAAATGTCGGCCAGGGTTCGTAGGACAAGTTCTGAAAATTTCAAGTCGCTGCCTCCAGCGGTCTGAACACCGTTCGTGTATGTCAGAAGTGCTATTTTAATGTCCAATATGCAAATCTTCGTCAATCTTTTCCTGCCTGCCAGAAACCCAATCACCGCCAATTTCTCTTGACTTTAAACTTCTGAGATTCTCGTAGGTTTAAAGGTTGTGTTGGGATCCCTGGTGGCTGTCTTAAAGAAGCAACTTCCATTTACAGTCAACTCTCCACCAGTCACACACAATTGTAACATTTAAGTGGACTTACTCCAGCGAGGAGGCACTGAAGGATTCTGCGCCCATTTCCGACGTCTTTTTTCGAACTGACTTGAAAAGGGAGGACCAAATTCAAACAATTACCTCCTCTCTCCAAAACACCATATCTCAGCCAATTCTAGGCAGCTTTTCATGAAATTTTCACTCCTTGTTCAGGAATAGTTGTGGCATCACTTTCCATGAAGAGCGACATGAATTTCGCATTTCGTCACGTCGCATTGGAAAAGAGCGTATGCGCAGGGATTTCTCTGAAAACATCTTGGGAGATTTTAAAGAAAAATGGCCATTTGCAGTTCTTAGTGTGACATTACAAGTTGCATGGAAAAATATTCCTGTTAGCACTTGTTAACCCTCTACAAGCTGCCAGACATCAATATTTTGGATATATTTGAGATAAAATGGACCATTTTCAAATAGACACAGCACTCAGTGGGTATGTGTGAAACAAACATAACTCCTTTTGTGGGTCACTAACTTGTCGGACGACGATATTGATATTAACCCACTCCACCGTTAATGATGGTTTTTACCTAAACAATTTTCTTATCAAACTGAGTCATTTGAGACTACTATACTCACCTTTCTCATAACATCAATGAAGGAACTTCAGTGAGACAGTTAAAAACAATTCATCAGACGCTGTGGGGTCATGAAGAATCATGGAATCTCATCGGGAAAAGCCATGATTCTCCAGAATCATAAAGTCTAGTTTTTTTGGGGTTTTTTTTTTTTTTTTTTTTTCCACACATTTTGTCCGTACGATTCAGAAACCATTTTCGAACCGATTTTCACGAAATTTTGCACACGCATAGAGGGGCAAAAAATCTAAAAATGTACCGAAGCGGAATTTTCGATTTAACCCTTATTTCGCCAGAATTGGCAAAAAACTGCCAAAATTGGGGTTTATCGGCACTTTCTCGAAACACGTCTTTAGGATTTTTTTTAAACATCCATCATTACTAGACCTACCTATGATACAACCTTTGATACACACGACATATTTGGCGATGCATATGGTAACCCTCCACAGGCTGCCAAACATCGAAATTTTGATGAAATGGGCCGGTTTCAGACCCCCACA
This sequence comes from Pictodentalium vernedei, assembly GCA_031216915.1. Classification (NCBI taxonomy): domain Eukaryota; kingdom Metazoa; phylum Mollusca; class Scaphopoda; order Dentaliida; family Dentaliidae; genus Pictodentalium; species Pictodentalium vernedei. The sequence continues at coordinate 340,370,532 of CM062288.1, read as the reverse complement.
ACACCCAAACGATACCCGAGTGGTAAACATAACTTCCTTTATTGGAAGTGGAATTCACCGAGGATCATTTTTGTAAGTAATAAGGGTGTTCAGAAAACCAAGTGTTAACCCGTTTTGGGCTGGTTAAACAGCAATACCCAAAAAAAGCTCAAAACTTCATGTTTTCTGTGGATTTCTCTAAACGAGTCTTGTAGATTTTCAAGAAAAATTGGTCACTCTCAGGTCTTGGTGTGACATTACAAGTTGCATGGATAAAATATTCCGGTCAGCATTAGTTAACCCTCCCCGAGCTGCTAAACATAAAAATTGTGATAAAATGGGCTGTTTTTAGACGCCAACAGCACCCAAACGGTATTCCAGAGAGAAAGGGACCTTCATTTATCGGACGCAAAATTGATCGGAAAATATTTTTGAAAGTGGTAAGGGTATTCAAAATTTGACGTCTTAACCCATTTTGGGCTGGTTAAATAGAGATACCCATTAAAATCTTAAAATCCCCGTTTTCTGTAGATTTCTCTATCAACATTTTGTAGGTTTTCAAGAAAAAAATCGGCTATTTGCAGGTCTTGGTGTGACATTACAAGTTGCATGAACAAAATATTCCGGTCAGCATTAGTTAACCCTCCCCGGGCTGTTGAAGGTCAAAATTGTGATAAAATGGGCTGTTTTTGGACACCAACAGCACCCAAAGGGTACACCACAAAGAAAAGTGCCTCCTTTTATCGAGCGCACAATTTATACGGAAACATTTTTGTAAGCAGTAAGGGTATTCAAAAGTCGACGTCTTAACCCATTTTGGGCAGGCTAAAGCGAGATATCCCTTGAAAGCTTTAAATTGCCATTTTCTGTGAAATTCCCTAACGGTAACTTGTAGAGTTTCAAGACAGTTTGACTATTCGTAGGTCTTTATGTGACATTACAAGTTGCATGGACAAAATACTCCGGTGAGCGTTTATTAACCATCTACAAGCTGCCAAGCATCGTAATTTTGTTAACATGGGGCTATTTTCAGACACGCACAGCACCCAATGTAGACATGAGAGATAAACATAATCTCCTTTGTTGGAAGTGGAATTCACAGAGGACCATCTTTGTAAGTAATAAGGGTATTAAAAAACCAAGCGTTAACCCCTGTTGGGGAGGTTAACACGGATACCCATCGATAGCTTAAAAAATCGTTTTCCCTGGATGTCTTCACAAACATTTTGTGGGGTTTCCAAGAGAAAATGGCCGTTGATAGGTCTTGGTGTCATATGACCAGTTGCATGGATAAATTATTCTGGTAGGCATTTGTTAACCCTCCATGGGCTGCTAAATGTAAAAAAATGAAGAAATAGTCTGTTTTTGGACACCAACAAATGGAAATGCCACAGAGAAACGTAACTTCTTTTACCGGACGCAAAACTGATAGGGAAACATTGATCTTGATATTAACCCATTCTACCATTAATGATGGGTTTTACCTAAACATTTTTTTTTATCAAACCCAAACTGAGTCATTTGAGACTACTATACTCACCTTTCTCATAACATCAATGAGGGAACTTCAGTGAGACAGTTAAAAACAATTCATCAGACACTGTGGGGTCATGCAAAATCATGGAATCTAATCGGGAAAAGCCATGATTCTCCAGAATCATAAAGTCTAGTTATATTTGATTTTGTTACAGTGTTGAGACACTTTGTGATGGGAACCACCGCGAAAGTCGCTGTTCAGCTTTCTAATCGGAGGCACGATTCTTCGAAAGCTAGTTCATTCAAACTATACCGGAATGTTCATTTTATTGTTAAAAATTGTAAATAAACCGCTAATTTCCCCAAGAAGTATCTTCAGAGTTTTTATACCAAGAAACGGCTCTACCATAGAGGGACAAATGTGAAGTGTGTGTACACGTGTTTCTATTTTATATTAATCTATTTCCGTTGTATAAGTTTTATTGAAAACCTCACTGAGCTTTGTTAAAAATAATAATTTTTATCTCACAATACCCAATTATTGATAAAATACTGCGCAATTTTCTTTTAACAATCAATCATTCGGAAAACAGCGAAAGTATTGAATTCAAATTGTTTCCTCGTGTATCAGAAATGATAAAACACTGTTGGGTTACCTTACGATCACTTTGACCAACTTCGTTTATATCTTCAATGTCGAATCGTCGGAAATTCCGGCTATATTAAAGTCTTTTAATCACAAATTTAACCCTTTACCCAACATGAAAAGCAGACGACACTTGCAAAAAAAAATTCTTGAATAACTATTATTTTCATTTTTTGTCTCAAAAACATAGGTTATGACCCTTCATTGGAACGAGCTCGACGAGCTCGTTCCAATGAGGGGTCATAACCTATGTTTTAGAGACAAAAAATGAAAAAATAATGAAAATTAATTGGCGAGTTTTGAGAATAGCGCTGGCCGTTTTTGGCCGTTACGTTAGGTAAAGGGTTAAATAATCTCTTGTTGCCTCTGAATTTAACCCTTTGCATTCAGTGTTTCTTTGAACGTGCGCTTTCACAAACAAACAAAATCAGAAAATCGATATTTTCTTTAAAAATAGCGGTTTGTTGTCGTCCCTTTAAAGGATGTTTTAGAATGCTTGAGAAATTATATAAACACTTTCGACATAGTGTGATGAACATTAGATGTTGTCCTCACAATTATTAATAGACTATTCAATTGGAGTTTTCACGGTGTTTTCCTCGTTTACTTGAAAATATTATACTTATCATCCGCACATTTTTATATTTATTTATTTATTTATTTATTTATTTATTTATTTATTTATTTATTTATTTATTTATTTATTTATTTATTTATTTTTTATTGGGGTTCAACGACACTTTCGACACCCGAGCCATCTCGTGTCGGACAGTTTTACGGGTGGAAGAAGCTGGAGTACTCGGAGAGAATCACCGAGAAACGGCGAGCAACTGTCAGACTCTCTGCCGTATTAACTCCACACAATAAAGGTTAGCATTGGGTGAACACAAGTGCACCATCAACACGCAGCACATCTTGGTACACTGCGCCACCGTGCTCCCAAATGGGCAGTGAGGTTGAAGTACCTTGCCCAAGAACACACCTCAGTTACCCCCTGGCGAGGATCGATCCGTGGACCTTTGGGTTTGAAATCCAATGCCGTACACACTGATCCACGGCGAGGATCGATCCGTGGGCCTTTGGGTTTGAAATCCAATGCTGTAACCACTGACCCACGGCGAGGAACGATCCGTAGACCTTTGGGTTTGCAATCCAATGCTGTAACAACTGATCCACGGCGAGGAGCGATCCGTAGACCTTTGGGTTTGAAATCCAATGCTGTAATCACTGGTCCACGGCGAGGATCGATCTGTAGACCTTTGGGTTTGAAATCCAATGCTGTAACAACTGATCCACGGCGAGGATCGATCCGTAGACCTTTGGGTTTGAAATCTAATGCTGTAACCACTGACCCACGGCGAGGATCGATCCGTAGGCCTTTGTGTTTGAAATCCAATGCTGTAACCACTGCCCCACGGCGAGGAACGATCAGTAGACCTTTGGGTTTGCAATCCAATGCTGTAAGAACTGATCCACGGCGAGGATCGATCCGTAGACCTTTGTGTTTGAAATCCAATGCTGTAATCACTGATCCACGGCGAGGATCTATCCGTAGACCTTTGGGTTTGAAATCCAATGCTGTAACAACTGATCCACGGCGAGGATCGATCCGTAGACCTTTGGGTTTGAAATCCAATGCCATAACCATTGATCCACGGCGAGGATCGATCCGTAGACCTTTGGGTTTGAAATCCAATGCCATAACCACTCATCCACGGTGAGGATCGATCCGTAGACCTTTGGGTTTAAAATCTAATGCTGTAATCACTGATCCACGACGAGGATCGATCCGTAGACCTTTGTGTTTGAAATACAATGCTGTAATTACTGATCCACGGCGAGGATCGATCCGTAGACCTTTGTGTTTGAAATACAATGCTGTAATCACTGATCCACGGCGAGGATCGATCCGTAGACCTTTGGGTTTGAAATCCAATGCTGTAACCGCTGATCCACAGCGAGGATCGATCCGTAGGCCTTTGGGTTTGAAATCCAATGCTGTAATCACTGATCCACGGCGAGGATCGATCCGTAGACCTTTGGGTTTAAAATCCAATACCGTAACCTCAGATCCACGGCGAGGATCGATCCGTAGACCTTTGGGTTTGAAATCCAATGATGTAACCACTGATCCACGGCGAGGATCGATCCGTAGGCCTTTGTGTTTGAAATCCAATGCCGTAACCACTGACCCACGGCGAGGATCGATCCGTAGGCCTTTGTGTTTGAAATCCAATGCTGTAATCACTGATCCACGGCGAGGATCGATCCGTAGGCCTTTGTGTTTGAAATCCAATGCTGTAATCACTGATCCACGGCGAGGATCGATCCCTAGGCCTTTGTGTTTGAAATCCAATGCTGTAATCACTGATCCACGGCGAGGATCGATCCGTAGGCCTTTGTGTTTGAAATCCAATGCTGTAATCACTGATCCACGGCGAGGATCGATCCGTAGGCCTTTGTGTTTGAAATCCAATGCTGTAATCACTGATCCACGGCGAGGATCGATCCGTAGACCTTTGGGTTTGAAATCCAATACCGTAACCTCAGATCCACGGCGAGGATCGATCCGTAGACCTTTGGGTTTGAAATCCAATGATGTAACCACTGATCCACGGCGAGGATCGATCCGTACGCCTTTGTGTTTGAAATCCAATGCTGTAACCACTGACCCACGGCGAGGATCGAACCGTACGCCTTTGTGTTTGAAATCCAATGCTGTAACCACTGACCCACGGCGAGGATCGATCCGTACGCCTTTGTGTTTGAAATCCAATGCTGTAATCACTGATCCACGGCGAGGATCGATCCGTAGACCTTTGTGTTTGAAATCCAATGCTGTAATCACTGATCCACGACGAGGATCGATCCGTAGGCCTTTGTGTTTGAAATCCAATGCTGTAATCACTGATCCACGGCGAGGATCGATCCGTAGGCCTTTGTGTTTGAAATCCAATGCTGTAATCACTGATCCACGGCGAGGATCGATCCGTACGCCTTTGTGTTTGAAATCCAATGCTGTAATCACTGATCCACGGCGAGGATCGATCCGTAGACCTTTGTGTTTGAAATCCAATGCTGTAATCACTGATCCACGGCGAGGATCGATCCGTAGGCCTTTGTGTTTGAAATCCAATGCTGTAATCACTGATCCACGGCGAGGATCGATCCGTAGGCCTTTGTGTTTGAAATCCAATGCTGTAATCACTGATCCACGGCGAGGATCGATCCCTAGGCCTTTGTGTTTGAAATCCAATGCTGTAATCACTGATCCACGGCGAGGATCGATCCCTAGGCCTTTGTGTTTGAAATCCAATGCTGTAATCACTGATCCACGGCGAGGATCGATCCGTAGGCCTTTGTGTTTGAAATCCAATGCTGTAATCACTGATCCACGGCGAGGATCGATCCGTAGACCTTTGGGTTTAAAATCCAATGCTGTAACCACTGATCCACGGCACACATTTGATGATCTGTAACTTTATATTCCATTTATGTCAACAGTGAGTGCATCATTATATAAAACGGTAGATAAATTGTTCGCATGGAACTTGAAAACCTCGATTCCCAGAGTTTTGTCAGTTTACTTATCCCCATTGAACATGAAAATGGACAAATGCTGAAAAAATATTCACACTTTTACTGGTCGTCTGATGGTTAATTTTAAAATTTGTGGAAAATGTGTTGATTATCTGCAGTATTTGACAATCGTATTGATGGATTATATTTTTCAGTTACTTTCTATTTGCAACTTTGTTTAGAAGGCATTACATATTGAAACATATCGATAAAAGTGTAAACTGTGTTGCTCACATTTTCTTATCACCACTGCAAACATTAGATGTGACTAAATGATAAAGAGAATTCTCTCAAAAGTCGTTTTAAATAATGAACAGTTGAGGACAGTGACTCAACGAAACTGTTAAAAACAATTGTTGATTCTGAAAATTTACCTCGATTGACAGAGCGAAAAGAGTGAACAGCGACCAACATTTTTGTGAAACATAGTGTATGCCGTAACTGCATTATTGAATAATTTTTGTCTCGTAAAGATGAAATTTAACAGACAGAGGGGTTTCACCATATAAATTTCTTCCACGTCATTAAACATGTATTTTCATGTGATCAGTGGGTCCTAACATATATTTATACATTTATTATTTTGGTATAACAATATTTATTTTCTTTTGGTCTTTGATGAGTTACAATTTCACATTTGACTGAACAATTAACTGTTATCAGTTTGTTATTATTCGTAACAATTGACCGCATGGGGTGACAGTAATGAAGTGTTTAAAAATGTACTTCAGTCAACTATAATTAACCATTTCTTTGCCGATATTGCGACCACGATTGACCATTGCGCAGAAATATGTGACCTTAAACACCAATAAATAAGTATATCAATACTTTGCCGATATTATAAAATTAGTTTTCGATGTAAGTTCAAGGACATGTATACTTTATTTAGTCCTGGTGTAAATGGGAACACGAGTAGGTCGCGATCATACATAAATTCCCTATTTTTTCCGATTCAGAAAACTATACACTGCAAAAAATACAGGTTCTCTTTAGAACCAAAACTGGTTCTAATCTTGTCCCTGAGATGGAACCAGTTCTGTTTAAACAGTATTTATTTCAAATCAAATAAATTTATAAAGATTAACATTAAATATTAACAGAATTAAACATAAATTGAGGGGATTTCAGCTGCAAGTTTACAGCTCATACGAGGTTGTCTCAAATCATTATTAAGCAAAGGAGATATGAACAGTTGGCATATCGAACAAGTTGTGGTTCTATACAGAACCAAAACTGGTTCGATATGCCAATTGTTCATATCTCCTATTGTTTCAAAATGTTTGGCGACTGAGTTGAATAAGCTCCAAGTTTACTGCTGAATCTACTTCAGTTCATGTAATATTCTGTTAAAACTGAACGCTAATCTTGATAAATTTATTTGATTTGAAATAAATACTGTTTAAACAGAACTGGTTCCATCTCAGGGACAAGATTAGAACCAGTTTTGGTTCTAAAGACCTATATTTTTTGCAGTGTAGATTGTTACGTACAGGAAAAGAAACGAGAACATATTGCATCTCAGACGGCTTATTCTTATTTGTTTTCCTTGATTTCGATATACTTCATCTATGAAATCACGATGCCCTGTGTGTTGTGTTGAGATCTCGGCCCCATCTATAATGAGATCGCTTTTATGATTTGAGTTCTGTATATACTGAGTTAATATTTGACAGGTCGGATCAATTAATATTTACAAATATATGCCTGCAAGATACAGAATTTATATTCGAATTGTTGGGCCAATTAATATTTACAGCCATATGCCGCTAAGATGCAGAATTTATATTCGAATTGTTGGGCCAATTAATATTTACAGCCATTTGCCGCTAAGATACAGAATTTATATTCGAATTGTTGGGCCAATGAATATTTACAGCCATATGCCGCTAAGATGCAGAATTTATATTCGAATTGTTGGGCCAATTAATATTTACAGCCATATGCCGCTAAGATACAGAATTTATATTCGAATTGTTGGGCCAATTAATATTTACAGCCATTTGCCGCTAAGATACAGAATTTATATTCGACTTGTAGGATCAATTAATATTAACAGCTCTATGACGGCAAGATACAGATACTATAAGAGTTTCTACTCGAGAAGGAATGGTTTCGCGCGTCGCAGGCGCGCAGGGGCGGTATGGGGGACAAGCCCCTTTCGACCCTCAAGAGTTTCTACTCGATCTGTGTGGCCAATAAATAGTATTAGCCATATCGTCCCCTGAGTTCAAGCACATAGAACACATTAGAACTCAGGGGACGATATGGAGGCACAAAACAGAGTTAATATTCGATTTACCAGAACAAATAATATTAACAGCCAGTTGACTACAGAAAACAGAGTTAATATTTGATTTCCTAGAACAATTAATATTAATACCCAGCTAGGGCAGGAAACAGAGTTAATATTCGATTTCCCAGAACAAATAATATTAACAGCCAGCTGACTACAGGAAACAGAGTTAATATTCGATTCTCTAGAATAATTAACATTAACAGCCAGCTGACTGCAGGAAACAGAGTTAATATTCGATTTCCCAGAACAATTAATATTAACAGCCAGCCGACTGCAGGAAACAGAGTTAATATTCGATTTCCCAGAACAATTAATATTAACAGCCAGCTGACTGCAGGAAACAGAGTTAATATTCGATTCTCTAGAACAATTAATATTAACAGCCAGCTGACTACAGGAAACAGAGTTAATATTCGATTCTCTAGAACAATTAATATTAACAGCCAGCTGACTACAGGAAACAGAGTTAATATATTCGATTTGTAAGACCAATTCATATCAATAGCAACATGATGGTATACTACAGAGTTAATATATTCGATTTGTAAAAAAAATTCATGTCAATAGCAATTTGATGGTATGCTACAAAGTGGATATTCGATTAATGGTAGCAGGCATATGACGGTCAAATGCAGAGTTAATAATCGATTTGTAAGACCAATTAATATTAAGAGCCATATGGCAGTAGGATACGGAGTCAATATTCGATTTGCAGGACCAATTAATATTATCCAACCATATTACGGTAGGATAAGGAGTTAATATTCGATTTCACGGACCAATTAATATTAGCAGCCATATGTAGGGAAGATACAGAGTTGGTATTGGAATTGTCATACAATTAATATTAACATCCATATTGCGACAGGATACAGAAGTAATAATCTATTTGCTGGGCCAATTAATATGAACAACCATATCACGGAAGGATAGGGAGTTAATTAATATTTATTGCCATATCATGGCAGGAAACTATAATACTCGATTTTCAGGACCAATTAATACTAACAACCAAATGATAGTAGGATACAGTGCTAGTATTCGATTTGCTGGACTAATAGCCATATGACGGCAGAATAGAGAGTTGATAATCGATTTGCAAAACCAATTAATTTTAACTTACATATGACAGCGAGATACACAGATCAGATTTGTTGACCGACAAAAAGAACCACTTACTGCGAAAGCATGAGTCGATCGGCAGGATTCTGTCATGAGTTTGGATACACCCATTTACTGCGAATCCAGGTAAGTTGATCGGCAAGATTTTATGGGAAGCTTAGAAAAAGGAAATGCTGTGAATTCAGATGAGTCGATCGGAATAATTCTATTGGGAGCTTGGAAGCACCAACACCAAATGCTGCGAATCAACACATACAGATAACACCGTTCTAAAAGTATTAGACACAGGCGAGCACAGACGTTAAAAAATTGTCAGAATATAGAAGTAATTCTCCTACAAGTCATAATTTCAGTATCGACCAGCATTGCGTTAATGGTGTAATGGCAAATGGTATGAATATGAACTGTTTGTACTACCAATAATGAAGAATATCTCCAAACTGAATATCTCCCGATGGAAAGGCTTGTATTTAAGAATTGAATGCAATATTTATAATCTTTATTGGAGTATGAACGTGTGTGAAGGGGTACAAATTATGTATGAATCCCGAAGGGATTCATACAATTTGTACCCATTCCCACACGTTCATACTCCAATACAGATTATAAAAATTGCATTCAATTCTTATAACTACATTCCGTAAGTGTTTGAACTACTTTTTACCAAACAATAAAGCAGAAAGACGAAATAAAACATGTACGAACGAACGAGGCGAAAAACCACCCTCACACAAAAGACAAAGCGCACAACTCTGAGTTGAGCGACAGTTTTCGGCATTGACCCAAATTTGTCAAATTACTGTCTTTCGAAACGAAACTTGGAATGTTCAAAACAATTTATTTAACACATCAGCAAACTATAATCACCTATGAAACGACAACAAGTTCAAGAATAAAATCATTGAAATAATTTCACACTGTTGATTGACATTTCTTGTAAGTTGTTTGAGATGTCACAAATTATTAACTTGAACGTAAATGCGGGTCAAAGTTCGACCAAATATATTCATTGGACAATGAATTACATTTGGTCATGACGTTTTCATCCAGCTGACCAATGGGAATTGACTATTTGGATCCAAAACGTATAACTGCATTAACAATGTAATTATAATGTATTGTAATCAAATCGTGCAATTAATAAACATGTTATAACTTGTTAAATTCGATTCGCCCCTTAATAAAGCCCCTCGTGTCATTAACAGCCACCAAGCCTCACTTCCGGGCTAATAATATATTATCTCGAGTTGATTTCAAGGATGATGTAGGCACAAACAAGTAAAGACTCACGCGTATAACATCAGTGCGGCCCAAACATTCATGTCGTAATTGTAGACAAACTGCGGGTATTACATGCAAACACACAGCAGTATGGGTTCAATGGGAAGGGTATTTCTTCTTTAGTGAAGAGAGGGTATAATGAAACCTCGATTTATTTTCATGAGAAACATATTATATAGGGCCGAGTGAAGCTTCGAGATTCGATTCGATTTCGAATCTTAAGTTAATATTCGGTTCGAATCGGGTGTATGATTCGTTTCCATTCGAATATGTTCACTGGAATATAACCTGGCGTCAGTCATCTTCGTCGTCTCACAATACGTATAGATCTGGTGGAAATTACACATAAATAATATTGAAAATAAAAATTGAGTTCAGTTCCCGCTATCTAAACAGAAACGCCATCTGTACCTATGTCTCAGCCATGGTAATTCCAGTCTCTCTAGACACTACCAATGTTGAATCTTTTTTAAAAGTTTCCAAGGAATATCAACGATGAGCTGTTGTTTGCGGATAGCCATGTGTAGTGCCTAGTACCAATAATTCTCGCACCCACTTCTGTTTTTGAACTAATCTTACTGTGTAATATTCCAATTACATCACCAAGGCACAACTTTTGACTTCGACGAAGACATGTCTTGGTGATGTAGGTGGAATACTTTATCAGTCGGGATTTGAGCCATAAATGCCGGAAGAAATCAGGTTTGCAGCGTACCTTTCCCCAGTCGGTCATCTTCGAGATTCGATTCGAATTCCAATAGTAGATCCGATTAATTGGGGATTCGTAGCGAAAATGGGTGATTTGTGACGACCTTATATTATATGAAATGAGTGAACTCCAAGCTCTCGTACCACTTGTCTTATTCCCTAAGAATTCGACGCTTTTGTGGACTGTTTGTTCACCCACGCTTCGATGATTTTTTAGTGCGGATACTACATTTGACGAAAATGAAATGTTACTCCCACACTCGGCGGCCAATACGCCATTGTACACGGCGCTACCGTGCCCACACTCGGTGGGCAGTAGGCCATAGTACACGGCGCTACCGTGCCCACACTCTACGGCCAAGACGCCATAGTCAACGGCTCTACCGTGCCCACACTCGGCGGGCAGTACTCCATAGTACACGGCGCTACCGTGCCCACACTTGGCGGCTAGTACGCCATACTACAAGGCGCTACCGTGCACACACTCGGCGGGCAGTACGCCATAGTACACGGCGCAACCGTGCCCACACTCAATGACCCGTACGCCATAGTACACGGCGCTACCGTGCCCACACTCGGCGGCCAGTACGCCATTGCACACGGCGCTACCGTGCCCACACTCAGCGGGCAGTACGCTATAGTACACGGCGCTACTGTGCCCACGGGTGGGAAGTCTGCATGAAGTGCCTTGCCCAAGGACCCAAAACAGTTACCACTGTCGGGGATCGAACCATGGGCCTTTCGTTTTGAAGTCCAATGATCTTCTTGAACCTGTAGTCCAATGTCACAACCACCGTGCCACCACTTTCCCTTGAGCATCTATAAACCTTGGCACGAATGCAGTGTTGTGAACTAGCTTCATTAACTGGTAGAGTGCTAAATTTCATTTGGCTAACAAAATTTGTTCACATGTCTTTGCCTTGTTACAATTTATAGGAGAGTGCCTGTGGTCACTCTCCTATAAATTGTAACAAGGCAAATCTTAACAGACCAAATAATATCACTTCAAAGACAATATGAAGCACAGCCACTGAATTTGAAGCCTTTAAGTTGCAGTACCTGCACTTCAGAATAAAGCCCAAATATGGGCTTCCAGCACTTTACCAGTTAAACTCCTACGTAACTGAATTGTAATGTGTTTTGGTTAGTATGATACAAACAAACTAGACTTAATGACTCTGGATAATCATGGCTTTTCCAGATGAAATTGCATGACCTCAGAGTGTCTGAGGGATTGTTTTTAACTGTATCACCCAAGTACCTGTATTGATGTCCTGAGAAAGGTGGATGTAATAGTCTCAAATGACTCCGTTTGATAAAAAAAATGTTTAGGTTAAAACTATCAATATTAGTGGAGAGGGTTAATATCAATATCATCGTCCGACAAAAAGAGTTATGTTTGTTTGACACATACCCACTAAGTGCTGTGGTTATTTGAAAATAGCCCATTTTATCTCAAATGTATGTAAAATTTTGATGTTTGGAATCTTGAAGAGGGTTAACAAACACTATCGGGAAATCTTTTTCCACACACCTTGTAATGTCACAAAAAGATCTAAAAATGGCAAATTTTTCTTGAAAATCTACAAGATGTTTCCAGGGAAAACCTTGGGAAAACATTAATTTTAAGCTTTTGATGGGCATGATTGTATAAACAACCCAGAACGGGTTATGGATTGTTTTATTGAATACCCCGATTACTTACAAAAATAATCGTCAGTGAATTCCAATTCCAATAAAGGAAGTTCTGCTTATCTCTCCGCTAATCAGTTGGATGTTGTGGTTTCCCGTACACAGCCCATTTTATCGAAAAATTGAGTCTTGAGAGCCTCCGAAGGGATAACAAACGCTCACTGGAATATTTTATCCATATTTTATCCATGCACCTTGTAATGTCACACCAAGACCTGCGATTGGCCATTTTTTCTTGAAAATTTACAGGAAGTTTTAGAGCAATCCTCAGAAAACATGAAGTTTTAAGATTTTGACGGGTGTCGCTCTTTACACAGCCCAAAACGGGTTAATGCTTGTTTTATAATACCCTTATTCCTTACAAAAATGATTCTAGTTGCGGTAAAGGAAGTTTTGTTTATCTGTTACGTACCCAGTGGGTGCTTTTGGTGCCTGAACACAGACACTTTTATCAACATTTTGATGCTTAGCAGCATGTGGAGGATTAACAAACACTTCCAAGAATACTTTGTCTATGTAACATGTAATTTCAGCAAACAAAAAACTGCTAATGATAATTTTTTGTTGAATGTCTGGAAGATGCGCTTGGAGAAAGCGACAGAAAACGGGAATTTTAAGCTTTTGAGAGGTGTCTCTCTTTATGGGTTAATACTTGGATTTTTGAATACCCTTACAGCTTACAAAAAATATTTCCCTATAAATTTTGCGTCCGATAAAAAAAACCTATCTTCCTGTGTGGCATACCAGTGGGTGTTGTTGGTGTCCACAAAAGTTCAGCAATCCACGAAGGGTTAACAAATGCTTCCTGATTTTTTTTTGTCCATGCAGCTTGTAATGTCACACCAAGACCTACGAATGACCATTTATTCTTGAAAATCTGCAAGACTCCTTTGGAGAAATCCACACAAAAGGTGATTTTTTATCTTTTGAAGGGTATTATTAGTTACCCCGTGTCTGATCACGTGGTACGGGTTTTTACCTACCCGAAGGGTAGGTAAAAACCCATACCACGTGATCAGCCACGGGGTAACGAATTTATCTATTGACTTTCCGTTTTAGAAGTACAATCTATTTCATGTGTGAACACACACAGCATGAGATCTTTTATCTTCCATGGTTGAGCCATACAGGTTTCTGTGGAATTTTTGTGCAAAAGAGTTTTTGTGAAAATATGCCGATATGACTGGTATAAAAAAATTATTGAATTTCTTTTTTGTCTCAAAAACATAGGTTATGAACACCACATTGGAGGGTACTCGACAAGCTCATTCCAATAAGAGGTCATGAGATAAATTTTGGAGATAAAAAAATAAAATATAATACATGTACACTGTAAAACTGGAATGACGATTTTTTGTGAATAGTGCAGGCCGTGATCAGACATGGGATAAAATTTACATGTATCTGTTGACTTCTACGGGATATGGACAATTTGTAGATTTCGGAACGAGGCTTCCACTGGGTATGGGAAATTTGTCAGTGGCTGGGCAGACGTATCATAGGTTTCAATGAATATGGTCTCATACCATGTATCTATCAACCAATCAAATCAAACAATTCACTTTAGTAAATAGATAAAGAGATTTAACCAGTCCAAACGGGTTATCGCTTGTTTTTTGGAATACCCTGATTGTTACAAAAATAAGCCTTGGTAAATTCCACTTCCAATAAAAGAAGTTATGTTTATCTCTCTTGTAACCTTTAGGTGCTGCGGGGACGCGAAAACAGCCCATTTCATCACACTTTCTACGTTTGGTAGTCTGTGGAGGGTTACCAAATGCATTGCCTAATATTACTTGTATATCAATTGTTGTGTCACAGCCAGGTGTAACAATGATGAATGTTTAAAAAACATCTACAAGACACGTTTTGAGAAAGTGAAGATAACCCCCCCCCCCCCACCCCCCACCTCCCCCCAAAAAACAAAAAAACTAAAGAAACTGGACTTTATGATTCTGGAGAATTATGATTTTTTCAGATGAGATTGTATGATTTTCCATGACCCCAGAGCGTCTGATGGAATGTTTTTAACTGTCTTACTGAAGTTCCTTTATTGATGCTATGAGAAAACCATTATTAATGGTGGAGAGGGTTACTATCAATATCGTCGTCCTGGAAGTCAATGACCGACAAAGGATTTATGTTTCTTTGACACATAATAATAATTAAGAATTGAATGCAATTTTTATAATCTTTATTGGAGTATGAACGTGTGGGAATGGGTACAAATTATGTATGAATCCCTTCATTCAATTCTTATAATTACATTCCGTAACTGTTTAAACTACTTTTTACCAAACAACAAAGCAGAAAGACGAAAGAAAACATGTACGAACGAACGAGGCTTAAAACCACCCTCACACAAAATACAAAGCTCACAACTCTGATTTTTAATTTTCGCAACTTTAGAAATGGAAACGAGTATTTTAGTAACGGGCTTCATGCTACAGCTGAGAAATGTCACCAAAGAAACAGCAGCGGAGTTGATCACTGCGAGAGGCGCTAAAAGTTAAAAACCCACCTAAACACCGCCCGAATTACATTCTGTCAACTGCGCCCTACCGTAAATGCGGGTCAAAGTTCGACCAAATGTATTCATTGGAAAATGAATTACATTTGGTCATGACGTTTTCACCCAGCTGGCAAATGGGAATTGAGAATTTGGACCCAAAACATATAACTACATTAACAATGTAATTATTAAAAAATAAATACGGTTTAGAGCCAATGAATCCACGTAAGTGCTTTTAGGTTTTACAAGTAAAATAAAGAAAACATATGCTTTGTGAAATCTCGTAATTTGGGTTATAAATTAGATTAACTCAAAATGAACTGGTTCTGGGTATAATTTTTTGAAAAGATGAGTTTTAAGGCCAGTTTTGAATGATTTGTAAGTTTGTGATGACTGCAGGTGATCAGGCAGGGTGTTCCAGAGAAAGGCCCAGCAACTGAAAAAACCTGATCACCTGCCGTTAATAGGTCGCCTGGGTTATGGCAGAGTTTATTCGCAGATGAGGATCTTAGAGATCTTGAGGGAACATAGCGCTGAACTAGATTGCTGAGGTATGATGGTGCCACTCCATTAAGACAGTTATAGAGGGTGATAAGAACTTTGAATGTGATGCGTTCTTCAATAGGGAGCCAATGAATGTGGTAAAGAAGGGGTGTGATATGACATGATTTCCTCCTCCTTAAAATGACTCTCGCTGCGTGGTTTTGAACAAGCTGGAGTTTCTGCAGCAGGGACTGTTTACAACCATACAGTATAGAATTACAGTAGTCTAAGCGGCTGGTGACAAATGCATGGATTAACTGTTTCGCGATCTCTTCGTCCACAACGCCGCGTATCCTGCTAATATTTCGTAGGTGGTAGTAGGATATCCGACACACCTGTGTGACATGACTGTCAGCAGACAGATGCTCATCCACGAAATATCCGACGTTGCGCACCGCTGTCGTGGGAGAGATCGAATGACCATCAAATATGGGTTGTATTCGTGATACTTTTGCAAGCTGACGGGGTAGACCTAGATAGATAACCTCCGTTTTATCGGAATTCAGTTTCAGGACATTTGACGTCATCCACGATTTTATGTCATTCACACATCTTTCTAGTGGGTGAAACGCCCGCTCCTCATGCTGTGCCTTGAAATGAATATAGAGCTGCGTGTCGTACGCATAGAAATGGAAACTAAGTCCGTGCCTACGAATGATATCACCGAGGGGCAAAACATAAACAACATACAGCCGAGGCCATAGAACCGACTCCTGGGGTACACCGAACATCGAAGGAACGTCACTGGAATAAGTACCAGTAACATTCACTATTAGGGTGCGGTCTGAGAGATACGACCTCAGCCAGTCATGAGCCGTTCCCGTAATGCATATTCTGGTTTGCAGAATGTCAAGGAGGGCGGCATGATCAATGGTGTCAAATGCCGCACTCAAATATAACAAAACTAAACAAGAAACATCCTTCCGGTCCATCGACAAGAGAATGTCATTCTGGACCCGTAAAAGTGCAGTTTCGGTGCTGCAGAGTGGGGTGTAGGCCGACTGTAATTCATCAGACAGGCCACATCGTGACAGATGTTCCCGGAGTTGTTTCGCAGCTGCACGCTCTAGCAGCTTAGAAACAAAACTCAGGTTGGACACTGGGCGGTAATTTTTAAATATTTCAGGATCGAGTCCTGATTTTTTGAGGAGTGGAGTAACCAGCACCTGTTTCATGGTGGATGGGAATACGCCAGTCAACAATGATTTATTGACGATCTCCCGGAGCCATGGGACAAAAGCTGGTATACAAGATTTCAGCAGCTTAGTTGGGATAGTATCCAAAGGGCACTGCTCTGATGGGGATTTCAGTACCAAATTATGAAGATCTTCTTCAGTCAAGGGTCGGAATGAATTGAAATTAATATCGACCACCGATGACGTGTTTCCTATTGATGCAACATAGGGATGGGTGTTGGGACATGATGAAAGAATTGTCACGATTTTATCCTGGAATAAATGGGCCAACTATCTGCTAGCTCCACTTTGGATGTATGATCAGGTAGAACTGCACTACCCTTAGCATGTGAATCCCACTTCCAATAAAGGAGGTTACGTTTATCTCGGCGAATCCCACTTCCAATAAAGGAGGTTACGTTTATCTCGCAGCTACACATTGGATGTTATGGTTGCCCAAGAACAGACCATTTTCTCAAAATGTCTATGCTTGGCACCATGTGGAGGGTTAACAAACGCGTAGCAGAATATTTTGTCCATGCAATTTCTAATGTCACTCCAAGACCTTGAAACCTTACAGGATGTTTTTTAGAGAAATCCAGAAAACGGGAAGTTTAAGCTCTTAAGATGTATCTCTCCTTAACCAGCCTAAAATGGGTTAAGGCCTCAATTTCCGAATACCCTTAATACAAAAAATTGTCCTTATCAGTTCTGCGTCCGGTAAAAGAAGTTACGTTTCTCTGTGGCATTCCCGTTGAGTGTTGTTGGTGCCCCAAAACAGACTATTTTTCCCAAAATTTCGACATTTAGCAGCCCATGGAGGGTTAACTGATGCTTTCCGGAATATTTTATCCATGTAACTGGTAATGTGATTCCAAGACCTATCAATGGCTATTTTGTCTTGAAAACCTACAAGATGTTTGTAAAGAAATCCAGGGAAAACATTAATTTTTTAAGCTTTTGATGAGTATCGCTGTTTAACCAATACAAAACGGGTTAACGTTTGATTTTTTGAATACCCTTATTACTTACAAAAATGGTCCTCGGTGAATTCCATTTCCAACAAAGGGACTTATGTTTGTGTCTTGGGTACACATTGGGTGCTGTGGGAAATTTAAGCTTTTTAAGGGGTATATCTTTAAACCGTTCAAAATGGGTTAAGACGTCGATTTTGAATTCCCTTACTACATACAAAAATGTTTTCCTATAAATCTTGCGTCCGAAAAAGGAAGATACCTTTCTCTGTGAAATACCTATTCGGTGCTGTTGGTGTCCAAATACAGCATTGTTTTTAACTGTCTCACTAAAGGGTGCTGTTGGTGCGTGAAAACAGTGCATTTTATCAAAATGGTGATGTTTACCATCCGTGGAGGGTTAACGAACGCTTAACGGAATATTTTCTCTATGTAAAATGTAGGGTTAGACAAGGACCTGATAATTGTCATTTTGTCTTCAAAGTATGGAAGAAACATTTGGAGAAATTCACAGAAAATGGGAATTTTAAGCCTTTAGGGGTATCTCTCTTTAACCAGCTCACAATGGGTAAAGGCTTGAATTTTTGAATACCCTTATTACATACAAACAATGTTCCCTATAAATCTTACGACGGATAAAAGAAGTTATGTTTCTCTGTTACATATCATTTGGATGCTTTTAGTGTCTAAAAACCACCCGTTTTATCAAAAGTTTGATGTTTGGTAGCCCCTGGAGCGTTAACAAATGCTTACGGAATATTTTGCCCGTGTAACTAGTAATGTCAAACTAAGACCTTTGAATGGCCAATTTTCTTGAAATCTACAAGATGTTTTTAAAGAAATCCAGGGAAAATATGAATTGTTTAGCTTTTGATGGGTTTTGCTGTTTAACCAGCCCAAAATGCGTTAAGGCTTGGTTTTTTGAATACCCTTATTACTTACAGATATTATCCACAGTGAATTTCCCTTCCAATAAAGGAAGTTATTTTTATTCCTCTGCTACACGTTGGGTGGAGTGGGTGGCTGAAAACAGCCTATTTTATCATTGTTTTGATGTTTGAGAGCCTGTGGAGAGTTAACAAACGCTTATAAGAATATTTTGTTCTTGCAACTTCTAATGTCACACCAAGACCTGCGAATCATCAATTTTTTTGAAAATCTACACGACATTTTAGAGAAATTCTCGTAAAACACAAATATTTAAGCATTTGAGGGGTATCGCTCATTAACCAGTCCAAAACGGGTTAACGCTTGGTTTTTTAAAATAACCTTATTACTAACAAAAATGGTTCTCGGTGAATTCCACTTCCGTGAAAAGAGATTATGTTTATCTCTCGGGTACATATTGGGTGCTGTGGGCGCCCTAAAACAGCCCATTTTCTCAAAATTATGATGCTTGGCAGCCTGTATAGGGTAAATAAACGCTCACTGGGAATATTTTGTCCATGCAACTTGTAATATCACACAAAGACCAGCTAATAGACAATTTTTCTTGAAAACCTGCAAGATGTTTTTACAGAAATCCACAGAAAATGGGAATTTTAATCGTTTAAGGGGTATCTTTGATTTTTGAATACCCTTACCACTTACAAAAATGTTTCCTTATAAAGTCGGCGTTCGATAAAAGAATGTACTTTTCTTTGTGGTTTTCCCATTTAGTCCAGGCACATTAGACATAAAAATGAGAAAGTAAGGAAAAAAATCGGAGAAAGCTGATTTTTTTTATATGTTTCCGGGACACACATTGCGGATAAAGTGTGAAAAGTCCCCGCGAATCCGAGTTGAGCTTTGTTAGTTATAGCGTTTTTTTGATGAAAAAAAAATTTAAAAAAAAATTCGACCCAGCTCCATATTTCTCATTCTTATTCGCCTTAGTAGGGTGAGAATCATAAATATCGTGCTGAATTATATTGAGAATACATACCCCCAACAGAAAATGCCAACTTTGTACCAATCCTCACACTCAATGGTGAAATATTCACGAAAATGTACAAAATTACGAAAAAAAGTTTATTGTTTTCATACACACAACGGTACACAACGTCCATTAAATCAAATCTACGACTACTTTGGGAGTTAAATTATATATCAAAAATTGCAGAAAAGTAGTGGCTTTATAGTGATATATAACAATAGTCATTTATTCCATAATGAACTGGTGAAACGTGTGAAATATTAACCATACCCCCTAAACTCAAATTCAAACGGCATCGACTTTTCTCATTCAAATACCGTCCAACCCGAGCACAATTTACACTGCTCTCATGTTTGCACAAACTGAATGTGAGAAATAGGGACTGAACGTTTGTCCAGTGACGTTTGACCAACCACTTTATATCAAAGCAGTGGAGATTGTGTCTTCGTCAGATAAGTTGTCAAAAGTTTTCGTTAGACTCGGCGGCTTCCATATGATTATGTCATATTTAGGGGCAATTGGTTCGATCATGGCTGGTAGCGGCTTGGATGAACTTTGGGGGACTGTTTATGCTGGTGAGTCAATCCATCATTTGATCAGTGGTCATGCATGTTCAAGAGCAGTTCGTGCCCATTTGTTAACACAAATTGCCATTACAAAACTTGTGTTTGAAGAAAGCCGAACACTAGATAACATAGACTGCACAGAAGTCAATGAAATATTCTGTGGACTTGCCAGAGGTGACTGTACAACAGCTGACGCTGTCAATCAAGAAAGTGTCAACCATCTACTGTCAAAATTACACGAACTGCTCCAGAATGCGTCCGTAGGACGCACAGGAAAGCTTTGGGTACAATACTACGAGCAAATAGGTCTTCTCCAGTTGTTCTTGAGAGCAGAGCGCACAGGCGACTGGGAACTCCACACATATTGTGTTCGCAATATGATTCCAGTATTTCACGCAGGTGGTCATTTTGCATACGCAAAAAGTTCTCATCTCTATTTGCAGCAGATGAATGAGCTAACAGAAATAATGGAACAGGATGATTTGAAGTTGTTCACTGAGAAAGGTTACTTTACCATAAGGCGCTCAGATAAATTCTGGGACGGGATATATTCTGATCAGACCATAGAGCAGTGTTTAATGAGAATGTTCAAGCTCCCTGGTGGTCTCACACATGGCAGGGGAATAACCGATAGCACTGTTACGAAATGGGTACATGGACTACCTCTTTGCCTTCCGATATGTAATGCTCTCGAAAATTTTGTTCATGTTCACACTGGTCATGGCGAACAACATCGGGATCTCCGTCAAAGTTCACAATTGACTGATGCCAATGATATCACCAAATTATTGAACTGGCTCAGAGTGCATTCCCCTCTTCAGAATAGAGATCCACTACAATTAGTCTCTATAGCAACCGGGCTTGTGGCCGACGAAACTGTGACCAAGTTCGCAAAATTGGTGAATGTTGCGTATCGAATGTTGTAAGCAAAACGTTCAACAGCATCAAACTACGACGTGTTGACACTGTGAAGTCTTTCGCATCGA
Organism: Pictodentalium vernedei; assembly: GCA_031216915.1. Taxonomy (NCBI): domain Eukaryota; kingdom Metazoa; phylum Mollusca; class Scaphopoda; order Dentaliida; family Dentaliidae; genus Pictodentalium; species Pictodentalium vernedei. The sequence continues at coordinate 340,349,079 of CM062288.1, read as the reverse complement.
TGGCAAATAGCATCAAAGTCCGTGGAAGTAAGGTAGTGATTGACCCCACAATTCTGTTCAACCGCATCACATGTGTTATTCAGTCACAAGCAGAGATGGAAGAGTATCTCAAATATGAACTCGCCCCGAAACCACCAGCATTGTTTGATTCTGCTGGAATGAGGAAGACACAGAAAAGCACGCTCGGTAAGATCCTCAAAACATACGGTTCCGAGCAAACTAAAATCCCAGAACATTCTCTGTTTGTTGTAGATGGTGGATTTTTATTGAGGGCAGTTGTATGGCCTAAACAGTCGTCATATAAGGACATATGTACATCATATTCCAATTATCTAGTGAGACATTTTGGGGCGAACGTCGTGGTTGTTTTTGATGGTTATGCTTGTACAATGTCGACAAAGGGCATGGAACAAGCCCGTAGATCTAAAGACAGGTATTCCATTGATATCAATATCTCACCCGAGTTACCAGCCACCACACCCCAATCCGATTTCCTTGCAAATGCCAAGAACAAAACCCAACTGATCGATCTTCTAATGCAGGAGCTATCTGCTATCAATATTCAGTCCAAGCAGGCCGAGGCTGATGCTGATGTACTGATAGCCGAAACTGCACTTGACATCGCTCAAGATGACAACAATGTTGTCGTTGTGGGAACAGACACAGACTTGTTAGTCATTCTTACCTCTCGAGTTCAACCGGGATGTAATATTCACATGATGTATTCCATTACCCCAAACTTACTAGTTTCAGTTAGTGAAATAGCAACCAAAATGGGTGACCATAGAAGCAACCTCCTTGTAGCACATTCTATAAGTGGTTGTGACACTACTTCTGCACTCTTTCGAGTTGGTAAGAAGAAAGTATTCAGTACAATTGTCTCCGATGTTACTAGCGACTCACACCAGTATGTCAACACAATTTTGGCGGATGACAGTACACCAAGTGCAGTAGCCGCTGCCGGGGAACAACTTCTCCTGATCTTATACGGGAGTAAAACTGTTTCCTCTCTCGACCAATATAGATATGTCACTTACAAGCGTTATGTAGCAAAATCTAAACTGAATAAACCCATCGACCTAGCCTCACTCCAACCAAGCAGCGATGCTGCACAACAACATGTCTACAGATGTTATCTCCAGGTCCAAGAATGGCTGGGCACTTCGCTTCCTCTGACGGATTGGGGGTGGTCGCTAGACAATGGACTTCTTGTACCGACTGCAGCCACAAAGCCATGTGCCCCCGATAACCTACTGAATCTGATCAGTTGTGGTTGCAAGAGTGCTTGTACAAAAAGGTGTGGGTGTAAGAAGGCAGGACTCTCTTGCTCAGGTTTGTGTAATTGCAGTTCGGATTCTTGTAACAACCACAGAAACACCGTCCTGTCGGAAATTTCTGAGTTCGATGAATAATATGTATATAGGTCATGTCATTTCTGTATATAGCGTTGATAATAGTCAATGTAACTTAATCCATGTTGATTGATTTGTACATTCTGTAAATATTATTTATTGATTTTTGTACATTCTGTAAATATTATTTATTGATCTAATGCTGCCAGACACAGACGTGTCTGTTCGGTCCCAAGCCCGAAAATAGTTGAGTTCTCATGCTGACGAATTTTATGCCAAAAGGGGAACTCGGCCAGAAGCAGAGGGGGTCTTCCATAATGTCTATTTTGTAAGCAATGATAAAAGTCTTCAAATGGTGGTGGATTTTTTATCGTCTGTCCAACTAACATCCCGTTCTGTACTACGACCCTTTGGGCAAATCCGTTAGGAAAATCGTCATTTTTTGCGTAAATCCGATACTTTTTTGTGAATTTTCAATAATTTTTCGCAGAAATTGTCACAGAATGCACATTTTCCTCTAGGTAAATGTATATTAGACATTATGTAGCTCGAAATACGCGTAAACAAAAAATACAGTTGGATCAATTCGAGGTTACAAAGTTCGTGCGATTTTTTAAAATTTTTTTCAAACGCGTTTTCGAAAAAAGGCTGTAGAAAAAAAAGCTCAACTGGGATTTTAGGGGACTTTTGTCTAATCGTTCAGTGACATGTACTCGACATTCCCTGAAAAAATCAGCTTTCTCCGATTTTTTCCCCTAGTGAAACCTAATGTTCTTGGGCTAATTGGGGGCTTATGATGTAAAAAAACAGCCCATTTTATCACAATTTTGACGTTTAGTAGCCCGTAGAGGGTTAACGAATGCTCATTGGAATATTTTGTCCATACAGCTTGTAGTGTCACACTAAGACCTGCGAGTGGGCAATGTTTCTTGAAAACCTACTGGACTTCTTTAGAGAAATCCACAGAAAACATGAATTTTTTAGCTTTTGAGGGGTAGTGCGTTTTAACGCTTCGTTTTCTGAATACCTTAATTACTTACAAAATTGATCCTCAGTGAATCCCACTTCCAATAAAGGAAGTTATGTTTATCTCTTGTGTATCATTTGGGAGCTATGGGGGCCCGAAAACAGCTCATTTCATCAAAATTGCTATGTTTGGCAGGTTGCGGAGGGTTAACAAATGCATTGCCTAATATCTCTTGTTTTTCAATGGTCGTGTCACACACAGGTCTAACAATGATGAATGTTTGAAAGAAATCTACTAGACGCGTTTTCGAGAAAGTGCCTATAAACCCTAATTTTGACAGTTTCTTGACAATTCTGGCGAAAAAAGGGTTAAATAAAAAAATCCGCTTTGGTACACCTTTAGATTTTATGTCCCTCTATGTGTGAGAAAATATGTGTGAAAATCGGTCGAATATGACTTCTGAATCGTATGGACAAAAAAAAACCAAAACAACAAATACTCAAAAAATAATAATCCGTAGAAAAACAATAGTCTTTTCCAGAGGGAAAAGCCTAAAAAATAATAATCCATAGAAAAAGAAGAGTCTTTTCCAGAGGGAAAAGCCTAATTATTACAAAGGCCAACTAATCTGATCCGTTGGTTCAGACGGGTTGACACAGCCAGATCACTCAAATTAAACAAAACGCTGCGTTTGCTCGCTCGTGGACAATCTGGTCTCGACAACGCGACGGCGTATGACAACCAAGACTGTTTGACAGTTGGTATAATTTGTACATTATCGGGCAGATTTAAGACGTCCTGTTAACCCCCTGCACACTGATGTCAAAATATCTCAAGTTTAAGGTGCAATTTTTTCCCATAATGCAACTGGGAATTTAACCAATTCAATCTTGTTTGACAGATCTCAATGAGCTCTGTCAAACAAGATTGAATTGGTTAAATTCCCAGTTGCATTATGGGAGAAATGGCTACTTGAAATTTGGATATTTTGACATCAGAGTGAAGGGAGTTAAAATATGATTAGTTTTGAGCTGGTGTTAACATGTGCGCACAAATTCGAAATGGAATTTTCGAAAGGTGTTTTTCGATTTCGATTATTTATACTGAACACCCGCGCAAATTATAACAAAGGAATTTTTAATCGGTGATAGGGGTATGTTTTGCGTGGAATTAAATGACATCGTTGAGTCTTCATCGCATCTGCGCGATATAAATAGCACTGAAAAATGGCTACGTACTGGGGAAACTCCAGAAGGTGCAAACTCCTGCGCTCAGGGTCGCCCTCCGTACTCCCTGGGATACACCTATCAAAACACCCCACGACAGAACCGAAATCCCAACCATAAAGGACCGCATGGCCTCCCTAGCCGCAAAGAATCACGACCGGTTTGCCGACAGCCAACTAATATCCGAACTACGAGCAATTTGCAAAAGCCGACAAAAACCACACAACGCCAACATTTAATGTAACAGCGGTGTAAGTAGGCACCAGACCGCGGAGGTCAGGGCAGGAAACACCCCCGAGTATGGCTCTTTGGTTGAGACCTGCCCCTCCCCCTTTTTCGACCAGTAGATTCCCAAAAAGGCGAGTAAAACGGGGCAGCCGTGACCCTCTGCCGACTCAGCTAAAATCTCTGTAATTTAATGTCTAAAAATTAGCAAATACTGGAAAGAGAAGGTGAACATGCAGGCAGCAATAACGGCTCAACCGTGATCTTCTACCTTTCTTGACCCATCCAAAAAGGTTCCAATGCAGGTCTGCCCCCGAACCAGGGAAGTTCGGGTTTTCTTTGGGTGGTCCCCGAAAGGGGCCGTTGTTGTCGTCTATCCAAAACATTAAACTAAACAGCCGGAAATTGATTAAACAGCCTGAGGCAGACTTTACTTGCCAATGATGGCCCACCATCGCTCCACGACTCAACGTCGAAGTGGCAGACTTTATATGTCCGAAAAACACTACAACACCCTCGGGGAGAGGTAGCACCTTTGTGAGAGGAACCCCTCTCGCTCTGGTCCTCACCCGAGGGTCCAGTCAACGAACTACACAAAGTCATCTCAACACTACTGGCCATCCAGTCTGGAACACCTGCCGAGTACGCGAACCATTTTCCTCCTTTAACACTCCCTGACATACAGCTACCAAATAACATACAGTCACAGAGGGTCGAAAGGGGCTTGCCCCACAACGTCCCTGCTTGCCTTTAGCGCACGAAAATCCTTCATTCAATCGTCTACATTCTTAGAAATCATTCAGATAATGGAACTGGCACAGTAAGAGCGGGACGAAGTACGTCGGCGACAATCCGTTAGAATATTTACTGATCGCAAAAACCCTGTGAGACATTTTGATGATGTAAGAGATTTCTAAAGCATTTTAGAATTTCCAAAGAATCTGTGAGGCGTCTTTTGAACGTCATCGCCTAAGACATAGATCGGCCAACTCGAAAAAGTCACTCGGTGCCATCCAATTTGCAGTTATGTGCAGAGCTTCTCTTCTGCTCAACGGGTTCATTCCAGGTTGTGATCGGCCATTCACACGGGATATCACAACCAGCAATTAGTTACCTTACCAATGGCAATTTGCAGGAAAAAAGAAAACTTTCTGACAATGCTTTCTGCTATGGATAAAATAAATAGCATCAAAGATGGCATGGGTAGCATAATGGACTGCGTTGTTGAAACACCCATTCCAATTTCTAACCCAAGAGGGCTCCATGCTAAGCGCTTTATAACAGAAAAAGGATGGTACAGCGTTTTATAACAGAAAAAGGATGGTACAGCCTCAATGCCCAGATAGACTGCGACCATGAGCTGAAATTCTTGAATATAGTTTCCAAATGGGATGGTTCTGCGAATGACGCACGTACGATTGATTCCTCGCAAATTAAAACCAGATTCGAGAATGAGCAATTTTGAGATATCCTTATCTACGACGCAGCATGTGAAGGAACCTGGTACACATCTTAACGACCGTGCGCCAACCTGCCACCGAAGAGGAACGACGTTACACCAGAGGCCGCAAGAAAACCGGAAATGTAATTGAGCGTGTATTTCGGGTGTACAACGAGGATTTCCATAGCCTTTGGTAACAGGCTGGGGTGAAGTTGGCGTCTCTGTTGATGGCGTAGTTCCCGAATTGTTTTGGGAATCGTCATCATAAACAGAGTGCATTTGGGAAATTTCACCTCGAATTCAGGCTTGTTTTTTCAACGTTTGGTCGTCCAAGTCTGGTTGTTCCGACGGACCACCTCCACTTATCTTTCTTCTTGACTTGGCTGTGTATCAAAGTTAGTGTGTGTGTGTGGGGGGGGGGGGGGGGGGGGTATTATCTAGGGAGGGGACGGGGGTACGTACAGAATATGATGCGAAACGCCATCCGAGCCGCAACGCGGAGAGATGGGAGCGAGAACGAGATGGGGTGACCCTGACTGTCAAAAGTGTCGTTGGAGGGGGTCCGGGGGCCTCTTCCGGGAAAAATTTAAAATTCGAGACAAAAAAGCAATTTGCTTGACTTTGTGTCCATAATTTTTTAAATAATTGACCGCATTTGTGCCAATAAACTGAGATACATCGGATTTCGCAAAAAATTGATATTACGCACCCCTCATCCATCTTACAAGTATAAATATGTAGCTATTAAAATTTATTGCTTAATATTCCCTAAATGGGTTAACATAGGGGGAGGCATGTCTGAAATAAATTTGGGGCATGTACTACCCCCCCCCCACCCTGAGTCCTCCCTCACCCCCCCCCCCCCCACACCTTTGCTACGCCACTGTGTGTACATCACTTTTCTTGTTCTCCACTAGGGATACGAGCTCTCCAATTAGTTGAATGAGCGTTAAACGATCATCAGAAATAAACTTCATGCTTCTAGTTGCCTTCGTTGACATGCCCAGCCCAAGTCGTGAAAAAGTGCAGTGTAATATTATACGCAGACAGAGTTATGACGACCCATAAAAAAGTGTATTACTGAAAAGATTAGTATAGAAGTCGTGAGACAAGAATATATCAAAATGAACACGCATAGTTAAGACCATTTACAATACAACAGTTTCGAAAAGAAAGGTTAGTGTTTGAGGCGAAACTATCATGATATTTACACGGAGTTATATCCTCGATTCAATTACCTTGATGCAACGATTGTATTAACTTGAAAGGACCACCTATTCGTGCCTCGTAAAAATATATTTATAATACATTAATTGATTTGTAACTTCAACATTGTAACGCGGTTTCTTCATTAGCTTAAGTGTGTCTGAAGGACATTTTATTCTCTAAAACATCAATTAGACTTATAGACAATTTACATTGCCCTGTGAAGAATGTCTGGCTTACGTGCGTACATTTCGAAGCACGTCTATAGTTACAGCTTCTCTTGCACACTCGATGACAATTAAATATTTCAATATCAAGAATGATCTAAATGGCTAAAAGATTAAATTATTACTGATCTCTCTTTTCCAATTTTATATTTACTTTTATCATATGACTCGTCCGTTTTGTTCACTTTAAAACATTTGATATTTTGTTTTCATATTAATCAGTGATAAATAAAGCCTTCCTTCAATTTAATTGGTCAATTTCAAAACTAGACAATTTGATTGGCTGGACAAAATAAAACTGGGCCACATTTTCATATTTTGCCTAATTAGAGTTGGGAGCTTTTATTGGTCAATTTCTAAACTGGACAATTTGATTGGCTAAACAAAATACAACAGGGTGACATTTGCATAATTTCAGTAGGGAGAATTTACGTTATCTGTCCTATTTAGGGTGGGTGAAATTGTATTAATCTTTTACCTACAAGAAAAACGTGATTCATTTTTTTTTTATATTTTCAGTTTTTGCTTCCAAACATAGGTTATGACCCCTCATTGGAACGAGCTCGTTCCAATGAGGGGTCATAACCTGTGTTTTGGAAGCAAAAAATGAAAATTTTTAAGTGCCGTCTGCAACTCAAGTTAGGTGATGGGTTAAAAAGTCATACTAAGTGGCTAATTTGTGCGCGTGTGTGTCATATGATAAATAGAATATGACATGAGTGTTTTTCTCAAATAATATTTATGAAACTCGTCCGAATTTTCCGTAGACTCGTTTCATAAATATTAAATGAGAAAAACACTCATTTCATATCCTCTATTTATTGTTTGTTCGTGGACGCGGAATTTTTTATATACGTAACAAATTATGAATAACGGATACAAACAGTAAGTTAAATCTACTACTTGACTTTGCGACATTTTCGTCTCAAACGGCTAAAATCAAAGCTAAAACTGTTGACAATAATTATCAAGATCACGATTCAATCAGAGAAACTCTGGGCCGTACTTTGTCAGAGCGCGAAATCAATGGTGGTATATGCCCCCATTTTCGTTGCCACAATAACAAGTGATGCACTTTAAAAATATATGACTATGTGCCTTCTGAAGTTGTTTAAAATGAAAGTACCATTTTATCTCGTCTATTTTGTAATGAAGAGAGTTTTCATGAAAATACATTTATAGTCTATATTTGAAGTCTTTTCGGAAGAGTGATGCAAAATATGATATATTTCTGTCAGCCGTATGGATGAACGTCATGGCGTCCATTTAAGGCGAACTGTTTATACAGCATGCTTCACAGTCAAACCCAGGTTCTGAGTTGTCAACCTGTAATTACATTTTACATTGGTACCTCTTAAATATATAAACAAACTCCCTTAACTCTTAGAATACCAACGCCCTGGATGTATTATTTCAGTCAATACTGTCAACGGCGTTGAGTCGTTCAGTAATAATTTATTCCAACATCTTTGTCGAGCTGTTATATTCAATTTTTACTGAGCCTCGCTTCAGATTATTTTGCTCTTTATATCATCTGCTATATCGTTCCCTACTAATTTGTCCTTCACGCAAAAATTTATGAACACCGAGTTGATAGGGTTAATATTAGTTACCCCGTGTCTGATCACGTGGTACGGGTTGTTACCTACCCGAGGCCAGCCGTATCCCATGAGGCCGAAGGCCGAAGGCCTCATGGGATACGGCTGGCTTCGGGTAGGTAAAAACCCGCACCACGTGATCAGACACGGGGTAACGAATTTATCTATTGCCTTTCCGTTTTAGAAGTACAATCTATTTCATGTGTGAACACGCACAGCATGACATCTTTTATCTTCCATTGTTGAGCCATACAGGTTTCTGTGGAACTTTTGTGCAAAAGAGTTTTTGTGAAAATATGCCGATATGACTAGTATAAAAAAAAATTATTGAATTTCTTTTTTTCTTTTTTGTCTCAAAAACATAGCTTATGAACCCCACAGTGGAGGGTACTCGACAAGCTCATTCCAATAAGGGGTCATGAGCTATATTTTAGAGATAAAAAATTAAAATATAATACATGTACACTGTAAAACTGGAATGACGCGTCTTCTACGGGGTATGGACAATTTGGAGATTTCGGAACGAGGCTTCCACTGGTTATGGGAAATTTGTCAGTGGCTGGGTGGACGTATCGTGGGTTTCAATGAATATGGCCTCATACCACGTATCTATCAACCAATCAAATCAAAAAATTCACTTTAGTTAATAGATAAATGGAATTATTCGTGATAATCATGCACATGGTTATACAGAATTACCTAATTTCTGCATTATTCCAACTGAATCTTTTTCCTGTTCTTTTTGTAGTGTGTTTCCTTGTACAACTTTTATCTTACTTTTAGGAACACTTTGACATTTATTAATTATGTGCTGGGAAAGTTTGATGGAAACCAAAAACACAATTTCTAATACATGTAGTCCATTAAAACTTGTCAATTTATCCCTGACAACAACCATATTTAACCCTTTACCTAACATGAAAAATAGACGACACTTGCATAAAAAATTCTTGAACAACTAATTCTGTTCATTTTTTGTCTGAAAAACATCGGTTATGACCCCTCATTGGAACGAGCTCGACGAGCTCGTTCCAATGCGGGGTCATAACCTATGTTTTTGAGACAAAAAATGAAAAAATAATGAAAATTAACTGGCGATTTTTTGAAAATAGCGCTGGCCGGTTTTGGCCGTTACGTTGGGTAAAGGGTTATAGACGTTTACGACAAACACATGTTGTCATTCCTATGTACCACGTGCTAACCTTGTGTTATAGTGATTGGATGGAACGTTTTTACAACGGTTTTTCGGGTTGTTGAAGAGTGAAAAGCATGCTACGTTTGAAGTTCTGTGTTAAGATCTTCATATGGCTTGCACTTGTAAAGCCATTCGCAGCTTGCTCGTTCTAGGTGCCAGGGGAATTTGCATCCAAATCCGCCCACTCTTTTTCAAAAGTCACTCTTACCCCTTTTAGGTAGTGATGTGTGATATGATTGCAGAAGGGTACAACATGAACATTTATGGAAATAAAGTTTGTTGCACTTACGTAGGCACTTTTACTTGTGTCAGCGTCTTTCGACTTTCATTTTATAAATAATTTGTATTCATTTGATCTAGGCAAATCAGAAAATAAATCAAATGTTCAGCCATTTTTGGTCATGTAACTATCAACGTAATCAGATCGTCTACTTACTGATGTTCAGTTCACTACATAACGTGATCAAAGAATGGATGTAAGCCTTCCGTAATAATACATTATCAATTTGGATGACTGACAAAGCTTGGCCGTGGCCTTTGTTTTCTAGGCGCCGCCACGTGTCGTTCGTGGATAGGTGTGGGCAGCGCTGGTCTGTGATTGGGTTCGATAGGTCAACTAAATTGACATTTCCACCAATCGAGTTAAACATAAGGCAAAGTTTTACCTCAGTGTTACACAAAAGATTATTTCCTATTACAGCTGTTCCACCATGCCAAAAATATATTTAAAAGTTGTACTTTACACCACAACACCACAAGCTTTTTTATTTCTAAATGAAACAAAACACTGCATTTTCATTGGTTGAGAGGTACGGCGTAATTTACATTCCACAGTGGCTTTTTTACACCGTCGTGGTTAACCACGGTGTAAAAACAAGAATATACAATAGCAGGCTATATGGCTAAAAAAAGTACCCATTTTTAATTGTTAATTCATACCTTTTGCTCGGTTATGTTAGAACAAAAATAAAAATGCAGGAAATTTAATATTTATGTGCATTAAAATATTACAGATATGGGGTCATTGGAACTGGCGCCAATGACATCCATAATTGTCTGGTTTTATTTATTAAGAAACTTACCAAGTACAAATTTTTTGTCAGTTTTTGCCCACAATCTAAATTAAAGTATTAAGTACACCAAAATTCTTGGAAATAAATCCGTTATTCTTGTGTTTTCCAGGGTGTATGGGTATTTACACCGGTTTGAAAACTCATACACCCTTCGGCTTCGCCTCAGGGTGTATGAAAACTCATACACCCTTCGGCTTCGCCTCAGGGTGTATGAGTTCCCAAATCGGTGTAAATTTCCATGCACCCTGGAAAACACAAGAATAACTAATAGTATCGCTGTTGTGATTAGAGTAAATAAAGTATGTTCGATTGGATGGTTGATTGATTGATTGATCGATTGATTGATTGATTGATTTTATGGTTTTAGGAGCCTTACATCGGCGAGATTAGGAGTATAAGAGGTCACTTGATGGACACCCAGGACTTTTCTAGCACAACTTCCCAGAGATTGCTTCCGAAAATGGACTGCAAAATTCGCCATTTCCTTGAATCCCTGTACGATTTGAATGACATTATATAAATATCGGATTAAATTCACCACAAGCCACTCGATGTGGTCTGAAAATGACTGACGGTTTTTAATACAATAAACAGGTAATTTGCGTTGTTACTCCTGTCCCAGTCCTATGTCCCCTGAATTCCGAGCACCAGGATTAGTACACCGGCTCCCCGTCTCGCTTACCGGCCCGGATTATAGGTAATTTTCGTTGTTACTCCTGTCCCAGTCCTATGTCCCCTGAATTCCGACCACCGGGATTAGTACACCGCCTCCCCATCTCGCTTACCGGCCCGGATTATAGGTAATTTGCGTTGTTACTCCTGTCCCAGTCCTGTGTCCCCTGAATTCCGAGCACCAGGATTAGTACCCCGGCTCCCCATCTCGCTCACCGGCCCGGATTATAGGTAATTTGCGTTGTTACTCCTGTCCCAGTCCTGTGTCCCCTGAATTCCGAGCACCAGGATTAGTACACCGCTTGCCCATCTCGCTTACCGGCCCGGATTATACAACCCGATATAGCTTTAGTAGATTATTAGATTACAATTTTTGTTTTAAACGATATTTATCTGAACAAAATGTTATGGTGTGTCAAGGACCGGGGCATATGCCGTCATCAAAGCCACGTTAACAATCTATTACAAGTCAGTTTGAGCTATCTGCCAATTGAAGTAAACAATAAAGCGATTGATCACGTTTTGCGTCAAATACTCACTAATCAAATTCCCGGAGCAACGTTTATTTTCATCTGCTAGCGTACTTTTTTATGAAAGCTAACATTACGCCCTCTGTTATTTTGTATTTCTCGAATAATTACAACCTCCTGTTATACACCTTCAATGCTGTCATTATATTAAGATCCGTTATTTTAGTGCTATTTTCAGATATTATAAACACATTTTCCGCCAAAGAATAAAAAGAAGATAATTACAAAGATTACTGTCCTCCACTTACACCCATGTCGCCACTAGATACAAAGAAAGGTTAGTGTCGTATTATTTTCATATCATTTTCAGACTGCAGAAAATTGTCAGTCACAGAATAAAGAGAACAATTAGAGATAAATAATTGAGAAGCAATTGACGCATTACACTCTTGATAGATACGTGTGATTTCATCAAATCTAAAATTACGATTTATAAAGATGTTTAAAACAAGCTTTAGCAAATGTGTGTTCTACAACTCCGCTTGTACACTGATGTCAAAATACCAAGAATTAATATCTTTCCAAGAATTTAACTTGAAATTTAACCAACTCCAGTCTGGTTTGGCAGAGCCCATTGAATTTGCAAAAACAAAATCAGAGAAATAAATACCGAAATCTTATTTTGACATTAGTGTTCGCAACATTAAATCTTATGTTGAAATTTGCGTATGCAGGTTTAAATCTGATTTTTACACCAATGTAAAGAGGATTAAATCTTAATTTGACTTCAGTATACAAATGGTTAAATCTTATACAGAGGGTGAAACCTTATTTGGCATTAGTGTATAGAGGATAAAATCTTATTTTGACATTAGTATACAGAGAATAAATCTTATTATGACATTAGTATACAGAGGATTTAATCTTATTTTGACATTAGTGTACACAGGATAAAATCTTATTTTGACATTAGTGTACACAGGATAAAATCTTATTTTGATATTTTGATATTAGTATACACAAGGATTTCAGCTTAGTTTGCCATTAGTATACAGATGATTAAATCTATCTTAATTTGACATTAGTGTATAGAGGATACAAACGTATTTTGACATTAGTATACAGATGATTAAATCTATCTTAGTTTGACATTAGTGTATAGAGGATACAAACGTATTTTGACATTAGAATACAGAGGATTAAATCTTATTTTGACAATAGTATACAGAGGAGACAACCTTATTCTAACATTAGTGTACAGAGGATTAAATCATAATTTGACATTAGTGTACAGAGGATTAAATCATAATTTGACATTAGTGTACAGAGGATTAAATCATAATTTGACATTAGTATACTGAGGGTTAAATCTTATTCTGACATTAGTATACAGAGGATTCAATATTATTTTGAAATTAGTATACAGAGGATTAAATCTTATATTGACGTTAGTATACACAGAACGTTAAATGTTATTTGGACATTAGCGTATACAGAGTAAAATCCTATATTGACAATAGTATACAGATGATTAAATCTTATTTGGACATTAGTGCATAGAGAGTAAAATCCTATTTGGTCATTAGTATACAGGTGATTAAATCTTATTTGGACATTAGAGTATACAGAGTAAAATCCTATATTGACAATAGTATACAGATGATTAAATCTTATTTGGACATTAGTGCATAGAGAGTAAAATCCTATTTTGTCATTAGTATACAGGTGATTAAATCTTATTTGGACATTTGTGTTTTGTATAGAGAGTAAAATCCTATTTTGTCATAAGTACACTCATAATTAAATCTTATTTGGATATTAGTGTATAGAGAGTAAAATCCTATTTTGTCATTAATATACAGACGATTAAATCTTATTTGGATATTAGTGTATAGAGAGTAAAATCCTATTTTGTCATAAGTACACTCATAATTAAATCTTATTTGGATATTAGTGTATAGAGAGTAAAATCCTATTTTGTCATTAATATACAGACGATTAAATCTTATTTGGATATTAGTGTATAGAGAGTAAAATCCTATTTTGTCATAAGTACACTCATAATTAAATCTTATTTGGATATTAGTGTATAGAGAGTAAAATCCTATTTTGTCATTAATATACAGACGATTAAATCTTATTTGGATATTAGTGTATAGGTTAAACCTTATTTTGACATTACTGAACAGAGGATTTAACCCTTTACCTAACATGAAAAGCAGACGACACTTGCAAAAATAATTCTTGAATAACTAATTTTTTTCATTTTTTGTCTCAAAAACATAGGTTATGACCCCTCGTTGGAACGAGCTCGACGAGCTCGTTCCAACGAGGGGTCATAACCTATGTTTTTGAGACAAAAAATGAAAAAAATAATGAAAATTAATTGGCGATTTTTGAGAATAGCGCTGGCCGGTTTTGGCCGTTACGTTGGGTAAAGGGTTAAACTCATTTTAACATTAGCATACAGAGGATAAAGTCTGTAGAGAGTTAAATCGTAGTTTGACATTAGTATGCAGGGGATTAAATCTTGTTTTGACATTAGTATACAGAGGATTAAATCTTAGTTTGACATTAGTGTATAGATGATAAGAAGGTATTTTGACATTAGAATACAGAGGATTAAATCTTATTTTGACATCAGTATACATAGGGTTATATCTTATTTTGACATTAGTGTACAGAGGATAAAATCTTATTTTGACATTGGTATAGAGGGGATTAAGTCCTATTTTGACATTAGTATACAGAGGATTAAATCATATTTTGACAATGGTACACAGAGGAATAAACCCTATTTTGACATTGGTACACAGAGGATTAAATAATATTTTGACAATGGTACACAGAGGAATAAACCCTATTTTGACATTGGTACACAGAGGATTAAATCATATTTTGATAATGGTACACAGAGGAATAAACCCTATTTTGACATTGGTACACAGAGGATTAAATCATATTTTGACAATGGTACACAGAGGAATAAACCCTATTTTGACATTGGTACACAGAGGATTAAATCATATTTTGACAATGGTACACAGAGGAATAAACCCTATTTTGACAATGGTACACAGAGGATTAAATAATATTTTGACATTAGTATACAGAGGATTAAATCTTATTTTGACATTAGTAAACAGAGGATTAAAGCTTATTTTGGCATTAGTGTATAGAGGATAAAATCGTCTTTTGACATTAGAATACGGAGTATAGAGAGTAAAATCCTCTTTTGTCAATAGTATACAGGTGATTAAATCTTATTTGGACATTAGTGTATACAGAGTAAAATCCTATACTGACAATAGTATACAGATGATTAAATCTTATTTGGACATTAGTGGAAAGAGAGAAAAATCCTATATTGACAATAGTATACAGATGATTAAATCTTACTTGGACATTAGTGCATAGAGAGTAAAATCCTATTTTGTCATTAGTATACAGATGATTAAATCTTATTTGGACATTAGTGTATGGAGAGTAAAATCCTATATTGACAATCGTATTTGGACATTAGTGTATAGAGAGTAAAATCCTATTTTGTCAATAGTATACAGATGATTAAATCTTATTTGGACATTAGTGGAAAGAGAGAAAAATCCTATATTGACAATAGTATACAGATGATTAAATCTTATTTGGACATTAGTGCATAGAGAGTAAAATCCTATTTTGGCATTAGTATACAGATGATTAAATCTTATTTGGACATTAGGGTATAGAGAGTAAAATCCTATTTTGGCATTAGTATTCGAAGGATTAAATCTTATTTTGTCATTAACGTACATAGGGTTAAATGTTCTTTTGTCATTAGTATATGATGGTTTAATCTTATTTTCGTGTTAGTTTACAGAGGGTGAAATCTTAATTAAACATTAGCATACTAAATTATATTATAAGCATAAGGTACGAATCTCAAACCTTAGACCATATTACCATCAATGTGTAATGTTAGAAATAGAAGACTTTTAATTCTGGTTTCCTAACATCCTCGTGGTGCATTTCCAGGAAACCTGTACAAAAATTGTAAGCTTGTTTAGTTCACATCTTTTGAAGGACCCGTATTGCAAATTTGCATCTCCGAATCATCTCGTAGAAATGAGAATTTCGTTTCGTCCCAGGAAAAAATGAAATTCAAGCTCCAGTTGGTAGAACATGATTTTCCATTTTTTTACCAGGAACAACCAACTTAGATACCATATTCTAAATGTACTTGCAGATAATCTTGAAGCAGACAATTTAATGTCCCTTTATACCAGACAAAAATATATTCTAGTTTTTGCTTATCGAATCTCTGTTTATAAGTGTTTACAAATGCATTCTAGAAGCAGTGCTAAAATTAAGCATAGAACAACATTCTACCCTAGTTAGAAAGAGAACATCTATGAAAAACAAATGCTCTAAAAGTTGAGTATCCGGCATACTGATCTGATATTCTGTGGTATATTGAACTGATATTTGATCTGGTATATTGAACTGATATTTGTATCTGGTATATTGAGCTGATATTTGTATCTGGTATATTGAGCTGATATTTTTATCTGGTATATTGAGCTCATATTTGTATCTGGTATATTGAACTGATATTTGTATCTAGTATATTGAGCTGATATTTGTATCTGGTATACTGGGCCGATATTTGTATCTGGTATATTGAGCTGATATTTGTATCTGGTATATTGAGCTGATATTCGTATCTGGTATACTGAGTGGATATTTGTATCTGGTATATTGAGCTGATATTTGTATCTGGTATATTGAGTGGATATTGAACAGATATTTGTATCTGGTATACTGAGTGGATATTTGTATCTGGTATATTGAGCTGATATTTGTATCTGGTATATTGAGCTGATATTTGTATCTGGTATACTGAGCTGATATTTGTATCTGGTATATTGAGCTGATATTTGTATCTGGTATATTGATCTGGTATTTGTATCTGGTATACTGAGTGGATATTTGTATCTGGTACACTGAGCTGATATTTGTATCTGGTATATTGAGCTGATATTTGTATCTGGTATATTGAGCTGATATTTGTATCTGGTATATTGATCTGGTATTTGTATCTGGTATTTATTGAATGGATATTTGTATCTGGTATATTGAGCTGATATTTGTATCTTGTACATTGAGCTGATATTTGTATCTGGTATACTGAACTGATATTTGTATGCTGATACATTGCGACGCGTCATCTCTCTCTAGCTAACGTTTACAGTGAGTCCACTTTCTGAATGCGGTCCCCTTGTCGTATGTGTAGGATTCCTGTTCTTTCAGTTCCAAGAGCATTACAGTTGCGCCCGTGGACTCACTTTCGACCTGCATTTGTTTGTTTGTTCCTGCGACAGCTTGTTTCGTTTGAACGATACACCCACGGCAGTTTAATCGTCTTGGATTCACCAAGACAATGGCGTATATTTCACCCTCAAACTTCCGATGAGTTGCTTGACATGGTCTGGAATTGTTTCTATTTTTTGGGACTGTGACTAAGCTAAACAAGTTAGTCTGCTTGAATCTCTCCACCAAATGTCGTAAGGCGTATAACTGTTGGAAAATTAGCCATATAAAAGAGCTGTCGATTTATTTATTTTCAGTGGCGGTAGCCAGCCGTATAATGCTCTTTTTTAGAAACCTAGCTACTGGTTTCTAGAAATTAACAACATTATATACAAAACATAGGACATTCTAGCACTCAGGCGCCGATTTGTCAAGCAGCGTGCAAGTATTATGCAAAGGACTAATTAGTGACTATCAGCTTATACATCCACTCAGGATGTAATTACTGTCTACAATACAACCGCCATGGACTGGTCACTTTCCATCCGGACACAGGAGTACAGTGGAGCCCACTTAATTGGACATCTCTTAATTGTATATCCCTGTTAATTGAATATAATTTTCAAACACAAAATCATTTACCATACCTTCAGTATAAATTTGATCTGTTAATTGCATATGGGTTGTAGAGTAAACTCCTGTTAATTGTTTATAAATTTTTGTAATATGTCGAAAAAATAGCTGTGACAAGCACCAAATTCCCCTTATTTATCAACCTTTTTGGCCTCATACATCCAATACAGATATTTATTCTATCATATCTTGTTTGACAGAGCTCTAAGAGCTCTGTCAAACAAGATATAATAGAATAAATGCTCAGTTTACCTCCAGACCACAGGAAACTGACCAAATCCCTGTTAACTGTATACTCCTGTTAATTGAATAATTTTCACTGGCAAAATGGATATTCAATTAAGAGGATTCTACTGTATTAGATTTCAAACACTAATTATACGAATAATCATCAAAAATTTAATTAATGAAGTACGGAGTGCAACCCGGTGCTTCTTTGATTAAACGTTTGCTGATGATGACTTTTATTACCTGGTAAACGCATGCGACTACATCACTGCTCGCGTGTGGATTACGACCAGTTCACAGCGGCGACTGTACAATAATTAATACAAGAGTTAACAGTTCGGCTTTCATTCTATAATTTTAAAATACAACGTGGAATATTTGGGGTTTTTTTGGAAGTTATCTGGAAAGCCCGCATATAACAACACTATTGTATCACAAGATATACTAAACATTCGCCACTGCCCATGAAATTAAAATAAAGAACCAAAGAGAATGTTTAACAATTTTGTGGACACGATGTTTCAATTTCTTTCAAAATAGGTTTGCACTGGCCGCAACAGCCATATTGGGAAATCACGAGGTAAAACATAATAGGAAACACTTCGTAAATATTTATATTATTCGCCGCGAGAAATTTTTTACGAAATAATGTACGAAGAGTTTGCTGGATTGTTTATCACATTCTTAAATTTTAGATTATTCTTTTGAATGTCTTAAACCCGTACTGCTACATCCATTGAGAGATCAAATTAATTTTAGAAGGTGATAAGGCCCTCAAAATGTATTCTGAATGATGAATTAAGTTTTCTATGACAGTCTCGTAGAATAATAATAACACTTTGGCCGGCCGCTGATTTGTCGCGGTTCTCTGATGAGAAGACCTTGGTTATCCATGTACTACCAACTGCCTCCCTATTCCCACACTTCTTTTCTCCTCCCGACTCTCGGAGACGAACTGCTTGATGACATCCCTTGCCCCATTCTTCCCAATCTCTCCGATTAGCATATTAACCCTCTCACTCGAGTCCACCACTAACCACATGTCCTTCATTCTCCCATCCCACATCCCCATTATACTTATTATATCTTATTCTGTAAGACTGGTATTTGGGGCATTCTAGAACTGAGATCGATATAATTGACACCATCACACCCGAAATTCGTTTATTTCTCTAATATTGCCAAAATGTGCGAAAGCCTTGCCTTCTGCGTGGAACCATTATATTCTTCACAATCCCATTTGTATGATATGATACACAGATAGTCATCAGGTTTGTCAAACAAACGGAAGACATACTATATGCCATATATATGATATGATATATAGAGAGACATACTATATGCCATTTATATGATATGATATATAGATAGATATCAGATCTGTCAAACAAACGACGGAAGAGGCATACTATATGCCATATATATGATATGATATATAGAGAGACATACTATATGCCATTTGTATGATATGATACACAGATAGACACAAGATCTGTCAAACATACGGAAGAGGCATACTATATGCCATATATATGATATGATATATAGAGAGACATACTATATGTCATTTGTATGATATGATATATGGATAGACATCAGATCTTTCAAACAAACAGAAGACACATACTATATGCCATTTATATGATATGATATATAGATAGACATCATCAGATCTGTCAAACAGAAGACACATACTATATGCCATTTATATGATATGATATATAGATAGACATCAGATCTGTCAAACAAAAGACACATACTATATGCCATTTAAATGATATGATATATAGATAGACATCAGATCTGTCAAACAAACGGAAGAGACATACTATATGCCATTTATATGATATGATATATAGAGAGACATACTATATGCCATTTATATGATATGATATATAGAGAGACATCAGATCTGTCAAACAAACGGAAGAGGCATACTATGTGCCATTTATATGCTATGATATATAGATAGACATCAGATCTGTCAAACAAACGGAAGAGACATATTATATGCCATTTATATGATATGAAAAAAATAGACATATTATATGCCATTTATATAATATGATATTTAGATAGACATCAGGTCTGTCAAACAAACGGAAGAGACATACTCTATGCCACTTATAGGATATGATATATAGAGAGTCGTCAGGTCTGTCAAACAAACGGAAGAGACATACTATATGCCATTTTTATGATATGAAATATAGAGAGTCATCAGATCTGTCAAACAAACGGAAGAGACATACTATAAGCTATTTATGTGATATGATTTGTTGATAGACATGCAGTCTATCAACATATTTTGTTACATCCAACGCGCTCGATTAATTAGTTTACGGATATGCTTTGTCGGATTCGTCAAATAATGAATGCTATAAGTGGAATAAAAATATTTGGACATTATGTCTATATCTATTTATTTATCCCAGAATCGTTATCTAATGTTATTTATTCCCGTCTTTGTGGAAGTGGTAGTGGCGACAAATGATCCTCCAGTGGACGTAAAATATATATCCTAGTCCTCCATATATTATTCAAATGTATTAAATAGATA
This sequence comes from Pictodentalium vernedei, assembly GCA_031216915.1. Lineage (NCBI taxonomy): Eukaryota > Metazoa > Mollusca > Scaphopoda > Dentaliida > Dentaliidae > Pictodentalium > Pictodentalium vernedei. Next base: position 340,328,717 of record CM062288.1, on the reverse strand, counting down.
CCAATATTTTCTTACAGAGTCATGATATCAGAAGTATGCCTAGGGTGAAATAATTATCATTGTTAATACCCTAGAAGTCCAGTCATTAATCACGTGACCAGTTACTTAATGTTGGTTACTATGGTAGCGCGTACAATCGACCGTGGTGTGACATCTTTACCATGGTGATACGCGGTATTGAAGCGCATGAACAGCGCGTGTTGTTAGGGTTACTCGTGTTTCAATCAGCCATTTTGTTTGCTGGAAGAGGTCATCTTTGTTTCTGTGGCGATAGAGGCATTAGGATATCAGTGGTATGTCAGGGATAAAACCACAAATGATGATGGTTTTATCCCTGACATACCACTGATATCTACCTTCCTCGATACGTGATTCTACTTTCGCTGATATACTCCCAAACTCAGCTCGTACACGATGGAACACGATTGATTAATAGGGTATTTATCGTATGTGATTCTTGCACAACCACTATGAAATCACTTCCTCTCCACTTTCCAATCCAATAAATTAGTAACATCAAAGGATTAAGTTTTGTCGGTGTGATAGAGGCATTAGCTATGGGGCTGCATGGGTTAAGTTTTGTCGGTGTGATAGAGGCATTAGCTATGCGGCTGCATATTTCAAGTGGCATCTAATATTTTTAGGTGAATGTTTGGAAGATATATGTTCGATTCTCTGTTAATGTATGTAATTATCGAAAGCGATCCAACAGCAATCAGAAATTACTTAAATGGATGCGACAACAGTTTGTGAACCTCTATCAGCTATCTGGTATTTTGGATCCCAGAGAATATAGCTTACATAATCCATTTTACAGAATCCCATTTGACGTTACGTCTATGTTTATTTTCTGAGATGAGTTGAAAAGTCATACAGGGAGACCCTCGAACCAACCATTGCTCGTGTTGCTCTTTATATCATTCTGTGGAATCATATAGGCCTTTATATTACATGAGGGAGATAACTCTGTATAGACAGATGCAGAATGCTGGAGTTGGAGGCAGGGCTGGGGCGAGTACAAGACTTCAGTACTCGAGTACGAGTACTCTGAAAATGTGTGAGTAAAGTACGCGTACGAGTACTGGGGGAAAATCTATGAGTACGAGTTCTGAGTACTTTGAAAGTACTTGAGTACGAGTAGATACCCTTACATGTTAAATGAATAACACTTGTTATACCATATATCTTTTACTGCTATGAAATACTTAATACGATCAGTACATTTATACATAGATATAAACAAAAAAATACTTTTCCAACTACCCCCTGTATACAAGTATCCACATAAGTGTATTTGAGTGTATTTGTGTGTGTGTGCTATCTTCCTATATCATGCGGTAGATGTCTGTTTCGGCCAGCTCGTCGCGACACAACTCTCTCTCTCCATGTTTCTCAGCTTCATTCCTTTTACAATTTTACCTTAGATTAGGAACCACAGATGTAAACAACTACAGGGTTTAGTGAACTTCTGTTGGCTACATGGCCTCACTGGGAAACAAACAGTTGGAGAGGGGAGATGCTTTTTCCACCTGATCAACCTCCGATTCCCGCTATGCAAAATAATTTTGCATTTGCTTATATTAGACATTTTATAACCAAGTACAGATTTCCTATCCTGACGTCAATCATAAGAAGCAGTCTGAAATGGTGTTGTTACCTGGGGGATGTCAGGTAGACAGCCAATCTGGCTATGACATCCCTCGACAGTATGCATCTCGGTTGTCTGCTTCTGTACAGAATTACTTAGTTATTAATTATTACTTGTAACATACCTGCTGTATAGTCTGCTGATGTATCTATTTATGTATACTGTCGAATAAATTATCTATCTATCTGTCTACAAGTTCGAAGCAACCTTGAAGGTATTGTGGGACAGAAAAATATTCTAAGTGGAAAGAGACAAAACAAAAAAAAATGAAAAAGGGCCATACCTCTGGGGAAAATTATCGGACAGAACCCGTTCCTTATGCACATCCGTTCCCCATGCATGTCTATCAGCATACCAGAGGAGCTCTAAATCCGAGTTATGACTTTGAAATTACAATGAAAAACATCTGTACGGACAGACGGGTGGACAGAAATGGATGGATGGAGAGACAGATGGACGGAGGGCTTCACATAATAATGTTGTCATAATTACATGAATTTACATAAAATAAAAATTCTGTTGTCTGCTTAATAGTACCAAGAAATAATAAAAACAATCTCATTATGTCTTACTTTGCCTTCTACAAATACTCTTTTACAAACTTAATTGGTAAGTTTGTCATCACATACAAGTTATAAACCAGATTGCTGTTCATTTCATTGTTGACTGACCAGAATTAACTTTATAATACTGTCTATTGCATACTTAGCCAATTAATCTGTACTAACCAGGATAAATCAAAGCAAGACCTGAGATTAACAGCTGACAGTTCATTGAACTAGTATATTTATAAACAATGCTGCTCCATGTCAATGAAGGAACTAGGTGACATGCATCTGAACGATGCAGGCCGATGGATAACAGGCTCGAGTAATGCCGCAGCGCTAGAAGCAATCAGGGGTGAGCTTGGGTGGATGAGGATCAAGGACAGGATAGACCTATTGAAACTCGGTTATCTTAATTATTTGGTAAAACTCCCGATAGCCGATGGTGTAAAGTAATGTTCCTGAGAACTTTGAACTCAAATATCAAGACGGGGTGGATGGTCCACATGAGGGATCTAGTAGAAAACTACTCATTGGATATCTCGAACCTTGACGTTGGGGCAAACCAGGGCAAAAAGATCGTCAGAGAAAGGGTTATGGAGGATTGTAACCGTAATTGGCGAGAGGGGGTCAAATCAAAGAGATCTTTGAGTGGCCTGTGTGATAAAGAGAAGCCTGGTTTTGAAGAGTACCTTGATGGCACCTTTGGGGGATCACTGTTGTTCAAGCTGAGGTCGCGGTCCCTGGAGGTGAGGGGAAAAATTGGAAAAAAGTGAAAAGGAGTGCCAGATGTGTAACTTGGGCTTGGTGGAGACCCTGGAACACTTTCTTATAGAATGCCCAATATACCAGTCTAAAAGAACAAGATTCACGGGGAGTATAATGGAGAAGTGGGATGGGAGAATGAAGGACATGTGGTTAGGGGGCGACTCAAAGGAGAGGGTTAATATACTAATCGGAGAGATTGAGAAGAATGGGGCAAGGGATGCCATCAAGCAGTTCGTCTCCGAATGTTGGGAGGAGAGAAGAAGCGCGGGAATAGGGAGGCAGTTGGTAGAACATGGGTAACCAAGGTCTTCTCATACGAGAACCGCGACAAATCAGCGGCCGGCCGAAGTGTTATTATTATTATTGTTGAATGGACTAAAACAGGTATACAAAGCTGGTTACCTAGAACATGACATAATTCCGAAAAAAATTTAAATATTTACAAAGTACTCGTAAAATACTCATAATACTCGGGAATACTGACTTTTTTTCAAAGTAATGAGTACGAGTATTTGAAATTAGAAAAGTAAAATACGAGTATTGAGTACTGTGTCATCATGTTTAACACTGTGAGTAATGGGAAAAACATAAAAGAATCTTCTTCGCCCATACCACGGCTCCGAGGCTTTCTTATTTCGCATATAACATCTTTGGAAGATTCATTCACAAGTTTGTTGAAATCAAATCCCAGGGTCCATATTTGGGTTCTCTATGACTAGATTAGTGTAATATGAGGAACCCTCTACCCAACGCAGACAATATCAAAATTTATGATTTTAAATATAATGTTTTCAAATTTTTCAAAAAAATTCAACAAAACCATATCATATGACCCCTCGCTGGAACGTGCTGCTCGATGAGCTCGTTCCAACGAGGGGTCACATGATATGGTTTTGTGAAAGTTTGTTGAAAAATAATACTTTTTCAATTTCTGAATTTGCATATTACGCGGGCGGATGCGGCCGATTCATTGGGTAAAGGGTTAAGGCCTGAATGAACCACCATACTCTCAATCACCTGTAGTGTTAACTATAATAATAGATGCTGATTGTGACCTTAAATCCATCTTTAAACAACTTTCTCTCTCAGGTGCGTACTTCAGGCCCCTTGGGGTCTCTAATTTCATATTGGAGGTCAATCAATAAAAATGAATCCATGTCAAAAAAAAAAAAATATGGTATTTGGATGCAGGATTGCTTTATAGTAAAACTATAATTGCTGTGACTAATGTAGAGAACGGCATGGATCATATACATAATTAGGCTACTCTTCTGTCAGCAAGCTGTTAAATCAACAGTGTCGATAACCAGGATAAATCAACAGTGTCGATAACCAGGATAAATCAACAGTGCCGATAACCAGGATAAATCAACAGTGTCGATAACCAGGATAAATCAACAGTGTCGATAACCGGGATAAATCAACAGTGTCGATAACCAGGATAAACCAACAGTGTCGATAACAAGGATAAATCAACAGTGTCGATAACCAGGATAAATCAACAGTGTCGATAACCAGGATAAATCAACAGTGTCGATAACCAAGACAAATCCACAGTGTCGATAACCAGGATAAATCAACAGTGTCGATAACCAGGATAAATCAACAGTGTCGATAACCAGGATAAATCAACAGTGTCGATAACCAGGATAAATCAACAGTGTCGATAACCAGGATAAATCTACAGTGTCGATAACCAGGATAAATCAACAGTGTCGATAACCAGGATAAATCAACAGTGTCGATAACCAGGATAAATCCACAGTGTCGATAACCAGGATAAATCAACAGTGTCGATAACCAGGATAAATCAACAGTGTCGATAACCAGGATAAATCCACAGAGTCGATAACCAGGATAAATCAACAGTGTCGATAACCAGGATAAATCAACAGTGTCGATAACCAGGATAAATCAACAGTGTCGATAACCAGGATAAATCAACAGTGTCGATAACCAGGATAAATCAACAGTGTCGATAACCAGGATAAATCAACATTGTCGATAACCAGGATAAATCAACAGTGTCGATAACCAGGATAAATCAACAGTGTCGATAACCAGGATAAATCAACAGTGTCGATAACCAGGATAAATCAACAGTGTCGATAACCAGGATAAATCAACAGTGTCGATAACCAGGATAAATCAACAGTGTCGATAACCAGGATAAATCAACATTGTCGATAACCAGGATAAATCAACAGTGTCGATAACCAGGATAAATCAAAACAAGACCTGAGATTAACAATTCATTGAGCTATTATATTTATAAACAATGCTGCTCTATGTCAATGAAGGAACTATGGGGCATGCTTCTGTTGAATGAACTGAAACAGGTATACATAGCTGGTTACCTAGAACATGGTACAATTCTGAAAAAAATTCATATATTTACAAAGTACTCATAAAGTACTCATAAAATACTCGGGAATACTCACCTTTTTCAAAGTAATGAGTATGAGTACGAGTATTTGAAATGATAGGAGTAAAGTACGAATATTGAGTACTTTGTCAAAAAAGTGGTACTCGAGTACTACGAGTACGAGTACTGAGTACTTTGGACTCAGCCCTGGTTGGAGGGATCTTATCAAATCTACCAAAACGTGGTCGAGGGTAATGGTCAAGACAGAGTTATAGATAGGTAGATGTACCTGGTACAAGAGAGAATGATAGGATGGGAGGAGCCAGATATAGCCAAGAAGTGTAGACTAGAATGGGCGGGAGATGGACAGAGGTAGTTGGAAACGAAACTTTTCTGCCAATCATAGTCAGCAACGGTACTCTCTTTGAATCGTCCAGGCCTTATGGAGGTCTATCGGCCCTATATCATATCGTGCTACTCTTATGCTTCCAAGACGGAAGTCTTGAACACAACTCTCGAGTCACTATAAGTAGTTGTTTGTAGTTATCGTTTCTGGTAACTAGATCCACAGCCAGGCCGCCCCTCCGAACACACCCGGTGCATTTCCACTACATGCGACCATATAAACCAAGATGGGAGCTTACAGTAAACAATCTGGACGACGAAAACATCTGTCACCCTAACAACACGAGTTGCACATGCTCGCTAACACGACGTGTCATATTGGCAATACTCTCACAGCATGGTCGCTCGTACGACCTATCATAACAGCCAACGTAATGTCACTGGCCATGTGATTGTTAACGTCACTTTCATGATTCGCACGAGATTATACCAATGATGATGGTTTTATCCCTGACATACCACTGATATCTGCCTTCCTCGATGCGTGATTCCACTTTCGCTGATGTACTCCCAAACTCAGCTCGTACACGGTGGAACACGGTTGATTAATAGGGTATTTATGGTATGTGATTCTTGCACAACCACTATGAAATCACTTCCTCTCCACTTTCCCATCCAATAAATTAGTAACATCAAAGGATTAAGTTTCGTCGGTGTGATAGAGGCATTAGGTTATCTGGCCGTAACACATTTACACCGAGGAATCAGTGTTCAGTCGGTGTGATAGAGGCATTAGGGTATCTGGCCGTAACATATTTACACCTAGGAATCAGTGTTTAGTCGATGTGATAGAGGCATTAGGTTATCTGGCCGTAACACATTTACACCGAAGAATCAATGTTCAGTCGGTGTTCGAGGCATCAGGATATCTGGCCGTAACACATTTACACCGAGGAATCAGTGTTCAGTGGGTGTTCGAGGCATCAGGTTATCTGGCCGTAACACATTTACACCGAGGAATCAGTGTTCAGTCGGTGTTCGAGGCATCAGGTTATCTGCCCGTAACACATTTACACCGAGGAATCAGTGTTCAGATGTTGCAAAATCAGGACTGGTTCATGGAAATCGAAGCAAATTAGCATCTGAGATTGCAATGTTCGATCAACTATTTTTCGGTGGATGGGATTTTAAAGTGCTGGGGATAGAATTCAAACACCAAACGAGGCTTACCTGTAAGGTGAGTTTTGATTGGAATTCTACCGACTCATGACAATTCATGAAATAATAGCTTTAAGAGTCAATTGCTTTAAGCTTAAACACTTTGCTGGTGCCAATTTCCTCAAAAAAGTCAGCAAAATATTCACATCCCAGATATGTTTATATCGTACTAAAGCAGATCTTTTAACAAATATTCCTCTGAGAAACCGTAGAATTAATCGTTGGTCCCCACAGACAAATTTGAATCTGAAAGAGTTACAAACTGTGACAGTGCTGAACGGTCCCTATTGATAGCAATATAATGCAGTCCTACTTGAAAAAGATGTTTTAATAATTGAGTTATATTTTTGACAGGTGTACATATGGTATAAAAGTTCTGTTACGTGACTTTTGACAGGTGTACATATGGTATAAAAGTTCTGTTACGTGACTTTTGACAGGTGTACATATGGTATAAAAGTTCTGTTACGTGACTTTTGACAGGTGTACATATGGTATAAAAGTTCTGTTACGTGACTTTTGACAGGTGTACATATGGTATAAAAGTTCTGTTACGTGACTTTTGACAGGTGTACATATGGTATGAAAGTTCTGTTACGTGACTTTTGACAGGTGTACATATGGTATGAAAGTTCTGTTGCGTGGCAAACTTGATCCATTTATCCATATAGACTTTACATTGTATGATGGTCCCTTTCCGCAATGATAAAAAGATGATATTTCGACCTGGTGGTGAAATTTCTGTCTGTCCAATATTTCTTCTGACAAGAGACAGGCCATCAAATTCATTTTTCCCTCGAGTGGATGTTTCTGCGCTGGATCGTTTGGTAGTTCCAGAATCTGTCTCTTGGGAAGGAGACTGGTTGATCTACTAACAGTGATATCAACACCGGGAACCAAACTTGGGTTTCAAAAAGGGCACTAGCATTGCTTTGCATTGGTCGGTTATTAATTTTGTTCAAGACATGCTGTATTAAACAAAATGGAGGAAAAAGAGAAATCTATTAGCTCAGTTTACAGAAAAAAACATTTATGACTGAAGCACCGGGATCTGGCTGCCACGAAACATATGGTTTGAACTGAAAATTTAATCTGGATGCAAACATATCAATATCAGGTAAACACAATTTTTGGATAATGTTTGAAAAAATGTGTGGTTCTAATCTCCATTCTGTTCTATTGTTAGTCAATCTACTCAGTTTGTTCGCTTTCACATTACTTTTTTCCTGCTATTGGATGGCCGACAACCAAATGTTTGTCCCATGCATGCAGCAGTTCCAAATATTTCGAGCCATACGATTACAGACACAGGAGTGTGTGCCTTCCCCATGTTATTCACATAAGCCACGGCTGTGACATTATCCATTTGTAAATGTATATGTACGTCCAAAACGCCCCCTCCATAATGCATGTAAACCGAAATAAGCTGCTTTTAATTCCAAATAGTTAATATGAAACTTTGCTTCTTCCAGACTCCATCTTCCCCCCTGTGTTCTCATTCCCCCAAACAACACCCCAACCAGAACCAGAAGCATCGGTCTGCATAATGACCTGTGGATTACCATGGGAAATTTCCATGGGTCTCTTAAGGGCATTTGATAACCACCAACTTATATCACATTTTACATCTCCCGATAACTCCACCAATGACTCAAAGTTTCTTCTGTATAGTCAAGGGCTTGGTTTTTCTCAATTTCCAAGTTTGTATAATGCAAATCTCCATATTCAAACCCCGCCGGGCAATGTAAAACCATAATGCCAATAAGTTTTGCTATTTTTCGGATTGAATTGGATGAAGTGGACAGAATGGCCTTGCCTAAAGTCTGTAATTTGTCATTCTTCTTATCAGTAATGGAAACTATCATGTTTTTTTAATTTAATATAAAGCCCAAATGTTCAATCACCAGCACACCTACGTAGGTGCTGTAATGGATTTCCCGTTTGAGATATAACACCAAATTTTGCAGCAAATCACATGTGCTCTTCACATTTAGCTCACAATTATTACAGTCTGAAACCGTTAGAAAGAAATCGTCCGAATAACCACTAGAGAGGTAATCCTGTGATCTTAATGTGGCTAAAACTGGTTTCAACAATTTTGTAAATACTCGAGGTGCACAGACAAGGCCATTCGGAAGAACCGTGAACTCATACAACTGTGCATTAAATATAAATCTCAGATATTTCCGAAATCACTTATCAACCAGTACAGAATAGTATGCATCAGTTAAATCAATGGAAGCCATAAAGCAATTCGGTCTCATCAAATTGATGCAAATTTGCAACGTATCATTTTAAAATGCTGATACTTTAGACATTTGTAACTGAAAAGCAGACGACACTTGCAAAAATAATTCTTGAATAACTAATTTTTTTCATTTTTTGTCTCAAAAACATAGGTTATGACCCCTCGTTGGAACGAGCTCGACGAGCTCGTTCCAACGAGGGGTTATAACCTATGTTTTTGAGACAAAAAACGAAAAAAATAATAAAAATTAATTGGCGATTTTTGAGAATAGCGCTGGCCGTTTTTGGCCGTTACGTTAGGTAAAGGGTTAAATGTTTTATATTCAAAATGAGTTGAAACGACACTGATTTTTTTTCGGTCGGTGAAAAACTTTAGAAACAAAGCTATTAGGCCCCCGATCGAAGTGCTCAATGATTCCTCTGTCAAGGTAAACCCCTATTTGCTCCTGAACATTTTCAGGTTTTCGTGGTCTTGAAGCCGAATTTCTTTAGGCTCCACATACTGAAAAGGCTGTTCATTGAAGTCAAACTCACAACCCAGGATTATAGACAGAAGCCATGGAGCACTGCTTAGGGATCTCCATATAACGTAATTATATCTAATATTTCCTGTGGTAAAGTTATTTACATTAACAATATTTACAACGCTGGTATCATCAATGGTGCTGTTGACTATTGCTTCTTCCCCTATGAGAGCAAACGGAAAGTGTATACAAGGCGGGGAGGAAATTATTTATTTATTCAGGATCCATGGTTTACAGTATGTCCAGCGAGAAATCCGGCGGTTTTTCAAGGTAGATAAACCTAAATGCCAGATCACTCCATTTCTAAGTACCCGTCACCGTTTCGAATAATCTTGGAGCTTCTGAAAATTCTGACACACAACTTACAGCATATTACAGCTATTAATTGGAAGACTATATGGAGTGGGTTCTGACAACAGGTTATACGAGACGAGGTATCCAGAAAAGATTCACTTCTTGACATTTATATTGTACAATAGATTTCAGATGAAGGTTATATCAGTAGGTAATATCGGGAGCCAGCACCATAAGGCATAAGGCATAGACAGATGCATTTTCAAGAGTTGCATTCTTCATCTTTTAACCCTTTGCTCAAAAGGGCTCAGCGGCATAGATACCGTATTTCAGGATTTGAAGCAGGTTTTTTCATTCTCAGCATACAATAAAACCATACAAAATATTGACATCCTTGAAACGAGCTCATTGAGCTGGTCTGCATCATGCCAGTATCATACACAGTCTGTACAAGATGATTCACAGCTTTTCTAGTTGTGTTAAAATAAGTCAACGACTTATCACACGATTGTCACGAATATTAACGCAATACCATAGCTGTTTTCCCAATCAATTCTGACTCGCCAGAAACATGAATCTAAACATTTCCGAACCTGTATCAGACTGCCTCAAATGAGCCTTTCAGGGCATAACTGATAATCTCAGCGACAATTCGTCCCCTGGGTTCCAATGTGTTCTATGTGCCTACTGGCACATAGAACACATTGGAACTCAGGGGACGAATTGAACAAACGCAAAGTAAATACTTTAGTGCCTTGATGCTGAACACTGCGAGAAAACACCCACACCGTATTCACTTTTTTTAAGATCCGATATTATATAAATAATACTTGAGTACTTTGGTGATGAACACAGCGGAAAACATCCATAGTTTCTTTTTTTTGTTTACGTTTCAAGTGCCGTATTCTTTTTTAAAATATCTGATGTTATATAAATACGGAAGTGCCTTGGAGCTGAACAATGCGGAAAATCATCCATACTTTATTTTTGTTTACGTTTCAAGTGCCGTATTCTTTTTTAAAATATCTGATGTTATATACATACGGAAGTGCCTTGGAGATGAACAATGTGTAAAATCATCCATACTTTATTTTTGTTTACGTTTCGAGATGTCGTATTCTTTTCATTAAATATGCGTTGATATAAGTAACGCATTATTACAACATTCTATAATTTGGGCTGTCATATATGGATTATTATAATAGTAATGTGATCTGGTTTGTGGTATTCCGTCGACTTGACGAGGTCAGATCACCGGATCACACAAGCTGCCTTTGGTGGCTCGAGTGATCTGGAGATCTGACCTCGTCAAAAAGACAGAATGCGACAAACCAGACCACTTTACTGTCATAATGATCTGCTTATTGGATAGACCTGTTGAAGCTCGGTTATCTTAATTATTTGGTAAATCTCCCCGACAGCCGATGGTGTAAAGTAATGTTCCTGAGAATTTTCAACTCAAATATCAAAACCGGGTGGATGGTCCAAGTGAGGGAGCTAGTAGAGAACTACTCATTGGAGATCTCGGACCTGGACGTTGGGGCAAACCAGGGTAAAAAAATCGTCAGAGAAAGGGTCATGGAGGATTGTAGCCGTAATTGGCGAGAGGGGGTCAAATCAAAGAGGTCTTTGGGTGGCCTGCGTGATAAAGAGAAGCCTGGTTTTGAAGAGTACCTTGATGGCACCTTTGGGGGTCACTGTTCTTCAAGCTGAGGTCGCGGTCCCTGGAGCTGAGGGGAAAAATTGGGAAAAACAGTGAAAAGGAGTGCCAGATGTGTAACTTGGGCGTGGTGGAGACCCTGGAACACTTTCTTATAGAATGCCCAAAATACCAGTCTAAAAGAACAAGATTCACGGGGAGTATAATGGGGAAGTGGGATGGGAGAATGAAGGACATGTGGTTAGGGGGCGACTCAAAGGAGAGGGTTAATCTACTAATCGAAGAGATTGGGAAGAATGGGGGAGGGATGTCATCAAGGAGTTCGTCTCCGAGTGTTGGTAGGAGAGAAGAAGCGCGGGAATAGGGAGGCAGTTGGTAGAACATGGGTAACCAAGGCCTTCTCATACGAGAACCGCGACAAATCAGCGGCCGGCCGAAGTGTTATTATTATTATTATATGCGTTATGGAAATCGACCTTTCACATAAGAAATCAATAGAAAGGAATTCGATATAAGGGTGAATAACCTGTAATCAAAGCTAGATGTACATTTACTTTCAAACAAACAATAGTTGTAAAATTGTGGGCACTTCCCAAAATAGCGTTTCAATGTTTTCACAGTTGACAGTATTCAGCATTTCACTCTTCTACATGGGAGTCAGATTCACACATTAAAATAACAATAAAGATAAAAACGACGATATTTGATTGTGAATAATAGGGGTTAATTCATACAGAAATCGTTAAGAGCAATGTTAGAAATTCACGTTATTCAATAGTGTTTCTTTACACAAATGAAGCGTACCTAGAAAAGGTTGTTAACCCTTTACCCAACTAACGCTCAAAACCGGCCAGCGCTATTTTCAAAAATCGCCAATTAATTTTCATTATTTTTTCATTTTTTGTCTCAAAAACATGGGTTATGACCCCTCGTTGGAACGAGCTCGTCGGGCTCGTTCCAACGAGGGGTCATAACCCATGTTTTTGAGACAAAAAATGAAAAAAATTAGTTATTCAAGAATTTTTTTTGCAAGTGTCGTCTGCTTTTCAGGTTAGGTAAAGGGTTAACATGGGCGGACTCGATGGGAGTTCTTCAGTGGCGTCCTCGTTCTGAGACCAACCATTTAATGCGGAATCGGAAACACATCTCAGTGTGATTCGGCGATCGGGATTCCACGGGTGAAAAACGCGGCATATTATTGATAGGTGCATAATAAAAAAAACATGATGAGTGAATTGATCTGGGTTGCCATATTGCGCATAGCGTACAACACCGCATCATCCAGATGAAACATAACGAGGCAGTTTGGTTGACCGTGGTGATAATTTGCTTGTTATATTACAGTTTGGTTGACCGTGGTGATAATTTGCTTGTTATATTACAGTTTGGTTGACGGTGGTGATAATTTCCTTGTTATATTACAGTTTGGTTGACCGTGGTGATAATTTGCTTGTTATATTATAGTTTGGTTGACCGTGGTGATAATTTGCTTGTTATATTACAGTTTGGTTGACCGTGGTGATAATTTGCTTGTTATATTACAGTTTGGTTTACCGTGGTGATAATTTGCTTGTTATATTACAGTGTATATTTGAACGCACGTTTCCCTCAATGGCATCGCCTTTGTGTAATACTAACAGTGTGAAGGGTCAACCCAATATCAATAAACAAGGAGGATAAAATAACTGCAATCTGCAGGCGTCTGCAGACTGCAGTTATTATTTTATCATCAATGCTTAGTGTATAGACCTCTGATAAACCATAATGAGACAAAAAATGGGACGACATTGTGCTTTGGGCAGAAAAATCGGGGTTTCGAGTGCAAAGAGTTAAAAATGAATGTAACATTTTTGTCAAGAGCATCTCGTGCAAATCCGCTCGTGTTTTGTTTTTTGTTTCGCGTTTGTGAAATAATCGCCTCTAAGACCCGACGTCACGTGATCCTCGATTGAGGCAGACATGACATGAATTCGTAGCAACTAATTCATTCGTTTTTTATCGAGCTAGAAGTGATCCTTATTGGGGAGCTATCGGTTGCAGTCATATAAAACATGAGGTTCAAAGAGCCCTATATACAGATTCTATACTCGCAGTATTGATTTATTTATTATTCATAAGGAAATGAAATTAGGTCTATAAAAAAAGTTCGCGACATCATGCATGGGTCTAAAGAGAATGCCAACACTAATGTTGCTTAATTAACAATTTTATGTGTATAGATAACCAATATTAATCATTTCATTGAGATGTTTATCTGCTGCTGTATTCAACAAAGAGGAACACGTGGTTTAGTGTCAACGTGCTCAAATTTAACAAGGATGGAATTGCCAGGAAATTAATTCAACGACAATAACTTGCCGTGTGTCGTTGAATTAATTAGCAAATTTTAATGTACATTGGTGTCATCTCGGTTCAACTTCAGTCAACGAGGTGTCACATACAATAATGCTCGTATTAATGGTGTTCATATATTTCATTAAGTAAAGCGTATCTACGCCACTAACCCCTCCATCACATGCAACCGATTAAAAATGAGATTGAAGAATACATTTGCGGGAGCAATTCTGGACACTTGGTTAAGGGAGATGCAATCTCTAAATTCCACAACTTGCCTCTTGGCAAAACGTGTGTAGTGTCAGAACTACAAAGCGTAAAAATTGTGGTGGGATATATCTAGCGAAACAACTACAAAGATTTAAATTCGATAACCGTATGAAATAAAGACCCCCTAGAAATGTATTCTGCCCAATAAACACCCATACTAACAAATCCCCAACACAACGCATTTACACTTACAAAAAAACAAACCCCAAACAACAAAAAAAACAATACACTTTTTATTTTCACCTTGGTCACAGTACAAATCCCTCCCCCCTCCCCACATCATAAAACCGATTTTGATCAAGACATAGAGGACATGGAATGAGTGTTTTTCTCATATAATATTTATGAAACGAGTCTAAGAATTTTTCGTTTTGGCGAGCCTCTGGCGAGCCCAAACGGAAAGTTAGGACGAGTTTCGTAAATATTATATGAGAAAAACTCATTTCATATTCCATTTATCATATGACACACACACGCACAAATTAGCCGCTTAGTATGACTTTTTAACACATCACCTAACTTGAGTTGCAGACGGCACTTGGAAAACACATCCTCGAAAAACTAAAAGAATTCATTTTTTGCTTCCAAAACATAGGTTATGACCCCTCATTGGAACGAGCTCGTCGAGCTCGTTCCAATGAAGGGTCATAACCTATGTTTTGGTAGCAAAAAGTGAAAATATAAAAAAAATGAATGGCGTTTTTCTTGTAGGTAAAAGATTAATACAATATAACCCACCCTAAATAGGACAGATAATTATACAAATGTGACCCAGTTGTATTTTGTTGAGCCAATCAAATTGTCCAGTTTTGAAATTTACCAATGAAAGCTCCCAACTTTAATTATGCAAATTATGAAAATGTGGCCCAGTTGTATTTTGTTCAGCCAATCAAGTTGTCTAGTTTTGAAAGTGACCAATGAAATTTGACGGAAGGCTTTATTTATCACTGATTAATATGAAAACAAAATTTAAAATGTTTTAAAGTGAACAAAACGGACGAGTCATATGATAAAACCATATATCCAGTCAGTTTATCACCTCTTGAAAAAGATATATTGAAAATGTATAAGACGTCATGTGACTTTTGACTTTACATTTCGTCGTGTGAGAAACATTGGGTAATATCTTCCACTGGACGATAGAATCTTATGATTCATACGCGACGATTTGGTGATTCTACCGTCCAGTTTCGCACTGAATAAAATAGACATACTTTACCCCCCCCCCCCCCCCCCTCTCTCACACTTTTCAGAAGACAGTTTTCACCAATATTTTTTTTTTTGAAACATGCACTTTAACATTTTATTGATGCTTACAAGCTCAATTGATATTCCCCCAATTGGATAAATCAGGAAACTTTCATCCGTCAATAAATGGGGTGCAAACCGCTTGAGGCGCATTTTGTCGTTAAACGGTGTATTGTAACCTATACTTCGAACAAAACGATAAAAAATAGCTGAAATTATGGGTTCAAGTAAAGGATAAAATACTGTCAAATCTTTTAAAATCATTTTTTTTCCAAATTTCAATGCTCTTTGTCTGCTATATACACATGTCATTTACTCACCCTGTTTGTTTGAGTGAAAAAAAATCATGTGGCATTTGTTTCCATTTTATCCTATAAAGTGACACCAAATAACAAATTTATTGATTTTTTCTCCTCAGATTGTCATCATCTTGTATTAAACCACCAGTAGAGTAGCTATA
This sequence comes from Pictodentalium vernedei, assembly GCA_031216915.1. Taxonomy (NCBI): domain Eukaryota; kingdom Metazoa; phylum Mollusca; class Scaphopoda; order Dentaliida; family Dentaliidae; genus Pictodentalium; species Pictodentalium vernedei. The sequence goes on along the minus strand of CM062288.1, from coordinate 340,312,791 downwards.
TAAACTTCCAGAATCAAAAAGTTACTCTCAAAGAAATACAAACCCCAAAAACATTAACATTTGTCTCAAAATAAAAATGAGAAAATAGTACGTTTGTTTTATAAAGTGTTTCAGTAAAGTACAATTTATGGTAGAAGTACGGTATATGACAGAAGAACTATCTAACATGAGATAACCATATGACCTCAATAAAAAAGAAACAAACGAACAAACAATGGTGGCAATATGTCCCCCGGCAGCGCTGGCACAAATTTAGCGAAGGAGCAAACACCCCATCCATTTGCGTCCTAGCATTTCAATTCCAGTGACAAAATATCCAACTGTTTCTTACATACACAGTGCACAGAGATAACAAGCAGCTTGGAAAATTAATAAATCACACTTTTGGGCAATGCCAAAATGAGATGAAGGTGGAAATTTCTCTTGGATTTGTACTGAGACCAGATTAAGAACTGATATGCACTCTGTATATTTGGGATATATGTGAATAGTAACCACATCAGGCATTCTGTAATACTCATGCCAAATTTTCAAATTAAATTGACCAAGAGAGATGAAACTTGGTGGGTGGAGATCAAATAAACTCACAATTTAGTTTTAGTTTAAACAATATTTATTCAGAATTGAACATGATATAATACATACAAAAGATTGATAATGTTACATTAACTGTACAGAATTTATAATGAAAGGTATGCAGTACAGCAAGACATGTAGAAATAGCTGACAATATCAAAGGAGAGGATTCGGCAGAAAGCACTTAGCTTATATAAGTCGTCTCCTGGAACATTTCTAAAATAGCAAACTATATAGGTGGTTGCTGAAACTGAGTAAAATATTGTTTGAACTCATTGTCGTTGTTGGATAGAAAGAGAAAAGTGTCAGAACTAGGGAAAAAAGAGGGAAAAAATGAAGAAACAACAAGAAAAGCACAAGAGAAGAAGAAAAAAATTAAAAGAGCAAAAAAGAAAGAAAAAAAAATCAAGAAAGGAAAAACAAACAGACTAATGGAAACAAAGACGCCGAATAATCTGCAGATGAAACCAACTTGAAAGCAGTATTAATACCAGAAGCGATCACGTGAGTGTAGTCAATGACTCTATTGATGAACAGTACCATCGTTGCAAACAGACAAGAGACGAATCAAGAGTCCGCGCCTGGACTGTTCTCACCACTCTTCCAGCTCAGAGGAGTTAAAAATTAATTTCAACAGGATACTGTTGGTACGGAGAGACTGTCCAGGGGCGGACTCCGGGCAGTCCGCGGTATACTTCCCCAGGAAGGTTAGTGTCAAAAATGTTATTGTGATGTATTTACTGATGCATATATACCTGTCGATATACCATAATGAAATAAGTCTACATGTATACTGCAACCCAGTGAAAGCGCCCACTTTGTATGATATATTCTTGCACGACTCTGAACACAAGATAGTTGTCAGTGATGCTCAAATGCTCAGACCCATACAGGAGCATAGAAAGATCAAAGGTGAACGGCAATGTGTTAATTGTTAGATTACGTACATCTGTATAATTTGTACAGTAAGGAAGAAAGTGTTCAGTCGTTTCTATGCCACCACACAGACACAGAGGTGAAGTCGAGAGGTGATTGTCATACAGATGGGCGTTAACACCGCTACAGTGTAGACGCAACCTACAATGATAAATTTGAGCTGCTCGAGATTTGGCCCCGGCATAGAATGTGGGCGGACGTTGATTCCCGCCATTTAGGAACCTTCTAAAATTTATGATGGAACAATTTTCCCTAACCGAGACAGGCAACATATTCCATTGTTTGGTAACATCTGGAAGAAACGAAGACTGGTACAAACTAGTATGACAAAACGGAACTCGGTGGGTTTTGTTTGATCGAGTATTGTGGTGAAGACTGATGGACGAAGTAACTGGCGGTACTTTGTTTGAAAGGTATGGAAGAACAAGTCTATGATACATCTTGAAGAACTGAAATAGCTTGTGCTTTCGGCGCCTTTCCTGCAGTGAATCCCATCGAGTTTCCGCGTAGAGTAAACTTTTACTGACACTAGTTGTAGCACCAGTAACAATTCTCGCTGCACCTACTTGAATTTTTTCTAGTTTCGCAGCCTGTGTACTTGAACAGTTGTCCCAAACACAGTCTGCATATTCCAGGAGGGGCCTAATAAATGCGAAGTATATCTTTTCTAAGACCTTGCGATCAAGAGTGAACTTGTGAGCTCTCAACATGTCTATACGAGTCCAAGCCTTGGCGCAGATATGATCAAATGCTCGTTCCAAGTACAGGATTTATTTAGGGTCACACCCAAATGCTTGTGAGTAGTTACTTAGGTAATTCGAGTTCCACTTAGATATAAAGGTGGGTGCGTAGGAGCAATACTCTTACGCGAAATTAACATAGTCTCTGTTTTTTGAGGATTAAACTCAATCAACCATGATTTGGCCCAATGTTCTATCTTGGCCAAATCATGGTTGATTAATGCTGCAGCTTGGTCGGGGCTCTCTACAATGAGATAAAGAGATGTTTAATGAGCAAATAGCCGTATACTACTCTGTAAGTTTTCGGTAATGTCGTTGATGTATATTAAAAATAACAGCGGACCTAGAATGGATCCTTGTGGAACTCCAGAAGTTTCTTACAATTTAGTTTTGAGTCACACATTTCTGTACAAATTAGATCTGTTATTGATTAGACACACATTTTCAAGAATCAAGCCAGTGTAGAACATTTATATCCAATCCTCTCTATCTAGACTTGTTTCACGTTTTGAAAAATAAATTGCTGAACCTGGTTGGGATTAGCATAGTAGCTTATTTTAACTAAAATCTTCTCAACGCAATAATCTTACCAAGTGCTAAGTATCCCCATTTGTTAATATAACAATAACATGATTTTGAAGGGCATTACAGTGTATTAACGGCTCAACAGAAATGGTTAACAGCCCAAGAGTTTATTAGCGGCCCGCGACGAAGTTGAGGGCCGCTAATAAGCTCAAGGGCTGTTAACCATTTCTGTTGAGCCGTTGATACACTGTAATGCCCGACAAAGTCATATTATTTCTATTATTGCCACTTTCAGACATCTAAAACATTACAATTAAATTATATGGGAAATAAGATAAATAAATGAAGTTTGACGTAGAATTAAAAAAAAACAGCGAAAGTATCGTCTGATTTGTTGACAAACAAACCGGGTAACATGACTATCGTCTGGTCAGTCTACGGTGAAATTTGGGAAGTTAGATGATGAAATATATCTTCGAAATGCGAACTTTAGGCAAGGAGTTTATTCATCAAAGATGTCATCACTTACTTTGCGTGTAACGCTTCTTATATTTGATACATTATCTATCCGTGACACAAAGGGAAACACTTGAAACAAATGTGTTAATTGTGTTTACAAATTAAAAAAATCCGAATTGAATTTCGATCCAAATGGAAATCTGGGAAAAAAATTGTTGATCGTCTTAGAGATGTGACGTCATTGTCTATATTTAGACGTGTCGGGCTGTTATTGACGTATTGGGCTGTTATAGTCAATAACGGCCCAACACGTCACATGACTTGTACTTGTTGAGCATTACGAGGTTTCAACGCCCGGTAAAACATCGTTAATGTACTAGGAACGCCCGCAAAAGTGGTAATAATTTATAACAACATATGACATATTACCTTTAGGGTCGTGCGAAGCTTTGAGATTCGATTCGATATCGAAACTTAAGTAGATATTCGGTTACATTCCAAATCGGCTTCCCGATTTGTTTTCCATTCGAGTCTTTTTCATAGGAATATAGCTTGGTATCAGCCATTTTCATCGTCTCACAAAACGAATATTTCAGATATAAATCGTACATAAATAATGTTGAAATAAAAAACTAAGCGTAACATATAACATAAATATAGCCAAGCTAAAAAATTGGTATTAATTGTCAACAGAATTAGATTATGAGCAGAGTGTTAATCCCGATAAAGGTGTTTTCTATTGGACAGTCTATGAGAAAAATGATTAACAATGACCAGTTGATTAATGCATGTTTATACAGCTTTTGTCATAACAACTTTCTATAATTGTTTAATGTTGATAAGTTACTGTACCTATATAAGCTTGTTGTATTCTTGTATAGATAGACACGGATAGCCGGTTAGGAAACTTATGACGAAGGTTTGACCACCAACCCTTGTCAATGTTTGTACTATATATTATTAAATTTGTTCAAGTGTAAAGACATTTAGTCTCAGTATTTCATAAAGCGAATTCTCCAGTTTAGAATTTATCAGTGACCAGTTCCCCGTGGTCATATATGGTGAGAGAATCCGCAACATACAAGTAACTTTTTAGCTCACTTTGAGATATTGGAAAGACATTTCCGATTCAAAAATGTGTAGTGTGATTCCCATGAATATGGTGAACCTATTACGGAGCTTGAGCGTCGAGAGATTAGAACTGTTTTGGGATCCCCAAGTTGAAACAAACGAGATCCGTCTTTTACTAAAATGGACGAAGCCTTCATCTTGTTTCAAGAAGCCAAAGTCAGCAGCAAGACTTGCCAGAGACAGAAAACGTCAGGAAGAGTTCATTATAAGGAAACAAAGAGAAAAGTATGTGCAAAATACCGAAGAAACTGTTCATAAGGAACAAATTGATCATATTTCTATAATGGAGGAAAAACCTGACGTGAGTACGAAACTTTTCTTTTATCGAAAGCTAGCTCGGATGTGTCAATTCACCCCACTGACACCTCTCCCGAACAAGCGGCATCTGTTACGTCATGCTCTGTGACAGAAACATTCAATGGCCATGAGAATACCGGAGTCCAGAAACGAGAGACTATGAAATTGTGCACAAGCAAATCAAAGGAGGTGTCGATTAAAAAGGTTAAACATTTGGAAAAGGACCCTTTTACAAAAATAAAATGCATTCAGCGAACGACAAAAATTTTAACCAAATCTTTCGGTACAGAAACATTCGATGCAAGAATGACGAATCATCCATGAGCTTGAAATTAAATTCGACGAATGAACTGAAAACTCATAATAGCAGTCTGGTTCGCACAGATGTGCCAACATGTTAGAACATTAATTCTCGTGACGACATGCTGAACTCTTGTACCAAACGATTCCGAAATTCCAATGAATTGGTTGACATTTTATCTGGATATATATCACCTCAGGGTTTGAAAATGTTCTGTGTTGAGTACCGCGATGGTGATGTTGAGGAAATACCAATCGAAGCGGTGCCATCCGCGTTAAGGGACAGGTTAGATCCACATTGGTGAAGTCGGTTCTGTAAACAAAACGATTTGTTCTCAACAAATTGTTGTGCATAAATTAACTGTTTGTTTGTGTTTGCACATTGCATGTGTTAGAGTGTACATATTATAGTGCTAAAAGGTTAATCCTGATCGAGAAAAATGAAAATTCATTACAATGCCAGAATGATGACATCATTCTTCGGAAGGCGCGAGGTAATATAGCCAAGCTAAAAATTGGTATTAATTGTCAATAGAATTAGATTATGAACAGAGTGTTAATCCCGATAAAGGTGTTTTCTATTGGACAGTCTATGAGAAAAATTATTAACAATGACCAGTTGATTAATGCAAGTTTATACAGGTTTTGTCATAACAACTTTCTACAATTGTTTAATGTTGATAAGTTACTGTAACGATATAAGCTTGTTGTATTCTTGCGTAGATAGACACGGATAGTCGGTTAGGAAACTTATGGCGAAGGTTTGGCCACCAACCCTTATCAATGTTTGTACTATATATTATTAAATTTGTTCAAGTGTAAAGACTTTTGGTCTCAGTATTTCATAAAGCGAATTCTCCAGTTTAGAATTTACCAGTGGCCAGTTCCCCGTGGTCGTATAAACATAAAGAACATCTGCACTCATGCCACCAGCTGTGCTAATTCCAATATCACTTGTCCATACCACTGTTAAATACAAATTTAAGATTTCGATGCAATATCGACGATGAACTGTAATCCTTACAGGTAATATTCCAACTACATCATCAAGGCATGCCTTCGGCGAAGGCATGCCTTGATGATGTAGTTGGATTATTTTATCAGTCGGGACTTGAGCCAACACAGTCGGAAAAATCAGGTTTGTAGTACCTCAACCCCAATTAGCCACCTTCTAGATGCCACTGATTCGATTCGAGGTTCCATTCGATTTCGAACAATAGACGTGATTCGGTTCGAGATTCGATTTGAATCAAAAATATGTGATTTACTGGACCGTAATAACCTTCTACACGAACAAGGTGGGAATGCTTGCGGTACCTGTGGTAGTACAAGGTAAGAAAAATTGCAAATGAGAGACCAAGGACAGAAGAAGCACACAGCATGCCATTTGTGAGACAGGTTTCTATATTAATCTATTATTTCTGGACTAAACAATTGATATTGATTTATTCACCAGTATGCTATAAATTACAATAAGATATACATCAACATATATTTACAGTATTCATATAACAATAACAAACTATTATGTATAGGATACACATGTATACTGGCAGGGGAAAGCTTAGCCAGATTGACTGTCTTCCTGCATTCCCCTATTAAAGAGAAAGAAAGATAAGGAAAAGTTAAAAAGGAAAGATTAGAGGAGAAGAGAAAGAACATGCGCGTGCAACATTGAGGCTTCTTGTAATTGGCTTTAGTAAGTTTCCACTATAGGGAGTATATGTTTGATACATCCAATGAAAGATTAACTCATTGGAGCTGTGTCTTTGATTGTGAAAATAGAATTAACTGTTAAACCCAGTGAATGTTGTCAGACGCAAAGCAGAAGCAACTTACAGTTTTAATTCTAGAAATTGCTAAAAGGGTAGTTGTTGTATTCTTTTGTGCAAAAACACCTCAAAGCGGAGCTTTTCCTTCAAAATTAGATTAAAAGGTTGCCATTAGGTGTCAAGCAATCAAGGATAATAATTAGATTAAAAGGTTGCCATTAGGTGTCAAGTAATCAAGGATAATAATTAGATTAAAAGGTTGCCATCTGGTGTCTAGCAATCAAGGATAATAATTAGATTAAAAGGTTGCCATCAGGTGTCTAGCAATCAAGGATAATAATTAGATTAAAAGGTTGCCATTAGGTGTCTAGCAATCAAACATAATAATTAGATTAAAAGGTTGCCATTAGGTGTCAAGTAATCAAGGATAATAATTAGATTAAAAGGTTGCCATCAGGTGTCTAGCAATCAAGGATAATAATTAGATTAAAAGGTTGCCATCAGGTGTCTAGCAATCAAGGATAATAATTAGATTAAAAGGTTGCCATTAGGTGTCTAGCAATCAAGGATAATAATTAGATTAAAAGGTTGCCATTAGGTGTCTAGCAATCAAGGATAATAATTAGATTAAAAGGTTGCCATTAGGTGTCAAGTAATCAAGGATAATAATTAGATTAAAAGGTTGCCATCAGGTGTCTAGCAATCAAGGATAATAATTAGATTGAAAAGTTGCCATCAGGTGTCTAGCAATCAAGGATAATAATTAGATTAAAAGGTTGCCATCAGGTGTCTAGCAATCAAGGATAATAATTAGATTAAAAGGTTGCCATCAGGTGTCTAGCAATCAAGGATAATAATTAGATTAAAAAGTTGCCATCAGATGTCTAGCAATCAAGGATAATAATTAGAGCTACAGTTTTATTACAACATGACAGAAAACAGTTATTTCAACATGGAAAAATCAAGTAGCACAACACTTAATTTACCTCCATAGAATAAACATCTCCTTTGCATCTCATCAGCACAACAGTGGATTCAAATCGCGGGCTTAAATAGGATATTTGACCATCACACCTGCCAAAATAAAGAAAAAAATCTCTGTTCACTGACTGTTTCTCATACTTCAGAATATCAAAAATCACACGTTCATCACATATATATATAGATAGGAGGAAATCTGAAATACGAAGAAACGAGACTTGCACTAACTATATTTTAGGATAGGTGTTGGTTAATAGGTGGAAATTAATGATAAATTTGATGGAATGTTTTTCAGATTGAAAATATGCTCAATTCCAATTCTGGCCAGAAAGGGATAAACATACTTATTTTGCATGTATAACAGCATTTGGTTCAGTTAATACTGCTATTTCATAAAGGTGTGGCTCTGATTGACTGAAAGCACGTCAAAGTAACCAAATTACACCATCTTTTCTTCTGCATTATTTCAACTGTTCATTTGGACAGCATTTTATGCAAATCGGTGCTCTAACACGGGCACTCTTTCGTGATAAATGGCATTCCACATCTTCAAAATGGAATTTTCTTTAAAATTTAGACCCAACTACAAACCGACTTGGTCACGACAAAATTAATACCGGAAATTCCAACATCCAACACTTTAAAAAAAATATCAATCCACAAAAATCACAAGAAGTTTTGCTTTGGGTTACAAATCATGTGCATTAACATTTATTAACACTTACAGCAAAGTTCATTTTCCACCAACTGGATAAAACAGAGAGCTTCTATCCTCCATTAAATAGTGGAGTGCAAACCATAAGAGCCGCCTTTTCCTGGCAGACAGTGTTACGTAACCTTTTAAATTTGGTTACCTGATAAATTGTTTTATAACAGACACAGATCTCCCAAACTATTTTGATTCTCTCGGTGGTTTTGGATAGTTGTGGTCGGCAAGTAATTCGAGTGTATTTCCTAATAGAAACAATTTCATAACGCAGCCCTCTAAAATGTTTTCTGTCAAAGGAGAAACGGCCACCATCTATGTCCATATCACGAGTAGAACAACTAATAAATTATAATTATGTTTGTCACTTTAGAAGATTCTTATTCCAAGGTTTGACACCACGGGTTTTATTGTACTTATACCCGAATAACTCAACGTGTTTGGCACGGTAAACAAGCTTGACAGCCTTCCTCGCCTCAGGATTCGGCGGGACCGCGGCCCTGTCAGAAATAATTGTAAGCTCGTGACAATTAAAGGTATATCAATAGAAAAGCTACAAACTCGAACTGTCCACTTCAAATAAATGAAAAGCAAACGGTGAACATATATTCCATTTGGTGTAAAGATGATAAACGTAAATTATCAAACACACGCACTAGTTCTTTCGTGGTTTACTTGCACGTAATGATCTCTTAAATACTCAAAGCGATAAAGCTTCTTCCAGCATCACGGGATGTTCGAATATCTCACACATCCGTGTATTTAATTGACTCTAATCGTAAATCAATATGCTAAATAATGACGTCAATGAACTTATGCAACAGCAGGTATTGCGTCCATGGACATATACCCGCCCGTGGAAAGTGACCAGTTTGCTGCGGCTGTGTTGTACATTTGGACCCACCGTCGTGCAGGTCCTTATTCGGATGAACGATAGAACTTGACTTCGCAGGGTCGTAAGTTACCCAGGTTCCGATATTTTAACGTCCTGGTTGGAGTCATCAAGTTCGGAACGCTGAACTACAGTTAGACTACTTGCTCGCACAAGATGAAAAACAGACAATTTCATTACGCGATTTTTGGTCATCCCCTTCCTTGTTTGCGTTGGTTTAGGTTACAATACACTGTTTTGGTGCAAACAGCAAACAACTTTTAATGGAGGATAAAAGTTCCCTGATATGATTGGTGGAAAATGAACTGAATTTGTAAGTGTGAATAAAATTTTAAAGTGCATGTTTTGAAAAAAATATAAAATATTGTGCCAATTATCTTCTGAAAAGTGTGAGAAAAGATCAAAATTGGGTGGGGGTAGGTAAAAATATGTCTATTTCATTCCGTGCAAAACTGGACGGGAGTATAGGAATCACCAAATTTAAAGGCAAAAGTCACATGATGATATTTTTTTTTTAGTATAATTTTTTTGATGAGATGATAAACTAAATGGATAGATGGTTGTTTTTGCCCAGATCAGCTTGAGATGGAAACAGGAGGAAAGATTAGCACTGTTGTCAATGGAAAAAAAACAGTGTATTGTAACGTTTACGTGTTCGCGGTATTAGCAACCTTGTCCTGTTTTCGAATTTGTTTTATATTCTGTAAAGTTCAGACTCTTAACCATTTCGCTGCTGTGCAATCTGGTAATATCCTGTGCTGAACCATATATTGGAGGGAATGGGGTTAAAGTAATAAAAATGAAAGCGCCAATAACGTTCACGTATTTGTAAATTTAAAACTGTTATTATACAGTACGTGGATAGTGTATTATCACTAAATCACCCCTGGAGTGGCGATTTCACCCAAGCAATAATTGCAGATTTGTTGCAAACCATAACAAGCACAAGCAAAGTTCCAGCCAATGGTCCTCCGGGTTAAACCCGGAGGTCCATTGGCTGAAACATTGTTTGTGATTTTTGTCCATATGTGCAGAATTTGAAAGTAATACTTTGGGTGATACCTCCACTCTACGGGTTATTTTGTTACAATTTATTCTCCACGTACTGTATATTGTAACAACGTTGACTGAGTTCAATAATGTTTCCAAAACTACTCCCAGCCACACTCTATAAATCTCAAAAGAAAAGACGTCTAGTCGACTTGAATTTAGTTCCTATTTAATGGACTGACCATGTAGTCCAAACTTTGCCCCATAGGCCGTTATCTACTCCAACATGTATGGTATATAGAGATCTAATACCTGGATGTCGGTTTTCAACCACCGAGCCGCAGGCGAGGTGCTTAAATGAGACATCCAGGTATTAAATCTCGGTCACATACTTATGCACAATGGCTAATCATGACCGAATATATATCGACAAATTTACTAATTTAATCATATAGCTCCACAGAGCTTTACAGAGCTTAACAGCTGAATGTTTAAATTAGTAATGAACGTCCCTATAAACACAGAATGGACGCGCCCATTGTGCCACATATAGTATTATGTGAGACGATACCACCCAGGGTGCCAGTGGTGAAAGGGTTACGTGGTCCAAGACACAAACAGGGCTTCATATAAAGCTTTGAATTACGTGATAGAAAACAACGCGGCTTTGTGGTGCGGCAACTCCTGAAAGAATATCTCCAGTGACGTATATATGTCGATGCATTCGGTAGCAATATTTTAGGATTGGAATCTCATTAAATAGAATTACTGTACTAAATATGAACAAAAAACTATATGTTAAGGCTTATGTTTTCCGTGAGTATATAGTTTTGAAGACCTGAGCGACGTCCGCTATATTATGGAATATTATATCTCACGTGACCTTCTAGGCTCCTGATTGGACGAATGTTGCACCCCTATTTCGTGTAGTTTGCATCCACAGAACTGACCAGGCACTACACCCAGGCACTACACGTTTTCTATTTTCAGCACACTACTATATCAGTTTTCTTTTCATACTGGGCGAATAAAACTGATCAGGCTAAATTTAAAAATCGATTCACAGAGGAACAACATCCACAAAACGACCCGGAATGAAATCATTGTGGAAAAATGTACCGCTTTTCCATTGTTGAAGTCACATTTTTCGAGGCGTTCATTTTATTCCTTGAGAAGATGATCCATATCTCGTTTCGAAGAGAATGATCCATACCTGGGTCCAACTTTCATGAGAACGCGTCCGGATATGAAAAATCGTTTGTTTTGCTGCTCATATTATTTCGCTATTTAATTGTATGTTTTGGGCAGTAAACGAATAAATAATGGAATTCAATTGAATCTTCGGAGTTTGTTTCCCGTGCTGACCCATTCGGTAATGTATATGTGTGACAAACGTGGGGAAATTATCAAACTGCGTTGTAAAATTTCGAAAATTTTAGTTTTTATTCGCGAGTTGCGCGATTCTAGAATACACAGTTACGTTTGGGGGAAATGTTTTGTTTACCCTTGCCGACCGATTCAAAATCTGTCTTCTGCTCATATCAATAATCCAAGTTAGCCATGTTTTGGAAGAAGAAAATGTTTTTGAAAAACTACATGGTATTTTTTTCTGTATAACACTGGTTGGTAGGGCTGCTACCTTGGTAATAGATTAACAAATCGGACAGATGTTTTTCTTGATGGGTGTTCGATATAATATAAGGATTAGTGCATGTCTTGTCGTTGACTACGCCCATATAGTGCCCAGTGAGGTGGTGTAGTTCCCTCCGCTTCGCGTCGGGAACTACACCACCTCACTGGGCACTATATGGGCGTAGTCAACTTCAAGCCATGCACTATTCTTTAAATGGTGTATTATAGTGGGTTAAGTGTTGAGGCGGTCACACCATCGCATACGATTTTTGAGTCTGTCATACACATATTTCTCAGCGATTCGCATCGTTGCATTGTCACACTATATGTACGTTTCTATGACGTCAAAGCTCTCCGTAAAGATTGAAATATTATAAAAATGGGGCCAAGTCATGGTTGGATCCCTGTAGATTAATTTAGTGAAAAATGAAAACAATCTAAATTTGTTTGTTTGTTTGTTGGGGTTGAACAACACTTTCAAGAGGCAGGTTCATATCGTTTTTCGTCTATACGAGTCAGAAACCAATCAATCTTGCGACTTGTGCCTGGATGATGGGCTTTATTCATCATAATGTTAGCATGTGTTTTTGCGTTGTTAATGTTGTTGTTACCGTAAAAAAGAATAATACACGCAGATTGCTTGGATCAATAAAAATCAGATTATACTATTTAGGTTACAGAAACCAGATGATTGATTGGGGTGTTATTCGCAGTAGTTTGATCCCCTCCGTTAATGATAGAAATGTTTGTCAGCTCCACGCAAACCAGCTTTTTTACAACGTTAGTATGTTTATACTGGGACAGTTGCTGTGCACGATGCGATGGAAGTTGCCTGGTGGACCATCTAGTCAACTCTGGGTCTTGTTGGAGCATGCATGGAGCGACAGGTTCGCGCAGATGACATGACTATCGCGGATGTCCAGGGTGAGGCACACATTTGTTGCTTTGCGTCGTAATTATGTGTTTCGAACTGTTCACCTCTGTGCCCTCATTTGATTCCGTAGCTATTGCCGGGGATCGAGGAAGACGCAAACAACTTCATAGCACCGCCCATGACTACTATTCCTAGAAATGTTAGACCTAGGACTATAATTCCGTGGAATAATAGTCCAGAGGGACTAACGTTCCTACGGACTTCCATTCCTTTTACACTGGTTCAACCCTACTTCTATCTTCAAATATGCTGTAACATAGGCCCTCGCCAATCACGCAGTTTTACGTCGGAACTAAGCTCGAATCGAATGGGATCTATTACTCGAATTGGAATCGAATATTGAATCTAATCAGAGATGTCTTGAACATAACCGACTGGGAAAGGGACTGCTGTAAACCTGACTTCTTCCGACAGTGATGGCCCAAGTCCGGACTGATAAAATATTCCAGCTATATCCTCAAGAAATGCTCTCGTGGAAGATATGGTTGGAATATTAGTTCAAAACTATGCTTTCTTGCAATTTATGTGTGGATAAATATATGTAGTACATGTGGCGCATGTGCTTCCCAACTGTCCAACTGTGATGGCTCAAGTCCCGACAGATAAAATATTCCAACTTCATCACCAAGGCATGCCTTCGTCAAAGGCATGCCTTGGTGATGTAGTTGGAATATTAGACAGTAAGGATTATAGTTCAAAAACAGAAGCGGGTGCGAGCATCATCGGTACTGGGCACTCCACAGGGCAAGACCCTATGAACAGCTCATCGTTGATATTGCTTGGAAAATTCAATTTGTGTTTCTGTATAGATAGGGAAAACTACACTCGATCTTTATTTTCAGTATTATTTATGTAAATTTTTTTATCAGGACTATACGTATTGTGAGAGGACAAATATGATTGAGTCCACGCTATATTCCAGTGAAAAGTTTGAAATGGAAATGAATCGTGTAGCTGATTCGAATTGAACCGACTGTTAAATTGAGATGCGAAATCGAAGCGAATGTCAGAGCTTCGCATGTCCCTATTGTAACAAAAAATGTGATGAGAGATGAAGAGTAGAAGTAGGATCCTCTTCTGAAACTGACTCCGTTCTGGAATATGCGGCTATGTGGTTGACTTGTCCAGTCTAACTAGCCGCCGTTCTGGAGTATGCGGCTGTGTGGTTGACTTGTCCAGTCTAACGAGTCGCCGTTCTGGAGTATGCGGCTGTGTGGTTGACTTGTCCAGTTTAACGAGTCGCCGTTTTGGAGTATGCGGCTGTGTGGTTGACTTGTCCAGTCTAACAAGTCGCCATAGAATACAAATACTTGATGAAGACTGATGATATTTACAGTTGTAAGAAGATGAAGTATTTACAATTTCCTGCGCCGTAACATTCAATTCGAAATTAGAATCGAATCGAAAACATCTACCTAATTCGATTTAATATTCGATTCCTTCCAAAAGAGTTGACATCACTAGAGTTTTGGATTTAGAAGCCAGTCAGACAAGCCTGGGAATCAGCAAACTGTCATTATCAGTGTTCTAGCTTTAGAAGACAGTCAGACAAGCCTGGGAATCAGCAAACTGTCATTATCAGTGTTCTAGCTTTAGAAGACAGTCAGACAAGCCTGGGAATCAGCAAACTGTCATTATCAGTGTTCTAGCTTTAGAAGAGAGTCAGACAAGCCTGGGAATCAGCAAACTGTCATTATCAGTGTTCTAGCTTTAGAAGACAGTCAGACAAGCCTGGGAATCAGCAAACTGTCATTATCAGTGTTCTAGCTTTAGAAGACAGTCAGACAAGCCTGGGAATCAGCAAACTGTCATTATCAGTGTTCTAGCTTTAGAAGACAGTCAGACAAGCCTGGGAATCAGCAAACTGTCATTATCAGTGTTCTAGCTTTAGAAGACAGTCAGACAAGCCTGGGAATCAGCAAACTGTCATTATCAGTGTTCTAGCTTTAGAAGACAGTCAAACAAGCCTGGGAATCAGCAAACTGTCATTATCAGTGTTCTAGCTTTAGAAGACAGTCAGACAAGCCTGGGAATCAGCAAACTGTCATTATCAGTGTTCTAGCTTTAGAAGCCAGTCAGACAAGCCTGGGAATCAGCAAACTGTCATTATCAGTGTTCTAGCTTTAGAAGACAGTCAGACAAGCCTGGGAATCAGCAAACTGTCATTATCAGTGTTCTAGCTTTAGAAGCCAGTCAGACAAGCCTGGGAATCAGCAAACTGTCATTATCAGTGTTCTAGCTTTAGAAGACAGTCAGACAAGCCTGGGAATCAGCAAACTGTCATTATCAGTGTTCTAGCTTTAGAAGACAGTCAGACAAGCCTGGGAATCAGCAAACTGTCATTATCAGTGTTCTAGCTTTAGAAGACAGTCAGACAAGCCTGGGAATCAGCAAACTGTCATTATCAGTGTTCTAGCTTTAGAAGCCAGTCAGACAAGCCTGGGAATCAGCAAACTGTCATTATCAGTGTTCTAGCTTTAGAAGACAGTCAGACAAGCCTGGGAATCAGCAAACTGTCATTATCAGTGTTCAAGCTTTAGAAGACAGTCAGACAAGCCTGGGAATCAGCAAACTGTCATTATCAGTGTTCTAGCTTTAGAAGCCAGTCAAACAAGCCTGGGAATCAGCAAACTGTCATTATCAGTGTTCTAGCTTTAGAAGACAGTCAGACAAGCCTGGGAATCAGCAAACTGTCATTATCAGTGTTCTAGCTTTAGAAGACAGTCAGACAAGCCTGGGAATCAGCAAACTGTCATTATCAGTGTTCTAGCTTTAGAAGACAGTCAGACAAGCCTGGGAATCAGCAAACTGTCATTATCAGTGTTCTAGCTTTAGAAGACAGTCAGACAAGCCTGGGAATCAGCAAACTGTCATTATCAGTGTTCTAGCTTTAGAAGCCAGTCAGACAAGCCTGGGAATCAGCAAACTGTCATTATCAGTGTTCTAGCTTTAGAAGACAGTCAGACAAGCCTGGGAATCAGCAAACTGTCATTATCAGTGTTCTAGCTTTAGAAGACAGTCAGACAAGCCTGGGAATCAGCAAACTGTCATTATCAGTGTTCTAGCTTTAGAAGACAGTCAGACAAGCCTGGGAATCAGCAAACTGTCATTATCAGTGTTCTAGCTTTAGAAGACAGTCAGACAAGCCTGGGAATCAGCAAACTGTCATTATCAGTGTTCAAGCTTTAGAAGACAGTCAGACAAGCCTGGGAATCAGCAAACTGTCATTATCAGTGTTCAAGCTTTAGAAGACAGTCAGACAAGCCTGGGAATCAGCAAACTGTCATTATCAGTGTTCAAGCTTTAGAAGCCAGTCAGACAAGTCTGGGAATCAGCAAACTGTCATTATCAGTGTTCAAGCTTTAGAAGACAGTCAGACAAGCCTGGGAATCAGCAAACTGTCATTATCAGTGTTCAAGCTTTAGAAGCCAGTCAGACAAGCCTGGGAATCAGCAAACTGTCATTATCAGTGTTTTAACTTTAGAAGACAGTCAGACAAGCCTGGAAATAAGCAATCTGTCATTATCAGAGTTCTAGTGTAGGAAGTCAGTCAGGCAAGCCTGGAAATAGGCAATCTATCATTATCAGAGTTCTAGTATTGGAAGCCAATCAGAGAAGCCTTGAAATAAGCAATGTGTCATTATCAGAGTTGTAGTTTTGAAGCCAGTCAGACAACCCTGGAAATAGGCAATCTGTCATCACCAGCGTTCTAGTTTTAGAAGCCCGCCATACAAGCCTCGAAATAAGCAATCTGTCATTTTCTGCGTTCTAGTTTTAGAAGTCAGTCACACAAACCTGGAAATAAGAAATCTGCCAATGTCAGAGAGATCTGGATTTAGAAGCCAGTCGGACAAGCTTGGAAATAACCAACCTGTCATTCTCAGAGTTTCAGATTTGGAAGCCAATCAGACAAGCCCGGAAATGAGACAATCTGTCTTTATTAGAGTTCTAGTTTCAAAAGCCAGTCAGTCAAGCCTGGAAATAGGCAATCTGTCAGTATCAGCGTTCTAGTAGTAGAAGGAAGTCTGACAAGCTTGGAAATAAGCAATCCGTCATTATCAGAGTTCACGTTTTAGAAGCCAGCCGGACAAGCCTGGAAATAAGCAGCCTGTCATCACCAGCGTTCTAATGTTGGACGACAATGAGGCAAGCCTGGAAATAAGCAATCTCTCGTTATCAGAGTTCTAGTTTTAGAATCCAGTGAGAGAAGCCTGGAAATTAGCAATCTCTCATTATCAGAGTTCTAGTTTTAGAATCCAGTGAGAGATGCCTGGAAATAAGCAATCTCTCATTATCAGAATTCTAGTTTTAGAAGCCAGCCAGACAAGCCAAGAAATATGCGCCAGAATGAGGTCCCTAGAGGGTTAATGTGTTGATGCCTTTCCATACAGTGGGATAGAATTCACCAAATGTGTCCTCCATGTACCTTATTCTGCTCAGGCCTGAGCACTTACCTAGTTTAACTTTAGTACAATAGGGGTTGCGATTGCGTGCCTTAATGTACCAAACATAACTTTATTGCAAAAGGAATTTCAGTTACACGCCCTGATATAATAAACGCGTTTTTGAGGTATTTAGAGAGATTTCATGCGAAAAACTGCCCCCTGTCTCTCCCCGTCCCAAGTCAATTAGGCAAATGTTTTGGTTCCAAAATGCGCTGTGAGGAATTTAAAATAAGTTTATGTGAAAAATAACTTGAAATCGTCTTTAGAGATTTGAGGAGGGGGTTAGGTTCCTTGCCTGCATCCGCTTACTTTGGTTTTATTTCAAAGGTAACTTATATTATTTCCCGTGATGCAACATTATGGTTATTGAAACCTTTAATATAGTCAACGTAATTTTATTATATTCAGGCACGCATTTGGACGTCACATGTTCTGAAGTAATTTTATTATATTCAGACACGCATTTGGACGTCTCATGTTCTGAAGTAATTTTATTATATTCAGGCACGCATTTGGACGTCTGATGTTCTGAAGTAATTTTATTATATTCAGGCACGCATTTGGACGTCTCATGTTCTGAAGTAATTTTATTATATTGAGGCACGCATTGGGACGTCTCATGTTCTGAAGTAATTTTATTATATTCAGGCACGCATTTGGACGTCTCATGTTCTGAAGTAATTTTATTATATTCAGGCACGCATTTGGACGTCTCATGTTCTGAAGTAATTTTATTATATTCAGGCACGCATTTGGACGTCTCATGTTCTGAAGTAATTTTATTATATTCAGACACGCATTTGGACGTCTCATGTTCTGAAGTAATTTTATTATATTCAGGCACGCATTTGGACGTCTCATGTTCTGAAGTAATTTTATTATATTCAGGCACGCATTTGGACGTCTCATGTTCTGAAGTAATTTTATTATATTCAGGCACGCATTTGGACGTCTCATGGTCTGAAGTAATTTTATTATATTCAGACACGCATTTGGACGTCTCATGTTCTGAAGTAATTTTATTATATTCAGACACGCATTTGGACGTCTCATGTTCTCAAGTAATTTTATTATATTCAGGCACGCATTTGGACGTCTCATGTTCTGAAGTAATTTTATTATATTCAGGCACGCATTTGGACGTCTCATGTTCTGAAGTAATTTTATTATATTCAGACACGCATTTGGACGTCTCATGTTCTGAAGTAATTTTATTATATTCAGGCACGCATTTGGACGTCTCATGTTCTGAAGTAATTTTATTATATTCAGGCACGCATTTGGACGTCTCATGTTCTGAAGTAATTTTATTATATTCAGGCACGCATTTGGACGTCTCATGTTCTGAAGTAATTTTATTATATTCAGACACGCATTTGGACGTCTCATGTTCTGAAGTAATTTTATTATATTCAGACACGCATTTGGACGTCTCATGTTCTGAAGTAATTTTATTATATTCAGACACGCATTTGGACGTCTCATGTTCTGAAGTAATTTTATTATATTCAGGCACGCATTTGGACGTCTCATGTTCTGAAGTAATTTTATTATATTCAGACACGCATTTGGACGTCTCATGTTCTGAAGTAATTTTATTATATTCAGGCACGCATTTGGACGTCTCATGTTCTGAAGTAATTTTATTATATTCAGGCACGCATTTGGACGTCTCATGTTCTGAAGTAATTTTATTATATTCAGACACGCATTTGGACGTCTCATGTTCTGAAGTAATTTTATTATATTCAGGCACGCATTTGGACGTCTCATGTTCTGAAGTAATTTTATTATATTCAGGCACGTATTTGGACGTCTCATGTTCTGAAGTAATTTTATTATATTCAGACACGCATTTGGACGTCTCATGTTCTGAAGTAATTTTATTATATTCAGGCACGCATTTGGACGGCTCATGTTCTGAAGTAATTTTATTATATTCAGGCACGCATTTGGACGTCTCATGTTCTGAAGTAATTTTATTATATTCAGGCACGCATTTGGACGTCTCATGTTCTGAAGTAATTTTATTATATTCAGACACGCATTTGGACGTCTCATGTTCTGAAGTAATTTGATTATATTCAGGCACGCATTTGGACGTCTCATGTTCTGAAGTAATTTTATTATATTCAGGCACGCATTTGGATGTCTCATGTTCTGAAGTAATTTTATTATATTCAGACACGCATTTGGACGTCTCATGTTCTGAAGTAATTTTATTATATTCAGGCACGCATTTGGACGTCTCATGTTCTGAAGTAATTTTATTATATTCAGACACGCATTTGGACGTCTCATGTTCTGAAGTAATTTTATTATATTCAGACACGCATTTGGACGTCTCATGTTCTGAAGTAATTTTATTATATTCAGACACGCATTTGGACGTCTCATGTTCTGAAGTAATTTTATTATATTCAGACACGCATTTGGACGTCTCATGTTCTGAAGTAATTTTATTATATTCAGACACGCATTTGGACGTCTCATGTTCTGAAGGAATTTTATTATATTCAGACACGCATTTGGACGTCTCATGTTCTGAAGTAATTTTATTATATTCAGACACGCATTTGGACGTCTCATGTTCTGAAGTTATTTTATTATATTCAGGCACGCATTTGGACGTCTCATGTTCTGAAGTAATTTTATTATATTCAGGCACGCATTTGGACGTCTCATGTTCTGAAGTAATTTTATTATATTCAGACACGCATTTGGACGTCTCATGTTCTGAAGTAATTTTATTTTATTCAGACACGCATTTGGACGTCTCATGTTCTGAAGTAATTTTATTATCTTCAGACACGCATTTGGACGTCTCATGTTCTGAAGTAATTTTATTATATTCAGGCACGCATTTGGACGTCTCATGTTCTGAAGTAATTTTATTATATTCAGACACGCATTTGGACGTCTCATGTTCTGAAGTAATTTTATTTTTAATTTTGTCTCTCTATAGCTTTTCATCGGTCATGGGAAATCGGTGTTAATTTAATACAGAAGGAATCCTTACCCTTAGTTTCGTTCTCTATAATGTTGCTTAATGTAATAATTATTACAATAGGGGTTGCAATTACAAGCGCAAATGTAATCAACATAAATTTATTACAATAGGGGTTGTTATTGCCTGCATTAATGTAATAAGCTTAACACTACTTTGCATTGTGGGTTGCGATTGCTTGCCTTAATGTAATAAACTTAAATTTATTACAATATGGGTTGAATTGCATGTCTCAATGTCATACGTCGAATTCTTGTTTGGCCTTATATTAATTGATAGAAAATAATATAATTTAGTGTTCGGCTGTTCTCCACCCCCGGGCCAATTAGAAACATTTTTTTTGCTGTCAAATGCGATTTGAGGAAATTAGAGTGATTTTCTGCGACAAAAAATTACCGTTATCTCCCCCCCCCCCCCCCTAAATCCCCATCCTCTCCAGACCAATTGGGCATTTTGTTACCCCTTTCTTTTCATTTTTGCTCCAAAATGCGTTTAGAGGGATTTAGAGTGGTTTTATAGGAAAAACAATGCAATTGTAAACCTAATTGTAATAAGTTTAACTCCTCATAGCCCGCAAATGATTCTCTCATTTCTCAAACAAATTTTAAATTTGTCTCATTCTTTTAATTCCATATCCATTTATCGGCTTGAGTTTCGTAGGTTTCATAAAACTATTTGCGTCATTGTTCATTACAGTTATCGCTATTTGCTTCACTACCATTCTACAGTATTTTCTCTTCAGTGTAAACCTTGTTTTGCTGTGGTTAACCCTCTGAACACAGGTGGCTTTTTCCGGCTAAGAACATGATAAGTTATAACGTCAATAAATATGCTGGTTGTTCAGTAAATGTGTGGAGTAGACCAAACAATTTTTTCAACGTGCAGCCCCAAGGCTGCACGTTGAAAATATTGATTGGTTTTCCCCAAATAATGAATATGAACTCTTCCAATTGCTGCCATTAAACTGGCATGGAAGATACCAGCAGAGTTCAAAGGGTTAAACTAAAGTAATTTTATCGCCACGATATAGCATTAGATGCTGATGTGGCGTTGATCACAAATAAATACACCAACACCTACAATGTCATCCCCAAGAACTACTAAAATAATAACAAAGTCTACGCAAAGTGTGATCCACTGCTCCCGTTCCTTAGGCATGTTCGAAGTGCCCTTAAAGATATTGACGGACAGAAAAAATGTCCAAGTCGAAAGAGTGGAAAAGGGCCATAACTCTGGGAAAACTATTGGACGGAACCCTTGACTTCCGCATACCCGCTCCCTCACCCTGGTCTATCAGTATACCAAAGGAGATCCAAAAACAGATGGATTTGAAAGTACAGCCCAAAACGTTTGCACGGACAGAAGGTGAACGGACAGAGGTCTTCACTAGATTGTGGATATTCTTTTTCAAAGCGGGTCCATGAGCATGTTAACAATAAATGAAATCCAACATGCACTGAATGCAATACAGAGGTCCAGACAAATTTCCTTAGGCGAAAGAGTGAAAAAGGACCGTAAAAAGGGAACAATTTTCCAAGTTGAAAGAATGAAAAAGGTCAATAACTCTGAAAAAAATATTGGCCGAAACCCTTTTCTTGTACATATTCGTTCTCCCAGGTCTATCAGCATACCACAGGAGATCCAAATCTGACTGATGGCTTTGAAATTACAATCCAAAACGTTTGTATGGACAGAAGGTCAGACGCACAGAGAGAGAAAAAATTCTGATGAAGAAATTTTGAACAGTCGGATGGACAGACAGAAAAGTTCCAAAACTGGTCGGAGCGAACCAAAATCCAAACTTGATCTCATGGAAATAAACACACATACCAATTTGGTTTCGATTTGATGACAAATGCTCAAACCTGAAAAACTGAAATTATTCAAGCCGAAAACGGCCAATAACTCTATAACAATAATGGGACAGACCCTGTTACTTGTGGATATTCTTTTGCAAACCGAGCATCTCAAGAGTAAACAAAATCCTTCATGCAGTGAAAAAGGCCATAACTCGTTGAAAAATTATTGGACGGAACCCGTTTCTTGTGCATAAATGTTCCCACATTCACGTCTATCGTCATACCAAAGGAGTTCTGAATCCGATCTATGGATTTGGAATTGCAATGCAAAACGTTTGTATTGACAGACGGACAGACGGACGGGCGAATAAATGGAGGGCTTCACAGGATATCGCCGAATCCTTGGTAGTCGGGGGCATAATAAAGGGGTAAACTGTTCTTACTATATTATCATGTCACCCAAGCACGATAAATTCGATAGACCTTGATCCGAACAACGAAATGCCGCATTGTACAGGGGCATCAACAACTGTCAATGTCCCTGGGGAGTCGCGTTTGTACAATAACATCACGATGTCATCGATAACGTCAACTGTTTAGAGGGGAGAAGTTTCAAGAAAACTATCACTTTCCTAATCAATCTTCAATATCTCGTGTGACCTGTACGAGCATCCAAGACAGCCTCCTAACGTCTCCTCATTCCATCGACCAGCGCACGGAACTGCTGGGGAATGTTCCTCCATTCGTTCACCAGAGCTTGGCCCAGCTCCTTTGGGGTGCGAGATAGCACTGGTCGATCTGTACCGCAGCTTGCAATCCGTCCCAGGAATGCTTAATAGGGATGTGGTCGCGTGAACTCGCACTGGTCAATCCATTCTCTCGATTCATTCATCTACCAGGTACTATTTCACTTGTCGGAATCGGTGTGGTCGGGGATCATCCATCAGGATAAATTCCTCAACTCTAACTCCCGCGTGCGGTCTCACACGTGTATCCACAATGTCGCATCGATGCCCTTCGCCATTAAGAGTGCTTTTCTGGGTTAGGTAGAGATCTGCGTAGCCAGCTGAACTTATGCCATCCCAAATCATAACAGACCAGCTACCACACTGATCTGTTCTCGAACTATATGAAGTCTCGCTTCCGTCTTGTCCACGCTAGAACATACTTGTCTTGGAAGTCTATACAGAACCTCGATTCATTTGCGAAGAGGACGTTCAAACACTGACTTGCTGTCCAGTTGAGGCATTCAGTGCACGATTGAAGGTGATGTCGCCGGTATCTAGGCTGCAATTGGACACGAACAGCGGGTCTCTTCAGGTGGAATCCCGCAGCCTCAAGTCTGTCAATCGCGATCAGATAATTGTTCTAGCCAGCAGTCGTGACGCCGCACTGACCGCCCACCACAATGTCTTCTCTGAGCTCTCCCATGCGAGTTGTAACGGTGCCATGCTCTTGAGATGATACCCAAACGCTGAGCTCTGGGACATGCCGTACTGTATTGTCCCTATTACCACGAACAAGCCCGAAACTTTCATATGACATCCCCTGGCATAACAACGTCTATTACGACACAAAAGCAATGCAAAGGCTACTGAAAAGTTAACGTAAGCTGGCACATTAATTTCGAGAGCGTGGAAACCAATGACCATTTCCATAGAATTACTCTAACCACTGTTAACTGCATGCTTTACCACCACTGATCATTGTGAGCATGGAACAATCATTCAAACAGTGAAGGATAATCCGTTTACCTTATGGAAAGCCGAAGTGGTAACCATTCTCGTAAATGTACTGAAATATCCCCAATATATGGATGATCTTTAGCAAATTGTGTGCAATATACTACAAGCCATTTCCACAAATTACATCACTACACATATTATAGAATATGATACCATACATACACTATTATCTTACTCGTCGGATCCAGATGGTTGGTGGAAAGACCCGTCTCATATAAGCTCCACCAAAAGTCTCGATGAGATCCTTCATTTGATCCTGCAGATGGGTAATTTAAAACCACCCCTATGCTACTGTACTGTAAACTATTATAAAACATCAGTTCAACTTTTATAACCATTTCGTCAAACTGTTATAACAATTTTGTAAAATAACAGTTTAGTAAAACTGTAATAATAGTTAAGTTTATCATATGACTCGTCCGTTTTGTTCATTTTAAAACATTTGATATTTTGTTTTCATATTAATCAGTGATAAATAAAGCCTTCATCAATTTCATAGGTCAATTTCAAACTTGACAATTTGATTGTCTGAACAAAATACAATTGGGCCACATTTTCATAATTTGCATAATTAGACTAGGGAGCTTTCATTGGTCAATTTCAAAACTGGACAATTTGATTGGCTAAACAAAATACAACTGGGTCACATTTGCATAATTTCAGTAGGGAGAATTTATGTTATCTGTCCTATTTAGGGTGGATTGTATTGTATTAATCTTTTACCTACAAGAAGAACGCGATTCATTTTTTTTTATATTTTCACTTTTTGCTTCCAAAACATAGGTTATGACCCCTCATTGGAACGAGCTCGACGAGCTCGTTCCAATAAGGGGTCATAACCTATGTTTTGGAAGCAAAAAATGAAAATTTTGAGTTATGCGAGAATGTTTTTTTCAAGTGCCGTCTGCAACTCAATTTAGGTGATGGGTTAAAAAGTCATACTAAGTGGCTAATTTGTGCGTGTGTGTGTCATATGATAAATAGAATATGAAATGAGTGTTTTTCTCATATAATATTTATGAAACTCGTCCGAATGTTCTGTTTGGGCTCGCCAGAGGCTCGCCAAAACGGAAAATTCTTAGACTCGTTTCATAAATATTATATGAGAAAAGTATCATCTATGTATTAAATAAGGATGCCGCCAATACATTGCCGTAGAAAGCCCTGTTGGTTGCCGTCAATTATATGTTTCCAGACATTCATACTGATTAAGAAACTTCACATTCAGAATATACCGCCGCCGCTCCCACCACAGTAATAAAATCAAGTTTCTTCAACATTGAGCCCTGAATTATGCTGAAAGGGTAAGAATAGTTGTCACAGAGTTTCGCATACGTCACGATTAACATGAACGGCTCACCACAACGACCAAACTTTTTCGCCAGTGACACTGCAATTGTAAAAGTGCCTTACACGACATGACGCTGGTTGTTGAAAGTGTTCTCATACTCAATAAAAACACATTAAAACGCACTTCCGTGAAAAGGGCTGTTAATTAAAGTGATTCGTCAAAGCACATTCTAGAGCCAGAAAACAAAATTGCCCAACATTGCCCGATAGAGGAATTGTTTGTAGGTTCATTTATATGTTACTATCGTCAAATCATTCTAAACCCTTCAAAATACATTTCGGATCAAACATATAAAAACCCATTTCACCCGTGGCTGGGGGAGGTATTTTATTACATAAAACCAATCAAAATTTTTCAAAACTCAGTTTTGGACAGAAAAACACCCATTTCACCGGAGGGTTGAAGGTGGTGGTGGTGGTTATCACATTAAGGCATGAAATTTCAATCCCTATTGTAATACGTATTACATTAAGCAACTTTATTACAACTGGGGTTGTAACACTACTTATTTCCGGGCTTGTTGTCGGATGCTATTGCGCGGTAACTGAGAAAATGTTTTTTTTCGTTTTTTCTGTTTGAAATGAAAGGCCTACTTGGCAACAGCTAATTACTGTAAATACAAAACATTGTCCTGCTGCTTAACTCTTTACCCAACGAATCGCCCGCATCCGCCCGCGTAATATGCAGATTCAGCAGCTGAACAAAATATTATGCTTAACACATCATCACATATTTTTGTTGACAAAATGTCAATAAAGCCTAAAACGATCAATTCAATTCAATTCAATTCTTTTATTTACAGTATATAAAAATACAGACACAAAGATATACAATTTGACAGTGTGTCCGAACACTCTCTGTCAGCATCAATTGTGGGGTTGATGCTGTCACAGCATACCGTCATATCGGGTGGGGACGTAAAATGGCTGTCCTCTGTGCGGAGAGAGACACACTCCGTGCAGGCTAAAGACCCCTTCGTAGTATTCGAGAAGAACTAGGCCACGAAGTTGCCGCCATGAAGGTCATCCCACCTACGCAATTGGGCCAAGGAGAGGCGTTAATATAAGTTGCATAACTTGTTCGCCAATCCTTGTAAAACAAATAAGATTAAATAATAAATACAATTTAAAAACAAATTATTGTATACCGCAGGGCGTGCCATAGCCTATTTGGCTGTCTTCCTGACACTCCCTGTTGGACATGTACATAAAGAAAAAGAAAGTAGAAAAAATTGGCGGCATTTCAAACTCACTTATGTAATAAAATACCTCCCCCAGCCAAGGGTGAAATGTTTTTTTTTGTGTTTGCTCCGAAATGTATTTTGAAGGGTTTGGACGATCTACGATTGAGTCCAAAAAGGTAGACCAATCAATCAAACGATTTTCATCTCTCTTATAAACTAAGATCTTCAGTTTGCTGCCATGCCACTTTAGTATTCTCAGAAGTAATTGAATGCAAATTAAACGAGATGAAGGCATCGTCTGAGATGTTATATATAGGTTACGATCTGGGTTCACATAATGTCAATCATCTGAGTGCAGATGCCACTGGAAAACAAAATGTTGACAACAATTTTCCCACGTAACAGTAATATCTCCATTGCGCTATTTTCCAAAATTGCCATTAACATTTGCCTATATTATTTGTTCTATGTTCCACTTCAAAACAGAGCTCATGGTTTTTCTCAATGTCTCAAGCTCGTCAGGGATAAA
Organism: Pictodentalium vernedei; assembly: GCA_031216915.1. Lineage (NCBI taxonomy): Eukaryota > Metazoa > Mollusca > Scaphopoda > Dentaliida > Dentaliidae > Pictodentalium > Pictodentalium vernedei. Next base: position 340,285,861 of record CM062288.1, on the reverse strand, counting down.
ACAAAAGTCTGTTGTGTGAACAATGAATGAAAATGTTCAGTACAAAATTTGTTATAAGTGTCAAAATCATGTCCACAACATGAATTGGAAGTGGGGTTTATTCCCGGGAATGGGAATTTCCACATTCCCGATTACGAAATCCGATCACGATACCCGGGAAATCTATAGGACGGAACCGGGAATCGCGCACGGCACAGTTTATGTGTTGAACTGAAGTTTTCTACATTGAAAAACATGTTCCAACGTAACTTTGTAAGAGTTTGTCCGCCCTTCCAGGCCAGAACATTTTAGAATCCTGCTTTCTGAAGATTTTTTTCTCTCCAAATCACTGCAGCTCTCAATCATTTCCGGAGGACTCCTCTTCAACAGCAAGATCTTCACTCGCTTCAAAGTTCAAACTCGTCTTTAATTTCAGATTCACCAGTAACTCTTACTATTCACTACTTCATTCAACATCAACTTCTTCACCGCCATCACCCAGTCTCCTCTACATCAAGCGGCAGCGAAGAGGCAGTTGAAACCAGGAGGCAGAAACTAGCGATTCTGAAAATAAAGACGAGTTGGAAACGAGCTTGGGTTTTCACACTTCCCTTGAAAAAAAGAACTTTTCCGTATGAAGATGGCAGATGAAAATAAATGCTACTCAGGTAAATGTCTTCGATATTATCCGGGACATTTGCCTCTTCCCGGTTCTGTGTGCCATTTCACCCCCGTTCCCGAATATATTAAACCCTAAAGGAAGTCAAGTTTACCTAACAGTTTATATCTACAGTTAAAAGTAGAAGTCCTGTCATAAAATGCGCACAAATAGCACGTCAATCTGCGCGTTAATCAACGCGTTATGACCATAGTAAGGCCATCAAATTCTGTGCATATGACTTGTGCACAAGCACTCTTTCAGCCAATGGACCTCCGGGTAACCCGGAGGTCCATTGGCAGAAACATTGCCTGTGTTTACTATGAGTTACCAGGAGAACATGCCGTGCTTTGGATGCCATTCGATATGGCAATTACGCGCAATTCCTACGCGCAATTATGCCTCGATAAGCGCACAGTTCGTGACAAGACTTCTAGTTTTAACTGTATGTCGTTTTGATAACTTCCACCTCAACCATGGTCGCCGGATCTCATTTTACCAGTTAAACATAGGTTGTTTACCTCAGTAATCATTCACTGCTCAACTTCCCAAGACTTCGAAGTGAAAAACATTTGGATATCAGTTGGGTGAAAATCTATTAATACAAGTTTAGAATGGCTACCATTTCTAAATTATATTCTAAATGTATAATGCTCAGTTGGGTGAAAATCTATTAATACAAGTATAGAATAGCTACCATTTCTAAATTATATTCTAAATGTATATTGCTCTGTCGTCCATCAGAGCAATTCCTCTTCAAGCTCAGTATCAAAGGTGTCAATCAATTGAACATCTTAATTAATGGACACTATTAGACCCTCAAAATTCCGATATTTTGCTTCGATTCTACCTGTTGTTTCAAAGACAGCATCATCACAGACCAAACTGCATAGACAATTTTGACGTTTCTCTCATTTGGGCTGCCGGGGCACAGGATCTGAATTAATACGCATCACAAACATTATACATGTAAGTAAGCTGGATGATTCTTTTCCAGTACTTTGGCTTTCTCCACCTATAATCTCTTCCGACACGATGTGATCCTGCTTGAACGCGGTGATAAACCCAAACAAACAAACATTACAAAAATATTTTCCATTAAGACAAACAAATAAACAATCTACAGCACCCGAAGCATAAAACGCAACTGTCTAAATTGTACTTGCATTGGATTATTTTATGTCAACATGAGTTCAGGCGTCATGTTAGCACTTTCCATCCTCCATAAACAAGAAAAGGCAAAGGCATTTCTTAGTTGAGAATTATTGGCCCAGTGCAGTTTCAGGTAACATAGAGCCCAAAAGTGGTCTGCATTATTGGACCACAACGCTTTTGATGCCTCAGATTTGTTCCTAGAGGACTGAATTTTGGAAATTTTAGTACGTTGCGTAGTTTGACAGTTGCTTGCTGTTGCTCAATGGTTCCCTTTGGTTGTTCCGGCTACCTCCACTCATGTCCAACATGAGATGACTTTGGCTGTCAAAAGTGTTGTTAAACTCCACTAATTACGTGTTTTAATGTATTTAGAGATTTTGGCTTTGTGGGCACAGGATATTCACGGCAGCCTATTTTCACTGCTAGTTGTAATAATGTAATACAGAAGAAGCGTCGAGATGATGACAGATTTGGGGGGGGCGGGGGCGTAAGATGACGGATTTGAGGAGGGTGGGGTGTAAGATAACGAATTTGAGGGGTGGGGGTGTAAATGAGATAAGACTCCAATTTCAACTGCCAAATATATTGGAAGGATGTCACATTACACACCCCACTTTATTACACCCCTGTGTGGATGGATAGATTGCCTAAAAAAACGTAGAATGTCTTTCAGTTGGTGTCTCTGGTGTCATTGGGAAGTTTTTGTTAGGCCGTACGTCCGAAGTAAATACAATCAATATCTGATCGTTATCAAATCTGAACCCATTCAACCCAACAACATATTAAATCTGAACCCATTCAACCCAACAACATATTAAATTTGAACCCATTCAACCCAACAATATATTAAATCTGAACCCATTCAACCCAACAACATATTAAATCTGAACCCATTCAAGCCAACAACTTATTAAATCTGAACCCATTCAACCCAACAACATATTAAATCTGAACCCATTCAACCCAACAACATATTAATCTGAATTCATTCAACCCAACAACATATTAAATCTAATATATATATACAAAATAGCCCGAAAAAACTTCTATTCTTTTCTCATTGATCATAAATTCATGAACGTTGAAGGAAACGGACTCGTCCCTATAAAAGGTCTATAGCCACGTATGTATTTTGTACATAAACTGGTCCATTTTTTCTTAGATCTGCTGTATCTATAATCCAGGAATAAGAAGTAAACACATTGCATGAAGACCGTTTTAGCTTTACAACAATTAGATGTAATGAAGACGTGACTAGTGATATAAATTTGAAAGTTTATAACATCTTTAATACCGAGGAATTCTAAAATCAATAAGTGCAATGTTAAAAGTGGCTCTATAATTATGCCCTGGAGTTTATCGGTTTTGCTGGTTTTCGAAACGGAGTCACAGAATGTTCCTCCTGGAACATCCGGGTAATTGTCTTGGAAGTAGCCGTTTGTAATGTCTGACTAGCGCCTGTCAGAAAGTCACATTTGCCTGATTAAAAAATCTCCGTCCAGTGTGTAAAAAACATTTTACCACTAAAGGTTACAGAAGAATGTCAAAAATACAGTGAGAAATTTCTGTTTGTTCAATCATCAGTAACTGATGCTAGTAGTATGTCATGGATCACTCGACACTGATCTTATGTAACTCATGTGTTGGATCTCATGTGGCGTCATAGTCACGTCACCCAGTGACACCATGTTTGGCTGTCATGGAACCAGCGTGAGCGGCCATGTTCTGAGGTTATTACCATAGTGATACGTGGTCTCATTGCACATGCGCAGCGCGAGTTGATAGAGTTGATAGAGTCACCCGTTTTTCCGTCGTCCATTTTGAAACTGCAGACCGCATCTTGGTTTCTTTGGTGGCACGTGGTTGCAATATGACCCTAAATCCCCAAATAGGACGGGGTCGGGCTCTTTGGAAGGAGTAATCGGTGATGGGAATAGATGTCTGGTTGAAATTTTTCCCAAATCCTTGTTTACTTCGTAGGATTACCCAAATAGGACGGGGTCGGGGTCTTTGGAAGGAGTAATCGGTGATGGGAATAGATGTCTGGTTGAAATTTTTCCCAAATCCTTGTTTACTTCGTAGGATTTCCCAAATAGACCCAAGAATTTACCCAAAACGCCCAAAACTGCTTAGAACCACTTTATTTGGTACGGATATCCCCAGAATTCAAATAATAGGCGCGTCCTTTTGTATTAGAGTTAATCTAATTACCCCAAATTCTCGGTTTACTTCGTAGAATTGCCCAAATAGACCAGACAACTATTTTTTTGTGCTCGAATTTCCCATCGTAATCCTCTTCTCTGTCTGCTTTTATCTATGTGTCTGCAAGCTATGCTATTGTGTTTGCCTGCCCAACCCTATTTACTTGTTCTGGAGTATACTCCTGTTGCGTAGAAAAAGCCTTAATTTGGAACAGCTTTAGTTTCTCTTCCGCCTATTTTTGGAACTGTCCCGGCCTCTGACCCCGCCCAATCAGATTCCTCCATTTAGCTTACCTCCACCCATTACCTTTGCATATTGCATAGGCCGATATATTCGTCATTCACATTCATGAGGTGGAGAGAAAATCCCATCGTAAGGTCTTACGTCTTATCCTCATCTGGGTATTTACCTATCACGTTCTGTGGAATCCCATTTTGAAAATCACTTTTTGAAAATCGTCTGTTGTCAGAGAATCCCCTTTTTGTCGATCGAGACCATGATGAGCATGGGGTAATTCCATAGTAAGGTCTAACATTCAGGCCCTCCTATCCTCATATAGGTATTCAACAATCACGTTTCTTGGAGTCCCCTCACCAGCCCTTTTAACCTAATCTAGCCATTCAACGGCCACGTTCCGTGGAATCCCTCCCCGTGGTTCATTTATGCCTGTAGAATCCCTTTTTATCGGACGAGGCCATGTGATCTATAACGAAATCTCTCAATAAGGTATAATTTGAGTCGCAACGGCCAATCATTGTTTATCACTCCGATACTATACGTGCATTGAATACCCACTTAACTACAAGCAGGTCTGGTTTATTGAGTGGCACAGTTTTTGATCGACTGAAATCTTTTAGGATTTTAAACGACGGAATAGGAAGGGTCGTGTTAGGCGTGTCAAAAAAGGAACTTCAAAAGAACTTAACTTTAGCATCCTTGTCTCGATACCTTTAAGCGATTCACGTTCATTCCAACTAGATATTACTGCATGCCTTATTAATCCCACGTCACTTGTGAATAAGACATCTATTATTAGGGACATCATGGAAGATAATCATGTTAATCTAGGCTTGATTACCGAGACATGGGTCTCCTCTTTTGACACTTTCACCGTCGGTGAACTGCAGCAAAATGACAAACTGTTCCTTCCCATACCCCGACCTTCAAGACGTGGTGGAGTGGGGATGTTTTTTGACAACACTCTCAAGATAAAAACAGATTCAACATATAACTTCAAGTCCTTTGAATCTATGCAAGGCATACTAACAACGGGGACTCGTTCATTGCGAATTATAACAGTTAGATCACCCCCAAATGCCAAAAACAAACTTTCCTTCAGTATGTTTATGTCGTATGCTTACTCGCTGCACCTGCACCGTTCGTTATGAATCTTCATTTGGAGAATACAAACGACTCCAGTGCGCGAAAACTTCTCATCTTGCTGGATTCTATGGACATTGTGCAACATGTCTTTGGTCCAAAGCATAAAGCTGGTCATACACTGGACCTAGTTATTACACGACAGAGTGATGCGGAAATTGTGTATGGTGTCGATGTGTTTGACCTCGCCCTCCCGGATCATTTTATGGTTCAGTTTAACCTCAAAGTAGGGTGCCCAACCCAGCACAAAGAGAATATTTATTATCGGAAATTCAGGAATATAGACTCAACTGAATTTTTGGGTGCCTTCTCGTCATTAGCTTCAGATCCCACTGCTATAGAATCGGTTGACGAGACTCTTGAAACTTTCAATAAACTTCTACAAGAACTTATCAACAGATTTGCCCCTTTGAAATGTAAAACATTTTCTAAGGCTAGACGCTCTCCTTGGTTCACCGATAAAATTAGGAAAGCGAAACGTCATCGCAGACAACTAGAGCTGCAGTGGCGTTCGTCGAAACTTCACATCCATAGGGAACTATATGTGACCCAAAGAAACCATATGAATAATTTGATAACTCGAGCAAAGAAGGCCTACTTTTCTGGTATTGTGTCTGATAACATTCGACGGCCAAACGTGCTGTCAACTGTTATGGACAGACTACTACACCTTAAGGCAAATACAGCTCTTCCTGAACACACATCAACGGAAGAACTTGCTGGAAAATTCTCAGCTTTCTTCACAAATAAAATCGAGGTGATAAGGTCCAATCTTACAGCTGGCGGCAATGTCGCACATGCCTCCACCTTTTCATCCAGTCCACCTGGTACGACGGACCGTGTGCAGTTCAGCTCACTTAAACTGATTACCGCCAACGCTCTGATCACAGTGTTGAAAAACTCGCCATCAAAACAGTGCGCGTTGGTCGTAATTCCGTCAAAACTTTTGAAATCCTGTCTGCCGGCTCTCACAACATGGCTTCTGGAAATTGTCCCTTGTCTCTGGAATTTTCCAGCAAACAATGAAACAGGTTCTCGTTACTCCACTACTCAAAAAGCCTGGACTTGATCCAGACGTTTTCAAAAACAACAGGCCGGTATCAAACCTTTCGTTGATCTCCAAACTCATTGAACGAGTAGTTGCCATCCAAATCCGTTAGCATCTCAACAATTGTGGTTTATCTGAAGAATTTGAGTCTGCATATAAGCCATAGCGTAGTACTGAAACAGCGCTACTACGCGTTCAAAACGGCGTACTTCTGTCTATGTACAAACAACAAATATCATGTCTGGTGTTACTAGATCTTAGCGCGGCATTCGACACAATTGATCATGCCATTCTCCTGGAAAGACTACAAAACTATGTTGGCGTTACCGGCATAGCTTTAGAATGGTTTAGATCCTATCTTACTGGCCGGGCGCAAAGTGTCACCATCAATGGTTCTGCTTCAGAGAGGCTCACTCTGAAGTTTGGAGTCCCCCAAGGCTCTGTCCTCGGACCCCTTCTCTATGTTATCTATGTTTTACCATTAGGAGATATAATACCCAAACATGACCTAAATTTCCACTGTTACTCTGATGATACTCAGCTCTACATTCATTTCGAGCCCAAGACGGAAATATTAGCTAAAGAACAGCTTGAGCGATGCGTGGTAGAGATTCAACTCTGGATGAATGAAAATTTTCTCAAAATGAACACCGAAAAAACAGAAATTATCTATTGTGGCTTGCCGCGACAATTAGAGAAAACATCTAAATATTCTCTAAACAACGTCTCAAATAATGTTTCCCCGTCGGCCGCGGTTCGCAACCTGGGATATTTTATGGATGAACATCTGTCATCAGAAAAACATGTTAACTCGGTTTGCAGATCTGCATATTTCCATCTCCGCAATATCGGCATGATGCGTCCTGTGATCGACGAGGGAACGGCCAAGCAGCTGGTCCATGCATTTGTGACTAGTCGCTTGGATTATTGTAACTCTTTACTTTTTGGTGTAGGTGATCATTTATATGCCGACTACAGCTCATTCAGAACTGTGCAGCGAGAATTATAACACGCAGTACAAAATTCTGCCACATTACCCTAGTGCTGCAAGAACTTCATTGGCTTCCCGTGGAAAAGAGGGTTGAATTCAAAATCCTTCTACTCACATATAAAGCCTTGAACAACATGACACCTTCCTATTTGTCAAGCCTAATCTCACGATACAAACCCGTTAGATCTTTAAGGTCAAGCACGGCTAACAATTTGGCATATAGTCGTGGTAATCTCGTGAAAGTTGGTAACCGGGCTTTCTCGGTCGCGGCACCACTTTTGTGGAACCGGCTTCCAGGTCCCCCGAAGGCACCACAAAACCATAGCAGTTTCAAAGCATTACTTAAAACTCATCTTTTTGAGAATTTTTTTAAATAGCTGTAACTAATAGTTGCAAGTGGAGCACATAATTCCATGTAAAGCCTGAGAACACTTCAAGGTGGAATCATGGCTATACACTATATTATTATTATTGCTATTAATTTACCATTCCTCTTATCCTCTTCTGGGTATTTTACGATTATTATGACATGGCAATGTTTCATCTAAGGTCATCTTTTTAGGATACCTGGTTAACCTTTTTCGCAGGGTATACTTCTTTCTCGGTAATAAGAAAAAAATCAACTTCACTTCAAATGTTTATTGAGTTCAAATTGTATTAGAAGATGACATAATGTTAAAGTTCGTTACATAGAGTACTACTTTTGCTCTGTTATTTTTGCCCAGTTCCATTCCGAAGTCTTTAGTCGTATCTATCTTTGTTCTCTCCTTTTCACATCGATCTTCTCTTCAGTCTCTTTATATCTTTGGTCTGTTCCATTCTCTTCCACCTTCTTTGACATCTGTTCTATTCAGTTCATTTCGATATCCCCTGTCTTCGTTTACTTTGTTCTCTCCGTTGTCACTACTTTTTCTAGCAATGTGACGTTAGTTACTTATTCCCTATTGGAGTTTTTGACATTTTTTATTCCATCAAAACAGGAAAAATGGCACCTGCTGTAGGGTGGCACAAATGAAGACGAGTTGGTTGATATGTTTCCCGTTCGCATAAGGCCCTCTTTATGGGGCAACCAATGCCTTAAAAGTGCCAACCTCCAATAAAACCTTCTAGATGGACAAATCTGATCAAATAAAAGGTACAGTAGGGTGGCACAAATAAAGACGTGTTGATTGACATGTTGCCTGTCCGCATAAGGCCTCTCTTTATGGGGCAACCAAGGCCCTAAAGTGACAACCTCCCACAAAACCTTTTAGATGGGCAAATCTGATCAAATAAAAGGTGTTGTAGGGTGGCACAAATGAAGACGAGTTGATTGACATGCTGCCTGTCCGCATAAGGTCCCTCTTTCTGGGGCAACCAAGGCCCTAAAAATAACAACCTCCCAGGAAACCTTCTAGATGGGCAGATCTGATCAAATAAAAGGTGCTGTAGTGTGGCATAAATGAAGACGAGTTGATTGGCGCATTGCCCGTTCCCATATGACCCCTCGTTATGTGGCAACCAAGGTCCTAAAGGTGACAACCTCCCAGAAAACCTTCTAGATGGACAAATCTATTCAAATAAAAGGTGCTGTAGGTGCTCGAATTTAAAGCGAGTTTATCGGCGATATTAACGCAAATTTATCCGCGAGGTTATCGCGACTTTATCCGCGTTGTTCGCAAGAGTTAATTCGCCTGGTTAACGCGAGTTTGTTGCGAGTTTATCCGTGAGGTTAGTGCAAGTTTTACGCGAGTTTATCCACGAGGTTAACGCGAGGTTAACGCGAGGTTAACGCAATTTTAACGCGAGTTTGACAGAGTTTATCCGCGAGATTGACGCGAGATTAACACTAGTTGACCCGCGAGGATACCGGATGTTAATCCGCACGGTTAGCGGGAGTTTGACACGAGTTTACCCACGAGTTTAACGCGAGTTTAACCGCGAGATTAACGCGAGTTTATCCGCAAAGTAAACGCGAGTTTATACGCGAGGTTAACGCGAGTTTAACGTGCATTTTACGCAAGTTGATCCACAAGGTTGACGCGATATTAACGCTCGTGTTAATCTCAAGTTAACCTTGCAGATAAACTCGCGCTAAACACGTGCTAACATCACGGATACTCTCGCATTAACCTCGCGTCAACCTCACACTAAGAACGCGAATAAACTCCCGTTAAACTCGAATTCACCTCCCGGATGAACTCGGGTTAAACTCGAGTTAACCTCACTTTAAACTCGCGTAAACCTAGCTGATAAACTCGCGTTAATCTCATGATTGAACTCGCGTTAGCGTCGCACATCAACCCGCGCTAATCCCGCGGATGAACACGAGCTAACCACGCGATTTAACTCGCATTAATCTTGCAGTAACCCCGGGGATAAACGCGCGTTAACCTCGCGGATTAAGTAGCGTTAAACTTGCGTTAAACTCGCCTTAACAGCGGGATCAAATTCGCGTTAAACTCCTCGCGGGTAAACACACGTTAACATCGCGGATTAACTCACTTTAAAGTTGCGTTATACTCACGTTAACCTCGCTGATAAACTCGCGTTAACCTCGCAGATAAATATGCGTTAATCTCCCAGATCAATTCCCGTTAAACTCGAGCTAACCTTGATTTACATTCAGTGTAACCTAGCGGTTTGACTCCCATTAATCTTGCGGATAAACTCGCGTTAAGCTCGCGTTAGGGTCGCGCATAAGCTCGTGCTCACCTCGCTAACCACACGAATTAATTCGCATTAATCTCACGTTAACCGCGGCGATAAACTCGTGTAAAACTCGCGAACAAACACACGTTAAATTCGCGTTAACCTCGAGGATTAACTCGCGGATAAACTCGCGATAACAACGCACATAAACTCAAGATAACATCGTGCATAAATTCGTGTTAACATCGTGGATAAACGCACGTTAAACTCGCACTAATAACGCGAATAACGCGAATAAACTCACGATAACTTTTCGCACAAACTCACATTAATATCGCGGACAAAGTCGCGTTAAACTGGGGGAAAAACACACATTAACGTCGCGCATAAACTCACGCTGGCCGCGCCGATAAACACAAGTTAACCTCGCGGATTAACTCTCGTTAAACTCGCGTAAAGCTCGCGTTAACCTCGCTGATAAACTTGCTTTAAACTCGTGGATGAACACGCGCCAAATCGCGTTTACTTGGCGCATAAACGCCTGCTAAACTGGAGTTAACCTAGCGGATAAATTCTCAGTAACCTCGCGAATAAACTCTCGTTAATCTCGTGTTGACATCGCGGATATACTCGCGCCAAACTCGCGATGATCTAGCCGTTAAACTCGCCTCATTCTTGCGTTATCATCGCGTTTAACTCGCGCTGACAAACCGGGTAAATTCGCGGTAACCTCGCCGTATACTCGCGTTAACATCACCGATAAACTCGCGTTAAACTCGAATTAACCTCGTGGATAAACTCGCGTTAACCTTGCGGATAAACTAGCGTCAACCACGCGTTAACCTCGCGGATAATCGCGCGACAACCTCGCGTTAACCTCGCGGATTAACTGTCTCTAACAACACTGTCTCTATAAACACGTAATAACCTCGCGGACAAATCCGCTTTAAACTCGCGTTAACCTTGCGTTTAACTCGCGCTAACAACGCGGATAAACTCGCGATAACCTTGCAAATAAACTCGCGTTAACATCGTTGATAAACTAGCGTTACACTCAGGTTAACCTCGCGGATAAGTTCGTAGTAACCTCGCGAATAAACTCTCGTTAATCTCGCGTTGACATCGCGGATGTACTCGCGCCAAACTCGCGATGATCTAGCGGTTAAACTCGCCTCATTCTTACGTTATCATCGCGTTTAACTCGCGTTGACAAACTGGGTAAATTCGCGGTAACCTCGCCGTATACTCGCGTTAGCATCACCGATAAACTCGCGTTAAACTCGAATTAACCTCGTGGATAAACTCGCGTTAACCTTGCGGATAAACTAGCGTTAACCACGCGTTAACCTCGCGGATAATCTCGCGACAACCTCGCGTTAACCTCGCGGGTTAACTGTCTCTAACAACACTGTCTCTCTAAACACGTAATAACCTCGCGGACAAATTCGCTTTAAACTCGCGTTAACCTTGCGTTTAACTCGCGCTAACAACGCGGCTAAACTCGCGATAACCTTGCAAATAAACTCGCGTGAACATCGTTGATAAACTAGCGTTACACTCAGGTTAACCTCGCGGATAAACTCGTGTTAATCTCGCGTTAACTTTGCGGATAAACTCGCGTTAAACAGGCGCTGACCTCACGGATAATCTCGCGTCTATCTGGCCTCCAACTCGCGCTAACAATGCGGATAAACTCCTGTTAAACTCGGGTTTATCTCACGAATGAACTCGCGTTAAACTCGAGTTAACCTCAATTTAAACTCACCTTAACCTGGCGGAGAGGCTCGCGTTAATTTCGCGGATAATCTCGCATTAGTGTCGCCTGGATAAACTCACGTTAACAACGCGTTAACATCGACGATAAACTCGCGTTGAACTCGAGTGAACCTCGGGGATAATCTCGTGTTAACCTCCCGAATAAACTCGTGGGAACTTCGCGGATGAACTCATGTTACCTCGCTAATTAACTCGTGTTAATCTTGCATTAACCTCGGGAATAAACGCGCGTTAAACTTGCGTTAAACTCGCTATAACCTCGAGGATAAATTCGCGTTAAACTCAGGAGAAGACACACGTTAACATCGCTGATTCTTTTGCGTTAAAATCGCGTTCGCCTCGCGGACGAACTCGCGTTAACATCACGGATACACATGCGTTACACTCCCGCATTAACTCACGTTAAAATCGCGGATATTCTCACGCCAAACGCGCACTAACCATGCGGATAAACATGCGTGAACCACACGGACTAACTTGCGTTAATCTCGCTTTAACCACGGTGATAAACTAGCGTTAAACTCGCGGACAAACACGCGTTAACCTCGCGGATAAACTCGTGTTAACCTCGCAGATAAACTCGCGCAAAACTCGCGTTAACCTCGCGCTAAACTTGCATTAACCTCGCTGATAAACTCGTGTTAAACTCACGTTAACCTTGCGGATAAACTCGTCCCAAACATGCGTTAACCGCACGGATAAACTCGCGTTAACGTCGCGTCACACTCGCGCTAACGACGCGGATAAACTCGTGTTAAACTCCAGTTAACCTTGCTGATAAACTCGCGTTAAACTCGAGTTAACCTCGAGGATAAACTCCCGTTCAGCTCGAGTTAACCTCGTGGATAAACACGTGTAAACTCGAGTTAACCTCGCGTTAAACTCGCGTTAACCTCGCGGTTAGACTCGCGTTAATCTCGCGGATAAACTTGCGTTAAGCTCGCGTTAGCGTCGCGCATAAACTCGCGCGAGTCCCGCACATAAACACGCGTTAACCTCGCGAATTAACTAGCGTTTATTTCGCGTTAACCTCGGCAATCAACACCTGTTAAACTCGCAGACAAACAAATGAACTCGCATTGAACTCGAGTTAACCTCGGGGATAACCTCGTGTTACCCTCGGGAAAGACTCGCGCCAAACTTGCGTTAACCTCTCGGATAAACCCATGTTAACCTCGCGTCAAACTCGTGATAATATCGCGGATAAACTCGCGATAACCTTGTGCATAAATTCGCATTAATATCCTGGATAAACACGCGCTAAACTCGCGCTAACCTCATGGATAAACTCGCGTCAACTTTGCGTGTTAACTCTCGCTATCAACGCAGCTAAACTCGCGATAACCTCGCGGACAAATGTACGTTAAACTCGAGTTAACCTCGCGTTGTAATCGCGCTAACAACGCGGATAAACTCGAGATAATCTCGCGCATACACTTGCATATAAACTCGTGAAAAACTCAAGTTAACCTCGTGGTGGATAAACACGTATTAACCGCACGGATAAACTCGCGGCAAACGCGTGTTAACCTCGCGGAATAACACGCGTTAAACTCCGGTTAAATTCGCGGATAATCTCGCATTATCATCTCGGATAAACTCGCGTTCAACTCGACTAAACGCAGCGGATAAACTCACGCTAAACTAGCATTATCCTTACGGATAGACTCGCATTAACATCGCGAACAGACTCCCGTTAAACTCACGTTATTTCCGCGGATAAACTCGAGTTAACCACGAGTTGCGTTAAACTCGCGGATAAACTCGGGTTAAATTCGCGTTAACCTTGCTGATTAACTCGCGTATAAACTCGCGTTAACATCGGAGATAAACTCGCTTTAACCTCGCGGATTACCTCGCGTTAAACTCGTGGATCAACTGGCGACAACCGCGCTGAAAAACACGCGTTAACATCGCGAATTAACTCGCGTTAATCTCGTGTTAACCTTGGGGATATACTCGCGTTACACTCGAGGACAATCACGCGTTAAATTCGCGTATAATCATCGCATTAACGTTGCGTATAATCACGCGTTAACCGCGCGGATTAACTCGCGTTACACTCGCGTTAAACTCGCCTTAGCCTCTGGGATAAACTCGCGTTAAACTCGCGGCTAAACACACGTTAACATCGCGGAATTCCTCGCGTTAAACTTGCGTTACACTCGCGTTAATCTCGCCGATAAACTCGCGTTAATCTCGCTTTAACCTCGGGGATAAACTTGCGTTCAACTCGCGGCCAAACACTCGTTAAATTTGCGTTAACCTCGCGGATTAATTCGTATTAATCTCCAGGATTAACTCGAGTTAATCTCGCGTTAACCTCGCGGACTAATTCGCGTTAATCTCGCGTTAACCTCGGAGTTATACCCGCGTTAAATTCCCGGACAAACACGCGCCAATCTCATGTTAAACTCACGGAGAAACTCGCCGACAAACACGCGGATAAACTCGCGATAACCTCGGGCATATACTCGCGTTATAATCGCGGATAAACTCACGGAAATCTCGAGTTAACCTTGCAGATAAACTCGCGTTAACCTACCGAATAGACTCGCGTTAATCTCGGGAATAGGAATAAATTCGCTTTAAACCTGATAATCTCGCGATAACATTGCGCATAAATTCGCATTAATATCGTGGATTAGCGTGCGTTAAACTCGCGTTAACCTCGCGAATTAACTCTCGCTAACAACGGGGATAAACTCGCCATAACCTCGTGGATAAATTCGCTTTAAACTCGCGTTAACCTTACGTCTAACTCGCGCTAACAACGTGGATAAACTCGCGATAACCTCGAGAATAATCTCGCGTTAACATCGCCGATAAACGCGCGTTAAACTCAAGTTAACCTCGTGGATAAACTCGTGTTAGACTCGGTTTAACCTTGCGGACCAACTCTCGTAAGACACACGCTAACCTCACGACTGACAACTGCGCGGATGAGTACGCGTTAAACTTGGGTTAACCTCGCGTTAAACTTGCATTAATCTAGCAGATAGACTCGCGTTAAATCTCGCAGATAAACTCGCGTTAACATCGCGCATAAACTCGCACTAATCTCGCGAATAAACACTCGTTAACCTCGCGAATTAACTCGAGTTAATCTCGCATTAACCTCGCGGATTAACTAGTGTTAAACGTGCGTTAAACTCGTCTTAACCTCAGCGATAAATTCGCGTTACACTCGTGGGTAAACACACGTTAACATCGTGGAGTAACTTGCGTTAAATTTGCATTACACTCGCGTTAACTTCGCGGATAACCTAGCAGTCGACGTGCATTAGCCTCTCGGATTAACTCGCGTTAAACGCGCGGATATTCTCACGCCAAACGCCGGCTAACCACACGGATACACGCGATTACCTCAGATTAATCTCGCGTTAGCCTTGGGGATAAACTAGTGTTTCAATCGCGGGCAAACACGCGTTAAATTCGCGCTACCCTCGCAGATTAACTCGCGGATAAACTCGCAATAAGCCCGGGGATAAATTCGCGCTAAGCTCGCATTCAACGCGGATAAACTCGCGATAACCTCGCGTCAACATCACCGATAAACTAACGTTTAACTCGCGTTAAACTCGCGGACAAACTCGCGTTAACCTCGCGCATAACCTCGCGTTAAATTTGTATTACCCTCGTGGATAAACTCGTGTTAAAATCGCGTTAAACTTGCGGATAAGCTTGCGTGAAACAGGTGCTAACCTCACGGATAAACTCGCGTTACCCTCGCGTTAAACTCGCGTTAACAACGTGGATAAACTCGCATTAAACTCGAGTGAACGTCGCAGATAAACGTGTGTTAAACTCGTGTTAACTTCGAGATAAACACGCACCTAGTGGTTAGACTCGCGTTAAGTTCGCGGATAAACTCGGGTTAGCATCGTGTATAAACTCGCGCTAATCTCACGGATACTCGTTAAACTTGCGATAACAACGCGGATAAACCCCCGATAACCTGGCGCATAAACTCGTGTTAACATCGCCGATGAACTCGAGATGTACTCGATTTAATCTCGCGGATAAACTCGCGTTAATGTCGCGCATAAACTCGCGTTATAATCGCGGATAAACTCGCGTCAAACTCGAGTTAACCTCACTGATAAAGTCGTGTTAATGTCGCGGATAAACTCGCGCCAAACCTGCGTTAACATCGTGGGTAAACACACGTCAATCTCGGGGATTAACTTGCGTTGAACTCGCATAAAACACGCGTTAACCTCGGGGATACACTCGCGTTAACTCGCGGATGAACATCCGTCAAAATCGCGTTAATCTCGCGTATAAACGCACGTTAAATTCGAGTTAACCTCGCGGATACATTCGCGTTGACCACGCGGATTAACTCGCGTTAAACTCGCGTAAATGTCGGAGATATACTCGCGCCAAACTCGCGATGACCTCGCCTCATACCCGCGTAACATCGCGTTTAACTCGCGCTAACAACGCGGATAAATTCGCGATAACCTCACATAAACGCATGTTAATATCGGCGATAAACACGCGCCAATGTCGCATTAACCTCGTGGATGGACTCCTATTAACCTCGTGTTAACATAGTCGATATACGCGCGTTAAACTTGAGTTATCCTCGGGGATATACTCACGTTACCTCCCGGATAAACTCGCGCCAAATAATATCGGGGATAAACTCGCAATATCCTTGCGCATAAACTCGCATTAATATCCGGAATAAACTCGCGTTAAACGCACGCTAACCTCACGGAAAAAACCCGCGTTATTCTCGAGTTAACATCGCGGGTTAACTCTCGCTAACAACGCGCAGAAACTCGTGAAAACCTCGCAGACAAATTCGCGTTAAACTCGAGTTAACCTCGCGTTGTACTCGCGCTAACAACGTGGATAAACTCGTAATAACCTCGCGCATAACCTCGCGTTAACATCGCCGATGAACGGGCGTTAAACGTATGAACTCGCGCCAAACTCGCGTTATCTTGGCAGATAAACTCGTGATACCCTGGCGTTAACATCGCCGATAAACTCGCGTTACACTCATGTCAACCTCGCGGATAAACTCGGGCTAACCTCACGGATAAACTACTGCCAAACTCGCGGACGACCACGCATTAAATTCGCGTTAAACTCGAGATAACGTCGCGTGTTACTCGCGCTAACAATCTGGATAAACTCGTAATAACCTCGATCATAACCTCCCGTTAACATCGCCGATAAACGCGCGTTAAACGCGAGGTAACCTCGCTCGCGAATAAACACATGATAACCTTGCGTATGAACTCGCGCCAAACACGCATTATCTTCGCAGATAAACTCGTGATAAGCTCGCGTTAATATCGCCCATAAACTCGCGTTAAACTCATGTCAAGCTCGCGCATATTCTCGAGTTAACATCGCTGATAAACTCGCGTTTAAACTGGCGTTAACCTTGCGGATAGACTCGCGTTACCTCGCGAACAGACTCCCGTTACACTCGTATTAATCTCGCGGATAAACTTGAGTTAACCACGAAGATTACTCGGATAAACTCGGATTAAAGTCGCGTTTTCCCTGCTGATGAACTCGCGGATAAACTCGCGTTAACATCGGGGATAAACTCGCGTCAACCTCACGGATTACCTCGCGGATAAACCTTTTATTTGATCAGATTTGCCCATCTAGCCGGTTTTCTGGGAGGTTGTCACATTTATGGCCTTGATTGTCCCATAAAGAGGGGTCATATGGGGCCGGCAACATGTAAATCAACTCGTCTTTATTTGTGCCATCCTACAGCACCTTTTATTTGATCAGATTTGCCCATCTAGAAGGTTTTCTGGGAGGTTGTCAATTTTAGGGCCTTGGTTGCCCCACAAAGAGGGACCTTATGAGGACGGGCAACATGTCAATCAACTCGTCTTCATTTGTGCCACCCTACAGCACCTTTTATCTAACCAGATTTGCCCATCTAGAAGGTTTCATGGGAGGTTGTCACTTTTAGGGCATTGGTTGCACATAAAGAGGAGTCATATGGGGGCGGGAAACATGTCAATGAACTCGTCTTCATATGTGCCACCCTACAGCGCCTTTTTATTTCATCAGATTTGTCCATCTAGAAGGTTTTCTGGGTGGTTGTCACATTTAGGGCCTTGGTTGCCCGATGCTGACAGGCCTTATGCGATGGGCAACATGTCAATCGACGCGTCTTCATATGTGCCACCCTACAGCACACTTTATTTCATCTGATTTGCCCATCTAGAAGGTTTTCTGGGAGGATGTCACTTTTAGGGCCTTGGTTGCCCAATAAAGAGGGGCCTTAAGCGGAGGGGCAACATGTCAATCAACTCGTCTTCGTTTGTGCCACCCTACAGCATCTATTTGATCAGATTTGCCCATCTAGAAGGGTTTCTGAAGGTTGTCACCTTTAGGGCCTTGATTGCCCCATGAAGAGAGGCTTTACGCGGACGGGCAACGTGTCAATCAACTCGTCTTTATTTGTGCCACCCTACAACACCTTTTATTTAACCAGATTTGCCCATCTAGAAGGTTTCATGGGAGGTTGTAAATTATAGGGCCTTGGTTGCCCATAAAGAGAAGCCATATGGAGACGGGCAACATGTCAATGAACTCGTCTTCATATGTGCCACCCTACAGCACCGTTTATTTCATCAGATTTGCCCATCTAGAAAGATTTCTGAGAGGTTGTCACATTTAGGGCCTTGGTTGCCCCATGCAGACAGGCCTTATGCGGATGGGCAACATGTCAATCAGCTCGTCTTCATTTGTGCCACCCTACAGCTCCTTTTATTTGATCAGATTTGCCCATCTAGAAGGTTTTCTTGGAGGTTGTCTCTTTTAGGGCATTGGTTGCCACATAAAGAGAGGCCTTATGCTGACGGGCAACATGTCATTCAACTCGTCTTCATCTGTGCCACCCTGCAGCACCTTTTCTTTGATCAGATTTGCCCATCTAGAAGGTTTTTGGGAGGTTGTCACCTTTAGGGCCTTGGTTGCCCCAAAGAGAGAGGCCTTATGCGGACGGGAAACATGTCAATCAACTCGTCCTCTTTTGTGCCACCCTACAGCACCTTTTCTTTGATCAGGTTTGCCCATCTAGAAGGTTTTTGGGAGGTTGTCACCTTTAGGGCCTTGGTTGCCCCAAAGAGAGAGGCCTTATGCGGACGGGCAACATGTCAATCAACTCGTCCTCTTTTGTGCCACCCTACAGCACCTTTTCTTTGATCAGGTTTGCCCATCTAGAAGGTTTTCTGGAAGGTTGTCACTTTTAGGGCCTTGGTTGCCCCATTAATAGGGGCCTTATGCAGACGGGCAACATGTCAGTCAACTCGTCTGCATTTGTGCCACCCTACAGCAACTTTTATTTGATCCGATTTGCCCATCTAGAAGGTTTTCTTGGAGGTTGTCACTTTTAGGGACTTGGTTGCCCCATAAAGAGAGGCCTTATGCTGACGGGCAACATGTCAATCAACTCGTCTTCATTTGTGCCACCCTGCAGCACCTTTTCTTTGATCAGATTTTCTCATCTAGAAGGTTTTTTGGGAAGATGTCACTTTTAGGGCCTTGGTTGCCCCATAAAGAGAGGCCATATGCGGACAAACATGTCAATCAACTGGTCTTCATTTGTGCCACCCTACAGCACCTTTTCTTTGATCAGATTTGCCCATCTAGAAAGTTTTCTGGGAGGTTGTCACTTTTAGGGCCTTGGTTGCCCCATAAAGAGGGGCCTTATGCGGACAGGCAACATGTCAATCAACTCGTCTTCATTTCTGCCACCCTTCAGCACCTTCTATTTGGTAAGATTTGCCTATCTAGAAGTTTTTCTGGGAGGATGTCACTTTTAAGGCCTTGGTTGCCCATAAAGAGGAGTCATATGGGGACGGGCAACATGTCAATCAACTCGTCTTCATATGTGCCACCCTACAGCACCTTTTATTTCATCAGCTTTGCCCATCTAGATGGTTTTCTGGGAGGTTGTCACTTTTAGGGCCTTGGTTGCCCCATAAAGAGAGGGCATATGCGGACAAACATGTCAGTCAACTTGTCTTCATTTGTGCCACCCTACAGCACCTTTTCTTTGATCAGATTTGCCCATCTAGAAAGTTTTCTGGGAGGTTGTCACTTTTAGGGCCTTGGTTGCCCCATGAAGACAGGCCTTATGCAGACGGGCAACATGTCAACCAACTCGTCTTCATTTGTGCCACCCTACAGCTCCTTTTATTTGATCAGATTTGCCCATCTAGAAGGTTTTCTTGGAGGCTGTCACATTTAGGGCCTTGGTTGCCCCATAAAGAGAGGCCTTATGCGGACGGGCAACATGTCGGTCAACTCGTCTTCATTTGTGCCACCCTGCACCACATTTTCTTTGATCAGATTTGCCCATCTAGAAGGTCTCTTGGGAGGTTGTCACTTGTAGGGCCTTGATTGCCCCTTAAAGAGAGGCCTTATGCAGACGGGCAACATGTCAATCAACTCGTCTTCATTTGTGTCACCCTACAGCACATTTTATTTGATCAGATTTGCCCATCTAGAAGGTTTTCTTGGAGGTTGTCACTTTTAGGGCCTTGGTTGCCCCATAAAGCGAGGCCTTATGCGGACGGGCAGCATGTCAATCAACTGGTCTTCATTTGTGCCACCCTACAACACCTTTTATTTGATCAAATTTGCCCATCTTGAAGGTTTTCTGAAAGGTTGTCACTTTTAGGGCCTTGGTTGCCAGATAAAGAGGGGTCATATGGGGACGGGCAACATGCCAATGAACGCGTCTTTATTTGAGCCACCCCATAGCACATTTTATTTGATTAGATTTGCCCATCTAGAAGGTTTTCTGGGAGGTTGTCACTTTTAGTGCCTTGGTTGCCCCATAAAGAGGGGTCATATAGGGGCGGGCAGCATGTCAATCAACTCGTCTTTATTTGTGCAGCCCTACAGCACCTTTTATTTGATCAGATTTACCCATCTGGAAGGTTTTCTGGGCGGTCGTCACTTTTAGGGCCTAGGTTGTCCCATAAAGAGAGGCCTTATGTGGGCAGGCAACATGTCAATCAACTCGTCTTCATTTGTGCCACCCTAGAGTCGGTGCCCTTTTTCCTGCTTTGATGGAATAAAAAATGTCAAAATGTTAAATAGGGAATAAGTAACTAACTTCACATCGCTACTTTTTCTGCAGCTTTGTCGTTGGAGGCTCTAAAGCTTAGATGTAGAATTGTCTGTACCTGTACAATATCTGGTTGTATTGAAGACTCTTCTCCTTACAGTTCATGATTCGCAATTCTATGATATCTCTCATGTCCCCATCCATGGCACCGGAAAACTGTATCAGTACGCACATCTTTCTTTATGGCGCCTTCGTTGTTGGATTAACCTAAGGAGTGGGTTCCCTTTGTCGTTTATTCCTCGTTCCGATCACTACTGTACGGGGCATTTCTGTTGGAGGCATGGCTATCCATGAGTTTCTGGTTAGTTCGTGGTTATGAAACTTCTATGGTTTTGACAGTTCAATTGGTTCCGCTGGCTTTATTTTTTGCCTTCTTTTTTCATGGGTGCCTTAGGTCCTGTGGTGTCTTCTCAGGTTGTATTTTGTTTGTTAAACACATTTGGACATCTAGTGTATTGGTAGATTCCGTATCTGTGTGTCTTCTTTCTAGTGTATTGGTAGATTCCGTATTTGTGGGTCTTCTTTCTAGTGTATTGGTAGATTCCGGATCTGTGAGACTTCTTTCTAGTGTATTGGTAGATTCCGGATCTGTGGGACTTCTTTCAAGTGTATTGGTAGATTCCGGATCTGTGGGCCTTCTTTCTAGTGCATGGTAGATTCCGGATCTGTGGGACTTCTTTCTGGTGTATTGGTAGATTCCGAATCTGTGGGACTTCTTTCTAGTATATTGGTAGATTCCGGATCTGTGGGCCTTCTTTCTAGTGTATTGGTAGATTCCGTATCGGTGGGACTTCTTTCTAGTGTATTGATAGATTCCGTATCGGTGGGCCTTCTTTCTAGTGTATTGATAGATTCCGTATCGGTGAGCCTTCTTTCTAGTGTATTGGTAGATTGCGGATCTGTGGGACTTCTTTCTAGTGTATTGGTAGATTCCAGATCTGTGGGACTTCTTTCTAGTGTATTGGTAGATTCCGTATCGGTGGGACTTCTTTCTAATGTATTGATAGATTCCGTATCGGTGGGCCTTCTTTCTAGTGTATTGATAGATTCCGTATCGGTTGGCCTTCTTTCTAGTGTATTGGTAGATTCCGGACCTGTGGGACTTCTTTCTAGTGTATTGGTAGATTCCGGATCTGTGGGACTTCTTTCTAGTGTATTGGTAGATTCCGTATCGGTGGGACTTCTTTCTAGTGTATTGATAGATTCCGTATCGGTGGGCCTTCTTTCTAGTGTATTGATAGATTCCGTATCGGTGGACCTTCTTTCTAGTGTATTGGTAGGTTCCGGATCTGTGGGACTTCTTTCTAGTGTATTGGTAGATTCCGGATCTGTGGGACTTCGTTCTAGTGTATTGATAGATTCCGTATCTGTGGGACTTCTTTCTAGTGTATTGATAGATTCCGTATATGTGGGACTTCTTTCCAGTGTATTGATTGATTCCGTATCGGTGGGCCTTCTTTCTAGTGTATTGATCGATTCCGTATCTGTGGGACTTCTTTCTAGTGTATTGGTAGATTCCGTATCTGTGGGCCTTCTTTCTAGCGTATTGGTAGATTCCGAATCTGTGGGACTTCTTTCTAGTGTATTGGTAGATTTCGTATCTGTGGGACTTCTTTCTAGTGTATTGGTAGATTCCGGGTCTGTGGGACTTCTTTCTAGTGTATTGGTAGATTCCGGATCTGTGGGACTTCTTTCTAGTGTATTGGTAGATTCCGTATCTGTGGGACTTCTTTCTAGTGCATTGGTTGATTCCGTATCTCTGGGCCTTCTTTCTCGTGTATTGATAGATTCCGTATCTGTGGGACTTCTTTCTAGTGTATTGATAGATTCCGTATCTGTGGGTCTTCTTTCTAGTGTATTGATAGATTCCGGATCTGTGGGACTTCTTTCTAGTATATTGGTAGATTCCGTATCTGTGGGACTACTTTCTAGTATATTGGTAGATTCCGTATCTGTGGGCCTTCTTTCTAGTGTGTTGGTAGATTCCGGATCTGTGGACCTTCTTTCCAGTGTATTGGTAGATTCCGGATCTGTGGGCCTTCTTTCCGGTGTATTGGTTAATTCCGTATCTGTGGGACTTCTTTCTCGTGTATTGGTAGATTCCGTATCTGTGGGACTTCTTTCTGGTGTATTGGTGGATTCCGTATCTTTTGGACATCTTTCTAGTGTATTGGTAGATTCCGGATATGTAGGTCTTCTTTCTAGTGTATTGGTAAATTCCGTATCTGTGGGACTTCTTCCTGGTGTATTGGTAGATTCCCGATCTGTGGGACTTCTTTCTAGTGTATTGGTAGATTCCGTAACTGTGGGACTTCTTTCTAGTTTATTGGTAAATTCCGTATCTGTGGGCCTTCTTTCTAGTGTATTGGTAGATTCCGTATCTGTGGGATTTCTTTCTAGTGTATTGGTAGATTCCATATCGGTGGGCCTTCTTTCTAGTGTATTGGTAGATTTCGTATCTGTGGGACTTTTTTCTAGTGTATTGGTAGATTCCGTATTTGTGGGACTTCTTTCTAGTGTATTGGTAGATTTCGGATCTGTGGGACTTCTTTCTAGTGTATTGGTAGATTCCGGTTCTGTGGGATTTCTTTCTAGTGTATTGGTAGATTCGTATCGGTGGGCCTTCTTTCTAGTGTATTGATAGATTTCGTATTGGTGGGCCTTCTTTCTAGTGTATTGGTAGATTCCGGATCTGTGGGACTCCTCAGATTCAGATTCAGATTCTTTATTCACGGTACACATACATGTAAAATGGTTACAAATAAACATATTGCACAAATGTAATGTGAAGTATACCGTAGGAAGTGGCATAGCCAGATTGGCTGTCTACCTGCCACCCCCTGGAAGAAGATGGGTTGATTGCAAACAGACTGTGACTGAAAGAATGAACAGAGAGCCAATTATGTGACACATGATGGAGAATGACGATCGAATCATTACTTTTCTGATATTAGAGTATTAGTGTTTCATTTTCGCCAGCGGAAAGACGGTGATTCAAGGTAGGCAAGAAGCAACCTGCCTATAGGACTCCCTCCACTACTTATCATAACACATGAGGGCGGCAACAAGTCCCATCGTGAAGTTCGTATCGTTTAGACTGCGACAAGGAGGTTGGTCATGATGTTTGGGTGTGGTGTCTACGTTAGCTGCATCATCATCGTAGGATGACGAATGTTATTGATTTATTTGTGTAGACTTTTATTTGCAAGTTCATACTTATATCCATATAGTATTTTACATAGCACCACTGTAAGGAGGAAGCGCGACATGTTGCACAAGACGAGGATTCCAGATTTAGACGCGGACCACGACTTTGACAATTTACGAAGTTTACGAAGTGCAATCAGGACAGTAGGGATTGTTGCAGCTGACATAACTGGAATATGAGGAAATGAAGGTGGAAGTTAGCTTGTTCTTAAGCATGCTTCTGTCGCTAATATTACGAGTTGTGTCGTCCAGAGCATTCCATAGTTTCGGGAAGGAGTATAAAGGAAATTTATCCAGAGTTTGAGTCCGTGTTTTTTCTATGTATAGGAGGCCTGACTGTCTAGTTCTCATACCAGATGGATTGTCAGTAATTTTAAATATATCATTGAAAGACACCGGTAATCTGCCGTTCTGCCAGTCAAACACGAACAGTAGTGCATGTAGCCTAAACAAATCATCAACCTTGAGTATTTGGTTTTCTTTAAACAGGGGATCTGTATGAGAATTGTACTTTTTGTTATTAATTATTCGTATTGAACGTTTTTGCAGGACAGCTAGTTTTTTGATAGCTCTTGAGTTGCCCCATGCCTGGATTCCGTATACCAAATGGCTATGTATGAGGGCGTAATACAAAGTTTTCATAGCTCCGTGGGGGAGGATATTTTTAACTTTGTTTAGACTATAGTTTGCGCGTGCTATTTTCGAGCATAATCGGGATATGTGAGCCTTGTAGGATAAATGTTCATCAATGCTAATTCCCAAGAATTTAACAGATTTTTCTGTTTCGGTGGCCCCAACTTTGTTAATGTTTTGGTTATTTATTTTTTCCTCTTGACAAAGATTTTTGTTCCTACCTTTATTTGGATTAAGTATGATGTACGAGGTCTTCTTAGCATTCAGCATTAACTGGTTCACAGAGCACCATTCGAATAGTTTCTGGAGCTCGTCATTGAAATACGATGTAATGGGATTATTATCGGAGCCCGGGCAGTGTGCAGTGGTGTCATCGGCAAATGATAAAAGATTAAGTGATGTTGAGTTACTTATATCATTTATATATAAAAGAAAAAGAATAGGGCCTAAAATCGAGCCCTGTGGTACACCACAACTCTGTTTGGCTAAGTTCGATTTGTGCTCTCCGTACGTGACATATTGAGACCTGTTGGACAAGTAACTTCTAAACCAATTGTTGGTGACACCTCGGATGCCATATGTTTCCAGTTTACCTAATAGTATTTCGTGATTTATGGTGTCAAAAGCCTTTGACAAATCCAGGAACAGTGCTAAGGTGCTGTTTTTTTCTTCTTTATTATTTTCTATTGCAATGCTTTTAAGGAGCTGAAGAACTGGATGAATAGTACTATGTCGCTTTCGGAACCCATATTGGTGAGGGTATAAAATATTAAACCTATTGAGGAAACTCTCTAGCCTCACTTCCATGAGTTTTTCCATTACTTTTGAGAATACCGGAAGTATACTGATAGGTCTGTAATTTGTAAAGCTGTGCTCGTCACCCGCTTTAAATATGGGTATCACCTTCGCGATCTTCATCCTGTCTGGTACTTTGCCGTTTAGGAAAGAGTTGTTAATTACATGTGTTAGAGGATCCAATACTTCGGTTATCGTATGCTTAAGAAGACAGGTTGTGATGTCATCGCAGTCTTTAGATAATTTTGGCTTCATTTTATTTACTACTCGGTTGACTTCTGTGGGATTTGTGGGTATTAAATAGAGATTATTGGAGACATTGTTGTCCATGTAATCTGTGTAGGACTTATTAGTTTTCTGAATCTGTTCGGATGTGTTTTTTCCAATGTTGATGAAGAAATTGTTGAATTCTTCTGCGATGGCATGGGGCTCGTTTAACTCGATGTTGTCCTGGATGAAGAACGATGGTAATCTGGCTTCAGGTTTTCCTTTATTGATGGCTTCGTTTAAAATCTGCCACGTTCTTCGCATATTGTTTTTGTTTTCGTTTAGGATATCTCTATAATAGGTAGCTTTACATTGTTTTTTTACCTTGTTGAAGATTCTACAGTAGTTTTTATAGTTTTCTGAGTTCCTTTCGGTGGGAGCATGGAGTTTTTTCTTGTAGAATTTTTCTTTGTTGTTGGAGGATATTACAAGCCCCCTTGTCATCCATGGCTGTTTTTTAATAAATTTTTTGTTCTGGCTAACACGTTTGAGAGGGAATGCTCTTTCATAGGCTTCCATATAGATGTTTAGAAAGGTTTCATATGACTCATTGGGACAATTCGACTGCATTACAGGATTAAAATCACTTTGCGAGATAAGTGTTTTAAATTCAACTATTCTTTCTGCATTTATTATTCTTTTTAGTGTAAAGTGTGGTGTATCTTTTGGTTTGGGGTTTTCCTCAATATAGAAAACACCAAAATGATCTGACACGTCAGATATGACTATTCCAGGTAATGCTGCTTGTGGAACATTATTAGAGAAGATATGATCTATCAGAGTAGCAGAACGACAGGTTACTCTCGTTGGCTTGGTGATATACGGCAGAAAGCCTTGACTGAACATGAGATTAACAAATTCTTCCGTTTTTGAGTGTGTAGTTGCTTTTAAAAGGTCCAGGTTAAGATCCCCCATAATATAAACTTTTTTATTTTCGGCATTTAAAACATTCGTTATTTCATTTAATTTTGATAAGAAAAGGTTGATGTCGGCTTTAGGAGGAGTGTTGGGTCTATAGATAACGCCAATAATTCTGGGTTGGTATTTATCTTTAGTTTCAATAAACAGAGATTCGAAGACATGGGGAATAAAGAACGAAATATCATTACGAACTCTGTAGGGTATTCCTTCTTTAATATATAGACCAACCCCTCCTCGACCATCATCATTCTCGTGTCTCATACGTTTAATAATCGGGGCATAGCCATCCAGACTGAACGACATCTCTGGAGGAATTTGGAAAATTTCGGTAAGTCCTATTATGTCGAAGAAGTTCTTTCCTGTTTGTAGGTCATATAGCATGTTTTGAAAGGAATCCCAATGGGCCTTCAGGCTTTGGCAATTGAGATGGAATATTGAGAATCCTGCGTCTATTTTACAAACCATTGACTGAAAGTCTCTAGGCGAAAAGTAGTTGCAGTCAGTTGTGTGGTTTTTATATGGGGATTCATCATTTTCTGTCAAGGAACATATTTTCTCATTATAGAGCTGAATAAAGTCGTACTCTGCGTCTACCTGCACCTCGTCGAGTGTAATGTTACCCGCCATAATTCACCAACGTACTACCATCCTTTCTCGCTGGATAAATATATAAAACATAACTACAATATATTGTTCCAAGATGAAGATAAAAGGAGGTTAAGTCCCAGATAAAGTTCAACTGTTGGACGGGTTGAGACGTTATTTCTTTTTCATTTCTAGTCACAGTCTGTTGCGGTAATAGTATGTAATTGGGAGTTTGTTTAGAAACGAAAATTTTCTGTACAAACAGGATAAAAACACTGTAGTTTATATACAAGTACGTCGGGTGCAACATCACCGTACCTAACATCACATCAAAGTGATATGGTATCTTGGATGAATGATTGAACAAATAAATTTACAATTAAAGGACTTTACAGTAAAACAATGGATTCAATGAGGATAGAGAATGAGTGAGTCAATTTGTAAAAGACGAGGTGGAGTAATATGAATGAATGAATGAATGAATGAATGAATGAATGAATGAATGAATGAATGAATGAATGAATGAATGAATGAATGAATGAATGAATGAATGAATGAATGAATGAATGAATGAATGAATGAATGAATGAATGAATGAATGAATGAATGAATGAATGAATGAATGAATGAATGAATGAATGAATGAATGAATGAATGAATGAATGAATGAATGAATGAATGAATGAATGAATGAATGAATGAATGAATGAATGAATGAATGAATGAATGAATGAATGAATGAATGAATGAATGAATGAATGAATGAATGAATGAATGAATGAATGAATGAATGAATGAATGAATGAATGAACTATCATCATCATCGAGGGGGTCATAAGCCTTATTTCAGAAAAAAAAAAAAAAAAAAAAATCCCGAAAAACAAACAAAAGTGTACAGACCTTGAAAATTGAATAGTTGTCAATGGCGCTGAGAGTTTTGACGTTACACTTGGCAGACGGCAGACGGTCAATGATCAACCGGGTGAGAATTTGGGATTAAAGTTATTTCACTGGTACTAAGTTGACGAACTAGCGTTGGCTGTATTTCAAGATATAGTTTCACTAATTAAAAGTTCATTTGTTAATGAATAATATTGCATAATTACATCAAGGAATGTACACTTTGATAACTAACAATTAATAAACATAACAGCCCTTAAAACGACCAACAGACGACATTCATAAGAAGTATTATTGAGAGAGCGATTTGTCTTCCAGCATACGACCCCAATGATGCTAAATTGACGATTTAGCGCAAGAGGGCACTACAGGGTATAAATTATCTGATGAATTGTTTAAGTGCTCTTGATCAAAAATAAATAAGGTGGAGGTACTTTAATTTTTTACCCTAAACAGCAAGTCAGTCACACATCCACACGCTTGATCAGTCAAGCACCCACACATCCATCCATCCGATCGTCCACCCAGAAGGAAGGAAGGAAGGAACGAACGAACGACCGAATGAATGAGAGAACGAATGACTGAACGATTGAATGAATGACACTAGTAACACTATATATGAATGAATGAATGAATGAATGAATGAATGAATGAATGAATGACTGAATGACTGAATGAATGAATGAATGAATGAATGAATGAATGAATGAATGAATGAATGAATGACCCTTCATCCGGCATGGATTTATATGACACTAGTAAACAATAAACAAGTTCTACGCTATTTGTACCATCCGTTATGTCGAGGTACACCGCCCGCGGCCCCCACTGGAACAGGCTCACTTTGATGAGTGGTCATAAGCCGCATTTTCTCGGGGGAAAGAAAAAAAAAAAAACCTGATCGTTCCAATAAGGGGTCATAAGCCACATAGCCACATAACCACATCTCCAAGGCAACAACAAGAAAGAAATCACGAAAATTCAGTGGTTATTTGTGAAAAGTGTTGGTCGGTTTTGGACGCCACGCAGAGCAAAGGGTGAGTAGCCGAGTGAAAACTATCGTGAGCTAAAGTTATCTTGCTCGAACTAGCTTGACGAACAAGGGCGGAAAGCACTGCATGTGGTGATGACGATCATTTGCCGAACCGACGGTTGGTGAATACCCAATTTTAAAAACTATTGTGGGCTAAAGCTATCTTGCTCGAACTTGCGCAGTTCGTCAATGTAGTACCAGCGAAATAGCTGTCTCAGTTATTTCACTGGTATTACATTGACGAACTAGCGTTGGCTATACTTCAAGGTATATTTTCACTGGTTTGTTAATGAATAACATTACTTTATTACATCATGGAGTGTACAATTTAATAACTGATAATTAACAAACATAACAGCCCTTATTCGAGCACGAAGAACAGACGACTCTAATAAGAAAAGTTCTTGAGAGACAAATTTATCTTCCATCCCTTGCATCAGAAGCACAGCTCCCAACCCCCACCGGCACGCGCTCGTTCCATTCAGGGAGCATAAGCCTTATTTCCGACGCAAAAGTAAGGAAATCATGAACTGCAAATAGCGGGTTGATAAAAAATAAACGAGGTGGAGGTACTTTAATTTGTTGCCCTAAACAGCCAGTCAGTCACACATCCACACACTCGACCAGTCAAGCACCCACACATCCATCCATCCATCCATCCATCCGCCCATCCATCCAATGAATGAATGAATGAATGAATGAAAGAACGAACGAACGAACGAACGAACGAACGAACGAACGAACGAACGAACGAACGAACGAACGAACGAACGAACGAACGAACGAACGAACGAACGAACGAACGAACGAACGAACGAACGAACGAACGAACGAACGAACGAACGAACGAACGAACGAACGGACGGACGGACGGACGGACGGACGGACGGACGGACGGACGGACGGACGGACGGACGGACGTACCCACTCAGAGAACTTGTGCATATTTTAACTTGTGGGGTGCGGGACGTAGAAATGGTACTTGTGGGGATCGCGTTTTGTCCGAGATTGCGAGTTGCATTTGTCCATATAGTTTGTGAGGTGTCTGGTCCTAATTGTGGGCTTACACGGCTGAAAACGTCATAGTGCGCTTATTGTGAATTATGTGTTGAATTATGGGTTCCAATTCGCAGATACAACTGATGGAGGTCGGCGTTTTATCAAAATATCTGAGTAGAATATGCAAAATATAAATGCAAGGAGGTACCACTCAGTGGACTTGTGCATATTTTAACTTGTGGGGTGCGGGACGTAGAAATGGTACTTGTGGGGATCGCGTTTTGTCCGAGATTGCGAGTTGCATTTGTCCATATAGTTTGTGAGGTGTCTGGTCCTAATTGTGGGCTTACACGGCTGAAAACGTCATAGTGCGCTTATTGTGAATTATGTGTTGAATTATGGGTTCCAATTCGCAGATACAACTGATGGAGGTTGGTGTTGTATCAAAATATTTGAGTAGCATGTGCACAATATAAATGCATGGAGACCAGTTAAAACCATGGAGCTTTGTCAAGTGTGAAAATAATATTGAGTTGAGCCTTGCAGTGATATCTCTCACATAATTCCAACCCCTGACTTCATTTCTTGGAAAACTATCCACGTGATGCCACTGGTTGGAGTGACGAAGAACAGAAAAATAAAACACAGAAATGTTTACTTCATCAAATAGGACCTTTCAACCAATGGCGATGTCGGGGGGGGGGGGGGGGGGGGCACGTCCTTTGTTCTCAAATTTGGGCCTCCAAATACACACCTGAAAAATAGTTGAGCACCCCTGATACTTTGGCAATGTGTTGTGCGCTGACCCAAAAGATATGGCATGGCCATCACAACATCCGCGATATCCTGACTAAGTAATTCCTTGTCGATAGTTTTGGACAAAAGTTGTGACAGTTTAACCCTGTTTCTGTAACCCTGATGGATATTCCCTTGTGTATTATTGACACAATAATACCCGACTTAGGAATGGGGCTGTAGGCCGCGATTGGCAGTCGTGTCTGATGAGTTCTTGCTAAAATGGCGGTTATTTCCCCGACAGAAATTCCTGTGGTGCAAAGGTTATGTTAGATGTTATCAGCTATCCTCCATGCGCAATGCATTTCGGGACGTCACCCAAATGTAAATGTAAACTTGGCAAACAAGTAAAGAATAAATCGAGTCATAATTATACATAATTTTAGTTGTTGAGTGAAATGCATAACCAACAAGATTTATTTCAACATTTATCGGCTGAAATCTCGGTGTTCAGGGTCGGCTTATTAATATTATTATTCAACGATCGACAGACCGAAACGCACAGATAATAATATTGTCCAGCGAGTAATTTTAATTCACGTTCGAAGTCAAACGATGTTTTTGTTTTACCTTTCCTGTTCAGTCCTGCTGGCAGTGTTGCAAGTAGCATGGCCATGAGGCCTCCAACGAGCAAGCCCGTCAGACACCTACCACTTACCTGTGTCAGTGGCTGCAAATGAGCGTTTTTTTTCAAAACAAAATTTGGAAACCGGTTGCAACTGGAACCTGTCCATCAAATGGATGGAAGGCTTGGGAAGGTTGTCCACAAACCAAACCCGCGTCTTTGAATATTAAGTGGTAAAAAACCCAACTAAATGATGGTATCGTGGGTCCATAGTCAAAAGTTGTTAGAGGGGTACATGGCCAGGTACCCCAAAACAAAAAACATAAGTGGAGAGTGGCGTGAGATTATGAGATAGTCCAAATTTGGACTCACTTAATTTTGGCTTTGTTACGTCCCGTGGACGTACCCAACAAAAAACTATATTATAGACCGTGGGTCCAAGCTTGGACTAGGCTTGGGGTGGGAATGGTCCTTCCCCCACATTTAGGAGCCTGGTGGTCTTGGAAAGTCTCTTTACACCACCCCCCCCCCCACACACACACACGATGTGAAAGTCAGGTAGGACCGACTATATCAAAGTATCACATATACTATGTGACTGGAAAAATAGTGAAAAGGCGGGGGGGGGGGGGCTGATTTTTTTTTTCGAACACTGGACGGGGGTGGGATGCGGAGGGGGGCAGCAGCCCAGAACACATTTTTTCCTGGCTCTGCAAATTTTTTTCCCCGCGATCATTTTTCTTTAAAATGACTGAGTCAAATTGTTCAGGCATGCTTCTCTTGTGTTTACTGTTCAGGCATGTATTTAACTCTTCCGAATGAACTTAAGACGATGGGTAGGGTGGGGGGTAGTTCACAATCCATTAAGAATGAGAGTTGATGGGGGCCGGATCGAAAAATCACAAAAAAACTAATCCTGACTTTCTGTCAAGTACAGGCAAGCTAAAAAAAATTCCTCACATTGCATTACATCAAGTACCCCCCTCCCCCCCCCCCCCCCCCCCCCCCCACACACACATCATATTACATATTCCCAACCACGATGTGAGAGTCAGGCAGGACCGATTATATCTAAGTCTAACATATACTATATGACTGGAAAAAAGTGAAAAGTCGGGTGTGGGGGGGGGGGGGGTGGGGGGATAATTTTTCAAGTTCCAACACTCGGCGGGGGGATTCAGCAACCCAGAACACATTTTTCCTGGCCCTGCAATTTTTTTCCCCATGATCATTTTTCTTCAAGATGACGGAACCCAATTGTTCAGGCATGCTTCTCTGATGTTTATTGCTTAGACATGTATCTAACTCTTCCGAATGAACTTAAGGCGGTGGATTGGGTTGTGGTGGGTGGGTTGTTAACAATCCTTTAAGAATGAGAGTTGATGGGGATTGAAAGATCACAAAAACTTCATCCTGACTTTCTTACCGGTAAGCTGAAAATTCTGACTGGTGCTGATTTTCCAAAAATAATTCCTCACATTGCATTACATTAAACATTGAGCCTTTCTGAATGCAGCAATACACATTTTATGGAATGTTGGCGTGACGAAATGGATAAAACAGCCAATGCTTATGGCGTGAGTCCCTATCTGATCTGAAAATCGGAAAAAAATTAATACCTCCCCCCCCCCCCCCCCCCCGGGAAAGTTGGGGGGAAAATCATTCAGTGTATTGCCTGGGTTGTTTCGGTCAATAATCAGAATACACTGTTGGGTGTTAAAAAAACACCATTGTTTATATCCAGAGAAAGGTTTCTGTTGATATTCGTATACACTTAAAAATCGCGACATCGACGCCGTAGACCCCACGGACCATCTTCCTCTCCGGCCGCCCTGCCATGTAGTCTTATTTTTTGTCATTATAATCATATATCTGGTTTGTTGAACTTGTATGTGAAGCATCCAGTTTCTGGAGTGCGACTCATAGGTTGAGTTGACATAATTTATCTTGCCAAAAGCATTAATTATATTGCGGTGTTCAGTCACCAGTATCAATAATCTTGAAATATCGCAGTTACCAGCACGGAAGGCATATTCGAATGGTGTGCCGTAATGCTACTGTTCAGAGACTAGATTATGTGTCAAAGTGGTTTGTTTTGGTAATTTGATAGCGACTGTTACAAGTTGTTGACATCTGTCAAGCGCGATATGGGCCCAACCCCCAATTTATACCATCAACAAAATGCTTGTAAATATACAGGTTTTTGAAGGTTGCTACCCAATTAACAAACCTAAAATGCTTTTTTGAGCCCTAAATCGTAAAGAAACTCTTCATTCAACATGGCTGTGTGCAGTCCACGTGCGTTTTATGTTTATGTTGTTCACCCCGCCCACCCAATCAAAATGGCTCTAGCAAGACTGTTTGCCCCACCCAAATTGCTTTGCGCTGGCCACTCCACTGCTTCCAACAACGTACACTCCAACTAACTGAGATTGGGGCGGCGTGTCTAGCCCTGGGGACAAGTGTACATACTGATGTGGGTCAGGATCGAATCTACAACCTTTCCCGCACTGACCAATGAATAAGGCGCTTCGCCTTCTAATTATGCACGGACTTATCCAACATCCACGTACTGGCATCAACAGAGAGAATAACAATTTTTCAACAATAACCCTTTACCTAACGTAACGGCCAAAACTTGCCTGCGCTATACACAAAAATCGCCATTCAATTTTTTTTTTATATTTTAATTTTTTGCTTCCAAACCATAGCTTATGACCCTTCATTGAAACGAGCTCATTGAGCTCCTTCCAATGAGGGGTCATATAACTATGGAAGAAAAAAATGTTCTGTTTGTTTTTTGTCTAAAACTAGTGTTGGATAATGGGTTAACCTTTACCTAACGCTAGTAGCAGACGACACGCATAAAAAAGTTCTTGGATACATATGTAACTAAACATTTTCATTGTTTCCTTCAAAAACATAGGTTATGATCTATCATTGGAACAAGCGTGACGCGCACATTCCAATGAGGGGTCATAACCTATGTTTTGGAACCAAAAAATGAAAATATAAGAAAAATAGCCATTATGTTAGGTAAAGGGTTTTCGACGTTATGTTAGGTAAAGGGTTAATCAGTGAATGATTTGATTCTGGAATCAGAACATCAACATTAGGGATATCCGTAATGTAAAAGCCTCTGTTCATTGTTGAATGGTATAGCCCAACCAGCCCCTACAATTCAGGGAATTGGACTCGGCAATCAAAATGCCGAGCCAAAAGCAGTTGACGTCAGCTAAAATACAGTTTGCGTCGGCACTTTTTATAAATCAGAATTTTCATTCAAAATAGGCCGAATTGCTGTGGATACGTTTAAATAACGCAGGCCCCATACTTCGACTGATAAATCTTTGTAAATAACGATGGACTGGGGTGACCCAAAACATGAATAAACAAAGTCGGTAAAGAAGACTGAAATGGGACTGACCTACATACATATACATATACATTGTCGGAAGGTGAGATGATCATTCAGCGTAATTTTCACACTTCTCAAATGATGCCAATATAGCCACTTTAATGTTCAATGCAATCGAGAAGTGTTCATGAAAAGATTGCGTGATGTTTGTTTAAGTTTGTGACATCAATAAAGAAAATAATCCACTCACATAAATTACAAAACACTGCTTTGTTTTGTTTGTTCCTGTAACTTCTGAAATATTAATTAGGAACAGTCTGGACTGCATGAGGTTCAGTGCGGTTTAACAAAATCACAGCATTGAACTTTGTCTTCTATTTCGGTTCAGGGTTGTTTCGGCCTCAATATTTTCCCCCGGTTAACTTTTCGTCTTAGGTTTAAAAAAAAATATCGATGCCGAAACGTTCCGGGCTGAACAGGTCCCGGGGCCGAACTGGTAAAGGGCCGAAACGTCCCGCTCCCTCTACAGTTAAAGCTAGAAGTCCTGTCATGAACTGTGCGCTTATCTGACCTTAACTGCGCGTAGGAATTTCAAGCAATTTCCATATTGAATGGCAATCAAACCATGGTAGACTTCTCCTGCCTATCCATAGCAAGCACAAGCAATGTTTCAGCCAATGGACCTCCGGGTTACCCAGAGGTCCATGGTATCCGGACAAAATACCCTCGGACAAAATACCCTTAGGACATAATACCCTAAAAAAAATACCTTAGGACATAATACCCTCAATGGGTAGGGACAAAATACCCTCGGACAAAAATACCCTCAGACCAAATGTATATAAAGTTGGATTTTTGGTGTCAAAAAGCTTGTGCCTTCGGCACTCAAGCCAGATGTGTTCGGCATCTGGATACCCCAATACCCCTTTAGTATAGCCAGTTCACCCAAATTAGCAATATCAGCCACCCCGATGTAAATTTCTTAACATTGCCCCCCCCACCCCCCCCCCCCCCCCCCCCCCATTTTTGAATTTCTTTCTCAATGGACTGGCGTTGACCTGTTTAATCAGATTTCAAACAGTGGCAAGTCATTTTTTTTAAATTTAAAAATATTTTCGACGGAGTGTCCAAATTAAAAATTTTAAGTTCCACCGAACTGACTTTCCGACGAAAAGTCCAGACCCATTCCAATCGGTCTGTCGTTTCGCCCAATTACACACAATTAATACACAGTTAATAAAATGCCAAAAATTTGTTTTTTGGGGTGAATTCTAGGAACAAGACTATAGTGCGCCGATCGAACCCATTGTGTATTCATGACATACGCGATAACAGAATACCTACCTCCCAGAGACCGACCAGGACTGTCTAAAATACACACCAGTCTTGGAGCCTATTTTTAAAATTTACTAGCCAGATTCTGACATGTGGAGTTACAGTGCTGTTTGTAACATACACTGCAGTTTTATGATAGCTGTTCTCATCATTTTTATTTACTACACCACAGCAAGCATTAATCTTCACATTAGTTTCTGATCAAGTCTTGACTGCCTATTTAGGCAGCCAAGACTTGATCAGAAACCAATGTGAAGATTAATGTGACCAAGACATTGATTGAAGTGCTAAGGTACACAGAAACCACAATAAGTTATAATCATATTTAATAAAAGCACCTCTAGATTATCCATGGAGAGAAAATTAAGACATACCAAAATTTGAAATAAGACCTTAGAAGTTAAGCGCCAATTAAGAAGCCTAGGCCTGAGATTTAAGAGCCAGGTCATGAAGCCTGGGAGCCAAATTTGCACTGGCGTGTGTCCAGGTCGGTCTCTGCTACCCCCCCCCCCTCCCCGCTCACCCCCTTCCAATATGATCACATTGACTGTGTGAGATAGAATTGGTTCTAACAAAATTAGCAACATAATGCTGCCAGCGTCGCTGTACATTTTATATGTTGAGATATTGTGTATTAATGACATAACGCGATGATACACCCCCCCCCCCCCACCCCTCCACTACCAATATGGTCACATTGATCGTGTGAGATAGAATTGGTTCTAACAAAATTAGCCTTTCTGGGGGCAGGGGGAGGGGGTATAAACTCCCACACCCCCATCAAAAAGCTTGTGCCTTCGGCACTCAAGCCAGATGTGTTCGGCATCTGGATACCCCCAATACCCCTTTAGTATAGCCAGTTCACCCAAATTAGCAATATCAGCCACCCCCGATTGTAAATTTCCTTAACATTGCCCCCCCCCCCCCCCCCCCATTTTGAATTTCTTTTTCAATGGACCTGGCGTTGACCTGTTAATCAGATTTTAAAAAGTGGCAAGTCATTTTTTTTAAATTTAAAATATTTTCGACGGAGTGTCAAATTAAAAATTTTAAGTTCCACCGAACTGACTTTCCGACGAAAAGTCCAGACCCCATTCCAATCGGTCTGTCGTTTCGCCCCAATTACACACAATTATACACAGTTAATAAAAATGCCAAAATTGTTTTTTGGGGTGAATTCTAGGAACAAGACTATAGTGCGCCGATCGAACCCATTGTGTATTCATGACATACCGCGATAACAGAATACCTACCTCACAGAGGACCGACCAGG
This sequence comes from Pictodentalium vernedei, assembly GCA_031216915.1. Taxonomy (NCBI): domain Eukaryota; kingdom Metazoa; phylum Mollusca; class Scaphopoda; order Dentaliida; family Dentaliidae; genus Pictodentalium; species Pictodentalium vernedei. The sequence continues at coordinate 340,248,248 of CM062288.1, read as the reverse complement.
ACTGTCTAAAATACACACCAGTCTTGGAGCCCTATTTTTAAAATTTACTAGCCAGATTCTGACATGTGGAGTTAACAGTGCTGTTTGTAACATACACTGCAGTTTTATGATAGCTGTTCTCATCATTTTTATTTACTACACCACAGCAAGCATTAATCTTCACATTAGTTTCTGATCAAGTCTTGACTGCCTATTTAGGCAGCCAAGACTTGATCAGAAACCAATGTGAAGATTAATGTGACCAAGACATTGATTGAAGTGTTGAGGTACACAGAAACCACAATAAAGTTATAATCATATTTAATAAAAGCACCTCTAGATTATCCATGGAGAGAAATAAGACATACCAAAAATTTGAAATAAGACCTTAAAGCGCCAATTAAGAAGCCTAGGCCTGAGATTTAAGAGCCAGGTCATGAAGCCTGGGAGCCAAATTTGCACTGGCGTGTGTCCAGGTCGGTCCTCTGCTACCCCGCCCCCCCCTCCCCCGCCCCCCCCCCCCTTCCAATATGATCACATTGACTGTGTGAGATAGAATTGGTTCTAACAAAATTAGCAACATAATGCTGCCAGCGTCGCTGTACATTTTATATGTTGAGATATTGTGTATTAATGACATACGCGATGATACACCCCCCACCCCTCCACTACCAATATGGTCACATTGATCGTGTGAGATAGAATTGGTTCTAACAAAATTAGCCTCTCCAAATTATGTTACAGACTACAGGACGCCCCCTCCCCCCACCACCCATATTGAGCCACATCCCAATTATTTATTAGAGTAAGAATAACACTAGTCCACACTAGGAACAAAAGTCAGAAAATATGTTTGGGGTTTGGTACATCCTTTTGAGTCAAAATTATATACAGGTAACAGATTTGGGACCAAGTTTGGACTATGGTAAGACGTGTGCATGTACTCCCTTTCTGGAGTTGCATATAATATTGCTGCATATTTGTGCCATACGCGATGACAAAGTGTCCTTCAATTCCCACCCCTCCCCCTCACTATCGTACCCTTAATAACATATTTTCCATCCTACACCTCCGTGGTTATCTGGAAAAATGGAGCCCCCCCCCCCCCCCCCCCCCACTTTCACAATTTTGCTGCATTATATTAAAACAGCTTATGGCTCCCCTCATTGTAACAAGCCTCTTGTGTTCGTTTCAATGAAGGGTCAGCAGCTATGGTTTTGAGACCAAAAATGGAAAATTTTAATTCTGTAAGAATTTTTGTTGCAAGTGTCGTCTGCTATCAGCGTTGGGTAAAGTTACTAAAGGGTTATGTTGGGGGGGGGGGGGGTATTTTCTTAGTTTCAGATTCATGTTTAAATATTATAATGTTGTTTAAATTTTCTGTGGCAGCTTACCTCAAACTGTCCGACGAAGTAACGGGTTCGATCGGGCACTATAGTCTTGTTCCTAGAATTCACCCCCCCCCCCAAAAAAAACAATTTTTTGACGTTGTTGTTAACTGGGTATTAATTGGGTGTAAATTGAGTGAAACGACGGACCCCATTCCAATAACTGTGGCCTTCCTGATGAATTGGCAAAAATTCCAGGCCGGGAGGGAGCCGCAGCTCTTCTGACACCGTTGGCGCCACCCCTGATCTGGATGGGATCGTCCAAAAATTATCTGGTCTGAATCTTACATGGCCCGATTGTCCTGTATTCATTTGATCGCTTTCGTCATTTGTGAAGGTGTGTGTGGTAATTAGATAGCGCTCGATCTTAGCTTGTGACAAGTTGTGTACATTCGCGATGTTACGTCATCGTTGGCATCAACTGAAGGCTTGTTAATAAAAACACATTATTTTCAAGGTTTGCTGTTCGACAAACGAACCTAAAATGCTTTGGTCGGACAATGACTACTAACGACTTTTCAACTTACCAAAGTAAAATTATACATTCATTCGGCCCTGGTTAACATTTCCAAAATTACGTTCCGCATGCGAAAATCTCCAGTTACCAAATATGGAATACTGATCACGCCCTTTTTCAAACTGCCCCTTTTCATTGGCTCATTTAGCAACACTGTTTGATTGGATACTCGTACCACGTGGTAGAATAATGATTTGCAGGATTCTCGCTTACGATCTTAGCCGTTTCAAAGTTGGCCGTCCGTTTGTCCGAAAACTTCTGAGCTGCAGTTGAAATTTGGAGTCTTGTGGGGTTATTGTGTTCACAGCTGTTGTCTTTTTGTGAGTTGCACCTCACAACTACGAAAAACCACACAAGTCCGGTTTGTACGTGCAATTCACCTCACAAGTCCTCTGAGTGGGAGCGGACGGACGGACGGACGGACGGACGGACGGACGGACGGACGGACGGACGGACGGACGGACGGACGGACGGACGGACGGACGGACGGACGGACGGACGGACGGACGGACGGACGGACGGACGGAAGGACGGACGGACGGACGGACGGACGGACGAACGAACGAACGAACGAACGAACGAACGAACGAACGAACGAACGAACGAACGAACGAACGAACGAACGAACGGACGGACGGACGGACGGACGGACGGACGAACGAACGAACGAACGAACGAACGAATGAAGGAATGAAGGAATGAAGGAATGAATGAAGGAATGAAGGAATGAATGAATGAATGACCACACAAGAAAGAAATCACGAAGATTCGGTGGTTATTTGTGAAAAGCGTTGGTCGGTTTTGGACGCCACGCAGAGCAAAGGGTGAATAGCCGAGTGAAAACTATCGTAGGCTAACGTTATCTTGCTCGAACTAGCTTGACGATCAAGGGCGGAAAGCACTGCATGTGATGATGACGATCATTTGCCGAACTGACGGTTGGTGAATACCCAACTAAAAACTATTGTGGGCTAAAGCTATCTTGCTCGAACTTGCGCAGTTCGTCAATGTAGTACCAGCAAAATAGCTGTCTCAGTTATTTCACTGGCACTACACTGACGAACTAGCGTTGGCTATACTTCAAGGTATATTTTCACTGGTTTGTTAATGAATAATATTACTTTATTACATAATGGAATGTACAATTTAATAACTGATAATTAACAAACAAAACAGCCCTTATTCGAGCACGAAGAACAGACGACTCTAATAAGAAAAGTTCTTGAGAGAAAAATTTATCTTCCATCCCTTGCGTCATAAGCACAGCTCACAACCCCCAGCGGCACGCGCTCGTTCCACTGAGGTGGCATAAGCCCTATTTCCCACGCAAAAGTAAGGAAATCATGAACTGCAAACAGCGGGTTGATAAAAAATTAAAGAGTTGGAGGTAATTTAATTTGTTACCCTAAACAGCGAGTCAGTCACACATCCACACACTCGATCAGTCAAGCACCCACACATCCATCCATCCATCCGTCCCGCCATCCAGAATGAATGAATGAATGAATGAATGGATGAATGGATGAATGGATGAATGGATGGATGGATGGATGGATGGATGGATGGATGAATGAATGGATGGATGGATGAATGAATGAATGAATGAATGAATGAATGAATGAATGAATGAATGAATGAATGAATGAATGAATGAATGAATGAATGAATGAATGAATGAATGAATGAATGGTCACTAGTAAGACTAAGAACGAACGAGTGAGTGAATGAATGAGCGAATAACCCTTCATCCGGCATGGATGTTATATGACACTAGTTATTAGTAATCAAGTTCTATGCTATCTGTTCCATCCGTTATGTCGAGATAAGTGAAGTGAATAAGTGAGTGAATGAATGAATGAATAACCCTTCATCAGGCATGGATGTTATATGACACTAGTTATTAGTAATCAAGTTCTATGCTATTTGTTCCATCCGTTATGTCGAGATACACCGCCCATGTCCCCCATAGGAACAGGCTCACTTTGATGAGGGATCATAAGCCTCATTTTTGAGAAAAAAAGAAACAAAACACTTGCTCTTTCCAATAAGGGGTCATAACCCACATAACCACACCTGCTCGTTCCGATAAGAGGTCATAAGCCACATAACCACACCTGCTCGTTCCAATAAGGGGTCATAAGCCACATAGCCACATCTCCAAAGCAGCAACAAGAGAGAAATCACGAAGATTCGGTGGTTATCTGTGAAAAGCGTTGGTCTTTTTTGGACGCTATGCAGAGCAAAGGTGAATAGCCGAGTGAAAACTATTGTGGGCTAAAGTTATCTTGCTCGAACTAGCTTGACGAACTAGGGCGGAAAGCACTGCATGTGATGATGACGATGAGTGAATGACGGTTGGTGAATACCCAAGTAAAATAAAGATTATTGTGGGCTTAAGTTGTGTTGCTCGAACTAACTTAACGAACTAACGGAATTCGTCAATGTAGTATCAGCGAAAAAACTGTCTCAGTTATTTCACTGGTACTACATTGACGAACTAGCGTTGGCTTTATTTCAAGGTATATTTTCACTGATTAAAAGTTGATTTCCGACGCGAAGGTAAGGAAATCATGAACTGTAAATAGCGCAGTACTTTAATTTCCTACCCTAAACAGCAAGTCAGTCACACATCCACACACTCAACCAATCAAGCACCCACACATCCATCCATCCATCCATCCGTCCGTCCACCCAGAATGAATGAATGAATGAATGAATGAATGAATGAATGAATGAATGAATGAATGAATGAATGAATGAATGAATGAATGAATGAATGAATGAATGAATGAATGAATGAATGCATGAATGGATGAATGAATGAATGAATGAATGAATGAATGAATGAATGAATGATAAGCAAGTTATAGGATAACTATTTTCTTCGTCCCTTATGTCGAGATGTACCACCCACGACCCCACTAGAACAGGCGCAATTTGGTGGGTCATAAGCCATCTTTTCTCGAGACCGAAATGATTGAATTGATGAAAAAAGCATCCTGATAATTGGTTGATGGTTAATATCGCTGGTAGTTTTAACGTAATATTGGGTAGGTGGTCAATGACTAGCCAGGTGAAAATTTGTGTGTGTGTGGGGGGGGGGGGGATAGATATGTTACATAAATATGTCATGAAGTGTTCCCTTTGATAATTGGAAGTTATTACAGCCGTTGTAGCTACACGAACGACAGACGACACTTGTGAACAAAATTTGGGGAACTAATTTGTTTTACATCCCTTGTGTCGGAAACATAGCACAAGGTCCCACCCGGGACGAGATTGAAGAGCACGTTCCAGTAAGGTATCTCAAGTTATATGTCCGAGGTTGATGACGATGACGAAATCATGGATTTTAATGGCGGTTTAGTGAATAGCGCTGCCCGATTATGGCGCTACATTAAGTAAATGGTTATTAAAGATTAAATGGGGCGGGGGGGGGGGGGTCTTAAATTCTCTTATTGGGACTAGATTGACGAATTAGCGCTGGAGGTTCTGTAGGGTATAAATTATCTGATGAATTGTCAATTTTAAGTTGATAAAAGATAAGGGGGGGGGGGGGGGGGCTTAGTTGTGGTCCTAGACAGCAGGTCAGTCACAAACGAGTGAGTAGTTGTTGAATTATATAAATGAGTAGGCTATATTTACCTGTCGAATGCGAAAACTTGATGTTGATGTTTTTACGGTCTGCATAACCTAACAACAGTAGTATGAATCATAATGGATTTACATTACACGTAAAATATAAGAAGATTTTCTGTCTAGTCCTTTAAGGAAAGGCTGCTTCAAAAGCAAGTAGGGTATGATTAATTTCTGATCAGTTTTTGGTCTGTCATCGCTTTGGTGTATCACAAGAATCCTACCATGAAGAATTAAACACAATGGAATTGCAGGAACAAAATCTACAGCAAGATTTCTGTCTAGTCCTAAGAGGAAAGAGACGAGAGATCAGACTCGTGTCTGATAAGTTTTGGACTGTCCTCGGCTTGGTGAATCATGAAAATCCTACCATCACTCGTCCAGAATGAATGAATAGTCCTATTCTTTTTCAATGCGGAGAGTTTGGAAACAATAGCCGACCTGCGTGCTGTTAAAGACTCAGTGATAAAGAGTTTATCTGGGTCGTTCTTGAGGTCTCTTTTAGATGTGAAGACAGCTTGACGTTTCCGGTAAGAGACGAAACGGCAGATCACGTTACACACTTTCTTAGAACCACGTTCGCCGGAAACTGATTTAATTTTGCCAATAACATGTGACCTACTGATGTCTGCGTTGGATATGGGAATATTCAGCTTCTTGCTACAAATATCCAGAATGATATCGTCACTTATCTTATTGACTTCCCTCACGTGATCTGTTTTGACTGGAACATTGCGGAACACAAGGCAACCCCTTCTGGTGTACTGTTCTTGCTCATCAAACTGATTCTCGCAGTGTTCTTCAACCTGAGCAAGCTTGAGTCTAACCTGTCCTAAATTCTCTTTCAACTCCGCATTCTGGTCTTTCAGTGCAGATATCTCTTGTTTCAGGGGCTCTATTTGACTCTTCATGAACGCTTCCAGTCCCCTCTCCACTGCCTTAGGGATGGTTGAATGAACGACCTCTGCTATCTGAAAACGAAATTCCTGCTTCAGGCGCTGGTAGAGTGTTTCCAGTTTATCCTCGTTTGCGATGTTGGCAGACGCAATGAGCTCCGATCCAAGTTTCTCCAAGAAGGGCTGTTTTGTTATTGTCGTCATCATTACTTCCGACATATCCACTATAGAACCCTTTGTTGTGTCAGGACAGAACTCAGACTGAACACTACTCTCTTCCATCCCATTGTCACTGGTCAAGTTCAATTTGCCAATAGACGTCTCGGTTGACTTCTTGGACGCTCTGGCCTCGAGAGGTGATATGTTCTCAGACCCTCTTTTCACACCTGAAGGAGTAGTCTGACCTGGTACAGTTTTCTTTGTTTTGGTCATGCTCTGACGTCTGTTTTGACCCTGGCTCATGTTTTAGAAATGGTGAATATTACTCACTTCAATTTGCCTTTATATTGAATTTGCTTGAGTCTTGAAGAATAACAGAATAGCAGACTGGAAATACTTCAAAAAAGTCAACTACAAAGCCACGTAAATCATTTCTCTCCACAAAATGAACTCTATATACAGTTATTTACAATTCTAATCCATTTTGTCGATCCAAATAAAGAAAATAAGAGGAATAATCCAAAATACCGGCGAGCTCCAAATTACACGACCATCACGGTTGCCGCCATTGCTTCTTCCTTTCTAGTGTATGGGTAGATTCTGTATCAGTGGGACTTCTTTCTAGTGTATTGGTAGATTCCGTATCTGTGGGATTTCTTTCTAGTGTATTGGCAGATTTCGTATCAGTGGGCCTTCTTTCTAGTGTATTGATAGATTCCGTATCTATGGGGCTTCTTTCTAGTGTATTGATAGATTCCGGATCTGTGGGACTTCTTTCTAGTGTATTGGTAGATTCCGTATCGGTGGGCCTTCTTTCTAGTGTATTGGTAGATTCCGGATCTGTGGGTCTTCTTTCTAGTATATTGGTAAATTCCGTATCTGTGGGACTTCTTTCTAGTGTATTGGTAGATTCCGTATCGGTCGGCCTGCTTTCTAGTGTATTGGTAGATTCCGGATTTGTGGATCTTCTTATGTTTAAAAAGATTTTGGGCTTTTAGTGCATTTGTAGGTTCCGGATCTGTGGAACTTCTTATTACATTTCTTTGTGAGCATTTTATGGCAGTCTTCACAAGTTTGATGTGAAGCCATTGCTGTTCTAAAGCAATATGATGAATTCGTGGTGGAATGCTCCCTTTATAACTTACGAAATGGGTTGACCAGGTACTCTAGAAAGGTATTCTCAAAAGGTATCCTTAAACGATACGTTGCCATGCAACAAGTATCCTCAAATACCAAGATGAAGCGAATGACAGGAATGGTAAATATAGCTTATTGAGGGATTTCATCATGACAATCATGGCCTCATAAGACAAAAAGACATTCCATAGGCATATAAGGACAACAGAAAGGGATTCCACGGAACGTGGTCGTTGAACACACATATGAGGAAAAGAGGGCCGATAGGTTATACCCCACTGACACTGAATGATTTCCTCATGGCCGTTATGGCCGTATTCTACAAAACATGGTTTCAAAAGGCACAGGCGGACTACAGGAAATTTAAAGGACCATGGTCGTTGAATACCAAGATGATGATAAGAGGGATGGTAGATTATACCTCACTGAAGGATTTCCGCATGCCTCTCGTGGCCTTATCCGACAAAAAGGGAATTCTTTGGCCACAAACGTTTTCCAAAAAGGGATTCTCAAAAATGGGCTCCATATACGGGGGATAATATTATAGACCTTACTAAGGAAATTCTTCATGGTCCCATAGGATGAAAGACGAGTATCTCGGTCCAGGTACAATATACAGTGGCAGTGGTAGGGTTTAGCTAAATGGAGTGATCTGATGGTTGAGGTCAGAGACCAGATCAGCTCAAAAAGAAGAGACGCCAAAAAACTGTTCCAAATTATGTGTTCTTCTACGCTACAGGAGTATTCGCCAGAACAAATGTATAAGGTTAGACAGACAAAAACAATAACATAGCCGTAGATACATAGATAGAATCAGACAGAGTAGAGGATTATGTTGGGAAATCCGAGCCAAATAAATAGTTGTCGGGTCTTCTTGGGTAATTCTACGAAGTAAAACGACGATTTGGACTTCTGGGGTAATTAGATTGGCTTTTGTACATAGAAACGCGCCTCTTGTTTGGAACAAAGGAGGATTCTTGGGGAATCCGTACACCAAATACAGTTATTTTACACAGGTTTTGATTATTTAGGGAATTGTCAAGACTTTTTGGGTAATTCTACTAAGTAAACGAGGATTTCAGAAAAATCTGAACCAGAGAATTACTTGTGCCTAATCGAACACATCCCTCGAACTCACCTGCGTCCTATCCTATCTGATAGTCTTGAGTCACATAGCAACCACGTTTCACCATAAAAACCAAGATAGTGGCCTGCAGTATACAAAATAGGCGATGAAAATATATATATCACGTATCAATATAGTAATGACGTCACAACTTGTCCGGGTTTACCATGACAACTGGACATGGAGCAACTGGGCCACGTGACTATGAAGTCACATGAGATCCACCACATGATATTCACTAGATCGGGGGCCGAGTCATCCCTGACATACTACTGGCGCTCTCATTCAAATCCAAGACGAACGTGTACTGAGGAACTTTGCTTTAAACGAGAATACTTCACATGTTCAGTGGAGTTGTGCTGCTTTTCACAACATTGTACGAAGTGCAACCGGGCCTTGCAATTCCGCAGGGGATGATTGTCCGATTTACAACCGATTTAGCAGGAGCGGTGAACCCCCAGTTAAAACGTTAATACGTACTCCTGTGTATCAATGTCTTTCTTTTCAGCAGTAGTAATGAAGAGAAATATCGCATGACAGTTGTTCGTGTTTGTTGTTATTTGATCAAACACGAAAGATACTTCTCATTATATAGTTTTATTTGTATTGTGAGAACGCAAGAAGCCAATATGCATTGTAACTGATTCATTGTGATGCAACCTTCAGAACATTTTGTTTCACTTGCCTTTTTATCAATTTCCTTTGAATTAACAAACCATTATGGGCGGTTTCTCGTTTTAGAAACAGTGAATGTAATATGCATTTATCTAACCCTATAATTTTAACGGCTCGATGTTTCTGTTAATCCTTTGCCCAACGTAACGTTCAAAACCGGCCAGCGCTATTCACAAAAGTCGCAAATTAATTTCCATTATGTTTTCATTTTTTGTCTCAAATACGTAGGTTTTGACCCCTCTTTGGAACGAGCTCGACGAGCTCGTTCCAAAGAAGGGGCATAACCTATGTTTTTGAGACAAAAAATGAAAAAAATTAGTTATTCAAGAATTTTGTTTGCAAGTGTCGTTTTCTTTTCATGTTAGGTAAAGGGCTAAGATATGTTATAATTTCTCAAATTTGGAGTGATTCTCACTTAATGATCTACCTGTTGTCAATAAGAAACATATGTATATATAGTGCCGGCAGCACGGAGCCTGTTGAGGGAGGAGGTCTGAAGGTGTAAATGTTTTCTCAAGTACTACATTCTAATCCGTTTTGAACTTTCGAAAGTCGTCTCCCTCCCCTCCGCCTCCACATGACGGTAACACGTGATGAAAAAACAAAATGCCCCGACGTTGCGGTAACCGGTTCTCGTCAGACCACCGAAGTTAAGCAACGTCTAGCCCGGTTAACCATTGAATGGGTGACCGTCTGAGCGATCATTTCGGACTTGGGCAAGGCACTTAACCCCGATTGTCCACATGGGGCCACGATGACGCCGTGTACTAAGGTGTACTACACGTCGATGGTCCGTATGTCTTCAACCAATTTAACCCTGCTGTGCTGCAGTGCGGAGTTACGATGTTGGGGCGCTGGCAGCTGCTCGTCGTTGCTTGGTGGTTCTCTCCGGGTACTCCGGCTTCCTCCACCCGTAAAACTGCCACGGTCATGATTAGCCATTGTGCATGAGTATATGACCTTAAACACCAATAAATAAAAAATTGTTCCGATTACTGGTAACTACACACATTTCAATGTCCACTGCGCTTTTTTGTGTTTCCCACTTGTTTTAACCATTCCATTCAACCATAAATTCAAGTGAGCAAGGGAGCGCGACAGCCGTTACTTATTCCCAGTTTCTTATTTGATAAAATCGGTTGATAACGAATGTCGAATATGGAACTGGGAATACGTAACGACTGTCACGTCCGTAGTCAACAATATTTTGAAAAATAACGCTCAAGCTTACTCCCACCCAAGGTCAGATACACACCCGCCCTTACTTATAAGGCATATCGACCCGGCACATTTGCTCCAAACAGACAGCCGGGTTCTATGTTTTCTATTGTATCTACACAAATGAAAAATCGCAAATGAAATGACGAAAGGTCAAAGATCCGAAACAGATGCTGTTGTTTGTGCGTGTGGTAAGTAAACACCGACGATCGGGTTTACACACAAGACTTAATTTTTCTGACCAGGCTCGCTCTTAACAAACGAGGTCAGCGCGTTCGTATTGACCATTTTCATACAACACAGGAAGTCTTGAAAAGTGACCAACGGTGTCTCTCTCAAAGTTCAATTTTTCTATACTAATTCGATCGGGAAGATCAGTTCTGATGGCCGTTAAGAACTCAATCACTCTGTCTGGTAAAGCGAGCTGGATTGAAAGAATGCAAAATTGAAATGTGTGCCCGATCATCGGTGCTTACTAATGTACCTACCCCCACACACACCACATACATATGCACAAAATTTAGAACCCAGAATTCATCCCCTCCGGACAGATCCCTGCTGTGGTCCAAATTGCACCAATAATGTAAATAGCGAAATAACTACTTACTAGCTCTGTTTGAGAACCACTTTATTTCGGACGTTCCATTTCTCACTTTCGACACACAATTTCCGATTCCCGACCGTTTTTCCTTCTATGCAGTTTACATAGAAATGAAGAGTTCATGAAAAATCATCAGGCCATCCAGAGCAAAGAAAAACATAACTATGCCCCTCCCCCACCCCCCCCCCCCCCCACCCACCCACACAAACACTCATAGTAACGAGCTGTGTTCGTTTAAGAAACAATGTAAAATAATCTTAACTGAATATCGATAAAAAGAACTCCAAGAGTTCTTTTTTATTCATCAAAAACGAGGAGTTGGGGGCAAAGTATATGATCAGACAAAGCATTTTATGTAATGTTAACACATACGCTGCCAAAACCCACTATCATCATCAATATTATGATGACTAATTGCAGACTCTGTTATACACAGATCATACATACCATCTGAATAATTGTACACTCTGATATACACAGATCAAATATACCATCTGATTAATTGTACACTGATATACAGAGATCAAATATACCATCTGATTAATTGTACACTCTGATATACACAGATCAAATATACCATCTGATTAATTGTACACTCTGATATACACAGATCAAACATACCATCTGATTAATTGTACACTCTGATATACACAGATCAAATATACCATCTGATTAATTGTACACTCTGTTATACACAGATCAAACATACCATCTGAATAATTGTACACTCTGATATACACAGATCAAATATACCATCTGATTAATTGTACACTGATATACAGAGATCAAACATACCATCTGATTAATTGTACACTCTGATATACACAGATCAAACGTACCATCTGATTAATTGTACATCCTGATATAAACAGATCAAACATACCATCCGATTAATTGTACACTCTGATATACACAGATCAAACATACCATCTGATTAATTGTACACTCTGATATAAACAGATCAAACATACCATCCGATTAATTGTACACTCTGATATACACAGATCAAACATACCATCTGATTAATTGTACACTCTGATATACACAGATCAAACATACCATCTGATTAATTGTACACTATGATATACAGAGATCAAACATACCATCTGATTAATTGTACACTCTGTCTGATATACACAGATCAAACATACCATCTGATTAATTGAACACTATGATATACAGAGATTACAGAGATCATACATACCATCTGATTAATTGTACACTCTGATATACACAGATCATACATACCACCTGATTAATTGTACACTCTGATATACACAGATCAAACATACCACCTGATTAATTGTACACCCTGATATAAACAGATCAAACATACCATCTGATTAATTGAAAACTATGATATACACATATCAAACATACCATCTGATTAATTGTACACTCTGTTTGATATACACAGATCAAACATACCATCTGATTAATTGAAAACTATGATATACACATATCAAACATACCATCTGATTAATTGTACACTCTGTTTGATATACACAGATCAAACATACCATCTGATTAATTGAACACTATGATATACAGAGATTACAGAGACCATACATACCATCTGATTAATTGTACACTCTGATATACACAGATCATACATACCACCTGATTAATTGTACACTCTGATATACACAGATCATACATACCACCTGATTAATTGTACACTCTGATATAAACAGATCAAACATACCATCTGATTAATTGAACACTATGATATACAGAGATCAAATATACCATCTGATTAATTGAACACTATGATATACAGAGATCAAATATACCATCTGATTAATTGTACACTCTGATATACACAGATCAAACATACCATCTGATTAATTGCACACTCTGATATACACAGATCAAACATACCATCTGATTAATTGAACACTATGGTATACAGAGATCAAACATACCATCTGATTAATTGTACACTCTGTCTGATATACACAGATCAAACATACCATCTGATTAATTGTACACTCTGATATAAACAGATCAAACATACCATCTGATTAATTGTACACTCTGTCTGATATACACAGATCTAACATACCATCTGATTAATTGTACACTATGATATACACAGATCAAACATACCATCTGATTAATTGTACACTCTGATATACAGAGATCAAACATACCATCTGATTAATTGAACACTATGATATACAGAGATCAAACATACCATCTGATTAATTGTACACTCTGATATACACAGATCAAACATACCATCTGATTAATTGTACACTCTGATATACACAGATCAAACATACCACCTGATTAATTGAACACTATGATATACAGAGATCAAATATACCATCTGATTAATTGTACACTATGATATACACAGATCAAACATACCATCTGATTAATTGTACACTCTGATATACACAGATCAAACATACCATCTGATTAATTGAACACTATGATATACACAGATCAAACATACCATCTGATTAATTGTACACTCTGATATACACAGATCAAACATACCATCTGATTAATTGAACACTATGATATACACAGATCAAACATACCATCTGATTAATTGAACACTATGATATACACATATCAAACATACCATCTGATTAATTGTACACTCTGATATACACAGATCAAACATACCATCTGATTAATTGAACACTATGATATACACAGATCAAACATACCATCTGATTAATTGTACACTCTGATATACACAGATCAAACATACCATCTGATTAATTGAACACTATGATATACACAGATCAAACATACCATCTGATTAATTGTACACTCTGATATACACAGATCAAACATACCATCTGATTAATTGTACACTATGATATACAGAGATCAAACATACCATCTGATTAATTGTACACTCTGATATACACAGATCAAACATACCATCTGATTAATTGTACACTATGATATACAGAGATCAAACATACCATCTGATTAATTGTACACTCTGATATAAACAGATCAAACATACCATCTGATTAATTGTACACTCTGTCTGATATAGACAGATCTAACATACCATCTAATTAATTGTACACTATGATATACACAGATCAAACATACCATCTGATTAATTGTACACTCTGATATACACAGATCAAACATACCATCTGATTAATTGTACACTATGATATACAGAGATCAAACATACCATCTGATTAATTGTACACTCTGATATACACAGATCAAACATACCATCTGATTAATTGTACACTGTGATATACAGAGATCAAACATACCATCTGATTAATTGTACACTCTGATATAAACAGATCAAACATACCATCTGATTAATTGTACACTCTGTCTGATATACACAGATCTAACATACCATCTAATTAATTGTACACTATGATATACACAGATCAAACATACCATCTGATTAATTGTACACTCTGATATACACAGATCGAACATACCGTCTGATTAATTGTACACTCTGTCTGATATACACAGATCAAACATACCATCTGATTAATTGTACACTCTGTCTGATATACACAGATCAAACATACTATCTGATTAATTGTACACTCTGATATACACAGATCAAACATACCATCTGATTAATTGTACACTCTGTCTGATATATACAGATCAAACATACCATCTGATTAATTGTACACTATGATATACACAGATCAAACATACCATCTGATTAATTGTACACTCTGTCTGATATACACAGATCAAACATACCATCTTATTAATTGTACACTCTGATATACACAGATCAAACATACCATCTGATTAATTGTACACTCTGATATACACAGATCAAACATACCATCTGATTAATTGTACACTCTGATATACACAGATCAAACATACCATCTGATTAATTGTACACTCTGTCTGATATACACAGATCAAACATACGATCTGATTAATTGTACACTATGATATACACAGGTCAAACATACCATCTGATTAATTGTACACTCTGTCTGATATATACAGATCAAACATACCATCTGATTAATTGTACACTATGATATACACAGATCAAACATACCATCTGATTAATTGTACACTCTGTCTGATATACACAGATCAAACATACCATCTTATTAATTGTACACTCTGATATACACAGATCAAACATACCATCTGATTAATTGTACACTCTGATATACACAGATCAAACATACCATCTGATTAATTGTACACTCTGATATACACAGATCAAACATACCATCTGATTAATTGTACACTCTGTCTGATATACACAGATCAAACATACCATCTGATTAATTGTACACTCTGTCTGATATACACAGATCAAACATACGATCTGATTAATTGTACACTATGATATACACAGGTCAAACATACCATCTGATTAATTGTACACTCTGTCTGATATACACAGATCAAACATACCATCTGATTAATTGTACACTCTGATATACACAGATCAAACATACCATCTGATTAATTGTACACTCTGTCTGATATACACAGATCTAACATACCATCTGATTAATTGTACACTCTGTCTGATATACACAGATCAAACATACCATCTGATTAATTGTACACTCTGTCTGATGTACACAGATCAAACATACCATCTGATTAATTGTACACTCTGATATACACAGATCAAACATACCATCTGATTAATTGTTGGAAAGGGATCAATTAATCAGATGAAAGAGTTTCTGGTATATCATAAATTTTATAAACCTTCCTCGCATACAGGTGTAACATGAGGTTCTGCATACATGGATACAGTAGGCGTGGCAGTGAAAGAGTTAATCCAAATAAATATTCTGCAAACCAAATAAAAAAAAAAAGATGTAGAGTGGGGGTGGGGGTGGGGGGTGCAGTTGCAGTCCTCTTTGGTTTTTAGAGCGATAAATCGTTCGAGTGAGCGGGGGAAGCTCAAAAAGTGGGGGGGGGGGGGGGGGGGTGAGGCACAATTTTTTTTCCGTAATGTATGGAACAAAATGGAAACAACATTGGGCACAAAGTCCGTAACGTAATATTTTGGTTTGATACGTCCTTTGGACGTACCAAACCAAAAAATTACATTCCGGACTTTGGGTCCAAGTTTGGACTAATTTTACTATTACTATACATGTAGTCCGTGCTCATTATGGTTTGTTGCGAACTTGCGATGTGCAATATCTCAATATAAAATGGACAGTGACACTGATAGTATGATGTTGTTAATTTTGATAGAACTATATTACTATCAGCCACAGTCGATATGGCTATAGGAGTTGTGTACGTTATGTCAGAATACGTCCTGTTAGGGTACCCATAATTGGTGCAAAAAGTGGGGGTGGGGCTCGTGCCCCCCCCCCCCCCTCCGGCTCCGCAACCCTGATTGTCGCCAAGGGGGACAAAAAACAGGTTCCATAAATACATGCATTGCACACAATGGAAAGGTTTCAACTTTGTAACTGAAACGCACGGATGACAAAATGCACCGGACATTTCCTCAACAGCAGTTTGATCTGCTGTGAAACAGATTTGTCCTACCTTTCTTTACTCCTAATCAGTGGCGTAGGCATATTTTTTCGAAGTATATAGATGGGGTTAGGGAAATGAAACACCGCCACACGTTAATGTCTGACAGAAATTCTATTAGATATTAGATGATGTATTCCAATTTATAGCGAGAAAAACTGGCGTATCTGAAAGGTAATTATGGTGGTTATGTTTTCATCAGAAATATTTTGAAAGCTGTTACGACTTCCTGATTAGTCTATATAAGTATCACGTCACCCAATGGGCCAATAACACATCGGAAAATGTAAATCCCTAAATTATCCCCTATCACCATCCCAAAATTTAGATATTTCGTCGTCTGAGTGCTAAATGTCCTTTGTCCCATGGGACATTCTAGCCCTCAGGGGACGATTTGAAGCATCGAAGTGGATTTGAAATATATAAATCCACTTTGATGTTCATGTTACCAACCTTGATAGATTTCTGTGGTTGTATAGTTTTGAGTGCTAAAATATAAGTGCTTGTTTTTATTGTGGTACCATCTGTTCGTATTTCTATTCTCTCGACGTCACTTACACCCTAACTTTTACTTTAACTCCGCTTTTATTTCGAGTTTATCTTTGCCAGAGATCCTTCTTTTGTTCGTACTATGCCTTTGCTGCTGTTGAGTGTTCTGTATGTGAAAATATTGACAAAAAAATCAGCTAGTTCCGTCGGTTGTAATACATTTTCGTGCATGGTTTACTCTATTGCACTCTATCAGTAGCTCGCCTGGTCGTATTTTCTCACCATTGACAGTGCCCGCTATTTCCTTGACAAACTTTTCCAGTGCAAACGGATTTATGTTAGTTTCCTGTTTCCCTTCTTCGTCAGAGTACACAATTACAAACTTTGGCCAAGAATTACGTTCCTTTTGTACTTGTTCTATTATGTGTCAGAGTCAGTGTCTGAAGAACCTGTTTTTGTACTTTATGGGCTTGGCATTTATAATATTTTAAAGTTCTTCTGTTTATGGCTAAGACCCTTACACTGATCCCACGCCACGAAATTCCAGCGAACAACACCAAAGGTACATGAACAGTATACTCGATCATGGTATGCGTACGAATACAGATGGCTGATTGACAAGTCGAGTGTGGGTAGCGCCATGTCTTCAGAAGACGGTCATTCAACCAATCATTCTGTGATACTAATTTAATGACAATCAACTCAGACAGTGTAATAAGAAAGAACATGTTGCAAACGTCCGACAATCGTTAAAAGACCGGATAGAATGATAGTGACAACATTTTGTTAAAATAAATGACTCATTGAATGACCTCCCAAACCCCTTCTCCCCCGCGAGACACCCTTTTTGGGGATCCCGATTGGCCATACCGGGCCTATCTGACCATCCGTCTACGTTCAAACGTCGGGTCAAAGAAGTAAATGGTGCAAAATCGACACTGCCCTAACCGAGGCACTGTTTGTCCTCAACTGCCAGGATTCCTTCATCTGGGGCCTTCGGAATGCACCTCACGGGAAACAAGGTGCCTTTCTCCTTTTTGAGCCCGGCTTGTGTCATGCTATGGCGAATACTTCACTTCTTTTAGATGCGTTTCCCATACGGGAATTACTCAACCCAAGGAACTACAAGGTAAGAGTGCGTTATCGTAGGTATTCGAGAGATCAAGTCTTGGCGACTGAACGACATAGTCAAACGTTGTTCAATTAAAAAAATAGAATCGTGCGTTGATTTCATTAAAGACGTCGACATGGTTCTCACAACCGCACCCAGAGGTCTCGGAGAAGCTACCGTCAGTCTAACCTCACCTATCGTCATCCTCGATGTCGTGACCGCGATGGAGAGCACATCCATAGGTCTCAGAGAAGCTACAGTCAGTCTAAACTCACTCATCGTCACCCTCGATGTCGTGAGCGCGATGGAGAGCGCATCCATAGGTCTCATAGAAGCTACAGTCAGTCTACACTCACCCATCATCATCCTCGCTGTCGTGACCGCGATGGAGAGCATATCCATAGGTCTCAGAGAAGCTGCAGTCAATCTAAACTCACCCATCGTCATCCCGGCTGTCGTGACCGCGATGGCGCGCAGCTTGTGTGACCGGATTCTTGAGCATCATCGGAAACTTCATGTGGAGAATATTTTACTGAAGGCCAAAAAACACTACTATCCGATCCAAGTTCCCGGGGATGCGCATTACAATTCCATAAGATATTTCATCTGTGGGACTGACAGATGGCCAATCTAGCTGAAATGAGATCCCTTTCGAGGAATAAGGGACTGAAATACCTCGTCGTGTGAGAACCATAAGGTTCTATCTTCCAGTGGAAGGGTTAGGGTCGGGGTTCCAGTGAAAGGGTTAGGGTCGGAATTCTAGTGGAAGGGTTAGGGTCGGGGTTCCAGTGGAAGGGTTAGGGTCGGGGTTCCAGTGGAAGGGTTAGGGTCGGGGTTCCAGTGGAAGGGTTAGGGTCGGATTCCAGTGGAATGGTTAGGGTCGGGGTTCCAGTGGAAGGGTTACGGTCGGGGTTTCAGTGGAAGGGTTAGGGTCGGGGTTCCAGTGGAAGGGTTAGGGTCGGGGTTCCAGTGGAAGGGTTAGGGTCGGGGTTCCAGTGGAAGGGTTAGGGTCGGGGTTCCAGTGGAAGGGTTAGGGTCGGGGTTCCAGTGGAAGGGTTAGGGTCGGGGTTTCAGTGGAAGGGTTAGGGTCGGGGTTTCAGTGGAAGGGTTAGGGTCGGGGTTCCAGTGGAAGGGTTAGGGTCGGGGTTCCAGTGGAAGGGTTAGGGTCGGGGTTCCAGTGGAAGGGTTAGGGTCGGGGTTCCAGTGGAAGGGTTAGGGTCGGGGTTTCAGTGGAAGGGTTAGGGTTAGGGTCGGAATTCCAGTGGTTGGGTTAGGGTCGGGATTCCAGTGGAAGGGTTAGGGTCGGGGTTCCAGTGGAAGGGTTACGGTCGGGGTTCCAGTGGAAGGGTTAGGGTCAGGATTCCAGGGGAAGATATAACCTTATGGTTCTCACGCGACGATATGTTGACGGCCATAGACGTATTCTCAAAATACGGGTGTTTGATTTCCTTGAAAGGTAAAGCTTGAACGACCCTGGCCCATGCTTTTAAACACATCATTCTCGAGCGAGAAGAACGTAAGGAATTGTTAGTGGACAAAGCTGGAGAATTCTGAAACACAAATGTTCGAAGTGTGTTCGCCTGCGGATGAAGGAAAAAAAGAGAGTATGGTCGAAGGGACGAATGCGACCATGATCGATTATTTCACGGCAAATTCCACTAATATGTACCTGGGCGTACAGGACGAGCTGGTCAATAGATACAAACACACATTGCATAGTTAATTAAGATGACGCCCGTAGAAGCTAGTATGAAGGAGAACAAAAACGAGACATGCGCTATCGCTACCTCTCACGAGTATCGTCCTCGTCTCCTAAACCGCGATTCGCCTCCGGGGTAGAACGAGAGTGACAAGGAGGATGGCACGCCCCGAAAAACGATATACTCCAAAATAGATGAGAGAAATCTTCGTCTTCGTCAACAGATTCACCGATTTATAAGATCGAAGATCTTGATGGAGAAGACAATACCAGATCTTCACATAAACCGGAGTTGTACAATCTTCAAACTTGGTGACAAAAAATTAGATACGCCAAGGAACATTGCACAGGAATTTAATAACTTCTTTGCAAACAAAGGCAACCAGACTGATATCCAACCCTCCAAAGTCATTTCACGAGTACTTGAATACTAGACAACCCGAAAACATATTTATTACACCGACGTTGCCTTCTGAAATAACGTATATCGTAAATTCAATGAAAACTAAATTAAGCCAAGCCTATGAAAATATATCGTCGAGTATCCTTAAACACTCAACAAACTTCATTATCACCCCACTCGCGCATATTATGAACAACTCATTTAACCAGGGTATAGTTCCTGACAGGATGAAAATTGCTAAGGGTACCCCAGTTTTTAAAACAGGTGATGAAAACAATTTCACGAACTATAGACCAATCAGTATTTTGCCTGTTTTTTCAAAAATCTTAGAAGAAATTATGTTTTTAAGACTCACAAAGTTTTTAAACAAATTCGACATTCTCTATCCTCACCAATACGGCTTTAGGAAACATCACAGTACATTGCACCCAGTTATGCAATTGTTAAAATATATAGCCACAGAAAGGCAGAACGAAAAATAAGTAAAATATTGACGAAAATCTAACCTATAATGGACACATATCCCAAATCTGCTCGATAGTTGCCTTTGCCAATCTCACTCAAAGTAAAGTGAAAAAAATTCTTCCTCACAGAGTTATGAAAACTTTATATTTTACCTTAATACAAAGTCACTTTATATACGGAATTCGTTATAGGGAGGCTCTAAAGCTTGTAATCGACTGTTTAAACTACAAAAACGATCAATACGAATTATTAATAATAAGAAATATAATGCTCATACTGACCCACTGTTTATTAAAGACGGCATTTAAAGATAAAAGACTTGAAAAATTTGCATGCTTCCTTGTTCATGTTTGACTGGCAAAATGGAAATCTCCCGGCATTATTTGCGATTTTTTTTCCTTCTGTAAATATCCAAACCAATGTAAACACACATCAAACGGGCCTTCTATATATACATAGAACTAGAACAAAAACCTTAGATAAACTACCTGTCTTTGCATTTCCTAAACTATGGAACGAACTAGAAAGGGATATCAGGGCAACAAAAACAGGTAGAAGTTAAAAAGAACGCTAACTGCAAGATTGCTTTCGACATACTCAAATAATATCTCCTGTTCTAACCCTCACTGCCCAGATTGTGTTATCTAGTTATTATTTATAACGCATCCGAGGTTATATATCCCCTTCATTACTTCATACCGACTTTCGTCAACTCAGCACCAGGATACTATCTGGATTAACAAGCTCTCAAAATGTATTGGTAACTCATTCTCAATGTAATTTGTCTGGTATTCTCGTCCCTGCTAGCTTGTGATTCAGTCTTTTCCCTTGTTTTTTCTTATCCAAGTGAGGGAGCTAGAAGAGAACTACTCATTGGAGATCTCGGACCTGGACGTTGGGGCAAACCAGGGTAAAAAAATCGTCAGAGAAAGGGTCATAGAGGATTGTAACCGTAATTGGCGAGAGGGGGTCAAATCAAAGAGGTCTTTGGGTGGCCTGCGTGATAAAGAGAAGCCAGGTTTTGAAGAGTACCTTGATGGCACCTTTGGGGGGGGGGGGGGTCACTGTTGTTCAAGCTGAGGTCGCGATCCCCGGAGCTGAGGGGAAAAATTGGGAAAGACGGTGAAAGGGAGTGCCAGGTGTGTAACTTGGACATGGTGGAGACCCTGGAACACATTCTTCTAGAATGCCCAAAGTATCAGTCTAAAAGATGAGATTCACTGGGAGTATAATGGGGAAGTGGGATGGGAGAATGGAGGACATGTGGTTAAGGGGAGACTCAAAGGAGAGGGTTAATATGCTAATCGGAGAGATTGGGAAGAATGGGACAAGGGATATCATCAAGCAGTTCGTCTCCGAGTGTTGGGAGGAGAGGAGAAGCGTGGGAATAGGGAGGCAGTTGGGAGTACAAGGGTAACCATGGCCTTCTCGTCCGAGAACCGCGACAAATCAGCGGCTGGCCAAAGTGTTATTATATTATCTAATTTTTGAGCAGTTTGTCTCTCACTCTGTATACATATAAATTCAAGGAATGGTGAAGCCCGTATCATGTGCCTAGCTGAACTGGGCTCCGATCATCACACGCACCACCAACACATGATTTAGTCGAGCGATTCTTAAAATAAGATAATGGGAATTTACTATGTTTCATTAGAACTTCTTCATTTTTTCTACCCCTTCCTCTTTCTATTTCACTCTATTTTCCTATTCTATATCTCAATGCTCTTTCTCTCTCCTACATAGGGAAGGCAGGAAGACAGCCAATCTGGCTACGCCTTACCCTACCAGTATACGAATAAAGTATTGACGAATTTATAATCTATGTAAACCATATTTATATATTGTGAATGTTCAGATTTCATGTACGTTGTGTTTAGTCTTTTGTATGCTGGTGAATAAATTATATTTATCTTACAATCAACATGTATTTTTGTCTGTATTAACTCCGCAACTGTCGTGTATCCGATCCCCTGATACAGATGTTTGTATCAGGGGGTCGGATACAAGCACGTTCCTTTCGCGTGAGTTCCATTTTTTTTTGTTCATCCGTACGAATAAATAGTTCGTTATATATTCGTCTACATTCTTGACTTATCCCAAATATATTGTAAGATAAAATGATTATTACCATTATGTGGATGTACAAAATATGTATCCGAGTCTCGCTCCGGGTTCTAAGGGTTGATCACGACTCGTCGTGATCTGCTCTTAGAACCCGGAGCGAGACTCGGATACATATTTTGTACATCCACATAATGGTAATAATCTCTATATCATTTCATATATATCATTCAAAACTCCCGCAACACTGAGTGTTTTTAAACACGTTGTGAACTTTCAAGACGTTCAGTGCGATAGCGCACGTTGCTAACTTCCCAGGGTGTTTCTTTTCAATATAATAAAAAGAAACAGATAGAAAAACTAAAAACTAACACTTACTTTACGATATAACGGAAATATGAGAGAGATGGAAGGGTTGAGGAGTGCAGGAATATAAACCCGTGACTCGACTCAATCTTAACAATCAAAAGAATCACTATCGAAACACAGAATCTCTTCACGAAACCGAACAATAGTTATCTGATCGTTAACGACGACTAACAAAAGTGATAAACGGAATCGATTAAGCGGACGATGGTCTCGTCTCTCAAGTCAATTGATATAATTCATCTATTCACTAACGTACAATATCAGCTCTCTGGTCAAGAAATGAAATAGATGTCTCATCTGGGATACGCGACCACAATGCTCGGACTTCTCAAGTATCTGGATGCTTATCAAAGCCTCAAGGAAGGGCTCAGATAACTCTAGTTACTGTTAAAACTGGAAGTCGTGTCATGAAATGCGCACAAATAGCACGTCGATCTACGCGTTAATCAACTCGTTATGGCCATAGTAAGGCTATCAAATTCTGTACATATGGCCTGTACAAAGCAATGTTTCAGCCAATGGACCTCCCGGTAACCCGGAGGTCCATTGGCAGAAACATTGTCTGTGTTTGCTATGAGTAACCAGGAGAACCTGCCGTGCTTTGGATGCCATTCGATATGACAATTGCACGCAATTCCTACGCGCAATTAAGCCAAGATAAGCGCACAGTTCGTGACAGAACTTCTAGTTTTAACTGTAAGGACACGAACACAGGTGTAGCGTCCGATAATACTAAATCTAGACATCGTAAAATCACCAAGGAATGTCCTCGTTCGTGATTACGCTGAAACATATCTTCGGATTCACCGGAGATCCCGACAATACTGTCTAAGGTTCAGACGTATGCCAACTTTACGTGAAAAACATTTACATAATTTCAACGGTAAAAAATTTATCGCCATAGATTATACACATTTGAAAGAGTAGTGCAGAACAGTCGGAAATGTATATCCATAGAGATGTTTGCACCTAGGAAAGCAGTCGTACGACGTGGAAGACACCGAAGTGCAGTTAAAAGAAGTGAGCGAAACACGGCGTAAATATATAAATAATTAAATTTGCAGTGAAAATTATGAAAACGTTGACAAATGTTTTTGTTTTCCAAAATTTTGTAATCGGAAAAATAGCGAGATGATTAGAAACAAGTCACAATCGCGGGTTCAATGTGCAACAAGATAAGAAAAGGAACGGATCTAAATACAGAAAACATGTTGGAGAAAACAGAACTGGAACAACGAGGAATTCGTGATGTTACTTCATGACCTAAATATAGAGCGAAAATGTAAAACAAAACAAAATACAATAATCTGTGTGTTTCACACAGACTAATAAACACCTCAATGTTTCGAAGAGAAGGATTGTCGGTCACCGCGACCTCTTTATTATGTCAACCAAGGCATAATTTAATCGGATGTTACGACGCAGTTTGAAAGACTCGGGGCAATACGATTCAAGGAATACGAATCCATCAATTGTAAGCTGACACAATTTCACCTCATTTGTTCAGATTGCATTTACAAACTTTCATACTGCCAAGCAGTTTGGTCCAATTTATGGAGAAATTTTCATTTTTCTTGTGGTATTCGTAATATATATATATGTGCGTGCGTGCTTGCGTGCGTGCGTGCGTGCGTGTGTGCGTGCGTGGCATGCATGCGTGCGTGCGTGCGTGCGTGCGTGCATGCGTGCGTGCGTGCGTGTTTTTGAGGTTAAAAAATCGCACTGGCACAGACATTTCCTATTGAAACGTTTTTTTTCTTTTAATATGCCGCCGAAAAATTGTTTTCATTTACTGAACCCTGATGGGTTTCAAACATGACAAAAAATTACATAAAATTGATTTGAACCAAGTGATGAGCTTAGGAACTGATTAAACTGACTGGCAATAATTGATGTTATTCTTTGATGGGCTCTAATTTAGTCCTTACAAGGATGTTACGCAAGCTTTTGTTTTTCTTATAGGCGATGACAGGTCGAAGATTCAAAGGTTTATTTAATTTAGCATTGGTTAAATTGAATTCATCTTTTAACATTTTTGCTATTTCGATATTCATTCTGTTGTATGTTAAAGTGAAAGGCATTCGCCCTCTGATATGTTCATACTAAATTTCCAGAGGGGTTGAAGCGTATTGATCCAAAACGCTTCACGTTTTTTTTCTAAATTCATCCGTTTCTTCTAATGTGTCTTTACCTGGGTTGTTCAATAGGATGGATTTCGAAATCGTCCAAAGAATGGCCAGGAAAGTTAAAGCGTTGTGCTACTGGGGCATCAGCATTATGTTTTATATCCTGTTTGTGTCTAGTCGCACGTTCTCGGAAAGGATTTTGACTTTGACTAACATACTGTTTCCGACAGCTCTTACATGTCATAAGGTAAATAATATTTGGTGAATCATAATGGAGGGGGTTACGGATCTGATAATGATTTTTCGTTTGTTCCGAGGAAAATTCCTCTTTCTGATCAGGTATAAAAGTATGCAGTCTACAACGAGGCTTTTGCAATTACATACCGCACCACTACCATTCTGCAACGGTCTGTTGTGTTCAGTCTTCGGCGGTTCGAAATCAGTAGTTTCAGCTGGACTTTCGAGCTTTTTCAGAGTTTGGGATTTCAGGCTACACAAAAAGCGCAGTGAGTACCCTCTCGATCTGAGGGCGCCAAACAGAGTAGAACAAGCCTCATTGAAATTTATCACTTGAATTGCGGTGGAAACGAATTAGCTGTGATTTGATGATACCTTTAAATGTATGTTGAGGATGAAATAATTTGGTGTGCAACAATTGATGTGAATCAGTTGGTTTAAAATATAATCTAAATGACCGGACGCCTGAAATTGCTTGCCTTTATACACGGTCACATCGAGAAAATCAACAGAACTTTCACTGATAGTAGCTTTTAATTTAATGTTTGGATCGTGATTGTTCAAAATTTCTAAAAATTCATCAAAATCTTCTTTTGAATGTTCCCAAATAACAAAAATGTCATTTAAATACCTGAGATATACGAGAGGATGCTTTGCACATTTGCTTAAGGAATTTTCCTCCCATTCCGCTCCATAAATGCTTGCAAAATTAGGACTGAATCTTTTGCCCATAGGACAACCCATTATTTTTAGAAAATATTCTCCATTGAATTGAAAGTCATTACCTTTTAAGCTCAGCTCTAAAAGATCCAAAAATTTTTCATCCGGGCGTTTTGCATCCGGATATTTTTCAAATGCATTTTTAACTGATTTAACACCTTTATCAATATCAATGTTCGTATACATACTGTCCATATCCAAAGTAGCCAGAATTGCACTTTTCGATATTTTCAATTTCAAAATTTTTGACAGGAACTCCTGTGAATTTTTTAGATAGCTCGGATGTCTATTTGCTTTAGGTTTCAGGTGATAATCAATTAGTTCCGAGATCGCAAAAGCTTCCGAATCACAATCTGATACAATTGGCCTCCCGGGTGGAGTTGCATCATCCGTCCATGAAGAACGGTCCTTGTGGATCTTTGGTAGAATGTAAAATTGTCTTGTTTGAGCACTGAGCTTAGCTGTTAAATATTTCAATTGTTTTTTGGTAATGTGACCTTCATCGAGGAGAAATTTTAAGATCATATTGAATTTTTCGACATTACTAGGCCAAATAAGTGAATCTATTTTCTTATGAAGTTTAGTATTGCTATTGTATTGAGTTGTCTCATGGCTTCCTTTATATAATTATCCCGAGATAGAACAACTACCGACCCATCTTTGTCGGCTGGTTTAATTACTAATTTCTTATTTTTTTGAAATTTCGTGACGGCTCTCCGTTCATCAGCTGTTAAATTGTCTTTATCGAAGAGTATGTTCATGCTGAACACCTTTTGGATGATTCGTTTGCTAGCCTCAATAATTTCGGGATCTACTTCACTATCTGGAGGTGACCAACCAGATGATTCTGTAAAAGGAAGTTTCCGACCGCTGGAGTTTCTAAAGCGGTCTGCTAATTTCATTTGCCTAAGAAAATTACAGTTGTTTGATGGTAAATTTGTTTGGTTACCAGTTTTAGCCTTAGGTGCTGGTACAAAAGTTAAACCGCGATCTAAAAGAGATTTCTCTTGGGTTGTTAGGTCATTGGTGCCAGACAGGTTAACCACATTAGTTCCTACTCCCACATCTGTTAGGCGGTTTTTACCTTTGCCTTTACTTAGTTTAAATCTAGATGGTTCAACCAGTGATCGTACATATTGGCGGTTCTTGTAGTCCAATGGATTAAATCCTGAGCAACATCAAACTTCGCGTCATCAATTTTTGGAATAACGTTAACGTCCTCCACTTTCCGAGTGGTTTAGTTGACGATGCTCAGGGTTCAGGGTTCTCCTCTCAACCGTAGGGAGTTTTTGCGAAAGGTTTAGTTCAGCGAAATAAATTGTTGCTGATGTAAAATTGACCCTGATATCGCTAAGCATATTCCGCAACTGCTTAACTACGAGATCAGAATTATCATTCCGAGAATTCACGCCAATATTTAATAATATTTTTTGGGAACTGGACTGGGCCCTGCGCCCTTTAAACTTAGAGCGAAAATGATGCCCCTGTGCCCTTTAAACATAGAGCGAAAATGATTGAATTTGGCGCTGGGGTAACACTTCACCTGGATGTCCGGATGGGGATTTCGATCAATGCACCCTTAATTTGAACTTCCAATCATAAGGATGTTTTTACAAACATCGGGGAGGCGCCAATTCCTTTTGTCAAAATTAACTCCGCTTTTATGCCGAAACTGGGAGAATTTAGAATCAAATGAGCGGCTCGAGTTGCGGCTCTGAATACGATATACCTGGTTGAATCACACTAGAGGCAGGGGAAGGGGGGGGGGGGGGGGGAGAAACAGAAGCATGAGAGGAAACAGAAGCAGGAGAGGAAACAGAAGCAGGAGAAGAAACAGAAGCAATAGGAGAGGAAGCAGGAGGAGTTCTAGTGAGAGCACTAGGAGAACCAGAGAAGAAAGGCTGAGGCGAGACAGCGTTACTCAATTTGCGAGCATCTTCAGTCACAATATGGACCGGAGATGTTTGCAAATTGAGGCGCTTACTCTGAGAGAAAGAAGAAGTAGAAGGAAAAGAAGAGGGAGAAGTGCTTTGCCTTGATCTTTTCTTATTATGCTTTTCGCGTTGGGGTAGAGGGACAACACGGGTCGGAGTTTGCTTGCTCCCTCCCGTATTGTTCCTCACTCCAGACGCTGGGCGAAGTTCCGAAATGTAAGACTCATAGGCCGAAATCGTCTTATCTGTCAACTTATTTTTAAAGTTCTTTTTAGCCCAGATCAAGGCACGCGCCGAAGAGCTGTTGAAGTCTATTTTTTCGAGTCCAGGAGGGGGTCGCATAGCCAAAGTTATCTTAGACTTTAACTGGTTTAAATTTATCTTATAATGCTCAATTAAAGCATTTAACGTCAATCAAGGCATAATTTAATCGGATGTTACGACGCAGTTTCAAAGGCTCGGGACAATACGATTCAAGGAATTCGAATCTATCAATTGTAAGCTGACACAATTTGATTTCGTTTGTTGAGATTGCATTTACATACTTTCACACTGCCAAGCAGTTTGGTCCAATGTATGGAGAAATTTTCTCTTCTCTAGTGGTATTCGTAATATATATATATATGTGTGTGTGTGGGGGGGGGGGGGGGGGGGTTGCCTTACCAACTTGACGAGGTAACTAGACAAAAGAGTTTGCGTGTTTTGCCTTACCGAGGTACAAAAGAAACCCTTTACCTCGGTTGTTTTCCCAGAACTGTACCGGCAAAACGAGGTAG
Source organism: Pictodentalium vernedei (assembly GCA_031216915.1). Classification (NCBI taxonomy): domain Eukaryota; kingdom Metazoa; phylum Mollusca; class Scaphopoda; order Dentaliida; family Dentaliidae; genus Pictodentalium; species Pictodentalium vernedei. Next base: position 340,219,030 of record CM062288.1, on the reverse strand, counting down.
AAACCGTTAGTCCATACAAAGGACAAACAATGGGGTACCTCGGTATGTAGGGTGGACAAGACTCTGTGTGTGTTTGAGGTTAAAAAATCGCACTGGCACAGACATTTCGTACTGAAACGTTTTTTTCTTTTAATATGCCGCCGAAAAATTGTTTTCATCTACTGAACCCTGATGGGTTTCAAACATGACAAAAAATTACATAAAATTGATTTAAACTAAGTGATGAACTTAGGAACTGGTTAAACTGACTGGCAAAAATTGATGTTATTCATTGATGGGCTCTAATTTAGTCCTTACAAGGATGTTACGCAAGCTTTTGTTTTTCTTATAGGCGATGACAGGTCGAAGATTCAAAGGTTCATTTAATTTAGCATTGGTAAAATTGAATTCATCTTTTAACATTTTTGCTATTTCGATATTCATTCTGTTGTACGTTAAAGTGAAAGGAATGATGGACCTCCTTTCGCATTCGCCCTCTGATATGTTCATACCAAATAGCCAGAGGGTTTGAAGCGTATTGATCCAAAAAGCTTCACGTTTTTTTCTAAACTCATCCGTTTCTTCTAATGTGTCTTTAATTGGTGGTTGTTCAATAGGATGGATTTCGAAATCGTCCAAAGAATGGCCAGGAAGGTTAACATGTTGTGCTACTGGGGCATCAGCATTATGTTTTATATCCTGTTTGTGTCTAGTAGCACGTTCTCGAAAAGGATTTTGACTTTGACCAACATACTGTTTCCGACATCGCTTACAAGTGATAAGGTAAATAATGTTTGGTGAATCACAATGGAGGGGGTTACGGATCTGATAATGATTTTTCGTTTGTTCGGAGGAAAATTCCTCTTTCTGGTCAGGCATAAAAGTATGCAGTCTACAACGAGGCTTTTTGCAATTAAATACCGCGCCATTACCATTCTGCAACGGTCTGTTGTGTTCAATCTTCAGTGGTTCGAAATCGGTAGTTTCAGCTGGACTTTCGAGCTTTTTCAGGGTTTGGGATTTCAGGCTACGCAAGAGGCGCAGCGAGTACCCTCTCGATCTGAGGGCGCGAAATAGAGTAGAACAAGCCTCATTGAAATTTACCTTATCACTTGAATTGCGGTGGAAACGAATGAGTTGTGATTTGATGATACCTTTAAATGTATGTTGAGGATGAAATGATTTTGTGTGCAACAATTGATGTGAATCAGTTGGTTTAAAATACACTTTATAATCTAAATGACCGGACGCCTGAAATTGCTTGCCTTTATACACGGTCACATCGAGACAATCAACAGAATTTTCACTGATAGTAGCTTTCAATTTAATATTTGGATCGTGATTGTTCAAAATTTCTAAAAATTCATCAAAATCTTCTTTTGAATATTCCCAAATAATAAAAATGTCATCTAAATACCTGAGATATACGAGAGGGTGCTTTGCACATTTGCTTAAGCCATTTTCCTCCCATTCCGCTACATAAATGCTTGCAAAATTAGGACTGAATCTTTTGCCCATAGGACAACCCATTATTTGTAGAAAATATTCTCCATTGAATTGAAAGTCATTACCTTTTAAGCTCAGCTCTAAAAGATCCAAAATTTGTTCATCCGGGCGTTTCGCATCCGGATATTTTTCAAATGCATTTTTAACTGATTTAACACCTTTATCAATATCAATGTTCGTATACATACTGTCCATATCCAAAGTAGCCAGAATTGCATTTTTCGATATTTTCAATTTCGAAATTTTTGACAGGAAATCCTGTGTATTTTTTAGATAGATCGGATGTCTATTTGCTATAGGTTTCAGATGATAATCAATTAATTCCGAGATCGCATAAGATTCCGAATTACAATCTGATACAATTGGCCTCCCGGGTGGAGTTAAGTCATCCGTCCATGAAGAACGGTCCTTGTGGATCTTTGGTAGGATATAAAATTGTCTTGTTTGAGCACTGAGCTTAGCTGTTAAATATTTCAATTGTTTTTTGGTAATGTGACCTTCGTCGAGGAGAAATATTAAGATCTTATTGAATTTTTCGATATTACTAGGCCAAATAAGTGAATCTATTTTCTTATAATGTTTAGTATTGCTGAGTTGTCTCATGGCTTCCTTTATATAATTATCCCGAGATAGAACAACTACCGACCCACCTTTGTCGGCTGGTTTAATTACTAATTTCTTATTTTTTCGAAGTTTCGTGAGGGCTCTCCGTTCACCAGCTGTTAAATTGTCTTTATCGGAGAGTATGTTCATGTTGAACACATTTTGATGATTCGTTTGCTAGCCTCAATAATTTCGGGATCTACTTCACTATCTGGAGGTGACCAACCAGATGATTCTGTAAAAGGAAGTTTCCGACCGCTGGAGTTTCTAAAGCGGTCGGCTAATTTCATTTGCCTAAGAAAATTACAGTTGTATGATGGTAAATTTGTTTGGTTATCAGTTTTAGGCTTTGGTGCTGGTACAAAAGTTAAACGGCGATCTAAAAGAGATTTCTCTTGGGTTGTTAGGTCATTTGTGCCAGACAGGTTAACCACATTAGTTCCTAATCCCACATCTGTTAGGCGGCTGTTACCTTTGCCTTTACTTAGTTTAAATTTAGGTGGTTCAACCAGTGATCGTACATAATATTGGCGGTTCTCGTGGTCCAATGGATTAAATCCTGAGCAACATCAAACTTCGCGTCATCAATTTTTGGTATCACGTTAACGTCCTTCACTTTCCGAATGGTTTCGTTGATGATGCTCAGGGTTCTCCTCTCAGTCTGAGGGAGTTTTTGCGAAAAGTTTAGTTCAGCGAAATAAATTTTTGCTGATCTAAACTTGACCCTGATATCGCTAAGCATATCCCGCAACTGCTAAACTACGAGATCAGAATTATCGTTTCGAGAATTCACGCCAATATTTAACAATATTTTTTGGGGACTGGACTGGCCCCTGTGCCCTTTAAACATAGAGCGCAGATGATTGAATTTGGAGCCGGGGTAACACTCCACCTGGATGTCCGGATGGGGATTTCGATCAATGCGTCCTAAATTTGAACTTCCAATCATAAGGATGTTTTTACAAACATCGGGGAGGCGCCAATTCCTTTTGTCAAAATTAACTCCGCTTTTATGCCGAAACTGGGAGAATTTAGAACCAAATGAGCGGCCCGAGTTGCGGCTCGGTGATTTGACTTTCTCTGAGTACGATATACCTGGTTGAACCACACTACAGGCAGGAGAAGGGGGAGAAGAAACAGAAGCAGGAGAGGAAACGGAAGCAGGAGAAGAAACAGAAGGAGGAGGAGGAGGAGGAGGAGGAGTTCTAGTGAGAGCACTAGGAGAACCAGAGAAGAAAGGCTGAGGAGGAGTAGGAGGTAGAGGAGCAAGACGAGGCGAGACAGCGTTACTCAATTTGCGAGCATCTTCAGTCACAATATGGACCGGAGATGTTTGCAAATTGAGGCGCTTACTCTGAGAGAAAGAAGAAGTAGAAGGAAAAGAAAAGGGAGAAGTGCTTTGCCTTGATCTTTTCTTATTTTGCTTTTCGCGTTGGGGTAGAGGGACAACACGTGCCGGAGTTTGCTTGCTCCCTCCCGTATTGTTCCTTACTCCAGACTCTGGGCGAAGTTCCGAAATGTAAGACTCATAGGCCGAAATAGTCTTATCTGTCAACTTATTTTTAAAGTTCTTTTTAGCCCAGATCAAGGCACGGGCCGAAGCGCTGTTGAAGTCTATTTTTTCGAGTCCAGGAGGTGGTCGCATAGCCAAAGTTATCTTAGACTTCAACTGGTTTAAATTTACCTTATAATGCTCAACTAAAGCATTTAACGTTTGATTGGCCCATCCCACACTAATCTGTCGAAAAACAGAAAAAATGTGTGGGGTGGGAAGAGCTGGCTTTAGAAAGCCACCTAACTCATCCACTTTCTTCTCCAGCTGTTTCGGGAAATCCCGATTTGCCAAATGGTGCTCTAATAGCCCAATGTGGTGCAAACATTGAACCACCTGAAACAAAGCCTTGACCAGCCTAGAATAAGCCTGGAACGATAGTTCCTGGCCAGTTCCGGACTGGGCAACTCTCTGCTTCTGATGCCTCTGCCCTTTTCTTGCCATTGTTAAAGAAAGTAGCCGAATTAAGTATAAATAAAATATAAAAGTGATGAAATAAATAAAATTGGAAAATTAGATATTACCTATTAAAGAAGATACCTGGATTGGTTGCAGTCTTCAGCAAAGGTAGAAAATAATCCGTCTGTCTCGACGCGTTTCGCTTGTTTTGGCTTCTTCAAGGAGACTTTGAGGAAAATGATTCCAACTTGGGGAGGACATGCCTGGTATATATCCATATGTGGGCTGGGGTGTTTTTTGTAGGGTAGACAAGACTGTGTGTGTGTGTGTGTGGGTTTGTCTTACCAACTTGACGAGGTAACTAGACAAAAGAGTTTGCGTGTTTCGCCTTACCGAGGTACAAAAGACAAAAGAAACCCTTTACCTCGGTTGTTTTCCCAGAACTGTACCGGCAAAACGAGGTTGAAACCGTTAGTCCACACAAAAGACAAACAATGGGGTACCTCGGTATGTAGGGAAGACAAGACTGTGTGTGTGTGTGTGTGTGTGTGTGCGTTTGTCTTACCAACTTGACGAGGTAACTAGACAAAAGAGTTTGCGTGTTTCGCCTTACCGAGGTACAAAAGACAAAAGAAACCCTTTACCTCGGTTGTTTTCCCAGAACTGTACCGGCAAAACGAGGTTGAAACCGTTAGTCCACACAAAGGACAAACAATGGGGTACCTCGGTATGTAGGGTAGACAAGACTGTGTGTGTGTGTGTGTGTGTGTGTGTGTGTGTGTGTGTGTGTGTGTGTGTGTGTGTGTGGGTTTGTCTTACCAACTTGACGAGGTAACTAGACAAAAGAGTTTGCGTGTTTCGCCTTACCGAGGTACAAAAGACAAAAGAAACCCTTTACCTCGGTTGCTTTCCCAGAACTGTACCGGCAAAACGAGGTAGAAACCGTTAGTCCACACAAAGGATAATTTGATCCAACAGCTCAGCCGTCAAAATACAATATTATTTTACTATTCCCTGTTAACTATATTTGTACGTTGGGACAAAAACCAATTCTATTTACAATTCCCTGTTACATTTTATTATACCTCATGATTCCATGCTATTTTACTGCTCCCTGTGGCGTATTATTGCACCTCATGATAAAATACAATGCTATATTACTGCTCCCTGTGACGTATTATTGTACCTCATGATAAAATACAATGCTATATTATTGCTCCCTGTGACGTATTATTGTACCTCATGATAAAATACAACGCTATTTTACTGCTCCATGTGACGTATTATTGTACCTCATGATAAAATACAATGCTATATTACTGCTCCCTGTGACGTATTATTGTACCTCATGATAAAATACAATGCTATTTTACTGCTCCCTATGACGTATTATAGTACCTCATGATAAAATACAATGCTATTTTACTGCTCCATGTGACGTATTATTGTACCTCATGATAAAATACAATGCTATATTACTGCTCCCTGTGACGTATTATTGTACCTCATGATAAAATACAATGCTATATTATTGCTCCCTGTGACGTATTATTGTACCTCATGATAAAATACAATGCTATATTATTGTACCTCATGATAAAATACAATGCTATTTTACTGCTCCCTGTGCCGTATTATTGTACCTCATGATAAAATACAATGATATATTATTGCTCCCTGTGACGTATTATTGTACCTTATGATAAAATACAACGCTATTTTACTGCTCCATGTGACGTATTATTGTACCTCATGATAAAATACAATGCTATATTACTGCTCCCTGTGACGTATTATTGTACCTTATGATAAAATACAATGCTATTTTACTGCTCCCTATGAGGTATTATTGTACCTCATGATAAAACGCAATGCTATTTTACTGCTCCATGTGACGTATTATTGTACCTCATGATAAAATACAATGCTATATTACTGCTCACTGTGACGTATTATTGTACCTCATGATAAAATACAATGCTATTTTACTGCTCCATGTGACGTATTATTGTACCTCATGATAAAATACAATGCTATATTACTGCTCCCTGTGACGTATTAATGTACCTCATGATAAAATACAATGCTATTTTACTGCTCCCTATGACGTATTATTGTACCTCATGATAAAATACAATGCTATTTTACTGCTCCATGTGACGTATTATTGTACCTCATGATAAAATACAATGCTATATTACTGCTCCCTGTGACGTATTATTGTACCTCATGATAAAATACAATGCTATATTATTGCTCCCTGTGACGTATTATTGTACCTCATGATAAAATACAATGCTATATTACTGCTCCGTGTGACGTATTATTGTACCTCATGATAAAATACAATGCTATTTTACTGCTCCCTATGACGTATTATTGTACCTCATGATGAAATACAATGCTATTTTACTGCTCCCTGTGGCGTATTATTGTACCTCATGATAAAATACAATGCTATATTACTGCTCCCTGTGACGTATTATTGTACCTCATGATAAAATACAATGCTATATTACTGCTCCCTGTGACGTATTATTGTACCTCACGATAAAATACAATGCTATTTTACTGCTCCATGTGACGTATTATTGTACCTCATGATAAAATACAATGCTATATTACTGCTCCCTGTGATGTATTATTGTACCTCATGATAAAATACAATGCTATTTTACTGCTCCCTATGACGTATTATTGTACCTCATGATAAAATACAATGCTATATTACTGCTCCCTGTGACGTATTATTGTACCTCATGATAAAATACAATGCTATATTACTGCTCCCTGTGACGTATTATTGTACCTCACGATAAAATACAATGCTATTTTACTGCTCCATGTGACGTATTATTGTACTCATGATAAAATACAATGCTATATTACTGCTCCCTGTGATGTATTATTGTACCTCATGATAAAATACAATGCTATATTACTGCTCCCTGTGACGTATTATTGTACCTCATGATAAAATACAATGCTATTTTACTGCTCCCTATGACGTATTATTGTACCTCATGATGAAATACAATGCTATTTTACTGCTCCCTATGGCGTATTATTGTACCTCATGATAAAATACAATGCTATATTACTGCTCCCTGTGACGTATTATTGTACCTCATGATAAAATACAATGCTATATTACTGCTCCCTGTGACGTATTATTGTACCTCACGATAAAATACAATGCTATTTTACTGCTCCATGTGACGTATTATTGTACCTCATGATAAAATACAATGCTATATTACTGCTCCCTGTGATGTATTATTGTACCTCATGATAAAATACAATGCTATTTTACTGCTCCATGTGACGTATTATTGTACCTCATGATAAAATACAATGCTATATTACTGCTCCCTGTGACGTATTATTTTACCTCATGATAAAATACAATGCTATATTACTGCTCCCTGTGACGTATTATTGTACCTCATGATAAAATACAATGCTATTTTACTGCTCCCTATGACGTATTATTGTACCTCATGATAAAATACAATGCTATTTTACTGCTCCATGTGACGTATTATTGTACCTCATCATAAAATACAATGCTATATTACTGCTCCCTGTGACGTATTATTGTACCTCATGATAAAATACAATGCTATATTATTGCTCCCTGTGACGTATTATTGTACCTCATGATAAAATACAATGCTATTTTACTGCTCCATGTGACGTATTATTGTACCACATGATAAAATACAATGCTATATTACTGCTTCCTGTGACGTATTATTGTACCTCATGATAAAATACAATGCTATTTTACTGCTCCCTATGACGTATTATTGTACCTCATGATAAAATACAATGCTATTTTACTGCTCCCTGTGGCGTATTATTGTACCTCATGATAAAAACCAATGCTATATTACTGCGCCCTGTGACGTATTATTGTACCTCATGATAAAATACAATGCTATTTTACTGCTCCCTATGACGTATTATTGTACCTCATGATAAAATGCAATGCTATTTTACTGCTCCATGTGACGTATTATTGTACCTCATGATAAAATACAATGCTATATTACTGCTCCCTGTGACATATTATTGTACCTCATGATAAAATACAATGCTATATTATTGCTCCCTGTGACGTATTATTGTACCTCATGATAAAATACAATGCTATTTTACTGCTCCGTGTGACGCATTATTGTACCTCATGATAAAATACAATGCTATATTACTGCTCCCTGTGACGTATTATTGTACCTCATGATAAAATACAATGCTATTTTACTGCTCCCTATGACGTATTATTGTACCTTATGATAAAATACAATGCTATTTTACTGCTCCCTGTGGCGTATTATTGTACCTCATGATAAAATACAATGCTATATTACTGCTCCCTGTGACATATTATTGTACCTCATGATAAAATACAATGCTATATTATTGCTCCCTGTGACGTATTATTGTACCTCATGATAAAATACAATGCTATTTTACTGCTCCGTGTGACGTATTATTGTACCTCATGATAAAATACAATGCTATTTTACTGCTCCCTGTGACGTATTATTGTACCTCGTGATAAAATACAATGCTATTTTACTGCTCCCTATGACGTATTATTGTACCTCGTGATAAAATACAATGCTATTTACTGCTCCCTGTGACGTATTATCGTACCTCAAGATAAAATACAATGCTATTTTACTGCTCCCTGTGACGTATTATTGTACCTCATGATAAAATACAATGCTATTTTACTATTCTCTGTTACACATTATTGTAGCTTGTAACAAAATACATAGAGAGTAATCGCTTGACTGGACTGGTTACGAGAAATAATTCACAAGAGGTGAGGGACGCTGTACAAACACGAGATTTTTACAATATAGTCCCTTGCCTTGAATGAATTATTTCACGTAACCAGTCCAGTCAAGCGAATACTTTTCATTATTAACGATAATTATATTATTTAACCCTTTACCTAACGTAACGGCCAAAAACCAGCCAGAGCTATTCTCAAAAATCGCCAATTAATTTTCATTATTTTTTGTCTCTAAAACATAGGTTATGACCCCCCCCCCCCCCCCCCCCCCATAGGAACAAGCTCGTCGAGCTCGAGCCAATGAGGGGTCATAACCTATGTTTTGGAGACAAAAAATGAAAATAATAGTTATTCAAAAAAATTTTTGCAAGTGTCGTCTGCTTTTCAAGTTAGGTAAAGGGTTAAAAAAAGCAAAAAGAACAATGAAGTCCCCATTACACCCACGACAAAGCGTCTTCGTTTGCGCGCACGGATACATGACACAATTGTTGATTGCATAATTCACTTTTGAAGTTATCGTTTATAATCAAGCCCGAAAATCCCAGTAAATCACACTTTGGAAAGTAATAAAATGCTATATTACTATTCCCTGTCACGTATTATTGTTGCAAGTTACAAAACAGAATGCTATTTTGATGTTCGGTGCTACCTAATGATAACATGTAATGCTATTGCAGGTTTTCTAGTCTACTCTGCATGTACAACCTTTATGCAGCTTTATTAAGTATTTGGTAATTGAATGCCATTGTTAATTAAATACCATTGTTTGAAATGTTGCGTATATCACGGCATTGAGCAGTGATGGCGGTCTGACTTCTGATAAAAACATGTTTGCTCGGGATAATAAAAATAATGGTGACCTGGTTTGAAAGAAACGTAGCATATATTTCTAATCAATTCGCTTATAAACTCTCGACCTGATTTTGTAGCGAGAAATCCATGATCTAATCGAGAGAAAGAGCTTTTTGTAATTAGAACATTGTAATTTTATATTCAAGTGTTTTTGCATTAGAGAAAAAAGTGAGAAGAGCACAAGAGAAACAAGGCGACTCATCTCAGGGTTATGGTCGTGTTCATTTGTAACACCCTTTTCCATACATTTCATTTGATACAATTGGTTTTATCAAAACATCAATCAATCATCGTATATTTCGTCCTGTACATTATACACAATGGTATCAGCATATTGCGTACAGGCATATTGCCAGGGAATATTAAACATATCTTAATCAGCTGTTTACACCTTTGCCGTAAAGTTTGCGATAACGACTGTTACTGCGTCTGTTTTAGGGTCAAAGGTAATCATTCAAAAACTAATGTACAATTGGGCGAACTTAAAAAAAAACGAACGCATTTCTTTATTCGATTCCTGCTTTTACAAAAGGCATCGTCAATATGGAGAGTTGCCTTAGAAGGGTCAACAGTAATGGTACATTAAAAGTTACGTGGCGTGTAAATGGCTGATGCATTTCAAACAAGTCGATGAGAGTTCATATCAGGCGAATGGATGCCGAACCTTATATATCAACACTCGGTGTCCTGTCTGGGAATGTATCGGCGAGCTACACGCCATGTAACATATTTATTAGGTCGAAAATACATGTAAATCAAGGGATTAATACATTTTCACGATAAACGAAGGTTGGTCGGGCGGTTATTTTTTAGAAACCTCTATTGACAGCACCGCACAGAATCATCAGCAGCAACTGACAACGTATCTCTTCAAGCACATCTGAAATACAGTTACATTCATTTACTTTTCAAAAGGGATAATAAAGTACTTTTAAACGTTCCAAACATCACTTTTAATCTGGTGAATAAACGGTAAAGAAAATGTTCGCTTCAGTATAAAAAAAAATCGATAGAATGGTAAAAGAAACAAAGAACTTTATTCTCTTATTTTGTTTTAACTGAAATTTTTAAAATTCGAAGCGAGTGGAAATGCATTAAAATAGTAATAGCGGCTGCCCACCCGAGATATATAGAATATACCCAAAGTAGCTTGGTATACCAAATGTTCACCACGAGTGGTGAAGTGGTGTTAACCGCGAGCCTTCGGCGCCACTTCACCACTAGTGGTGAACATTTGGTACACCAAGCTAATTTGGGTATATTTTATTTATACCATGATCGTCAGATTATTAAGAGTCGCTATTATTTTGTTTCGATTTTACTGAGCACCAGACGTACATTCGAGCGAATTTGTTTTTGTTTACACGAGCATCGCTGCGCGGTACTTCAGCTGTCAATTTTATCCCCGAAACGAAATGAAAAAATGAAACTGAATCCAGCATTCTGATTGGACAAACTAACTTTGAGACATAGTAATAATTAAAATAGTCAAACTGCCACCACATCATGCTACATATATGACCTCTCTGTGGCTACATAAATGGCCACCATATGGCTACATGTATGGCCACCATACTGCTACATATATGGCCACCATATGGCTGCATGTATGACCACCATATGGCTACATATATGGCCAACATATGGCGACATGTATGGCCACCATATGGCTACATGTATGACTACCATATGGCTACATGTATGGCCATCATATGGCTACATATATACCCACCATATGGCTACCTGTATGGCCACCATGTGGCTACAAGTATGGCCACCATATGGCTACATGCATGGCCACCATATGGCTACATATATGGCCACTATATGGCTACATGTATGGCCACTATATGGCTACATATATAGCCACCATATGCCTACATGTATGGCCACCATATGGCTACATGTATGGCTAATATATGGCTACATGTATGGCCACCATATGGCTACATGTACGACCACCATATGGCTACATATATGACCTGTATATGATTACATATATGACCACCATATGGCTACATGTACGACCACCATGTGAGTACATATATGACAACCATATGGCTACATGTCAGAGGTATTAGCCATCTACTCGTCATAACAACTAATCGACTTGTGATGTACTGGTGAGGAACCAGTTATTCGTCCCTCGGTTTTGATTCAAGATCGAAGTAAAAGGGTCAGCTTTGCCTAGACTAGTTCAATACAGTATTTTTCACCATAAGAGTTTAAGGTAGAAATACTATCAGTATGTTGCTAATCTATTTACAATATTTTAGTTATCATTTTACAGTGATATGAATATGTGTGGTATTTGTAAATGAGATATCATTTTCAAGTTATGTAATATAAATTGGATATTTTGTAAACCCAGCATAAATAACAAATAGAGAATCTCAAACGAGTGATGTTTGGATATAAGATTTTTTGAAACTCGTTTGATGAATTCGATTCACAACTCGCCTTTAGGCGAGTTGTGAATCGAATTCATCAAACGAGTTTCAAAAAATCTTATATCCAAACATCACGAGTTAAAGATTCTGTATATCACATGAATTTTCGAATGTTTTTACACTTTTTATTTAATTCATTGTCGCCAAATTCTCCCCAAAACAACCGACAATCAGTTCGTTGGCTCACACCATGACGGCATGAATGCGCTTTACTTGCACCTGTTGTCGTAACTGACGTCATGTGAACTACGCACAAGAATACAATGCTGCTGATATGGGACCACGCGTCGATTAGACACTAGTTGATAATCAGGAAATAAGACATGGGTTGTTACGTCGAAAGTAACGACGTTTCATGTGATATATTACATTAAATCATATTTCCTTCAAATATAAATTGAATTTTGTCGCAGAACTGCGGAAAAAGGACTGAGGGAAAAACAATCGCCAGCGATTTGTTAAACTGCCTCTTGCCACAATGGAGACAAAAAACACGTAACATGTAATCAAAAAGAATAAACAAGCAAAACTAAAATAGATAGTATTAGTAGTCATTGGGTGTTGACAAGGATACATACTTCTTGCCATTCCATAACTTATATATACGATTCAAAATACGTAGGGGATATTTGATAAAAGTGAAATAAATGAAGAAATATATTTATATTTTCATCAAAAAGACAGTTGAGACATTGCACTGTGACACCTGGTGAATGATTTCAGCGATAGTTGAGTGTCTGACAAGCACACAATCCACGCACTGAGCTGTAGAAGACATGGACGATCAGTCAGAGAATTTACCACATTCAGTCCAAGATCTCAATACCTCGTAAATCCTCCTCGGTTCGCGAGACAAGCGCGGATCCGACGTGGCATACTCCTCACCAAACGTCCAATATCAGCTTGACTGATGTTATTCCATTCTTCCTGCAGTGCTGCGGCGAGTTCCTGGGCATTGGTAGGGGGCTGTTGGCGTTGTCGTAGGCGCCTGCCAAGCATATCCCAGACGTGCTCGATTGGTGAAAGATCTTGACTTAGTGCTGGCCAAGGCAGTGTAGTGATGTTCTTCTCCTGGGGGAATTCGGTAGCGACACGGGCCCTGTGTGCTCTTACATTGTCAACTTGGAAAATGAATCGACGGCCGTGACGTCGCCCAAATGGCACCACATGAACTGCTAACATGTTGTCACGGTATTACCTCTCGGTGCCACGCCCATGGATGACATGTAATGTTGTTCTGCTTGTCATGTTTATGCCTCCCACACCATAACCGATTCACCACCAAAACGATCGTACTGCCTAACGGTTACGTCATGGTATCGTTCGTTTCGTCGCTGCCACGCTCTGTTTCGCCTGTTGTGGAAGTCGAAAGTGAACTTCGATGCATCGGAGAACATGACGTTGCTCCACCGACGATTGTCACAGCACTGTCGTGCTCCACACCAATTACGCCTTACTACGAGGTGACGTTCAGTCAAACGTGGAATTATTCGAGGTCATCGAGCGTACAAATTCCAGCTGTGTAGGCGATTTCGGATAGTCTGACCACTGACTCGCACATCTGTCGCTCTGTGCAGCTGCTGTCCAATGTCTGAGACACTTTGATGGCGGTTACGTAATGCTGTGGTTCGGATGAAACTATCCTGGTTAGCAGTTTCGCCCTTGGACGACCTGACCGACGTCAATCAACAACCGTGCCTGTCTGACGGTAGCGTGACTACAACCTGCTAATCACGGATTGGGTAACGTTGAGAATTTGAGCCACTGTAGTCTGTCTGTTAGCAGCTTCCAACATGCCAATGGGACGTAAACGTTCGCCACGTGTCAGTCTTCGCATACCTCAAAAGTTACGTTTCGACCAGAAACTCTTGATGAACGAGTTCATACCAAGAAAAGAACGATGTGACCTCCGAAAAAGCCCGTCCAGTTCAAATGAAATTTTCAAAACGTACCCCACAGACATGAACGCGACGCTCGTGCGAAAAGCCTGCATGAAGTTTTCGTGGGCCAGTGGCATTCATGATCTACACTAAACTTGGTAACATATTGATGTGTCCAATCACGTGTATCCAATACCATTTTCGGAAAATATCAACTTCAGTTTGGATATCCCCCTTTTTTTTAATAGTATTTTAGAAGAATAAACATGGGACGCCATGTGTTTATAACTGAAATTTACATCCTGAATACTATAAAACGTTTACATAATTGTATTTTCTGTTTATGGAAATAACTAAAGTGAAACATTAGGATTTTCAAAGATGTGACAATTCGCTATATCTATTAAGATGCTAATGATTCATTTCCGTTATTTACATTCTCTTGTTGAAAATAAAATTCGGGAAATACAATTGTAACAGTTTTATATACTGAGTCAAAAAACAAAGTACAATAAACTTTGAGGACCAATTGTTTTAGTATTATCGACTTTAATCCCAAACAAGTTATTGTCCATTCATATTTCGAGTCTAGCTGTATGAATGTGCATAATTTCATGTTCCCACTGTTACTAGCGTCACGTCAGGCCGTTGCAATTCAGACATGGGGGTGAAATGAAAAGTTCACACATGCAGTCAATAGCGTGTATGTCCATCGTTTGCCTCTTGGATGGCAAGAGATCGAAGGCGCATGGACCTGATAAGTCTCTGGATGTCACCCTGTGGTATTGCGTTCCACTCCTGCCTTAGTACATTACGAAAATAGCCAGACGTCTGAAAATCATGAAGTCGTACCCGACGGTCCAATTGATCCCAAAGCTCCTCGATTGGCGACAAATCTGGCGAAAGTAGTGGCCAGGGAAAAAGTTTGATGCTCTGCTCCTCAAGAAAGTCAAGACAGATATGCGCCACGTGACATTGGGCATTGTCTTGCTGGAAAAACTGCAACCCGACGTTAGTGTTGAACAACGGAACAACAACAGCGTTAAGAATGTCATCCCTAAATCGCTGTCCATTAAGATTACCATCGATGAAGATCTGCTGCGTTCGATGGTGCAAGGATATTCCTGCCCAAACCATTACACTACCCCGCCGAAACGGCCACATTCCCGCACGCAAGCATCAGAAAACCGTTCTCCTCGTCGGCGACACACTCTTGCCCTACCATCAGCGCGCCGTAGACAAAATCGTGATTCATCACTAAAAACAACTGTGCTCCAACGTTGGTTAGTCCCTCGAACACACTGACGTACCCATTCCATTCTGACGGAAAGGAATGGGTAAGTATTGGCTCGTGGTATGGACGCCTACTTCGACGAGTCTGTTGCGGACAGTTTGTGCACTGATTCTATTGTTAGTTCTACCAGCAGTAATTGCTGCTGTTCTCGTGGCGGGAAGGAAGCGATCCCGCAAGTGAGACGTCCTGATGTGTCGGTCTTGTGCAGGGGTCGTAACCCTTGGTCGACCTGAACGCGGTCGGTCGGCAGTAGATCCAGTGGTTCTACACCTTCCAATGAGGCGGTAAATAGTGGCCACAGTGATTCCGAACTCAGCAGCGAGCTCATCTGGATGTATCCCAGCCACATGCATACCAATGGCACGCAACCTCCGATTTTCAGTTTACCTTGGCATTTTTTAAAAAGTCGGAAGACAAAAACTAACCTGCTTTCTCAATAACCCAGGCTCTTTAGCACAACATAACACAAAGAAAATCGTCCGTCACCCATTCAATTTAATATTCTCGGGCAGCACATGCTATTTTGAAATCTATAGCAAAATTGTATATGGTTGGGTGGACAACAACAACATGTCATTAAACTCTTTGCACGACTTCTTGTCCACAAACATGCAACATTAGAACTATTATATTTCATCCTTTATACTATTTTTTCACATTTTCTATTATACTTTCTTTTTTGACTCAGTATAGTATTGGTCTGTGATTTTTTTTTAGATAAAGTCGGGTAAATTGGTTTTATGCTTCTATGATTCAATGCAACTTTTGAAATTTTTTACTTCGGGAACATGGTTTAGGGTCTTCGGTCGGGGGATGTGCCTCCCTCTGAATTTCCGATTGTATCTCTCTCGGGCTACCAAAGATCCAACTTTTGAGATAACCATTTGTACACTCCCGCCCCTCCACCTTTCATTAGGAATGTTTTAACTGCTACAAGTGGATCTCTAGCTGTTGAAAGAATCCACGTAATCATCATCTCTCTCCGCTTGTGTTCGGAGATATTACCCTTGGGTTCTAGAGTTGGGCGTTGCCCCATGAGTGCAACAAGGCGCCACCTGCATCGTTTTAGCCTTGTTGGAAATCTCCCCATGAGTGCGACAAGGCGCCTTCTGCATTGCTTTAGCTTTGTAGAAACACCTTGCTGCACTCAAGGGACAAAATATTGGCCCAAGTTATTGAATCTCATAAAATGAGGTCCAAAATCGCCAAATATCAGTAAGAAACGGTCACAGTCACAGAACGGAATGCCGAGAGATTTATTACTCTACGGCATGAAATTTCCAACTGTTGGTGAATTGGGGAATAAAACTTATTGAAAGATTTGGTTGAGATTGCGGCAGTGAGGGGCCACTATCCATGTCGCCACGTCGCCGTGTGGTTTTATAAAAAATAACGTAAATTTAGCACCCACATACGTTTTTATCACCACCGGAAGACGGACGGTGTGTTTTGAGATTGTCTTCTCATTTCTGCATTTGTGCTGGGTGGGTTTTTATGTTTAAGGTATTTGCCTTTATACGTGCCTAATGCAGTCCTGTGAAAGTTCGAAAATCCCATTCGAGGTCGACCTCGATGCCATGATTCTGGATAGAAATCGAGTTGGCTGCCTCGATTTGTGTATTTTCGAATGGGGTAACTCATGTTGGAATAATGACAAATTAAAGTCTTCTGTCGACGGAATCATGACGCATAAATGAAACAATGGTTGCCTATTGAGTTTTCAATCGGTTTATCGGCATGCCTGTACAAAGGCGTTCTAGCCCTATGGTCCATCGGGAAAATTCCCGGTGCCCCCACCCTATTGGGGTCCCGCCCTGGGGCCCTAAAAACTGATGAGGCCCAATAAGTGTTGGTGTAAGATTATTTGTGAAAATGACCAAACAGTCGAAATGCATTTGATTGCAGAGCCTGTCAGTATACAGAAATGATTTCTGTGTAGACTGCCATTAGAAGTCCACATTAAGATATTTCGATATACCAGCAATCTATTCTTCATTTTGTTGCTCAGATGTACGTGAACAGAGTTCTGTCAGTTTGAAAAATCAAACTTTCTCCCATTCGATCCAACTATGGTCGCTAGATGGGACACCCCTCCCCCCCCCCCCCCCACACCCGCTACAAACATTTTTCTCCAACGAGCGACGAAGATGGCATAAATATGCCTTCGAAATGTCATCTATGTGGATTTCAGTTGATCGCTCAGATACAGGGAAGCAGCGTTCTTTCAGTTCGAAAAATCAAAATTGTCTCCCCCTCCCCACCCCCGATGTATTTACCGGTACCTTCTCTTGGCCCAGTTCGCCTATGTGCCTGTCTGCCTTACAAGTTAGATTTTTGCACCAGTAATTATAACGAGGAGCACAAAGATCACGCGTTACACTTTATAACTTCTGTTGTAGCAATGTAACTTGTGGCCTCTGCTCTCGGGTACACATACTGTCTGCGGAACCAACATGGCGCAAGGATATGCATGAAATTGGGAAAATCTGTACGATAAGCGAGTTCACGAAAATTGTTAAAACTCGTTCCGATTCGATCCGGATTAGATATCGATACCGGTGTCGGACATTAATTCTGTTTGACTAGAGAAATTCAGATTCGCAAAGCAATATTATCTAAATTACAACCAGAAGCCCTAGGGCCTAAATTTCGAGGTCCATGGAAAATAACGCATCTCGGAAGTTTTAGGGTCTCCAGCAAAGTCTAACTATGAACCCCGTGTTTCTTTAGACCGTACCGTGAGCGAGTCTGTATGGTGTAATACCTACAAATGAGCTGGAGGTATTCTTGAATTTGAATAACCTTCGGATTGTTCAAATTCATGAATACCGACATCCTAGTCGGTAAGCGACTTATCTTTTGTACAATCAATAAAAGGCAGAGACTCTGCTATAGACTAGAAATATTCATTTGGCGTACTTTGAATACACAGTCCATTGTTTTATTAGAAATTATATCAAGGTGATTACTAACCCCGAAAAGAGAAAGTAGTCAAGGCGCCGTTATTAACAATGTTTATTGTAATAAATTTGTTAAATGAAAATAGAAACACTTTGTGCTTTAAGAAAAAAAATGTGTAGCGAAAATCATTAGCTCGGCCCTACATATTATTCAAATCATCACAAACGTGCATTTTGACGTCATTTACAACACTAAAACAGTGGAGATGTTGACTCAATGCACTTAAGGGGCGAAATAAACCCAGCTGGTTATGAAAAGTGTTTTATTTTCATAAATTAAAATTTGTCGTTTTATTTTCTAATCGCAGCACAGTATTTGAACCGTCGTTCAAGTTCGACGAGAACGTTCGAATAAATATACAGAACCACACTTATGTTTGAATGGGTTAACGATTACTGGACGAGAGCGAGTGGCGGTGGGATACCAACAGAGCCTAACGGTTCTCGTGGTATCCCTGCGCCACCCGCTCTCGTCCAGTAATCGTTAACCATTCAAGCATAAGTTTGGATATGTATTTATTACACACCCAACCATGAAAAAGAAATCACTGTAATTAATCGCTAAATGAATTAAATAGTCGATGATTTGAACGGTTCAAATGATTTTACTGGGAAACGGGCTATTTTGAGTCTTTGACCTTGCCACCTGTAGAATCGATGTTGATTCATTTTTTTTTCGAAACATTCATCCGAACAGCCAAAACCCAAAAGCTTACACCTCACAGACATCGCAAAGTATAAGCTCTGAAATTTGTTTTGAAAAGTGCGTGTTTGTGCAGGCATCATTACATCTGGAGGATAGATATATAGATAGATAGGTAGATAAAGATAGAGAGAGAGGGAGATAGAGAGAGAGAGAGAGAGAGAGAGAGAGACGGACGGCAAGACGGACGGACGGACAGGCAGGCAGGCAGGCAGGCAGGCAGGCAGGCAGGCAGGCAGGCAGGCAGGCAGGCAGGCAGGCAGGCAGGCAGGCAGGCAGGCAGGCAGGGCCAGGCAGGCAGGGAGGCAGGGCAGGGCAGGCAGGCAGGCAGGCAGGCAGGCAGGCAGGCAGGGCCAGGCAGGCAGGGAGGGAGGGAGGCAGGCAGGCAGGCAGGCAGGCAGATGGATAGATATTTTATTCACCAGTATACTAAGCAAATACAAAACTGACAAATGTGTATAAATCTACAATATCCAATTTACAATAATAAAATACATACACAATCAGAAATAATAGGATGGAAAATATTCAAGGATTTTTATTTAAATACGATGCGAACTGGTCGCTCTATTTAAATTTCGCGCTTTTTGAACTGAAACTAAATTTGAACCCGGATTGTCTGTGCTGTGTGTGCATATTGTTTGTAGACATCGGTCAACTAGGATTGTTTGTGATTCCAATTTCCATTCTGGGTGAATTCTTGGTAAGTTTTATTTCTCACTATAATTTAAAGTTTCTGATTTGAAATTTAGCCTTCTTTTTATTTGGACATTAATAACAATAAATTGAATAATGTCAATATTATAGGCTTTATGCAGGCCACATTTTCCACACACAAAGCGAGAAACAAATTTCATGATAACTGCAAGAAAATGTCAGATCTATCATCCGCCTGTTTTACACAATTACCCCCCACCCCCACCCCCACCCCCACACACACCTTACTTACCAAACAGAGGTTTTCTCAAAAGCTCTCGTAATGTGTACCACCGAAGCCATTGACAGATGATGAAAGAAAAATAAAGGGGGTGGGGGTTGTTCTCGTTAGTTAGCATATCATACCCATACTATTAAATAATCATACCCATACTATTAATAATCATACCCATACTATTAAATAATCATACCCATACTATTAATAATCATACCCATACTATTAATAATCATACCCATACTATTAATAATCATACCCATACTATTAAATAATCATACCCATACTATTAATAATCATACCCATACTATTAATAATCATACCCATACTATTAATAATCATACCCATACTATTAAATAATCATACCCATACTATTAATAATCATACCCATACTATTAAATAATCATACCCATACTATTAAATAATCATACCCATACTATTAATAATCATACCCATACTATTAATAATCATACCCATACTATTAAATAATCATACCCATACTATTAATAATCATACCCATACTATTAAATAATCATACCCATACTATTAAATAATCATACCCATACTATTAATAATCATACCCATACTATTAATAATCATACCCATACTATTAATAATCATACCCATACTATTAAATAATCATACCCATACTATTAATAATCATACCCATACTATTAAATAATCATACCCATACTATTAATAATCATACCCATACTATTAAATAATCATACCCATACTATTAAATAATCATACCCATACTATTAATAATCATACCCATACTATTAATAATCATACCCATACTATTAAATAATCATACCCATACTATTAATAATCATACCCATACTATTAAATAATCATACCCATACTATTAATAATCATACCCATACTATTAATAATCATACCCATACTATTAAATAATCATACCCATACTATTAATAATCATACCCATACTATTAATAATCATACCCATACTATTAAATAATCATACCCATACTATTAAATAATCATACCCATACTATTAATAATCATACCCATACTATTAATAATCATACCCATACTATTAAATAATCATACCCATACTATTAAATAATCATACCCATACTATTAATAATCATACCCATACTATTAATAATCATACCCATACTATTAATAATCATACCCATACTATTAAATAATCATACCCATACTATTAAATAATCATACCCATACTATTAAATAATCATACCCATACTATTAAATAATCATACCCATACTATTAATAATCATACCCATACTATTAAATAATCATACCCATACTATTAAATAATCATACCCATACTATTAATAATCATACCCATACTATTAATAATCATACCCATACTATTAAATAATCATACCCATACTATTAATAATCATACCCATACTATTAATAATCATACCCATACTATTAAATAATCATACCCATACTATTAATAATCATACCCATACTATTAATAATCATACCCATACTATTAATAATCATACCCATACTATTAAATAATCATACCCATACTATTAAATAATCATATCCATACTACTAAATAATCATACCCATCTCATACACCTATGTAGCTGTTACGTGTTGATGGTATTATATTTAAGTTTTGATACTGGGAATTCAATCAAAATACTAATCTTCAGAATTATATTCTTATACCAAACAGAAATGTCAGGAAAAAATCTTTAATTTTAGTCATTTAACTCTTTGGGCGCGGAATAATCTGAGAAACAGAATTCTTAGCTCCTAATATTCATCAGGAATTTTACAAAAAGTATAGGTTGTTAAACTAAAGCGTTATTATTTTAAAAGATGTTCTAATGATCTTATTGACAGTTTTTCAAATGACTTCCCTATATATACTTAAATGGCACCTTTATACTTTCAAGGGACGATATCGTTGTTCATAGATAGGACATAAATGGTGCATGAAACATAGGAATACGTATGTTTGTTCAACCCTTTACCCAACGAATCGGCCGCACCCCCCCCCCCCCCCGCGTAATATGCAAGTTCAGCAGTTGAAAAAATATTATTTTTCAAAAATATCAACAAACCATGTCATGTGACCCCTCGTTGGAACGAGCTCGTTCCAACGAGGGGTCACATGATATGGTTTTGTTGAATGTTTTTGAAAAAATTGAAAAAATGATATTTAAAATAATAAATTTTGATATCGTCTGCGTTGGGTAAAGGGTTAAAAGCACTTGGAAATTGACACACACAGTTGGCTAAAATGACTACTGCAGTACCTTTCCGCAGTCGGCCGTCTGTCGACTTTAGTCGCCTGTCACGCCAAAAGAGTAAAAAATACACATAAGTCTGTGTTTGGAAAATATTGCAGTACTGTCTACGTTGTAAACATCCTAATAATTGTTTTTCATCGGAGATGTTTCATAAAATTGACACTGTGAATCTGTGATGCACCAGGCAACGTGTATTGATCGCCCCTCCCCTCTTCGTGGTCACACTCCCACCTAACTCAAGACTTTCAGCACTGGGTGGGTGGTAATTTATTTGTTATTTACCCAGTACAGACTACAGACAGTCATTTCAACATTACCACACTGGCATCAATAACACTCCCCCCCCCCCACACACACACACACTATCCCCACAAAAAAGAAATATTGATTCTACAGATATAAACTACTGAGCAGAATGTTGATGGGTCTTTCTTAAGCAGGTCTTATCATTCCTCCACATTGTATTCTTTCTTCAACAAATTAATGTGGAGGGGGGGGGGGGGGGTCACCTAGTCAGTGTGGAATCAGTGATACTGATAATTAATTATTATTATTATTTATTGGTGCGGTTGCAGCAGGTGGGATTCGAACCGAGGACCTCTCGACTTGCAGCCTGCACCTCTACCTACTGAGCCACCTGGCCCCTGGATAGTTAGTCAGTAACCACTGGCTGTCAGTCATCTGCAAGCACTCTTGCCAGTGTCGTCGTCTGTCTTTCCGTTTCGTGATAACCAGTTTTCACGTTTGATTTAATCCTGCTTCCAGATAACATGTGCTGCAACATTGCCGATGTGTGAATTGAATAGGATTACACAGTAGGCCAATGTTCAGACCTGTCGGCAGCACGCAATGCTGAGGGCACCACTCCTAAAAATTCCAATTTCCATTGGAACCCGAATCGGGCGCCATTATCGAAACCAACTGAGCATTTTTTGCTCAAAAATAATTACAAAGGTGGAGTTTTACTGTTCCTTTTCCCGGCAAAGATCATGTGTCTGTGATAACTATTGATACTTGGTTTTAGCAATGCTGTGCGTCAACCATTTTGTGATGAGGAACGGTAATTCCGACAGATAAATATAACTGAAGGGTCTCATTGGTTATTTTCCATTAACTGGTAAAGTGCTGGAAGCCCATATTTGGGCTTTATTCTGAAGTGCAGGCACTGCAACTGAAAGGCTTCAAATTCAGTGGCTGTGCTTCATACCATCTTTGAAGGGATATTATTTAGTCTGTTAAGATTTGGCTTGTAACAATTTATAGGAGAGTGCCCACAGGCACGGCTCTCACAGACCACAGGCACTCTCCTATAAGTTGTAACAAGGCAAAGACATGTGAACAAATTTTGGTGGCCAAAAATAATTTAGCGCTCTACCGCTGCAAACTGAAAGAACCAGTCCAACAAGCGAACTCGAGCACGCGAACGGGGGTGGGTGGGTGGGTGGGGTGGGGGTGGGGGGCGTTGGGGAGCTGTAACATTGCGGTAACCGGTTCTCGTCAGATCACCAAAGTTAAACAACGTCGAGCCCGGTGAATCATTGGATTCAGACCTCCGCGTTCTGTCCTTGGGCAATGCACTTGACCCCGATTGTCCACATGTGGGCACGATAACGCCGTGTACTAAGGGGTACTGCTCGTCGATGGTACGCATGTCTTCAACCAATCTAACCCTGCCTGTGTTGCAGTGCGGAGTTACGATGTTGGGCAGCTGGCAGCTGCACGTCGTTGCTCGGTGATTCTCTCCGGTACTCCGCTCCTCTACCCGTAAAACTGCCACGCTCATGATTAGCCACTGTGCATAATGATATGATCTTAAAACACCAATAAATAAATAATTACACACCCGTAACTGTATTTGTCACAATCACATGGATTTTAGGGGCATGCGGTAATTTTAACTAGTAAGTCCTAGTGCGATCCGATAAAAAGTACCCTTCACGTGCACAAGTTCACTCGTTAGACTTGTTCTTATAGTTTGCAGCGTTCAGTGGAACATAACCAATGAGAACCATCGGCTATATTTATCTCTCTGGATTACCGATTCTCATACCGAAATGTTTATGCACAACTATGTTAAAAACTATCGATAGTCATAATATCTGGCAATAAATTAAACAGCGAAACTCAACCTTTGCTTTCGTTAATGAAAACCCAGGAAAACTTAATTAAATTTAAGGTTAAAAAGTCCAACTGGGTTCGATATTGGGGCCAGTCACTCGTAATGTTCCTATACAATTCGTCGCCTGAGTGCTAGAATGTCCTATGTCCCCTATGGGACATAGGACATTCTAGCACTCAGGCGACGAATTGTGTAACACTGTTGCCCTCACCGCTGCGTGCTGCCGACGAGTCGATACGAGGTCTACTGTGTAATCCTATTCGATTCACACTTCGGCAGTGAAGCAGCACATATTTGCCAACGTTAACATACTTTGAAGAGCGTGTTAAGTTAAAGTAGCTCTCAGGAAGCAGGACTAAATCAATCTTGAAAACTGGTTACCATGAAGCAGAAAAACAGACGATGACCAATTCCACCCTTACTAGAAGACCACCCCCACCCCCACGCTAGCTGAATAAAAAAAATAAATTCGGATGAATGAAAAGCCTGGTTAAAGAAAGACTCAGTTGTTTACAACTGAGGGACCAGTAATTTTTTTACGTGTCAGTGGATGTTGGGATAACATGTTTTATTTATTTATTTATTTATTTATTTATTTATTTATTTATTTATTTGTTTATTTTTTTTTTTTGGGGTGGGGGGGCTATTTCAGGAGGATGTAGAATTGCTAAAATATGATTTTCTCGAGTTTGTACTGGGGAAATTAAAAAAAAAATGTTACCACCTACCCACTACTGAAATTCTGAAAAGTCTTGAGTAGGGTGGGAAAGAGACCACGAAGAGGGGAGGGGTGGTAAATACATGTAGTCTGATGCATTATATTGTCAATTTTATGAGATGACTTCCACGAAATTCAAAAATAATTATTAGAATATTAAAAACATAGACAATATGACAATATTTTCCACACACAGACTGATGTGTATTTTTGAATCACTAATTAAGGATTTTTGCTAGGATTTCTGTTTTATACAAAGATATTATCTTGCTTTAATTCTCAGCAACAAAACTTAAATCGAATGTCACTTATACAGATATGAATTAGCTACATGTTTGTATGAGATGGGATGGTGGTCCCCCTCCACCAACAACCAGCTAATCTTGCAGTTTTCATTGCAAGGAATTGGTATTTTCAGAAAAAAATTTCATAGGGAGTGGGTATTTTTATAATTTTGGCAAATACCAGGGCAGTGGGCAGAGCATGTTCATGGGCAAATTCGAGGCAAGGGCATACATTTTGATTTTGAAACAACAGTTTAGGGCAGTTTGATTGGGCAGCCATTATCTCCAAGAAAATGTCCCCCAAAAGCCTATCATTAACCACATTCTATCATTCCTCTTTAAAACTAATTACTAAATGTAAATTCAGAATACCTAATTCCAAATTTTAGAACGACAAGATATAGGAGCAGACACATAAAAATTATTTTGTTTTGAACCAGATACCAAGAAACGAAATTGGTAGAACCGTTCAGATAACAAACTGGTGAAGTATAGTATTAGTACAAAATAATGAAACTATTAATCAATCTTTGAAAATATTATTATTTAAAATAAGTTGGAGCTTACTGGTGAGGAATCCCACCCCTCACCCCCCCCCCCCTCCTTATTTCAATTTCAGCCTATGACTAAGGTTTTTGGATACTCATTTCGTGAGCTTTCGAGAAAATGCTGTCAGGTTATAGATGGGTGGGGAGGCTGTAAATGTGTTCAAACTAAATTACTTGTGGAGAGAAGACATGATATTAAGTGCAGCCCATTTCAAACAAAGGTTGTCAAGACTTGAAGTAAAATAAAAGAAGGCTAAATTTCAAGTCAGAAACTTTTTTATGTTGAAAATAAAGTGCTAACTTGCTAAGACTGCAGAATTCACTCAGAACGGAATCTTAAACTGCTTCAGTTACTCCAAACGATCGAATGAATGCCCGTGAAGGTTAATTATTGCAAAAAATGGATTTTTTTTAATTTTGCAACAGTGCAGAGCAGAAATGATCGATGTCCACAAAAAAATCCATTTTTTGCTCGTTTCTCAGTAAAATTCTTTCAACCGTTCAAATCGTCGACTATTTCATTCAATTAGCGATTATTTTCAGTGAATTCTTTTTCAGCGTTGGGTATGTGATAAATACAGAACCACACTTATGTTTGAATGGGTTAACGATTAACCACACTTATGTTTGAATGGGTTAACGATTACTGGACTCGAGCGTGTGGCGCAGGGATACCAGTGTGGTTCTGTACATATGTTGTGTTCTTTTGACATAAAACAAACTCAACACGTGCTTTTTGTATAAAGCAAAACGGATGTAACCAATATATTGAGCGGAAGCCGGATGGATAACCCTTTACCTAACATGAAAAGCAGACGACACTTGCAAAAAAATTCTTGAATAACTAATTTTTTTCATTTTTTGTCTCAAAAACATAGGTTACGACCCTTCGTTGGAACGAGCTCGACAAGCTCGTTCCAACGAGGGGTCATAACATATGTTTTTGAGACAAAAAATGAAAAAAATAATGAAAATTAACTAGCAATTTTTGAGAATAGCGTTGGCCGGTTTTGGCCGTTACGATGGGTAAAGGTTTAAACGACTGTGGCACCATACTTACCTTCTGTTCTTAATCCACCAAGATACCAGCAGATAGCATTATATGTCCATTTGAAACCCAAGAAGTTATATTCCTTCAATATTTTTCCATAACTGATACAAGAAACGACAGTGTGTCCTTTTCCCAATAACCTCAAGGAAAATAAATGAGACGTTATCTCCTGCCTATACTATTTGTTATTCACGGCTTGACAATGTTACATGCATCGATCCATTGTGAGCTGCATATAGAAATAATGCGACCTGAAAGTCATCCTGATAAATAAAATTATACATACATAGATAATAATATAATGTGTTTTGATATGTTCTAGTTCACACGATAAATGAAAGCTTAAATTACATTAGATTAAACATGACTTTGTAAATACGTACTCAAACATCTGAGGTTTTTTTTTGTTCTTGTTTTTTGGGGGTTGGGTGGGAGCTATTAAAACTGAATAATGTTTTATGAAATAGTGAGCAGATAAAGAAGAAATTTAATCTCAATCTCAGATATCATGCTTCTATATTCGAGAAAGGGAATGTGGATCGGAAAATATCAAAACCATGTTTCACTAAGTTTGTTCGCAATGTAAAAAAGGTAGTGTTTCAGAATTATTGCCACGAAGGATTTAGGACATAATATCAGATCAACGTACAAAGAAACCTTCATGATAAAACACCCGATGCGAGGTTTTGCATTTCACCCAGATGGAAAACAAACCAATTAACATATTGCAACATTCTTTGAAACTGTGTGTCGGTATTTTCAGGAATTTCGGTTTACAAAATATGAAAACATTACATATGTAACCGTCAAGGCAGATTTCTATAACATATTTCCGGTTCAGATTATAATACACAAGTCGACAGATCCATATCACAGGTGGCACTCAGGTGGTGCTCTCATTGTGTACACATACAAACCCCAGGCGGTGCGCTCATTGTGTACACATACAAACCTCAGTTGGTGCTCTCATTGTGTACACATACAAACCCCTGGTGGTGCTCTCATTGTGTACACATAAAAACACCAGGCTGTGCTCTCATTGTGTACACATACAAACCACAGGTGGTACTCTCATTGTGTACACATACAAACCCAGGTGGTGCTCTCATTGTGTACACATACAAACCCCAGGTGGTGCCCTCATTGTGTACACATACAAACCACAGGTGGTACTCTCATTGTGTACGCATACACACCCAGGTGATGCTCTCATTGTGTACACATACAAACACCAGGTGGTGCCCTCATTGTGTACACATACAAACCCCAGGTGGTGCCCTCATTGTGTACACATACAAACCACAGGTGGTACTCTCATTGTGTACGCATACACACCCCAGGTGATGCTCTCATTGTGTACACATACAAACCCCAGGTGGTGCCCTCATTGTGTACACATACAAACCCCAGGTGGTGCCCTCATTGTGTACACATACAAACCGGTGATGCTCACATTGTGTACACATACAAACCACAGGTGGCACTCTCATTGTGTACACATACAAACCCCAGGTGGTGCTCTCATTGTGTACACATACAAACCGGTGGTGCTCTCATTGTGTACACATACAAACCCAGGTGGTACTCTCATTGTGTACGCATACACACCCCAGGTGATGCTCTCATTGTGTACACATACAAACCCCAGGTGGTGCTCTCATTGTGTACACATACAAACCCAGGTGGTGCTCTCATTGTGTACACATACAAACCCAGGTGGTGCTCTCATTGTGTACACATACAAACCCCAGGTGATGCTCTCATTGTGTACACATACAAACCCCAGGTGATGCTCTCATTGTGTACACATACAAACCCCAGGTGGTGCGCTCATTGTGTACACATACAAACCCCAGGTGGTGCTCTCATTGTGTACACATACAAACCCCAGGTGATGCTCTCATTGTGTACACATACAAACCCCAGGTGATGCTCTCATTGTGTACACATACAAACCCCAGGTGATGCTCTCATTGTGTACACATACAAACCCCAGGTGGTGCCCTCATTGTGTACACATACAAACCCCAGGTGGTGCTCTCATTGTGTACACATACAAACCCCAGGTGATGCTCTCATTGTGTACACATACAAACCCCAGGTGATGCTCTCATTGTGTACACATACAAACCCCAGGTGATGCTCTCATTGTGTACACATACAAACCCCAGGTGATGCTCTCATTGTGTACACATACAGACCCCAGGTGATGCTCTCATTGTGTACACATACAAACCCCAGGTGGTGCCCTCATTGTGTACACATACAAACCCCAGGTGGTGCGCTCATTGTGTACACATACAAACCGGTGATGCTCTCATTGTGTACACATACAAACCCAGGTGGTGCTCTCATTGTGTACACATACACACCCCAGTTGGTGCTCTCATTGTGTACACATACAAACTCCAGGTGGTGCACTCATTGTATACACATACAAACCCCAGGTGGTGCTCTCATTGTGTACACATACAAACCCCGGGTGGTACTCTTATTGTGTACACATACAAACCCCAGGTTGTGCTCTAATTGTGTACACATACACACCTCAGGTGGTGTTCTCAATGTGTACACATGCAAACCCCAGGTGGTGCTCTCATTGTGTACACATACAAACCCCAGGTGGTGCTCTCATTGAGTACACATACAAACCCCAAATCTGGGGAAATGGAGCTGTTGAAGACGGTGATGCACAATACGATTTTGTTTAAATAACCAAACAATGTATGAAAGTCGTACGCGAAGTCGTCCCCGGAAGACATAACGCCTACCACCGCAATAATTACTCATTACCATTGGTTCTCTTGTTCTGTCAATAAAGATATGTTATAAGTATGTGACAAATAAATTTCACGGGCAAAATCAGAAGGATCAGCAGGGAGGGGGAAGGGGGAGGAGAAAAGTCATAAAATGTAGAGGGAGCACACCCCTCACCCCTTTAACATCCCCTCTGCCTTTGTTCAGTCTAAATCTCAAGCAAAATGGTCTACTTTGTATACCCCATGGGACCTGCTCCCACGAAACCAATGTTCACCCAGATTCTCGGGTAGAAAGAGAATCTATTAAACCGGCCTCCAGTTATTCAATTCAAAACGTAGCACTTGGTAAATATCCAACTAGCATACAAAGCAACATCAGCTCTCCAAGGGAGGACTTCGAGTATAGAAAAGATACACGATTGGGGAAGAGGGCGTGCCCCAAGAAGTCTTCCAGATTATGGGTGAACAGAATGTTCGAGCCGGATGCCTATCTTCACACTTAAAAGAAAAGTCGATGATAGTTATGAGATGTAGCTATCTCAAAGAAGGGCGACTGACTTGCAGAGGTTGTCCTAGGCGAAATTCACTTGTCACAAATGACTTGTTAACAGCACAAAAAATACTTTAGTCAGAACACAATATAATCCTGGCGAGAACAAAACACGAAAAAAAAAATCTAATAGGACAAAACGACAGACAAATCTCCATCTCAGATATTAGATTTCTGTACTCGGGAAAGGGAACGTGGATATCCAAATATACCGTCCGAAATGAAGAAGTCACCCTAAAAGATAAGGTGACTTCTTTATTTCGGCCGATATATTTAGCCTATCCACTTCCGCCGATCCCGGTTCCCCTGTTTATACACATGGGCAGGTTGTAGTTTTGGTATACCTGTGAATGAAATGTACAAACACATGTAACTGGCTTGTTGTTGGCTCTGCATAGTTATGTAGAAAGAGCTGTTTGAAGCAATAGAGTCACTTGTATGCAAGGGCACAGAAAATATCCCTTGTTCTGCCTGCGGTAGTGGTCATTTGGCTCTTCACCAACCGGACATCGCGACGTTGGAGATGGATTTTGGCGTACTGCAGCGATAGGTTTCTGAGAAAAAAACACCTATTTAGACAGATGTGACATAATAGCTATACCAGTATGACTGGATTATCTTATCGACGAGATATTTGCACTTCATCGACTTGGACATCCAGCTCCACCCCCCCCCCCCCCCCCCCACTCCACCTTGTGGGGCTACCTGCCAACTAACAGTGTCGGGATGACGAACGATTCCAAACATGAGTTTAAAGTCTCCTCTAAAAAGAGGGTTGAAGGAGAGGATCTATTGGACAATGTGGACGGAATCGAAGCGTGGACAGGCCCTTGATGCCAAATTGAGAGATGGAATAGTTGCAAAGATTATCAGACAACTACCCAATGGCAAATATGTCCTGAAAATCAAGTTCTTGAGAGAGCATGACGGGAACGACTGGATAATCAAAGGCAAGTTTGAAACCGTAACGTCAGAGAGACTGAAAGGCCAGGGTGTTCTCGAAATGACTCGAGAACCCAAACCAAAATCTCTGACTTGTATTGAGGGTCTGTACTACAATAATGCAAACCCGTCACCAGGTCTAGCAACCCTAGCACTACTGAACGTTGGCGATATCAGCTGCGTCGCCCAGAGAGTGGTTAAGCACTTGGGTGGCGACCTCAGGGGGCAAAGTTTCGCCTTGACCAGGCATCAGATATTACAGAGGTAGGAAGAGATGGTTCACGAAGCTGGCGGGACTCGAAAGGAACCTCGAGCAGAGGATTATCCCGAAAGACACCGTGGACGATGGGATATATAACTCTGAAAAACACCAGGCCTGCAGATGTAAGCCAGTTGAACTCATCGTCCTTTGTGGTCACGCCGGGCCTAAAGACTTTCACTTCCCGCAAACCAAGCTGGTCCACATCCATGGGCTTGACGTATGGCTCGACACACAAGTCACCCAAACAAACAAATCACAGTCTTCCTATTGCGTCGCTTGAGTGCTAGAATGTTCTATTTCCCATAGGGGACATAGAACATTCTAGCACTCAGGCGACGATTGGGTAGATAGGTCAGGAAGCACGACGTCGACAAGCACATGTTCCAAGATGGCCGCACCAACAGAACACAGGAAAATCATGACGCTTTAATCGAAGCCTGTGCCGATATGGGGATGAAGCGTTTGCAGGTGGAGTACTCGGGATAAATCATGCTGCAGCAGTTATAGAGAGAGTACTCGGGATAAATCATGCTGCAACAGTTATAGAGAGAGTACTCGGGATAAATCATACTGCAACAGTTATAGAGAGAGTACTCGGGATAAATCGTGCTGCAACAGTTATAGAGAGAGTACTCGGGATAAATCATGCTGCAACAGTTATAGAGAAAGTACTCGGGATAAATCATGTTGCAACAGTTATAGAGAGAGTACTCGGGATAAATCATGCTGCAACAGTTATAGAGAGAGTACTCGGGATAAATCATGCTGCAACAGTTATAGAGAGAGTACTCGGGATAAATCATGCTGCAACAGTTATAGAGAGAGTACTCGGGATAAATCATGCTGCAACAGTTATAGAGAGAGTACTCGGGATAAATCATGCTGCAACAGTTATAGAGAGAGTACTCGGGATAAATCATGCTGCAACAGTTATAGAGAGAGTACTCGGGATAAATCATGCTGCAACAGTTATAGAGAGAGTACTCGGGATAAGTCATGCTGCAACAGTTATAGAGAGAGAGTACTCGGGATAAATCATGCTGCAACAGTTATAGAGAGAGTACTCGGGATAAATCATGCTGCAACAGTTATAGAGAGAGTA
The DNA here is from genome assembly GCA_031216915.1 of Pictodentalium vernedei. Taxonomy (NCBI): domain Eukaryota; kingdom Metazoa; phylum Mollusca; class Scaphopoda; order Dentaliida; family Dentaliidae; genus Pictodentalium; species Pictodentalium vernedei. The sequence goes on along the minus strand of CM062288.1, from coordinate 340,186,517 downwards.
CTCGGGATAAATCATGCTGCAACAGTTATAGAGAGAGTACTCGGGATAAGTCATGCTGCAACAGTTATAGAGAGAGTACTCGGGATAAATCGGGATAAATCATGCCGCAACAGTTATAGAGAGAGTATTCGGGATAAATCATGCTGCAACAGTTATAGAGAGAGTATTCGGGATAAATCGGGATAAATCATGCCGCAACAGTTATAGAGAGAGTATTCGGGATAAATCATGCTGCAACAGTTATAGAGAGAGTACTCGGGATAAATCATGCTGCAACAGTTATAGAGAAAGTACTCGGGATAAATCATGCTGCAACAGTTATAGAGAGAGTACTCGGGATAAATCATGCTGCAACAGTTATAGAGAGAGTACTCGGGATAAATCGTGCTGCAACAGTTATAGAGAGAGTACTCGGGATAAATCATGCTGCAACAATTATAGAGAAAGTACTCTGGATAAATCATGCTGCAACAGTTATAGAGAGAGTACTCGGGATAAATCGGGATAAATCATGCTGCAACAGTTATAGAGAGAGTACTCGGGATAAATCATGCTGCAACAGTTATAGAGAGAGTACTCGGGATAAATCATGCTGCAACAGTTATAGAGAGAGTGCTCGGGATAAATCATGCTGCAACAGTTATAGAGAGAGTACTCGGGATAAATCATGCTGCAACAGTTATAGAGAGAGTACTCGGGATAAATCATACTGCAACAGTTATAGAGAGAGTACTCGGGATAAATCGGGATAAATCATGCCGCAACAGTTATAGAGAGAGTATTCAGGATAAATCATGCTGCAACAGTTATAGAGAGAGTATTCGGGATAAATCGGGATAAATCATGCCGCAACAGTTATAGAGAGAGTATTCGGGATAAATCATGCTGCAGCAGTTATAGAGAGAGTACTCGGGATAAATCATGCTGCAACAGTTATAGAGAGAGTACTCGGGATAAGTCATGCTGCAACAGTTATAGAGAGAGTACTCGGGATAAATCGGGATAAATCATGCCGCAACAGTTATAGAGAGAGTACTCGGGATAAGTCATGCTGCAACAGTTATAGATAGAGAGAGTACTCGGGATAAATCGGGATAAATCATGCCGCAACAGTTATAGAGAGAGTATTCGGGATAAATCATGCTGCAACAGTTATAGAGAGAGTATTCGGGATAAATCGGGATAAATCATGCCGCAACAGTTATAGAGAGAGTATTCGGGATAAATCATGCCGCAACAGTTATAGAGAGAGTATTCGGGATAGATCATGTTGCAACAGTTATAGAGAGAGTATTCGGGATAAATCATGCCGCAACAGTTATAGAGAGAGTATTCGGGATAAATCATTCCGCAACAGTTATAGAGAGAGTATTCGGGATAAATCATGCCGCAACAGTTATAGAGAGAGTATTCGGGATAGATCATGCTGCAACAGTTACATTTATAGAGAGAGTACTCGGGATAGGTCATGCTGCAACAGTTATAGAGAGAGTACTCGGGATAAATCATGCTGCAACAGTTATAGAGAGAGTACTCGGGATAAATCATGCTGCAACAGTTATAGAGAAAGTACTCGGGATAAATCATGCTGCAACAGTTATCGAAAGAGTACTCGGGATAAATCATGCTGCAACAATTATAGAGAGAGTACTCGGGATAAATCGGGATAAATCATGCTGCAACAGTTATAGAGAGAGTACTCGGGATAAATCGGGATAAATCATGCTGCAACAGTTATAGAGAGAGTACTCGGGATAAATCGGGATAAATCATGCTGCAACAGTTATAGAGAGAGTATTCGGAATAAATCATGCTGCAACAGTTATAGAGAGAGTACTCGGGATAAATCATGCTGCAACAGTTATAGAGAGAGTACTCGGGATAAATCATGCTGCAACAGTTATAGAGAGAGTACTCGGGATAAATCATGCTGCAACAGTTATAGAGAAAGTACTCGGGATAAATCATGTTGCAACAGTTATAGAGAGAGTACTCGGGATAAATCGGGATAAATCATGCTGCAACAGTTATAGAGAGAGTACTCGGGATAAATCGGGATAAATCATGCTGCAACAGTTATAGAGAGAGTACTCGGGATAAATCGGGATAAATCATGCTGCAACAGTTATAGAGAGAGTATTCGGAATAAATCATGCTGCAACAGTTATAGAGAGAGTGCTCGGGATAAATCATGCTGCAACAGTTATAGAGAGAGTTCTCGGGATAAATCGGGATAAATCATACTGCAACAGTTATAGAGAGAGTACTCGGGATAAATCGGGATAAATCATGCTGCAACAGTTATAGAGAGAGTATTCGGAATAAATCATGCTGCAACAGTTATAGAGAGAGTACTCGGGATAAATCATGCTGCAACAGTTATAGAGAGAGTTCTCGGGATAAATCGGGATAAATCATGCTGCAACAGTTATAGAGAGAGTTCTCGGGATAAATCGGGATAAATCGTGCTGCAACAGTTATAGAGAGAGTACTCGGGATAAATCGGGATAAATCGTGCTGCAACAGTTATAGAGAGAGTATTCGGGATAAATCATGCTGCAACAGTTATAGAGAGAGAAAAGAACGGTTAGAAGTCGACCCTAGCGCCTTTTTTGGATGACACACAAAAGTCTTGTGTGGAACATGGCCTTGGAGGATAGTCTCTGCAACACAAAACGGTATCATGTCAATGGCATCATCAGCTTCAACATAAGGACGTGATATCCCGCTGGTTTTCGGGACCTAAGAACGGCACAACCCTATTTTGAGTGTTTCTTTCATCCCAAAGCTAAGACGAATCATGTAGTGGGCAATGCGTGGTGGGCAAAGACAAACATATCGGTTTCGTCGTAACTCTTTGAACCCTGGTGACATCTTTCATGTCGGTTAAATGGAAGCAATTGGAAGAATCCATATTCATTACCTGGCGGCAGTCCATTTAATAATTTCAACATGCAGTCTTGGGGCTGAGCGTTGAAAATATTGATTGGGGTCCACCACACATTCATTTAGCAGCCATCCAACTTAATGAAATTCTGTCGTATGATGGCCATCGGGCGGAAAGGCGATCTCTCGTGTTGAAAAGGTTAATGCGCAGATGGGTGTTCGAAGAAAATGTACAACCTGTAATTCCTGCATGGTTTGGGAAGCATTTAGATGTGCTGTGAAGTTCTGTGCTCCGGTTGGTCGTTCTTTCATGTGTCACTAATATTACAAAAGCAAGATGTCGGAAAAGTCAACATCGCTTTTAAAAGTAGGGTGACATATCGTCCCCTGAGTTCCAATGTGTTCTATGTGCCTACTGGCACATAGAACACATTGGAACTCAGGGGACGATATGGCTTCCTCAACATCAAGACCAACACTGTAGAATTATTGGCAAGGTGCAAAAGCCGATGGTAGTCGACTGACACGCCGATTGGTCATTCACCAAGGCGAATTAGACTACTAAATGCTAGATCCTCAGCAAATCGGCACTCTTGTAGGTTTCCAGCAAGGCGCCCTTGAACCACGTGTTAAACTTACTTCAACATAAGCCAGGCTCAATATGTCCACCCGAGGATCGGTATGCTTGTTTAGACCCATATCAGCCTCCTCAGCATGCCGTAACGTTTTGGTCTGAAGGAAGCTGTCCGAGTCGCAACATTTATCATATACGTCAAGAAAATAGCACTGTACAGTTTTTATAATGTGTCTGTCAGTTTACATACGACGAAAATTGAATTGTGGAATCTGCGTTGACGAGTTTTGTATGTCATGCCACTTTAATGGTACAAAGTTCAGAGCAGTAATTCAAACGCAACGCCATTTGTATTATTATTCGACGGACATTGATTCCACCAAACAACCCACGCCTACCGCGGGGTTAGCCAGAAGAATGAAATCATTGGGCTTTAAGTTAAATCAACAATATTTATTGTGTATTTTTTAAAATGTGTATATTGGTTTGACGTTGTATAAGAAAATAACTTTCAACGTTAGCCAATTAATAATATACTTTTGATATTACATAACAAGAAAAATAGAGCAACTCGTTAACCTTTTCGCTGCTACAGGTCCATATTGAGAACGGAACCAACTGTTGACGGCCTGTGCGATGAGTCCGTACTCAGTACGGAGATACCACATACATGCACAGGGAATGGATACCATAGCTCGATGTTATTCTCAATAGAACGCATGTTATATGAAATGCAAGCGACAGACGATATGGCATTATCCATTTGATCTCAACCATTTTTCGCGTCTATGTAATTTCCGAAATACCCGAGGCAACAACGAACTCAATAGTCCACACTTGTCCCAATATATATAATTGTTTTTTGTTGTCCTGTGCCACACGGCGACAAAACAAAAATTATATAACGGCCTGTGGAGCAAAGTTTGAACTACATGGTCAGTCCATGAAACAGGAACTAAATTTAAGTCGACTAGACGTCTTTTCTTTTGAGATTTATGGAGTGTGGCTGGGAATAGTTTTGGAAACATTGTTGAACTCAGTCAACGTTGTTCCAATATACAGTACGTGGAGAATGGATTGTAACAAAATCACCCGTAGAGTGGAGGTATCACCCAAAGTATCACTTTCAAATTCTGAACATATAATCAAAAATCGCAAACAATGTTTCAGCCAATGGACCTCCGGGTTTAACACGGAGGTCCATTGGCAGGAACTTTGCTTGTGCTTGTCATGGGTTGCAACAAATCTGCAATTATCGCTTGGGTGGAATCGCCACTCCAGAGGTGATTTGGTGATAATACACTATCCACGTACTGTATAATAACAGTTTTAAATTTACAAATACGTGAACGTTATTGGCGCTTTCATTTTTTTCACTTTAACCCCATTCCCTCCAATATATTGTTCAGCACAGGGTATTACCAAATTGCACAGCAGCGAAATGGTTAATTTCACACTCCTTGAATCTTATGATGCATTTACTTGGAGGGATTTTAATTTGCAAATATCTTGGACCGAATTCAAATCCACACTTGTCTGAAATAAATCTTCCTAACAGATATCGAAAATGGGCCTTCCATGAATTCTCATTCTACGTGAAATTTGATCGAACATGTACTATGTAGGTCTGGGTCCAATGATATACACAGAGCAGCCCGTGTCGCTAGAAATTTAATTGAACAAGAGCTGAGCGGGTCAAATGGGATTGAGACGTCTTTGTCTCCTAAATTGTGTACTCAGGGGACAAACTATCAACAAAAAGAACATTTTATCGCCAAACAAATTTGCGAGGGAACCCCGTTTTACTATACTTAACTATCGCTAGCGATTCAAATTGTAACTGCGGTGCACGATTTGTAGATTATTCCAGCGAATTTCACTTCTATTTAAACATAGCCCGTCAACGATTTCCGTTTAGGACATATGTGCGGAACGGATTTTCATTTTTCGCATGGTTTAGTGTTTCTATAGACGGGGATTTCATAGAAGTGACGTGTAATATAATTGGTAAGAATATGGAAGTAAACTTCTGGAAAGTGTAAAGTGACACACGGAAACTGCTCCACAGGAAAATATAAATAAAAGCTTTATTTTCCTAACTCCCATTTTTGCGCGAATTTACATATTTTTTGAAAACTCTCAGGAGTCAACAATTACTGGAAGGTCTGTTGTAACCGAGGTGTCTGTTTGTGCAAACCTGTTCAACCCAAAATATTTCTCTAGAAACCCATTCAGTTTAGACGAGTCGGGTTTTGAGTGAATAGACCGCGATGGTTGAATGAATGCCAAATTGTGGGTATTTTTGTGCATTCCCAATCGATGACGCCTCCATGTTGTATAATGACCCCCCCCCCCCCGCCCCTTCCCCTTAAAGGCCAACGAAGGTGTTTTGCTATAATGAGTCAATGCCTTTTTAAACAACTTCTATAAACCTATAAACTATAAATAATATCCATAGTACAGCATGTTTCAAGTCTGCACAGTACATGGCTAGCATAGTTAGTCATATAATAAAAAGTCTTGTCACAATTCGTTTTAACCCTTTGCCCAAACGTAACGAATAAAGCGCCTAGCACTTTTTACAAAACGTCATTCAAAGTCTATTATGTTTGTCTTTATTTGTTTGTCTCAGAGGCGTAGCTTGTGACCCCTCACTGGAACGAGCTCGTTTAACTCGTTCTGGTGAGGGGTCACAGGTCGTGTTTTGGGGACAGAGGATGACCACCTTGATACAGTGCCCCCCCCCCCCCTCCCATAATTAACGTTCTGTTGGCCCAAAGGGTTTTGTCTTGTAACATATCATTATATAACATAACATAATATCCAGATAATGCTGTTCTGTAGATGGTTAGTTACATGTATAAAATTAGAATTGGTGGGAATGGTGTTAATCACTGGTACAGCATTCTCATACACAATTTTTGAGGGGAAGCACGAATGTGCCTGAAGTTTATATAATACGATATAAGGGGACATGGTATTACTGTGCACGAACATGCATGGCTGGAATTGCCAACACGTTTGGCAGTTCCAGTGGGGCATGTTCGGGCGCGGTGGCCCTGGTACTGACATTTTGGCTGTATTGATGTGTACGAATCTTTATCATTGTGACAGTCTTGTATAACTAGCTACCGTAGAAATGGGTGTATCCATGCATGCATATTCTGATTATTATTATTGTGACAGTCTTGTATAACTAGCAACCGTAGAAATGGGTGTATCCATGCATGCTGATTATATTCAACATTGGTATGGTTAATATTCAACACTGACAGCTTGCATAAATATCATATAATAAGTGCTGGTGGAAATGGGGTCAACGTCTATGGCCATACCCATGAGGTAATATCTCAAAAAGAGTATTACTAACATTTGGATTATGTTTGTCGGTGTTGTGTCAGTGCTGTGTTAAGAAATAGTGGGAATGTTGTTGGTGGGTGCGTGAATTGGCCTATTATTCATACCGTGAAACCTCACTCTCCAATGTAGCCACTTGTATAAAATAATGTTTGTGCTGAATAGCTTGTTGGATGTATAAAACAAGTATCGGTGCGAAAGGGGTTAATATCCAGCGTGGCATGTTTATGCATGCTGATCCTGACAGAATACGGTACTGGCAGAGGTATTGGTTAATACTGATGGAGTTGCAGGAATAAACCAAAATGTTAAATAACTGGTGATGGTTGAGTGGGATCATCGTGCATGATTTTTCACCATGGTCCCATTCAACTATCACCTCTCATGCTGTCTGGGATTAGTCATATGCATATATCGAGGAAAATGGTGAAAGATCAGTTATTTCTATAAAATTAGAATTGGTGGAAGCGGGGTTAATATCTAGCATGACATATTCATACATGTTGATCCTGGCAGTGTACAGTACTGGCTGAGAAATAGTAAATACCTGCGGAGTTGCACGAATAAATCAAACTATAACGTGGTGATGGTTGAGCGGGGCCATCGTGCATGAATATGCACGGTGGCCCCATTCGACTATCACCTTTTATGCTGTATTGATTAGTCACGTGGACATTCCCAGGACAATGTAAGGTTAGTAAGATATATAAATTAAATATATGCGGCAACAGGGTAATATCTGGCATAGCATACTCATGCATGCTAATGCTGTTAATATACAATGCTGGCGGAGCTAAAACCATATACTGGCGGAGTCGCATGGTCAAGCCTAAATATTATTTTGCGTGTGTCCGTAGGTGTTTTTCAATTGTTGGTGCCCTAAAATTGTGACCCCCCCCCCCCCTTAATGTCCCCAACATTGCACAGAGACAGCTGGACAGAGAATTGCTACTGTCCTTTATAGACCTCGATGGTTGAATGAATGCCAAATTGTGGGTATCTATGTGTATTCCCAATCGATGACGCCTCCATGTTGTGTAGTGACCCCGCCCCCTCCCCCTTCCCTTTAAAGGCCAACGAAGGCCTGTTGCTATAATGAGTCAATGCCTTTTAAAGAACTTCTATATGCCCATAAATAATATCCATAGTATAGCATGTTTAAAGTCTGCACAGTACATGGCTAGCATGTTTAGTCATATGTATAAAACGTTTTAACCCTCCACCCACGTAACGTCCAAAGCGCCTTGCACTTTTTACTAAACGCCATTCAAATTCTAATGGTGTTTTTTGTTTTTGGGGATTTTTTTTGTTCTTTTTTTGTCCCAGAGGCGTAGCTTGTGACCCTTCACTAGAACGAGCTCGTCAACTCATTCTGGTGAGGGGTAACGGGACGTGTTTTGGGGATAGAAAACGACAAATTTTGTTATCCGAGAAAAGCGTCGTCTAGTGTCCGCGTTGGGTGAAGGGTTGACATCTTGATACAGTGCCCCCCTCCCCCTCCCCACAAAGAAATTAACGTTCTGTTCGCCCAAAGGGTTATGTCTTGTAACATATCATTATACAACATAACATAATATCCAGATAATGCTGTTCTGTAGAGGGTTAGTACATGTATAAAATAAGTATTGGTGGGAATGGGGTTAATCACTGGTACATCATTCTCATACACAATTTCGGAGGGGAAGCACAAATGTGCCTGAATTTTATATAATAAGTAATATGGGGACATGGTATTACTGTGCACGAACATGCATGGCTGGAATTGCCAACGCGTTTGGCAGTTCCGGTGGGGCATGTTCTGGCGCGGTGTCCCTGGTACTGATCTTCTGGCTGTATTGACGTGTACGAATCTTTATCATTGTCATGGTCTTGTATAACCAGCAACCGTAGAAATGGGGTGTATCCATGCGCTCAAACTCTGGTTATATTCAATATTGGTAGGGTTAATAATTCAATACTGACAGCTTGCATAAATATTATAGAAAAAGTGTTGGTGGAAATGGATTCAACGTCTATGGCCATACCCATGAGGTAATATCTCTTAAAGAGTATTACTGACATTTTGATTATGTTTGCCGGCGCAATGTCAGTGCTATAACAAGAAATAGTGGGAATGTGGTTGGTGGGTGCGTGAATTGGATTATTATTCATACTGTGACCCCTCACTCTCTAATGTAGCCACTTGTATAAAATAATGTTTGTTCTGAATGGCTTGTTGGATGTTTAAAACAAGTATCGACGAGAAACGGTTAATATCCAGCGTGGCGTATTCATGTATGTTGATCCTGACAGTATACGGTACTGGATGAGCTATTGGTAAATACTGGAGGAGTTGCAGGAACTAACCAACATTTTAAATAACTGGTGATGGTTGAGTGGGACAATCGTGCATGAATATGTACCATGGTCCCATTCAACTATCACCTCTCATGCTGTGTGGGATTAGTCATATGCATTTGTCAGGGAAAATGGTGAGAGATCTGTTATTTCTATAAAATTAGCATTGATAGAAGTCGGGTTAATATCTAGCATGACATATTCATACATGTTAATCCCGGCAGCGTACAGTACTGGCTGAGCTAATAGTAAATACCTGTGGAGTTGCATGAATAAATCAAAATTTCACATAACGTGGTGATGGTTGAACGGGGCCATCGTGCATGAATATGCACGGTGGCCCCATTCGACTATCACCTTTTATGTTGTGTTGATTAGTCACTTGGACATTCACAGGAAAATTGGAAGGTTAGTAAGATATATAAAATAAGTACATGCGGGAACAGGGTCAATATCTGGCATAGCATATTCATGCATGCTAATGTTGTTAATATACGGTGCTGGAGGGAGCTAATACTCAATACTGGTGGAGTTGCATGAAATAGCCTACATATTATTTAGCGTGTGATCGTTGAACGGGTTCACCGTGCATAAATATGCATGTTGGCCCCGTTCAAACATCTCTAGTTATGCTGTGCACGTTTAGTTTCAGTGAAAGATTAATTAGATGTATAAAAGAAATATTGGTACGAAGGGGGTCAATATCTTGCATGGCATATTAATGCACGTATAAAATAATTAGTCACACTACATTGTTGACCCCGTTATTGCGACCCCCCCCCCCCCCCCCACACACACACACTCACACCATTTGGATATGCCCCTGCAGTGCATGGCTGGTCACTTTTATAAAATGGTTGGTCGCACCATATTGTCGACATCTTCATACTGTGACACCCCACCTCCACCTTGGCGCAAGACAACAATGCTTGCTGGGATCTATCTCTTATGAAGAACACACAAAACATTACAACAAGTTAATATTGTGCCGTGCATGGTTAGCCACGTGAAAATAAGTATTAATTGGAAAGGAGCTCACCCTTTGTCCGGCATAACCGTAGAAACCAGTCAGCTCTATGTTCAAAACCTCCATTCAAATCTGATCACATCTTCTATTTTCGTCACGGATACGCAGCTTATGGCCCCTCACTGGAACGAGCTCCTTGAGCTTACATCAGTGGGTGGTCGTAGGCAGTGGTTTTTGACGAAATTTGTAAGCTTTTAGTTTTTCCAAACTATTATGCATGTGTCGTTGTTATCCGCGTAGGGTAAGAGGTAAATATTCAGTATAATATATCGACGAGTATTGATCCTGATAATATTCAATGTTCATTAAGTTAGCTATAAATTACCCGTTGGTCTTTTGGGTCAATGGTCCGAGAAGAATTCCAAACACAATAATTATGCTGTGGGCAGTTTTTGATAAATGACACAATAGGTCATGTTGAGAACGAGTCGTGTGTTTGATTTCGCATATCCATGCGTGCGAACCAAAATAAATTAAAATAATTAGTCCAGTTCGCACGAGAAATATATGTCTGTTATGATGAAAAAAACAGTGTCAATCTTTCGACAAGGAAATGAAATGGCAAACTGTGTCAAAAGGGCACGACAAATCACGGAATTATTGTACCTTGGCAGCAATCGGCGTCATCAAGTACAATACTCTAACTGTTCAGTGAAGTGGTGACCTGGACAAGCCGTTCGACTTGCTCATCATCGATGGTTTCCCAAACATTGTCCTTAAGGGCCTATATAAGTAATGAAATTTTGTTTATTTTGAAAATTCTCACCTCTGATATTCCCTCAATTCAAATTAAATATACACAAAATGTACATCCAAATGAAGGTTGGGATGTATAGAACACGAAACACATGTGTTATCAACTCATAGAGTCGACTGTAGGCACCACTGGTTCCTGGAAGTCTGCTGCCGTATTCTCACCAGAACTGATAATTTAATAATATTTCACGAAAAAAAACTTGTGGCCAAATGTGCTTTACATATCCAAGAACAAAGCTTGGGGATCAAAATTCCCCAAAACACGGCGACAGAGCTGCATGGGGGACAATTGCAAAGCCTTTGCTTTTGTTTACGTATGAGTATACTCTCGATTTCCGGTCGACGTCATCGGACGGAAAAAGCATGTAAAAACAACGCCGTCTAAAATCAAATAATGAAAAAGATCGCCTTCATACAGTATACTGTTATTAGATAGATATTGCAAATTTGCCATATTCAATGCAAGGTATCAAGACACCTGTTGAAATTTCTTAGAATTACGATTTTGTTTTTCGATGGAAATTCGTGGTATCGAGTGATTTGCGCATGTCTGTCGAGCATGGGAAACCATCTTCAATAAAAAATCCAGACAGCGTTGTCCTCTCCAAACTGCTGTCCTGTGGCTGCACTAGAAATTGTTTTGAATGCCTAGCTCTGTTATTGAATATCTGAAGCACATTCAACCACGAGTTGTTCTTGCGACATATTATTTTATTATTAGTTCTGGTGCGAATACGATAGCAGACTTCCAGGAACTAGTGGTGCCTGCTGTCAACTCGATGAGTTGATTACATATGTGTTTCGTGTTCTATACATCCCAACCTTCATTTTGATGTATAATTTGTGCATATTTAATCTGAATTTAAGGAATATGAGAGGTGAGAATTTCAAAATAAACAAAATTCCGTATTACTTATATAGCCCCTTAACGCATGAATGCTCATTTGAGTTACTGTATAGCAAAAACATGTGGGTATTTATGCACACACCTGTGTGTGGGGGTGGACTGCTACAGGGTCGCGATGGGGATGATTCCTTGTTTTTTTTTATATATAATTTTGCCCATACCGTTAGTTTTACGGCTGGCGGATCTGATCTGCTGCGACTCTGTGGTGTTTTGCTCTGCAGGTGCTGTGTAATGCACACTGTGTTCATCCTTATAACAAATAAATATATGTTTCCAAATGACAAAATTCCATAAAATCCTTATTGCGCCTTTATTAAACACAATTTCCACCTAACAAGACCCCAACCTTTCCCTTTTAGAAATTCTAAAGGCCAATAAGAATGGAACTTGTACATATTCGAGGGTGTTGTACTCTGCAGGTACTGTGTATGAACACTGTGTACATCCTTTTTCCAGTGTAATAAATGTTTTCCATTGATAAAATTCCAAAAATCCTGATTGCGCTTTTACTAACCACCAATTTCACCTGACAAGACCCTCACCGCTCCTTCTTAGAAATCTTGCACGCCCAATAAGAATAAAACTTGTACATATGTTCTTGTTATTTGTGTTTATTTTTCTGTGCAATGTGCATTTGCAGCCTTCAGCACTGTACACAACAGTAATTGCCTCCCCGTATTTAGTTAGTCTGGGCAAATGTCCTAAAATCAAAGAAGTTATAAATATAGGAACAGCCGATGGTGATGGGAAATTTAACACTGATATATCATTAGGACTTGGCGACTTGGACCTATACAATAATAATGGCGGGTAGTGTACGATTAGACGAGGTGCAGACAAACCAAGAATTCGTAAATGTTTATAACGATAGAACATGCGAAATAACTGATCCGAAAATGCCTTTAATATTATAGGGTTAACCGAAATTTTTCGAATACCGTCGAACATGTCATATTGTCCAGAATGTTATTACCCACTCATTAAAAATATCTGACCTGAGGGAGACGATGGGCGAGGTGGTGTGGGTATCTATGTGAAGGAGGGTATTGCCTCTTCAATACGAAACGACTTGTCTGTCTTCATTCCCCATGTAATCGAGTCCCTATTTATTGAAATGAAAATAAATACGACGAAAAAATTAATTGGAGTCATATACAGACCTAACACCCAGCCTAAAGCAGATATAGATCTCTTCCTTACAAAACTAAATGAAATTACTGATATAATTAATCATGAAAATAAAGAGGCGTATATCATGGGCGACTTAAATATTGACCTATTAAAAACAAATTCTCATTCCAGAACTCAAAATTACCTCGATCTCATGGTGAGCCAGGGATTCATACCTCGTATCACCAAGCCGACTCGAATAACCAGTCATTCAGCAACTTTGATAGATCATATTTTCTCATAATAAATATCCTCCAACTGCTTGTCTGGAATAATTGTCACAGATGTCTCTGACCATTTTGGTATATTCTATGTAGAAGAAAATGCTCTCCAAAAGGATATCCCGAAAATGGCGTACAAACGCAATTTCAGTGCTACGAACCTGGCTACGTTTAGGTCACTTCTTTTGCGAAGCGATTTTTCGCCTATTTTTGAAACAACCTGCCCCAACACAGCATATGAGAGTTTTATGAATATTTATTCTACCGCTTTTGAACAGGCATTCCCTTTGGTAAACGTGCAACTGAAGAAAAAATATATCAGACAGCAACCGTGGATATCTAAGAGCCTCATGAAGTCATCAAATACCAAGACAAAATTCTACATTAAAAAAATTAAATTCCCAACAGAACAAAATATAAAAAATTATAAAAATTATTGTAAAATTTTTAATAGAATTAAAAAGCAAAGTAAAGCAATGTACTTCAATAAAGTATTAAATGACAATAAAAATAATTTGAGAGGAACCTGGAAGATTTTAAATGAAACAATAAATAAGGCAAAGCGCACTGCCAGTATGCCTTCTAGCTTTGTTAAAGATAATAACCATGAAATAAATGACCCGCATGAAATTGCATACGAATTTAATAACTTCTTTATAAACATAGGAAGACGCACCACGGAGCAACTAATACAAACTGTTTCAGGCAAGTCGTTTATAGACTACATGGATTTCCCTAAACAAAACAACTTTTTCATAACACCCGTAACCCCATCTGAAGTAATAAATATAGCTAATAGATTGAAGGCCAAAAACTCCGACGACTGTGATGGCATTACGACATATCTTTTGAAGAACAGCATAAATATAATTGCTCAAATAATTGCCCATATTGCTACTCAATTTTTTACCAGCGGAGTTGTGCCAACCAGAATGAAAATCGCCAAAGTGATCCCAATTTTTAAAACCGGAGACGAAAATCTATTTAATAACTATAGACCGATAAGTATCTTACCAGTCTTTTCAAAAATTTTAGAAAAACTAATGGCAAATAGAATTGTAAACTATCTGAATACATTTGATATTCTATACCAACATCAATATGGTTTCAGAAAAAAACACAGCACCATACATCCTGTTATGCAACTTCTTAAACATATTGGCATCGAAAATAACAAACCAACTAAAGACATAACATTAGCAGTATTTATTGATTTTTCAAAAGCATTTGATACCATAAACCACAGTATACTGTTAACTAAACTGGAAAGATATGGATTCAGGGGAATTAGTAATGATTTGTTTAAAAGTTACTTATCCGACAGAACTCAGTACACGAAATATGGTGAATATAAATCTGAAATGAGTCAAATAACATGTGGAGTCCCCCAGGGCTCTGTACTCGGTCCCATTCTATTCCTGCTGTATATAAACGATATCTGTCGCTCAACATTGCTGAACATACTTTCTTTTGCAGATTACACTACAGCCTACGCGTCTGGTTCTAATGCAAATATATTAGCTAACCACATAAATGATGAATTAAGTAAACTAAGTGATTGGTGCTCAGCTAACCAGCTTGTCCTGAATGCAAGTAAAACTACATATGTCCTTATAAACCCAACTCGTAATACGGGAGTCCAAGAAAATCTAAATATACATATACAAGACAAAACGATAAAACGAATAGGACGCAATGAAACAGAAAAATCACTGAAATTTCTTGGCATTTACATTGACGATAACCTTTCGTATAGTGCTCACATTTCGCAACTGTGCTCTAAAATAGGACGAATAAATTACTCTTTAAACAAGGTGAAAAAATTTCTGCCACATAGGGCCATGAAAACACTATATTTCGCCCTCATCCACAGTCACCTGTTATATGGCATACATATATGGGGTAGCTTCCGAGCAATTAGGAAAATCTTCATCATGCAGAAACGCTCAGTTCGCATTATTAATAATTCAAAATATAATGCCCATACTGATCCCCTGTTTGCCAAAGATGATATACTCAAAATTAATGATTTGTTCAAACTTCAAGCCTGCCTCTTCATTTTCGATTGGGAAACGGGGGAATTTCCTTCGCCATTTCATTCCTTCTATAAACAATTAGGACATACCTCAGAAAGAGCTACGAGGCAATCAGATCTATTATATATTGGTAGAACCCGTACCAGGGCACTAGAAAAACTTCCAATCCACGCCTTTTCCAAAGTATGGAATGAGCTGGACCCAGAAATAAGAACAACAACAAACAGAAAATTATTCAAAAGATTGCTGACACAAAAATATCTTTCTCAGTATACAAATAGCGTAGAATGTGACAATCCTTATTGTCAAGACTGTAGGTTGTAGCTACAGACTGTCATCCTTTCATATCTTTCACAAGTATGTAAATAATCAGGGTTCTAGGTAGTTTAGACATTATAATAAGGCCATCTCCCTCTATTATTAGTTTTTATCTCTTTCAAATTCAACACATGATACAACACTACCTGCCTGGGAATAAAAAAATTAACACAACAGCAACGCCAAATCATCTGTCTGTTATCTCGTCTTACAAAACATACTTTGTCTGGCCCGCCAAGTCCCGAATTTCCGATGTCAAAACAGTGAACAATAAACCCTACATGTGCAGTTATCCAGCTTTATCAATAACAATACGCTCCCGGTTGTGTATAGTGCTAATAACAAGGCCAACCAACATATGTGGGAGTTGAAAGGTAGACAGCCAATCTGGCTATTTCATCTCCCTACGGTATAGATACTGATTCCATGTTGTTTTGTAAATGCATTTCTAATACAAGCTATGATAATGTATTTCTATGAATCATAATTATCATGTATTGCATTTTATCTATACCGTTAAATAAAAAATCTAATCTTATCTAATGCCTGGAAAGAAATAAATCAGTGGTCCGTAGGAATGCACTGTCGTGTGATTGAACTGTTGCATCTTCTAGAATGAACTGTGACTTTTCACACGTTTATAAAATAGGATACAGGTTTCCCCAACACACTAAAACTCACAAACACCGCATTGGAGCAGGTAAACCAAATTGGAACGTTTGCAATCTGCTCCGCCAAAAATTCGCTTTTTTTTCTCTCCACTACTGGTGCTGAAGCAGAAATCATCTGTAAGCATCATCACACAAGTATTACAACGAGCCTTTTCATAAGTTTGGCTAACTCTAAGTTCGGAGCCGACTGGCTCGAGAGTAGCACGAACAAGAATGTCGCGAATATTTATTGGCCATTCAAAAAGCAACAAGAGATGGCTTGAGGAATATCTTAGCCAAAGCTTGATCATTTTCAAGGAGCGTCAGATATTTCTGAAGGATGCTGGAAAGGCTTGGATGATCTGGATGAAATGTGATAACGAACGGCAGACACACAATTTGGACTTTGGAGTGACACATCATTACATGACAAACTATCACCTTTGACGACAGCAATGTCCACTGACTACTGCTTGTAATGTCAACTCCCAAGTTTTACAGCCGGCCTATTCACAAGTTTGGGTAACTCAGATTAATGAAGGCAGCTTCTTTATCAGCTGGGTCAGAGCCAATCCTTTTGATTTCTATGACAAATCTATATGGAATGTTCCTTACAATTTTTTTTAGGATGGCAATTGGATGGAAGCAGGTACTGGTGTGAGTCAGAAGTTTTGCAATACAAATTGGTAACAATGCATATATTGTCAATGAGTGACTTGATGTCAAGGAATGTAATGCTCTCTTATGAAACTTCAGCAGTGAATTTTATGGTATGGTGAGAGGTATTGCACACGGAGATAAATTCCATGAGATCAGCGTCTGCTTCAGCCACTTGCAGTTAATAGCAACAATAAACCGTAGCCATGAGGTAGACAATGCAGTTGGTGAAGAAAATAGACTGAGATCCTTGAGACACCGCCTAAAATTGTCGGCATACCATGGAGCCATGTATGTGTCCATGGCCGTTCCACAGACCTGAATGTAGTTTACACCATTGAATTAAACATTATTCATTTTTAGAACAACTGTGATGAGATCTACAATGTTTTCCGATGGTGGGGTCACGGCAAGTACATGTACAGCCCCTCCCTGCAGGCTTTGATACCATAGTAGTCTGAGATGTTAGTGTTGAGAGAAACTACATCCATAATTATAAGGTGCCATCTGGAAGTTTATCCATTTCTCTGAGGTATTGAGTGGTATAAAATTCGAGCTGTCTGAACTTATGAAATCTCACCAATTACAAGCGCTATGAAGACAAGAAGAAATTATCACTCACAACAACCTCAAAAGGTCAGTTACACACACGAAAAGCAGACGACAAATGCAAACAAAATTCTTGATTAACTAATTGTTTTCATTTTGTGTCTAAAACAAAGGTTATGACCCCTCATTGGAACGAGCTCGACGAGCTCGTTCCAACGATGGGTTATAACCTATGTTTTTGTGACGAAAAATTAAAAATAATGAAAATTAATTAGCGATTTTTTAGAATAGCGCTGGCTGGTTCTGGCCGTTATGTTGGGTAAAGGTTAATGCGCGTATGATAAAATTCAGTACATTTTAACATCTCTATGCATCATAGGTTAACCTCTAACTGTTATTGTGAAGTTTGTGTATTGAGTTTAAGATTAAGCTCGTTATTTCTAAAGTTTAATTGCTCCACTAATTACTCGGGTCTGTCAATAAGGTTTCAGAAGGTCATACGTTTTTTTCTGTTTTTCTGTTTTTGTAGTATTAATGCATGATGTATCTAATTGGCAATTTTGTCAGTGCGTTGGAATCTGAAAAACAATTTTAAAGGATAATAGAGTGAAACAGTAATTGCTTTGGCAATACAATTAGTCCAACAATTTGAGAATTCCATTTTGTCCATGGTCCTGGAATAACCTTGTACACATGACCATCAATAAATGAGATTACTGTTACTAAAAATAATATGTACCTTGACTATAGTCGTACAGCGTAACCAGTAAAAGATGTGACAATTCTCAGAAACAGCGTCTTACATTATATATTCGACTAGAAACCACTCGTACCATGTCATATTTATTGTTGTTACAAGGCAATTCTTCCATCACACGAAACCAAATAGATATTAAACAGTATATGACCAATAGGGCACACTCGCTATCGTAATGGCGACCAATGGTATTTCTGACAATAGCTATCAGTCCCAAACACAGAGGTTATTTTTGAGGGGCTTCGGGTGCTGCTATTATAACACGCAACCATTAAAAATTAAACCACATCCTTCTTTTCTCGCAGTAGCTAAGATGTTTGTGAGTGCTTTGGGGGGAGCTCGTAAATCTGGGGTTTGGTCGGGTGCGTGTAGGTATTTATTTGTTGGTGTTTAAGGTCACATACTTATACACAATGCCTAATCGTAACCGTGACAGGTTTACGGGTGGAGGATGCCGGATTATATATAACTGTCAACTCCTCAACATTCTAACTCTGTTCAAGCTCCGCTCAAGTAGGGTTACAGCGGTTGAAGACATGTGCACCAAGGACGTGCAGTACACCTTAGTACACGGCGTCATCGTGCCCCCATGTAGGTAACTGGGATAAAGTGCCTTGCCCAAGGACACAACACGGGTCTCCCCGGACGGGATAGAACTCGGGAGGGTGCGTGTAGTTGAGGGAGGTAGGGCAGTTGTGTATGTGAGATGGGTTAGTTAGATGATAGGTGTGCTTGTTTCCAATGTCTGAGTATGTGTTTCGTCTCATACTTATCCTGAAATGAGTGAAACAAAAATACTCTTAAATTAAAAAACGTAATCCAGCAATATATTTCCTTCCCGACGTCTGTACACGTGTTTTTCCATCTTCGTAAACATGTATTTTTGTTTTTCCCTCCAGCTGAAGTGGAATGAGGCATTGTGTTGTCTTGAAAACGTATTGTTTAAACAAATGAAAGAAATCGTTAGCGTTTCGAAAGACGTGGCAATTTAACTACTGATAAATTGTCACGTCTTTTAAAACGCAAATGACCAAGTGCAGTCATTTATACACATCGGTCGAAAATATAATTTTGGAAAACACAATTGTAGAAGTTTTATAGTATTGGTCTCAATATTGCCTGTTATTATACAGGTTCTATACCCAGTTCTATAATATATCAAGCTATTAGGCAACTAGTCTAAATGTTTAGGGAATTCGTCTCAGGCATGGCCTGATGCCAGACTAGCCCTTAAATGGTCCATTGCCTTTGTTTTTGATTCACTCGTCTGAAATATTTCAATTGGTCGGATTGGCGAATCTACGATTCGTTGGCCCGACTAGCTGATTTATTCAGAACCCAGAATCTAAAAATAAAAACAATAAACATTAATTTTCGTTGAATCAATGCAAGACGTTTAGATTTGATTTGACGGAATGTTTGATGACACTTCCAATATAAATCAACACTCACTATAACCGTAGTTAGATGAGTATGTTACAAAGTTCCACTAACTGTGTTAGTATTTTGTTGGTTTCAAGATGAATTAAATAGTTATTGACTGGAATATCTACAAATAGAACACAAACACGTATATGTATACCCTTGTGAGTGAGTGTATGTATACCTTTGTGAGTGAGCATATGTATACATTTGTAAATGAGTATATGTGTACCTTCGTGAGTGAGTATATGTATATATTTGTGATTGAGTATATGTATACCATTGTGAGTGAGTATATGTATACATTTGTGAGTGAGTATATGTATACCTTTTGTGAGTGAGTATATGTATACATTTGTGAGTGAGTATATGTATACATTTGTGAATGAGTATATGCATATCTTTGTGAGTGAGTATATGTTTATCTTTTGTGAGTGGGTATATGTATACCTTTTGTGAGTGAGTATATGTATACCTTTGTGAGTGAGTATATGTATACCTTTGTGAGTGAGTATATGTATACATTTGTGAGTGAGTATATATATATACCTTTGTGAGAGAGTATATATTTATTTGTGAGTGAGTATATGTACATATTTGTGAGTGAGTATATGTATACCTTTGTGAGTGAGTATATGTATACCTTTGTGAGTGAGTATATGTATACCTTTGTGAGTGAGTATATGTATACATTTGTGAGTAGGTATATGTATACATTTGGAGTGAGTATATGTATACATTTGTGAGTGAGTATATGTATACCTTTAGAGCGAGTATATGTATACCTTTGCAGTGAGTATATGTATACTCAATACTCGAGACTTGGCAATACTCGAGAAACGTTACTACCGCGGCGACATGAGATGTTTGTTGCTAAGTGTAAGTGCTAAGGTTGTGGCTATAGGCAGCGAATAACAACTGCTAAGGTTATTTTCTATTTTTTGGCGAGGTGACTCCAAAAGGTTTGTTTCAATCTTAAAGAAACTTGGCAATGCTCTATAAAAGTTAATGTTGCGGCGACGTGCGATGTTTCTGTAAGCGCTATGGTTATATGTGTATGCGTGATTCAAGCTGAACGTGTTATTTTCCCCTGTCTTGACGTTATATGCATCGTATGATCACAAGTGTTGCGACAATCGAAAATAAAGTTCGGAAGGCACCACAACTTTCATTGCTACGTCAACGTGTGAGTATTATGCGTGGCACACAAAGGAAGCATATTTTTTTTTTTTTGGGTGGGTGGGGGGGGGGGGGGGCGTTGTTTGAGTTGGAAGGTTTTTCCTCGGTCACAAATAAATTTGGTAATATTGGAGAAACATCTATAGCACGCCCGCTGAGAAGTTTTGCCTCTGTAAGTGTTATGGCAATGGCTGTAGGCTGGTCAGGCCGTGTTTTGGGCACCAAAACAGCAACAAATTGACGTAAAAATATCGAACATGAGGTTAAATCCCTCCCCCCCCCCAATAAATAAAATAAAATAAAATAAACTAAAAACAGCTAAAAACAAGCTCTACAACATAAACGACACTAAATTTTTACTTAATACCAAATTTTTGCAACGTTGAAATTTTACCGTAACAGTCCCAGACGAATTTTTCTTCAGATATAAACTGATTGAATTATTAGATATGTTTTTATTGGAGACTATGCTTACATATGAATATTGAGAAGGAGAGATGAATAACATGGTCGATATTAAACATTAATGAAAAAAACATCAGTCTGACGTTATTGAGAGTAAAGGTTAAACTTTGGAATTGTAGCAACTACATTTAATACAGACATCATCGACGTTACAATATACGAAATTTCATAGCTGTATGTATTATTAATAGAAAGCTATACGTTAGAAAAGGAAAAATGTCCATAAAAACCACAAAATTGAAGTGACATTAAAACCTTTAAGAAGGCGTTTAATCAAAACAAAAAAAAAACACGTGTCTCTTACAGTTTGCAGCTCTACAACATATTACAATTTTATGAAAATCGACCGATATTTAACCCTTTACCTAACATGAAAAGCAGACGTCACTTGAAAAATAAATTCTTCAATAACTATTTTTTTTCATTTCTTGTCTCAAAAACATAGGTTATGACCCCTCATTGGAACGAGCTCGTTGAGCTCATTCCAATGAGGGGTCATAACCTATGTTTTGGAGACAATTTTTAGAACATTTTACTTGTCAACATACAACAATGAATTTGGAATTAAAAGCGCCGACTCATCAAAAAAAATCGTCCTGGACGAATCGATTAACAAGGTTTTTCGGAAAAGTTACGGCGGTCCCACACAAACATTATTTCATAAAACTACTTCTTTCACGAACAAAGAGTTGAAAAGGTAATTTTTGTCCCAGAATACTTCTTTTTAGGGGTAGTATTTAAATGAACCTGGTCTAACATCGTTATGTAGTGAGCCATGATGAGGCATTTACAAGTGATTTGTTCAAAACCAAACTTTCTAGTTTGAAAAGCAATCAGTGTGTCAAGATAAGAGACCCATCTCCAGATACATCTGGCTTGTATACCCGGTAAAAGATTTCAATTGTCCAGTTGTTTGATGAGCTAATCGGGCATTGGTGTGGTTAAATTATATAATCTTATTTATGTCATAGCCTGACCGTTATTGCGGCCATTAAACTCATACTTTAACCCTTTGAACACTGGTGGTATCTTCCATATCAGTTCAATGGCACCAATTGGAAGAGATCATATTAATTTTTTGGGTTAGACCAATTAATATTTTCAACGTGCAGCCTCAGGGCTGCATGTTGAAAATATTGATTGGTCTACATTACACATTTACCTTGTATCCATTCCACTTAATGACATTATGACATAGCTTGTGACCCGGCCGGAAAATAACCTTTGAGGTTCAAAGGGTCAATTCAGCGATATATCATATTCATTCATATATTCATTAACGTTAAGGAAGAAGACCGATGTGTGTACAGCTAATGCGAAGTAAATATGCCACAACGCTAGAAGCAATCAGGGGGTGAGCTTGGGTGGATGAGGATCAAGGACAGGGTAGACCTGTTGAAACTCGGTTATCTTAATTATTTGGTAAATCTCCCCGACAGCCGATGGTGTAAAGTAATGTTCCTGAAAATTTTCAACTCAAATATCAAAACGGGGTGGATGGTCCAAGTGAGGGAGCTAGTAGAGAACTACTCATTGGAGATCTCGGACCTTGACGTTGGGGCAAACCAGGGTAAAAAATCGTCAGAGAAAGGGTCATGGGGGATTGTAACCGTAATTGGCGAGAGGGGGTCAAATCAAAGAGGTCTTTGGGTGGCCTGCGTGATAAAGAGAAGTCAGGTTTTGAAGAGTATCTTTGGGGGTCACTGTTGTTCAAGCTGAGGTCGCGATCCCTGGAGCTGAGGGGAAAAATTGGGAAAGACGGTGAAAGGGAGTGCCAGATGTGTAACTTGGGCATGGTGGAGACCCTGGAACACTTTCTTCTAGAATGCCCAAAGTACCAGTCTAAAAGAATGAGATTCACTGGGAGTATAATGGGGAAGTGGGATGGGAGAATGAAGGACATGTGGTTGGGGGAGAATCAAAGGAGAGGGTTATTATGCTAATCGGAGAGATTGGGAAGAATGGGGCAAGGGATGTCATCAAGCAGTTCGTCGTCTCCGAGTGTTGGGAGGAGAGGAGAAGCATGGGAATAGGGGGCAGTTGGGAGTACAGGGGTAAGCAAGGCCTTCTCATTCGAGAACCGCGACAAATCAGCGGCTGGCCAAAGTGTTATTATTATTATTAATAATCATTAACAGTGACTTGGGAGATGAACAATTAAATGAAAAACAAAACAGAACAAAATTAAAAAACAAATCGCCCACTGACTTCGGTTCGTAACTTTCAAACTTTGAACCCTGGAATCGGTTAGTGAATTTTCAAACTTTCTATCGCTGCGTCAATAAAATAATATTACTGAATATTTCAAAGCACACCATCTTCAAAAAGTAAAAGTAAACCCTACCAAATATCAAGGCGTGTCCAATCATTTTGTTCTCTATAAATGTACAAGTAAACCCTACCAAATATCAAGGCGTAT
This sequence comes from Pictodentalium vernedei, assembly GCA_031216915.1. Lineage (NCBI taxonomy): Eukaryota > Metazoa > Mollusca > Scaphopoda > Dentaliida > Dentaliidae > Pictodentalium > Pictodentalium vernedei. The sequence continues at coordinate 340,162,830 of CM062288.1, read as the reverse complement.
CCATTCATTCTATTCTCTATAAATGTACAAGTAAACCCTACCAAATATCAAGGCGTATCCATTCATTCTGTTCTCTATAAATTTAAACGTGGACCTAATTTACTTATTTGCTTATTCATTGGTGTTTAAGGCCACATATTTCTGCGCAATAGATAATCATGACCACGACAGTTTTACGGGTGGAGGAAGCCGGAGTACCCGGAAAAAACCACCGAGCAACGATGAGAAAACTGTCAGCTCCCCAACATACCAACTCCACACAAGCAGGGTGAGCATTTGTTGAAGACAAATGCACCATCGACGTGTAGTGTGCCTTAGTACACAACGCCACCGTGGCCCCACGTGGGCAATGGGGAGTGGACCTAATTAACATCATAAATATTCTGCAAAACGATTGTAGCCACCAGAGAGAATAAAGCAACATCACAAAACGTAATATTTACTAGTCTTGGTTCCCATATAAACTCCTTTCATCCCAGAATAATAACAAAATATAACTTCATTTCCATATCTACCCTCCAGTCTATAAACTAACAATGGCTTCAAAGTTGGACACCAACCACCAAGATACCTAACAAAAAACCCAAAATAAACTTTCGTCTGAGTTCTGTATATAGTTTTAACAAAACATATGAAATCACAAAAAATATATGTTCCATCATCATACAGCCTGTCTCTGTCACTATTTATGTATTTATTTATTTATTGGTGTTTAAGGTCACATACTTCGGCGCAATGGCAAATCACGACCGCGACAGTTTTACGGGTGGAGGAAGCCGAAGTACCCGGAGAGAACCACCGAGGAACGGCGAGCATCTGTCAGCTCCTCAATATACTAACTCAACACACGCAGGGTTAGCATTGGTTGAAGACCATCGACGTGCAGTTCGCCTTCGTGCACAATGAAGAAGAAGAAGATATTTATATCACTGGGCACGTTTTGCCACACACAAGCATTGATGGGCCCTATAGAAAACGCAGTTTGTTATAGAGCTAATGAGGCATCTTGTTATCGGGTTTTGAACCAGGCGAAAAATAAATTCTTCAACTCATTTTCCTAAGTTTATAATGAAATTTATGTAGCTCGCTCAGAAACATGTCTCAACCGCCGCAACCTTTTTCCCGACTTCTCGAAATTGCCGACAGTTATTTAAAAAACTTACTTTTATGTCTGTGTAAAATGAGACTGTTGAATGTGCTCTCATTGCACGTGGCAATACACATTAAATATTTATAATATATTTAGTTATTATTGACAAACCACTAGTAATGAATTTGGAAAGCTGATGCCGCGGTACTGATTTTCGTGCAAGGTAAACACTTTTGCATTTGATGAAGTGAACGACCTTTACCCTTTGAACTCATAAGACCTATTTTTCGGTTCATGGCATAAGTTCGTACCATTTTTATCTTATTATAGGAGGTCTGTACACGGGACAGTGATGATACAATGATATTATAGGAGGTCTGTACACGGGACAGTGATGATACAATGATATTATAGGAGGTCTGTACACGGGGCAGTGATGATACAATGATATTATAGGAGGTCTGTACACGGGACAGTGATGATACAATGATAACTACAGTCTGTAGCCCGACAGCTGCAGACTGCAGTTATTATTTTATCCTCCCTGTGTAATGATATTGCACTGTCTCATTTCACTGTAAGTGTACAGAAAGACTATACCATTCTTGGAAACGAAGTTTCAAATGCTTAACCTGCGAGTTCAGCATTCGCGTCAACATGTGTCATTGAAGGAGGTAGTTATTGTTTTGATTGACTTAACAACAACGTCCTGGGGAAGGGGAGAAATGACTTACGGAGTGTTTTGAATTGTATACAGATCAGTGATCTGCTAAAGGTCCTGTTTAGATGTTAATTCACTAAAATAATTTCGTAATTTCTCTATGAACTGGAAAAACGTTAGAAGAGACTCTCTATATAATGACTTGTCCATAAATATAGGTTTGATATTCAATACTGGAAAATCACATTGCAAAAATAGGAATCAATTCTGGAATGTAAAAGTGGTATTGTTCTAACAAAACTGACCCAAATTCTGTACCAAATTGCAGAAAACACCAAACACTGAAACAGAGAAGAATATAGACAAAATCAAGACAGACAACACTTCAATAATTACCAGGCAACCACTACTGAAGACAGCATAGAATATCTTCCAAGACCAATAAACTAAACGTCACATTTAGCGATTATCGATAAGCCGCTGCAGTCGAAAGACAGGTCGGAGTGTTTATTAACAAATTGCTTATTTCCCGAGGAGCGAAGAAAATTGAGAAAAAAATACTTGAATACGAGCACTCTTTGGGGATGCCCCGCGGTTATTGCGAGGAGACAAATAAATTAATGACGTTTTGACTTATTGAATAATCTTCAGGCCATTGGTAAATCTGATTTTGACCTTTTAACCATTCAACGTTTTATTCACAAATCAATTTATTCATATCAGCTTCAATGGCACAAACCCACATATTCATTCGCGATTCTATCTTATCATCAAAATCAAGAGCGAACTAACGCATGCTTCAGACAGACGCACCTGGGATAGAGTGACTGCAGTATAAGAAACGAGCCGCAACACTTTAGCCGTATCTATAAGTGTTAAACTTAATATCTGTGGCTCTTATTGGTGTATCAGCGTGCCTATAAATACACTGATGGACTAAAGCCTCGCTTCAGTTAAGTTAGAAAGATTTAAAACTGATTTGTGCATATCGCCTCTCTGCGGTTCCCTGCAGGTGTTCCAAAATTCGCAATGGACAAGCAGGCCATCCACGAAGCAAAATAACATAAGCGGGAGGCAAAAGGGCCGAAATTCCTTATCAGCTCATTTGTGAGCTTCCGTTGTTGCTGTTGGTCACTGGGACCTATTTTAGTCGTAGAAGAGAATACGTATATCACAGCAGTAACAAGTAGTGGATATGATTGGTCTACAGGGATGGTAGCAGAATACCTTGCAACTCTATATGCCTTCCTCCTCCCCCCCCCCCCCCCCCCCCCACTCCACCCTCCTTCAAAAAAGACAAAACAGAACAAGTTCATCGACGCTTACAACTTCCCTCATCGGTATTGGTGGGTGACATGCACTGCAAAAAAATATAGGTTCTCTTTAGAACCCAAACTGGTTCTAATCTTGTCCCTGAGTTGGAACCAGTTCTGTTTAAACATTATTTATTTCAAATCAAATAAATTTACCAAGAATAGCATTCAATTTTAACACAATATTACATGAACTGAAGTAGATTCAGCAGTAAACTTGGAGCTTATTCAACGCAGTCGCCAAACATTTTGAAACAAAGGAGATATGAACAGTTGGCATATCGAACCAGTTTTGGTTCTGTATAGAACCAAAACTGGCTCGGTATGCCAACTGTTCATATCTCCTTTACTTACTAATGATTTGAGACAACCTCGTACAAGCTCTAAACTTACGGTTGAAGCCCCCTCAATTTATGTTTAATTCTATTAATATTTAATGTTAATCTTTATAAATTTATTTGATTTGAAAGAAATACTGTTTAAACAGAACTGGTTCCATCTCAGGGACAAGATTAGAACCAGGTTTGGTTCTAAAGATAACCTATATTTTCTGCAGTGTGGAAGCTGTTACGCTGCAACCACGGTCACAGCGTAACAGCTTGCACATCGCCAAGCGTCATAGTGCTCACCGACAAGGCCAGCATTAAGTTTGAAAAAAGGCATCAACCTCCATTTCGGCACGTTTTTGTAAATAATAACTAATCTTCGTTTGCTGCTCAAATTCAAGTCGCTTCACCTTGAAGATGTAAACATGACTTTGAACATTCTGAAAAGAGTTTCCTCTTCACAGAGATCTAACATTGTATTTTAGAAAGCAACCAGTGATTGCGAGGCTTTTGGAAACTGAATACGATCATGAATAGTTTTGCTTTTCGATGTTGTAGTTGTTGAGTATCTTCAATTTACAGGAACGAGTGCCACCCCCCCCCCCCCCCGCCCCCACCACCAACCACCAACAAGATGATGAAAGCCGGAACACAAAACTGTTTTTGACGAATGAGCATTCAATCAAACCAACTGAACAGAGAGAGATAAGTGATTCCTCACAGATTATGTGGACTTCAAAAGAAACGCTGTCAAAATATGAGCCAGAAAGTTCTTTGTTTTAAACTTTGAGAGTGTTTTAGACGTTTTTCGTTGAACATGGTTTATTGCTTTGCAAAAATTACACTCACATTTTAATAGATATTACGCGGGGTGAATGTCCATGGCATACCCGAGTACTCACAAACTGTACAGTAGGTGGAGAGTGTATTATCACTAAATCGCCCGCAGAGTGGAGATTCCACACAAACAATAATTGAAAATTTGTTGCAAAGCATAACAAGCACAAGCAAAGTTTCAGCCAATGGACCTCCGGGTTAAACCCGGAGGTCCATTGGCTGAAACATTGCTTGTGTTTTTAGTCAATATATACAAAATTTGAAAGTTATAGTTTGTGTGATAACTCCACTCCGTGGGTGATTTAGTTACAATCCACTCTCCACGTACTGTATATGGCTTACTTGTTTGCTCGCGAATATAACAAAATAATCTAAAATAGCATGTTTGATGCTCATAACTTCTGAGGTTCACAATTTTAAACTCAAACTGTCCGATATAAAGCGACGTAAAAAGAATGAGAAGACTGGAGAAAGATAATTAACTGTGACCAGTAAATACGAGTCTGTGTGAAAATGGTGAAAACATCAGAACTAAACTTTGTAGAAAGATCGTTTGTAACTATTATTGTTAGAACTAAACTATAGAAATATAGTTTATAACGATTATTGTTAGAAGTAGACTATATAGAAATATAGTTTATAACGATTATTGTTAAAAGTAGACTATATAGAAAGATAGTTTATAACGATTATTGTTAGAACTGGAATGCATTTATTTATCTGAACCATAAATGTATTTTTGTGACCAGCTATTGAAGGTTTTTTTTTACAGAAGTGAGATGAACTATTTCAAGAAACCGGAACGGAATGACATCTGGGCATCGCATTTAATGTGATCTATCAAAGAACCAGAACTGGAATTACAGTGCAAAATGTTTGACCCCGTCGACTTTGGGGGAATTTTCATTTACATATGAACTTTAAGAATGCATAAACGGGTCTTAACAGCGATTAGCAATAACTGCAACATGTAATCAATAACCATATGCGACTGGAAAGAGCTTAGCACATATTGTGAACCTTCAATGAGTTCCAACTTGATTTTCAAAGGTTTCAGGTTGATATTATTTATTTATTTATTTATTTATTTATTTATTTATTTATTTATTTTTATTTATTTATTTATTTATTTATTTATTTATTTATTTATTTATTTATTTATTTATTGGTGTTTAAGGTCGCATATTTCTGCAAATTGACTAATCATGACCACGACAGTTTTACGGATGGGGAAGCCAGATTACCGAGAGAGAACTACCGAGCAACTGTCAGCTCCACAACATACGAACTCCAAACAAGCAGGGTTAGCATTGGTTGAAGACAGGTGCACCGCAGACGTGCAGAAGGCCTTAGTACACAATGCCACCGAGTCTCCTCGTGGGCAATGAGGGTGAAATGTCTTACCCGAGAACACAACGCGGTTACTGCAGGTGGGATTCGAACTGAGGACCTCTCGGCTTGTAGCCTGCACCTCTTCCTACTGAGGCATAGCGCCTCTTTCAAATTGATAATGTCATACTATGCTTCAGATTTCAACAAGACCATCATTCAAAATATATAGAGGAATATCTATTGTTTTTTAATGGACACCACAAGTGTTCGCGAAAAATAAACATTTGTCTCGGTCACTCATGGGATAATTTTCGGTGTTCACTCAAAAACACTAGATTTTCTTTTTATTATAGGCTTTTTATAAGAATATGATCATTCCTATCTATAATTCCACTCGTTTCAACCCTGAATTGATGCATGAGAGTGAACAGCTGATCGCTGCCTATTCACGCTACGATGATCTTTCTCAGTCCGCTTAAGGAAATATACTTCCAATGTACTTCCATTAATATTCGTCATATCTGGGTCGGAGTTTATTACACAACCCATGCATTAAAATTCATTGGAATGGCGTAATCATATTTCGCTCGAGCCTACTGCTCTCGCGAAATATGACAACGCCATTCCAACTCGTTATGTAAAACACCCACCGATTCAAACACACATCACGTTCTGTCTATTTATGCACACAGAATGATAACAATAAACATATATCATATGTGTAATAAAGTATAGCACTGCTAATTCCGTAGGGGTATTCCCCCAAATGACCTTGATTGAGCAGTACCTGAAAATGTCAACATTGACCAACAGAACGCGTGGAAATTCAGTCACTGTCATTGTCAAATACACAAATACGCTTGAAACGCGTCTGATTAAAGCTTACATTCTGTTCATTACTTTTTTGTGGTTGTGGGAAGCCTGGATATATATACATTCACTATCTCACTGAAGGCATTACCGCAAAACATGGACTTTGCCAAGTTTCCAGAATTCTCGCAGACATCCTCAGGGGCCAACTTGTAAGGATTTGGTCGATACGCGGAACATGTAGCGTCTTGCGATCCGATTCAGCTGGCAGGTGTTATGCATCAATTCTAGGTAAATGCGTGTTATATTTTACTTGGAAATATTAGGTATCCACTCAAAAACACCAGATGTTGTTTCTTTATACGTTTTAAGATCAAATTGATGGTTCCCAGTGATAATTTGACTAGTATTCACCTTGCTTTGAAAGCCGCCATTTTGATTGATACCATAAAAGTGAAAATTTCTATATCATAACAGTGGGGGGCATACGATTTCTATCTTTCCGCAATTTTTTCGATAATCTATCATTTAGCGTATAAGATATTCCTCGATTCACTTTTTAACCGTAGGTTATACCTTGCGCTAAAAGTGGAAGCGGTCCAAACATTTTTGAACTGCGTTTCTTTCACAATAGTCGGCTCCGCGCAGTTTTCTTAGTGATGAAATGCCTTATGAATTAGGGGGTTGTAAATGCAACTTCCAGCAATGCAAAATGCTTCCAGTAACCCCCGGTGACCCCGTGACCTCGACCCATAATTTGAACCTCCAGCGTATTTCGATTCATTTAATGTTTATCCAAGTCCTTAAGGTTATACCACGCTAGAGATATGAGCGTGACCAAGTTTCAAAAGTTTTTGGCTCCTCCCACCTTTGTTGAGTGTAGAGATACATGTATGAATTTTGGAAATGCACTGGAGGGCCATAACATGCGATTTCCAGCAATTCTGCTGATGCACCTGAATGACCCTTGGGAAACCTAATTTGCCATGATCCATATTTTGAACCTGCATTGAGATCTCACTTATTTAATGTGAGTCCCAGGTCCATAGGTCATAACATGCTTGAAATATAAGTATGACCCACTATCAAAATTCTTTGTGAGTGTAAAAATACAGTAGGAACTTCGGAAATGCATTTGGGGTAAACAGATGTGATATCCATCAATTCTTAAAAATACACTCAATGACACTGGATAACTCCTCGGTGACCTGAGTAACCTTGACCAATATTTTCATCCTCCAACTAGTTTCAACTCATTTGGTGTTGATACCGGGTCTATAGATCATATCGTACTTGAGATATAAGCTTGTATAACTTTCCAACTATTTGGCTTGTCCACCTTTCTTTGTACAAAAATGCGTGTTTGAACTTTGTGAATGTATTAGAGGGTCGAGGGCGCTGAGGCTCAGTTGGTAGAGGTGCAGGCTGCAAGCCGAGAGGTTCTCGGTTTGAATCCCACCTGCGGCAACCGCAAAACACTTCACCCCATTGCCCACGTGCGGGCACGGTGACGCTGTGTAATAAGGCGTACTGCACGTCGATGGTGCACGTGTCTTCAGCCAATGATAACACCGCTTGTGTGAAGTTAGTATGTTGGGGAGCTAACAGTTGCTCGCCGCTGCTCTGTGGTTCTCTCCGGGTACTCCAGGTACTCCGGCTTCCTCCACCCGTAAAACTATCGAGGCCATGATTAGGCATTGTGCGGAAATATGTGACCTTAAACAGCAGTAAATAAATAAATAAATAAATAAATAAATAAATAAATAAATAAATAAATAAATAAATAAGAGGGTCAAACAAAAGATGCAATTTTCAGCAATTCTGAAAAATGCACACAATGAATCCTGGGTCACCCCAGTGACCTAGACCCATATTTTGAACCTTTATTGAGTTTCCACTCATTTAGAGTTTGCTCTAGGTCCATAAATCATACTCAGTTTGAGATATGAGCGTAACCCAACTTCAAATTATTTGGTCCCGCCCACTTTTTGGGGTGTAAAAATACATATATGGACTTCAGAAATTCATTAGGGCGACATAAAATGCGATTTTTATCAATTCTGAAAATTGCACTCAGTGTCCCACATCATTGACCTTGACTCATATTTTGAACCTCCAGCGAGTGTCAGCTCATTTGGTGTTGTCCCAATGCCCATAAGCCATGCCATGCCTGGGATTATAGCAAATATCGCTTAGTACTGTCTAGAAGGTATAGTGAAACATAGGACTTCTGCCAAATATTTGATTGCCATAATTCAGCAATTCATTAGTATGGATTTATATTTTTTTTTCTTTGAAAAAAAACAACATTAAAGGCGTCAGAGGTCACTTGAAGCGTCACTGGAACTGAGATAAATAGAAGATCTCATTGATGTCTATCTGTATTCAGAGCAGCAATATGAAATGATTCTTAAATTTGTTTTGAAATCCATTAAGTAAAATCTTGGGAAACCATACTGAAGTTTTAAGAGGGTTAAAAACACACCATTTATATACTTCATTTTAATCATTTCGCTGCTGTGCAATTTGGTAATACCTTGTGCTGAACCATATATTGGAGGGAATGGGGTTAAAGTGAAAAAAATGAAAGCGCCAATAACGTTCACGTATTTGTAAATTTAAAACTGTTATTATACAGTACGTGGATAGTGTATTATCACCAAATCACATCTGGAGTGGCGATTCCACCCAAGCAATAATTGCAGATTTGTTGCAACCCATAACAAGCACAAGCAAAGTTCCAGCCAATGAACCTCCGGGTTAAACCCGGAGGTCCATTGGCTGAAACATTGTTTGTGATTTTTGTCCATATGTGCAGAATTTGAAAGTGATACTTTGGGTGATACCTCCACTCTACGGGTGATTTTATTACAATCCATTCTCCACGTACGGTATATTGGAACAACGTTGACTGATTTCAACAATGTTTCCAAAACTACTCCCAGCCACACTCCAAAAATCTATCGCTATTTCTCTTTGGCTGGTGTCCATTCACGCCTAACGATTTAGTGAATATTACTGTTATGAAAAAATATAAGTACAAATTTGGACAGATTTGCAAAACAGCTGGGAGAAACTGTTTTAAAAAAATTTCGAAGCATGTCAAGATGTCCGAAGATTTACCGAAATAAAGTTGACCTATTTAGATATAGACCAGACAGCAACAGGACTGGGTTAATGTTGTGGTTGAAAATGTTTGTTTTTATAATAAGATCTCATTTTTGGTTAACTAATTTTTTGTGAACCCACTTTATTTTGCTTTGAACGTTTTCATTTTCAAATTACGCGACAGACGATCGATAATTGTATTACGAAATTTGAAAACTTTTCGAAGCGTAACTAATGACTCGACGTGGAGGGAACTAGTGTAAACGGTACTGGGAAAAGAAAATCCAGCTTGTAAATCACCAGTGGAATACACAAACATTTATGTCATAGTGGCGATTCAGTTAAATGCAAGGGTTTTAAATTTAATGGATGTGTTTTAAAACACCGGGCACCATGCATATTACTATATGAGACCTGTTGTAATAGTCGGTATAAAATACTGTGTGACAATTGAGAGTGTGCTCGTCTCCCCATCCCCGTACGTACACCAACACAATCCAAAATCATGAATCCGTTACTGACAACACACAGTTTGTTGAAAAAAAAAATCGAGATAACTATCATTAATGATTTCAGTTTGCTTCCGTGGACTGACAAAGAATAGTCTACTGATGAAAAAAACCCTTAAATACGCCATGTTGGGAGTGAATTAAATACGCCATGTAGGGAGTGAATTAAATACGCCCTGTTGTGAGTGAATTAAATACGCCATGTAGGGAGTGAATTAAATACGCCATGTAGGGAGTGAATTAAATACGACATGTTGGGAGTGGATTAAATACGACATGTAGGGAGTGAATTAAATACGCCATGTTGTGAGTGAATTAAATACGCCATGTAGGGAGTGAATTAAATACGACATGTTGGGAGTGAATTAAATACGCCATGTAGGGAGTGAATTAAATACGACATGTTGGGAGTGAATTAAATACGCCATGTTGGGAGTGAATTAAATACGTCATGTAGGGAGTGAATTAAATACGACATGTTGGGAGTGAATTAAATACGCCATGTAGGGACTGAATTACATACGCCATGTAGGGAGTGAATTAAATACGACATGTTGGGAGTGAATTAAATACGCCTTGTTGGGGTGAATTAAATACGCCATGTTGGGAGTGAATTTAATACGCCATGTTGGGAGTGAATTAAATACGCCATGTAGGGAGTGAATTAAATACGCCATGTAGGGAGTGAATTAAATACGACATGTTGGGGGTGAATTAAATACGCCATGTTGGGAGTGAATTAAATACACCATGTTGGGAGTGAATTAAATCATTTTTTCTACTATTGCCTTTCAACCACTCGGTGTTTTACACGTTCGCATCGTGTTTCACGAAGTATCGATAATCTCTACCAAGGGTTTTTCCACAAATTCTTTATAAATATGTATTTTAAAATTGAGAGCCATCTATTTGTAGCTGACATACAGTATTTCCGTATATACAGTGACATTTTTGTAACATGGGGTGATATTCAGTTTCCAATTATCTCTACCTTTGCCATTGGCAATAAACAATATATCACGTTCTTTGTGAGAGACAAACCTATTAATAACTTGATACGTGTCATCACCTCTGGGCTCGGTAGAGATTAACTGTTCAGATTTCAATGATCGGATTATTATTATTTACTGGTGTTTAAGGACACATATTTCTGCACAATGGCTAATCATGACCATGACAGTTTTATGGGTGGAGGAAGCCGGAGTACCCGGAGAGAACCACCGAGCAACGGCGAGCAACTGTCAGCTCCCCAACATACTAACTCCACACAAGCAGGGTTAAAGACAGGTGCACCATCGACGTATAGTACGCCTTAGTACACAACGTCACCGTGCCCCCATGTGGGCAATGGGGGTGAAGTGTCTTGCCCAAGGACACAACGCGGTTGCCGCAGGTGGGATTCGAACCGAGGACCTCTCGGCCTGCAGCCTGCACCTCTACCAACTGAGCCACCGCGCCCCCAATGATCGGATTCGCAAAAAAGTATTTAGGCTGTTTTCAACTATCCCCAGCTTCTGGTGTTTCAGGTCGCCTTCAATAAATGTAAATGGAGTGCAATGTTTGTCCGTTACAAGGTACACAAGGACAAATCTGGGGACAACGGAAGCAAAATATATCTCTCATTCAAGTTTTATTTGTGTAATATATACTATTCAAAAAAGTAGGGGATATCCAAACTGATGTTGATATTTTCGTAAAATGGTATTGGATACGAGTGAGTGGACACATCAGTATGTTACCAAGTTTAAGGGGACGTCCAACAAAAATTTGTTCAAATTTCAGGAGATATTCTTCCAAGTCAAAAAAGGCCCAAAATGAATAACCCCAATAAATTATATACCAAAATGTTTGGAATGAAACATAGAACATGTGGAAACTGAAATTTGCCATGGAACTGCTGCCATATGGTAGATAGCACCACCTGAAAGTCTGCTATGGCATAAGTAACCGAACAGATTTTAGACAATAAAATACCTTAAATTTGTTGAATAGTTCAATTCTGCAATCCTTCTAGTACAGACTCGGAGAAATCTTTTTATCATTCTTGTAAGGAATAGACCACAAGACCAACTGTAATTTAGGATGCCTACATTTCAAAAGGTATGCCATTTTTCTTGTGTTTGTTTACCTTTTATGAAGTTCACCAAGGGTCAAATCCACACAGTTCAGAAGAACAAGTATGGAATCATGAGAGAGTACATCAATGAAAAATGAAGAATGTCCAATGTGGCTTTTGTGAGTCTGCTGTGAACATAGCCCCCCCCCCCCCCTCTCCACTCCACAATCCTGTGCCATTTTGCATGAGACCTGTATCAAATTGGTAAAATACGATGAGAATGATACACCAAAAAAGGGTGAACTGCCAAACTTCCTCATTCAGTGTTATATGTGTCCATTTCTGGGGTTGCATGAGCAATGACAGCTGCCAAGTGTCATTTGAAAGTTCAAGTGTGACCAAAACAACGAAAACATGACCTGTCCTGCATGCAGAATACTTTCACCAATCGGCTACACTTAGTTAGAAATCCTGGCTTCCAATTCATTTATGTACATGATTTGGTATGCTTAATTTCTTTTGGAACTATCGGCCTTCCATAGTTGCTGTTTGGGGAGGGTTGACTGTTGTTTTGTCATGAGATTTGAGAACATTAATAACTGATCTGCTTACCAATACTAATTTTATAGGCGAATGGTTACCGGCCTGAACAATGTCGGAATTGTGTTGGTTATTATATTCATTTATCTGACCACTTATGACACGTGGTGGTCTCATTTCGGTAATTCATGAGAATTTTAGTCCGCCTAGCGGATTTTGTCTATTTCTGTCCGCACAGTGTCAACACACATAGATTTTCGAAACCTTTTGTTGCTAACAGCGCTCAAAATCGACGTCAATCCGTCTTATACACAATGTGGTTGTGCGAGGGAGATATTTAAATTTACGATGGTTCGACATTTCAGTATATTTGGTGAACAGGAAGAAACCTCTCTGATAATTCTCCTTGACATTGGTCTTCTTTTCTCGTAGCAGACTTCATCAAGCCTTCTTTACATCACTAATATAGTTCGGCTACTGTAAAATTATTTTGTTATAAATATACAATTGTGAGGACTGTAATGTCTGTTGATGGCAATATATTTTTGTTTTCAAATATAATTTTCTACCTTTATTTTTTGATCATCGTCACCAACCAAATAATAGTAATTCGAATCGGTGGCGTATTAATCCCTTGCTGACACTTGCGTCGCATTGTAAAGATTTTGATCTCCACAGCGCTGTTATGGACTGTATCTCGTAATTATCACATTGTCAGTTGAATAGTTTCTTATGAATGTGTCGTGAGTTTGTACATTACATCGCCTGTCAGTTATAAAACAGCAGTGAAATGTTTGAAGATTTCAGATCGTGGGAAATCAAATCATTCACAACTTTGCCTCCAAACCCACGTGATCACAACATTGTCAACAACAAACGTGTCGCGCGAACAGAATCAAGCGTTTGTGGTCATCCATTTTCCCCCGAGTGTTATCACCAAGTTGGTGATGAAATGATAAATATGCTTTCTCCGAGTATGGAGTGTGGAGTCTTTTATTTACAACTCAGACATTCGAATTACCGATATATTCCTTGTTAATCCCCGACGGTTACGAAAGCGGCTGGCAATTTCCTTGTCATCAAAAGCAAAAATATAAAAATATTTTTGAAAAAGTGGATAAATTCGGGTTTTGTATACATTTGTCATTATTTTGGTATATAATATGTCGTTATTCACCGCTTTAATTCGTATTTAGAGCATTGTGAACATTTTCAAAAAATTGTCCAAAATTACGTTGGACGACCCCTTAATGTGGATCATGAATGTCACCGCCCTACGAAAACTTCGTGCAAATTTTTTGCACAAGCTCCGCGTTATTGTCTATGGGGTGCGTTGTGAAATTTTCGTTTGTACTGGACAGGCTTTTTCAAAGGTCCCATCGTTCTTTTCTTGGTATAAATTCGTCCATCAATAGTTTCTGGTCGAAACGTAACTTTTGAGGTATGCGAAGACTGACACGTGACGAATGTTTACGTGCCGTTGGAATGTTGGGAGAGGGCAACAGACAGACTGCAGTGGCTCAAATTCTCAACGTTACTCAATCGGTGACCACGCTACCGTCAGCAGGCAACGTTGATGACAAACATCAGTCAGGTCGTCCAAGGGTGACAACTGCTAACCAGGATCGTTTAATCTGAACCACGGCATTACGTAATCGCCTTCAAAGTGCCTCAGAAATTGAACAGAAGCTGCATCCAGCGACAGATATGCGAGTCAGTGGCCAGACTATCCGAAACCGCCGACACAGCTGGAAATTGTACACTCGACCACTTCGAATAATTCCACGTTTGATTGAACGTCACATCGCAGCAAGGCGTAATTGGCGTGGGGCAAGACAGCGGCGGGACAGTCGTTGATGGAGTAACGTCATGTTTTTCGATGAATCGAGGTTCACTCTCGACTTACACGACACGCGTAACAGAGTGTGGTGGCAGCGGCGGAACGAACGATACCATGACGTAACCGTTAGGTAGCACGATCGTTTTAGTAGTGGATCGGTAATGGTGTGGGAAGGCGCAGCCACGGCAAGCAGAACAGCATTACATGTCACCCAGGGGCTTGTCACAGGGCAGTACTGCCGTGACAACATGTTAGCAGCTCGTGTGGTGCCATTTCTGCGACGTCAGGCCGTCGATTCCTTTTCCAAGATGACAATGCAAGAGCACACATGGCCCGTGTCGCTACAGAGTTCCTCCAGGAGCAGAACATCACTACACTGCCTTGACCAGCACTAAATCCAGACCTTTCACCAATCGAGCACGTCTGAGGTATGCTTGGCAGGTGCCTACGACAACGCCAACACCCCCTACCAATATCCAGGAACTCTCCGCTGCACTGCAGGAAGAATGGAATAACTTCAGTCAAGTTGATATTGGACGTTTGGTGAGAAGAATGCCACGTCGGATCCACGCTTGTCTCGCGAACCGAGGAGGATTTACAAGGCATTGGGGTCTTGGGCTGAATGTGGTAAATTCTCTGACTGACCGACCATGTCTTCTACAGCTCAGAGTGTGGAATGTGTGCTTGTCAGACACTCAACTATCGCTGAAATCTTTCACCAGATGACACAGTGCAATGCCTCAACTATCTTTTTGATGAAAATATAAATATATTTCTTCATATATCTCACTTTTATCAAATATCCCCTACTTGTTTTAATAATATATATTTACCTGTCTGATATTTATTTCAAGGAATCAAACGTTACCAAATACTCGTTTCTCGTCAAAGATATTATTAATACTGCTGAATATAGCAAAAATGTGTGATTTTAAGGTCCAGCAAATCACACATTTTCGCTTCGAATCGAATCTCGAATCGAATCAAGTCTATTATCTGAAATCGAATCAAATCTAGAATTCAATCAGTGGCGACTTGCGGTTCTATAAACATGATTTGTTCAGAAAGTGATGGGTCATGTCCTGACTGATCAAATAATCTAACTACATCATCAAGGAATACTTTTGACGAAGGCATGTGTTGATGATTTAGTTCGGACATTACTCTTTAAGGATTATAGTTCATCATCGACATTGCTTGGAAACCTTAAACATTTTCGCTGCAGTGCAATTTGGTAATATCCTGTGCTGAACCATATATTGGAGGGAATGGAGTTAAAGTGAAAAAAATGAAAACGCCAATAACATTCACGTATTTGTATATTTAAAACTGTTATTATACAGTACATGGATAGTGTATTATCACTAAATCACCCCTGGATTGGCGATTCCACCCATGCAATAATTGCAGATTTGTTGCAAACCATAACAAGCACAAGCAAAGTTCCAGCCAATGGACCTCCGGGTTAAACCCGGAGGTCCATTGGCTGAAACATTGTTTGTGATTTTTGTCCATATGTGCAGAAATTAAAAGTGATACTGTGGGTGATACCTTCACTCTACGGGTGGTTTTGTTACAATCCATTCTCTACGTACTGTATATTTGAACAACGTTGACTGAGTTCAACAATGTTTCCAAAAGTACTCCCAGCCACACTCCATAAATCTCAAAAGAAAAGACGTCTAGTCGACTTGAATTTAGTTCCTATTTAATGGACTGACCATGTAGTCCAAACTTTGCTCCACAGGCCGTTATATAATTTTTGTTTTGTTTTGTCGCCGTGTGGCACAGGACAACAAAAAAAACAAAAAAACAATTATATATGTTGGGACAAGTTTGGGCTATTGAGTTCGTTGTTGCCTCGGGTATTTCGGAATTTACATAGACGCGAAAAACGGTTGAGATCAAATGGATAATGCCATATCGTCTGTCGTTTGCATTTCATATAACATGCGTTCTATTGAGAATAACAACGAGCTGTGATATCCATTCCCTGTACATGTATGTGGTATCTCCGTACTGAGTACGGACTTATCACACAGGCCGTCAACAGTTGGTTCCATACTCAATATGGACCTGTAGAAGCGAAAGGGTTGAATTTACATTTCATAATGATAGGGAGTAGTGATATTAGAATTAGCATGGCTGGTGGCAAAAGTGCAGTTGTTAATTATGTTAATTTAGAGGAAGTTACACTCAATGTTTTATTTCAACGTCATTTATGTTTGACTTTCATCTGAACTGTACGAATTTGTGAGACGATTGAGATGACTCACACCAAGCTACATTCCTATGAAAAAAAAGACAACAGAGAAGTTGTTTTGTTGTCACATGGTAGGCAATTTCTAAATTCACTTATATAATATAATATTTTCATCACTTCACTCATTTATTCTTTCACTCACGTGCATTTAGAGCTCGCTCCTCCGCTGGTACTTTCATTTACCAAATCATTATATCTTTCAAGTGACTACAAGAAACTTGTGCTAGTTTCAGGCATCTGAATGCTAAAGTGTTATGTTTCGAGTTGTACAGTACGTGGAGAGTAGATTGTAAGTAAATCACCCGCGGAGTGGAGTTATCACCCATGCTATAACTTTCAAAGTTTGTACATATCGACAAAAAACACAAGCTATGTTTCAGCTAATGGACCTCCGGGTTTAACCCGGAGGTCCATTAGCTGAAACTTTGCTTGTGCTGGCTATACTTTGAAACAAATTTGCAATTATTGCTTGGGTGGATTGTCCTCTCTGTGGGTGATTTAGTGATAATACACTCTCCATGTACTGTACAACATAATAAATTATATAAATCAGTAAAACTCTAATTTTTCCATCACAGAGCTCCTACCATCAACCATCAACAGGAGCCTAAAGCGAATAATTGGCCGCCTGAAAACTGACTGCATATTTAGATATGGATTTTATTAGAGAATATATTTCCAAAAATTCGAGAGTGAGAGTTGAAAAAGATGGCAGATGAAAACAGTCAGGAAAATATGCGAAAATGGCATTATTTCGGATGAAGGGTTAACGTTGAAATTGCGAAAAATGAACTTAATAAAGCCATCATCACTAGTATGTGAAATTGTGTAGCTGTGTGTATTATCTGTACGGATTTGGGTGCATTATCTGTATGGAGCTGTGTGAATTATCTGTACGGAGCTGTGTGTTTTATCTGTACGGAGCTGTGTAGCTGTGTGTATTATCTGTGAGGAGCGGTGTGTATTATCTGTTCGGAGCTGTGTAGCTGTGTGTATTATATGTACGGAGCGGTGTGTATTATCTGTACGGAGCTGTGTAGCTGTGTGTATTATCTGTACGGAGCTGTGTGTATTATCTGTATGGAGCGGTGTGTATTATCTGTTCGGAGCTATGTAGCTATGTGTATTATCTGTACGGAGCGGTGTGTATTATCTGTACGGAGCTGTGTAGCTGTGTGTATTATCTGTACGGAGCTGTGTGTATTATCTGTATGGAGCGGTGTGTATTATTTGTACGGAGCTATGTAGCTGTGTGTATTATATGTACGGAGCTGTGTGTATTATCTGTACGGAGCTGTGTAGCTGTGTGTATTATCTGTACGGAGCTGTGTAGCTGTGTGTATTATCTGTACGGAGTTGTGTAGCTTTGTGTATTATCTGTACGGAGCTGTGTGTATTATCTGTACGGAGCTGTGTAGCTGTGTGTATTATCTGTACGGAGCTGTGTGTATTATCTGTACGGAGCTGTGTAGCTGTGTGTATTATCTGTACGGAGCTGTGTAGTTGTGTGTATTATATGTACGGAGTTGTGTAGCTTTGTGTATTATCTGTACGGAGCTGTGTGTATTATCTGTACGGAGCTGTGTAGCTGTGTGTATTATCTGTACGGAGCTGTGTAGCTGTGTGTATTATCTGTACGGAGCTGTGTAGCTGTGTGTATTATCTGTACGGAGCTGTGTGTATTATCTGTACGGAGCTGTGTAGCTGTGTGTATTATCTGTACGGAGCGGTGTGTATTATCTGTACGGAGCTGTGTAGCTGTGTGTATTATCTGTACGGAGCTGTGTGTATTATCTGTACGGAGCTGTGCGTATTATCTGTACGGGGCTGTGTAGTTGTGTATATTATCTGTACGGAGCGGTGTGTATTATCTGTACGGAGCTGTGTAGCTGTGTGTATTATCTGTACGGAGCTGTGTGTATTATCTGTACGGAGCTGTGTGTATTATCTGTGCGGAGCTGTGTAGCTGTGTGTATTATCTGTACGGAGCTGTGTGTATTATCTGTACGGAGCTGTGTAGCTGTGTGTATTATCTGTACGGAGCTGTGTAGCTGTGTGTATTATCTGTACGGAGCTGTGTAGCTGTGTGTATTATCTGTACGGAGCTGTGTGTATTATCTGTACGGAGCTGTGTAGCTGTGTGTATTATCTGTACGGAGCTGTGTAGCTGTGTGTATTATCTGTACGGAGCTGTGTAGCTGTGTGTATTATCTGTACGGAGCTGTGTAGCTGTGTGTATTATCTGTACGGAGCTGTGTAGCTGTGTGTATTATCTGTACGGAGCTGTGTAGCTGTGTGTATTATCTGTACGGAGCTGTAACGGTATTGAAAATGAGCAGTTTCAAAGACAATTTTTCTTTTTTTTGCACCCCACAACACACTAAAATGTCATGAAAGTTGGCCAAAAGTTTATTTTTTGTGACGTCACGTCAATAACGCCATCTGGAAATGCGCCAGAGCTCTTCAGAGTTTGCAGGTCGGTACGACATTTTAGATATAGTTATAGTTCCAAAATTTCAAAACCGGAAGTTTGGTACGGGAGTTGATATTAACCCTTCGAACCTTAACGGCCGCTTTTCCGGTCAGGAACATGATACGTCATCACGTCTAGGTCTCAGTTATCTAGGAACTAGAACATATTAAAATTTCCAAAAACTTATACGCATTTTAATTTTTAACCCTATGTCACCCTGTGGTGTAACCTTAGAGTTCGCAATTAGCGGTTGATAATTTCCTTCTCTGTTTTAAATAGTTTGGGGACTAGGGCTGTCAGGAAATGGGAGAGGGTAGCAACTGTTGTTAATGGCGTTCTATCTCAGTTTTAAAAAGTTTGGGCACTACGACTGTCACGAAATGGGAGAGGGTAACACCTGTCGTTAATGACGTTCCTTTTCAGGATTAAATAGCTTGGGTATTACGACTGTCAGGAAATGGGAGAGGGTAACACCTGTCGTTAACTGCGTTCTATCTCAGTTTTAAATAGTTTGGGTATTACGACTGTCAGGAAATGGGAGAGGGTAACACCTGTCGTTAATGGCGTTCTATCTCAGTTTTAAATAGTTTGGGTACTAGGACTGTCAGGAAATGGGAGAGTGTAACACCTGTCGTTAATGGCGTTCTATCTCAGTTTTAAATAGTTTGGGTACTAGGACTGTCAGGAAATGGGAGAGGGTAACACCTGTCGTTAATGGCGTTCTATCTCAGTTTTAAATAGTTTGGGTACTAGGACTGTCAGGAAAGGGGAGAGGGTAACACCTGTCGTTAATGACGTTCTCTCCCAGTTTTAAATAGTTTGGGTACTAGGACTGTCAGGAAATGGGAGAGTGTAACAACTGTCGTTAATGGCGTTCTATCTCAGTTTTAAATAGTTTGGGTACTAGGACTGTCACGAAATGGGAGAAGGTAACATCTATCGTTAATGGCGTTCTATCTCAGTTTTAAAAAGTTTGGGCACTACGACTGTCACGAAATGGGAAAGGGTAACACCTGTCGTTAATGACGTTCCTTTTCAGGATTAAATAGTTTGGGTATTACGACTGTCAGGAAATGGGAGAGGGTAACACCTGTCGTTAATGGCGTTCTATCTCAGTTTTAAATAGTTTGGGTACTGGGACTGTCACGAAATGGGAGAGGGTAACACCTGTCGTTAATTGCGTTCTATCTCAGTTTTAAATAGTTTGGGTACTGGGACTGTCAGGAAATGGGAGAGGGTAACAGCTGTCGATAATGACGTTCTCTCTCAGTTTTAAATAGTTTGGGTATTACGACTGTCAGGAATTGGCAGAGGGTAACACCTGTCGTTAATGGCGTTCTATCTCAGTTTTAAATAGTTTGGGTACTAGGACTGTCAGGAAATGGGAGAGGGTAACACCTGTCGATAATGACGTTCTCTCTCAGTTTTAAAAAGTTTGGGTATTACGACTGTCAGGAAATGGGAGAGGGTAACACCTGTCGTTAATGGCGTTCTATCTCAGTTTTAAATAGTTTGGGTACTAGGACTGTCAGGAAATGGTAGAGGATAACAACTGTCGTTAATGGCGTTCTATCTCAGTTTTAAATAGTTTGGGTACTAGGACTGTCAGGGAATGGGAGAAGGTAGCAACTGTCGTTAATGGCGTTCTATCTCAGTTTTAAATAGTTTGGGTACTAGGACTGTCAGGAAATGGGAGAGGGTAACACCTGTCGTTAATGACGTTCCTTTTCAGGTTTAAATAATTTGGGTATTACGACTGTCACGAAATAGGAGAGGGTAACACCTGTCGTTAATGGCGTTCTATCTCAGTTTTAAATAGTTTGGGTACTAGGACTGTCAGGAAATGGGAGAGGGTAAGACCTGTCGTTAATGGCGTTCTATCTCAGTTTTAAATAGTTTGGGTACTAGGACTGTCAGGAAAGGGGAGAGGGTAACACCTGTCGTTAATGGCGTTCTATCTCAGTTTTAAATAGTTTGGGTACTAGGACTGTCAGGAAAGGGGAGAGGGTAACACCTGTCGTTAATGACGTTCTATCTCAGTTTTAAATAGTTTGGGTACTAGGACTGTCAGGAAATGGAAGAGGGTAGCAACTGTCATTAATGGCGTTCTATCTCAGTTTTAAATAGTTTGGGTACTGGAACTGTCACGAAATGGTAGAGGATAACAACTGTCGTTAATGGCGTTCTATCTCAGTTTTAAATAGTTTGGGGACTAGGGCTGTCAGGAAATGGGAGAGGGTAGAAACTGTCGTTAATGGCGTTCTATCTCAGTTTTAAATAATTTGGGGACTAGGGCTGTCACGAAATGGGAGAGGGTAACACCTGTCGTTAATGGCGTTCTATCTCAGTTTTAAATAGTTTGGGTACTAGGACTTTCACGAAATGGGAGAGTGTAACACCTGTCGTTAATGACGTTCCTTTTCAGGTTTAAATAGTTTGGGTATTACGACTGTCACGAAATGGGAGAGGGTAACACCTGTCGTTAATGGCGTTCTATCTCAGTTTTAAATAGTTTGGGTACTAGGACTCTCAGGAAATGGGAGAGGGTAACACCTGTCGTTAATGGCGTTCTATCTCAGTTTTAAATAGTTTGGGTACTAGGACTGTCAGGAAATGGGAGAAGGTAGCAACTGTCGTTGATGGCGTTCTATCTCAGTTTTAAATAGTTTGGGTACTAGGACTCTCAGGAAATGGGAGAGGGTAACACCTGTCGTTAATGGCGTTCTATCTCAGTTTTAAATAGTTTGGGTACTAGGACTGTCAGGAAATGGGAGAGGGTAACACCTGTCGGTAATGACGTTTTATCTCAGCTTTAAATAGTTTGGGTACTAGGACTGTCACCAAATGGGAGAGGGTAACAGCTGTCGATAATGACGTTCTATCTCAGTTTTAAATAGTTTATAAATTATTCAGTGTTCAAGTGTAATATTATTATAGTGCAATATTATGCATTGTGGGTGTGGGATTATAATCAGATGGGACAAGTAAGGCCAAAGTTGGAATGACGTTAAAACACAGAAAATGAAGTTTAATCAAAAAATGAATAAAAAGCAGGTCTGTTTATTTTTTATTCATCACAACGTTATAAAAGTTCATAAAAATCCCGAGGTATTCTAATTTTTTAAACACGGACACCCTTTCTTTCTCCGCAGAGCTTGGCCAGAGCTATAATGATACCAGTACTCGAAAGGCAGTTTTGAGAGATGTTTTTGATGGAGATGAGACATGCGCAATATTTGAAAGATGGAGGCTGGTCAAATGTTGATATCATTTTTTTTAGGAAAACATATAAATTAAGTATTGTTATATGGATAAAGTTCAAAGTTCAAAAAAGTGAGACTAAGAAATTTTAAGTTGGACACCTATCAACGAATATTCCACATTTCCTGAATATGGGTTAAGGGCATATGCCTAAAAGTCTTATCAAATAAAAAATAAAATCGAAAAAAGGAAAAGGCTTTACGAATTTAACAATGTAATACTCAAATTTTATAAAATAACACAAACTTAACAGAGGTTATTTTGAGGTTATTTTGAAACTGCAAACTAGTTTCCAGAAGGTATGCGACAAACCATGTCGATTACCGAAAGTGGGTCGACACAGAGGTTAAAGTTTCTGTATCGTGAGTACTACAATGTCATTTAATTTCAAATGTTTGGAGAAATATAATTTTTCTACTTTTCAACGCCGATAAGGTCATAGAGTTAACAATATTCCGATAATTTAGATGAAACTGTACACGATTTGTTCTCAACTACTCCTCTTGCCCGTCGTGATAATTTATTAGTATAGTACTTTGTGATGATGTACAGTACGTGGAGAGTGGATTGTAACTAAATCACCCGCGGAGTGGAGTTATTACCCAAGCTATAACTTTCAAATTTTGTATATATCGGCAAAAAACACAAGCAGTGTTTCAACCAATGGACCTCCGGGTTTAACCCGTAGGTCCATTGGCTGAAACTTTGCTGGTGCTGGTTATGCTTTGCAACAAATTTGCAATTATTGCTCGGGTGGAATCTCCACTCTGCGGGTGATTTAGTGATAATACACTCTCCATGTACTGTAACTGTACACGATTTGTCCTCAACAACTCCTCTTGCCGGTTGTGATATTAGTATAGTACTTCGTGATGATGTTTGGGTGGAAGAGCTGTCACAAAATGGGATAGGGCGACCTCTATCGGTATTGACGTCATATCTCGGGAAGATGATGTCGGATTTTCACAATATTTAACCTTTTATTCGGGATTATGAATAGCGTTTGATTTCAACTAATGCAGTAAAATGTAATTTTTGAAGTTACTCGACTTCGATCGCCAATAACGTAACACTGTTAGCAATATTGCGACAATTGGACGAAATTGCACACAACTTGTTCTCATCTTTTCCTTTTGCCGTATTAGTATAGTGCATCTGTAAGTCCTCGTGAACTGGTCGTCATCCACGCTTGGGCAGTGATGTCCACGAATGAATTTACCAGATAATAAAAATCAGCATCAGCAAAATATTAATTAATGAAGCACCGGGTTGTACCGGGTTGAATCGGGGTTGTACCAGGTTGCATCGGCGTTGTACCGGGTTGTACCGGGTTGTACCGGGTTGAACCGGGGTTGTACCGGGTTGTACCGGGTTGAACCAGGTTGTACCGGGGTTGTACCGGGTTGTACCGGGTTGTACCGGGGTTGTACCGGGGTTGTACCGGGTTGTACCGGGTTGTATCGGGTTGTACCGGTGTTGTACCGGGGTTGTACCGGGTTGTACTGGGTTGTACCGGAGTTGTACCGGGGTTGTACCGGGTTGTACCGGGTTGTACTGGGTTGTACCGGGGTTGTACCGGGGTTGTAGGGATTGTACCGGGTTGTACCGGGGTTGTACCGACGTTGTACCGGGGTTGTACCGGGTTGTACCGGGGTTGTACCGGGGTTGTACCGGGTTGTATCGGGTTGTACCAGGGTTGTACCCGGTGCTTCATTAATTAAATTGTTGATGGTTATTCCTATTGTCCAGCTGTGGAAAGTGACCATTCCACAGCGACTGTACTGTGTGCTGTAGTTTGCGGGCTAAGGCTGAAACCAAATGAGAAGGGGCAGCGCATGTCGGCTTTACGTCATTATCTACGGAAGCTGGAGTTTAATTTTCAAATTTTTTTCAACTATTTAATCGAGACCACGAGTCCCCAATGTTCCCTTGATTTAAACTTCATGCAGTGAAATTTAATTTTGACGTTTTCCGACGTTCCGTCGACAAAATAGTCACAATGTTAATAATTTTCCCACAATATCAAAGAAACTGAACACAAGTTACTCTTAACTATTCCTCTTACCGACTTCAATATTATTATAGAGCTATGTGATGAAGTTTGGGGGCTAATGTTCCCTCCAAATGGGTCGGGTAGCAGATGTCGGTATTGACGCCATATCTCTGGAAGCTGAAGTCGGAATTGTAATTGTTTTTTCAACCTGTTAATCGGAACCATGAGTACTAAAGTTTTCATTGATTTCAACTTTATAAGTGAAATTGAAGTTTTACGTTTCCCGACTTCGATCGCCAATAACGTTATAATGTTATAACAATTTTCCGACAGTTTGGATGTAAATACATATACTATGCCATCAAATATTCCTCTTGCTGTATGTTATATCATTAGTATGCTATGTTAGGTATATTTTGAGGGTTGGGCTGTCACCAAATGGGAGGGAAAAAAATAGAAACCACATTAAAACGTTGAAAATTATGTTAATTGAAAAATCCGAAATCAAATACATTTTGTCAATGGTGTTGTGCTTAACAAAATACTTTATCACATAAGCACTGCCTCATAACCAAGTTCAGAACAGGAATATTATACACGGGTCATAAACCCACGAGATTTTTCACGTGAGTTTATTGACCGGCGAATCACCTTAATTAATATTCGTCTTCCTACGCGTTGAATATTCATACTGCAACCCACACAAATCAATTGAACATGAAATCCGGAGATCAATGGTTCAAGAGGCAGCCAATAGGCAAAAACAAACTTACCTCTATAATGAAGCGTATGGCAACGATTGGTGGACTTTCCACTCAAAAAACGCCTCACAAATCACAGTGCTAGAAAACACTTGGTCCAAAAGTTGAGTGAATCAAAAATTCCAGCCCATCACATAATGCAGATAACAGGGCATAAGAACATTGCTTCCATCAATAATTATAGCCACATAAATGAAAATATGCACAAAAACATTTCCCGTATTTTAAGTAACACTTCCAATGAACTTAATAATCTCTCAAGTACGAATGAATGTCATGTTGAATCCGACTGTAGATCCCAGTCTTACTCTCAGGCTCAGGTGCCATTGCCGACGACAATGCCTTCAACTTCAAGCTTAACCTCAGGATACAATTCCACAAATAGCACATTTGTACGTACTGTTGGTGCAAAACACACGGCTACTAACGGCGAAATGTTCACAATGTTTTCAGGGAATATTTATGGTGGTAATTTCAAAATCCATGTCCATGAGAATAAAAGCCTGGCTAATGCTGAGGCGAAATGATGAAGGATAATTGTTTACACTGATTCAGACAGTGATTGAGACCGTGACGTAACTTTCCTTTGCTGGCTCCAGCACGCGACATTCCAAAGAAAAAGTAGCGTTTCTTTTTCGAATGTCTCTTATAAAGTCATGTGCATGGAGCTGTAATTTTATCATCATTAAATATTGTTCATATTGTTATTACTAACTCATGAAAATCAGAAAAGAATAACCTTTAGTCATTGATACCCGATGTACATAAACCTTACCGGGTCTATATTTAAACGAGAAAGTGTCTGGCCCCCAGTAACGTGATTGGGTTACGAGTGCATTCAAAGGAAGTCGAAACATTGTAGCAATGTGGGTTTGGGTTAAGGAGACTCACCAAATTCTGTCAAAATGTAAACAAATTACGGTGATGTGATAAAAAGAATCTCAAACTCGTCCCCGATAAGTATGTAAAATATGAACCTCGTCCACTAAATTCGATTTGGGCCTCGCTAAAGCTCGGCCCGAATCGAATTTAGTGGACGAGGTTCATATTTTACATACTTATCGGGGACTCATGAGAGATTCTCTATTTAATGTTGTTAAAAAATTTTGTGTCGTTGTTGTGAAAAGGATAACCCAATGAATCGCCCATAACTATTAATAATTTTCTAAGTCGCAAACACATTGTTATATATGTTTTTTGCCTGAGAAGAGGTTGACAAACATTGAAATAGTAGGAGGGGGTTAAATACAAGCGTTGATATTAACACTTTGACTGAAGCCCAGGGGCCGTTTTACCGGCCCAGGGACATGACATGTCATACTTTCATTAAGTAGGATGCCTGCTAAGTTAAGGGTGCGGTAGACCAATCAATATTTTCAACGAGCAGCCCTAAGGCTGCACGTTGAAAATATTGATTGGACTACCCTTTAATAATAAATATGGACTCTTCCAATTTCTTTCATTGAACTGACACGGGATAATATACCACCAGGGCTCAAACAGTAAAAGGATCAAGACAAACGTGTTAATGGGGTATTGTTTTGGACAAAGAACGAAATTCAAAAAAGGAAAGTGTAACAAATTTGAGGTTGGATATCCGGTAATAAATGCGCCAGATTTTATAGGCGAGTTAATGACAAATACCCTAGAAGTCGCCTGGATTAAACAAAGGGCTTACGATCGTTATAAGACAGTCCAACTTCGTTGAATGACTAAACTCTTTTACCGGCACGCCCACTTTAGCCATAGATGGAGGACCTCTATGTACGCCTGTATGCGAAAAATTTTAAGAAAATTTATGACATTCTTGAAACTCTATCATCTGATCAGTTGGTAGGTTTTGTCTGTGTATTCCAGAAAGGGCAGATAAAATTTATCATAAAATAGGTCACAATTGTCGTTTTCGGCAGAGTAAGTGTTAACCATTTCGCTGCTGTGCAATTTGGTAATATCCTGTGCTGAACCATACATTGGAGAGAATGGGATTAAAGTGAAAAAAATGAAAGCGCCAATAACGTTCACGTATTTGTAAATTTAAAACTGTTATTATACAGTACGTGGATAGTGTATTATCACTAAATCACCCCTGGAGTGGCGATTCCACCCAAGCAATAATTGCAGATTTGTTGCAAACCATAACAAACACAAGCAAAGTTCCAGACAATGCATCTCCGGGTTAAACCCGGAGGTCCATTGGCTGAAACATTGTTTGTGATTTTTGTCCATATGTGCAGAATTTGAAAGTGATACTTTGGGTGATACCGCCACTCTATGGGTGATTTTGTTACAATCCATTCTCCATGTACTGTATATTGGAACAACGTTGACTGAGTTCAACAATGTTTCCAAAACTACTCCCAGCCACACTCCATAAATCTCAAAAGAAAAGACGTCTAGTCGACTTGAATTTAGTTCCTATTTAATGGACTGACCATGTAGTCCAAACTTTGCTCCACATGCCGTTATATAATTTTTGTTTTGTTTTGTCGCCGTGTGGCACAGAACAAAAAAAAAAGATATATGTTGGGACAAGTTTGGACTATTGAGTTCGTTGTTGCCTCGGGTATTTCGGAATTTACATAGACGCGAAAAATGGCTGAGATCAAATTGATAATGCCATATCGTCTGTCACTTGTATTTCATATAACATGCGTTCTATTGAGAATAACAACGAGCTATGATATCCATTCTCTGTACATGTATGTGGTATCTCCGTAGGGAGTACCCACAGACCGTCAACAGTTGGTTCCGTACTCAATATGGACCTGTAGCAGCTAAAGGGTTAATAATAGTTGGCAATAGTCATCATTATAAATTCATAAAATCTCTTGAACTTAACATGGACGAGAATCTAAAATACATTCACAATATTTCTGCAATCTGTTCAAAACTTTTCTGGGAAATTTATTTCCTGGGGAGAGCAAAAAAAAAATCTGCCTCTCGAGACACAACGAATACTATATTTCACCCTCACTCAAAGCCATTTAATTTACCAAATACGGGGAAACACTTCAGTTACTAAAACCGGTTTGCAAAACGACTGTATGTATCAAATATTTAATTCTTACCCAGGCCCTCTTTTAAAACGTTTGACAATTTTAAAATTCAATGACTTTTATAAATTGTACTCCACTCTATTGATGCACGACCGTTCTGACGACAATCTCCCCGTGTGTCTGGATTATACTTTCGAATGTACCCAATCCCTTTAGGCATGAAAACATGCACAGCGGAGACCTATTCATCCACAGACCCCGCACCCAGTTCTCGTAGGATCATCCATATTTTTCATTTTCTAAATTGTGGAGCGACGGTGACTCAACGAGAAACACACTTATGGGAACTTCATTTGAGAAAACGTTAGCTGAACAATTGCTGTCCCTCTACCTAACAGAGATACCAAAATGGCAAGAAAGTTGACCAGAATAAGCCTACCACAACCTAAAATACCTCCGAAGTTTCAAATAAAACTATACACACATGGATATGATTCGAACCAGCTCGTCGAGTTGGTTCCAATGATACCCACATTTGTATGGTTTTAATGAAAAATTGTAAAATTTGTTTTCGAAAAATATGAAATTGAATTTATTTTTTAAAGATTAACTAATATCACGATAATATCAATCCTGCTTGCCTCCGTCTGTTTCGGTTTGTCCAGACACTTGGGCCACGAGTACTTTCCTACTCCTCGATATCTCTGATCTTGTTGCCCAGTTATTTACATCTTTCAGACTTTACATCATCCTGAAACCTTACGGTCAGTGTGCTGTGCTATCTAATCTAAACAAGCTACCCTCCTCGTTCGGAAAGACAGTTTATCAACAGATCATAAGAAAAATCAAATATAATACAACTAAAAACTTTTACTGACGTCATTCAAAGTTATTCATTGGAATATAGTTTGAATATCCCACCTTTAATAGTTGGATAGTTTTATAACCAACACCTAACTTCTGGATATTTTACATCTATTGAATTATCCAGAAACAAACAAGTTTTCAAGTAGAATAAATAACTGCTCGCCGTTGCTCGGTGGTTCTTTCCGGGTACTCCGGCTTCCTCCACCCGTAAAACTGTCACGGTCATGATTAGCCATTGTGCATAAATATGTGACCTTAAACACCAATAAATAAATAAATAAATAAATAACTAGAATAAATAACTCTTTGATATTGGACAGGCGAGAGAATGCACTCCGTCTCGGGCCTAACGGCCCTCGACTAGGGAGCTTTCTCTCATCTATCCAACATCGAATCGTTATTTCTCCTCTAACGGCCGTCGACTAGAGAGCTTTCTGTTGCCTAACGGCCGTCGACTAGAGAGCTGTCTCTCGCGTATCCAACATCGACTCGTTATTTCTCCTCTAACGGCCGTCGACTAGGGGCTTTCTCTCGCCTAACGGCCGTCGACTAGAGAGCTGTCTCTCGCCTATCCAACATCAACTCGTTATTTCTCCTCTAACGGCCGTCGACTAGGGGGCTTTCTCTCGCCTAACGGTCGTCGACTAGAGAGCTGTCTCTCGCTTATCCAACATCGACTCGTTATTTATCCCCTAACGGCCGTCGACTGGGGGGCTTTCTCTCGCCTAACGGTCGTCGACTAGAGAGCTGTCTCTCGCCTATTTCTACTAGGGAACTTTCTCTCGCCTATCGGCCGTCGACTAGGAATCTCTCTCTCGCCTATCCAACATCAACTCGTTATTTATTCTGCAACGGCCCTCGGCTAGGGAACTTTCTCTCGCCTAACGGCCCTCGACTAGGGAGCTTTATCTCGCCTGTCAAACATCAACTCGTTATTTATTCTCTATATAGAACAATTAATCCATCATGAGGATGCAACTAATTTTCATTTAATTAATGTTAATCCGAAGCCCAACAATAAATTATTACTTACTGTCCATAGCTGCTCGATTCGCACATTGTCGACTGCTATTCTCTTTTGTTCACTATTTCATTTAATATGACGAAAAAACCGTCAAAAGACTATTTTATTCTCATAGTATACCTTTATCTACGATTTTCTATTTTATTTAAAATTTTCAGCTATTATTTATATTTGTATTTCCATGCTGCAAAATAAAATGTATTGCATTGAAATGAAGTGGACTTTGATTATTGTTTTCACAATTTCATAATAAGGCCTCGATATTCGATGGAAAACGGGTAAAACTGTATAGTTTTTATGTTTGTAACTATATGGTGATATTTATTTTTTCTACATTTGCTATACACATGCCATGGGTTAAATTACTTGTTGACATTCTCTACTTTCAAATTAATGACCAAGTGACTGACTAACCACTAATCATGTTCTACATTTACTAAATCATTCCAAAATACCGCCAAAACTACACCCCCCTCTTCACCCCAAACAACTCTCTATTGGAAGGACATCATATTAATACCGCCAAAACTACACCCCCCTCTTCACCCCAAACAACTCTCCATTGGAAGGACATCATATTAATACCGCCAAAACTACACCCCCCTCTTCACCCCAAACAACTCTCTATTGGAAGGACAGCATATTAATACCGCAAAAACTACAGCTCCCCCTTTCACCCCAAACCATCTCTCTATTGGAATGACATCATATTAATGCGATCGCAGCATTAATTGTTTTTTTATATCCTTATTTGAAAAGTTGAATTGATTCATATATGATAGATTATAATATATGTAAATTCGTATATTATCGTGTTACGATGACTATTTTCGCTTTTCGACTATCGTGTTAGATATTATTAGTTCCCCCGTGTCTGATCACGTGGTACGGGTTTTTACCTACCCGAAGCCAGCCGTATCCCATGAGGCCTTCATGGGATACGGCTGGCTTCGGGTAGGTAAAAACCCGTACCACGTGATCAGACACGGTGTAACGAATTTATCTATTGACTTCCCGTTTTAGAAGTACAATCTATTTCATGTGTGAACACACACAGCATGAGATCTTTTATCTTCCATTGTTGACCCCATACAGGTTTCTGTGGAATTTTTGTGCAAAAGAGTTTTTGTGAAAATATGCCGATATGACAAGTATAAAAATATTATTGAATTTCTTTTTTTCTTTTTTGTCTCAAAAAGATAGCTTATGAACCCCGCATTGGAGGATACTCGACAAGCGCATTCCAATAAGGGGTCATGAGCTATATTTTGAAGATAAAAAAATAAAATATAATACATGTACACTGTAAAACTGGAATGACGCGTCTTCTACGGGGTATGGACAATTTGTAGATTTCGGAACGAGGCTTCCACTGGGTATGGGAAATTTGTCAGTGGCTGGGCGGACGTATCGTGGGTTTCAATGAATATGGTCTCATACAACGTATCTATCAACCAATCAAATCAAAAAATTCACTTTAGTCAATAGATAAATTTATATATTCGATATTATGTACTTTGAATGTGTCATACTATTCTGTAATCTCTGTACTAAGCAATGAGTAAATTTTGTATATTCCATGCTTTTGCTTTACTGTTATTATACCCACTGGATGATTGTCCTTTACTTGTTTCATCTTCCTAGCCTGAGGGTTAGATATTTATTGGGTGTTTTGGGCCAGTTATCGTATCTCTAACTATATCATCACCACAATATAATACAAGTAACGAAATGATGATATAGAAGCAGAATTAGGGGGGGGGGGGGGTGTAAACAAACATTTTTTTAATGTACTCAGGTTAGGCATTTGTAGAAACTAAATATTTCTTTATTAAGTTTCAATTTTTAAAAGTCAATCATGCAGCTCGAAAAAATAAACAAAACATATGGATATATATACATATAATAAATATTGAAACTTCCAGGTGACAAACAGAAAATGGGCCATTTGGGTCCTAAAGCAGATGATGAATTAAGCTTAAATGGGTCACCAGCAGGAAGTTATGAAGGGTGTTTGCATACATACGTACATTTTATTTTCGCAACTTTTTTTCCAATTACATGGAGTGAAGTTGCCTAATTTGATACATATATACATGAAAATAATACAGGCACATGTCCGGGAGAAGGGAGTAAACATATTCATAGGAGGAAAACTGTATGGGCATTCTCTCCCTCCCTCTCTCTCTCTCTCTTTCTCTCTCTCAGTAGCGGATAGTTATCTTTATAGTTATCATATAAACCTAGCTTTTTAATAACCTAATAACCATTCCCCACCAACCCCCCCCCCACCCCCCCCCCCCTCGCAACCCAGAAAAAAGAGCTTATTGCTGACTAAACAAATGGCGAATGTGCATAAGACTTCATTATTTTGGTTCTGTCGCTGTGTCCGGGAGGGAGCAAGTTAAGTAGTTAGTTAAACTAGCATAACATTTGCAAGTGATATATCATTATCAAGAGTTGTTTTTTTATACTAGCTGAATTAATTTTATGGAGCAACCGGCAACATATGCTCTTTAATAACAACATGTAGCATTTACCCGCCGTTTCCATCCCTTGCAAGGCACACTGATGCGAAATAATGTAAGAGCATTTGTTCTTACAGCGAAAGTGTTTATGTTCGTTCCTCATTGCAAGGGAAGGAGGCTAGGAATGCTAGATGTTTAGGGTAAAAAATATCTCTAACTGTATAGAATTGTGCTGACGCAAGCCCCCAACGACCCTATGGCCACTCACCGGCATTTTCACAAAGACTCTCGCACACGTCTTTCTCACACCTTCTTATACGTAAAAAACTATTTTCTCTCCTCCTTTCAAGTACAACAATGAGTTCAACATTCGGGGTGAATAGTCACGCAGCTTATTGGCGACTCAGTACGGCATATGTCATATGACAGTCATGTTGGGAGTAACCGGCCCCACGGTTACCACACCGGGACGTCAACAAAATCGGCAATTACTACTTATGATGTGTGTAGTTACTATTTACAATTTCTTCTGATCTGTTTTCGTTTACCTGATCCGACCACTGTGCCTTAGCCCACTGAACCCGCAAGCGCGTTTCTCCGGTCCAGGATCATAACACACCGTACAATTGAAAAGTATAATGGCTGCTCTGTAAATTTGTAGGGTAGACCAGTCAATATCTCGGACGTGCAGCCCCAAAGCTGCACGCTAAAAATATTGACCGGTCCACCCTCCACCCTTGGGGATTATGGACATTTCTGGCTAATTCCATTCAGCGGATATGGAAGGTACCATCAGGGTTCAAAGGGCCGTTTGCACAAGGGAAGTCAATCAGAGGCGAATGATATAATTATGCTGACATTCAGTTTCGTTCGCAATGACAATATTTGTTCATTTATTTCGTTTTGTATTTTTTTTCTTTTTACAGAGCTTTGTCGAATCTATTCTAAATCGGTGAGGGAGAATATGCTGTTTAGAGTGTTGGGTTTCAGCCGTGAGAAGATTTTATGGAGTCTTGTGCTATTTTTATGAATTTTGCGAGTTTATAAGTTCGGTTAAGGTTTGTGCTGGAAAAGAGGCTTCGTAGTTTATACATACTTGGATGTCGCCAATAATAGGGATTTATATATTCATTACGCAGATCTCTTAATTTTTCACAGATCAATACGAAATGGTATTCGTCACCAATGTCGGTTTTGCATAAGTTGCATTTTCTCTGGGATAATTCTATCCCCGTTCAGCTGCCAGTCTCGATAGGGAGCCTATGATTCCTTAGTCTAAACTGTAAAAGAGGGGTTGCCAGAGATAGGGGTAATTTTTGTAGATAGTTTTCAAATCCAAAATCTGTCTTTATTGCTCTACAAAATTGACATTAGTAGTATGTCATGTACCTTTGGGGCCTAGGTTGCCGGACCCCGGTGCCGGACCCCGGAAGTGACGTCATGCCACGTGACCTAGTGACGCCATGTTGTGTTGTCATGGTAACCCGCGTGAGCGGCCATGTTGTGACGTTATCTCCATAGTGATACGTGGTGGTAGTACGCATGCGCAGCGCGTGTTGTTAGGGTGATACGTGTTTCCGTCGTCCATTTTGTATACTGGAGGTCGCCATCTTGGTTTCTCTGGTAGCACGTGATTGCTATGTTACCAATGGCTTCTAACAAGACAGGGGTATGTTCGGGGGGTGTGTTCCTTTGTAGAAGAGTAAATCTGATTACCACAAACAACCCGACAATCCCTCCAAATCACCAAAATCTATCCCAATTCACCGAAATTGACTTCATTTCCTCAATTTATCGGCTTAGCACGTAGTGCTATAGTACTAAGGGGGTACCGGGGTGTGTTCGTTGGTAGAAGAGTAATGTTCTGGATTAGAATTCTCCCAGAATCCCTTTTTGGATCCCTATCCCATGACGTTTTTCCCCTATTAAGAATAGCACGTAGTGCTATAGGACAAATTTACCCAGAATTTTCTGCTTCTATCTATATATGCAATAGTTATCGTCTATCTGACTCTGTTCCTTTGTTCTAGAGTATACTCCAGTAGCATAGAAGAGCCTATCAACTGGAACAGTATGCCTTATTATTGCTATATTTAGCAATTTCTAGTCTATTCTTGTTAGTTCTGACCCTATTCCAAGTACTCTTGTTGTTTCATATATCTAACTAACCAATCAGATTGCTTGATTTCCCATAATGCAGTTATCTCCCGTGTGTATAATAAAAGCCTATATCCAATGGCCATATCCCATGGAATCCCATTTTTGAAAAACATATGACCTTCGGAACCCCTTTTTTTGTCATATGTGCTTATGTGAAAAGGCACAATGTGACACAATATGCCCTATCACATAGGCACATGCTTTATGTGCCGATATGTGCTTATGTTAAAAGGCAAAATGTGACACAATATGCCCTATCACATAGGCACATACGGGTATTTGAGGATACCTATGGCCCAGGTATTGTATTAATTGAGGATACCTACTGGAGAATCCCTTTTTTGTCATATGTG
Organism: Pictodentalium vernedei; assembly: GCA_031216915.1. NCBI lineage: Eukaryota > Metazoa > Mollusca > Scaphopoda > Dentaliida > Dentaliidae > Pictodentalium > Pictodentalium vernedei. Next base: position 340,127,789 of record CM062288.1, on the reverse strand, counting down.
CTTATATGAAAAGGCACAATGTGACACAATATGCCCTATCACATAGACACATACGGGTATTTGAGGATACCTATGGCCCTAGTATTGTATTATTTGAGGATACCTATCGAGGATACCTACTGGAGAATCCCTTTTTGTCATATGTGCTTATGTGAAAAGTCACAATGTGACACAATATGCCCTATCACATAGGCACATACGGGTATTTGAGGATACCTATAGCCTAGTATTGTATTATTTGAGGATACCTATCTAGGATACCTTCTGGAGAATCCCTTTTTGTCATATGTGCTTATGTGAAAAAGCACAATGTGACACAATGTGACCTAGCACATAAGCACATGCTTTATGTGCCGATATGTGCTTATGTGAAAAGGCACAATGTGACACAATGTGCCCTATCACATAGGCACATACGACCAAAATGGGATTCCATAGCCACAGGCGTTTTCGAAAAAGGGATTCCACAAACGGGATTCCAAAAAGGGATTCCACAAATGGGATTCCGTTTCCATCTTGTCGCCAAAGCTCCAAGGCCACTACTGGTCTATGGACTATCTGTCCTATCATTAGCTTCAACAACAGTCTTGTTCCATTGCGGCCTTGTACCAGTACTATTGGCTAAACTACCATCAATTACTTCCTAGCTATACCTTCGCTGAAGCTTTCAAAATGTTCCATCTGATTTCCCCTGTATATATATAAGGCATTCCGTAAGTGGCCCAGTCCGTAAAATTTGGATTCCGTGTTTTATCATCGACACTCGAGGGTATTCCCATTCCCTATTGGAAGAATTCAGTTCACTGGGTGATAATACCTTCATTGAGATTATAGTTCAAAAATTCAGATCACTTTTCGTTATATTGTCATTAAGTTTAAAAAATCGTTCAGTTCAAAAGGGGTTAACATTGGGCTATAGTTAAAAAATAGAGGTCATTCAGTTCAAGGGGTTAATTATATATACCTTCATTAGGGTTATAGTTCAGAACTTTGTTCAATTTGTTATGGTCAGTTCAGTTCGATACCTTCATTCGGTCAGTTCTCTTCTATCTGTTCAGTTCGATTTTCGTCACTTTGTTTTGATCACTTCTGTCTTAGTTGTGTTGGATCTTTGTTCACTTTGTTCTGTTAAGTCTGTCAAACTTGTTCGATCAATCCGACTAGTTTGACATTCTTTCACTTTGTTATGTTTATTTCGATCTTGGTTATGTCGGATCTTCGTTCTGTACCTTCATTGTTTTGTAGTGGTTGGTTGTCTCTGTTCAGAGTCTTGCAGTCATTGTTGAATTGGAGTTATCAAACCCTTTCCATACCCTCGAGTGTCGATGATAAAACACGGAATCCAAATTTTACGGACTAGGCCACTTACGGAATGTCTTATATGTATACAGGGGAAATCAGATGGAACATTTTGAAAGCTTCAGCGAAGGTACAGCTAGGAAGTAATTGATGGTAGTTTAGCCAATAGTACTGGTACAAGGCCGCAATGGAACAAGACTGTTGTTGAAGCTAATGATAGGACAGATAGTCCATAGACCAGTAGTGGCCTTGGAGCTTTGGCGACAAGATGGAAACGGAATCCCATTTGTGGAATCCCTTTTTTGGAATCCCGTTTGTGGAATCCCTTTTTCGAAAACGCCTGTGGCTATGGAATCCCATTTTGGTCGTATGTGCCTATGTGATAGGGCACATTGTGTCACATTGTGCCTTTTCACATAAGCACATATCGGCACATAAAGCATGTGCTTATGTGCTAGGTCACATTGTGTCACATTGTGCTTTTTCACATAAGCACATATGACAAAAAGGGATTCTCCAGAAGGTATCCTAGATAGGTATCCTCAAATAATACAATACTAGGCTATAGGTATCCTCACATACCCGTATGTGCCTATGTGATAGGGCATATTGTGTCACATTGTGACTTTTCACATAAGCACATATGACAAAAAGGGATTCTCCAGTAGGTATCCTCGATAGGTATCCTCAAATAATACAATACCAGGGCCATAGGTATCCTCAAATACCCGTATGTGTCTATGTGATAGGGCATATTGTGTAACATTGTGCCTTTTCACATAAGCACATATGACAAAAAAGGGATTCTCCAGTAGGTATCCTCAAATAATACAATACCTGGGCCATAGGTATCCTCAAATACCCGTATGTGCCTATGTAATAGGGCATATTGTGTCACATTGTGCCTTTTCACATAAGCACATATCGGCACATAAAGCATGTGCCTATGTGATAGGGCATATTGTGTCACTTTGTGCCTTTTCACATAAGCACATATGACAAAAAAGGGGTGCCGAAGGTCATATGTTTTTCAAAAATGGGATTCCATGGGATATGGCCATTGGATATAGGCTTTTATTATACACAAGGGAGATAACTGCATTATGGGAAATCAAGCAATCTGATTGGTTAGTTAGATATATGAAACAACAAGAGTACTTGGAATAGGGTCAGAACTAACAAGAATAGACTAGAAATTGCTAAATATAGCAATAATAAGGTATACTGTTCCAGTTGATAGGCTCTTCTACGCTACTGGAGTATACTCTAGAACAAAGGAACAGAGTCAGATAGACGATAACTATTGCATATATAGATAGAAGCAGAGAATTCTGGGTAAATTTGTCCTATAGCACTACGTGCTATTCTTAATAGGGGAAAAACGTCATGGGATAGGGATCCAAAAAGGGGTTATGGGAGAATTCTAATCCAGAACATTACTGTTCTACAAAGGAACACACCCCAGTACCCCCTTAGTACTATAGCACTACGTGCTAAGCCGATAAATAGGGGAAATAAAGTCAATTTCGGTGAATTGGGATAGATTTTGGTGATTTGGAGGGATTGTCGGGTTGTTTGTGGTAATCAGATTTACTCTTCTACAAAGGAACACCCCCCCCCCCCCCGAACATACCCCTGTCTTGTTAGAAGCCATTGGTAACATAGCAATCACGTGCTACCAGAGAAACCAAGATGGCGACCTCCAGTATACAAACTGGACGACGGAAACACGTATCACCCTAACAACACGCGCTGCGCATGCGTATTACCACCACGTATCACTATGGAGATGACGTCACAACATGGCCACTCACGCGGGTTACCATGACAACACAACATGGCGCCACTAGGTCACGTGACATGACGTAACTTCCGGGGTCCGGCACGGGGTCCGGCAACCTAGGCCACCAAAGGTACATTACATACTACTGACATTTGTTTGCTCTCCATTCTGTATGAATATATCTTCAAGTCTTTCTATTATTAACAGGTCGAAGTATTTTGTGTTACAAACATTCTGGTTAATCCAAATATCCTCAATACCCATGCTGTACAGTTGTGTGGAAATATATTTAATCCAGGGGCTAGAATGCAGTCCTTGGATGTGGTTCATGTATAAGATTGAGTAAAGGGAGACAGAAATTTTGTTTTCTTCACCACATATTAGTTTAGCCCAGAAATTTAAACAAGGCATATTTATTTTAATCCCTATTGGCATCAATCTAAGTTCAACGTATATAAAATTACTTGCAGTTGATTTTTTTAGTTTAAGATAAATTTCAGAAACCATAATTCAAGCTTTTCAATGGCTGCACAGTTCTCGCAGCCCCATATTTCAGAACCGTATGTTAAAATTGGAATGATAGCCTTTTCGTAGATTTCTAGGACAATATTGTGTATAAGCTGATTTCTACGTGCCTTATTAATAATTGTGTAGAAGGCCTTTTTGGCTTCTAAACATCGATGATTTTTTTCAACAGAAAATTTCCCGGTTTTAGACAGTGTAACGCCCAAGTATTTAAATTCGTTTACTATTTCGATTTGTTTGTCCCCAAGATAGAATTTTTCATTCTTACCTGCGCGAGTACCAAATTTTAATATTGTTGATTTACATTTACCTCCAGTTTCCTGTCTTTACAATATTCATAGAAACTATTTAGTGTATTTTGTAAGTCTTTATATGAGTTGGAAAGGAGTGTTGTATCATCGGGGTATAACAGTACTAGAAGCTGTTAGTATACTTTGAGATTGTCCTGTGAGGACTGACAATATTCAATACGGATACCACTAGAACGTTTATCATATAGAAACATTTCTAAGTCGTTTAGGAAGACAGCAAAGAGGATCGGCGATAAATTTTCCCCCTGCCTCACCCCAGTGTTATTTGAGAAGAACCCCGAATTTATTCCATCAATGGTAACTGTGGATTTAATATTACTATACATATTTTTGATAATTTGTAATATTTTTCCATTTACGTGTGTGCTTATAAGTTTTTTTCCACAGCGCTGCGCGCCACACCATGTCAAAAGCTCTAGAAAAATCAATGAAGGCACAACAATAAAGGGTTTTTTTGTTCACTTTTAATAATTCCTTGATTGCACATAAAGAAAATATATGGTCAGTCGTGGAGTAATCTTTCCTAAAACCTGCTTGGACCTCTCCCAGCAATCCGTTATCATTTAGAAAATCGTATATAAATTTATATATTCGATATTATGTACTTTGATACATAATAGAATACTGGTGAATAATTTAGAGATATTACTTAGCAGTGTTATTTTGTGATAATTATCTGGGTGTAGAGGGCTACCTTTGTGTTTGTATATTGGCTTGATTACTCCTATTGTCCAATCGCTTGGCAGAATGCCGGATTTAAGAATTAAGTTAAAAAACTTTAAATATATATACTTAAACTCCGTGAACGTTGTTTTAATGTATTCATTTATTATTTTGTCGAAACCAACATAGCCATTTAGTATTTGCCAGGTTTTGTTTTAATATTGTGCTTAATAATAATAATAATAAATAATTGTATATAGAGTAAAACCACCTAGGATGCTCTAGAACGCTTTACAGTAAGATGACCTAAGAGTCAATCCATATAGAAAACTGAGTCAAATAAATATGTTTTAAGTTGTCGTTTGAAAATAGGTATGCTTGTCTGTAATCAGATCAGGGGAGGTAGCTCATTCCATAGTCTTGGACCTGCAACTGAGAAAGCCCGTTCGGTCGCAAACACAGACTTAACAAAAGGTATAGTCAGTGAAAGGTGGTTAGATGAACGGTAAACTTCGACCAGGTACATGACGGGTGATTAGCTCTCTCAAGTAGACAGGCGCCAGATCACTGATACATTTAAATTAGGGCTGTCGCGATTTTTTAATTTAGGAATCGATTAATCGTCGCAAATAATCGACGATAATCGATTAATCGTACCTAGATGACCTTCCCTCTCCCTCTCTTTGAAGTCGATAAAAATGAAGTTCAAGTCAGCTGACCTACCTCAAGTAAACAACGAAGACGATCCTCTTTTAGGTACATTCAAAGCTTTGATGTTCTGAACTTTTGAACCGTCAGTGTAATAATCAAGACTGGTTGGCAGTTGCAAACTTGCGAAGTTCGCAACTGCCGACCGTTCTTGATTATTACACTGACGGTTCAAAAGTTCAGAAGACCAAACATTTGATGAATGTACCTGAAAGACAAATGCTTCCAACCGCTTCTTGGGGGTTAACAACGATGTTCTTAACTCTTTACCTTTGGAAACAATAGTTTTTTTATCAAATTTTCTTTTAATTATTAAACGTCTAAAACGGGATACAATTTACCGATTATTCGACAACGAAAAATACTAATCGATTTCGCCGTGACCGATCAATAATCGATTAATAGATTAATCGTGACAGCCCTAATTTAAATATTAACAAGAGAATTTTGAATCGAATTCTACTTTTCACTGGAAGCCAGTGGAGACTTTACAGGACGGATGTGATGCGGTCGAAAGGCTTAACATCACTAATAATTCGAGCAGACGTATTCTGGATTCTCTGCAACTGCTGTAAAAGGGATGATTGCAGACCAAGGAAAAGGGAGTTACAATAATCTAGATGGGATGTTATAAACGAATGAACCAGTTGTTCTAGAGCTTTACGACTAAGGTATCGGCGCAGTTTGCCTAGTTTTCTGAGTTGCCAATAGCAGATTTTACAAATCTTTTTGATATGTGGTTCAAATGTATAATTCTTATAAAAAATGGCACCGATATTTCTTGCACCGTTGGTGAACACAGCAGTATTGTCACCACCTTCAATTGCTTGAAAGGAGAGGTGAATATAGTTCTTTTCTTGGCGATGACCAGAATCCTAAATACTTATTGTTATTTAGGATATTTTTGTAATAGATTGCTTTACTTTGCTTTTTAACTTTTTTAAAAATCTTGCAATAATTTTTATAATGTTTTTGGTTAGATTCCGTGGTATTTTTATATTTTTTAGGATAAAGTTTGTTTTTATGTCTAGAAGATATAATTGAACCCTTTGTCATCCAAGGATTCCGTTTAATGAGCTTATTATTCCTACAAACGCGTTTTAAGGAAAATGCCAATTAGAATATTTTCAGGTAAATGTCATTAAAAGCGTTGTAGGTAGAATTTGGACAATTCGATTCTAAGACTGACGAGAAGTCACATTGAGATAGAAGTGAAGTGAACAATGCTTTGTTTTCTACAGTAAATCTTCGTGTCCAAACGAAAGATTTATTGCTGGATTTCTCGGGATGGGTTTCTTCATAAAAGACACCAAAATGATCAGAGACATCGGTTAATATTATTCCAGACACAGAGGGTGGTTGAAGATTATTTGTGAAAACATGATCTATTAGAGTTGCCAAGTTGGTGGTCAATCTCGTGGGTTTTATAATTGTCGGAAGATATCCCTAGCTAAACATTAAATTAATATAATTTTCTGTTTTCATATGAGACGCAATTTTTAAAAGGTCAATATTAATGTCACCAACTATGTATCCCAGTAATTTTTCTTCATTTATTTTATTAGTTAATTCGGTTATTTTGGTAAGGAACTATCAATATCTCCCCTTGGCGCTGTATTAGGCCCATATACTACACTAATTCTGTCAGATTTGTCGATGTTAATTTCAATAAATAGGGATTCTATAACGAGCGAAATGAAAATGGAGAGGTCTTGGTGAATTTTGAATTCAATGTTTTCCTTTATAAAGATCCCAACTCAACCCCTTCCGTCGTCATCATCATCATCTGGTCTGTTCATTTTGATCAGTGGCTGATTGCCATCCAAAGAATAAGTCATGTGTCATGTTTGGGATAATGTTAAAAATTGCGGTGAAGCCAGTTATGTGAAAGGTCTGTTCTTTCTCTTGCGTGTTGTGCAAGAAATCATACGGGGAATTCCAGTGTGTTTTGAGGCTCAGGCAATTAAGTGAAACAGTGCAGTGGTTAATTTCATTACATCGAGCTATAAAATCATATTCCAAATCGGTCTGGATTTCGACTAGTGTAATATTACATGCCATCGTCCCTATCAAGGCTTCTGGGTTCATTACTACATCTTCTGAGTATAATAAGCATGTGGTCATTTAGAGTTATATAGAGAGTAATCGTTTGACTGGACTGGTAACGTGAAATAATTCATGAGAGGTGAGGGACATTGTACAAACACGAGTGCGCGAATTCGCACGAGTGTTTTACAGTATAGTCCCTCACCTCAAATGAATTATTTCACGTAACGAGTCCAGTTAAGCGATTACTCTCTTTATTACTTTTCATTATTAACGATAATTACATTATTTAACCTTACCAATTAATTTTCATTATTTTTTCATTTTTTGTCTCTAAAACATAAGTTATGACCCCCTCATTGGAACGAGCTCGTCGAGCTAGTTCCAATGAGGGGTCATAACCTATGTTTTTGAGACAAAAATGAAAATAATAGTTATTCAAGATTTTTTTTTTTCAAGTGTCGTCTGCTTTTCATGTTAGGTAAACGGTTAAAAAAACAAAAAAAAACCAATGAAGTCCCCATTACACCCACGGAAAAGCGTCTTCGTTTGCGTGCAAGGATACATGACACAATTGTTGATTGCATAATTCACTTGTGAAGTTAGCGTTTATAATCAAACCCGGAAATCCCAGTAAATCACACTTTGGAAAGTAATAAATGTTTATTATGCAAAATGTGTTTAGATGCTGATCCATATCTAAGAGTCTGGTTTAATGTGTAAGAACATGCACGGATGGAAGAGAACAAAATGAATGATAACAAGAAAAATCCTTTTTCCCAACGTAACAACCAAAATCGTCTAACGTGAAAGACACAATTGCCCTCTATAGGCACTGAATAAAGTTTTCGAATTTTTCATTTCCAACGGGCAATGGCTCCGCGAGCTCGATCGAATGGGGTCACGAGCTATGGTTCGGAGGGGAAGAAAGAAATTAAGTTACTTTTGAATTGATGATGTCAGATGTTCAGAAACGGACAGGTTTGGGTGAAGCTGAAGGAAGTGGAAGGTAAATCATCACGTCAAAGATATCAGATACTCTCAAGGTAAATCATCACGTCAAAGACATCAGATACTCTCAAGGTAAATCATCACGTCAAAGACATCAGATACTCTCAAGGTAAATCATCACGTCAAAGACATCAGATACTCTCAAGGTAAATCATCACGTCAAAGACATCAGATACTCTCAAACTGTTTCTCAATTGAGGTAAAACATATCTTCTTTTTGTTGTTGTTGTTGTTGTTGTTTTTGCTTTCACTTTTATTTTGTTAAAAGTTTGCAGCAGTTCCTTTGGACGATAACCTTTTCCCAAACGTAACAGCCAAAATCGTCCGGCGTTAGACAGAATTGTCTTCTATTTGCACTGAAGTTTCTGGGTTTTTTTCCATTCAAACAATGGCCCATTGTCCCTCTTTGGAACGGTCCATACGAGCTCGTCCCATTGAGGGGCCATGAGCTATGGTTAACGAATTGGATTGATTTTAACGGCCTGGACTGAGGCAAAAAGAAAATATATTTTTTTATATTTGCCCCCCCCCCCCCCCCATTGCCTTATTGTCTTTTCTTTTATTTCTTTAAACGTTTACTCCGGCTCCTTTGGTCGCTGACCCTTTCCACAATATAACGTACAAACCCAAATCGTCTAGCGTTAAACATAGAACTGTCTTCTATTCGCTCTGGAGGTTTCGATTTTTTTCCGATCCAGGCAATGGCTTATGACCCCCTCATTCGAGCGGGTACTACGAGATCGTTCGGACGGGGGTTTTAATCTATGATTCAGGAAAAAATGAAGGTAAGTTATTTTAAAGTAGATGGCGTTAGTTTGAATTGCCTTCCATTTGTACTGAAGTTTTCGGATTTTCCATTTGCGTAGTGGCTTATGACCCCTCATTGGAACGGGCTTCATGAGTATATTTATTTATAAATTAATCAGTTACCGTACAGCTGGAGCAAGGGGGGGGGGGGGGGCTACATCATCACATTAAAGACATTAGAGATTCTGATAAGTTAGGCAAAAATAGCAATTTTTTTGTTGTTTTTTTTTTGTTTTGTTTTTTTGTTTTTGTTTTGTTTTTGTTCTTCCTACGATTTTCATTTCTTAAAAGTTTGCTGCAGCTCCTTTGGTCGTTGACCCTTTCCCAAACTTAACAGCCAAAATCGCCCAGCGTTAAAAACTCAATTGTTTTCTATTCACATGGAGTTTTTTTATATTTTTTTCTCAATCAAACATTAGCTTGTGACCCCACATTGGAATGGGCTCTACCGGCTTGTTCGAATGAGGGGTCATAAACTATGGTTAATGAACCGCCTAAATTTATCAGCTATCGTAATTAGGTACTTTCACTCATCCAACTATTTATCTGTTCATCCAGATGTTAATTCGTTGACCCGTCCATTTGTCACTTCACTCAGTTATATATTTCCCCGTTTATAAATTTATTAGTATTTAGTTACTTTGGCTTGTTCGCTCATTAGTCTGTGTTAAACACGCAGGCTATTGTTTTTGTATGGTTTCTTTTTCTTTCTTTTTTTTCCTTCTTCTTCTTATTCTCCTGTCTTCTGTCTTCTATGCGCTTCCTTGTCCGTACGATAACTCGACAACTAATCATCCTATCTCACTATCTTTTGGCATACTGATCGATAGTCACAAGTTCTCGGCCACCTATGTTTCTCAGATTCCTGGGGCTTTAGGGGTGTCCATATGGGTGTTTTGAAAGTGGGCCACGCCCATAACTCAGGCATGGTATGACGTATGAACCTGGGACCAAAACCAAATGAGTAGACACTCGATGGGTTTCAAAATCTGGGTAAAGGTCACTGAGGTCATAAAATAAATACTGCTTAAACAGAACTGGTTCCATCTCAGGGACAAGATTATAACCAGTTTTGGTTCTAAAGAGAACCTATATTTTTTGCAGTGTACCAACATTCTTTATAACAGAAGATAACAAAGAAATAAACGACGCGAACGAAATTGCACACCAATTTAATAACAACTTTGCATAGTTGGAAAACGCGCCAGTGAACAGATTAGCAGATCCAATAAACACTTCCAAGACTTCATGGGAAAATACCTGCCCAGCAGTTTTTATATCACTCCAACAACTGAATATAAGGTTGTTGCTGTTGCCAAATCACCAAAGTCGAAGAAAACCGAGGATTGTGTTGGTATATTAACAAAATTACTCAAGTATACAATTAATGCTGCAGCCCCTGCTTTAACTCATGTTATCAATATCTCTTTCAGCCGCGGAGTTCTTCCAGACAGAATGATAGTAGATAAAGTAATTCCGATTTTTTAAAATGGAAATGAGTGTAAATTCAATAACAACAGACCAGTAAGCATTCTACCAATTATTAAAATGGAAATGAGTGTAAATTCAATAACAACAGACCAGTAAGCATTCTACCAATTCTTAAAATGGAAATGAGTGTAAATTCAATAACAACAGACCAGTAAGCATTCTACCAATTCTTAAAATGGAAATGAGTGTAAATTCAATAACTACAGACCAGTAAACATTCTACCAATTCTTAAAATGGAAATGAGTGTAAATTCAATAACTACAGACCAGTAAGCATTCTACCAATTCTTAAAATGGAAATGAGTGTAAATTCAATAACAACAGACCAGTAAGCATTCTACCAATTCTTAAAATGGAAATGAGTGTAAATTCAATAACAACAGACCAGTAAGCATTCTACCAATTATTAAAATGGAAATGAGTGTAAATTCAATAACAACAGACCAGTAAGCATTCTACCAATTCTTAAAATGGAAATGAGTGTAAATTCAATAACTACAGACCAGTAAGCATTCTACCAATTCTTAAAATGGAAATGAGTGTAAATTCAATAACAACAGACCAGTAAGCATTCTACCAATTCTTAAAATGGAAATGAGTGTAAATTCAATAACTACAGACCAGTAAGCATTCTACCAATTCTTAAAATGGAAATGAGTGTAAATTCAATAACTACAGACCAGTAAGCATTCTACCAATTCTTAAAATGGAAATGAGTGTAAATTCAATAACAACAGACCAGTAAGCATTCTACCAATTCTTAAAATGGAAATGAGTGTAAATTCAATAACTACAGACCAGTAAGCATTCTACCAATTCTTAAAATGGAAATGAGTGTAAATTCAATAACTACAGACCAGTAAGCATTCTACCAATTCTTAAAATGGAAATGAGTGTAAATTCAATAACTACAGACCAGTAAGCATTCTACCAATTCTTAAAATGGAAATGAGTGTAAATTCAATAACTACAGACCAGTAAGCATTCTACCAATTCTTAAAATGGAAATGAGTGTAAATTCAATAACTACAGACCAGTAAGCATTCTACCAATTCTTAAAATGGAAATGAGTGTAAATTCAATAACTACAGACCAGTAAGCATTCTACCAATTCTTAAAATGGAAATGAGTGTAAATTCAATAACTACAGACCAGTAAGCATTCTACCAATTCTTAAAATGGAAATGAGTGTAAATTCAATAACTACAGACCAGTAAGCATTCTACCAATTCTTAAAATGGAAATGAGTGTAAATTCAATAACTACAGACCAGTAAGCATTCTACCAATTCTTAAAATGGAAATGAGTGTAAATTCAATAACTACAGACCAGTAAGCATTCTACCAATTCTTAAAATGGAAATGAGTGTAAATTCAATAACTACAGACCAGTAAGCATTCTACCAATTCTTAAAATGGAAATGAGTGTAAATTCAATAACTACAGACCAGTAAGCATTCTACCAATTCTTAAAATGGAAATGAGTGTAAATTCAATAACTACAGACCAGTAAGCATTCTACCAATTCTTAAAATGGAAATGAGTGTAAATTCAATAACTACAGACCAGTAAGCATTCTACCAATTCTTAAAATGGAAATGAGTGTAAATTCAATAACTACAGACCAGTAAGCATTCTACCAATTCTTAAAATGGAAATGAGTGTAAATTCAATAACTACAGACCAGTAAGCATTCTACCAATTCTTAAAATGGAAATGAGTGTAAATTCAATAACTACAGACCAGTAAGCATTCTACCAATTCTTAAAATGGAAATGAGTGTAAATTCAATAACTACAGACCAGTAAGCATTCTACCAATTCTTAAAATGGAAATGAGTGTAAATTCAATAACTACAGACCAGTAAGCATTCTACCAATTCTTAAAATGGAAATGAGTGTAAATTCAATAACTACAGACCAGTAAGCATTCTACCAATTCTTAAAATGGAAATGAGTGTAAATTCAATAACTACAGACCAGTAAGCATTCTACCAGTTCTTAAAATGGAAATGAGTGTAAATTCAATAACTACAGACCATTAAGCATTCTACCAAATCAAATCCAAAACTGTAAATGTTCAAAATCTTATCCCTATCAATTTAGTCACTACCGATTCCAAATTTAACGATCTCAACTTGTGCCAAGTGAATGCTCGTTCGATAGTGAACAAAACTGCAAGCTTACTCGACATAATCGACGATAACAATATTTCAATATCCATGATAACCGAAACATGGTTAACTCCAGAGGACACATTGACTGTCGGTGAGATCATTGTCAACGACAAGATACTTACACACAACCCCAGGAAGTCACAGCGAGGTGGAGGTGTAGGTGTAATCTGTGATAACACTGTGAAGGTTAAGTGTAAGGCATCTCAGACTTGGGTTACATTCGAGTACATTGACACCATTGTAACGATCGACTCACACTCAGTCCGCCTCATTGTCATTTATCTACCCACCCACAGAGCTCCAAAAACACATTCACTGTCAACCAGTTCATTAGCGAATTCCAAGACTTCCTAGGAACCATTACTGCCCTGCCAGGACAATTCATCATTGGAGGTGATTTCAATTTCCATATGGAAAAGAAAACCTCCGGTGATTCTTCTAAACTACGTGATCTTATCAATTCAATGAATTTACGCCACCATGTTCGTGACAACACCCATAAAGATGGCCACACATTAGATCTGCTGATTACCAGAGAATCCGATACAGATCTTGTTTAAAATGTATTAATTGTTGATCCTGCAATCTCTGACCATTTTATGATTATCTTCGATTTGGCATTTCCTTGTCCCTCCCCTGTCCGGAAGAAAGTCACATACCGCAAGTACCGAAGTATTGACCCTGCTAAGTTTGCGGATGCTATTGCTTCCTCTCCCGTCGCTAAAATTAACGAGATGCAAACTATTGACGGCATTGAATACATCCTCACTGGCTCACTCAGAAATTATTGACATGTTTGCGCCTAAGCAAACACGCACTTTTAGCGTACGCCCTTGCCTACAGTGGTTCAGTGATGAGATTAGGTGCGCAAAATATTTACGACGCAAACTAGAGCTTCAGTGGCGGCAAACGAAACTATGTGTTCACAGAGAGATGTTTGTCAAACAGCGAAATGTTGTTATCAAACTGGTCAAATCTGCGAAACAGAAATACTTTTCGGACTTATTGTCAACTAATGCGCTGTCTGTCGTTCTTGAGAAGCTATTGCATTGTCAAAAGACAACCGTACTCCCAGAGCATTCGTCACCAAAGACCTAGCGAATAGATTTTCTTCTTTCTTTTCTGAAAAACTGAGACTATCAGAGCTTCGCTTGATACAAGCTCACAATCTGATCTTCTACAGATGGCCGACATGTCATGCACATGTGTTAAAGCTGTTGCACAGTTGTCCCAATTCAAACCTTTGGCTACAACAGATATCCAGAGGTTAATATCCAAGGCAATATTTAAACAGGGCATGTTAGATATCATTCCAACTTGGTTGTTAAAAGCATCTCTTTCTGAGTTAACTACGCCGATCTTGAAAGTGGCCAATGCCTCCCTTCACTCTGGCGTCTTTCCGACAAGCATGAAACACGCTTTAGTAAAAGCACTTCTCAAAAAGCCACCATTTCACCCAGAGGTTGGAACAACTACCGACCGGCCTCTAATTTTCCATTCCTATCAAAGATTATTGAGCGTGTGGTGGCTTCTCGACTGAATTCACATTTGGCAGCCCACGGCCTAGTCGAAGTTAACCAATCTGCATACAGATCTAATTGCAGTACAGAAACGGCGCTTCTAAGGGTCCAAAATGATATCCTCCTATCCACGGACAGGCACAACCTAACATGTCTTGTTTTGTTGAATTTAAGCGCCTCTTTTGACACCATAGACCATAAAATACTTATTAAAAGACTGGCAGTGAGAACAGGCCTTACTGACCGAGCACTTAATTGGTTTTCGACGTACCTAAATGGTCGCACACAGAGTGCCCTTATTGGCAGTGAGTCGTCAGACAAGGTCACACTACGTTTTGGCGTCCCTCAAGGATCGATGTTGGGTCCCTACTGTACACTGTCTATGTCCTACCTCTCGGTGACATTATCATTTTTACGCAGATGACACACAGCTGTATATTAGTTTTACTCATGCCTTTGAGCCTGCAGCATGCAGTAAGATTGAACTTTGTATTTCAGACATAAAGGCATGGATGACTAAAAACTTTCTTAAATTGAACGACGACAAGACAGAAGTAATAGATATATAGGTCTATCTCATCAACTTTCAAAAATATCCAAACTGTCCCTCAATATTGGAGGTTCTGCGATAAAATCCAGTAGCTGTGTTCGAAACTTAGGTTATTTCATGGATCGAAATTTGGCCGCTAATGGACATATCAAACATATCTCTCGCAGGACATTTTTCATCTTAGAAATATTAGCAAAATTCGACCCCTCATTGATACGCAGACGTCACAACAGCTTGTCCACGCCTTTGTTACCAGTCCCCTCGACTACTGCAACTCTCTTCTGATTGGCTCTAAAACATCTATTCTTGAAAAGCTACAACACAACCAAAATTTTGCTGCACGGGTCATAACCAGGACTCAAAAGTACTGCCATATAACACCAGTACTCTCTGAGTTACACTGGCTACCCGTTAAGCAATGAAGTCAATTTAAAATTGTCCTTTTGGTGTTCAAGTGTATCTCGGGGTCTACAAAATCCTACCTGTCCGATCTGCTTACCATCCACAAACCACCGAGGTCTCTTAGGTCATCTGGTCAACTCAATCTGGTTCAGCCCACATCTAAAGTTACTAGTGCTTTTGATAGGGCCTTTGCGGTTACTAGCCCAAGGCTTTGGAATTATTCTTCAATCGACATAAAATATAGTTAATCACTTGAATCATTCAAGTCTGGTACTAAAGCCTACCTTTTTCGTAAGGCATTTCCTTCGGTGGTCTTTTAATTTTAGCCATAAACTGACATTAACAGGTGTGTGGGTGTGACTGAGTTAGTGAGATTGCCTCATTACTCGTCAAGTTACACTCACATACTTGTTTTGGTAAAGTTGTAGTTTGTTTTTTATTTTGTTTTAATTCAATACCCTTTTTCTTTTATGTTCTGTCGCTTTTATCGCCACGATAAATCCTCGGTTGCTGATGTGGCGTTGGGCACCAATAAATGATAATAGTGATCCATGTATCAATGAATCTGTGAGAGATTGTTCTTGTTTGTGTTTTTTTGTATGTATGAATTAGTGTACAGCCATTAAGCACTGTATGTGGATTCTGGGCTTTAAAATTATTATTATTGTTATTATTATTATTATTATTATTATTATTATTATTATTATTATTATTATTATTATTATTATTATTACCAGTCTTTTCCAAATTATTAGAAAAATTAATGTGTAATAGGATTATATATTACCTGGAAAAATACGATATTTTATATCACCACCAATATGGGTTTAGGAAAAATCACTCCACTCAGCATACGATTATGCAATTACTAAAAGTAATAGGAACAGAAAACACCAAGGAAAGAAGTAAAAATAGTGCATTAGCGATATTTTTAGACTTTAACGGCATTAACCATGACATTTTATTAATGAAAATGGAGAGCTATGGCATCATAGGCACTAGTTACAATTGGTTCAGAAGCTTCCTCTCAAACAGCGCACAATATGTAAAATATGGCGAACATGAATCAAACTTAACTGAAATTCAAAGTGGTGTTCCACAGGGATCTGTCCTTTTGCCTGTTCTCTTTCTCTTGTATATAAATAATATTAGTCGGCCGACATCCCTGAACCTTCTGTCTTTTGCCGATGATACTACTGTCCACGACTCTATCCCTCAAACCGATTCGGTGGACACAAATTTCAATCTCGAACTCACCAAAATTCACGAATGGTGTTGTCAAACAAACTTGAATTAAACGGCGGCAAAAAAAAAATATGTATATTTTTATAAACCCAAATCAAACAACACAAAATCGGAGATATCCTATCATTTATATAAATAACCCAAAAATAACGCGGGTTGGATTAAACGAGGAAGAAAAATCCCTGAGATTCCTTGGTATAAATATTGACGAAACCTTATCATGTGAAGTTCACATATCAAAAATCTGCGAAAAGATAAGGTGGACTAATTTTACTTTAAATAAAGTCAAAAAATATTACCCCGAAGGATTATAAAAATACTTTATTATTCCCTTACACAAATGTCATTTAATATACGGCATTCACATATGGAGCAAGTGTAGGGCAATTTGGGACGCATAAAAATGCAGAAGCGCTCGATCAGAATAGTAAATAACAAAAGGTTCAGCTCCCAAACGGATCCATTGTTTGCATGGATAAGATACTAAAAGTAAACGACCTGTTTGACCTCTACCGACTGTCCATGCTATCTTGAAATGCAAATAAAGGAATAGTGCATCCTGAAAGAGCCTTGTTACCACCACCCCCTCCTCCCTCCACCACAAAAAGTTTCGTCGTAAATTGTCTGTTGACCGTCCTGGAAGATGGGCGGGATGTGTTCAGCTATTTGCTTTCTTGTTTGCTGGTATTAGAATTTTTTTTTGAAAATATCACTCTTCTACGAAACGTAGTACAGTTATTCCATTGTTTTAACTTGATATCGCTACACATTATTTATTCATTCCGGTGCTCCTACAATTACCCGTGTTAACACCTGGTTCAGAATAAGTGCTCCTGGATAACCCGTCCACCTTTAAATGTTTAAAGAAGTCACCAGATCTGCAAATCAACAAGTCTAGAGACTTACGGGGTAACTGTTTGCAGTGTTGGAGTTCAGAATTGATAAGAGATGACAGGAAGACAGCCAATCTGGCTATGTCATCTCCCGACAGTGTGAATTATTTGGAAATTTATAGTATTTCTATCACATTGTAA
This sequence comes from Pictodentalium vernedei, assembly GCA_031216915.1. NCBI lineage: Eukaryota > Metazoa > Mollusca > Scaphopoda > Dentaliida > Dentaliidae > Pictodentalium > Pictodentalium vernedei. The sequence goes on along the minus strand of CM062288.1, from coordinate 340,110,219 downwards.
TTGTATTTGATTTATACAGTTAAATCTTAATCTAAATTACCGTCTAATCTTATCTAATCTAAGTATGATATTGAACTATTTCTGATCCCCTGAATGCCATGCGTGTAAACAGTAGTAATATTTAATTATTATTTATTTATTGGTGTTTAATGTCACATTTAAGGTCACATATTTATGCACAATGGCTAATCATGACAGTGACAAATTTACAGGTGGAGGAAGCAGGAGTACCCGAAGAGAACCACCGAGCAACGGCGAACAACTGTCAGCTCCCCAACATACTAACTCCACACAGGCAGGGTTAGTATTGGCTGAAGACAAGTGCACCATCGACGTGCAGTACGCCTTGGTACACAACGCCATCGTGCCCCTACGCGAGCAATGGAGATGAAGTGTCTTGTCCAAGGACACAGCGTGGTTGCCGCAGGTGGGATTCGAACCGGGGACCTCTCGGCTTGCAGCCTGCACCTCTACCTACTGAGCCACCGCGCTCCCCAACAGTAGTACTAGTGGAGTTGACATTCTGAATTATTATAGCGATCTATGAGAGGAAAACCCAAAACTTTCATTTGCCACAAATTTCATTTTCTTTTAAATTATGGACGGACATATGAGCAAATATTTATTAACATACTTTTAAAATGGTATCAAATACGTTTTGTTAAAATTAGTTTTTAATGATTCCATTTCTGTTTAAAATTTTCACTTTTTATCCCAGCACATCGCCTTATTAATTCTATCTAAAAGATTTCAGTAAGCTAGTGTCCCAGGTTTTTCAAATAAATGTACGTATTGTAAAGGTAATCAATAAGGATGTCTCCCAATCCAAAACAACTGTGCCGCAGAAACGCGGAGACAAAAAAAAAATATTTAAAGACTTATAGTAAAGCGGGAGGTCCCCCCCCCCCCCCCCGAATAAAGTCTAGTTATTGGTAATCGTTCATATCTATGCTGCTCAGGTCAGAGTACTGTAATCCAATGCGTTGGTTTGTGGATCAAATTATACCAGTAAAGCTGAACTTTGTTACTAGACTAATGATACATACAGATTATCATGATAATGTGCATGTCCTGTGATCTGTATCAGATTCGAGGCGGTGTCCAGAATGGGATCTCAACGAGCCGGCTTTGCCGGCGAGTTGTGATCCCATTCTCGACACCACCGAAAATCTTATGCAAATCACAGGACATGCACATTATCATCATAATTTATTTATCTAACAATTATGTCACATAAACAGATTAAATCTTAATTTATTAATATAGTTTTGGGACATAATGTTGGGGGAGAAAACATTTTAAAAAAAACAACAACATATTTTATGGAACAAGATTGTTGTGCACTTTAACACAATGAGTAACGTCAAATTTTCAAAGTTGCGTGCGTTGTAAAATTATCCACTCTCAGTGTCACTTCAATGAATTTACAAGCGTGTAATATTTGATTGTGCAGTTTCTATTTATTCTGTGTGCGGGGGGTGGGGGTGGGGTGGGGGGAGGTTCTCTCGCTAATTGTAAGGAATTTTGTTTTGTTTTGAAAGCGATCAGCTGAGTCAGTCACTGAAACACACATAGAATGTATTCATGCGCCTGTTATGATGGGTTCCACGGTCGGGGTGATATTTCAAATGGCACGTTACAATGTAAATTGTTTTGACTGAATTTAAAATGCGTGGAATACTATGACGTTATTATTAAACTAATACCAATATTGGACTGTACAAGATAATCTGATGCGCGCATTCTCAGTTGTTCTTCTCGCTTATTTAGAATCATTACCTCTGAAAACTTCTAGAAAACGTCCAGATAAAACATCACAAACAAACCTCCAGACGAGGGAAGAGAGAACTTTACGCCGCAAATATAAAGCAATCAAATCCGAAAAATAAATTTCAAATATAAGGTCATCTTCAGAATCCATGCGTATATCGCAAACGTAGCGCGAGCATGGGGTAAAGTTCAACCAGTCGTTTGTAATTAAGCTGTACAACTTTCGCAAAATCCCAAACGGGCGTTTATTACCATATTAATATTAACAACCAACAATGTGAATATTAGTAAAGAAGCTCAGTTCGACTTCGCAGGGTTTCTTATGGGCAAACGTTAACAGTTTTACTCATTTCCGAGAGTTCTCGAGAGAAATCAATTAGAAACTTCCAAAAACACAGCAATATTAATAGTATATACAACTATATATACTCGCCTAAAAAAGAAAGTGTGCATTGCAGAAATTGATCAAACTCCAAAAAAATAATTTCGTAGGTGTAAAGAGTGTTAACCTGTTCATGAATAAGTTATATTGAACACAAAAACAGCTTTCCCCGTTAAAATTGCATTAACGTTAAATGACGTGCTGCACGTTTGTGAAAAGGCATGTTTTGCACGTGGAGAGTCTGAAAATTCATGCAGCAGTGTGAATCCTTGGGTATTTAAACACTAAAGTAAGGCCTTCCTATCGTTCACATTCAAACTTGCGCTGCTGTTAAAACGACTCCACATTAGCATGCCAAGATTGACAACGAATCAACGTCTCCTTGCCCTGGGTATGATTAGAGCTGGCAGAACACACAGAGAGGTTGCCCAGCATTTGAACTGCCACCGTAACACTGTAGACAGGCTAGTCCATCGACGTGCACAACATGATGACGTTCGAGACCGACCCCGCTCCGGGAGACCCCGAGTTACCACCCCTGCACAAGATCGGTATATCCGTGTCGTCCATCTCCGGAACCGGCAACAAACGGCGACGACGACAGCCAGGAACATCCCTAACCTGAGACGGATACATCCTCAAACAGTAATCAACCGGCTGAGAGAATACGGCTTACGTCCTCGAAGACCTGCAATTCGTCCGATTTTGACGTTACGTCATCGTCGTGCTCGACTGCAGTGGTGCAGTCAACATCTCAGGCATCCCTTACACTGGTGGCGACGTGTTTTATTCACAGATGAATGTCGTTTCCATCTTTCATCATCAGATGGCCGCCAGAGAGAGTACAGATGTCGAAACGAACGCTACGCAGATCCATGTGTCGTGGAGCGAAACCGTTATGGGGGAGGGTCTCTCATGGTGTGGGGTGGCATCACTGCCCGTAACAGAACTGAGCTGGTCATTATTGATGGCAATCTCAATGCAGCCAGATATCGTGATGAAGTGCTTACACCTGTTGTTGTCCCATTTCTGCAACGTCACGGCGCCGGCGTCATTCTACAGCAGGACAACGCCCGACCCCACGCAGCTCGTGTTGTTCAACAATATATGCAGCAATAACAAGTGGATGTTCTTCCATGGCCCGCAAATGCGCCCGATATCTCACCCAGTGAGCACGTATGGGACGAAATGAAACGTCAGCTACACCGGCTTCCCCATGCACCGTCAACGCTTGTGGAACTCCAAAGACAGCTTATCAGAATATGGAACAACATCCACAACACTTCCATGCTAACTTGTTCACTTCCATGAGGCGTAGATGCACAGCAGTAGTCGATGCAGACGGAGGTCATACCAGATATTGAGTGTGTGACTTTTGTGTTTGACCCTTAGTGTCTTTGACTCTCCATGGCACCAAGAGTATTCGTCGTAGCGTAATGAAATTTCTCGTGTTGATCACAAATTGATTCATCTGTGATTGAATAAAATTTCCATGAATGAAAATGATATATATTTTTTTAGTGTTATTTTTTAGCATGCACACTTTCTTTTTTGGGAGAGTATATAACGGGAAATGTGTATTAGACGGCGAACGTTTGATTACGGGAAATAAACGCGAGGCATGCAATATGCATTTTACAGGCAGTACTAGATTTCGGGAAATATATTTGTATCGTGCTAAACTAAGTAGTTGACGAGGAATAAACACTGTACCAAAACTATGATTTTATGAATTTTCCTATGTCAACTTTATCATTTGTTAATTTCTGGGATGGGTTCTAGTCTGTTAATTATTGCGACAGCGTTACGTCATGACTTGTATCAATCGTTCATATATAAGCAGACTGGTCGTCTGCGTAAAATAGTGTGTTGAATACGTCTTTCAATCATAGATTGATATATTTTTTTATTAGCACCAAAAGAACAATATACAAATACAATGGTATAATACATTGTACAACATTAAAACAATGCGCCGGTTGAATTTATTACCAGATATATGCAGACAACTTTGTTGGTATCTTTTCATTCAAACATATTGCTGATGTAACTCCTTTTTCTTCTTATGGTCTCTACTTTGGTGATTGGATACACGCAAAGTGAGAACAGCTCAATATTTCTGTACGATTTTATTCTTTGTAAAAAACCCCAAAGAGTGGGGATCATTTTCTTTCGAGTAGAGAAATAAATGTATTTTTTGAAAACGAGAAGACATATATTCCAGGAGCTTGGGGGCTGTTCCGGACACATTTATTAAACAGTTTTGTTTTTAGAAGAAACACTCATAAAAAAGATATGAAATGGTTTCTTTAGTATCTCCACAGATAAACACAGCTCTCTCTATGACAATTCACATTAAAAGAGTTTAGAGTTATTAAATAAGATTTTGTGATTTATTTTAAATTGGAGAGATTGTAGATATGTATCGTCTGTTCTCTTAAAGGTTTGCCTACATATATGTTGCCAATCGTTTTCGCCATTTTTTCATGTAATTTGTTGTGCCACTTTTTGTTGTGCGTGAAGAGGATCTTTAGAAAATTTTTGAAAAAATATGGGATAGACGTGACGGTTTCCTTTAGTACAGGAGATTATGTCATGGACCAAGAGATGCATTACAGTCTCAAGTTTTTTTGTTGCTGGATATTAAATTTTTGCACAACCTTGGCATAGTGTTCACCACCCACTGGCAAGTGGTGAATGGTGTATCAAAGTCGTATTTTCCCTTCAAGTTTTGGAAACTCATAATACTCCGCGTGTCACAAGTTATTTCGTTTACAAAACTATGCCCTTTGTGTACCAGCGTCCATAAAAGACGGGTTTATTATTAACTGTTGAATGTTTATTGTAAACTAGGGGCTGAGAGATAATCTCGGTCGTGGCTGTGGACTCGCCTTCTTTTAGGAGTGCCCAAGCATGAAGACTGATGGCACAAGATTTATATTTTATTTCATGAATTTTGACATAAATTGAATGAAAAAGGAAACTCATCTAGCAGAACAGACTCTATAATCTCATTACTATGCACTGGACATCCTAATGGCAGAGAAAGAGAAAAGTGAATGTGTTAAGTGTCAACAACTGTTCGATAAAACTACGATGTTTTGGACTTCATACAAATAGCTAGTACTTACCAGTTTAATAGTAGTAAATAGTTTCCCATAGGCAACATTAACCATTTCGCTGCTGTGCAATTTGGTAATATCCTGTGCTGAACCATATATTGGAGGGAATGGGGTTAAAGTGAAAAAACGGAAAACGCCAATAACGTTCACGTATTTGTATATTTAAAACTGTTATTATACAGTACGTGGATAGTGTATTATCACTAAATCACCCATGGAGTGGCGATTCCACCCAAGCAATAATTGCAGATTTGTTGCAAACTATAACAAGCACAAGCAAAGTTCCAGCCAATGGTCCTCCGGGTTAATCCCGGAGGTCCATTGGCTGAAACATTGTTTGTGATTTTTGTCCATATGTGCAGAATTTGAAAGTGATACTTTGGGTGATACCTCCACTCCACGGGTGATTTTGTTACAATCCATTATCCACGTACTGTATATTGGAACAACGTTGACTGAGTTCAACAATGTTTCCAAAACTACTCCCAGCCAGACTCCATAAATCTCAAAAGAAAAGACGTCTAGTCGACTTGAATTTAGTTCCTATTTAATGGACTGACCATGCAGTCCAAACTTTGCTCCACAGGCCGTTATATAATTTTTGTTTTGTTTTGTTGACGCGTGGCACAGAACAACAAAAACAATTATATATGTTGGGACAAGTTTGGACTATTGAGTTCGTTGTTGCCTCGGGTATTTCGGAATTTACATAGACGCGAAAAATGGTTGAGATCAAATGGATAATGCCATATCGTCTGTCGCTTGCATTTCATATAACATGCGTTCTATTGCGAATAACAACGAGCTATGATATCCATTCCCTGCACATGTATGTGGTATTTCCGTACTGAGTACTGACTTATCACACAGACCGTCAACAGTTGGTTCCGTACTCAATATGGACCTGTAGCAGCGAAAGGGTTAAAACGTTGGTATGAAAAAATAATCGTATCATTTTATTTTGGACATGTACATATTTTATCACCCATAGCCCTCAAACAACTTTTTTATCCTCGAAATTGGGAGATATCCAACAAATTAGAGATAAGTACTGACACCAAGCAAACTCCCTGTCATGAGTACATCCTTGTAGAAAATAATTCCCAACAAAATACACTAGGAGTCAAATGTATTTTGCGGCCTGAAATGTCATCAAATGGAGCTTCTTTTTTCTGGAATATTCAACAATGGCCCAAGTTTTCAGAAGAATGTTTCAAATTTGAATTTTCCACGATAGGGTTTTTATTCTGTTATCCTGTAATCCAAACAGTGATTTGAGAGGGATAAATAATGGTAGCTTTCACTGAAAAAAACCCTAATTACATCATAAAACTGAAATCATCACAATGAAATAATATATCTCCCGTTAACAATGGCAGACGTGTAAAGCGTTTCAGGAGATTTATTGCCATTTTCCACAGTTAATAATAACTTGATCACCAAGTGTCGTTAGGAGGATGGGCAGTGGAATAATTATGTTGTTATATTAGGATTTAAATCTCTAGTTTGGAATAATGTAACCGAAATGCTTCTAAATTCACCAGTAAAGTAAGTTATTTCGTATATTCATGTGCTTTAATGGAGTTGCAAAGCCACTGTGGTTTTCACTGCAGTGAGTGCATCAGCTCGTTAAGGCTGTTCATCCATAAAACTACTACCAATGTTTTGTACCTGAAATCTTTGACTATACTACTGCACACAGTGAGGTTTGAGAGAGAAGCGGATGGATAAGAGGATTTCTTCTGCTTCATTGAACTGAATTTAAATCCAATGTGATCCTTTCATTTTCTAGGTATTTTGACAGATTTTGGTGTATTGTGTGTTAATTGTACCTTAGATACCCACATTATAATCCAACATCATTATACCAATATACGCCGGAAAGTCTAATGCACACAAAAGTAAGGCCAACGCCAGCTCGACTTCCAGCAAACAACATAAACAAAACTACAAACCCGACCAAGAAAAGGGGCCAACAAAACGTCAACGCCCCAACGAAAGTAAGAGCAATGACAAATCTTTCGGGCTCTAAGATGCCACCATGTATGAAGACCTAATGGAGCAGATTAAGACACTTAGTGGTCATATAAATAATCTGGCAACAACAGAGGATGTCCATAACATGTTTGTGGAAACATTTGCAACAAAAATTGATTATCTAGACAATAGTATTCTAAAAGAAATTATTAAACTGTACTAGAAATTGAGGAAAAAGTAGAAACTACAGGAATGGAAAAATAGCCTATTAAGAGAAGGACTAGAACATCACAGAAGAGAAAATGAACCACTTAAAGATAATCTAGCAGAGCTCAAAGAGGAATCCAAAAGAATGATAAGTCTATCAAACCACTCTGAGCAATATTCTATAAAATGCAATCTTCGTATCCTTGGTTTAGAGGAGCAGAAGTACGAATGTCTTAGCACGAACCAAAAAAAGAATTTCCGATTACGCCCCCTGATATCCTCGGTGCTCACCGACTACCAGCAAGAGACAGAGACAAACCTACAGACCTGGGCGATGTATCGTCACATTCCTGAGGAGTGACTCAAGAAACATTGTTTACCGACACAAATAAGACATGAAATATACTGCAACTGACAACAGTGTGAAGAACATTCACGTCAAAGACGACCTAACGAAAAAAAACCTTGCCCTAATTAAAAGACTGTACCAGCATAAAAAAGATACAATCAGCGTACCACAGGAATGGTTTTGTTTGGGGCCAGTTGCACACTGGGCAACGCTCTAAATTTGACATTCAGAATGACATAGAACTAAATATAGAGAACGCAATAAAACAGAAATCTGCAAGTAACTCACAAAATTGGAAAACGTAATACCGCCGACCAATCCTGCACTTCAACACCCCCCCCCCACACACACACACCACCATCACCACCACTCACTCACACACACCCCTGTACACGTACACAGATAAGCTCATATATACACATAGCAAACATAACACACACATACAAATACATCCACATGCACGCAGGCAAACGTACACATGCCCATACGCACGAAAGTAAACACACATTTGACAGCGTGTGTAAATCTTACCTCTCCCCCTTTTCGCCACGCTACACACAAACTTTACGTAAAGAGAATTATTGAGTTACACACATCAGTGTTATGGGCTATGATTCAACTTTTACGCACAAATGTGTCAGACGGCAAAAAGCTCTTATATGTGTATTGGGTACGACATGTCACTGAATACATTTATTCACTCTTGAACGATTGCATCTCTGACCCCTTTTTCATCACGATACACGCTGACTTCACCACCTTGTTCATAAACACAATTACCAACGAAAAGGCCATACTCACAAAAATCACCATTGAGTTTTTAGTATTGCGTCATTTTTTATTGTTGTTATTTTTAATTTTTGTCACCCCTCATTGGGTCAAGCTTGTTGAGCTCGTTCCATGAGGTGTGATAGTCTATTTTTCTGTACAAAAAGTAAAAAAAATGTTATTAAATAATTTTATTGGCAAGTTTAGTCTGCTTTTCGTGTTATATAAAGAGTTAAGTGTATGCAATGCTTACACGAGTTATATGTAAAGGCCATATTTGGCCAGCGCTATTCACAAAAAAATCATCATTCAGTTTTCCGTTTTGTGGCATGTTTTTGTCTGAGAACATAGCTTGCCACCCCTCGTTGGAGCGAGCTCGTTGAGTTCGTTTCAATGAGATGTGATAATCTATTTTTTGGTGCAAAAAGTGGAGAAACACTTAAAGAGTTAGGCGTACAGAATACTTACACGAGTTATTCGACGTAAAGGCCATATACGGCCAATACTATTCAGAAAAATCAACGTTCAGTTTTTAGTATTGTGTCTTTGTTTTGTCTCAGAACATAGATTGTCACCCCTCATTGGAAAGGGCTCAACGAGCCCTTTCCAATGAGGTGTGATAATCTATTTTTTGTATTGGTGCAAAAGAGTGAAAAAAGTGTTAATAAATAATTTTGGTAACAAGTGTTAGTTTGGTAACTGCCTTTCGTACTAGGCAAAGAGTTAAGCCAATGACAGACTGTTTGCGATACAACTATACCTGATGTAAAAGTTTGTCACACACGCTCCACAATCACGTGGGGTACTTCACGTGTTCTCTCATCCGTCTCGCTAGAATTAGGCATGTGTATATGTCCATACTGACATATACACATGTTTATGTGTAAACATGCTCCTTTCTCTGTAGAGCCTGCGTGAAGTGCGCCCGGAGGGTGTGGTATCTGTTGGTCGGTATGGGGCTATGTGGGTTCGCACTCTCTGCGCTGAGGTATGATTTGGGTTAGCTGCGGGTGTTACATACATTGGATGGTAATTGTCTCGTTAGATTTGCTACATCTGCCTGTGTATATAGTGATCGTAGTTTAATGTTTCCAAGTATCAAATGCGTTCATGCACTATGCACAGTCCCTGCGAAAGCGTGTATGTTGAAAAACGCCGCTTTCTATAACCTAAATTAAATTGTTTCTGCCTGTGAAATATGGTGGCGTCTTGGACAAAAGAATTAGAATTCGATTTTTACTCAGCAAATCTTTCACAGCAATGTGTCAATCTTTTCTCAGCCCCATTTTAAATTTATCCTGCACTTCAGACAATAAAATAACTGTAGGAGATTCATACTAAACATCTTGTGGTTCACGGGTCACATTTATAAGTACATGCTCAGATGTATAGCGAATGGCTAACGACATTAACTTAGATAAGAAACAGAAACATTTAAATTTTGATTTCGTGGCAAAATTGAACAACTCTTTTATAAATGACCCGCAAACCAGCGATGAAATGGACACCGAATTGGCAATAGAAATGCAAAACTGTAAATACTATTCCCCGGAGCAGTTCAAAACAGAAATTAAATTAAGTAAACATTTTTTATTACTAAACGTCAGTTGTCGGAGCTTTAATGCCAATTGGAAAAATTACTGCAACCCTTTGTGTGATTTACAGCCAAATTTCAACATATTTCATGTTTTACGTACAGTACGTGGAGAGTGGTTTGTAACGAAATCACTCGGGGAGTGGAGTTATCACCCAAAGTATCACTTTCAAATTCTGAACATGTGGACAAAGAACACAAGCAATGTTTCAGCCAATGGACCTCCGGGTATAACCCGGAGGTCCATTGGCTGGAACTTTGCTTGTACTTGTTATTCTTTGCATCAAACGTGCAATTATTGCTTGGGTGGAATCTCCACTCCGCAGGTGATTTAGTGATAATACACTCTCCACGTACTGTATATCAGAAATATTTAAGGTGAAGGAAGGGGTAACCTACGAATTAGAAGGATATCACCCACTAATAACCCGCATGCGTTCCGATGATGATGCCGGCAGAGGAGGAGTTTGGTTATTCATAAAAAACATACCATTTAACAATAGCATTAGCGACGATCTGTCTATCTTCATCCCACATGTCTTGGAAACCTTATTTATCGAAATCACCTCCCCAACCAAGTCTATTATCGGAATTATATATAGACCAAATACTCCCCCGAAAGCAGACCTTGATAAGTTTTTATCTGATTTTGCACATTCACAGAATAAAATTAGACTCCGAAAATAAAAAAGCGTATCTTATGAGCGACTTTAATATTGATCTACTTGGATACAGTAACCACCAAAAAAAGAATTCATACGTCGACTCTTTTTCGGTGCAGGATTTATGCTAAGACTAACCATATAAGACTAACCGAATATTCGGCTACATTAATTGACCACAAAATATCCAATAAACTTAACGGTAAAAATACTTTTGGCATTATTACAACGGACCTAAGTGATCGTTTTGCAACTTTCCAAATTGAAGAGACAACAAAACCTATTAACCGAAGAAATCAGTCCTTGAAGCGACCATTTAAACGAGACAACATAGACAAGTTCAAACGAAAACTGAACGTCAGCGACTGTTCTTCTGTCCTAGAAAGTGAGTGCCCCAATGACGTGCACGACGCCTTTATCGATATCATCAATGTGGCGTTGATGAAGCATTCCCCTTACAGACAGTTCCTACCCCCAAAAAGTTCATTAGGCGACAACCTTGGATGACACGGGGACTTCTACAATTCTCTTTACATAAGAATCGGCTATACTAGAAAAAGCTTAAATCACCATCAACTGAAAATATCAACACCTACAAAAGATATTGTCAGGTATTCAACAGACTGAATCGTGCTAGCAAAGGTGAATATTATACTCGACCCATAAGATAAAACAAATTTAATCTTAAAAAGTCCTGGGAGATATTAAGAAGAGACATATATAAGTGTGAACGCCCACCTCTTCTTCGGGCTACCTTTTTGGACGGATACGTCGAATTAACAAACCCTAGAGAAATTGCTAATGAGCTGAACGCATTCTTTGCCAATACAGGGAAAGAGATATGCAACAAACTACCACAATCCCCAACCAATTTTTCCCAATACATGCCACAGGGCAATGATGCGTCGTTCTTTTTTCAACCAACCAACCCACAAGAAATGATTATATGTATAAACAACCTAACGTCCAAATCTAGTAAAGATTTTCAAAACCTATCAACAAAGTTACTAAAAGAAATAAATTATGAAATCGCTAACCACTTAACGTTATCTCGTTATCAATCAATCGTTATCATTGGGAGTAGTACACACAAAAATGAATATAGCCAAAATTACACCCATATTTAAAGCAGGTAACCCGAAGATATTTTCTAATTACAGACCTATAAGCCTTCTGCCAATTTTCTCTAAAGTTTTAGGAAATATAGTGGATGAACACATTTTTCCTCCTGCAAGGATACACAATCTGATTTGGTGGAAATGTCAGCAGGTGTTCCACAAGGATCAACACTAGGACCCTACTATTCTTATTATGCACAAATGATATCAGGAGATCGACTACTCACAAAGTGCTCTCGTTCACGGATAAAACACCAATCCACACATCAGGTAGCAATTTTGATAATATAGCTGAAGAAACAAATACCGAGTTATCGAAGGTGAGTGATGGTGTAATGCAAACAAACTTGCGCTCAATGTTAACAAAACCAGATTCATGATCCCCCCCCCAAATGATCTATAATTTTGAAAGGCATTCACTTCTAAATAAATCCCCCATAAAGGCGGTAGGTAACTTTTAAGAGTTAAAAACGTTCACATTTGTAGGGGTACATATGGACAAAAACATTAAATTTAGAACCCATATCTCGACCGTATGCTCAAAAATGGGTAAAGCTATTTATGCAGTAAATAAAGCAAAACATATACTCCCACCCGATGCCTTAAAAACGTTGTATTATTCATTAGTCCACAGCCATATGCTACATGCTGTTCAAGTTTGGGGACATGTCCCGGCCACTCGAAGAATATTTCTATTACAAAAAAGAGCCATTTGTACTATCAGTGACAGCAATTATAAGGCACATACTGACCAACTGTTTTTAAAACATCGCATATTGAAATTAATGACCTTCATAAGCTATACGTGCTGCTTTTCGTGCACGATTTGTGTGACTCGAGACTGCCAACAAATGTTTCTGATTTTTTTAGTATATATACAAACCCGCCTGGAATGGAAATTAGACAATCCGGAAATATGCAAGTGCCAAAACCGAGAACGCCTTTTAATGCCAATCTGCCAACCCACGCCTTTCCCAAACACTGGAATGATCTCGAACAAGCCATTCACACTCTCCTACGATCGCTATTCAAGAAAAGTATTAAAGAAAAGATACTGAGCACATATTCCCCCCACAATACTCTGTGACAACCCAAGGTAATTCTTGTATCTCATCATTAACCACCATCGATTCACTTTTTTCATTTGTCTCAATAAACATGTACTTTTACAGCATACCATCAGCCCAGTCTCTTTTCATTTGTACAACCCTTATTCTGTCACTCCTTATGCATGTTTGACGTATACCAATGAAAGGACTGCACACATTTTTCCCATGAAGCACAAATCACATCACTTAAAATTAAATATTTAACTGAGATACTATTATCAAAATACTTCTGTCATTGATATATCCTCAAGTTATTTGTCTAGCGGTTTTATCTGCATGGGGATGGTGGGAAGATAGTCGCATTAACTGTACCATCCCCGCCCAGCATGCTTTCTCTCTGTGCATCACTATCCCTATTCTATGTAACTACATAGTTAAAGTAATGTACAAGAAGCTTGTACTGTAAATTTATCATTGTAAAAAACTCTCTAACAACTTTGTACAGATTTATAGCATATTGCGAAATAATTCATTTAAAAAAACACATTTTACTTCTTTATAAAACTCTCATTAACCAAATGGAATGAAAAAGGTGTTCCTAACCCACCTCCCCAAAAACAACTCGAATTTCAATTTTTTGTCAACTACTGCGGCTGTAGCAATTATATATTTCACCAATATTAATGGACAACCCAACTCTATCCCCAAATTTAATGTCAACTTTCCTGCCTCTTAATGATGTGGCCCACGTGGGCGTACTGCACGTCGATGGCGCATCTCTCTTCAACTAATGCCAACCCTTCTTGTGTGGAGTTAGTATGTTGGGGAGCTGACAGTTACTCGCCGTTGCTCGGTGCATTTCTACGGGTGAATGCAAGTGAGAGCGGCCCATTGCAAGTTCGGCACAAGTGAGTTCGGCCCAAGTGAGTTCGGCCCAAAAAAGTGAGTTCGGCCCAAGTGAGTTCGGACCACCCATAAGTGAGTTCGGACCTACCATAAGTGAGTTCAGACCAACCATAAGTGAATTCGGACCAACCATAAGTGAGTTCGGACCAACCATAAGTGAATTCGGACCAACCATGAGTGAGTTCGGACCAACCTATGCCTCAGTCCAAACTTGAACTAAAAGTCTAATATAATTTGGGGAGAGAAAAAAATAACAACTCGGAGGTTTTATTATTAATTATTTATTTTGTATCTAGCACATCGTAGTCATGAAAATACATGAAAAAAACATCAATAACATATAACGAAGTAAAAACGAAATACAAATGCAGACAAGAAATAATTAGGATTTTGTAGTTAAACTCATATCGTTGTATCAATTAGCAATCACCTGTGGCAAGCAGGAATCCCACAAGGCATGGTACTAATGTCAAAACAGGAATGATCTTTGTAGAGACAGGCTTCCGAAAAGTTTGGATTTTCTGTCCGGTTTTGACACTAGTACCACGACTTGTTTGCATTCCCACTAACCCGTTTGATACAGCAGATAAAATATAAAAACAATATAATAATAACATTAACAAGGGTTGTACAGTTTTGAACATGTTTTCAGAAGAATCAATTGAATTAAAACAAACAACAACTCAATTTATAATTTATTAAAGGAAGGGCCGAATTCACTTCAATAGACAATCCCAAATTAGGAATGCCTTATTGACAGTTTCATCTGGGCCGAACTCACTTTTAGTTGGGCCGAATTCACTTTTAGGGGGAGCCGAACTAACTCGGGCCGAACTCACCAATTTGGCCGAACTCACTTGGGCCGAACTTGCAATGGGCCGAACTCACCTGATACCCTCCGGGTAGTCTTGCTTCCTCCACCCGTAAATCTGTCGAGGTTATGATCAGCCATTATGCAGAAATATTTCACCTTAGACACCAACAAAAACAATTATAATGATGTGACAGATTATAGCTTTGAATGTAACTTCCGCCACGTTTCTTCAAAACACATAATATATTTCATCATCACATGTATATTTATTTATTTATTGAGGTCACCTCGTATCGGACAGTTTTACGGGGAAGCCGGAGTACCCGGAGAGAACCATCACTCAGCGATGAGCAACTATCAGACTCCCAAACGTACTAGCTGCATACAAGCAGGTTTGGTACCGGTTGAAGACAGGTGCGTCATCGAGGTCCAGTACGACTTAGTACATAACGCCATCGTGCTGCCCCCACGTGGGCAGTTGGGATTAAGTGTATTGCCCAATGACTCTCGGCCTGCAGCCTGCATCGCTACCTACTGATCCACCGCGCCCCCATCATCATTAAATTAATGTTGACAAACAACAGCCTCCTTATGATAGTGAATGTTTTATTGGTGAAAGTTTTTGAATCGCTTTCAGGAAAACATTCAGCATTTTGTTTAAATATTTCGTAATTTTTGTAGAAATAAAGATCCACTTTCCTCCGAGAAGCCATCTAGACTCCATTGATATGGATTTTACACCCCCCCCCCCCCCTCACACCCTAACAAAAAATAAACAAAAACAATTTTGTTTAACAATATGACCAGTACTGCATCTGTCTTACATCACAGTTAAAATTCCTAAAACTACTAGATATTAACTTTGCACTGCTGTGATTACGCTGTAGTTACTCATAATCGTACCTTTCACAATTTTGGTTTTAACCCTTTGAACTCTAGTGGTACCTTCCATGTCAGTTGAATGGGAGCAATTAGAAAAAGTCCATGTGCATTATTTTGGGGGTAGACCAATCAATATTTTCAACGTGCAGCCTCGTGGCTGCACGTTGAAAATGTTGATTGGTCTACCCCACACATTCACTGAACATCCATCCTAAATAATAACGTTATGGTGTGTCATGTAACTGGCTGGACAAGCGGCGGCTAGTGTTCAAAGAGTTAATCATTACACACATTCGTTCTGAAAAAATAGTGAAAATGAGGACAAATCATTTCCAAAGAAATGAACCAGAAATTGGCCTAAAAAGGAATCACATATTGACCAAATAAGTGTGTTGACCGATCGATTGGTACTTAAAATAAATTGAGGAAAAAGCGGAAGAGTAGCTACCCGAGGTGTATGCTGTATTTATACCACGTTTAACATTGAATTAAATGAAGGAAGGTCATATCTTTCAAGAATAACTTTCTTACTTGACACTGTTTTGCGTCGAAGCATTTCCTTAATGTCACTCAGGCGCTTAACACCCAATCAGATGCGTTCGTACATGATAAAACAGTGTGTTAAGGCGTTCTGCGCGATGATGGTACTGATGCCTTCCCTTCAACTCAGGCTAATTATCAATTTGCATACCACACACGTATGGTGGCTTCCACCCGTGATATATCAAGCACATTTCTATAATTCTGCATTGTACCAGGTAAAGTTGAGGAGACAGGACAATCGTGATATACTGACTGCCAGACAATAAAAAGTGCAGAATGAAGAGCCAGGACAGGATATTCAAGCCGACAAAACTCAGTTGGATAAACATGACACATTAGTGCTAGTCTACTTACTGTTTTGTAGACTATACACAAACGCTATTCAATCTGTGTCCTTTATTACGACATTTTTTCCACTTTTGCCTCACAAATGGGTTCCAGCAATGCACTTTAAATGAAAACAACTGTTTTTCTCACAATTTATTTTTAACAGCATAATATGGTAAAAGCTTCCGAATAAAAGTAGATTAGAAGTGTGATATATGTTTTCTGCATGTAACGTTCTATGGAGATTTAGTTGGGATCCTGTTTTCTCCTTGTGACTTTGTATGGAGATTTAGGTGGGATCAGGTATACTGCTTGTGACTTTGTATGGAGATTCAGCTGGGATCCTGTTTTCTGTTTGTGACTTTGTATGGAGATTCAGCTGTGATCCTGTTTTCTGTTTGTGACTTTGTATGGAGATTTAGGTGGGATCCTGTTTTCTCCTTGTGACTTTGTAAGGAGATTTAGGTGGGAGCAAGTGTTCTGCTTGTGACTTTGTATGGAGATTTAGCTGGGATCCTGTTTTCTGTTTGTGTCTTTGTATGGAGATTTAGGTGGGAGCAAGTGTTCTGCTTTTGACTTTGTATGGAGATTTAGCTGGGCTCCTGTTTTCTCCTTGTGACTTTGTATGGAGATTTAGGTGGGAGCAAGTGTTCTGCTTGTGACGTTGTATGGAGATTTAGCTGGGATCCTGTTTTTTGTTTGTGTCTTTGTATAGAGATTTAGGTGTGATCATGTGCTCTGCTTGTGACTTTGTATGGAGATTTAGCTGGGATCCTGTTTTCTCCTTGTGACTTTGTATGGAGATTTAGGTGGGAGCGAGTGTTCTGCTTGTGACGTTGTATGGAGATTTAGCTGGGATCCTGTTTTCTGTTTGTGACTTTGTATGGAGATTTAGCTGGGATCCTGTTTTCTGTTTGTGACTTTGTATGGAGATTTAGGTGGGAGCAAGAGTTCTGCTTGTGACTTTGTATGGAGATTTAGCTGAGATCCTGCTTTCTCCTTGTGACTTTGTATGGGGATTTAGGTGAGAGCAAGTGTTCTGCTTGTGACTTTGTATGGAGATTTAGCTGGGCTCCTGTTTTCTGTTTGTGACTTTGTATGGAGATTTAGGTGGGAGCCAGTGTTCTGCTTGTGACTTTGTATGGAGATTTAGCTGGGCTCCTGTTTTCTGTTTGTGACTTTGTATGGAGATTTAGGTGGGAGCAAGTGTTCTGCTTGTGACGTTGTATGGAGATTTAGCTGGGATCCTGTTTTCTGTTTGTGTCTTTGTATGGAGATTTAGGTGGGAGCAAGTGTTCTGCTTGTGACTTTGTATGGAGATTTAGCTGGGATCCTGTTTTCTCCTTGTGACTTTGTATAGAGATTTAGGTGGGAGCAGTGTTCTGCTTGTGACGTTGTATGGAGATTTAGCTGGGATCCTGTTTTCTGTTTGTGTCTTTGTATAGAGATTTAGGTGTGATCATGTGTTCTGCTTGTGACTTTGTATGGAGATTTAGCTGGGATCCTGTTTTCTCCTTGTGACTTTGTATAGAGATTTAGGTGGGAGCAGTGTTCTGCTTGTGACGTTGTATGGAGATTTAGCTGGGATCCTGTTTTCTGTTTGTGACTTTGTATGGAGATTTAGCTGGAATCCTGTTTTCTGTTTGTGACTTTGTATGGAGATTTAGGTGGGAGCAAGAGTTCTGCTTGTGACTTTGTATGGAGATTTAGCTGAGATCCTGCTTTCTCCTTGTGACTTTGTATGGGGATTTAGGTGGGAGCAAGTGTTCTGCTTGTGACTTTGTATGGAGATTTAGCTGGGCTCCTGTTTTCTGTTTGTGACTTTGTATGGAGATTTAGGTGGGAGCAAGTGTTCTGCTTGTGACTTTGTATTGAGATTTAGCTGGGCTCCTGTTTTCTGTTTGTGACTTTGTATGGAGATTTAGGTGGGAGCACGTGTTCTGCTTGTGACTTTGTATGGAGATTTAGGTGGGATCCCGTTTTCTCCGTGTGACTTTGTATGGAGATTTAGGTGGGAGCAAGTGTTCTGCTTGTGACTTTATATGGAGATTTAGCTGGGCTCCTGTTTTCTGTTTGTGACTTTGTATGGAGATTTAGGTGGGAGCAAGTGTTCTGCTTCTGACTTTGTATGGAGATTTAGCTGGGCTCCTGTTTTCTGTTTGTGACTTTGTAAGGAGATTTAGGTGGGGGCAAGAGTTCTGCTTGTGACGTTGTATGGAGATTTAGCTGGGATCCTGTTTTCTGTTTGTGACTTTGTATGGAGATTTAGCTGGGATCCTGTTTTCTCCTTGTGACTTTGTATGGAGATTTAGGTGGGAGCAAGTGTTCTGCTTGTGACTTTGTATGGGGATTTAGATGGGGTCCTGTTTTCTATTTGTGACTTTGTATGGAGATTTAGGTGGGAGCAAGTGTTCTGCTTGTGACTTTGTATGGAGATTTTGCTGGGATCATGTTTTCTACTTGAGACTTTGAATGGAGATTTAGCTGGGATCCTGTTTTCTCCTTGTGACTTTGTATGGAGATTTAGGTGGGCGCAAGTGTTCTGCTTGTGACTTTGTATGGAGATTTAGCTGGGATCATGTTTTCTGCTTGTGACTTTGTATGGGGATTTAGGTGGGAGCAAGTGTTCTGCTTGTGACTTTGTATGGAGATTTTGCTGGGATCATGTTTTCTGCTTGTGAGGTTGTATGGAGATTTAGGTGGGATTATGTTTTCTCCTTGTGACTTTGTATGGAGATTTTGCTGGGAAAATGTTTTCTGCTTGCGACAGTGTGTGGAGACTTATCTGGGATCATGTTTTCTGCTTGTGACTTTGTATGGAGATTTAGCTGGGATCATGTTTTCTGCTTGAGACTTTGTATAGAGATTTAGCTGGGATCATGTTTTCTGCTTGTGACTTTGTATAGAGATTTAGCTGGGATCATGTGTTCTGCTTGTGACTTTGTATGGAGATTTAGCTGGGATCCTGTTTTCTGCTTGTGACTTTGTATGGAGATTTAGCTGGGATCATGTGTTCTGCTTGTGACTTTGTATAGAGATTTAGCTGGGATCATGTGTTCTGCTTGTGACTTTGTATGGAGATTTAGGTGGGATCATGTTTTCCTCTTGTGACTTTGTATGGAGATTTAGCTGGAATCATGTTTTCTGCTTGTGACTTTGTATGGAGATTTAGCTGGGATCATGTTTTCTGCTTGTGAGTTTGTATGGAGAGTTAGATGGGATCAGAAGTTTATGACTCTGTATGCAGATTTAGGTGGGATCGGAAGTTTGGAACCCCCATCTACGACTAAGAGGGGAAACCATGGTTTACACAAATCTGTTAAAAGGGCCAAATTGAATATTTGTCAGAGATTTTTGTGTGTTCTGGAACTTGAGCGTGGTTAAAATTAATCTGATTAAAAGCCTTATTTTTGACAATATATATCCTTTTTTGTTGACTGTGGCAAACATATAAAGTTTTAAAACAATAAGACAGCATTGTTTGGTTTGTTGCCATCTAAGGGACATTTAAATATGAAATATTATTTCCAAATAAAACAAAATACTGCATTTTGATTGGCTGAGAGGTACGGTGTAACTTGCAGTTCACAGTATGTTTTTTACACCGTGGTTAACCACGGTGTAAAAACAAGAATATACAATATTAGGCTATGTGGCTAAAAAAAGTACCGATTTTTAATTATTAATTCATACCTTCTGCTCAGTTATGTTAGAACAAAAATAAAAATACAGGAAATTTAATATTTATGTGCAATAAAATATTACAGATATGGATGTCATTGGAACTGCTCCATTGAGCCAGTTCCAATGGCATCCATATTTGACTGGTTTTATGTATTAAGAAAGTTACAAAGTACAAATTTTCTGTCAGTTTTTGCCCACAATGTGTTAAAGTATTAAGTACACCAAAATTCTTGGAAACAAATCCGTTATCCTTGTGTTTTCTAGGGTGTATGGGAATTTACACCGGTTTGGGAACTCATACACCCTTCGGCTTTGCCAAACCGGTGTAAATTCCCATACACCCTGGAAAACACAAGGATAACTAATAATCTTCAACTTTAATTTGAAAGCACTAAAATGTACATCGTATAGGTATAACTGTCAAAACATTTCCCCATGGGCGATCATTATAACATTCGAGTGAAAGGAGAAAAAAACTGATCGCATCTTTTTTATTTTGGACATTCTAACTACTGGTCGCTGTGCATTCTAGGTACTGGTCAAAAGCACATATTTTTATGAAAAAGTAGCATCAAAAATACACCAACTGTCAATTATAATTTTTAGGTCCCGACAATTCATTAAATCAATATCATTTCTCTATCGAATATTTATCATTGATGCAAGATTGCCATACAATACTACTAAAGTTTTTTTCCATTCAATATAGTTTTTTTCATGACTGCTTATTTTCGGATAATGCGGAATTTTTGAGTACCCAGGCTCCATGCGAGTAACTTTGATTCAAATATTTAATGCTATCATAGCTATCAATTATAGAAGAATGTCGAGCTTTTTGATATGGAAAAAAACGATTGGAAACGTACTGCTGTAAATTCGGAATTAGCCTGAGTTAAAGGCATCAGTTATATCATCGTGCAGAACGTCTTAATACACTGTTTTATCGTGATATCTCGTGGGAAGTTATCATTAAGCATCTTGCCCTGAGATGCAACGCAGGTAATTCGGTCAGGATCGAACCACGGCCTCCCGATCTGAAGACTAAACCGGTAATCACTGACACAGCTCTCCATAAATCAAAACAGTATTCACAAGTATTGTTCTGAAAGGAGACTTATTATTCGATTGCGCCCTTTTCGCAAGAACGTTACAAAATTGATTAAATCGGTCAATCGCGCGACCTCTACTTGCACAGAACACAGAGTAGTATATTTGAAAGCATGACATATACGTTTGCACTGGTCTCATGCTAAAGGTCTGTTGGTATGAAAAGAAGGGTTTATTGCTGCAGATAACAAATCGAGGAGTTCATATTTGTATGCAGCGAAATACAGCACCGATGCCGAAGAACATTTTGCACCAAGTTCCGTTTGATTCCGCACCTCTGGTAATATATTATACGTACTGTGTGGTTTTAAGTCATTGACTAACGCTCAAAGAAAACGACTTTTGCAAAAAAAAACAATAAAAAATGCTTTATTTATTGTGCATCAAACATATCATTTTTGAGCCTCCATTGGAACGAGCTCAAAGAGCTTGTTCCAGTGAGTGGCCACAACATATGAAAAGGGGACGAAAACGGGAAAAATATGAATGTCGATTTTTGTGAATAAGACTGTCCAGTTCTTGTCATTTTGTGAGGTAAGGGTGATTCTGAGTTTGGCTGGCCAGTTGTTTTCAATGTGTTAGCTAAGGGTGAAGCTGATTCGGGCTGGCCGGTTGTCGTCATTTTGGGAGGTAAGGATAAAGCGGAGTTTTGCTGGCCAGTTGTTGTCATTTTGTTCGGAAAGGGTGAAACGGAGTTTGACTGGCCAGTTGTTGCCATTTTATTAGGTGAGGATGAAGATGAGTTTGGCCAACAAGTTGCTGTCATTTTGTTCGGTAAGGGTGAAGCTGCGTTTGGCTCTTAAGGTGTTTTCATTTAGTTATGTAAGGGTGAAGTTCAGTTTGGCTTGCCAGTTATTTTCATTTTGTTAGGTAAGTGTGAAGCTGAGTTTGGTTTTTCTAGGTAAGAGTCAGGTTGAGTTTGGATGGCCAGTTGTGTTCATTTTGTTAGGTAAGGGTGAAACTGAGAGTGGCTGGCCAGTTTTTGCCATTTTGTTCGGTAAGAGTGAAGCTGAGTTTGGCTGGCCAGTTGTTATCATTTTGTTAGGTAAGGGTGAAGCTGAGTTTGGCTGGCCAGTTGTCGTTTGTTTAGGTAAGGGTGAAGCTGAGTTTGGAAGGACAGTTGTGTTCATTTTGTAAGGTAACGGTGAAACTGAGTGTAGCTGGCCATTTGTTGTTATTTTGTGAGGTAATGGTGAAACGGAGTTTGGCTAGCCAGTTGTTATTATTTTGTTGTGTATTTTGTGAGGTAAGGGTGAAGCTGAGTTTGACTGGCCAGCTGTTGTCATTTTGTTAAGTAACGGTGCAGCTGGGTGTGGCTGGCCAATTGTTGTAATTTTGTTTGGTAATGGTGAAGCTGAGTTTGGCTGGCCAGTTTTTGTCATTTTGTCAAGTAAGGGTGAAGCTGAGTTTGGCTGGCCAGTTGTTGTCATTTTGCTAGGTAAGGGTGAAGATGAGTTTGGGTGGCCAGTTGTGTTCGTTTTGTTAGGTAAGGGTGAAGCTGAGTGTGGCTGGCCAGTTGTGGTCATTTTGTTCGGTTAGGGTAAAGCTGAGTTTAGCTGGCCAGTTGTTATCATTTTGTTAGGTAATGGTGACGCTGACTAGGGCTGGCCAGTTGGTATCATTTTGTTAGGTAAGGTTGAAGCTGAGTTAGGCTCTCCAGTTGTTTTCATTTGTTAGGTAAGACCGAAGTCGAGTTTGGCTGGCCAGTTCTTGTCACTTCGTTAGGTGCGGGTCAAACTGAGTTTGGCAGGCCTGTTGCTTTCTTCAGTAGGGGATTGGGAACCTGAGTTTGGCTGGCCAGTTGTTTATATTTTGATCAGTAACGATGAAGCTGAGTTTGGCTAGTCAGTGCTGCTATTTCGTTCGATAAGAGTGAAGCTGAGTTTGGCTAGTCAGTTGTCATCTTGATAGGTAAGGCTGAAGCTGAGTTTGGCTGACCAGTTGTTGTCATTTTGTTAGGTAAGGGTGAAGCTGAGTTTGGATGGACAGTTGTTGTTATTTTGTTAGGAAAGGCTGAAGGTGAGTTTCGCTGCCCAGTTGCTGTCATTTCGATAGGTAAGCGTGAAGCTGAGTTTGACTGGCCAGTTGTGTTCATTTTGTTCGGTAAGGGTGATGGTGAGTTTGGCTGGCCAGTTGTTGTCATTTTGTTAGGTAAGGGTGAAGCTGAGTTTGGATGGACAGTTGTTGTTATTTTGTTAGGAAAGGCTGAAGGTGAGTTTCGCTGCCCAGTTGCTGTCATTTCGATAGGTAAGCGTGAAGCTGAGTTTGACTGGCCAGTTGTGTTCATTTTGTTCGGTAAGGGTGATGGTGAGTTTGGCTGGCCAGTTGTTGTCATTTTGTTAGGTAAGGGTGATGGTGAGTTTGGATGACCAGTTGTATTCATTTTGTTAGGTAAGGATGGAGCTGAGTTTAGCTTGCCAGTTGTTGTCATTTTGTTCGGTAAGGGTGAAGCTGAGTTTGGTTGGCCAGTTGTTGTCATTTTGTTAGGTAAGGGTGATTCTGCATTTTGCTGGCCAGTTGGTGTTATTTTTTTTTTATTGGCATCACTAGAAAAATAGTACATTATATAAGATTACAACATGATTTTTACAGTACAATGTATTTACAAAGCAGTTCTCCAATTATTCAAAGAATGCGTCAGTCAGGTAGTTCCATTTATCCCTAATACGCTCGGCCTTGCTGATGTGTACATGTATAGAGAATACATTTCAATATTTTTGTAGGATTTTATAGCTCTTGCTAGATCTGAGAAAGAGGGGATGGTATTACTTCGACTGCGGGTGTAAATATACTTTTTGTAGATGAGGAGACAGGTATTCCAGACATTTGGATAGGCGTGCTCGGAAGTAGAGCCTAAAATTACTTCTCTTTTACTAATGTTTAGTTGAATTTGCGGATTCGGACTAAGGTTAATCCTTTCCACTAGTGAAAGTAAAACTGTTTTTGAGAAAGAACAATCGTAAAATAGATGTACAATAGTTTCTTTCTTTTTTCCACAGAATGAGCACAGCTCTGTTTCCGAAAGCCCACATTCAAAGCGTCTAGATTTTGTGAATAGGATTTATGGTTAATCGTATATTGTAAACTCTGTAGATAAGTATCATCTGTTTCCCTAAAAGTTTGTTTGTAAATGTATTGCCAATCATTATGGTCAAGATTTTCGTCCAATGCGGTGTTCCATTTCTCTTGGGTATGTGTAGGTTTTTTGATACTTTATTAAGAAATATGGGATAGAAGTGGCGGTTTGCTTTAGTGCAAAATATGAGTTCATTCACCAAGGGATCTGAAACAGATTCAAGTTTTGTACTATTAGATATTATATTTTTCCATGACCTTGGTATTGCATTGACCACACCGAGGTAGTTGGTGAATGGAATATAAAGGTCATATTTCAGCTTAAATTCTTGAAAGTCAAAGATTGATCCTGAAGCGCTATGTATATCGTTTATAAAGAAAACACCCTTTGTACACCAACGTATGTAAAGAAATGGTTCATTATTAATTTTTATATAATTATTATAAAATAGTGGTTGTGAGAGAATTTCTGTCGGGGTTGTGTGATTGCTATTTTTTAAGAGAGTCCATACCTTAAGCACGTTTTTCCAAAAAGGGTCCATATAATTTGAAATACTAAGTATACCATGTTTGTTCAAAGACCACATTTTGCTCCCCACCCCCAAATGTTTCAAAATTATCGACTACGAGTGTTTTCCATTGGGCCATTGTTTCTGAATCTAGTAACTTTTTGATCCATATCATTTTTAAAGAGGAACACAGTGTTTTTACCTGGGGTAGTTTGAGCCCGCCATTTTCGATTAAGTTGATTATTACGTCACGTTTAATTTTCTCCCTTTTGTCCGACCATAGAAATTTAAAAATTATTCTTTGAATATCACCTAATATCTTATCAGCTGGATCAGGGAGAACAGTAAGAGAGTGTATTAAGATGGGGATCGCTAACGTTTTAATGACTGTGACTTTTATGCCAAGTATGGTAAACGTCCCATTATGATTCCACTGTATATGTTTTTCTGTTTCCAGTTCAATCCCACAGCCACGTCGAGATCCTATCCAAACGATATGAGTTTTATCAAAGTTAACGCTTAATCCGGATATCGCAGCGAAGTTGTCGAGAGAATTTAAGGTCTCGTTTAGGTAATCTTGGTCGTCATCTAAGAATAGAGTACTGTCTTCAGCGTATTGGTTGATTACATACTCCGAGTCATTAATTTTAATTCCATTTATTTTGGGATAGAATTTAAGAAATGCGCTAAGTATTTCGACACACAAAATAACCAGGTAAGGAGACAATGGGTCCCCTTGACGTACCCCCCTCTGAATATTAAAATAATCCCAAAATTCCCATTGTTTATGATGCAGCTAGAAACCTCGCCGTAGAACGTGTTAAACCACTGAATTAATCGTGGAGCTCGCGCTCCGTGCTCCGCTTTCCGCCCCACCGACTAAGTGAGGAAACGATAAAAGTAGTGGTATTTCAAAGGCGCTTCCCCCGAGGTGGGGGGAGGGGGGCTCCCAATTATGATACACCCCTCATGTCTCTTCAGTTGTTGTTATTTTGTTAGGTAAGAGTGAAGCTGAGTCTGGCTGGCCATTTGTTGTCATTTTCTTAGGTAAGGGTGAAGTTGAGTGTGGCTAGCCGGTTGTTTTCATTTTGTTGGGTAAGGCTGAAACTGAGTTTGGCTCTCCATTTCTTTTCATTTTGTTAGGTAAGGGTGAAGCTGAGTGTGGATGGCCAGTTGTTGTCATTTTGTTCGGTAATGGTGAAGCTGAGTGTGGCTGGCCAGTTGTTGTCATTTTGTTAGGTAATGGTGAAGCTGAGTCTGGCTGGCCAGTTGTTATCATTTTGTAAGGTAAGGGAGGGTCAAGATGAGTTTGACTGGCCAGTTGTCGTCATTTTGTCAGGTAAGGGTGAAGCTGAGTTTGGCTGGCCAGTTGTTGTCATTTTGTCAGGTAAGGGTGAAGATGAGTTTGGATGGCCAGTTGTGTTCATTTTGTTAGGTAAGGGTGAAGCTGAGTGTGGCTGGCCAGTTGTTGTCATTTTGTTCGGTAGGGGTAATGCTGAGTTGGGCTGGACAGTTGTTTTCATTTTGTTAGGTAATGGTGAAGCTGAGTTGGGCTGGCCAGTTGATATCATGTTTTTATGTAAGTGTGAAGGTGAGTTTGGCTAGCCAGTTGTTGTCATTTTTTTAGGTAAGGGTGAAGCTGAGTTTGGATGGCCAGTTGTGTTCATCTTGTAAGCTAAGCGTGAAGCTGAGTGTGGCTGCCCAGTTCTTGTCATTTCGTTAGGTAAGGATGAAGCTGAGTTTGGCTTGACAGTTCTTGGCATTTTGTTAGGTAAGGGTAAAAGTGGGTTTTGCTTACCAGATGCCTTCATTTCGTTCGGTAAGAGTGAAGCTGAGTTTGGGTTTCCAGTTGTTGTCATTTTGTTAGGTGAGTGTGAAGCTGAATTTGGATTTCGAGTTGTATTCATTTTAGGGAAGTGTGAAGCTGAGTTTGGCTTGCCAGTTGTTATAATTTCGTTCGGTAACTGTGAAGCTGAATTGGGATTTCGAGTTGTATTCATTTTAGGGAAGTGTAAACCTGAGTTTGGCTGGCCAGTTCTTGCTATTATTTCTATAAGTGTGAATTGAGTTTTGCTGGCCAGTTGTTCTCATTTTGTTAGGTAAGTGTGAATCTGAGTTTGGCTGGCCAGATGTATTCATTTTATTAGGTAAGTGTGTAGCTGAGTTGCGCTGGCCAGTTATTGTCATTTCATTAGGTAACGGTGAAGCTGAGTTTGGTTGCAGTTGTTATAATTTTGTTAGGTAATTGTAAAGCTGGGTTTGGCTGGCCAGTTGTATTCATTTTCTTGGGTAAGGGTGAAGCTGAGTTTGGCTGGCCATTTGTTATCATTTGGTTAGGTAAGTGTGAAGCTGAGTTTTGCTAGCCAGTTGTTATCATTTTGTTAAGTAAGGGTGAAGCTTTGTTTGGCTAGCCAGTTGTTGTCATTTCTCAGGTAAGTGTGAAACTGAGTTTGGCTGCCCAGTTGCTGCCATTGTTTTAGGTAAGGGTGATTCTGAGTTCCGTTGGTCAGTTGTTATCATTTCGTTAGGAAACGGTGAAGCTGAGATTGGCTGGCCAGGTGTCTTCATTTCCTTCGGTAAGAGTGAAGCTGAGTTTGGCTTGGCAGTTGTTGTCATTTCTTTTAAGTAAGTATGAAGCTGTGCTTGGCTGGCCAGTTGTTGTCATATGTTTAGGAATGTGCGAAGCTGTGTTTGTCTGGCCAGGTGTTGTCATTTCTTTAGGGAATGGTGAAACTGTGTTTGACTGGCCAGTTGTTATCATTTTTTAGTTAAGTGTGAAGCTGTGTTTGGCTTTCCAGTTGTTGTCATTTTTTAGGTGAGTGTGAAACTGAGCTTGGCTGGCCATTTGTTGTCATTTCGTTAGGTAATGGTGAAGCTGAGTTTGGCTGGCCAGTTGTTGTCATTTCGTTAGGTAAGTGGAATCTGAGTTTGGCTGGCCATTTGTTGTCATTTTTTTAGTTAAGTGTTAATCTGTATTTTGCTGACTAGTTGTATTTATTTTTGTAGGTAAGTTTAAAGCTGAGTTTGGCTAGCCAGTTTTATTCATTTTGTCAGGTAAGGGTGAAATGGAGTTTGGTTGGCCATCTGTTGTCATTTTGTTAGGTAAGGGTAAAGCAGTTGTTTTCATTTCCTTAGATAGGGGTGACGCTGCGTTTGGCTGAACAGTTATTGTCATTTCGTTAGGTAAGGGTAAAGCTGGGTTTTGCTGTCCATTTGTTATCATTTCGTTAGGTAAGGATGGAGCTGAGTTTGGTTGGCCATTTGTTATCATTTTGTTAGGTAAGCTTGAAGCTGTGTTTGACAGGCAAGTTTTTTTCATTTCGTTAGGAAATGGTAAAGCTGAGTTTGTAGAATCTGAGAGTAACGGTAACACTTTGAAACGAGAGGCCGCTTTTCCGGTCCAGAAACATGATGCGTCATAAGTTCATGTAGAAGGTTGGATGCTCAGTTATTTATTTATTTATTTGGAGGCATATTAGACATGGTGTTTTTCCTCACTGTGAGAATTATTTCCTTGAGTTAGGACTGCTATTCATGGATGACAACTACCGAACGCGTCGTGTACTTATCCCTGATATATCTCTTGGAAGGAAGACAACACAATAACAGTCTGAATCACATGACATGTCATCGTCATCACTTCCATCCAAATGCGAACATGTGAGAAATGTTATATCTTTGGGTACATCACCAGGTGCCCATTGTTTAAATGTTGCGTATAAACATTTTGCATTGCATCTCTAGTGAGAAAGTCTATCACCGTAACAAATTCTACGCCTAATTTGAGGGACGAGGCGCTAGTTACTATCATCTGTATTGACTGTGATTACGCGCCGTATTTAGTTCTGGCAGAGATAGTGACGATGCTGTTTAAATTATTTAGTTTACACGTACATTGCAGATGTGAAGACGGTAATCTTCCGTGAAGAAGCACAAGTTGAGCACCAGCTAATATCGCGTACACAAGTATCGCTATACCAGTATACAGCACAGTCGCCGTGGATTGGTCGTAATTCGCGTGTGGGTTCTGATGTCCACGCATGCAATCACCAGGTAATAAAAATCATCAGCAGCAAAATTTTGATTAATGAAGCACCGGGTTGTACCCGGACCGGGTTGTGCCCGGTGCTTCATTAATTAAAATTTTGATGTTTATTCCAATATTGGTGTTTCTTGTCTAGTATTATTGCATCCGTAGAAATATTGCCCACTGTGGAAAGTAACCAGTTCACAGCGGCTGTACTCTACAAACAATAAAGTGCCTTCACTTCAATGGAAAGCAGTGTTCCAGCAAAAGTGTTCCGATGTGATAGTAACGTGACACACAAGCCGAGTGGCTTGTACAACCCCCCAAAAAAGCTCCCAGACAGCAATGAGTTTCCTGTCTTTGTAACTCCACAGCGCAGTCTACAAATCGCCATGTATGAAACCCACCACTTGTATATATATTTGCCAAGTACAAACGCCACAAGATAAACCCTACTACAACCATCAACCAATTGGGGATAGCACCTAATGGAATTCCGGAAGAATCAACTGAACTTTTGTGCGCAATAAGCGGTTGAGGGGTGTTATTAACCGAGCATCTGAGGATCGGCATCGACCTGTTCGCTCGAAGATTTTGTTTAATCCATTTTTACTACAAAATGCGGCTGATACTAACCGGACTAAAAAGCGCGTTTCCGCAGGAGCCCGCTCGGTCAAGGTATAATAACTAGCGTGACAGGCTCATCTTTGAAATGCTATGTATTAAGTTTCGTGTGCCATCAAAGAAAGGGGTGGAAAACAACTTAACCCTTTACCTAACGTAACGGCCCAAACCGGCCAGCGCTATTCTCAAAAATCGCCAATCAATTTTCATTATTTTTTTCATTTTTTTGTCTCAAAAACATAGGTTATGACCCCTCGTTAGTCATAACCTATGTTTTTGAGACAAAAAATGAAAAAAAATAGTTATTCAAGAATTATTTTTGCAAGTGTCGTCTGCTTTTCAGGTTAGGTAAAGGGTTAAAGAACGGTTTGGATACCGTTTAGGCACCATCTGCAGAGTCAGGCCTTGATTATCATCAGAAAGTAGCCTATACCTAACCAGTCCTAGATTTGATCTCACAGTTAGGATTCACCCAGAGATCTGGTCATAAACATACCCATGGGGAGTTTCTCGGGCAAGTTTGCAGTGCTCTCATCAGATATCCTCCTTCTTCGTACACTTCTATTTATTTTACTTCTTCTGTTTCTACTTTTCTTGCTTCTACTTCTTCTGTTTCTAGTTTTGTCCAATCAGACATATAGTACCCCCCCCCCCAGAAAGTGAAATCGACATAACATGGGGCGCTCATTTTATTCTAAATTCTCTCTATTTCAGATTTCAGCATCCGAGTGGCGTTAATTTTGACCAAAAGATCTGGCGCCTCCCCTATGTTTGTAAGAACATCCTTATGATTAGAAGCTCAAATTTAGGGCATTTTGACCGAGATCCTCAAGTGGACGGCAAGGTGGCGTGCTACACAGGCGCCAAGTTTAATCTCTTTCGCTCTATGTTTAAAAGGCACAAGGGTCAATCCAGTCTCCAGAAAATACTACTGAATTTTGTCGTGAATCACGAATGCTGATCTCGTAATTAATCAGTTGTGGAATATGCCTACCGATATCAGGGCCAATATGCCTACCAATATCAGCGTCAATATGCCTACCGATTTCAGGGCCAATATTACTACCGATATCAGGGCCAATATGCCTTCCGATATCAGGGCCAATATGCCTACCGATATCACGGTCAATATGCCTACCGATATCAGGGCCAATATGCCTACCGATATCACGGTCAATATGCCTACCGATATCAGGGCCAATATGCCTACCGATATCAGGACCAATATGCCTACCGATATCAGGGTCAATATGCCCATCGATATCAGGGCCAATATGCCTACCGAAATCAGGGTCAATACGCCTACGGATATCAGGGTCAATATGCCTACCGATATCAGGGCCAATATACCTACCGATATCAGGGTCAAAATGCCTACTGATATCAGGGCCAATATGCCTAACGATATCAGGGCCAATATTGTTTGTACGATCACTGGTTGAATTATCAAGATTTAAACTGAACAAAACCCACACGCATCCTGTCACTCTCACTCACACACCCTCAGTAACGTCTACCCAACCCCCCCCCCCCCTACACACACACACCATCAGCATTGTTTAGCCACCTTTGTGGAGACTTGTTTTTTCTTTTATTCTCGGTGACGAACACGGTCCCGGCAAAATCGGAAAGACAAACCATAAACCATTGCTTTCTTTGTGAGGCTGCGAAAGTAGAAACCCAAACATTAATGTCTATGTTCTCACAAAATCTGGAAGACAGATTTCCACCTCTCTCATCCAAACACCCACCCACACACATACTCAAGCTGCGGAAGCGGAAACCCAAACATTAATGTCCATGTTCTCACAAAATCTGGTATACAGATGTCCACCTCTCTCATCCATACACCCACCCACACACATACACAGGCTGCGAAAGTGGAAACGCAAACATTAATGTCCATATTCACACAAAATCTGGAAGACAGATTTCCACCTCTCCCACCACACACCCACCCACACACATACTCAGTAGCCAGCTTTGAAACTTCCCATTTTAAAGTTTCCTACATTACTACAATTCAGTTACCTACATGATCGCCTGAAGAGGAGGCGGAAACTCTTCAAAATTAGAATGCTCAAGATGCTCGACACCTACCATGGTTCGTGCTGGGTGGGAAAAAAAACTGAATATACAGAAATATGATTTCACTGATTCTCGTGTCGTGACAGCTTAGAAAAGGTGTGTGATCGGGCGGGGTCGATATATACACCATTTCTGACGTCTTTTCGTATCACGCGGTGTTTCATAATTATATGTCAGCGAATGTATGAAAACCCTCCTCTCTTATTAGAAGTGCATACCGCAGTCTGGTCTACTTTTGAAATTGCATAACGCGGCCTGACCTCTTTTAGGAGAGGATTCCTTGAACAGTTCTTCTTTTAGGAGTGCATTCCGAGGACTGGTATCTTTTTAGGAGTGCATGCCGCGGTCATGTATCTTTTTAGAAGTGCATTCCAAAGTCTGGTCTCTTTTAGAAGTGCATCTGTGGTCTTGTCTCTTTTTAGGAGCGCATGCCGCATTCTGGTCCCCTTTTATATGTGCATGCCTCAGCCTGGTCTTTTTATTTGAAATTTGAAATGAAACTTTATTTTGCAGCATACTCATGTACAGTTGACATAAAAACAAAATAACAATAAAAAAGTGTACACTGCATGGAAATGGCATAGCCAGAAAGGCTGTCTTCCTGCCATCCCCAGGCATGATTTATTTTGTCCTGACATCAGAGTGGTTTAGTTCTTTGTCCTCCCCTATTCACAATAAGTGAACCCTTACAGAGGCTTTTTATGAAGCTTTCCCCATGTTCGGAGGTAATCAGAAAAAACAAGTGGTGATTTGAAACGTCTTAGATTTAGGATTAATTGCAGAAATGGCGATAGTTGGTAGGATGAGATCACTTTATGCTGGGCCACAATCTGGACAGAATAGATTGGTGCAAGTAATGTCAGAAAAATATCCATTCAAGAATGAATGAATTATTATCTTTTTAAACAGAGGCCTGCTATATTGTCTTACTTCGAGATTTAAATCATTCCAAATTTTCAGGAAAGAATGAATCGGGAGATCAGCAGAAAAGCGAGTTCTTGGTTTGAGGGAGCGCACATTCCCCGTTTGTCTTGTTTCCATTCCAGAAGGGTTAATGTATATTTCGAAAGTATTGTCAAATGACATGGGAAGTTTATTGTGGTACCAGTCATGCATAAAAAGATGCAAATGTAGCTTATACAAATCTTCAAACTTCAGTATTTCACAGTTTTTAAATAAGGATTCGGTGTGCGAGGTATATTTTCGGTTTGTTATGATACGGATAGCCTTTTTTTGGAGTGTTGAAATTCTCCTGGTTGAGGGTACATGGCCCCAGACAAGTATACTATACATCATATGGCTATGTATCAATGACTGATACAATATCTTCAGGGCTTTCAAATGAAGGATTCCTTTTGCCCTATTAAGGGCAAATATTGCCCTTGTCATCTTTAGGCAAACTGCAGACGTGTGTTGTTTGAATTTTAAATTTTCGTCCAGGTTGACCCCTAGGAATTTGGTAGAGTTTTCCTCAAGTCTGTTGGTAACAAATGGAATGTCTATGTCGTTCAAAGATATCTTTTTATTGGCGGCATTATACGAGTCGTTCTGCAGGTATAACAACATACATTTGGTTTTACTAGCATTAAGACATAATCCATTTGCAGAGCACCATTCACTGATTTTATCGAGTTCAGTATTGGTCTCATCTAACAGAGAATCTAGGTTCCCACTCGACACATGAGCTGTGGTATCATCTGCAAAAGACAGCACCTTAAGTAGGGTGGATTGGCTGATGTCGTTAATGTATACTAAAAAGAGAAGGGGGCCTAAACTGAACCTTGTGGTACACCGATGGAAACATCCATTACTTCCGATGTGCTGTTCATGAAAGATACAAACTGACACGGCTTGTTAGATAATCTTCAAACCAGGAGTTAGCTAAACCTCTTATACCTTTACTTTCAAGTTTCTTCAAAAGAATCGAGTGATTTATGGTATCAAATGCTTTTTAAAAATCTAGAAAAATTGATAGTGTACAATCCTTTGAAGTTTTATCATTTGCTTCTGCAACACTGTTTAATAGATGAAAAATGGGATGCACGGTCGAATGACCCTTCCTAAACCCAAACTGATACTTATATATAGCGTTCTACTCGTCAAGGGAAGTTTATAATCGTGAGTACATTAATTTTTCGAGTATTTTTGAGAATGTTGTAAGAATACTGATAGGGCGATAATTGGTGAAAAGTTGAGGATCTCCAGATTTAAAGAGATGAATGATTTTGGCTAACTTCATTCTGTCTGGTACTCTACCTACTGCGAGAGATAGATTGATAATATGAGACAAGGGGTCTGCTATCTCGTATATAACCTTCTTCAGCAGTTTGGTAGACATATCAATACTATCGGTACTTGGTTTGCCTTTTAATTTATTAACACAGGTAACTATTTCTTGTGTGTTAGTAGGTGTTACAAAAAATGAATCCCCATTATTACGATTGCAGAGAAATTCTGAGAAGTGACGTTGTGTCGGTGGCACTTGGGCACTTATATTCATACCAATGTTAGCAAAAAATGTGTTAAATCTGTCCGCGATTATTCTAGGGTCGGATAATTCAATATTCCCGGTCATGAAGGAAGGCGGAAGTTGTCGGTTGTTATTTGACTTGTATATTGCCTTTCGCAAGATATCTCACGTTTTTTAATATTATGTTTGTTTTCAAGTAGTATTTGATTATAATAATCTGTTTTGCCCTTTCGCCTCAAGCGATTATATTCCTGGCGGAATGATTTGTAATCCGATGTGTTTTGGGTGGTAGGAAATTTTAGTTTTTAACATACAATTTACTTTTAGTTTGGGACGATTGCAATAAGCCAGAGGTCATCCATGGTTCTCGTTTTATATGTTTCTGTCGAGAGGGTGTTGTTTTAGGGGAAATGCTTGTTCAAATACTATGTGAAATTTATCCAGGAACCGATTGTATGCCGAGTTAGGACAAACGTCATTGATAACATCAGAGAAATCACAAGCCGTTAAGAGTCTTTAAAACGGATGACATTCTCGGTTTTCAATGACCGTCTATAAAAAGGCGTTGTAACTGAAGGAGTTATCTAGTTCATCTACATAGAACGTGGCAAAATAATCGCTGACGTCAGTAATTATAATTCCGGACGTGAACTTTGTAATATTATTGCTGAATATATGATCAATTATGGTAGCGGAAAACTCCGTAACTCTGGTAGGCTTTGTAATGGCGGGCAAAAATCCAGCAGTAAATAACGAGTCAATAAAAGTATTCGTTTTACTGTGGGTATTTACACTAAGCAGATCTATGTTAAAGTCACCCATGAGATAGAGTGCAATATTATCCTTGCTTAAAGCGTCTAGCAGTTCATTTAGTTTGACGAGAAGCAAGTCCAGGTCTGCTTTAGGTGTTGTGTTTGGCCTGTAGCTAGTCCCTATAATACATTTTTTATTCAGAGATATTTCTATAAACAGGGATTCAAAGACATATGGTATGAAGACTGAGAGATCATTTCGTATTTTGTAGGGTAAACTATCATTTATGAACATTCCTACACCCCCTCCCATCATCGTTGTCTGGACTTGTTCGGGACACTAGCGGGTGATAGCCCTCAAGCCGGTACTCAACGCCAGATTTCAAGTTAAATATTTCTGTCATTCCAATCACATCGAAAAAGTTATAATTTGTCTGCAGGTCAGCCAATAAGTTGTGCATATTTTCAAAGTTTGCAATCAAACA
Source organism: Pictodentalium vernedei (assembly GCA_031216915.1). Lineage (NCBI taxonomy): Eukaryota > Metazoa > Mollusca > Scaphopoda > Dentaliida > Dentaliidae > Pictodentalium > Pictodentalium vernedei. The sequence continues at coordinate 340,074,928 of CM062288.1, read as the reverse complement.
ACGACAATTGATGTTAAGTAGGCAGAGAGTTTTCATTTTGCTTGAAACTTCATCTTTAAAGTGTTCGGGCGTAAAGTAGTGGCAACCGGAGTCAAGAGAATTGAATGTGAGGGTGAGATCTTCTTCCTCGCTAGAAATAATATCATTCGGTTTTTATCATGAAATCAAAGTTGACATTATTTTGGATCTCATCAAGAGAAATTGTATTCGCCATAACTGATTAAAGGGACAAAGAAAGCAACCGATGGTCCGAACATGAGGAAAAACTTATCTTGATTTTCGAGGACTATAGGAACATGTATAAGAAAATGGTGAACTATATAGCAAAATCCCACAGGTATTACTCTGATGGATAATATTCATACATAATGGGTATGTTAGGCTTTTGGAAAAGAACCTTCTCATAGAAGTATTAGGAAATTATGGTCCTCAAAGATGATCAATTGTCAGTCAAGAATGCTATCGCCTTGTAGATTAAAGCACAGTCAAAGATCATTGTAGTTCTGTGTAGGCGAACGATTGGATATAGATAACTCCTGTACTCCCGACAAACTGACCCCGCAAATGTGAGGATGGAATAAGTACCAGTTGCTTGACTATGGGAAATATGCATGTATCATTAATTCTGTTTATTGGTGTGTAACGTCGTTGTAAGCATTAGGGTTGTATCAAGGGCAACATAAATATAAAGTCAAGTATTGCCAATCGTTTATGCTATGTTGCACACTAAAGTCCTAATGGCATTGGTTACCAGGTCCTATTTTACCAGTAGAACAGATCTTGTTTGCCATGATTGGGTCCCGTACTCTGGTAGAACTCGTCCTACAATAGTTAGGTCGTAATATGCACGAATAATTGGATGTAGAACACTCCTGCGCCGCGGTAGGAATTTCCCTACAAGAATGAGGTCGTAATAGGCACAAATTGGTTGACGGGGTGGGGGTGGGGATTATGCTTGTATTTATTTATTGGTTTTAAACGTCGTTATCAGCAAAATGGCACATAAATATAAATATATATAAAGTCAGGTATTGCTAGGTTTATGCTGTGTTGGCTTGCCCACAGAGATCCCAATATATTTGGTTACCAGGTCATATTTTACCTGTATAAAAATATTCGGTGTCTCATTAAATATTATTCGTGTATAAACTTAGTTCAGTATCGCATCGCAGATACTGGCGAATGGGGCATTCGTAATTCGTTGCATGAGTGCGAGAATGACCTATGTCCCCTATGGGACACAGAACATTCTTGCACCCAGGCGACGAATCACGTTTGGCCTTGACCAGTACAGGAGTGAATAAATCAATCATGAGTCCAATGACATTAGTCTGATACATAATGACCATTTGTAAACGTTGAGTGAGCAATTGAAATTTAAATATAGTTAATAATAATAATAGTAACACGTTGGCCTGCCGAAGGTGAGTCGCGGTCAAGTTATGACAAATCTGCGGTCAAGTTGTGACAATTCTGAGGCTATCAGCTGGCCTCTGGGATAAGAATATTTTTTATATATGTAAAGTTTCATGGTCGTTGGCCGTATTCGCCATGGGTGTATTTGTTATTTATCTTGCTGGCCAATTCAAATTGTGGTTGCACTCATTTCCCATATTACTGTCAATTGGAATGCTCGATTCGGCACTTATTGTAACACGAATCATCCAACAAAGAATACCGAATCAAGCATCCCAATAGACAAATCCTCGTGTATTATGGGTCAGTGTGACGCCACACGAGGTACACATTTATCGAAAAGAACCCAAGTTAATAAATGATTTGTTCAGAATTGGAAGGGCAAGATTATTAAGGAAAGCGCATACTAACAGAAGGACATCATCAAATAATATGCAATGGTGTATGTTTTAACAAAAGGACATCACTAAATAAATTGAACTACTGTCCATTCTGATAATGTGGATTTGTGACTGTCAGTTGGTGATATACAGATGTATGCACAGACGAATTCCGTATACAGCTGGGCCCTGTATTAACACAAGCTCATTTACCATTCCTTCAGTACAAGTTTCACCTGCTAATTGAATATAGGTTAAAGGGCAAACTCATTTTAACTGATTTATTAAAATCTTGTAATATGCCAAGGAATCACTCTGACAGTCAGTTAATTAATTCCCCTTGTTTATGAAACTATTTGGCCTCAGTTATATGTACTGTCATCTATTCTACTATATCCATTCCGAGAGAGCTCAATAAGCTCTGTCAAACCAGATACAACAGAATAAGACATCTAGTGAGTTGCCAGCAATTCTGGAAATAAAAGCCAGTGAGTGCAACTGGGTGAAGTACAGCTGAAGACAAATATAAATTCCATTATTATTGAATTAATTGCCAACTTCCAAAAACAAGGACTACCCCCATGTCACCAGCACAAATCTGACGTGTTAATTGTAGATAATTTATAAAGAAAACCTTCAGTACAGTAGGTGCTATACAGTTGTATGCAAAGAAGGATTCCGCATACACATGGGCCCTGTTTTAACACTAGATCATTTATCATACCTTCAGTACAAATTTGACCTGCTAATTCAATATAGGTTATAGGGTAAACTCCTTTTAGTTGAACAATAAAAACTTGTAATATGCCAAGAAATCATCCTGACAGTCAGTTAATTAATTCCCCTTGTTTATGAATCTATTTGGCCTCAGTTATATATACTGGCATACATTCTGCTATATTCATTCAGAGAGAGCTCAATGAGCTATGTCAAACCAGATACAATAGAAAAAGACTCCTAGTGAGTGGCCAGGAATTCTGAAAATAAAAGCTGGTGAGTGTAACTTGGTGAGGTACAGATGAAGACAAATATAGATTCCATTATTATTGAATTAATTACCAACTTCCAAACACAAGACCATCCACCATTTCAATCCTGACTTGTTAATTGTAGATAAGTTACAAAGCAAACTCCTGTTATTTGAATAACTATTCCGCTATACCCTGTCAGAGAGAGTTCAGCGAGCTCTGTCAAATAAGATACCCGTACAACAGAATGAGACATCTGCTGAGCGGCGGGCAAGAATTCTGGAAATGATCGATGATGATAGTAACTGGGTAAGGTACAGTTGTAGACAAACATAGATTACATATTATCTATAAGAAATACATACATGTTAACCGGATATCATCAAATTATCTGCCCTAATGTACAGTTATAACCAGAAATCCTGTCTTGAAATGTGCACAAATAGCACGTCGATCTGCGCGTTAAGCTACGCGTTACGACCATAGTAAGGCTATAAAATTTTGTACATACGGCCTGTGTACAAGCAATGTTTCAGCCAATGGACCTCCGGGTATTCCGGAGGTCCATTGGCAGAAACATTGCCTTTGTTTGCTATGAGTAACCAGGAGAACCTGTCGTGCTTTGGATGCCATTCGATATGACAATTGCGCGCAATTCCTACGCGCAAGTAAGCCTAGATAAGCACACAGTTCATGATAGGACTTCTAGTTTTAACTGTTTATTTTAATAAAATAACGTCATCATATAAAATGCACTAATGACCATTCTGATAACATAGGCTCGTGAATGTTACCAGATGAGGTGCAGTTGTATACAAATATACAACTCAGTTATCAATACTGGCATCTATATTATTGAATTAATTGCAAACAACTTCCACTCACAAGACCATTCACCATATCACCAACACAAACCTGACTTGTTAATTGCAGATAGGTGATAAAGCAAACTTCTGTTAATTAAATAACTATTCTGCTACATCCTGGCCGAGAAAGCTCAGCGAATTGAAGGAGGGGTGGTGGTAACGTTATGGTGGATATACTTATGTATAATGACATGGGTATACTTTCTTGTGGACCTTTGCGAATTATATGTATTGGCAAAAGGATATGTCTATTCAAGATATGTTGGCTGATGTATGTCTCTGGTGAAGTGCTACAGTTGTGGTCAAATATGGGAAAATAATTGAAGAAATAACCTGCCCCTTTCAGAAATCTAATAATTCACACGGTAGGTATTCAGGAACTAAATGAGATTTAGCACAGTGGTTGATAATTCTGATAATATAGACTAGTTAATGTTACTAGATGAGGTACAGTTGTATACAAAGATGGATTCCATATACAGTGAAGCCCATTCAATTGTATATATCCCAATATAACATCAACCAGGATATACTTGCTCGTGTATCATTACAGGTTATTTATAATAATAAATGGACATCACTCAATAATATATGTATATATTAGCTCGTGGATCATTTCAAATTATATATATTAGCAAAATTAATGGACATCACTCAATAAATACACACTTTCCCATTCTTGAAATATATATTTATCATATGACTCGTCCTTTTTGTTCACTTTAAATCATTTGATATATTGTTTTCATATTAATCAGTGATAAATAAAGCCTTCCGTCAATTTCATTGGTCAATTTCAAAATAAGACATTTTGATTGGCTGAACAAAATACAACTGGGCCACATTTTCAAAATTTGCATAATTAGAGTTGGGAGCTTTTATTGGTCAATTTCAAAACTGGACAATTTGATTGGCTAAACAAAATACAACTGGATGACATTTGCATAATTTCAGTAGGGAGAATTTACGGTATCTGTCCTATTTAGGGTGGGTTATATTGTATTAATCTTTTACCTACAAGAAAAACAACATTAATTTTTTTTTTATATTTTCACTTTTTGCTTCAAAAACATAGGTTATGACCCCTCATTGGAACGAGCTCAACGAGCTCGTTCCAATGAGGGGTCATAACCTATGTTTTGGAAGCAAAAAATGAAAATTTTTAGTTATACGAGGGTGTGTTTTCCAAGTGACTTCTCCAACTCAAGTTAGGTGATGGGTTAAAAAGTCATACTAAGTGGCTAATTTGTGCGTGTGTGCGTCATATGATAAATAGAATATGAAATGAGTGTTTTTCTCATACAATATTTATGAAACTCGTCCGAATTTTCAATTGGGCTCGCCAGAGGCCCGCCAAAACGGAAAATTCTTAGACTCGTTTCATAAATATTATATGAGAAAAACACTCATTCCATATCCTCTATTTATCACTCAATAATATATGTATATGTTAGTTCGTGGATCATTTCAAATTATATATATTAGCAAAATTAATGGACATCACCCAATAAAATGCACTCTTTCCCATTCTTGAAAAATATGGATTCCATATACAGCGAAGCCCATTCAATTGTATATATCCCAATATAACATCAACCAGGATATACTTGCTCGTGTATCATTACAAGTTATTTATAATAATAAATGGACATCACTCAATAATATATGTATATATTAGCTCGTGGATCATTTCAAATTATATTCATTAGCAAAATTAATGGACATCACTCAATAAATGCACTCTTTCCCATTCTTGAAATATATATATATCACTCAATAATATATGTGTATGTTAGTTCGTGGATCATTTCAAATTATATATATTAGCAAAATTAATGGACATCACTCAATAAAATGCACTCTTGCCCATTCTTGAAATATATTCTAGAGAGTGTAACAGGTGAGGTACAGTTGTAGTCAAATGTAGGTTGCATAATTGAATTAATTGGATATAACTTCCAACCACAAGACTATTTACCATGCCTTTGCACAAACCTGGCCTCAGTAATCCAATACAGGCATCTATTCTGTTATTTCCTGTTTGTTATATCCTGTCTGAGAGAGATACAGTACATGGAGCGTGGATTGTAACTAAATCACTCGCAAAGTGGAGTTATCACCCAAACTATAGCTTTCAAATTTTGTGCATATCAACTAAAAACACAAGCAATGTTTCAGCCAATGGACCCGGAGGTCCATTGGCTGAAACTTTGCTTGTGCTTGTTATGTTTTGCAAGAAATTTGCAATTTTTGCTTGGGTGGTATCTCCACTCTGTGGGTGATTTAGTGATAATACACTCTCCACGAACTGTTTGTACTCTGTCAAACAAGAAACAACTGATTAAGACTTTCCAGTGAGTAGTCAGGAAGTGGAGGAGGGGAGGGGGTGGTAAAGTTATGAGATGTGATAAACTTGCTTTTTGATCATTGTAAATTGTATATATTATCAAATAGACATCACCAAATAAACTATTGTCCATGCTGGAAATGTAGGCAGTGATTACCACTAGGCCAGATACAGAACTTGACGACTATTGTCTCCAGGAACTGTCTTTGACATTTATTTAAAATTGGAAGGAGATAACATGTAAAAATATGGTAAGTAGTAAGGGAGTGGATGTGGGGGTGGGCGGAGGAGGTATGATTAGATGGATATACTTTCCTGTTGAAGTTTTGCGAATTATCTGTTTAGACAAAAGGATATGTCTATTCAAGATGAGTAGGCTAATGAATATCTCTGGTGATGCACTACAGTTGTGATCAAATAAGGAAATATTATTGAAAGATGACATGTCTCTTCCAGTAATCTAATAATCCACGAGGTATGTAATCCGAAAACAAATTGAATCTTATGATAGTGGTTAAAATACAGTTAATGATCGAACACCTAATTGAATTTTCACTTATCACAGTTCATAAGGGTTCTTATTGTTGAATGGTTGATAACTGTTGCTGTTAATTGGCTATTAATCGGTTACTAATCAGTATATTCTTGCCAACTTACTGGCATTTAAGCTCTGTGTTCGAATATCACCCTTACACCACTAACTCTTATCCTGTGTTTGAGTCCTTTGTCTGTCCTTAGCTTGTAGGCAATGCCAGAAAGTCTGCCCCTCTCTCTCTTTAGAGAGGGTGGGAGGTCAGTTCTAACACTTTTTCTTGTACCTCTTAAGTTACTTGCTGATTTCAGTATTAATTGTTTATCACGGTCGTTGCCCATTCTCATGATGAAGGGTTTAGGAGGTGCTCCTGATTGCGGGTTGCTAAGTCACCTATGGGCATTCACAGCCCGACTCATAATGCACGCCGCCTCTTGACCCTCAATTTTAAGGTCATCCTTAAGAAATGCTTCCATTGAACGATAGGGATCTTCATTCGCAACTTCAGGAATTCCATTGAAAAGAAGGTTATTTTTCCTATCAAGCATTCTCACTAAGTATAATGTTTTCCTCCAATTCCTGTAGCTTGGTTTCCAATTTAAGCTCTAGGTTCGGGATACGATCACCCCCAGCTCTTCCATTCTCTGCGCAGTGGTGAATTCTACATCTCTGCTCAGGTCACAATAATCGGACTTCATACTATTAATAGCTGTGTTGATAAGTGCTATCTCACGTTTAACGGAGCCCATTTCGTTTTTCACAGTGCACATTTAGGTTTTTACGTCTTGGATTTCTTTGCTTACATTGCTGATCATTTCAGTAAACTTCTTATCCATATCCACAATAAGTTTCCAAATGTCTTTATTAGAGACAACATCAGCCTGAGAACTTGCTTTACTTGTTTTGGTTGCCGATGACATTGCCAGTTTGTACGAACAATCGCGACTAAATGAGTTAGGTTTTCTAGGAAAACAATACAACGAAGTTGGGTGATTTACCCAGCAGATTTTTCACAAGTTACCAAGATTACACCACAAGCAACACGATAACACAGCTCATTGCAAACTGTTCAGACAAATGTACATTAAAACATCACTTCAAAACTGAGACATTAAGTAAATTGACCATTGAAAGCAAATAAGAAGCAAGGAAAAGGTAGAATCCAAAAACACTTCAAGTTAACATCGCCATTTTCATGCCACGGTCGGGTCTCTTTAAAAAAATGCATGCTGCAGCGTGGTTATGTTAGGAGTGCATACCGCTGTCTGGTCTTTTTAGGAGCGCATGCCACAGTCTATTCTTTTTAGGAGTGCATGCCGCGGTCTGGTCTATTTGAGAAATGTATGCCGCGGTCTGGTATTTTTAGGAGTCATACTGCAGTCTAGTCTTTATAGGAGTGCATGCTGCAGTCTAGTCCTTTTAGGAGGGCATGCCATGGACTGGTCTATTTAAGAAATGTATGCCGCGGTCTGGTCTCTATTTGGGAGTGCATTCTGCGGTATGGTCTCTTTTGTAGGAGTGCATGCCACGGTCTGGTCTCGTTTTAGAAGTGTATGCAGTGGGCTGGTCTCTTTTTAGAATTGTATGTCACAGTCTGGTGTATTTTTAGAAGTGCATGTTGGGGTCCAGTCTCTTTTAAGAGTGCATGCCGTGTCGCTTGTGGTCTTTTTACGAGTGCAGGAGGTGTATTCCGCGGTTAGGTCCATTAGGGAGTGCTTGCCGCGGTCTGTAGTTTTATTTCTCTGACTGTAATCAACTTCCAGCTTAGTTCTTCAACGACTGAGGAAAAGATTTCAACTAAGACGTGCCTTGATGCCGTAGTAGGCAAATATTAGTTTACAAGTCGGGGAATTGAGATATCATAGTCGGGACAAATCAGGTTTTTTCGCCAGCCAATCATGATCGAGGCAATAATACAAAAATTATTGTTTATCTCCTCTCATACAATGCAACAATAGGCATATCATAAAGATTACAACCCTGAAAGGTTACACAAGAAATTCTAAACTATATAATTAGTACGTGCAAACCATTCATTTGGCCTTCATTGACTGTTTTCTTCAAACAAACGAACGTTGATATAAATAAATTCTATTTTATGGATGAACCGATACAGTCAGTGAGCTGGTGCTGAAATATAGAATAAATAGGTACCATGTCCGGTAATCAGATTTAAACCACGAGTATAATAGAGTTTTAATCACTCGGCTTGCCGAGTGGTTAAAACACTCGGTTAAAACCCTAATTCTGCGAGTGGTTTAAATCTAATAACCAGCCATAGTATCTATTTGTTTATTTATACCATGCTCTTAATACATAATCGATTTTGTCACTTTAAATGAAAAAAACGACACTTTCTATCGCTTACACACGGATTTGATTTGTTTACATCTACGCCGGTGGGCAGTACAACCGGCTATACGTGAGTGCTTGATTCACAACTAGACACAACGTTAATGTTCAATGAATTTACCTTGCTTTTTCAGTAAAATTATTATTAACAATTCTTATGTTTTATTTTAAATATTTAATGGTAAGTATTTTAAACTTAATAAGAAGCTGCTCATAGTAGATAGTACTGCAAAATGTCATATCTCTAAATGAAACATCGCGAAGTGTGTATGTATCGAAGTTGGCAAATTGCGTCATGCCAAATGTCAAGTTCAACCAAAGTAGAAGTTTTACACCGGCATTGGGGGTTAAAATCTAAAATTTAACATACAGGCTTTTCACAGGTATTAAGATTGGCTGCATGGTATAAATTTTCTTAATTTCAGCATGGAAACCGACATCACTTACGTGCCGTTCTTTGACTAATGTGTCAATTATCATTACATTAAACGGCACAACAACTATGTATCTGAACAACAACCACTTACAATTTGTGTGCTTGTTGATTTTAAAGCAACTTCCGTCTCTGTGACGGGATAGGAAGGGTTTTTCTAGTCAGTGCTCAAACCGTCGGTATTACAATCATTTACATGTTAGACTTAACGTGAATATTCTGAATATTATTCTGAGTGTTGCGCTAAATTCTTAAACATGGCTGGCAATTGTCGTCATTGAAAAGAATTACAAGACAGTTATCTCCCCTTAATTTTCTGAATCTATCGGGAAATTTAACTCAAGGTTATGGGAATTAAATATAAAAACTAAAATTTATAAATATTAGCGAATATGTATCATCGATCAGCGCATCATTTCGCAAAATTCAGACATTTTCGAGGAATACAGAACCGTTTTTTACCGTTTTTTCCCACAATCACTTTGAACATTTGACTGTTACTCTCTGTTGAAACGATTTCACCCTTTACCCAACGAATCGGCCGCATCCGCCCGCGTAATATGTAAATTCAGCAGTTGAAAAAATATTATTTTTCAAAAAAATTCAACAAAAACCATATCATGTGACCCCTCGTTGGAACGAGCTCGACGAGCTCGTTCCAACGAGGGGTCACATGATATGGTTTTGTTGAAATTTTTTGAAAAATTTTAAAAAATTATATTTAAAATAATAATTTTGATATCGTCTGCGTTGGGTAAAGGGTTAAAAATACAAAAACGGCGTTTTCGCCATCTTTTAATGTTCTGTAATTTTTCTTCTTTTCACTATATCAATATTGTGTGCATTCTGACATATAATACACACATTAACCTGTCCATTAACCCTTTACCCAACGTAACGGTCAAAACCTGCCAGCGCGATTCTCAAAAATCGCCGATTAATTTTCATTATTTTTTTCATTTTTTGTCTCAAAAACGTAGGTTATAACCCCTCGTTGGAACGAGCTGGTTCCAATGAGGGATTATAACCTTTGTTTTTGAGATAAAAAAATAATTATTCAAGAATTTGTTTTTAAGTGTCGTCTGCTTTTCGTGTCAGGTAAGGGGTTAATGTAAACACTTAGGAGATGAGATTTGAGTTTTTTTCCCAGGAAGCATAAAAACTTGTAGATGACTGTGAAAATACATTCATAAATAAGGAGCCGAAGTAGACCCTTATTTAGTGTTGGCATGTGTGATACTGATAGATATTCTGTACAACTCAAAGTTTATTAAGCACCAAATATTTGACACATCATTGTGAAATTTGCTTGTGACATATTTGCGATATTTTTGGTGGATATATGATTGAGGAATGTATTGAGATGGTCCCCAGTGTTTACATTAGCTCTCTTGACACGCAGACTTTTCGTGACAGTCATGGAAAGCATGTACCCTTGATTTTCGTGATGTTTTCGTGTACTGTCTACATGTACATGACATGTGTAGGGTATTCAGTCTTCATTTCAACACAAACCCTAGTGATTTAATGATTGACTATGACAAATGCAAATGTAAGAAGACATTTGTTTGAAGCAGAAATGTGGCGGGTTCTAGAGATGGTAGAGCAAGGGGCTACCCATCGTTAGACTGGTGAAGCCCTTGGTATGCACCATACGGAGATCACCAGAGCCTGAGAAAGATTTCAGAAGTATGGCACACCAGTGAGACGGCATGGTGATGTGGCAGAGACAGGGCAACATCTGCAGCTGAAGACCGGTTTTGATCATTCGGGCCCGTAGGAAAAGCTTTGCCACAGCAACCCAGCTTCGCAGTGACCTTCAGAATGCATCCGGCGAAAATGCTTCGACGCGGACTATCTGGCAAGGTTGCACGAAGGTGGTCTCCAATCGAGAAGACCATGTATTCGAATTCCGCTTTCCCAGAACCACCGCCAGGCACGATATGAATGGTCCATGGACCACGTTGGATGGATCAGAGAAGGTTGGCGACCTGTCCTTTTCACAGATGAGTCAAGGCATTGCCTAGACCACACAGACAGGCGTTCTAGGGTATGGAAAAGACTAGGAGGGCGATTCTGTGCAGCCAACATTCCTGAGCATGACCGCTATGGTGGAAGGTCAATCATGGTCTGGGGCAGCATCACCAGGGATGGATGAACAGAACCAGGAGTCATTGAACGTGGTACATTGACTGCACAGATGTATATTGGTGAGATCCTGGATGTCCACGTCAGATTGTATGCAGGTGCCAGCAAGATTTCCAGACCTCAATCCAGTCGAACATGTCTGGAATGAGTTGCAGCTTGCAATTTCATCCCGTCCAGTCCAGCCTAGAAGTGTCCAGGAGAATGGAACAACATCCCACAAAGGACCACCAGGAACCTGATTGGGAGCGTGAGAAGGCATCGTCAAGCTGTAATTAACAATGATGGGTCTCCTACTCGATACTGAACTCATACCAGTTCGCTCCGTCAACTTTTTGGCAAACTGAAAAATTTTCTCTTTTACCAGTAATATCCATTTTCCATGGTTACCGTATTCAAAAGCTAAAACATAATGTCAAACACAAATAAAATCTTAATTTCTGTACTTAAATCATTAAAAATATAATTAAATAAAAAATATATACACTTTTCATTACAATATTTCAACTAAAACGTAAAACAGGTAGTTGGATATATTTGGTGCTTGGCAAACCTTGAGTAGTATATTTAGATTGCCATAAAAGCCAAATTTTCATTTGTAACTTTGGTATTCTTTGGTATTCTTGCGCCCAACCAGACTCCTGTGATAAGCGTTAACCTTTTCAGACGCTTGTGCGGTTCTCTCTATATTTGTCGCTGGGTGTTTGCACACAAATCATGACTGTGTATAATGTTGATAGATGTTGTCTACAGCCATCTTAACATGGAATTAGAAGTATATATGTGTTTTGTTCATGCTCTGAACATCAATAGCGGAGATTAAAGACCTGCTGACAACGCACGGAAAACATAACTCGAGTCGCAACATGATGAACCGACAACTTTATTGAATCTTTCATTTTTTTTTAACATAATAATAATAATAATAATAATAATAATAATAATAATAATAATAATATAATTTTTTTTGGCCTTCCTCTGATTTGTCAAGGTCCTCTAACGAGGAGGCCAACAATCCAGTCCCAGGCCCGGTTATTCCTCCACCCACACTTCTCCTAATAAAGACTTCAATCAAAATCATATTTTATAATTCCCCCATTGGTGATTTCTCCAGTTTCCCTCATTTCATCCGTCATCTAATTATTCTTCAAGTTTCATCCCATTTTTCCGTTAGTTTCCCAAGGAGTCTTGTTCTACTCAAGGAGTCTTGTTCTACTGTGCAAATATTTGAGGCATGAAATGTTCTCGGGTCTCCGTTAGTCCTAGGTTACACATTTGGCACGCTCTTTTCCCGTCTTTCCCGATTCGTCCCTTCAACCCCAATGACTTGAACTTCACTTTGAACACCAATGAACTTTCAAGGACCCAAACGATCCAAACTACATCGTCGTCACGTATGATTTTATGATGTCAAACTTCATGGACGGAATTTTTTGTAAAAATTTATTCTATTGCTCACACACACATATAATTGTTATGACAGCACAGATTTTGTATCAACTTATAATTGTTATGACAGCACAGATTTTGTATTACTCAAACGAACGAATATAGCAAGGTTATACTTGTGGGCTGTAAAATGGAGCCTACTCGAAGGTGGAGAGTGAGGGAATTCTTAGTTCCGAAAAGTGACATCAAACTGCCAAGTGTTGGGGAGACAGGCAACTACGGGTGTCTGCGTGTCAATATAAACCTCACGGGAAGAGTCATCTACCGAAACCATGCTAATAAACTTACTATTAGTGGGACACTAATTCTTAATCAACTAAAACTGTTAGGAAGGAACAGCTTCTAAATGTATCCAGGGTGAAAAACTATTTGAAAAATGGTGAGTGTATCAAGTACAACCTGTGGTATAAAACTGATACACCTAAATCAAACGGTATTAACCCTTTACCTAACGAAACGGCCCAAACCGGCCAGAGCTATTCTCAAAAATCGCCAATTAATTTTCATTATTTTTTTCATTTTCTGTCTCAAAAACATAGGTTATGACCCCCTCGTTGGAACGAGCTCGTCGAGCTCGTTCCAACGAGGGGTCATAACCTATGTTTTTGAGACAAAAAATAAAAAAATGAGTTATTCAAGAATTATTTTTGCAGGTGTCGTCTGCTTTTCAGGTTTCAAAGATTTGGAAACTGCTGGATGACACAACAGGGTCAGGAACAAAGACATGATGGAACTCTGTTACCTTATGCATTTGGCAAACCTCTCTGACAGCCGATGGTGTAAATTAATGATAAAGAGAAGCTAGGTTTTGATGAGTACTTTGTGGGAACCTTCGAGAGGGGGTCACTGCTGTTTACACTGAGGTCGGGGTTCCAGGAGCTTATAGTGGAGAAGACAATAGAAAGGAGCGCCAAATGTGTAATGAAGGAGTTATGGAGACCCTGAAGCACTTTTTCTTATATTATTCAAACTGGCAATCTGACAGAGAGTGACAGTGTAATGGGGAAGTTATATGGGGATCGAAAGACATGTAAATATTGTGTGACACAGAGAAGGTTAGTATGCTTATCTGCAAAATTGGAAAGAAAGAGGTAGGAATATCATCAAACCGTTCGTTTCCACCAAAATGTAGAGCCGTTTGTCACCTGGGGGGGGGGGGGGGAGTGGGGGTGGGGGGGGGGGGGGGTCTTGCTATTGAACTGAAATTATTAAATTCGGACGAGAATTTTTATTTTATTTTATATTTTATAGTTCATTTTGATGCTAATACAATGCGTCCTGTTATATATAGTATAAACGTATAGTGTTTTCAATTAAAAAATGTATTCTATGAGTAGGATTTAGAATGAAACCGTCCAGCCTCTGGCGAGTCGGTTTCATTCTTAATTCTACGAGTAGAATTTTTTTTTTACTTGAAAACACTGTACGTTTATTTTGTTTATCTCATAAATCTTCTAAAGGGCAGTCGCGGCAAAATCTTGCTATAATTCGCTACAAAACACAGCAAGAAGTGAGGAGCACATTGGTCCAATTCGATCAACCATCAAAATTTGCAAAAATAAACAATGCGCAGTAATACATTTCTGTTTAAAAATGAATTCTCCTACAAACTTGAGCTAAACAAACTTGCAAAATACATTATTATACGAGCAATGTGTGGTGTTTTCTACAGACATTGTGTAATACATTATTATATGAGCAGTCGGTGGTGTTTTCTACAGACATTGTGTAATACATTATTATATGAGCAATGTGTGGTGTTTTCTACTGACATTGTGTAATACATTATTATATGAGCAGTCGGTGGTGTTTTCTACTGACATTGTGTAATACATTATTATATGAGCAATGTGTGGTGTTTTCTACTGACATTGTGTAATACATTATTATATGAGTAATGTGTGGTGTTTTCTACAGACATTGTGTAATACATTATTATATGAGCAATGTGTGGTGTTTTCTACTGACATTGTGTAATACATTATTATACGAGCAATGTGTGGTGTTTTCTACAGACATTGTGTAATACATTATTATATGAGCAATGTGTGGTGTTTTCTACAGACATTGTGTAATACATTATTATATGAGTAATGTGTGGTGTTTTCTACTGACATTGTGTAATACATTATTATATGAGCAATGTGTGGTGTTTTCTACAGACATTGTGTAATACATTATTATATGAGCAATGTGTGGTGTTTTCTACTGACATTGTGTAATACATTATTATACGAGCAATGTGTGGTGTTTTCTACTGACATTGTGTAATACATTATTATACGAGCAATGTGTGGTGTTTTCTACTGACATTGTGTAATACATTATTATATGAGCAATGTGTGGTGTTTTCTACAGACATTGTGTAATACATTATTATATGAGCAATGTGTGGTGTTTTCTACAGACATTGTGTAATACATTATTATACGAGCAATGTGTGGTGTTTTCTACTGACATTGTGTAATACATTATTATATGAGCAATGTGTGGTGTTTTCTACAGACATTGTGTAATACATTATTATATGAGCAATGTGTGGTGTTTTCTACAGACTTTGTGTAATACATTATTATATGAGCAATGTGTGGTGTTTTCTACTGACATTGTGTAATACATTATTATATGAGCAATGTGTGGTGTTTTCTACTGACATTGTGTAATACATTATTATATGAGCAATGTGTGGTGTTTTCTACAGACATTGTGTAATACATTATTATATGAGCAGTCGGTGGTGTTTTCTACAGACATTGTGTAATACATTATTATATGAGCAATGTGTGGTGTTTTCTACTGACATTGTGTAATACATTATTATATGAGCAATGTGTGGTGTTTTCTACAGACATTGTGTAATACATTATTATATGAGCAGTCGGTGGTGTTTTCTACAGACATTGTGTAATACATTATTATATGAGCAATGTGTGGTGTTTTCTACAGACATTGTGTAATACATTATTATATGAGCAGTCGGTGGTGTTTTCTACAGACATTGTGTAATACATTATTATATGAGCAATGTGTGGTGTTTTCTACTGACATTGTGTAATACATTATTATATGAGCAGTCGGTGGTGTTTTCTACAGACATTGTGTAATACATTATTATATGAGCAATGTGTGGTGTTTTCTACTGACATTGTGTAATACATTATTATATGAGCAATGTGTGGTGTTTTCTACAGACATTGTGTAATACATTATTATATGAGCAATGTGTGGTGTTTTCTACAGACATTGTGTAATACATTATTATATGAGCAATGTGTGGTGTTTTCTACTGACATTGTGTAATACATTATTATATGAGCAGTCGGTGGTGTTTTCTACAGACATTGTGTAATACATTATTATATGAGCAATGTGTGGTGTTTTCTACTGACGTTGTGTAATACATTATTATATGAGCAATGTGTGGTGTTTTCTACTGACATTGTGTAATACATTATTATATGAGCAATGTGTGGTGTTTTCTACAGACATTGTGTAATACATTATTATATGAGCAATGTGTGGTGTTTTCTACAGACATTGTGTAATACATTATTATATGAGCAATGTGTGGTGTTTTCTACTGACATTGTGTAATACATTATTATATGAGCAATGTGTGGTGTTTTCTACTGACATTGTGTAATACATTATTATATGAGCAATGTGTGGTGTTTTCTACAGACATTGTGTAATACATTATTATATGAGCAGTCGGTGGTGTTTTCTACAGACATTGTGTAATACATTATTATATGAGCAATGTGTGGTGTTTTCTACAGACATTGTGTAATACATTATTATATGAGCAATGTGTGGTGTTTTCTACAGACATTGTGTAATACATTATTATATGAGCAATGTGTGGTGTTTTCTACTGACATTGTGTAATACATTATTATATGAGCAATGTGTGGTGTTTTCTACAGACATTGTGTAATACATTATTATATGAGCAATGTGTGGTGTTTTCTACAGACTTTGTGTAATACATTATTATATGAGCAGTCGGTGGTGTTTTCTACAGACATTGTGTAATACATTATTATATGAGCAATGTGTGGTGTTTTCTACTGACATTGTGTAATACATTATTATATGAGCAATGTGTGGTGTTTTCTACTGACATTGTGTAATACATTATTATATGAGCAATGTGTGGTGTTTTCTACTGACATTGTGTAATACATTATTATACGAGCAATGTGTGGTGTTTTCTACTGACATTGTGTAATACATTATTATATGAGCAATGTGTGGTGTTTTCTACAGACATTGTGTAATACATTATTATATGAGCAATGTGTGGTGTTTTCTACTGACATTGTGTAATACATTATTATATGAGCAATGTGTGGTGTTTTCTACAGACATTGTGTAATACATTATTATATGAGCAATGTGTGGTGTTTTCTACAGACATTGTGTAATACATTATTATATGAGTAGTGTGTGGTGTTTTCTACTGACATTGTGTAATACATTATTATATGAGTAGTGTGTGGTGTTTTCTACAGACATTGTGTAATACATTATTATATGAGTAGTGTGTGGTGTTTTCTACAGACATTGTGTAATACATTATTATATGAGCAGTCGGTGGTGTTTTCTACTGACATTGTGTAATACATTATTATATGAGCAATGTGTGGTGTTTTCTACAGACATTGTGTAATACATTATTATATGAGCAATGTGTGGTGTTTTCTACAGACATTGTGTAATACATTATTATATGAGTAGTGTGTGGTGTTTTCTACAGACATTGTGTAATACATTATTATATGAGTAGTGTGTGGTGTTTTCTACAGACATTGTGTAATACATTATTATATGAGTAGTGTGTGGTGTTTTCTACAGACATTGTGTAATACATTATTATATGAGCAGTCGGTGGTGTTTTCTACTGACATTGTGTAATACATTATTATATGAGCAATGTGTGGTGTTTTCTACAGACATTGTGTAATACATTATTATATGAGCAATGTGTGGTGTTTTCTACAGACATTGTGTAATACATTATTATATGAGCAATGTGTGGTGTTTTCTACTGACATTGTGTAATACATTATTATATGAGCAATGTGTGGTGTTTTCTACTGACATTGTGTAATACATTATTATATGAGCAATGTGTGGTGTTTTCTACAGACATTGTGTAATACATTATTATATGAGCAGTCGGTGGTGTTTTCTACAGACATTGTGTAATACATTATTATATGAGCAATGTGTGGTGTTTTCTACAGACATTGTGTAATACATTATTATATGAGCAATGTGTGGTGTTTTCTACAGACATTGTGTAATACATTATTATATGAGCAATGTGTGGTGTTTTCTACAGACATTGTGTAATACATTATTATATGAGTAGTGTGTGGTGTTTTCTACAGACATTGTGTAATACATTATTATATGAGCAGTCGGTGGTGTTTTCTACTGACATTGTGTAATACATTATTATATGAGCAATGTGTGGTGTTTTCTACAGACATTGTGTAATACATTATTATATGAGCAGTCGGTGGTGTTTTCTACAGACATTGTGTAATACATTATTATATGAGCAATGTGTGGTGTTTTCTACTGACATTGTGTAATACATTATTATATCAGCAATGTGTGGTGTTTTCTACAGACATTGTGTAATACATTATTATATGAGCAATGTGTGGTGTTTTCTACTGACATTGTGTAATACATTATTATATGAGCAATGTGTGGTGTTTTCTACAGACATTGTGTAATACATTATTATATGAGCAATGTGTGGTGTTTTCTACAGACATTGTGTAATACATTATTATATGAGCAGTCGGTGGTGTTTTCTACAGACATTGTGTAATACATTATTATATGAGCAATGTGTGGTGTTTTCTACTGACATTGTGTAATACATTATTATATCAGCAATGTGTGGTGTTTTCTACAGACATTGTGTAATACATTATTATATGAGCAATGTGTGGTGTTTTCTACTGACATTGTGTAATACATTATTATATGAGCAATGTGTGGTGTTTTCTACAGACATTGTGTAATACATTATTATATGAGCAATGTGTGGTGTTTTCTACTGACATTGTGTAATACATTATTATATGAGCAATGTGTGGTGTTTTCTACTGACATTGTGTAATACATTATTATATGAGCAATGTGTGGTGTTTTCTACAGACATTGTGTAATACATTATTATATGAGCAGTCGGTGGTGTTTTCTACAGACATTGTGTAATACATTATTATATGAGCAATGTGTGGTGTTTTCTACTGACATTGTGTAATACATTATTATATCAGCAATGTGTGGTGTTTTCTACAGACATTGTGTAATACATTATTATATGAGCAATGTGTGGTGTTTTCTACTGACATTGTGTAATACATTATTATATGAGCAATGTGTGGTGTTTTCTACAGACATTGTGTAATACATTATTATATGAGCAATGTGTGGTGTTTTCTACTGACATTGTGTAATACATTATTATACGAGCAATGTGTGGTGTTTTCTACTGACATTGTGTAATACATTATTATATGAGCAATGTGTGGTGTTTTCTACAGACATTGTGTAATACATTATTATATGAGCAATGTGTGGTGTTTTCTACAGACATTGTGTAATACATTATTATATGAGCAGTCGGTGGTGTTTTCTACTGACATTGTGTAATACATTATTATACGAGCAATGTGTGGTGTTTTCTACTGACATTGTGTAATACATTATTATATGAGCAATGTGTGGTGTTTTCTACTGACATTGTGTAATACATTATTATATGAGCAGTCGGTGGTGTTTTCTACAGACATTGTGTAATACTTTATTATATGAGCAATGTGTGGTGTTTTCTACAGACATTGTGTAATACATTATTATACGAGCAATGTGTGGTGTTTTCTACAGACATTGTGTAATACATTATTATATGAGCAATGTGTGGTGTTTTCTACTGACATTGTGTAATACATTATTATATGAGCAGTCGGTGGTGTTTTCTACAGACATTGTGTAATACATTATTATATGAGCAATGTGTGGTGTTTTCTACAGACATTGTGTAATACATTATTATATGAGCAGTCGGTGGTGTTTTCTACAGACATTGTGTAATACATTATTATATGAGCAATGTGTGGTGTTTTCTACTGACATTGTGTAATACATTATTATATGAGCAGTCGGTGGTGTTTTCTACAGACATTGTGTAATACATTATTATATGAGCAATGTGTGGTGTTTTCTACTGACATTGTGTAATACATTATTATATGAGCAGTCGGTGGTGTTTTCTACAGACATTGTGTAATACATTATTATATGAGCAATGTGTGGTGTTTTCTACTGACATTGTGTAATACATTATTATATGAGCAGTCGGTGGTGTTTTCTACTGACATTGTGTAATACATTATTATATGAGCAGTCGGTGGTGTTTTCTACTGACATTGTGTAATACATTATTATATGAGCAATGTGTGGTGTTTTCTACAGACATTGTGTAATACATTATTATATGAGCAATGTGTGGTGTTTTCTACAGACATTGTGTAATACATTATTATATGAGCAATGTGTGGTGTTTTCTACAGACATTGTGTAATACATTATTATACGAGCAATGTGTGGTGTTTTCTACAGACATTGTGTAATACATTATTATATGAGCAATGTGTGGTGTTTTCTACTGACATTGTGTAATACATTATTATATGAGCAGTCGGTGGTGTTTTCTACAGACATTGTGTAATACATTATTATATGAGCAATGTGTGGTGTTTTCTACTGACATTGTGTAATACATTATTATATGAGCAGTCGGTGGTGTTTTCTACTGACATTGTGTAATACATTATTATACGAGCAATGTGTGGTGTTTTCTACTGACATTGTGTAATACATTATTATATGAGCAATGTGTGGTGTTTTCTACTGACATTGTGTAATACATTATTATATGAGCAATGTGTGGTGTTTTCTACAGACATTGTGTAATACATTATTATATGAGCAATGTGTGGTGTTTTCTACAGACTTTGTGTAATACATTATTATACGAGCAATGTGTGGTGTTTTCTACTGACATTGTGTAATACATTATTATATGAGCAGTCGGTGGTGTTTTCTACAGACATTGTGTAATACATTATTATATGAGCAATGTGTGGTGTTTTCTACAGACTTTGTGTAATACATTATTATACGAGCAATGTGTGGTGTTTTCTACTGACATTGTGTAATACATTATTATATGAGCAATGTGTGGTGTTTTCTACAGACATTGTGTAATACATTATTATATGAGCAGACGGTGGTGTTTTCTACTGACATTGTGTAATACATTATTATATGAGCAGTCGGTGGTGTTTTCTACAGACATTGTGTAATACATTATTATACGAGCAATGTGTGGTGTTTTCTACTGACATTGTGTAATACATTATTATATGAGCAATGTGTGGTGTTTTCTACAGACATTGTGTAATACATTATTATATGAGCAGACGGTGGTGTTTTCTACTGACATTGTGTAATACATTATTATATGAGCAGTCGGTGGTGTTTTCTACAGACATTGTGTAATACTTTATTATATGAGCAATGTGTGGTGTTTTCTACAGACATTGTGTAATACATTATTATATGAGCAATGTGTGGTGTTTTCTACTGACATTGTGTAATACATTATTATATGAGCAATGTGTGGTGTTTTCTACAGACATTGTGTAATACATTATTATATGAGCAATGTGTGGTGTTTTCTACTGACATTGTGTAATACATTATTATATGAGCAATGTGTGGTGTTTTCTACTGACATTGTGTAATACATTATTATACGAGCAATGTGTGGTGTTTTCTACTGACATTGTGTAATACATTATTATATGAGCAATGTGTGGTGTTTTCTACAGACATTGTGTAATACATTATTATATGAGCAATGTGTGGTGTTTTCTACAGACATTGTGTAATACATTATTATATGAGTAGTGTGTGGTGTTTTCTACTGACATTGTGTAATACATTATTATATGAGCAATGTGTGGTGTTTTCTACTGACATTGTGTAATACATTATTATATGAGCAATGTGTGGTGTTTTCTACTGACATTGTGTAATACATTATTATACGAGCAATGTGTGGTGTTTTCTACTGACATTGTGTAATACATTATTATATGAGCAATGTGTGGTGTTTTCTACAGACATTGTGTAATACATTATTATATGAGCAATGTGTGGTGTTTTCTACAGACATTGTGTAATACATTATTATATGAGCAGTCGGTGGTGTTTTCTACAGACATTGTGTAATACATTATTATATGAGCAATGTGTGGTGTTTTCTACTGACATTGTGTAATACATTATTATATGAGCAGTCGGTGGTGTTTTCTACAGACATTGTGTAATACATTATTATATGAGCAATGTGTGGTGTTTTCTACTGACATTGTGTAATACATTATTATATGAGCAGTCGGTGGTGTTTTCTACAGACATTGTGTAATACATTATTATATGAGCAATGTGTGGTGTTTTCTACTGACATTGTGTAATACATTATTATATGAGCAGTCGGTGGTGTTTTCTACAGACATTGTGTAATACATTATTATATGAGCAATGTGTGGTGTTTTCTACTGACATTGTGTAATACATTATTATATGAGCAATGTGTGGTGTTTTCTACTGACATTGTGTAATACATTATTATATGAGCAGTCGGTGGTGTTTTCTACAGACATTGTGTAATACATTATTATATGAGCAATGTGTGGTGTTTTCTACAGACATTGTGTAATACATTATTATACGAGCAATGTGTGGTGTTTTCTACTGACATTGTGTAATACATTATTATACGAGCAATGTGTGGTGTTTTCTACAGACATTGTGTAATACATTATTATATGAGCAATGTGTGGTGTTTTCTACAGACATTGTGTAATACATTATTATATGAGCAATGTGTGGTGTTTTCTACTGACATTGTGTAACACATTATTATATGAGCAGTCGGTGGTGTTTTCTACTGACATTGTGTAATACATTATTATATGAGCAATGTGTGGTGTTTTCTACAGACATTGTGTAATACATTATTATATGAGCAATGTGTGGTGTTTTCTACTGACATTGTGTAATACATTATTATATGAGCAGTCGGTGGTGTTTTCTACTGACATTGTGTAATACATTATTATATGAGCAATGTGTGGTGTTTTCTACTGACATTGTGTAATACATTATTATATGAGCAATGTGTGGTGTTTTCTACAGACATTGTGTAATACATTATTATATGAGCAATGTGTGGTGTTTTCTACTGACATTGTGTAATACATTATTATATGAGCAGTCGGTGGTGTTTTCTACAGACATTGTGTAATACATTATTATATGAGTAGTGTGTGGTGTTTTCTACTGACATTGTGTAATACATTATTATATGAGCAATGTGTGGTGTTTTCTACTGACATTGTGTAATACATTATTATATGAGGAATGTGTGGTGTTTTCTACAGACATTGTGTAATATATTATTATACGAGCAATGTGAGGTGTTTTCTACAGACATTGTGTAATACATTATTATATGAGCAGTCGGTGGTGTTTTCTACAGACAATGTGTAATACATTATTATATGAGCAATGTGTGGTGTTTTCTACAGACATTGTGTAATACATTATTATATGAGCAATGTGTGGTGTTTTCTACTGACATTGTGTAATACATTATTATATGAGCAATGTGTGGTGTTTTCTACTGACATTGTGTAATACATTATTATATGAGCAATGTGTGGTGTTTTCTACTGACATTGTGTAATACATTATTATATGAGCAATGTGTGGTGTTTTCTACTGACATTGTGTAATACATTATTATATGAGCAATGTGTGGTGTTTTCTACTGATGTTGTGTAATACATTATTATATGAGCAATGTGTGGTGTTTTCTACTGACATTGTGTAATACATTATTATACGAGCAATGTGTGGTGTTTTCTACAGACATTGTGTAATACATTATTATATGAGCAATGTGTGGTGTTTTCTACTGACATTGTGTAATACATTATTATATGAGCAATGTGTGGTGTTTTCTACTGACATTGTGTAATACATTATTATATGAGCAATGTGTGGTGTTTTCTACTGACATTGTGTAATACATCATTATATGAGCAATGTGTGGTGTTTTCTACTGACATTGTGTAATACATTATTATATGAGCAATGTGTGGTGTTTTCTACTGACATTGTGTAATACATTATTATATGAGCAATGTGTGGTGTTTTCTACTGACGTTGTGTAATACATTATTATATGAGCAATGTGTGGTGTTTTCTACTGACATTGTGTAATACATTATTATACGAGCAATGTGTGGTGTTTTCTACAGACATTGTGTAATACATTATTATATGAGCAATGTGTGGTGTTTTCTACTGACATTGTGTAATACATTATTATATGAGCAATGTGTGGTGTTTTCTACTGACATTGTGTAATACATTATTATATGAGCAGTCGGTGGTGTTTTCTACAGACATTGTGTAATACATTATTATATGAGCAATGTGTGGTGTTTTCTACAGACATTGTGTAATACATTATTATATGAGCAATGTGTGGTGTTTTCTACTGACATTGTGTAATACATTATTATATGAGTAATGTGTGGTGTTTTCTACTGACATTGTGTAATACATTATTATATGAGCAATGTGTGGTGTTTTCTACTGACATTGTGTAATACATTATTATACGAGCAATGTGTGGTGTTTTCTACAGACATTGTGTAATACATTATTATATGAGCAATGTGTGGTGTTTTCTACAGACATTGTGTAATACATTATTATATGAGCAATGTGTGGTGTTTTCTACTGACATTGTGTAATACATTATTATATGAGCAGTCGGTGGTGTTTTCTACTGACATTGTGTAATACATTATTATATGAGCAGTCGGTGGTGTTTTCTACAGACATTGTGTAATACATTATTATATGAGCAATGTGTGGTGTTTTCTACAGACATTGTGTAATACATTATTATATGAGCAATGTGTGGTGTTTTCTACTGACATTGTGTAATACATTATTATATGAGCAATGTGTGGTGTTTTCTACTGACATTGTGTAATACATTATTATATGAGCAATGTGTGGTGTTTTCTACAGACATTGTGTAATACATTATTATATGAGCAGTCGGTGGTGTTTTCTACTGACATTGTGTAATACATTATTATATGAGCAATGTGTGGTGTTTTCTACAGACATTGTGTAATACATTATTATATGAGCAATTTGTGGTGTTTTCTACAGACATTGTGTAATACATTATTATATGAGCAATGTGTGGTGTTTTCTACAGACATTGTGTAATACATTATTATATGAGCAATGTGTGGTGTTTTCTACAGACATTGTGTAATATATTATTATACGAGCAATGTGAGGTGTTTTCTACAGACATTGTGTAATACATTATTATATGAGCAGTCGGTGGTGTTTTCTACAGACAATGTGTAATACATTATTATATGAGCAATGTGTGGTGTTTTCTACAGACATTGTGTAATACATTATTATATGAGCAATGTGTGGTGTTTTCTACTGACATTGTGTAATACATTATTATATGAGCAATGTGTGGTGTTTTCTACTGACATTGTGTAATACATTATTATATGAGCAATGTGTGGTGTTTTCTACTGACATTGTGTAATACATTATTATATGAGCAATGTGTGGTGTTTTCTACTGACATTGTGTAATACATTATTATATGAGCAATGTGTGGTGTTTTCTACTGATGTTGTGTAATACATTATTATATGAGCAATGTGTGGTGTTTTCTACTGACATTGTGTAATACATTATTATACGAGCAATGTGTGGTGTTTTCTACAGACATTGTGTAATACATTATTATATGAGCAATGTGTGGTGTTTTCTACTGACATTGTGTAATACATTATTATATGAGCAATGTGTGGTGTTTTCTACTGACATTGTGTAATACATTATTATATGAGCAATGTGTGGTGTTTTCTACTGACATTGTGTAATACATCATTATATGAGCAATGTGTGGTGTTTTCTACTGACATTGTGTAATACATTATTATATGAGCAATGTGTGGTGTTTTCTACTGACATTGTGTAATACATTATTATATGAGCAATGTGTGGTGTTTTCTACTGACGTTGTGTAATACATTATTATATGAGCAATGTGTGGTGTTTTCTACTGACATTGTGTAATACATTATTATACGAGCAATGTGTGGTGTTTTCTACAGACATTGTGTAATACATTATTATATGAGCAATGTGTGGTGTTTTCTACTGACATTGTGTAATACATTATTATATGAGCAATGTGTGGTGTTTTCTACTGACATTGTGTAATACATTATTATATGAGCAGTCGGTGGTGTTTTCTACAGACATTGTGTAATACATTATTATATGAGCAATGTGTGGTGTTTTCTACAGACATTGTGTAATACATTATTATATGAGCAATGTGTGGTGTTTTCTACTGACATTGTGTAATACATTATTATATGAGTAATGTGTGGTGTTTTCTACTGACATTGTGTAATACATTATTATATGAGCAATGTGTGGTGTTTTCTACTGACATTGTGTAATACATTATTATACGAGCAATGTGTGGTGTTTTCTACAGACATTGTGTAATACATTATTATATGAGCAATGTGTGGTGTTTTCTACAGACATTGTGTAATACATTATTATATGAGCAATGTGTGGTGTTTTCTACTGACATTGTGTAATACATTATTATATGAGCAGTCGGTGGTGTTTTCTACTGACATTGTGTAATACATTATTATATGAGCAGTCGGTGGTGTTTTCTACAGACATTGTGTAATACATTATTATATGAGCAATGTGTGGTGTTTTCTACAGACATTGTGTAATACATTATTATATGAGCAATGTGTGGTGTTTTCTACTGACATTGTGTAATACATTATTATATGAGCAATGTGTGGTGTTTTCTACTGACATTGTGTAATACATTATTATATGAGCAATGTGTGGTGTTTTCTACAGACATTGTGTAATACATTATTATATGAGCAGTCGGTGGTGTTTTCTACTGACATTGTGTAATACATTATTATATGAGCAATGTGTGGTGTTTTCTACAGACATTGTGTAATACATTATTATATGAGCAATTTGTGGTGTTTTCTACAGACATTGTGTAATACATTATTATATGAGCAATGTGTGGTGTTTTCTACAGACATTGTGTAATACATTATTATATGAGCAATGTGTGGTGTTTTCTACAGACATTGTGTAATACATTATTATATGAGCAATGTGTGGTGTTTTCTACAGACATTGTGTAATACATTATTATATGAGCAATGTGTGGTGTTTTCTACTGACATTGTGTAATACATTATTATATGAGCAATGTGTGGTGTTTTCTACAGACATTGTGTAATACATTATTATATGAGCAATGTGTGGTGTTTTCTACTGACATTGTGTAATACATTATTATATGAGCAATGTGTGGTGTTTTCTACTGACATTGTGTAATACATTTTTATATAAGCAATGTGTGGTGTTTTCTACAGACATTGTGTAATACATTATTATATGAGCAGTCGGTGGTGTTTTCTACTGACATTGTGTAATACATTATTATATGAGCAATGTGTGGTGTTTTCTACAGACATTGTGTAATACATTATTATATGAGCAATGTGTGGTGTTTTCTACAGACATTGTGTAATACATTATTATATGAGCAATGTGTGGTGTTTTCTACAGACATTGTGTAATACATTATTATATGAGCAATGTGTGGTGTTTTCTACAGACATTGTGTAATACATTATTATATGAGCAATGTGTGGTGTTTTCTACAGACATTGTGTAATACATTATTATATGAGCAATGTGTGGTGTTTTCTACAGACATTGTGTAATACATTATTATATGAGCAATGTGTGGTGTTTTCTACAGACATTGTGTAATACATTATTATATGAGCAATGCGTGGTGTTTTCTACTGACATTGTGTAATACATTATTATATGAGCAGTCGGTGGTGTTTTCTACTGACATTGTGTAATACATTATTATATGAGCAGTCGGTGGTGTTTTCTACAGACATTGTGTAATACATTATTATATGAGCAATGTGTGGTGTTTTCTACAGACATTGTGTAATACATTATTATATGAGCAATGTGTGGTGTTTTCTACTGACATTGTGTAATACATTATTATATGAGCAATGTGTGGTGTTTTCTACAGACATTGTGTAATACATTATTATATGAGCAATGTGTGGTGTTTTCTACAGACATTGTGTAATACATTATTATATGAGCAATGTGTGGTGTTTTCTACAGACATTGTGTAATACATTATTATATGAGCAATGTGTGGTGTTATCTACAGACATTGTGTAATACATTATTATATGAGCAATGTGTGGTGTTTTCTACAGACATTGTGTAATACATTATTATATGAGCAATGTGTGGTGTTTTCTACTGACATTGTGTAATACATTATTATATGAGCAATGTGTGGTGTTTTCTACAGACATTGTGTAATACATTATTATATGAGCAATGTGTGGTGTTTTCTACTGACATTGTGTAATACATTATTATATGAGCAGTCGGTGGTGTTTTCTACTGACATTGTGTAATACATTATTATATGAGCAATGTGTGGTGTTTTCTACAGACATTGTGTAATACATTATTATATGAGCAATGTGTGGTGTTTTCTACTGACATTGTGTAATACATTATTATATGAGCAGTCGGTGGTGTTTTCTACTGACATTGTGTAATACATTATTATATGAGCAATGTGTGGTGTTTTCTACAGACATTGTGTAATACATTATTATATGAGCAATGTGTGGTGTTTTCTACAGACATTGTGTAATACATTATTATATGAGCAATGTGTGGTGTTTTCTACAGACATTGTGTAATACATTATTATATGAGCAATGTGTGGTGTTTTCTACAGACATTGTGTAATACATTATTATATGAGCAATGTGTGGTGTTTTCTACTGACATTGTGTAATACATTATTATATGAGCAATGTGTGGTGTTTTCTACAGACATTGTGTAATACATTATTATATGAGCAGTCGGTGGTGTTTTCTACTGACATTGTGTAATACATTATTATACGAGCAATGTGTGGTGTTTTCTACAGACATTGTGTAATACATTATTATATGAGCAATGTGTGGTGTTTTCTACTGACATTGTGTAATACATTATTATATGAGCAATGTGTGGTGTTTTCTACAGACATTGTGTAATACATTATTATATGAGCAATGTGTGGTGTTTTCTACAGACATTGTGTAATACATTATTATATGAGCAGTCGGTGGTGTTTTCTACTGACATTGTGTAATACATTATTATATGAGCAATGTGTGGTGTTTTCTACTGACATTGTGTAATACATTATTATATGAGCAGTGGGTGGTGTTTTCTACAGACATTGTGTAATACATTATTATATGAGCAATGTGTGGTGTTTTCTACAGACATTTTGTAATACATTATTATACGAGCAATGTGTGGTGTTTTCTACTGACATTGTGTAATACATTATTATATGAGCAATGTGTGGTGTTTTCTACAGACATTGTGTAATACATTATTATATGAGCAATGTGTGGTGTTTTCTACAGACATTGTGTAATACATTATTATATGAGCAGTCGGTGGTGTTTTCTACTGACATTGTGTAATACATTATTATACGAGCAATGTGTGGTGTTTTCTACAGACATTGTGTAATACATTATTATACGAGCAATGTGTGGTGTTTTCTACAGACATTGTGTAATACATTATTATATGAGCAGTCGGTGGTGTTTTCTACAGACATTGTGTAATACATTATTATATGAGCAGTCGGTGGTGTTTTCTACTGACATTGTGTAATACATTATTATACGAGCAATGTGTGGTGTTTTCTACAGACATTGTGTAATACATTATTATATGAGCAATGTGTGGTGTTTTCTACAGACATTGTGTAATACATTATTATATGAGCAATGTGTGGTGTTTTCTACAGACATTGTGTAATACATTATTATATGAGCAATGTGTGGTGTTTTCTACAGACATTGTGTAATACATTATTATATGAGCAGTCGGTGGTGTTTTCTACTGACATTGTGTAATACATTATTATACGAGCAATGTGTGGTGTTTTCTACAGACATTGTGTAATACATTATTATATGAGCAATGTGTGGTGTTTTCTACAGACATTGTGTAATACATTATTATATGAGCAGTCGGTGGTGTTTTCTACTGACATTGTGTAATACATTATTATACGAGCAATGTGTGGTGTTTTCTACAGACATTGTGTAATACATTATTATATGAGCAATGTGTGGTGTTTTCTACAGACATTGTGTAATACATTATTATATGAGCAATGTGTGGTGTTTTCTACAGACATTGTGTAATACATTATTATATGAGCAATGTGTGGTGTTTTCTACAGACATTGTGTAATACATTATTATATGAGCAGTCGGTGGGGTTTTCTACTGACATTGTGTAATACATTATTATACGAGCAATGTGTGGTGTTTTCTACAGACATTGTGTAATACATTATTATATGAGCAATGTGTGGTGTTTTCTACAGACATTGTGTAATACATTATTATATGAGCAATGTGTGGTGTTTTCTACTGACATTGTGTAACACATTATTATATGAGCAGTCGGTGGTGTTTTCTACTGACATTGTGTAATACATTATTATATGAGCAATGTGTGGTGTTTTCTACTGACATTGTGTAATACATTATTATATGAGCAGTCGGTGGTGTTTTCTACTGACATTGTGTAATACATTATTATATGAGCAATGTGTGGTGTTTTCTACAGACATTGTGTAATACATTATTATATGAGCAATGTGTGGTGTTTTCTACTGACATTGTGTAATACATTATTATATGAGCAGTCGGTGGTGTTTTCTACTGACATTGTGTAATACATTATTATACGAGCAATGTGTGGTGTTTTCTACAGACATTGTGTAATACATTATTATATGAGCAATGTGTGGTGTTTTCTACTGACATTGTGTAATACATTATTATATGAGCAATGTGTGGTGTTTTCTACAGACATTGTGTAATACATTATTATACGAGCAATGTGTGGTGTTTTCTACAGACATTGTGTAATACATTATTATACGAGCAATGTGTGGTGTTTTCTACAGACATTGTGTAATACATTATTATATGAGCAATGTGTGGTGTTTTCTACAGACATTGTGTAATACATTATTATATGAGCAATGTGTGGTGTTTTCTACTGACATTGTGTAATACATTATTATATGAGCAATGTGTGGTGTTTTCTACAGACATTGTGTAATACATTATTATATGAGCAGTCGGTGGTGTTTTCTACAGACATTGTGTAATACATTATTATATGAGCAATGTGTGGTGTTTTCTACTGACATTGTGTAATACATTATTATATGAGCAATGTGTGGTGTTTTCTACAGACATTGTGTAATACATTATTATATGAGCAATGTGTGGTGTTTTCTACAGACATTGTGCAATACATTATTATATGAGCAATGTGTGGTGTTTTCTACAGACATTGTGTAATACATTATTATATGAGCAATGTGTGGTGTTTTCTACTGACATTGTGTAATACATTATTATATGAGCAATGTGTGGTGTTTTCTACTGACATTGTGTAATACATTATTATATGAGCAGTGTGTGGTGTTTTCTACAGACATTGTGTAATACATTATTATATGAGCAGTCGGTGGTGTTTTCTACAGACATTGTGTAATACATTATTATACGAGCAATGTGTGGTGTTTTCTACAGACATTGTGTAATACATTATTATATGAGCAATGTGTGGTGTTTTCTACAGACATTGTGTAATACATTATTATATGAGTAGTGTGTGGTGTTTTCTACTGACATTGTGTAATACATTATTATATGAGCAATGTGTGGTGTTTTCTACTGACATTGTGTAATACATTATTATATGAGCAATGTGTGGTGTTTTCTACTGACATTGTGTAATACATTATTATATGAGTAGTGTGTGGTGTTTTCTACTGACATTGTGTAATACATTATTATATGAGCAATGTGTGGTGTTTTCTACAGACATTGTGTAATACATTATTATATGAGCAATGTGTGGTGTTTTCTACAGACATTGTGTAATACATTATTATATGAGTAGTGTGTGGTGTTTTCTACTGACATTGTGTAATACATTATTATATGAGCAATGTGTGGTGTTTTCTACAGACATTGTGTAATACATTATTATATGAGCAATGTGTGGTGTTTTCTACTGACATTGTGTAATACATTATTATATGAGCAATGTGTGGTGTTTTCTACTGACATTGTGTAATACATTATTATATGAGCAATGTGTGGTGTTTTCTACTGACATTGTGTAATACATTATTATACGAGCAATGTGTGGTGTTTTCTACAGACATTGTGTAATACATTATTATATGAGCAGTCGGTGGTGTTTTCTACTGACATTGTGTAATACATTATTATATGAGCAATGTGTGGTGTTTTCTACAGACATTGTGTAATACATTATTATATGAGCAATGTGTGGTGTTTTCTACTGACATTGTGTAATACATTATTATATGAGCAATGTGTGGTGTTTTCTACTGACATTGTGTAATACATTATTATATGAGCAATGTGTGGTGTTTTCTACAGACATTGTGTAATACATTATTATACGAGCAATGTGTGGTGTTTTCTACTGACATTGTGTAATACATTATTATATGAGCAATGTGTGGTGTTTTCTACAGACATTGTGTAATACATTATTATATGAGCAGTCGGTGGTGTTTTCTACAGACATTGTGTAATACATTATTATATGAGCAATGTGTGGTGTTTTCTACAGACATTGTGTAATACATTATTATATGAGCAATGTGTGGTGTTTTCTACAGACATTGTGTAATACATTATTATATGAGCAGTCGGTGGTGTTTTCTACTGACATTGTGTAATACATTATTATATGAGCAATGTGTGGTGTTTTCTACTGACATTGTGTAATACATTATTATATGAGCAATGTGTGGAGTTTTCTACAGACATTGTGTAATACATTATTATATGAGCAATGTGTGGTGTTTTCTACAGACATTGTGTAATACATTATTATATGAGCAATGTGTGGTGTTTTCTACTGACATTGTGTAATACATTATTATATGAGCAGTCGGTGGTGTTTTCTACTGACATTGTGTAATACATTATTATATGAGCAGTCGGTGGTGTTTTCTACTGACATTGTGTAATACATTATTATACGAGCAATGTGTGGTGTTTTCTACTGACATTGTGTAATACATTATTATATGAGCAATGTGTGGTGTTTTCTACAGACATTGTGTAATACATTATTATATGAGCAATGTGTGGTGTTTTCTACAGACATTGTGTAATACATTATTATATGAGCAATGTGTGGTGTTTTCTACTGACATTGTGTAATACTATATTATATGAGCAGTGTGTGGTGTTTTCTACTGACATTGTGTAATACATTATTATATGAGCAGTCGGTGGTGTTTTCTACTGACATTGTGTAATACATTATTATATGAGCAATGTGTGGTGTTTTCTACTGACATTGTGTAATACATTATTATATGAGCAGTCGGTGGTGTTTTCTACAGACATTGTGTAATACATTATTATATGAGCAATGCGTGGTGTTTTCTACAGACATTGTGTAATACATTATTATATGAGCAATGTGTGGTGTTTTCTACAGACATTGTGTAATACATTATTATATGAGCAATGTGTGTTGTTTTCTACAGACATTGTGTAATACATTATTATATGAGCAATGTGTGGTGTTTTCTACTGACATTGTGTAATACATTATTATATGAGCAATGTGTGGTGTTTTCTACTGACATTGTGTAATACATTATTATATGAGCAATGTGTGGTGTTTTCTACAGACATTGTGTAATACATTATTATATGAGCAATGTGTGGTGTTTTCTACTGACATTGTGTAATACATTATTATATGAGCAATGTGTGGTGTTTTCTACTGACATTGTGTAATACATTATTATATGAGTAGTGTGTGGTGTTTTCTACTGACATTGTGTAATACATTATTATATGAGCAATGTGTGGTGTTTTCTACTGACATTGTGTAATACATTATTATATGAGCAATGTGTGGTGTTTTCTACTGACATTGTGTAATACATTATTATATGAGCAATGTGTGGTGTTTTCTACAGACATTGTGTAATACATTATTATATGAGCAATGTGTGGTGTTTTCTACTGACATTGTGTAATACATTATTATATGAGCAATGTGTGGTGTTTTCTACAGACATTGTGTAATACATTATTATATGAGCAGTCGGTGGTGTTTTCTACAGACATTGTGTAATACATTATTATATGAGCAGTCGGTGGTGTTTTCTACAGACATTGTGTAATACATTATTATATGAGCAATGTGTGGTGTTTTCTACTGACATTGTGTAATACATTATTATATGAGCAATGTGTGGTGTTTTCTACTGACATTGTGTAATACATTATTATACGAGCAATGTGTGGTGTTTTCTACTGACATTGTGTAATACAATATTATATGAGCAATGTGTGGTGTTTTCTACTGACATTGTGTAATACTTTAAAAAAGATTTCAAGAAATCAACAATCCAACTATTAATTATGGTAGACAAATGTGGTAGAGGTTTGAGGTCAGCAAGTCCGTCGTTACTAGGGGAATAAATTCTTTCAGTGTTAAACCTACGGGGAAAATTTATCACCCTACTAGGTGAATAAAGCAAAATTTTATCCAAGGCCTTTATTGTTCAAATAAACGGCAATTTATGGGATAAAAATGTATGAAAGCACAGAGTTTCAACCAACGAACTTCCGAATTGAGCCGGACAGACGTCCTTTGTCTGTGACTGTGTTTGAGCTACATATTCTCTGTCATAGAATTTAGAGGTTATGGTTGGGTACACACTTAACCCTGCAGGTGTTTTTAATTTCAAGCGATGTTCTGCGAACTGTAACCCGCAAGCAGGTCGACCTCTTGTACCATATAATGAAAAATATGGTTGAAATTGAACAGTGGATCAAAGTTACGTCTTCCAAACAATACTACTCGTTACCTATCAAATTCCACTGTCAAATACTTCTACTTACCTGGTGGCAGGAGTGGCACCGGTGTGGGGTCAGGGTGTTACACTGCAGCTTGGAAGGGTTAGCTCATCTATTTCGCGGGAAACTGCCTCCTTTGTTGTGTGCTTGTCGGGGAATGTCGGGGCACAAACCTCCTCCCTGTCGGGGTAATTCTGGCTCCGACACTGCCTGACAGATTTCTCCCAGCTAAATTTACCGTGTTTCACTGCTCTTGGTATTTCGGCCGATTAATCGACATACTTTACGCCAAAATCCAGTGGCTAGGCTAGCTTGCAATGGGTGCCTCACACCATTCAGCAAAATCGTCATTCTCGACACGCCTTGAGCCAACCATGAATGGCGTATTTCACACCCCCTGGATCAAGTTGTATAGTGTTACGGAAACTTTCATAGTTTAACGAATTAATTGTAAAAGGTTCATCAAAATCCTTGCATAACGATTAAAAGTGAACATTCTTTTTTGTATATAGAAAGGTGATGGTCTGTTGTTCATCCAGTTATCACGCTCTGTATGTATCGATCTTTGCAACTTGAATATTGGCACGATAGCTTATAGGTGAGCGTGTAACACTATTACTCGCAATACAAATTGATAACGTGCAACAGTATTACTCGCAATGCAAATAAATAACGTGTAACAGTATTAATCACAATACAAATAGATATCGTGTAACAGTATTACTCGCAATACAAATAGATAACGTGTAACAGTATTACTCGCAATACAACTAGATAACGTGCAACAGTATTACTCGCAATACAACTAGATAACGTGTAACAGTGTTACTCGCAATACAAATAGATAACGTGTAACACTATTACTCACAATACAACTAGATAACGTGTAACAGTATTACTCACAATACAAATAGATAACGTGCAACAGTATTACTCGCAATACAACTAGATAACGTGCAACAGTATTACTCGCAATACAACTAGATAACGTGTAACAGTATTACTCGCAATACAAATAGATAACGTGCAACAGTATTACTCGCAATACAACTAGATAACGTGCAACAGTATTACTCGCAATACAAATAGATAACGTGCAACAGTATTACTTACAATACAACTAGATAACGTGTAACACTATTACTCACAATACAACTAGATAACGTGTAACAGTATTACTCGCAATACAAATAGATAACGTGTAACAGTGTTACTCGCAATACAAATAGATAACGTGCAACAGTATTACTTACAATACAACTAGATAACGTGTAACACTATTACTCGCAATACAACTAGATAACGTGTAACACTATTACTCGCAATACAACTAGATAACGTGTAACACTATTACTCGCAATACAACTAGATAACGTGTAACACTATTACTCGCAATACAACTAGATAACGTGTAACAGTATTACTCACAATACAAATAGATAACGTGTAACAGTGTTACTCGCAATACAAATAGATAACGTGCAACAGTATTACTTACAATACAACTAGATAACGTGTAACACTATTACTCGCAATACAACTAGATAACGTGTAACACTATTACTCGCAATACAACTAGATAACGTGTAACAGTATTACTCACAATACAAATAGATAACGTGTAACAGTGTTACTCGCAATACAAATAGATAACGTGCAACAGTATTACTTACAATACAACTAGATAACGTGTAACACTATTACTCGCAATACAACTAGATAACGTGTAACACTATTACTCGCAATACAAATAGATAATGTATAACAGTATTACTCGCAATACAAATAGATAATGTGTAACAGCATACAAATATACAATCATCTGTAATCTGTACTTGTATATTTCATATTAATCCTACGCATACTGGTGTCAGATAACAAATCTCAAGCAGCAGATTTTCCATAATGCAACTAGATTCATTTAAACTGAATAGATATTATCCCTAGTTGCATCATGGGAGTATGGGAAAATACGTAGGTTGATTTTTTTCTATATTTCGAAAACAGGGTGCAGAGGGTAGCCGTTTGAAACCTGATACTTATTGTCGTCTTGTTCAGCAGCGGGAAGACAAAGTGTATTGGGGTAACGCTATGTTAGAGACAATGTGTATTAGGATAACTCTATGTTAGAGACAAGGGTATTAGGATAACTATATGTTAGAGACAATGTGTATTAGGATAACTCTATGTTAGAGACAAAGGGTATTAGGATAACTCTATGTTAGAGACAACGTGTATTAGGATAACTCTATGTTAGAGACAATGTGTATTAGGATAACTCATGTTAGAGACAATGTATATTAGGATATCTCTATGTTAGAGACAAAGGGTGTTAGGATAACTCTATGTTAGAGACAAAGTGTATTAGGATATCTCTATGTTAGAGACAAAGTGTATTAGGATAACTCTATGATAGAGACAAATTGCATTAGGATAACTCTATGTTAGAGACAAATTGCATTAGGATAACTCTATGTTAGAGACAGAGTGTATTAGGATAACTCTATGTTAGAGACAAAGGCTATTAGGATAACTCTATGTTAGAGACACAGTGCATTAGGATAACTCTATGATAGAGACAAAGTGTTTTAGGATAACTCGATGTTAGAGACAAAGGGTATTAGGAAAACTCTTGGTTAGAGACAAAGGACCCAGAGTTTAGCGAATTTATCGCTGAATCTGATTTACTTTTATTTCAGGAGTGTAAAACTGATAAAGCAGATATTATTGAAATAGAGGGGTACCACGTATTTCCATTGAAAAATAGGTCAAGCTTGTTCCGAAACAGGTCTGAAGGGCTGTATATAGCCGCCAGGACTAAGTATCGAGACAACCTGATCATTCTAAATGATAAAAATGATAATATAATCTGGGTTAAACTTGTTTTTGGTAACTCAACCTACTTGGTAGGGAATGTTCATATCCCTGATAAAAGTTCAAAATTTTATGATGATAATGTTTATGATGAGCTAGCACTGTCGATTCTGAGCAAACGTAGCGTAACATGTAATATAGGAATAGTTGGGGACTTCAGTGCTCGTACTGGAAATGTTCGAGATTACGAATGCTTATCTGAATGGCCAGGTGGTAGTTGTAAATGCTTCTCGGGGGATGTGAGATTTTACTCGGACCGGACCTCGGAAGATATGGTGGTAAATAACCCCGGCCAAAAGTTGATAAACCTCTGTAAAAGCGCAGGAGTTATCATATGTAATGGGAGATTGGGTCAAGATAGACAAATAGGAAGAATAACGTGTAAGGGGTCAGCGTTGTTGATTATCTGATAGCCACGCCATGCTTCGTTGATCGTGTGAGTGATTTCTCCGTGCATGATTTTAATGAATTTTTTTCAGATGTAAACACTCCGGTAACATTTTCATTGAGGGTTGAACCAAACAACAAGGTTAATGAAATGCTTGACACCTCTTCGTCAACAGTAACAACACAAAACCAATATCTCATTGGAAAATGGGACGTTACAAAGAAACATATATATCTTGAATCGCTTGATGTTCATAAAATAGAAATTTTATTGGATCAGCTCCCAGATATCGATATAAATAATAATGCATGCAAAACAGAAATTGAAAATGTAGTCGAGGGTCTGAAAAACGTTATTTGTCATGCAGCAGTTACAACATTTGGAGTTAAAAAGACACCAAGTGGGAGTAAAACAAAAAATAAAACTAAACCCCCGTGGCTCGGTAAAACCTGTATCGGCGCAAGAACTGTCTACAGAAAAGCACGAAAATTAGCTTCTCGCTATCCGACAGAAAATAATACAAGTAAATTGGTAATAGCAAGACGCAATTATAAAAACGTTTTACGTAACAGTAAGGTTAAATATAAGATAGGTATTAAAAATAAAATTAATAAGTTGAGATCTAATAACAAGAAAGACTTCTGGAAAACAATTAATATGTTGGGGGTGGGGGAAAAGCCATCCATAAATCTCCAACTTGTGACGAATTCTATAGGCACTTTAAAGATATAGAGGAATCTTTGATACGAGATGTTCAAAATAATTTAATTGACAACTTGGTGTATGACCCACCTGAACATACAGAGTTAGATAATACCGCGTTAAACCAGAGTATATCAACGCTAGAATTAGAAGATGCTGTAAAGGGTATTCAACTGGGTAAGGCCCCTGGAATTGATGGAATATCGAATGAGTATATAAAATCAGCCTTCCCGAAAATTAAACATGTTTTACTGGGACTATTTAATACTATTTTAAATACGGGACATCTGCCTCATGATTGGACTATAGGTGTTATAAAACCAATCTTTAAAAATAAGGGTAATTCGCTGAACCCGGATAATTATAAAAAAATAACACTGGTTAGTTGTTTATCAAAACTATTTACTAGTGTTGTTAGTAAGAGAATAACGTCTTTTATGAATTATAACCAGCTATTCTCTGAAACACAAGCAGGCTTTCGTACTAATTATTCAACCCTCGATCACATTTTTAGTCTTTATACTATTATTTAGTGTATGAAAACCCCTAAGCGCAACCTGTACTGTACGTTTGTTGACCTATCCAAGGCGTTTGATACAGTTTGGAGGGAAAGTCTGTGGAGAAAGTTAATATCTTATAATATCGAGGGGAAAATTTTGAAGATAGTAAAAAATATGTATTATGAAATAAAATCTTGTGTTAAACTTGACCAGAATCAATCGGAGCTATTCAATAGTAATTTTGGTGTTAGGCAGGGCGAAAATTTGTCACCGATTCTTTTCGCTATTTACATGAATGATCTGGAGAACTTTTTGAGAAACAGAAATGTGGAGGGCGTTACTACTGCAACAAATGAGGATAATGTTGAAGAATATATTAAGCTTTTTCTTCTACTTTATGCAGACGATACGGTGCTATTAGACGAAAATGTGGAGGACCTACAAAATTTACTTTTCAATATTAAAGATTATTGCGATATTTGGAAATTAAAGATAAATTTTGCGAAAACTAAATGTATGATCTTTGGAAAAAAGCCCAAAATACAGTTTCGGTATATAATCTCATAGAGTATATGGATAGCTAAAATTATTTGGACGTTACGTTTTTGCTCACAGGATCTTTTGTTTTGGAGAAAAATACTCCATGTAAAAAGGCTAAAAATGCTGTTTTCATTAATTAATAAATAGAGAATCTCAAACGAGTGATGTTTGGATATAAGATTTTTTGAAACGAGTTTGATGAATTTGATTCACAACGAGCCTTCAGGCGAGTTGTGAATCGAATTCATCATCGATTGATGAATTCGATTCACCACTCGCCTGAAGGCTCGTTGCGAATCAGATTCATCAAACTCGTTTCAAAAAATCTTATATCCAAACATCACGAGTTAAAGATTCTGTATATCACATGAATTTTCGAATGTTTTTTTTACACTTTTTATTTAATTCATTGTCGCCAAATTCTCCCAAAAGAACCGACAATCAGTTCGTTGGCTCAGACGCTTCACACCATGACGTCATGAATGCGCTTTACTTGCACCTGTTGTCGTAATTGACGTCATGTGAACTACGCACAAGAATACAATGCTGCTGCTGCTGCTATGAGATCACGCTTAGACACTAGTTGATAATCAGGAAATAAGACATGGGTTGTTACGTCGAAATTAACGACGTTTCATGTGATATAACTAGAATTAACCCAATTTCTTTGGAATCAGTGTTAGAACTGTACGAAAAATCTATTGTCCCCATACTACTATATGGTTGCGAAATTTGGGGGTTTACAAATATTAACTCATTAGCAAAAATTAGAAGTGTGGTTCTTAAAATACATATTAAAAGTAAAGAAGAATACACCATCGTCGTTTATATTCGGCGAACAAGGTTTATATCCGATCAGTGTAAAAATAAAACAGAGAATCTTAACCTTTTGGGGTAATTTAACATATTCCTCAAGTAACAAAATATCTCATATCTTATACATTACGTCATTTAATAACGAACGCTGTGGTAATATGAGGATTGTATGGATTACCAATGTCAAAGACTTATTAAACGGCCTAGGGTTTTCAGATGTACGGTTGTCCCAGGGTTTCATAAATAAAACATGGTTTAAAAGAGAATCTAAACAAAGATTACACGATATATTTTTATACAACAGTGGTCAGGCACTCTTAATGCTTAACGCAATAGGAAAACAGTGTTTGAAAGAGAGCAATATCTGACAAAATTATCAGGGAAGAGTATGACAAACCAACTACGATTTAGGGTAAAAAAAAACACAGATTGCCAATAGAGGTAGGAGCCTGGTTTAGTATTGATATTTCACACAGAATATGCATATTCTGCTGTGATGAATTAGGTGATGAGTATCATACTCTACTAAAATGTCCCTCTTTTGATAAAGAACGGAAACATTACTTACCGAAATATTATTTTGCCCGCCCAAGTATGTGAAAACTGTGTGAACTGCTCAATTGCAAGAACACCAGCCTACTACGTAAACTTGCAAAATTCATCAACAAAGTTTTTGATAAATTTAAAGCTAATAAATAAAAAGGCTATATAATGGTACAGAAATTTTACCAACTAGCGCACACGATTATGGATGTGGTTGGGATGAGCTGTGAGCTGGCCCCGCTGACATCCATACTTGTCTGTGTGATTGACAGATCTTGCGCAAATACCCATATCCGTGAATCATAATTTGCTTAAAAAGTGTAAACTTCTAAATTTCATAAGTAAAGTATTCGATAAAGTATAAGTTAAATAGAATATGAGGGTTACATAATGGTACTGGAACTCAGCCAAATGGTGGACATGGCTCTGAATGTGATTGGGTCGAGCTCTATGAGCTGGCCCCACTGACATCCGTAGCTGTTTGTACAATTGGCGGATTTCCATTAAATACTAATATCTTTGAAGCCAAATTTGTTTTTACAGTATTACATTGTTAACCTACTTCGCTTGTAGGTCGGTGTATATCTATTGGTAATCTGTAGTCAGCTCTGGGAGCAGGTCCCGCTGACACTTGTGGTACTGCCGGCTAAACATTTGTTATGAAAAGCGCAATATTTATAACGTTTGGTCAACCTTGGAGATGAGGTATTAGATAACTAGCGTAGGAGGTATATATAGTGCATTGGCGGGGTGTGATAAGTTGACCCTTTGCTCTAAGTAACTGTCAGGGCCAACAAGCCATTCTCATGAAAATCTCCTGTCAAATTTTGTTGTGTTTTCGGTTTTGTCTCCGGAACATGGTTTGTGGCCTCTCATTGGAGCGAGCTCGTCGGGCTCGTTCCGGTGATGGGTCATCGGCTGCGCTTCCGAGGCAGGAATTAAAAAATACATAGTCATTCAAGATATTGTGCATGTGTCCGTGTTGGGTAGAGGGTTAAATGCCCTGATTCCAGATGCACTTACCTGAAATCGTTAACAACCACCGACAAAATTATACTCATAGCTATCCAATATATTTACAAACTTACGAACTAATGGGGTGGGTGTGTACCAACATGTACTCATTCTAAACCCGAGTTATTCGGGATACGGAAATAAATCTAATTGAATTGAATTGCGAAAGTTGAGTACACCCGCCGTGGACTAGTTACTTTCCACAAATGGGTAATACTTCCACGGACGCAATAACATTAGATTCCAAACACCTAATTATTGGAAAAATTATCAAAAAATTAATTGATGGAGCAATGGGTACAGCCTGGTGC
Source organism: Pictodentalium vernedei (assembly GCA_031216915.1). Taxonomy (NCBI): domain Eukaryota; kingdom Metazoa; phylum Mollusca; class Scaphopoda; order Dentaliida; family Dentaliidae; genus Pictodentalium; species Pictodentalium vernedei. The sequence goes on along the minus strand of CM062288.1, from coordinate 340,032,047 downwards.
TTCATTAATTAAAATTTTGCTGATAATGATTTTTATTACCTGTTGAATGCATACGAGGACACCGCCGTCCCTGCGTGGGAAACGATCACAACACGGCGACTGCACTGTAATAAACTATGAAATAAGAACATCTCTTTTCTTCTGTGTCCGCAACTAATTGCTGGATCTCCGTCAAAATCAAACCTTTCTCTACCATACTTGGCATATATAGCAAATAGATTGTTACCTCATAACAAATAGGGGAGATTAACTGCAAACACCCATGGTAGGAGATGGTTAAGACGTCCATGACCTGAAATTGTGAGCTCACTGATTTTTGTTCCGGAAATTGAACTTTCATTTCGACAGGTCAAATTCAACTCCAAATTCTCGACTCACCTTTATAATTATATTAAGGTGAGGTTTTTTTTTTATCGTTCTGTGTTATTAAAATTTTATGTTGCGGATGTTCAACCCTATATTTTTATTTTCTTTCCACAGGGGAAACAGAACTAACTCATGCTGGGGTAGTTTAAATATGCGAGGTGGAATATTAATGCTTTGAGTGAACAAAGTCCGCATACAATACATCCGCAGTGGACTGATCACTTTCCATGGTGGTCAATATTTCCACGGACGAAATAATATTAGATTCCGAACACTAATTATAGGAATAATCATCAAAAATGTAATTAATGAAGCATCGGGTACAACCCAGTCCTTCATTAATTAACATTTTACAGATGATGATTTTTATTACTTGGTAAATGCATGCGTGAACATCACTTCCCACGCGTGAATTACGACCTGTCCGTGGTGACTATATGTGGATATCACTTCCCACGCGTGAATTACGACCTGTCCGTGGTGACTATACGTGGATATCACTGCCCATGCGTGGATTACGTCCTGTCCGTGGTGACTATACGTGGATATCACTGCCCACGCGGGGATTACGTCCTGACCGTATTGACTATACGTGGACATCACTTCCCACGCGTGAATTACGACCTGTCCATGGTGACTATACGTGGATATCACTGCCCACGCGTGGATTACGACCTGTCCATGGTGACTATACGTGGACATCACTTCCCACGCGTGGATTACGACCTGTCCGTGGTGACTATATGTGGATATCACTGCCCACGCGTGGATTACGACCTGTCCGTGGTGACTATACGTGAACATCACTTCCCACGCGTGGATTACGATCTGTCCGTGGTGACTATAGGTGGATATCACTGCCCATGCGTGGATTACGTCCTGTCCGTGGTGACTGTACATGGATATCAATGCACACGCGTGGATTATGTCCTGACCGTGGTGACTATACGTGGACATCACTTCTCTCGCGTGGATTACGACCTGTCCGTGGTAACTATATGTGGACACCACTTCCCACGCGTGGATTACGTCCTGTCCGTGGTGACTATACGTGGACATCACTTCCCACGCGTGGATTGCGTCCTGTCCGTGGTGACTATACGTGGATATCACTGCCCACGCGTGGATTACGTCCTGACCGTGGTGACTATACGTGGACATCACTTTCCACGCGTGGATTACAACCTGTCCGTGGTGACTATACGTGGATATCACTGCCCACGCGTGGATTGCGTCCTGTCCGTGGCGACTGTACGTGGACATCACTTCCCCACGCGTGGATTACGACCTGTCCATAGCGACTATACTATGCATTGAGAAACATCCAGCTCATGTATCACGGAGATAAACCGTGTAGTCCATAAGCTGAAAATTTGTAGGGTGCGCTTTTCTCGATAACGTAACCAACGATTCAAGACGTGCAAAAGTCTATTTCATGATTAAAATAGAAATTAATTAATTAATTCGCCATGAAAATGATATAATGGCTAATGATTATTTTCTTTCGAATAATATTTCCCCAACGTTCAGATTTTCGCACGTTCTATAATAAAATCCATAGTTTAGATTTTTTAATTTATTTTTTATATTTAGCTTTGGAAATGGAAAAAAGTAAAGTCCGAAATATGATGCTTAACCCTTTACCCAACGAATCGCCCGCATCCGCCGTGTAAAATGCAAATTCATCAGTTGAAAAAATATTATTTTTCAAAAAATTTCAACAAAACCATATCATGTGACCCCTCGTTGGAACGAGCTCTTTGAGGAGTCACATGTTTGAAAAATTTGAAAAAATGATATTTAAAATAATAAATTTTGATATCGTCTGCGTTGGGTAAATGGTTAAAACCATAGAGACAACCACTAGTACAATGTCTACATGAACAACCTTTTGTCAGCATTATATTAAATTTTCACTTTTTCCAAACGTGGCTTAGTGTTTGAAAAAACGTAGTCTAGACCAAGTTTGTACCCCTCACATGATTTTAAGTGGGGAATCCAATTTTCTCTGAGTTCCGGATATCGCATATTAAATTACTAACAAGCTATCACTTGTGAGATGATGAACATCAAACAAGTGATTGAAGGTTTTTCTGCAGGCATGGACTTCTTCAAACCATGATTAATGACTTTTCAGAATTGCATCTCATACTTTTCCAAATGCAATATTGACAAACGAATAATGAATTGTTAACGACGAGTTTCCTATCATTTAACAAGGCAAGTTATCCTACGTATTTTCTTCGGAAGCGTTCTTATATTTCGGATGATCTATTTGTTTATTTATTGTTGCTTTGAGGACAATCTACAGTTATATCGTAACTGGGGCCCTGAAAATCACAAACTTGTAGTTTAAACAGTATTTATTGACAAAAAACAGGTTAACTGTATACACGCGAACAAATGTAAACGGACTGAATGTTTTGTACATAACTTTCACTGAATACAATTGACACATAATCTATCAAACAAAATTGTTGTAATAGGGGATTCGGAAGAAAGCTGAAAGCTCATGTGAACCGTCTCCCAAGTCTGTAATATTACATAGTTTCAATTAGACAGATAGAACGGGTGGGCTGGTTGGATATTGCTCAAACACTGAAAAAAAAACGAAAAAGTAGAACGAGAGGGCGAGTGAAAGAGATGGAAGACATTTGGAAAAGGCCAACTTGAATACACTAGACATCAATTTTGATCAACAACAGTTTGGCAACTGACTCACTTGGAGATCACAGCCTAACACTAGTATGCCAGGAGAATATTCTAATGGACAGCGGATGGGGTGGGGTGCGTGCACTGTTGATGTTTTTCACTTCAGGACGGAAGCCGGCTCCGGAGGTCGGCGCCAGCATCATGCACTGTCGGGAAACGAACAATATACAATGTCGCGCAGGTGTAAGACGCGTTATTTCATTAGCATACAATGTATCGTTCAATAATATATGAAACATTGATCGCCCCTCACCCTCCCTCGCGTCACAAGGCGCCAGAAACAATCCCCCGGACCCCCCCCTACCCCCGCCAAAAGAAAACCCCCAACAGTGTGAGAAGCGGATGGTGAATCAGGCTCTTACCCCGCAGTTATGTCATTTGAAGTGGGTTTTCACTAAAAACTCACGTACAACAGATAAACAAACCCTCCGCCACCCGATCATCAGGTTAGCTTGATGGTCCATTAACAGAAGAGACACTTGCTGCTCTTTCAGAGAAAATAGTTGGATAACACGATAGAAGTTCGTTTAGAAGAGATGTTGTAGTGAGAGATCACCCAGTGGGCGACTTGGTCCAGATTCCACCATTATAAACTATAAGATAAGTAGCGGTAGGTTTACAATTATTGCGCTTACTAAGTAGAATAAAGTTCTGCACCATTTCAAATACAGACGCATTTTCATCACTGGTAAAGAATTCGGATCAAAAAAGGAGTGCTGTCACATCTGGTGCGAATGGAAGTGATTTTATTGTTGACCTGCGTGCCTCATCAAAGACAGGACAGAACAAGAGAAAATGTTCGCTTGTCTCGAATTCGCTACACTGATCGGTACTGATCTCGAACATACTTGGTTAACTAGCATACTTTTTTGTGGGTCTGTCGGTGGCAGAGTGGTGTGCGTGCTTCAGTGCAGTTTTGCTAGGAAACTCTCTCGGCGGGGGTTCGAACCCCCACCATGCCACTGTAAACACAACCAGCGTGATTCTAATAGTTTCTGTGGCAAGCGGAAATTTGACAAAGATAAGTTCTCACTGATTTCCTTGCAGTGCAGTATATAGAATCGATCAGTTACTTGATAAAAAAATAATAACTTAACTTAAAAGTTACTGAGAGAGAATTCCGTGTAATCTGTACTGGTCTCGTACATACTTGGTTAACTGGCATACATTTTTGGGAGTCTGTCGGTGGCCGAGTGGTGTGCGTGGTTCAGTGCAGTTTCGCTGGGCGGTTGGTTCCGTAGGAAACTCTCTCGGTGTGGGTTCGAACCCTCGCCATGTCATATAATATATATAGATCAGAAGTTTATAAACGCATCCTTGTGCTGGTAGTTACAAGAAAAAATCATATATTTCTATCAGAGATGACGTTATGGTCATGTGGAAGCATTATGTCTCATTATCTGATCTGGACACTAAATCTGAAAATCCGGGAAGAGATGGGGGTGAATGTAACTCTTAGAAATTGGGTTGAGTGGGTACGGTTATCTGTGTTGATGTGGATAATTTTGTTCTCCTTTCTTGAAATGTTGTAAGCAAACATCGTTTAGAAGTTTAAAAAGCCAAAGAAAATGATCAGTGTGTGAATATGTATTTGGTATTACATTTCGTACACTTGACCCGATATTCGAAGTGTAGGTGGTATTGATGGGTTTTGGTGTTAGATTTAGGTTTAGCCTTGAGAAGTTTTTAAAAGGAGTTTTATCTTTTTGATAAATGTTGCCAGTTTACAGGTTTGAGTCCAAAAAACAGACTTTGTAGTTTGAACATACTCGGATGTCGCCAAAAGTATGTTTTATATATTCCTTGCGTATATAATTTAATTTTTTACAGAGTAAAATAAAGTGGTATTCATCTCCTAATTCGCATACGCACAAGTTACATTTTCTTTGAGATAATTCTACAACAGTTTCTATGGGAAGCCTATAATTCCTAACCCTAAACTGGAAAAGAGGGGTTGCCAAAGATAGGGGCAGTAGTTTAAGGTAATCTTCGAAACCGAAATCTGTTTTTATTGATACTTATTCGAGTTATTCACTGCCGCTGTCCATTCTTGCAAAAATATATTTTAAAGTCATTCCTTTATTATAGAGTCAAAATGTTTCGGGTTAATTATGCTCTGATTAGCCCAAATGTAGCCCAAGCCAAGATTTTTTAAAAGTGTTGATATAAATATGGATCCAAGGTGATGGACATAAACCTTGAAGGTGATTCAGGTACAAGATAGAGTTCAAGGAGACTGATATTTTACTTTCTTTACCGGATATTAATTTAACGACAGCCATTGCCTATAATTCACTGGGAATTCATAGACAATTTATTGTAAAACAGATTGTTTAAACCTGTAGAGCAAGTGCGGCTATCTCCATGAATAGTTGAGCAAGGCTTGTGACGTCAGTATCATTGATTCTTTGAGTTTTCTTCCATAAGATTTACACAATTCCTAACATCATGTTGATTGGCCTTTTATCAGAAGATGATATATTTATTTATTTGTTAGTGCTTAACGTTACATTGGCAGTTATGACTATATCATGGCTACAAACGGTTGTCTGTAAAAGAAAGTTGTCATCATAAAATGAAATATATGTTTAAAAATACGCAAAATGACCCTGAGCTTGACAATAAAAGAAATTTTGAAGATAGTAGTGAATTATGACATCAAAGTTTGAATGAGAACTGTGTTAATGAACCAGATGACAAAAACGTCAATCAAGTCACAATTTCCATGTTATGTCATGTTTACCCCCCCCCCCCCCCCCCCATCATACTAGCCTAGGCTATATTGAACGAAATACTATCTGCCAGTCTGGTTTAAAACGCTGCATAAAGTAATCGTGGGAGACAAGAGGAAGACAGCCAATCTCGCTATGTTGTCTCCCTGCGGTATACTACTGACACGCTATGTTGAACATGAAGGTAGTACTGAAGCCAAATATCTTTCTTTCGTGCCAAAATTATTTTCATTAACATTACTGTACTACTATTTGTATTTCTACTTGTATACTGCTAAATAAAATCAATCAATCAATCAAACGTTTTGTATATGAAATGTAGTTAAAAGATTAAAAAACAACTAAATTGATTCCTTTGAGAAAGGGAACAACCTGGTGAGAAAAGATTATGTAAAATAGTTCTCTCAATGACGTTACATTATAATGTCACCGTTTCATTAAACAGTTCAAAATAAAGGAAAGTGCTCAACTGTATCAAAAGATTATTTCCAAACAAACAAGCGTACGAAAAATACATTGCGCGGAAAGTGGATTGTAGCTAAACCACCCGGAGAGTGGAGTTATCACCCAAAATATCACTTTCAAATTCTGTACACATGGACAAAAAAACACAAGCAATGTTTCAGCCAATGGACCTCCGGGTTGAACCCGAAGGTCCATTGGCTGAAACTTTGCTTGCGATTGCTATACTTTGCAACAAATTTGTAATTATTGCTTGGATGGGATCTCCACTCTGTGGGTGATTTAAGCAAAACTATATATTCTTCATTGCATGTTTCCAAGAGCTGGTGAAAAATTCATCAAGTAATATAATCACCAGTTACAAATAATGCCCTTTTTGTGTTTGATAAAAATAGGGATGTGCTGTAGATCAAACGTAGGTATTTTCCTTTTTAAGTTTAGGGACCTTACAGAAATATTCGGACCAGGGATGGGGTCGATCATCCGAGAGAAACTGTTAATTGAAATAATGGAAGAGAAATTCAATGCCGGAAAACAACGTTGGTCTCTTTTGAGGCATCCAATGCTTGTAGGAAGTTTTAAACGAACAATACATGCACATAAAACATCCACTGAATGGTGGAACGCTCAAAATAGTGGATTATTTGGATGAAATGTTTCACAAAGACACAAAACAATATATGAATTTTTGGGATATATGGGACACGGGTGTGTTATGACAATTTAAAAAAAAACCATTCCTCATTCAGTTCATATTACTATCAATTACTGAACAACAAGTAGGAATGCCTGAAGCACAAGCCGAGAGGGGGGGGGGGGGGGGGAGCTGCCATCCACGCTTTTGGAAAATGATGGCGATAGGGGGCAAACAATGACCTTCCAAGCTTCGTCACTTATTTTTTTGTCAATGATTTTTTCTCGACGTAAAGCTATAATACACCCCAAATCCGTTCTGCGGGGATTTCAAAATTCACTGGAAGAGTTGGCACAATTAGGGAGAAGATGCCCCCCCCACACCCACGACGGGAGAGGGACACTTCTTCTCAAATTTCCCCATCTCCGGCCTTCGGCCTTCGAGAAATGTAAGCATAGGCACATCATGGCGAGTCCGCTAGTGTAAATAAATATATTGTGTCACCTCTGCTGCTCTAAATTGCTCCCGGCACCCCTGGAAACAAGACATCGATACACGTACATGATTAAATCGTTCGGATGTCATATAAAAGAAATATAGAAACATGCGTTTAATTGTCGTTGTAAAAAAAAAGACAGACGTTGTACTTAAAATAATTCCTGGAAACATTTTTTATAACAAATGGATCACATTTAATCACCCGGAATATTTTTAGTGGGGAGGGGCAAATGTTATCAAGTAATATTACAAAGTACGTCAGAACACAGACACCCAAAATAAAGTATGTAGACTGTCTTCTCCGTAATAACATGTTAACTCTTTATCTAACTAATCGATGGAAGCCTCCAGGAAATTTATAAATTAACGACTCGATGGATGCCTCCAGAGTAATTTATAAATTAACGACTGGATGGATGCCTCCAGAGTATTTTACAAATTAATTAATCGATGGAAGCCTCCAGGGTAATTTACAAATTAACTAATCGATTGAAGCCATGAGGAAATTTATAAATTAATGAATCGATGGATGCCTCCGGAGTAATTTACACATTATCTAATCGATGGAAGCCTTCAGGGTAATTTACAAATTAACTAACCGACGGAAGCCTTAAGGGTAATTTACAAATTAACTAACCGATGGAGACCTACAGGGTAATTTACAAATTAACTAATCGAGAAAAGCCTCCAGGGTAATTTACAAATTAACGAATCAATGAAAGCCTTTAGGGTACTTTACAAATTAACTAACCGATGGAAACCTTCAAGGTAGTTTACAAATCAACTAACCGACGGAGACCTTCAGGGGAATTTACAAATTAACTAATCGAGAAAAGCCTCCAGAGTAATTTACAAATTATCTAATCGATGGAAGCCTTCAGGGTAATTTACAAATTAACTAACCGATGGAGACCTTCAGGGTAATTTACAAATTAACTAATCGAGAAAAGCCTCCAGGGTAATTTACAAATTAACGAATCGATGAAAGCATCAAGGGTATTTTACAAATTACCAAATCGATGGAAGTCCCCAAGGTAATTTACAAATTAACGAATCGAGGGAAGCCACCAGGGTAATTTACAAATTAACGAATTGAGGGAAGCCTCCAAGGTATTTTAAAAATTAACAAATCGATGGAAGCCACCAGGGTAATTTACAAATGAACGAATCGAGGAAAGCCACCAGGGTAATTTACAAATTAACGAATCGAGGGAAGCCTACAGGGTATTTTACAAAATAACAAATCGATGGAAGCCCTCAGGGTAATTTACAAATTAACGAATCGAGGGAAGCCACCAGGGTAATTTACACCTAAACGAATCAATGGAAGCCACCAGGTTCATTCACAAATTAACCAAACGACGGAAGCCTTCATGGTAATTTACAAATTAACGAATCGATGGAAGCCTCCAGGGTAATTAACAAACTAACTAATCGATGGAAGCCTCCAGGGTAATTTACAAAATAGCTAATGGACGGAAGCCTCCAGGGTAATTTACAAATTAACGAATCAATGAAAGCCTCCACGGTTATTTACAAATTAACGAATCGAGGGAAGCCTCGAGGATATTTTACAAATTAACGAATCGAAGGAAGCCTTTCAGGGTCATTTACAAATTAACTAATCGATGGAAGCCTCCACGGTAATTACAAATTAACTAATCGGTGGAAAACTTTCAGGGTAATTTACAAATTAATGAATCGATAGAAGCCTCCAGGCTAATTTTCAAATTAAATAATCAATGGAAGCTTTCAGAGTAACTGACTAATTAACTAATCAGTGAAAGCCTTTAGTGTAATTAACAAAGTATCGGATCGATGGAAGCCTTCGGGGTAATTTACTAATTAACTAATCGGAGGAAGCCTTTAGGGTAATTTACATATTAACTAATCGATGGAATCCTCCAGGGTAATTTACATATTAACTAATGAATGGAAGCCTCCAGGGTAATTTACATATTAACTAAATGGATGAAAGCCTCCAGGGTAATTTACATATTAACTAATCAATTGAAGCCTCCAGGGTAATTGGCATATTAACTAATTGATGGAAGCCCCCAGGGTAATTTACATATTAACTAATCAATAGAAGCCTCCAGGGTAATTTACATATTAAGTAATCAATCGAAGCCTTCAGGGTAATTAACATGTTAACTAATCAATGGAAGCGTCCAGGGTAATTTACATATTAACTATCAATGGAAGCCTCCAAGGTAATTTACATATTAACTAATCAATGAAAGCGTCCAGGGTAATGTACATATTAACTAATCAATGGAAGCCTCCAGGGTAATTTACATATTAACTAATCAATGGAAGCCTCCGCGTTAATTTACACATTACTAATCAATGGAAGCCTCCAGGGTAATTTACATATTAACTAATCGATGGAAACCTCCAGGGTAATTTACATATTAACTAATCAATGGAAGCCTCCAGGGTAATTTACATATTAACTAATCAGAGGAAGTCTCCAGGGTAATTTACATGTTAACTAATCAATGGAAGCGTCCAGGGTAATTTACATATTAACTAATCGAGAGAAGCCTCCAGGGTAATTTACATATTAACTAATCAATGGAAGCCTCCAGGGTAATTTACAGATTATCTATCCGAGAGAAACCTCCAGGGTAATTTACATATTAATTAATCAATGGAAGCCTCCAGGGTAATTTACATATTATCTAATCGAGAGAACCCTCCAGGGTAATTTACATATTAATTAATCAATGGAAGCCTCCAGGGTAATTTACAAATTATCTATTCGAGAAAAGCCTCCAGGGTAATCTACATAACAACTAATGAATGGAAGCCTCTAGGGTAATTTACATATTAACTAATTGACGGAAACTTCCACGGTAAATTACATGTTAACTAATCAATGGAAGCCTCCAGGGTAATTTACATATTAAGTAAGCAATGGAAGTCTCCAGGGTAATTTACATGTTAACTAATCAATGGAAGCCTCCGGGGTAATTTACATATTAACTAATCAATGTAAGCGTCCAGGTTAATTTACATATTAACTAATCAATGGTAGCCTCCAGGGTAATTTACATATTAACTAATCGATGGAAGCCTCCAGAGTAATTTACATATTAACTAATAAATCGAAGCCTCCAGGGTAATTTACATATTAACTAAACGATGGAAGCCTCCAGGGTAATTTACATATTAACTAATCGATGGAATCCTCCAGGGTAATTTAAATATTAACTAATCAATGGAAGCCTCCAGGGTAATTTACATATTAACTAAATGGATGGAAGCCTCCAGGGTAATTTACATATTAACTAATCAATTGAAGCCTCCAGGGTAGTTTACATATTAACTAATCGAGAGAAGACCCAGGGTAATTTACATATTAACTAATCAATAGAAGCCTCCAGGGTAATTTACATATTAAGTAATCAATGGAAGCCTCCAGGGTAATTTACATGTTAACTAATCAATGAAAGCATCCAGGGTAATTTACATATTAACTATCAATGGAAGCCTCCAGGGTAATTTACATATTAAGTAATCAATGGATCCGTCCAGGTTAATTTACATATTAACTAATCAATGGTAGCCTCCAGGGTAATTTACATATTAACTAATCGATGGAAGCCTCCAGTGTAATTAACATATTAACTAATCAATGGAAGCCTCCAGGGTAATTTACATATTAACTAATCAATGGATCCGTCCAGGTTAATTTACATATTAACTAATCAATGGTAGCCTCCAGGGTAATTTACATATTAACTAATCGATGGAAGCCTCCAGAGTAATTTACATATTAACTAATCAATGGAAGCCTCCAGGGTAATTTACATATTAACTAAATGGATGGAAGCCTCCAGGGTAATTTACATATTAACTAATCAATTGAAGCCTCCAGGGTACTTTACATATTAACTAATCGATGGAAGCACCCAGGGTAATTTACGTATTAACTAATTGATGGAAGCCTCCAGGGTAATTTACAGATTAACTAATTGATGGAAGCCTCCATGGTAATTTACATATTAACTAATCAATGGAAGCCTCCAGGGTAATCTACATATTAACTAGTCAATGGAAGCAACCAGGGTTATTTACATATTAACTAAATGGATGGAAGCCTCCAGGGTAATTTACATATTAACTAATCAATGGAAGCCTCCAGGGTAATTTCCATATTAACTAATCGATGGAAGCCTCTAGGGTAATTTCCATATTAACTAATCGATGGAAGCCTCCAGGGTAATTTACTTATTAACTAATCGATGGAAGCCTCTAGGGTAATTTACATATTAATTAATCTATGGAAGCTTCCAGGGTAATTTACATATTATCTAATCAATGGAAGCGTCCAGGGTAATTTACATATTAACTAATCAATGGAAGCGTCGAGGGTAATTTACATATTGACTAATCAATGGAAGCCTCCAGGGTAATTTACATATTAACTAATCAATGGAAGCCTCCAGGATAATTTACATATTAACTAATGGATGGAAGCCACCAGGGTAATCTACATATTAACTGATCGATGGAAGCCTCCAGGGTAATTTACATATTAACTAATCTATGGAAGCATCCAGGGTAATTTACTATTATCTAATCAATGGAAGAGTCCAGAGTAATTTACATATTAACTAATCAATGGAAGCGTCCAGGGTAATTTACATATTAACGAATCAATGGAAGCCACCAGAGTAAATAACAAATTACCTAATCGATGGGTGCCTCCAGGGTAATTTTCAAATTAACTAATCGGTGGAAGCTTTTGGGGTAATTTTCCAATTAACGAATTGATGGAAGCTTCCAGGGTAATTTACATATTAACTAATCAATGGAAGCCTCCAGGGTAATTTACATATTAACTAATCGATGGAAGCCTCCAGGGTAATTTACATATTAACTTAAAAATGGAAGTATCCAGGGTAACTTACATATTAACTAATTGATGGAAGCTTCCAGGGTAATTTACATATTAACTAATCTATGGAAGCCTACAGGGTAATTTACATATTAACTAATCAATGGAAGCCTCCAGGGTAATTTACATGTTAACTAATCAATGAAAGCATCCAGGGTAATTTACATATTAACTATCAATGGAAGCCTCCAGGGTAATTTACTTATTAAGTAATCAATGGATCCGTCCAGGTTAATTTACATATTAACTAATCAATGGTAGCCTCCAGGGTAATTTACATATTAACTAATCGATGGAAGCCTCCAGAGTAATTTACATATTAACTAATCAATGGAAGCCTCCAGGGTAATTTACATATTAACTAATCAATGGATCCGTCCAGGTTAATTTACATATTAACTAATCAATGGTAGCCTCCAGGGTAATTTACATATTAACTAATCGATGGAAGCCTCCAGAGTAATTTACATATTAACTAATCAATGGAAGCCTCCAGGGTAATTTACATATTAACTAAATGGATGGAAGCCTCCAGGGTAATTTACATATTAACTAATCAATTGAAGCATCCAGGGTACTTTACATATTAACTAATCGATGGAAGCACCCAGGGTAATTTACGTATTAACTAATTGATGGAAGCCTCCAGGGTAATTTACAGATTAACTAATTGATGGAAGCCTCCATGGTAATTTACATATTAACTAATCAATGGAAGCCTCCAGGGTAATCTACATATTAACTAATCAATGGAAGCAACCAGGGTTATTTACATATTAACTAAATGGATGGAAGCCTCCAGGGTAATTTACATATTAACTAATCAATGGAAGCCTCCAGGGTAATTTCCATATTAACTAATCGATAGAAGCCTCTAGGGTAATTTCCATATTAACTAATCGATGGAAGCCTCCAGGGTAATTTACTTATTAACTAATCGATGGAAGCCTCTAGGGTAATTTACATATTAATTAATCTATGGAAGCTTCCAGGGTAATTTACATATTATCTAATCAATGGAAGCGTCCAGGGTAATTTACATATTAACTAATCAATGGAAGCGTCGAGGGTAATTTACATATTGACTAATCAATGGAAGCCTCCAGGGTAATTTACATATTAACTAATCAATGGAAGCCTCCAGGATAATTTACATATTAACTAATGGATGGAAGCCACCAGGGTAATCTACATATTAACTGATCGATGGAAGCCTCCAGGGTAATTTACATATTAACTAATCTATGGAAGCATCCAGGGTAATTTACTATTATCTAATCAATGGAAGAGTCCAGAGTAATTTACATATTAACTAATCAATGGAAGCGTCCAGGGTAATTTACATATTAACGAATCAATGGAAGCCACCAGAGTAAATAACAAATTACCTAATCGATGGGTGCCTCCAGGGTAATTTTCAAATTAACTAATCGGTGGAAGCTTTTGGGGTAATTTTCCAATTAACGAATTGATGGAAGCTTCCAGGGTAATTTACATATTAACTAATCAATGGAAGCCTCCAGGGTAATTTACATATTAACTAATCGATGGAAGCCTCCAGGGTAATTTACATATTAACTTAACAATGGAAGTATCCAGGGTAACTTACATATTAACTAATTGATGGAAGCTTCCAGGGTAATTTACATATTAACTAATCTATGGAAGCCTACAGGGTAATTTACATATTAACTAATCAATGGAAGCCTCCAGGGTAATTTTTATATTAACTAATAATCAATGGAAGCCTCCAGGGTAATTTAAATATTAACTAATCAATGGAAGCCTCCAGGGTAATTTACATATTCACTTATCGATGGAAGCTTCCTGGGTAATTTACATATTAACTAATCAATGGAAGCCTCCAGGGTAATTTACATATTAACTAATCAATGGAAGCCTCCAGCGTAATTTACATATCAACTAATCGAGAGAAGCCTCCAGGGTAATTTACATATTAACTAGTCAATGGAAGCCTCCAGGGTAATTTACAAATTATCTATTCGAGAGAAGCCTCCAGGGTAATTTAAATATTAACTAATGAATGGAAGCCTCCAGGGTAATTTACATATTAACTAATTGATGGAAGCTTCAACGGTAAATTACATGTTAACTAATCAATGGAAGCCTTCCGGGTAATTTACATATTAACTAATCAATAGAAGCCTCCAGGGTAATTTACATATTAACTAATCGATTGAAACCTCCAGAGTAATTAACATATTAACTAATAAATGGAAGCCTCCAGGGTAATTTACATATTAACAAATCGATGGAAGCCTCCAGGGTAATTTACATATTAACAAATCGATGGAATCCTCCAGGGTAATTTACATATTAACTAATCAATGGAAGCATCCAGGGTAATTTACATATTAACTAAATGGATGGAAGACTCCAGGGTAATTTACATATTAACTAATCAATTGAAGCCTCCAGGGTAATTTACATATTAACTAATCGATGGAAGCCCCCAGGGTAATTTACATATTAACTAATCAATAGAAGCCTCCAGGGTAATTTACATATTAAGTAATCAATGGAAGCCTCCAGGGTAATTTACATGTTAACTAATCAGTGGAAGCGTCCAGGGTAATTTACATATTAACCATCAATGGAAGCCTCCAGGGTAATTTACATATTAAGTAATAAATGGAAGCGTCCAGGTTAATTTACATATTAACTAATCGATGGAAGCCTCCAGGGTAATTTACATATTAACTAATCGATGGAAGCCTCCAGGGTAATTTACATATTAACTAATCAGTGGTAGCCTCCAGAGTAATTTACATATTAACTAATCAATGGAAGCCTCCAGGGTAACTTACATATTAACTAATCGATGGAAGCCTTCAGGCTAATTTACGTATTAACTAATCAGTGGTAGCCTCCAGAGTAATTTACATATTAACTAATCAATGGAAGCCTCCAGGGTAATTTACATATTAACTAAATGGATGGAAGCCTCCAGGGTAATTTACATATTAACTAATCGATGGAAGCCCCCAGGGTAATTTACATATTAACTGATCGATGGAGGCCCCCCAGGGTAATTTACATATTAACTAATCGATGGAAGCCTCCAGGGTAATTTACATATTAACTAAATGGATGGAAGCCTCCAGTGTAATTTACATATTACCTAATCAATGGAAGCCTCCAGGGTAATTTACATATTAACTAATCGATGGAAGCCTCTGGGGGTAATTTCCATATTAACTAATCGATGGAAGCCTCCTGGATAATTTACGTATTAACTAATCGATGGAAGCCTCCAGGGTAATTTACGTATTAATTAATCTATGGAAGCATCCAGGCTAATTTACATATTATCTAATCAATGGAAGCGTCGAGGGTAATTTACATACTAACTAATCAATGGAAGCGTCGAGGGTAATTTACATATTAACTAATCAATGGAAGCCTCCAGGGTAATTTACATATTAACTAATCAATGGAAGCCTTGAGGGTAATTTACAAATTTAGCAGTTGAAAAAAATTCATTTTCAGAATATTTCAACGAAACCAGATAATGTGATCACTCGTTGACGCATGGAATTGTTTTGTTAATCTCTACAATGAGCAAAGTGATGAATTTTGATACCCCGTGCTCTCTGGAAAAGAGATAAAATATCTATGGAATATAGAGTTGACTATTCCTTCTGAAGTACATTCTCAAGAAATTATTTACGCAAATAACTTGAGACAGATCTCTCCTTGTCAGTTTTACCAATCCGGTGCAGCATGAAAAAGGCGTACACATTTTTCACGGCATTTACAAACCAAAAAAGGAGAACAACTGGAAGCGGCATAGTATATCGTTGCCTGAGTTTAATATTGTCCTAAATTGTATGCATCTTCATTACATTTGGCACAGTTTGGAAATCAAGTCGCCAAATTTTCCAAGTTATTCAATTTACCAGCATTACATCGAGTTTTCTATTATTACTCCCCACCTACATCTGTCGATCCTTTCTCCCTTATCCTGATCTTTATTTCATGTGAAGACATGATTTACCTCATGCACCAAATCATATTGGTTTAAGTGTAATAAATGTAATGATATTCTAGAAACATGTATATTATTACAACTGTTCGACGCATTGGGCATTTTTTTTATAAAAAAAAGCTTGTTTTCTCGTCTTTGTGGAAAAAAATGCACAAAAATGCGAAAAACTTGTGCCTAGTGTGGATTTGTTTCACTATTATCAATTTGTTTTGGTAAATTATTTTGACACTGCGCACGTTTATCGCCTATTACATTTCAGCCCGTTTAGTTGTAGCTTATTTTGTCACTGCTTATGAACGAATGACACTTTACAGATTTTTTAAACGGTTTGGAACAGTTATTTTGACACAAATTAATGTAATCACATGAATTAACCGTCACTTTGGAGTCTAAATATTGTCAGCATTAGTTTAAGTCATTGGCCAGATAAACAAGAACATTACTATCCGACGAATCTCGGTGTTTATCTTGAATTGAATTTCGAATCGAATCAGGCAAAGGTTCGAAACCGATTCAAATCTCGAATAGAAACGACTTGTTGATACGATATTACGGCCGCCGTACTAGTTCGTTCAATCTCCCATATAGACACTATATCAATCCCCCATATAGACAGTATATCAATCTCCCATATAGATATTATACCAATATCCCATATAGACAGTATATCATTATCCCATATAGACACTATATCAATCTCCCATATAGACACTATATCAATATCCATATAGACACTATATCAATCTCCCATATAGACACTATATCAATCTCGAATATAGACACTATATCAATCACCCATATAGACACTATTTCAATATCCCATATAGACACTATATCAATCTCCCATATAGACACTATATCAATATCCCAAATAGACAGTATATCAATAGACCATATAGACACTATATCAATCTCCCATATAGACACTATATCAATATCCCATATAGACACTATATGAATATCCCATATAGACACTATATCAATCTCCCATATAGACACTATATCAATCTCCCATATAGACACTATATCAATATCCCATATAGACACTATATCAATATCCCATATAGACGCTATATCAATATCCCATATAGACACTATATCAATCTCCCATATAGACACTATATCAATATCCCATATAGAGAGTATATCAATATCCCATATAGACACTCTATCAATATCCCATATAGACACTATATCAATCACCCATATAGACCCTATATCAATATCCCATATAGACACTATATCAATATCCCATATAGACACTATATCAGTCTCCCATATAGTCACTATATCAATCTCCGATATAGACAGTATATCAATATCCCATATAGACACTATATCAATCTCCCATATAGACACTATATCAATATCCCATATAGACACTATATGACTATCCCATATAGACACTATATCAATCTCCCATATAGACATACACTACATCAGTCTCCCACATAGACACTACATTAATCTCCCATATAGTCACTATATCGATCTACCATACAAACACTATATCAATCCCCCATATAGACACTATATCAATATCCCGTATAGAAAATATATCAATCTCCCATATGGACACTGTATCAATCTCCCATATAGACACTATATCAATATCCCATATAGACACTATATCAATCTTCCATATAGACACTGTATCAATCTCCCATATGGACACTATATCAATTTCCCATATAGACACTATATCATTACCCCATATAGACACTATATCAATCTCCCATATAGATACTATATCAAAATCCCATATAGACACTATATCACTATCCCATATAGACAGTATATCAATATCCCATATAGACACTATATTAATCTCCCATATAGACACTATATCAATCTCCCATATAGACACTACATCAATCTCCCATATAGACACTACATCAATCTCCCATATAGACACTACATCAATATCCCATATAGACACTAAATCAATATCGCATATAGACACTATACCAATCTCCCATATAGACACTATATCCATCTCCCATATAGACACTATATCAATATCCCATATAGACACTATATCAATCTCCCATATAGACACTATATCAATCTCCCATATAGACACTATATCAATATCCCATATAGACACTATATCAATCTCCCATATAGGCGCTATTTCAATATCCCGTATAGACACTATATCAATCTCCAATATAGACACTATTTCAATATCCCATATAGACACTATATCAAACTCCCATATAGACACTATATCAATATCCCATATAGACAGTATATCAATATACCATATAGACACTATATCAATCTCCCATATAGACACTATATCAATATCCCATATAGACACTATATCAATATCCCATATAGACAGTATATCAATATACCATATAGACACTATATCAATCTCCCATATAGACACTATATCAATATCCCATATAGACACTATATCAATCTCCCATATAGACACTATATCAATCTCGCATATAGACACTATATCAATCTCCCATATAGACACTATTTCAATATCCCATATAGACACTATATCAATCTCCCATATAGACACTATATCAATCTCCCACATAGACACTATATCAATATCCCATATAGACACTATATCAATATCCCATATAGACACTCTATCAATCTCCCATATAGACACTATATCAATCTCCCATATAGACACTATATCAATATCCCATATAGATACTATATCAATATCCCATATAGACACTACATCAATCTCCCATATAGACACTATACCAATCTCCCATATAGACACTATATCCATCTCCCATATAGACACTATATCAATATCCCATATAGACACTATATCAATCTCCCATATAGACGCTATATCAATATCCCATATAGACACTATATCAATCTCCCATATAGACACTATTTCAATATCCCATATAGACACTATATCAATCTCCCATATAGACACTATATCAATATCCCATATAGACAGTATATCAATATACCATATAGACACTATATCAGTCTCCCATATAGACACTATATCAATATCCCATATAGACACTATATCAATATCCCATATAGACAGTATATCAATATACCATATAGACACTATATCAGTCTCTCATATAGACACTATATCAATATCCCATATAGACACTATATCAATATCCCATATAGACACTATATCAATCTCCAATATAGACACTATATCAATATCCCATATAGAGAGTATATCAATATCCCATATAGACACTATATCAATATCCCATATTGACACTATATCAATATCCCATATAGACACTTTATCAATATCCCATATAGACACTATATCAATTTCCCATATAGACACTATATCAATCTCCGATATAGACAGTATATCAATATCCCATATGGACACTATATCAATCTCCCATATAGACACTATATCAATATCCCATATAGACACTATATGGCTATCCCATATAGACACTATATCAATCTCCCATATAGAATACACTACATCAATCTCCCACATAGACACTACATTAATCTCCCATATAGTCACTATATCGATCTACCATACAGACACTATATCAATCCCCCATGTAGACACTATATCAATATCCCATATAGAAAATATATCAATCTCCCATATGGACACTGTATCAATCTCCCATATAGACACTATATCAATATCCCATATAGACACTACATCAATCTCCCATATATACACTACATCAATCTCCCATATAGACACTATATCAATATCCCATATAGACACTATATCAATCTCCCATATAGACACTATATCAATATCCCATGTAGACACTATATCAATCTCCCATATAGACACTACATCAATATACCATATAGACACATATCAATCTCCCATATGGACACTGTATCGATCTCCCATATAGACAGTATATAAATATCCCATATAGACACTATATCAATCTCCCATATAGACACTATATCAATCTCCCATATATACACTACATCAATCTCCCATATAGACACTACATCAATCTCCCATATAGACACTATATCAATCACCCATATAGACACTATATTAATATCCCATATAGACACTATATCACTATCCCATATAGACACTATATCAATATCACATATAGACACACACTCCATCAATCTCCCACATAGACACGCACTCCATCAATCTCCCACATAGACACTACATCAATCTCCCATATAGTCACTATATCGATCTACCATATAGACACTATATCAATCTCCCACATAGACACTACATAAATCTCACATATATACACTATATCAATCTCACATACAGACACACACTACATCAATCTCCCATATAGACACTACATCAATCTCCCATATAGACACTATGTCAATCTCCCATATAGACACTACATCAATCTCCCATATAGACACTATATCAATCTCCCATATAGACTATATATCAATCTCCCATATGGACTCAATATCAATCTCCCATATAGACACTATATCAATCTCCCATATAGATACTATATCTCACCTCCTACAAGTATCTGGGAATTTCATTGGTTCAAAGACGTCACATGCAGACTTATATAAAACCATATACTGCCTGTCAACATCAATATACGCTGACAGCTATGGGTAATCTCCCCTTTGTTCTTTGATTATTCAAAATGGCGGCAGCCAATAAACGCTTCATGTTCAAAGATTGAGTGTTGGAAGCCCATATTTGGTCTGAAGTGCAGGTTAGGCAACTTAAAAGGCTTCATATTCTGTGGATGTGTGTCATGTTACCTTCGAAATGAAACTGTTTGGTATGTATGAATTTGCCTTGTTACAATTTATGGGAGATTGCCTGTAGGCACTCTCCCATAAATTGTAACAAGGCAAAGACACGTGAATACGTTGTGAGAATTCTCCCATTTAATTTTGATCGCTGTTGTTATTAGTTCTGTGCATCGATGCAGCAGTCGGTAAATATATTCGTTACAAAGTTTGTTGGTAGCCTAATATGGTATATATCGTTTCAGTTAATTTCATATTGGACGAGAGCGCAACAGTCTGTTGGTGGCCTAATATGGTATATATGGTGTCAGTTAATTCCATATTGGACGAGAGCGAAGCTCGAGTCCAGTATGAAATTAACTGACACCATATATAACATATTAGGCCACCAACAGACTGTGTAACTCAAAATATCAAACTAGACTATATGGTAACATCTAACGGCCAATACAAACTGATGGACATATCACTTGTTTGTGACTGTTAGGCACTTTATTCACACTTCAAATATTACCATTCCCTGAAGAAATTCCACAGGGATCGAGTGCGACGACCAGATGTTCAATGTCCTCTCAGTAATTATATTCGAATTGCATACTCAGTAATTATACATTTGACGGAAGTCTGACCCATTGACATTCATATTACTCAAAGCTATTAATTTCTTTTGATGGATCGATACTGCATGGATTTTCGAATTTTTTCTGTTCTTAACAGTTGTGACAACTCGTTATTCAGATATCTTAGCAACTAGATTCAAATGAAAATTGATCACGTTTCACCTAGGTGATCGACCAAAAAGTCATATATCGTCTCTTGACTGGATAATGTCAGCATCACCACTCCTTTAGCATTGTCAATTTCTTTCACTCAGGGGGCGATAAATTGAGCAAACTTGACGTAACGCGACTCCCGCTATCGCTTCAAATATAATTTTTAGGAAATGTTCGACTAAATGTGTGTTACCCTGTAAGATTGGATACGGCCAGTCTCACAAAACAATAAACTGCAGATGAGAAAGTCAAGAATAAAGAAATTCACGAAATTTACTGGGAATCGTTGTTTTAATAATCTAAACGGGTTCCATTCGAATCAAATCAGTGAAAAGAATAGACAATACAAAATAAGGATCTAAGATGAAAAGCACAAAAAACATGTAAAAATGAAATGAATCACATCACAACACATACCGCGACAAATTAGCGGCCGGCCAAAATGTTATTACATCATATAAACATACTTTGAAACACACTAGACACAATTACAAATTAAACATTGAATATGAACATGAAATTAAACGTAGCTGGGACAGACAAATCAGAAGTGGAATACACAGCAGAACGTTCAGATTAATTTATATAAAACATTTTGTTGAAAACAAAACTAACGCACCTCCTCGTGATTTTAGTGTATGCCAACACTGTCACCTCACAAATGTCACTTTAATTTGCGATACTGAACAGGCAAGAGATCTATTCAACTTGATCCTGTGCTCCCTACACAGATAATATAACTTAGAGAGCTTTCAAGGTGTTTAGTATGACTATCACACTCCGAGATATAAGAATTTTCTAACGTAGGGGTTTTCTTTCTTGGATATGGTAAGGAAAGTGGTTTCACTGTGTAGAAGACTTAGTAAATTGGAAGCCTCTCTCGATTCGTTACATGAAATATTTGCAATGATGAGGTAATGGATTGAGTTTGGAACAAGGTTTCTTACTTACGAACAAATTATGATTTGTAAATAAATCAAATAAGAATTGGGCATATTTGGAAAAAAATGAATGGTTCGAAAATGACTATATCCAAATTTACAACGAAACTCAAATCGATTCGATTAGAATTGGATTAAAATCACCACTTATTTTGTTTCCAAAAATAGAAGAAAGAGATCAGGGCTGCACGATCACACGTAAGACAGTTTGTATGTTTTCATTATGTCCACACGTAAGACAGTTGGTATGTTTTCATTATGTCCACACGTTAGACAGTTTGTATGTTTTCATTATGTCCACACGTAAGGCAGTTTGTATGTTTTCATTATGTCCTCACGTAAGGCAGTTTGTATGTTTTCATTATGTTCACACGTAAGGCAGTTCGTAGGTTTTCTTTACGTCCACACGTAAGGCTGTTTGTATGTTTTCATTATGTCCACACGTAAGGGAGTTGGTATGTTTTCGTTATGTCCAGACGTAAGGTAGTTTGTATGTTTTCATTATGTCCACACTAAGGCAGTTTGTTGATTTCATTATGTCCACACGTAAGGCAGTTTGTATGTTTTCATTATGTCCACACGTAAGGCAGTTTGTATGTTTTCATTATGTCCACACGTAAGGCAGTTTGTATGTTTTCATTATGTCCTCACGTAAGGCAGTTTGTATGTTTTCATTATGTTCACACGCAAGGCAGTTCGTAGGTTTTCATTACGTCCACACGTAAGGCTGTTTGTATGTTTTCATTATGTCCACACGTAAGGGAGTTGGTATGTTTTCGTTATGTCCACACGTAAGGCAGTTTGTATGTTTTCATTATGTCCACACGTAAGGCAGTTTGTTGATTTCATTATGTCCACACGTAAGGCAGTTTGTATGTTTTCATTATGTCCACACGTAAGGCAGTTTGTATGTTTTCATTATGTCCACACGTAAGGCAGTTTGTATGTTTTCATTATGTCCACACGTTAGGCAGTTTGTATGTTTTCATTATGTCCACACGTAAGGCAGTTTGTATGTTTTCATTATGTCCACACGTTAGGCAGTTTGTATGTTTTCATTATGTCCACACGTAAGGCAGTTTGTATGTTTTCATTATGTCCACACGTTAGACAGTTTGTATGTTTTCATTATGTCCACACGTTAGACAGTTTGTATGTTTTCATTATGTCCACACGTTAGGCAGTTTGTATGTTTTCATTATGTCCACACGTAAGGCAGTTTGTATGTTTTCATTATGTCTGGTTATATGATGTTAACAAACGCTGTATTCAAAATTACTCGAGAAAAAAGAAATGTAGTCTGAATTATTTAAAGCATTTCAACTCAATCTGTGTTGTTCACAATAGAGTTGGATCGTACTATTTTTCCCATACACAACAAAGTTGGTGCCGATATTCAAAACGCTACAGTGAGAACACACATGACGGATGCCTTTCTCTCAATTTTTAACTGATACGATTTTTGTCGAAACAACCAGGCGCGTTTGATTTCAGCTTTTTTTTATCGAAGGACTCCTTTGATTTGTTGAAGGGATTACGGCTGACAAGACAAAAGAGAAAATTCGTACAAATCCAGTCAATAGTGAGAACAGCCTTTGATTTTTGACGTTCTACAAAAATCGATAAAAGACGCTCAAAAAGGCATCTGATAAAAACCTATAGCGAGAACACAGTGTTATTAAGGTTTCTAGGACACTTTACAAATATTTGGTCAAGAAATTTACCCAGACGAGGTCATCTAATTTCACTTGTATATCCAATCAGCTACAAAAAAACAAGAGATGTAATTCTTGAAAACATTTCTTTAAGCTGAAAACACTATACAATAAATCAGACACTTTTAAAATATATGAAGAGACTATGGCGCTAGAGTATATAAAATCTTTTGTCATTTGATAAAAAAAAAAATTCTGGCTGTGGATGAAAATAAAATTTTAAAGAACTCCACTGGTTTTGAACAGGGCCTATTTCAAATACTTCCCCAGCCGTCATTTGGTATAATAATCAATAGCAATAAACAAATATCTAACAAAAAGAAAGTGCAGGTGTAAAGTTTACAGGTGTCCCACGCGAAGAATCAGAAGGCGGTAACGTCACTATATAGTGATAAACAAGGTCGTTAATTTGAAGAAAGTATCAAAAGAGATGGTTTTGAAATCGCAAATTGAATCTAGAAATCATGCAGCGGATCATGATAAATGCCGAACCGCCCAACAAAAGGGGGGGGGGGGGGGGAGGTGCATATCGCCGTTTAATGTCCAAAGCTGCTGCTCAATAAAGCATACACCGCCGTTTGTTTTAATGAGATATGACCAAAAGTAAACGAAACTTTGAAGTACTGTCAAAACATCAATAATTTAGCCTTCAGTGGCAGATTTATTGATAGTTAAAGTGTTAAATGCCATTGTCCTTATATCCAGATAAATTTTGTTTTTTGATTAGTCAGAATGCCTTGGACAAATAACCATGACAAAGGGTGCACCCATCATCCAAGGTATAAACGCCCACGAAACATCGGAGGTACATGGTTTAAACGAACGCTTTCCGAGTTTGCTCGCCTCGACTCCAAAATCGAACCTAAAAAAACTGAAAATATCATAAAATTTCCGACAATTCAATCATAAAAATAAGATAAGAGCAAATAATTCGTCCCCTGAGTTCTAATGTGTTCTATGTGCCAGTAGGCACATAGAACACATTGGAACCCAGGGAACGATATGTCAACAAAATACGGTTTACTCGTTTCTTTAACGACCCAAGAGATGTAACTCTATCTGTTGTCTTCTGTGATTATAAAAACAAAATAATTATCACAAATTTGGTCCAAGTGAATGTGGAGCTGAGAAATATGTCCACAATTTTTTTTCCACTATGTTTATATTGTGTTTCAAACGGGACAAAAACGTTATCTCCGCCAGCATGTATGGCATATGGAGATTTAATACTTGGATGTCTCATTTAAACACCTCGCCTGCTGCTCGGCTCGATGTTTAATAACCGACATCCAGGTATTAAATCTCAATATGCCATACATGTTGGCGGAGATAACTTATACTGTGAAACACTGCAGGGTTGGGGAGAATTACAATCCTTGTTATTACTACCAATCAATCGCAGTAGCCATTGTTTTAAACAAAACAACATATTGGCTTGTAGATGTGTGTTCTAATTGGTACACTACGCACTACGTCAATGTATCAGTTAAATGCTTGACGAAGGTGAGGACTGGCAGAAAGTGCAGACGTAAATTTTTATAGAAGGTGTCCCACACGAAGAAACAGAAGGCAGTGATGTCACTACGTAGTGATAAACAAGGCCGTAAAGTTGAAGAAAGTATTAAACGAGATGGTTTTGAAATCACAAATTGAATCTAGAAATTTAATTGGTACACACTACGCCAATCTATCAGTTAAATGCTTGACGAAGGTGAGGAATGGCCTCTCTATAACGCCACGTATACCCAGAAAAAAACAAAACAAAGCTGCACCTAAATTGTAACGACAAGATTTTTGTCAGTGATTATGTTCCCAAGATTTCAGACAGTAAGCTAAAACACTGGGCTACAAATTATAATCTTTAACACAAGGCTCCTTTCAGTACAGTGTCTAAATTACAGAGAGTAAAAGCGGATGGATCAAATTTAGAAAACCGCTGTGAAAAGTTTCAAATATGTACCTTTTATCACCATGGAGCTGTGCGTGTAACAAAATCTATGTTTTTAAAGAAAGAATGCAGAAATTGCAATGTTAAAACGTCAAAACCGTGGTATCTCGAGAAGACAAACGGGAAAAATTGCTATCTGACTGAGGGGTTAAGAATTGTCCCGAATCGCAAAATATTTTTATACATGGTTTCTGCTGGAACAGGGATATCCCAATTTCAAATAGGGTAATGGGGTTTGATAAAGGAGGGGATATTAAACGATATATGAAGATTGTGAACAAAACGCATGACTCTCATCTTTACTAGAATGTTTGGAAAGGAATGATTGTCCGAGGGATTATTTCATGTTTGTGATCATTGTAACAAATCTCATGAGTGTGGGTTAAGGTGTGTATTATTGGAAAGGAATGACTGTCCGACCGAGTATTTCATGTCTCTGATCGATGTAACAAATTTTACGAGTGTGCTGTAAGTTTGTAGAATTATTGGAATGGAATGATTGTCCGACCAAGTATTTCATGCTTCTGATCGGTGTAACAAATTCCATGAGTGTGGGTTAAGGTGGATAGAATTTATTTTTGGAATGGAATGATTGTCCGAGTGAGTACTTCATGTTTCTGATCGATGTAACAACTTTTATGAGTGTGGGTTAAGGTGGCTAGAATTTTTGGAATGGAATGATTGTCCGAACGAGTATTTCATGTTTGCGATAGATGGAGCAAATTTTATGAGTTGGGCTTAACCCTTTACCCAACGCAGACGATATCAAAATTTATTGTTTTAAATATCATTTTTTTTTAATTTTTCAACAAATTTCAACAAAACCATATCATGTGACCCCCTCGTTGGAACGAGCTCGACGAGCTCGTTCCAACGAGGGGTCACATGATATGGTTTTGTTGAAATTGTTTGAAAAATAATATTTTTTCAACTGCTGAATTTGCATATTACGCGGGCGGATGGAGCCGATTCGTTGGGTAAAGGGTTAAGAGGAAGAATAGTACATCAAATTTTGATCCGACGAAAAAGAAAATAAAAGAAGAAAAAATGGTTTTGATCGTTATAAGTCATTCCAATATCGTTGGATTACTTAATAATGGTTCAAATGTGAAGACCATTATGAAATGCCTGTGTTCTTTTTATAACAAAGATAATGTTCAATAACATAAAGCTTGTCAAACCATAAGTTATAATGTACATAATACATGGAGGATATCTACGCAATTTTTGTGAATATCGAGAATTATCTCATGTGGACCAGAAAGTGTTATTTTTCACGAGCGCTTGCACGAGTGAAAACTAATATTTTCAGGTGCATACAAATGAGATAATTCACGACATTCACAAAATGGCGTAGATTTTTATTTTATTTTATGCTACAGGTCATTTTACAGCGCAATATTCAGCCACTTAGACTACAAACTCGTACGTTTCATAACAATTCCAACGATCGGCTGATCATTCTTTCAAAGCGACGTTGTCGTCATGCGCCGATGCGTGACGACATTTGGGAAGTTACTAAGGGATATTTCTCAATGTCCATCAAATCGATGGATATCGAGAAATATCTCTTTGATAATCTGCGATAATTCACAGGCTGGCATGTAATAAATGTTTAATTCAAACCACAAGAGATAAAAGACAAATTAAATTGTTATGAAATTACGTTCAGTTACCACATTTAATAATCAAGAAATAACAGGTGCTGTTCACGTTTAACCATTAGTACATGTAGATGTTTATCCGTAAACCTTTGAATATTACAGATTAAGAACTGATATTTTTTCTGTCATGAGTGACTGTTTGTACAAAACTATTAACAAGTAGTGGTTATCAGGTTTTGTATCAGTTGCTTTTATGTCTTCGAGTATAAATAGAAATGGTGTCTTCGGTGTCAATAATTACTTAAGAAATAATTCAAGAAAATACTGAAATGGTCTACATCAGTGAGTAAAACAAGATGATTTTGAAATCGCAAATCCGAGAGTGTAGACAAATCCGTTTTGGAGGCAAACATTGAAAAGTATGATGTGTATTGTTATTATATTTTCATGATTTTCGAAAGGCGAATGTTAAAAAAAGGTTGAAAAGAAAAATGTAACCATAAAAACGCATGATTGAAACCCTTGAAATGCCAGATCCTTGGAATAGAATTTAATTGTTACATTTTCTGAACCACAATAAGTGTTAACATCATGGCGTTAACAATTATCGGACATTGTGGGAAAATGTTTCATTCCTTTCCTCGGCTATTCCTTTTGTGGTGTGTGTTATTATTACATTATTAACCCTTTACCTAACGTAACGGCCAAAACCGGCCAGGGTTTTTCTCAAAAATCTCCAATTAATTTTTATTATTTTTTTCATTTTTCGTCTCAAAAACATAGGTTATGACCCCTCGTTGGAACGAGCTCGTCGAGCTCGTTCCAACGAGGGGTCATAACCTATGTTTTTGAGACAAAAAATGAAAAAAAAATAGTTATTCAAGAATTATTTTTGCAAGTGTCGTCTGCTTTTCAGGTTAGGTAAAGGGTTAATATATGTCATGTTATATGGAGTTGGAGTGTGGCCAAATGGGGAGAGTACCCTGCGTGGTTTACGTCATATTGCCAGTATCTCACGTCTGATTTTCCAAATATTTTCACCCTTGTATTTGGGACAATTAAAATATCCTAGGGAGTGAAATTTACTTTTGACATTTACCCATACTCTTTTTTAAGTATTAACGTCAGAGTCTTGACAATTTTCGGATAAGGTGAAAAAAGGTGACATTTCTCTCCCCCCCTCCCCCCCCCACCCCCCCACCCCCCCCCCCCCCCCCCCCCCCGCCTCAGCGCTCAACTATTCCATTTAAACTGCGATATTATTATAATGCCATGTTATGTAATTTTGGGGATATAACTGTTAACAGAAGGAAGAGGACGTAGTTTACTTCATGTTTTCAATATGTGAAAGGTGGTTTGCATTTTTTCATTTCTGTTTTGGGGACCACGAGTACGTGGATTTCAAATTTGTGTAATGAAATTTAATTTTGGCGTTTTACAAATCTTAGTGGTTAAAGGATAAAACATCATTGTGTTAACTTTTTTCCGACAATTTTTTAAATAAAAGTGGCATTTCACTCTTCCTTTGTGGTCAGTGATATTATTATTGGCATGTGTTATGAATTTTGTGGTAGGATTGTCACCAGAAGGAAAAAAGCTCAAATTAACTTATTTATTTATTGGTGTTTAAGATCACATACTTATGCACAATGGCTAATCATGACAGTGCCAGTTTTACGGGTGGAGGAAGCCGGAGTACCCGGAGAAAACCACCGAGCTGTGACGAGCAGCTGCCAGCTTCCCAACATTGTAACTCCGCATTGCAGCATAGGCAGTGTTAGACTGGTTGACGACATGCGCACCATCGACGTGCAGGATACCTTAATACACGCCGTCATCGTGCACCAATGTGGACAATCGGGGTTAAGTGCCTTGCCCAAGGACACAACGCAGAAGTCCGAATCGATCGCACAGACGCTCACCCATCCGAGGATTAACCGGGTTCGACGTTGTTAACTTCGGTGATCTGACGAGAACCGGTTACCGCGACGCCACCCCCCTCCTCCCCCCCCCCACCCGTGTAGAGGGATAACATATATTGTATGTCAAACAAGATGCAAACCATATAGTACATCTTGTAACAAGCTGATTTAGAACCAGGTGATGAGTTTATTGGTGATTATTATATGTTTCCAAACCAAATTCCTTGAGATAGTTATACACGACAAGTCGACTAAACATTTTAATATTATTAGTTACACAGTTTGCTGGTGGCCTAATATGGTATATGGTATCAGTTAATTTCATATTGGACGAGAGCGAAGCCACCAACAATCTGTGTAACGAATATATCTTAACGACTGCTGCATCGATGCACAGAACTAATAACAACAGAGATCAAAATTAAATGAGAGATTTCTCACAATGTGTTCACGTGTCTTTGCCTTGTTACAATATATGGGAGAGTGCCTACAGGCACTCTCCCATACATTGTAACAAGGCCAATCCATTCATACCAAACACTTTCATTTCAAAGGTAACATGACACACATCCACAGAATATGAAGTCTTTTAAGTTGCCTAACCGGCACTTCAGACCGAATATGCGCTTCCAACACTCAATCTTTCAACTTGAAGCGTTTATCGACTGCCGCTATTTTGAATAATCAACGAACAAAGGGGAAATCACCAATAGCTGTCAGCGTACATTGATATTGACAGACAGTATATGGTTTTATATGCAGCCTGCATGTGACGTCTTTGAACCAATGAAATTCCAAGATACTTGTAGGAGGTAAGATTTTATTTAATCCAGTTATGTCACTATTAATGTAGAGTTTAACACTGTGCCAGTGGTACCGTATAATCAAATTCACCGCTAGATGGAATGGGAGGTGCAAAATTATTTATTACTATTATTATAAGAGGAATTAATCAATCTCACAAATTCACTTTTGTTAAAAAAGTGGTGGAATGTTAATAGCCGTTAGGAAATGTCACTCGTAATTTGAAAAAAATACACATGAAAATTGCACCTATGGAAGTAATTTATTTTATGTCAGAATGCTACCATAGTCTTTTTCTATTAAAAGGGAACTTTCATCAAACATATATTCAGAAACCTTAAAACAGTGAATGAAGTGTGAAGAACGAAGAGCCCTTACTGGAAAATTATTTGTTAAAAGGAAAAACAAATTTTCAATCAAAAATATGTTTTCGTGTCATTTGGATAACTCAGACCAGCTGTTGAATTTGTAACAAATATTACAAATAAGTTGATCAGTAAAATATGACGAAAACGTCAATTGCGCACTTTTACTTACCAAATGTTTGAATAAATTTAATACTATATAATATAAAAAGCTCAACGTCCTGGATTACAATCAAATCCTCAAGTTAAAAATACAGCACAATTTAGAAATAATGTGCAGTTTCAGACAATTCATAGTTATCAGAGTGCACGAAAACCATTATGTTCAGCGAAACCAACGAATGTTTCAAATGTCACGTAAAAGGGCATTACGACCAACATTAGTTTTGCATGAGTCAGAACAAAATGATTATCTTTACCATAAACATTTTAGAGAAAGCGTTGTAGTTTCTATGAGACATAAAGCAACTCCATTATTATCTACTTCAGCGTCTCATTCAAACATGCGTCTTGATGATTAGGCGATATTGTGGGTGATGGTGAAACCAAACAAGGTTTAGATGTAATTAATTTAATAAATGAGATCCTTGGACACTGAAAAGATTTTAAACGGAGAGGATTGGAATATTCACTTTTGGTTTAAAGTTATAAATATTCCCCAAGATTTAGATGGAAATTGTTAGCGTTGTTATGGATGCACAGGCAACAACCTCTCAAAGCCAGTAAATATCAGCGTTTTCCAAATGATAGTTAGTCCGACATTCGTTTATCTGCTATGCCAGGAGGCACGGTTGCACAGTAGGTAGAGGAGCAGACTGCAAGCAGAGAGGTCCTCGGTTCGAATCCGTCCTGCGGCAACCGCGTCGTGTCCTTGGGCAAGTCACGTACCCCCATTGCACACTTGGTAAATAATACATAAATAAATAAATAAAAATAATAAATAACACGTGAATGAGCAAACGGACGGTGTGGTGAAGAAACACTAAAGTCAATACCAAAGTATAAACTGATATAATACAGAATTTCTGATAGATGGGGCTCCTATTGAACCATTTATTAGTTGACTTGTCGTCCCCTGAGTTCCAATGTGTTCTATGTGCCAGTAGGCTGCCAGTAGGCTGCCAGTAGGCACATAGAATACATTGGAACTCAGGGGACGTTGTGATGCCACAGACAACATCCTAGTGGTGGTGGTTTATACAAAATATACAAAGCAGCCCATAGTGATTGTAAAGATAAATCCATGACATTCGATCAAGTAAAACACTAATTGACGTATTTCACCCACAAACGTTCATAACAGTACATTGGTGTGTAGTGGTGGTCCATGTGGGGACCAACAATATCAGGGAGAGAAGGTCAGTAAGTTTGGTGGAGTCATACAGAGGTTTAGTCAGCAAACTGCAAAGTAGGAATGCAAGTGTAGTTGTATCTGGGGTCCTTCCTGTCTTTGGAGGTGGGAACGAAGGGGATGTAATGATTTTGGCGCTGAATGAGGAGTTGGAGGACTACTGTGTTGACCTGGGAATGCCCTTTATCGACCATTGAGACACGTTTTGGGGCAAGGCGAGCATGTACACGTGTGACGGTTTCATCATAGCAGGGGGTGGGGGAGCGGGAATGGGGGGATAAAATTCTACGGGTAGCGAACCTTTGTTTGGAGAAGAACGGGGTGGGAAGCCAGGGGCAAGTATAAGAAGAGTGGACACAAATGGGGTGAACAAGAGCGAGGGGGACAGAACAAGTTTACCAAGGCTAGCGCCAGAAAACAATGGGACAGTAGGCGGAAGCCAATGAATCTCGATACCCTGAAAGTGGGTTATAGCAACATCCAGTGTCTCCACCGGAACGGAAAGTAAGTGAAATTGCTACACTGATCGAGGCAGAGGACTTTGATGTCATGTGCTTAAGCGAGACATGGGTAAGACACGGGAAACTGGTAGACCAAGTAAGGGGGTGCATGCGGATAGGTGTATGGCGAACAGAAGGCCAGAAAAAGAGGATTAAAACCGTCGCTGATCACAGACATGGAATATGTCAGCACCTCGGTTGAGGTATCGAAAGAAATTGGATTGATGATAAAGATCAATCTAAAAACAAAAGTATTGCCCTTGGGATTGTGTTCTGTGTGGTGGAGGGAAGCAAACCCGAGTGGATTGACTCGATATACTCAACACTAAGGTCCAATATCACAAGACCAGAAAACAGGGGTCTCGGTATAATTCTGATGGGTGCCTTTAATGGACACATAGATGATCAGGAAGAAAGCATAGAGAACGGGGTCAAGAAAGTGAACAGGAATGGAAGGAAGTTGTTGAACTTCACAACTGAGCTCGGGCTGAAGATTCTGAATATGAACGCGAAGTGTAAGGGGAAATGGATCTGGGTGAGGAACGACAGACAATCAATAATCGACTGTATTCTCACAGATACTAACTTACGAAGAGAGGTGATGTGGGTAGAAATGAAGAGGGTAAAATGGAGGTGGCTAATGATC
Source organism: Pictodentalium vernedei (assembly GCA_031216915.1). NCBI lineage: Eukaryota > Metazoa > Mollusca > Scaphopoda > Dentaliida > Dentaliidae > Pictodentalium > Pictodentalium vernedei. The sequence continues at coordinate 339,998,452 of CM062288.1, read as the reverse complement.
ACAACTTGATTACAGTGACGATCAGGGCCAAAAACCAAGTAAAAAGCAAATGTTTCAAGGAGAGTTGGGAACTCAAAAGGAATGCTGACTGGGCGAAGTTCGAAGAAAATTGAAACCAAAGCTTGCAACTGTACACAAGGGGCCAATGTAAAGAAGATGACCGACGCCATAGTTGCGATCATAGTGGAGGCAGTGAAGGAAAGTGTAGGAAAGATTAGGTTGCTAACACGGGAACTTGGGTACAGAGTTAACGAAGAACTGAAAAGGGTCATAAAGGGTAGACAATCTAAAAGTGCTGCATACATGAGAAGTAGAAAACCTAATGGTACGGAAAGCAATGAGGCCACAGTAGCAAAGGAAGAATACCAACAAGCACGAAATAAAGTAAATAAGATTAAAGACGACAATCGGAGAGAGCGAAATAGCAGTCTTATTAGGACGATAAGAACGACAGGGGTGGAGGGAGGTGGGGGTCGAGTTCGAACGTATTTGGGAAATGGGTGAATAAACTTAACAAAGGAAGTAACCCACAGAGTATTAAAGTGGATGGCAGAGTTACAGACGATCAAGATCAAATCGCATCAAAACTAGTCAAGCACTGGGAAAAGGTAAACGATAAGCGAAAGCGATGGGGCATGGGGAACCCACCGGAGTCCCCGAACCAGGTCGAGGAAAACTTATTAAACTTCGTGTGCAGCAAAATTAAAACCGGGGAGGCGCGAAAGGTGATCTCAAAATTAAGGAATGGAAAAGCGGGAGGGGGGGGGGGGGTGTACGGAATTCCTAACATGTTTATCACAAAAGGGGGGGGGGAACTCTTGGAAAACCTACCTGCCATATTAGAGGTCCCAAATGAGTGAAGATAAAGTAAAGTGACATTTATTCACAAAAAGGGGAAAAAGACGTTTTGGATAATTATCGAGGAATCTCTGTCAATAGCAGCATTGGAAACGTTTTCTGCAAAGTCCTGTATGGGAGATTAGAGGAGGTAATTGAGAAATTTTTTTGGGGGAGAGATAGATCCAGAATGGCTTCAGGAAGGGAAGGAGAGTTACCGACCATCTTTTCACACTATCCCAAATGAGAGAATCCGCGAAAGCAAAAAAGGAAAAAGATGTTTATGGACTTTTTGGATGTGAAAAAGGCATACGATTGAGTATGGAGGGAGGGTATGTGGCGACAGCTTGAAGCTCTGGGCTTGGGAGACGAGTTTGTTGGAATTTCGAAAGCATTATATAAAGATTACAGAGCGAACTTAGCCTGGGTAACATAACAGCAAAACGTGTGGCTATGGAGATACTCTTAAACAGGGGCGTATCTTTTCGCCAATTCTTTTTGCATTGTACATCAAAGGTTTTGGAGATTAACTCCTGCATAACAACGAGGTAGTAGCAGTTTGGGACTTGAAGATCCCAGGCCTATTTTTTGCAGACGATATGGTGCTAGTATCAGAAAGCGAAGAGGGGCTAACGAAAATGCTGGGAATTGTTGGGAAATATGGGAGCAAATGGAGAATCGAACTTAATGGAAGTAAGAGCAAAGTTATACCTGTGGGCCGCAAGGTGGAGCCCACTCGAAGGTGGAGAGTGCGGAGTTCTGTATTCCGGAAGATAGCAGCAAACTTCTTAGTGTAGAAGAGACAGGTGACTACGAGTATCTGGGGGTAAATATAAACATCACAGGAAGAGGCATCCACCAAAACCACACAAATAAGTTCATTCTGAAGGGGAGGCGAATCCTTAACCAAATGAAAATTATAGGGAGAAACAGTTTCAACAAGGTTTTCGTGGGGAAACCCATTTGGGAAATGGTGGGTCTGCCAGGTATAACATTTGGAACGGAAATGGTACCCCTAAACCAGACGGCTGAGAATAGCTTGGAAACCCCGAAGAACGATGCAGGCCGATGGATAACGGGGTCGAGTAATGCCGCAGCACTAGAAGAATTCAGGTGTGATCTTGGGTGGATGAGGAACAAGGACAGTATAGACTTATTGAAACTCGGTTATCTTAATTATTTGGTAAATCTCCCCGACAGCCGATGGTGTAAAGTAATGTTCCAGAGAAATATCAAGACAGGGTGGATAGTCCAAGTGAGGGAGCTTATTGAGAACCACTCATTGGAGATCTCGGACCTCGTCACTGGGGCAGACCAGGGTAAGAAAATCTTCAGAGAATGGGTGATGGGGGTCGTAACCTTAATTGGCGAGAGGAGGTCAAATCAAAAAGGTCTTTGGGTGGCCTGCGTGATAAAGAGAAGCCCGGTTTTGAAGAGTACTTTGATGGCACCTTTGGGGGAGGGGGGGGGGGGGTCACTGTTGTTCAAGCTAGCGAAGTCGCGGTCCCTGGGGCTGGGGGGGGGGGGGAATTGGGAAAAACAGTTAAAAGGAGTGCCAGATGTGTAATTTGAGCGTGGGGGAGACCCTGAAACGCTTTCTTCTAGAATGCCCAAAATACCAGTCTAAAAGAAAAAGATTCACTGGGAGTATAATGGGGAAGTGGGATGGGAGAATGAAGGACATGTGGTTAGTGAGAGATTCAAAGGAGAGGGTTAATATGCTAATCGGATAGATTGGGAAGAATTCGGCACAAGGGATGTCATCAAGCAGTTCGTCTCCGAGTGTTGGGACGAGAGAAGAAGCGAGGGAATAGGGAGGCAGTTGGGAGTACAGGGGTAACCAATGCCTTCTCACCCGAGAAGCGCGACAAATCAGCGGCCGGCCAAAGTGTTATTATTATTACAAAAATACTTTACAGTCTAGAATAACAGTTTCGATCATAGTAATCAAGAATCTCCTAACCCTGTAACTGAAGATTATAAAGAAGTATCTAGAGAGTATATGGAAAAATACAAAGAGAAAAAAATACAAGCCCGCGATACAGTATATATGTTCTAAAATATCCATGCGTACATTTGAAGAAAGTTCTTTATTACACATCCATTAAACTTTAAACCCTTGTATTCAACGGAATCGCCGCTATGATATAAATGATTCTGTATTCAACGGGTGATATACAAGCCGGAACTTTTTACTGCACCGTTTAGTTACGCTTCGAAAAGTTTCCAAAGTTCGCTCGCAATACAATCATCGACCGTCTGTCGCATAGTTTGAAAATGAAAACGTCCAAAGCAAAATAAAGTCGGTTCACAAAAAATTAGCCAAAAATGAGATAATATTTTTAAAAACCCAATCATTTCCAACCAGAACATTAACCCAGTCCCCGTTGCCGTCTCGTTTTGTGGATCCCATTATATCTAAATTGGTTAACTTTATTTCGGTAAATCTTCGTACACCTTGACATGCTTCGAACTTATTTTAAAAACGTTTCTCCCAGTTGTTTTGCAAATCTGCACATATTTGTACTTATATTTTTACTAACAGTTATAGCCACCAAATGCTTAGGCGCGAATGGGCACCAGCCTATTCACGCCTAACCATTTGGTGGCAATTACTGTTAGTAAACAGCGATAGGAATTTCAACAAACACTGGTTCCGAAAAGGTTGTTTTGATTTTTTTATCGATCCATATGATCAGTACAGCTTCAGTCAAAGCAAACTCTTCACCTTTGGGTTTAATTATCGGAATTAAAATTTGTTTATTTAAATGCATTTTAATGCATGGGTCGTGTAATAAACACAGAACGCGATAGCCCGGCCGCCAAACGCCATTTTTTTCACCAAACCATGTTTTGTTGTATTAAGTTTTTTTCTCAACGGTTTTTATTAGTTCAGACACCCATCTTACTAATTTTTCTTACTGGACAGCTGACAGCAGCATTGAGCATTTTTTTTAATTGGGCCTTAAAGTGAGGTACTGTTGAGGGGGTCGAAAATTAATGTGTAAATTACAGATCCGAATGATTATTTCATCTTAACGCACTATATAAGCACAAAACGTGATGTAATTGTGTTTCGATATAGTAACTACATCCACATTGGGTATTTGGTAGAAATTGAACGGATATTACACCGCTATTTATATCTATCAACGCTATTTATATCTAACAACGCTCTTTATATGTGAACGCGTTTGGAGATTACGTCATATAACTGTTCTTTCTCTTTGATTTCATAGAGCGAGGACGCATTATTGCAACTGCACAATTGTGTCTCACTACACACCTCATAAACTTACAATTTTGTTTCACCTTTTTTCACTAGCGTTTCTATTTCTTCAACTTCACTCGATACAGCATCAGGTTCGGGCGACCTTTGCTTTGAAACGACTTAGACTAACTCCGTCATGTCAGATGCTTGTTTTTTCTCACCCACGTTCGGTTGTGCTGAATCGAGGAGCAAAGGTCCTCTAATGAACGTGAAAGCAAAGCGATTTGAGAATATACTCAGGTGTAGTAGGATTTATAACGATGACTTACATATAGCTTTGCAACATGGGTACGATGCAGACCCAGATTTGACTCTGAGTTGCCATAAATACTGTGTTGAGAAGTATTTGCACCCGAAGAATGTGAAACAAGCAAGCATTGCCCATAGCACATTCCTAGATTCTGATGCTCCGCCCGAAAAACGACCCAAAAGTTCACATGACGAATTTACTTTCAGGCGTCATTGCCTATTTTGTGGTGATGACTACATAGTTGACCAGGATACGAAGAATCCTTCAATGTGGAGGCCCGCCTACCTGTTTCGCCAAATAGGCACACATACACCGCATATGTCAATTAGTGATGAAATAATTGGCATTTGTTGTCGTAGGAACGATAAATGGTCCGAAGAAGTAAAGTTTAGAGTGTGTGGTGCTGTCATCGACTTACATGCTGTCGATGCTCAGTACCATGCTGACTGTAGGTCGAAATTTACGAATCCAAAATTGGTAGAATCAGCTGGAAAACAGGAAACTGATCTTTCGTCACCACATAGTCAGGCCATACAATCTGTCATAGCTTACATGAAAAATGATACATCCCCCACGTGGAGTTCTGTCGAATTATTTGATCTTTATCTGCAATCTGGTGGGAATTACAATTCCCGTCGATCATTTGTGTCTGATCTAGTCGATAGCTGCGGAGATGACATTTTGGTGTTGTCTTCCCCGAGAATCGCCACCATTTTGGCAGACAAATCCAGAGCTGGCACCTTACTTAGGCACGTTAAAGACTCGGATGATGGCAATATTGACAGTTCCATAATGATTCTCAGTAAAGCAATTGGCAAAGGAATTAAAGATATGGATCATGACAAAGATAACTACGCCACTGATGTTAACAGCGAGAGCGTATCCTCGTTTGTAAGTGGTACACTTCTCACATTACTAAGTCGTTTAGCTCCACAGTCGGACCACACATTACCTGCTCTGATGATAGGAAACATAGTGACATCAGCGTTGTGTGGAAAATACACTCCGCTTCAAATTTCGTTGGCTACGCTGTTAAGAGATTCTAAAGAGTTGGTAAAAACCATGCATGATTTTGGTGTTACATGCTCATATGACGAGCTATTGAGATTCAAAAAATCTGCGGCAGCTCTGGCTGCAAAGAATGCAAATGATACGCCGATTTCGGATACCCACTATGGCCTCATACAAGTGGTTGTTGACAACTTTGATGCTGAAATTGCTTCTCAAAATGGGAAGCTAAGCACCCATTCATTGGCAATCGTGATGGCTCAAAAGGACAATAATGATTCCGTTGAGTTTCAGACGATTCCAAGATTGAAAAAGTCAGATATGACAAAACCAACAGAGTACGAATTGGATGTTGTGCGTTTCAATGGACCCAAACGACCCGACATGCCCGCGTCACATGTACGAAATACTGTTCCCCTTCTTTCAACATTGTGTCGCAGTGCAATGCCATTACGCAGCGCGATAGAACTTGACTTCGCATTTTTGAAAGATATGGTCAGTGACCAGAACTATCCGGAGTTCAATGGATATAACACCCGCATGACGAGAGACTCGGGTCAAGCAACGAACTCAAAAACGAACGCAGCATACCTCCTTCTAATAGACATGGCACCTGCTGATCCAGACATTATAATGACAGCTATGGAAAAGGCAGAGCAACTACCGTCAGATGCAGGACAGCCGTTCACTATATTTACTGCCGATCAGCAGTTATACAAGATAGCAGTTCAGGTGTTATGGTCTTACTCAGACAAATTCGCGGCATTTGTTCCTCGATTGGGTGGTATGCATTTGCTCATGAGTTTCACTGGTTCAGTTGGAACGCTCGTGGCCAATACTGGACTTTCAGATATACTTGAGTCAGTATTCGGAGGGGTTGAAAAGATGTTGACTGGGAAAAAGTTTCCAATGAATATGAGAGACATGCGTTTGTTATCAGAAAAACTTTTGCGAACAGCTTTCGAGAATAATGATTTGCAACGTGCAGATGATTTATTTGCATTGCTAGAAGAGAACGCCTGCAAAAGTCGCACGACAAAAATGTGGGTTGATGCTTTTTTGAAACCATGCTTTCTCATGATGTTGTACGAGCGGAGAGAGAAGGTGACTGGCTGACATCGAAGCTGTGAAAAGCATGCTTCCTTATTTCTTTGCTTCTAGTCATGCAAATTACGCAAGATATGGGCTTTACTATCTGCGGCAGATGCAAAATATGCCACCGGATATTTTATCTCATTTCTTGAAGGGTTAACATGTGGTGAGACACATACCTGGACTATGGAATGGCATATGGAGCGATATGTATTTCGAAACTACCTTTATGCGATATGGCCATGGCAAATCCGGTATAACAGGGATCACATTAAAGCCAGAAACACTAAAAACCTGGGCAATGAGTTTGCATGCATGTGGGAAGTTAATTACAGGTATATCAAATTTGCGAGAAGATCGAGATAATGACAAATTACAGATCGCACATAAGGAAGAGGCCCAGTGGCGTAGATAAGGGGGGGGGGGGGGCGGGGATTGGAGGCCCCCCCCCCCCCCCACCAGAAGTTTTGTCGGAAATTTTTTGGGACCATTTTTAGGCGAATTTATGCCTAATAACATTAAGATGCTGGCTTTGGGGATAAAAACATGCCGTTTTGGGTAAATTTTGGGTACAAAAACCAATTTTCAGTACATTTGCAGTAAACAACAGATTCTTTCTGTTTGTTTGGGTTTTTGTTGTTGTTACACTGTCGGAAAATTTTCGGTCTGTCGGAAAATTTTGGGCTTGCCCCTCCGCCAACGAAAAGCTATCTACGCCACTGAAGAGGCCAAGTCTAGAAATGCAAGTGATATGGGTCTGAGAACTATACTAGGAATGTGTATCGACCCATTGGATCCAAACGGACACACCGAGACCATAATTAAAATCGCAACTGGTAGGATAGGTCCAACGTCTGTCAATGTCGATAAGATTGTCAGCCTCGGAGTTCAGAAAATGACGGAATTTGAAGAGGCCTTACCGAGTGGATTTTAAGAGTCAATTTCGAAACCAGTACAAACTATGGCAATCTTGAAAAAGTCGCTGAAGGTTGGGGAGGTCAAAATATATGACACTAATCTCATTTATTCCAGAGTTATCGGACTTTTATGTAGTTCACGTGAATTAGATATCAAACATATCCTTTCCTTTGAACTGTCACCACTACCAACCGCCATATTTGATGAATCCGGGGATATGCGCGTGTGCACATCAAATCAGTATTGAAAGATAAAACAGTTGTTGAGAAACCAAAAAGAATGTCTGGTGTGGATAAGAAATCTGCAATTGTTTTCAATGGCTGTGCACTGCTCTGGATACCTCATTGGCCCTTGTCTACCAAAACTAGACCGGCAACTGTTCTTGACTTCATTACAACGTTTGAAGACAACATCAAACAGAAGTTGCGATCGAGTGATGTTGACAGATATGTTGACTACAGCACCAAGTGCGTGACAAGGGCACACAGAAAGGCCGATAGCTGCCGGGTGTTTCAACTTGTACCCACCTCCCTACTATCACCACAAAAACATATGCTGACCGTAGTGGAGAACAAAAAGCAAATGATCTCCATTATATGTGATCAACTCACCACGGGCAAAAGTTTTGCTGAGCAAAACACACGAACTCACAAACTTGTAATTACTGGCCAACATGATGTTCCAGTTGAGGTTGGTTGTGGATCGGTGACAGATAGAGTAGATATGGCAACTAGTCACGAGGAAGCTGACAACATTATCGTTCAACAGGCAATACTGTTTGCTGTAGTTGAATGTAATAACGCTGTGGTTGTTGCTGACGACACTGACGTCTATTTGTTGTTGCTGCATCACTACCTTGAACAACACTTGACGGTTGCAATGACTATGGAGTCACCAATCAATGGACGAGTGGCGATAGATATACCTGCCGCAGTTGATACACACACAAAAATTGTTCCTCAATTGCTCGCGGCTCACGCACTTTCCGGGTGCGATACTGTAGGGGGATACTTTGGTATCGGCAAAGGGCGTGTACTGAAGGTTCTGCAAACTGGTGGGGCACTGGAATCACTTGGTGAGAATAACGTGGAGATATCGGATGTTCTAGAAGAAGCCACCAAGTTCATATCATTATGCTATAGATCTCCTAAATCAACATCAATGTCCGATGCTCGTTTGTGCATATGGAGAACACGGATTGGGAACCCGACTGCAACATCTGCTCCTAAACTGTGCAGCCTACCACCCACAGCAGAGGCTTTTACTGAGAATGTCAAACGGGCCCACTTGCAAACGTATATATGGAAGCATGCCCTCCAACCTAACCCACCGCAGATGGACCCAACTGTATTTGGATTCGAGAAAGACGTGAATACAAAATCTTTGAACCTTGTGACAGTCGCGTCCAACGTCCAGCTAGCACCTGATGAAATACTGAAGATGATTAGGCGCACATGTTCGAGTAAAACGCCATGCAAATATTCGAGGTGTAAGTGTAATTCAGCAAACATGGCGTGTACCATTTTCTGTGCGTGCAGTGTTTCAGAGGACTGCTGCAATGAAAAGACATCGCTGGCAGTAATGCGTAGTGAAGAGTCGTTCTAAGGAACTACACAGTCATTCAACTTGATATTCACTGCCTCTTGTGTGGTCCTTATAAAGTACTTCACCAATGATATTTGCAAACATCTCTCTTGTTACAATTTCTCGTACATTTCTGTTCCCACCTCCGCTTTGGAGAGTTTAACACTACTGCTGAAAATAGAAAAATGTTACTAATTTTGGTAGCTATTTTGATTTTTTCTGGAAAATCTGGGGATAAGCTGACCCGCTTTGTGACCAACACAATCAGTTGGAAATGGCGTGCTGTACTGAATTATTTAGTAAAGATTTTTGACTTTCAATTTCAATATTTTCAGTGGTTTCGGCGGAAACTTGAATTTGGGGCCATCTTAGGTTTTGGCGGTTATAAGGAAATTGATCAACCCTGTCAGCTGCCCAGAAAAAGGAATCGCACGAGGAGACCATATAGTTATACGATATAGTGATACGATAATACTCCGAGGAAAAACCAGGTTAAGTGTATTGGCGACTGGACTATGGGCAGATGAGTGTAGACTGTAATTTCTTTGTTACTTTTCCAATTTTGGGGGCATTTTGGACGGCATATTGGGTTTCTCAAACAATTCCTTTGATCATATATAACAAAAGAGCATCACCCCATATGGCTAATTCATATCGGTAATCATGGTTGGACATTTCAAAATAATAGCGCCAAAAAGCCGCCTATATTTGTAAGAAATGATGATTTTTTTGCCATATTTGCGGCCATTTTGGACGCCATCTTGGGTTTTGAGAGAATATATTTCATATGATACATGAGAGTAACAGTAGGTTCATGAAAATGTGCCGATATGTGTATATACCTTATATTGTTTATACATATAATATCGGTTAATTCCGACGGACATAACATAATTCGCAACTTTTTTCGGATTGACTTGGTTATACCGGCGTTTATAAATAACTTGATACAGCGAGCAACAATCCACTTCTGGTGGATATTAGAGTGCCAGTGTGTGCAGAAATGGCCCCTCTGGTAAATAGAAATATATAAGCATGCGTATTTGTCAACTTCTTGGCAACAATATGAAGGATACGTGGTGAAATCTCAAAAAAAATGAGAAAAGTGTGACACATTGGCGGCCATTTTGGCCGCCATATTGGATTTTGGTAATCTTATTTTGGCCAATAAGTAACAATTATATATGTGTACGATGAATCAAGAAGAAAAATCTTCAAAATTCCATATTATCTTACCAAAATTTCCGATCCAAGTTATATGGTGATATTGTATTTTTTCATAGCGGCCACCTTGGCGGCCATTTTGGATTTTGTCGAATAAAAAAAAAAATGATCAACACTGTCAGCTGTCCAGTAAGAAAAATCTCATTAAGGAGACCCTATAGAATAATAGAATAATAATCCGCCGAGAAAAAATACTTAATACAACAAAACCAGCTTCAGTGCCTCGGCAGTCGGACTACGATGTGTGTTTGAATCGGTGGGTGTTTTACATAACTCGTTGGAATGGCGTACGGCTCTCGCGAAAAATGACTACGCCATTCCAACTCGTTATGTAAAACACCCACCGATTAAAACACACGTCGCGTTCTGTCTATTTATCAGATTTTACAAAGGTTTGCTATATGGGTATCGCTAAACTAAATATTTGAATAATCATCAGAAATGATGCAGTCTCTAAAAAACGGCCTTGGGAAAATATATTGTTTCAATAAACGTTTGAGACATGTTATTGACATCCTGAATTATTGTTGAATATTCCTCGTAAAAAGAAGGTGATTTGATGTTTTTTGCGACTAAAATATACAATTTACTTTTTGTGTGTTTTTGTGGGGAATTTCCTGAAAAATATGTGCAAGTGACCGATACTTCCCTTCGTATCATTTTTACTCCCTTATTTGTTGCATGTCCCCCCCGTCTTCGAGTCAGAAAACGTTGTCTGAAGGGCTATACTTGACCCTTTACCTAACGAATCGCCCGCATCCGCCCGCATCCGCCCGCGTAATATGCAAGTTCAGCAGTTGAAAAAATATTATATTTCAAAAAATTTCAACGAAACCATATCATGTTTGTCACTGTGTGATTCCCTAACGGATTATTTATTAGTGAGAGCAGACATTCTGCACCCTTCCTATTTTATTCCCATAGGAGTCATGCATAGTCACTCTGGACACAAGCGAGATCCTACAAGAACAGACCAATCCTACAGAAAGTGAAATAGATTATCACATCAGTGTCGATATCTCTCGTCGAGCTCGTTCCAACGAGGGGTCACATGTTATGGTTTTGTCAAAATTGTTTAAAAAATTAAAAAAAATGATATTTAAAATAATAAATTTTGATATCGTCTGCGTTGGGTAAAGGGTTAAAAAGATATTTGAATGCCAAAATTAAAGTGATGCGATCATATTTTTTTCGCCTGAACGTTATAATGGTGGCCCATGGGAAAATATTTAGTTCTGTGATACCTTCAAAGTTCAACACCCAATGACATGCAGTCAGAAAGTGATATCGACACTGATGTGATAATCTATTTCACTTCCTGTAGGATCGGTCTGTTCTTGTAGGATCTCGCTTGCGTCCAGAGTGACTGTGCATGACTCCTATGAGAATAAAATAGGAAGGGTTCAGAATGTCTGCTCTCACTAATAATCCGTTAGGGAATCACACAGTGACAAACATTTGACAAGATAGAACGAATCTAATGAGATGTCTGTTCGGAAACGACCAAGCTTCCTAAACAAGTCCCAGCGGTGAAATAGGTATCTTGTCACTTTGAAAAAAAACGGTCATCCCCATAAAAGTACGGCTTTTGATCCTTTACTGTTTGTGAAGATTGATGACTTGTGTAGCTTCACGTCTTCACAGTGACATGGCATTCCAACTGACAATAAAAAACTGGATCATAATGGGGCGAACGTCCCTATATTATTTCCATGCACCTCCGGCGCCCAAAACTTTGACTATAGTTGCACATATAATTATGAAGTGTCCACAGATAAATTGTTTCTGATATTACCCATCTATCTGTATTTATTATCGACTTTTTCATGTCATCTTCACAAATAGTGACTGGACATTTAACCACCCACTGGGTAGACCGCAATCTGCAGTTTTATTTTCTTCAGTCCAGAACTTGATCCCACGACAAGAAAATTTGCAGTTGACGAGCCGACTGGTAATCTCACAGGTCGTAGATAAGTATGATATTGTCTTCTTGCATCCACAAACTACGCTGACGTAGCGAGTTGGTATGCAGGAAAATATCCGTCTGGTGCGTGGCATTTACTAAGTGCGTATATTCCGGGTGCACTGTTCGGAGAAAATCGTAAATATATTCCAGAAAAAGATAAGGAGTGCAAAGTATCACCTAAAATCCGAATCAATCATTCCCGCAGTTGTTTGTAGTTGTGTGGTGATTCGAGGCTAACAATAACAACTATCAGACGAAAAGAAGAACTGCAGAGATTTCAAGACCCCAAGCCAAACTATCAAGTTAACAGACATTACAAAATTTATAGTGCTATTTAAGGCATTGCGAAAGGTATATTAAACTACAATAAGGAAGAGGAGGTATTGTATCAGAGAATCGAATCGAGATAAAATATGTTTTAAAATCTTGTTATGTCGTGAAAATTATTTAAAAATTAGAATGGCTTAACCCATTGAACCCCAGAGATCGCTTGTCTAGCGGACTCTGGTGTTCAAAGGGTTTAGCCATTCTAATTGACTTTTGAGTGAAGGTGTGGTGTAGACCAATCAATATTTTCAGCGTACAGCCCCAAGACTGCACGTTAAAAATATGAATTGGTCTACCCCCAAATAATGAAGATGGACTCTTCCAGTTGTTGTCATTGAACGGATATAGAAGATACCACTAGGGTTCAAAGGGTTAACATTGATTATATATCTATAATTCTTACTTACAGTTCATCAATCAACTGTCATCAAAAGATCTTTGAAAACAGAATGTTGTATTAATTTTACTAATCGAACCCATACACTTTATCTACTAATACGCTGTACGGAATGAACTGTTGACCATCAACAATCTTTGGATAGAATAATGAAACGTTTCACTTGAGGATGAATTGTGCGCTTCCAATATTGGCAGAGTAATTTCAGATATAGACAGAAGGCATTTATACATTTAAATAATCGTACTTATTTCTGTTTACAGCCAAGTCGGTCAGTTGACATGGCCCTACCGATCAAACTGATGTTTACGGCGATGTTGCGTCACATATTAATTGTTTATGTATTGTTCATACCCTGTGAAAGGCATATTTGTTATTCAGTCGATTATTTTTTGCGTCGCTCGACAAAGTACAAAAGACTTTTCAAACTGTTTTCCACTAATGAACTGAATTTCATCAGAATTAATTCATAGATTTTCAGCTTGGGATTGGAAGGATACTCTTGAAACAAAACCGTTTTGATTCCGTTTCAAACAAGTCTATTCCTTAGATCATTATATTTATGTCTGAAGAATAAGATTTTTCAGAAAACGCGTTATGTTATGCAAGTCTTCAAGCTGAATTACCGAATATTCATTTACCACAGTCTGCCACCCATAGATTCTTATCTATCTATATATATATATATATATATATATATATTTACACTTCATCAAATATTTTATATAATTTCGTCAATTTGCCGTCACGCTCCGAAGGTTACTTCCTTCAAAGCGGCTTTCATTGTTGACTAATTCTAATTCCGTAACGTTAAGTGCCGTACCAATGTGTATAGCGTCATGGGAACGTAAAATTTAGCGTCACGTTTATCCTAATTGTTAAATGGGAATTATAAAATTGATCGAGATGCGCGTACGTCTTACAGGTCGATTTTTTATTTAGCAAGTGGCCGCCTAGCTCCTAATCACGAACCCATGTATAAAATCGCCGTTTCATATCTTCCTTGAGTGGCAACAAGTAAAGATATGTTCTGCATTTCACGTTGTTCACTCTATTCAAGTGTAAATTATGGACAAAGAATACCGTATCATATCTTCCTTGGGTGGTAACAAGTGAAGATATATTCCGCGTTATTACGCGCAAAATTTGTTCTCGGCTTTAGAATTACGAGCATTCAATCATTTATCTCAACCTCGCCCTGGTAACAGAGGAACAAGCGAGTTCGAATACAATATTCACGCATTCATCCATTCCTTGACCCGAATTGTTCAAACGCTTTGTTCTCCATATTTAAGTGTATTGCTTGCAAAATCACCGTATCATATTTCCCTTGGGTGGTAGCGTGTAAAGATATGTTCCCCTTTTCATGTTGTTCCCCGTATCCGAGTCTATTGCGCGCACAATAACCGTATCATATCTTCTTTGGGTAGCAACAAGTAAAGATATGTTCCGCGCTTCACTTTGCTCTTTGTATTAAAGTGTAAATTATGCAAAAATACCGTATAATATCTTCCATGGGTGGCAACAAGTAAAGATATGTTCCGCGTTATTACGCAAAAAGCAAATATGAATTACACACTATTGCTAAAACATCACCCTGGTAACAGAGGCAGAGGCAAGTTAGTTCGTATACCGTATTCACATATCCAACCACTCCTTGGCCAGAATCATTCAAAAGCACGCCTCCATATCCCCGTCCCAATACCCAATCTGAGTCAATCAGACAGCAGTACAGCTGATGAAAAATAGAATCTTTTTATACCTTCCTTGCGTAGTATTAAAGCCCCCCCCCCCCCCCCCCCCCCCGTCCGATCCATCCAGTATGCGTAAATGTCTTGTCCACCCTCACTATTGCAGCATATATATGCCCCCACCACTGATCTGAGTGCAGCTCCTGCTATAATATCTACATTGACAATTGTAGGCTAGGGTTCTATGCACCCCCATCCAATCCCCACTACCCCCACCCCACGTACGCATGATGTACGCATTCACATATACACAATGATCATAATCTCACAACATATACATGCTATGTTCAACACCAACACGCCTTTAGGTGTAATTGCTCTATACACTAATTTATACCCCCTCCCCCCCTCCCCATTCAGCAAGTTTATAAATGAGAATATTTGGAATCATTCTTGTCTATTGAGCCCATTGGGTTCTAGTGTTTGAATTGTGTTAATCCAAAATGCTTCACGACCCCCTCCTGTAAGCTGTATTTTGTTAATTAACTTGTTCAATCCCAATAATCTTAAAATTGTTTATACTATGGCTTTTGGTCAGAAAATGATGCGGTATCGGTTCATTCATAACCTCAAGTTTTATTCTACTCAGATGGTTTTACATTCTCTCATACAATTTTGTCCCCGTCTCTCCCACGAACATAACTTCATTGCACTTGTCGCAGAGAATCCCATACATCACATATCACATTCCTGGACATGTAGATGATTGTTTTGCCTATGTTGTAGGCCGTTCCGTTCCGTTCTTGTCTGCGAATTGTATTGTTTGGAGCATAAACCCACAGATTGCACAATTTCTCTCGCATCTATCAGTTCCCGTCCCTTGGTTGTTGAACATTTTATTATGCTTGCTATGGACTATAATATCTCCCAAAGTTTTCACACTGAATATATCATGTACAAATCACAATACAGAAATCAAACCAATAAGTTTGAGACCAACAAGTTTACTTAATTATACCAGCAGGGAGGGGCATAGCCGGATTGACTGTCTTCCTGCCTTCCCCTGGGTGAGGGAGAAAGAGAGTAAGAGGTAGGTAGATAGGAACAGGTATGTAGAAGAAAGTACAGAAAGAAAAGGAAGGAATATCTAGATCGAAAAGAGAAAAAATAAAATAAAATTGTAATGCAACATCATGAAGTGCAATTATTGTTTCTTTTTAAAATAAATCGACAATTGCATTTGCAAATGGTGAAATGGTGTGTGTGGTGGAAGGAACCTATTGGGCTGGCCGCTACAGGCTCGGCTCATCCTCTGCATTTAATACCGTAAGGTGCCAAATCAAGGAGCAGACTGGTCGTGTACAGCTCATTTATCAAATGCAAGGATCAGGCGGAACCCGATGGCGGCAGCCAGGACGGGAATACAAGACAAAGTTACATTGGAAATGAAAATTAGTAATCTATATATGCGAGCCGTGTCAGCAAACCTTGTCAAACGTTTTGCAATATCATGTTGGTGTTAGCTTTTACGGGACTCTGTGGCTTAAAGAGGGGGCTACCGGTCGTCTGGTGATGCCTCGGAATGGAAGTATACTAGACAGCACAATCCGGGCAGTAAGGATTTGAGCAATGTATATCATTGCAGTACGAGGAAAAGAGCTATGAAATTAACCTTTGCTTGAACTCTTTTCTATTGTTAATTGATCTGGTGCCTAGATCTACTTCATTCCATAGTTTAGGGAATGCAAAAGAGAGGCAGATTTTCCAAGGTTTTTGTCCTAGTTCTGCATTTATGCAAGAAGCCGACTTGGCGTGTTATTATATTAGTTTGATTATTTACAGTGGAAAAGAAATTCACAAAGGATGCCGGAAGATTCCCATTATGCCAATCAAACAAGAATAGGTAAGCTTGCAGGTTATATATATCTTTTATCTTCAGAATACCATCTTTGATAAACAGTGGGACGGTATGAGCACTATATTTCTTATTATTAATGATTGGAATCGACCGTTTCTGAAGTAGTTTAGAAAGTCGAAGGCATGCTTTTGAGGCTCCCCATACTGCAGTTCCGTAGATGAAGTGACTTTGTATCAATCTGAAATATAGGCTTCTCATGACTCTATGCGGGAGAATTTTCTTAACTCTATTGAGACTGAAATTGGCAAGAGCAACTTGCGAGCAAATTTGAAATACATGTGCATTATAAGAAAGATTTTCTTCAATATTTATGCCAAGGAATTTACCGATTTCTCATTTTGTCTATTACCGACCTTGTCGATAATCTGATTATTTATTCGTATATCCTCGTGGATGTAGTTGGGTTCTATATGGGTTGGATTGATAAGTATAAATTTTGTTTTCTTGGGGTTCAGAACTAGGTAGTTGGCAGCGTATCAATCAAATATCTTGTGTAATTTCTGATTGAATTCTGAAACCAGCGGTTCCATCTCCGCCCCGGATTTGTATCTTGTGGTGTCATCCGCATAAGATAAGAGGTTTAGGGTTTAGAATTTTGCATATCATTTAGGTAAAGAAGGGACAATATGGGGCCCAATATCGAACTTTGTGGAACACCACATGCTATTTCAGATAAACGGGATTTACTCTCGCCAAACGAAACATATTGCGATCTGTTTTGAAGATAGCTTTTGAACCAGTTGTGAGCGTTACCTCTTATACCATAATACTATATTTTTTGATAGTATCACATGGTTTATTTTTATGGTATCAAAGGCTTTTGATAAGTTCAGGAATAACGCTATAGTAGTGTCTTTAGTAGGTTTATTGTTTTCTGTGGCTATGTATTTTAACAATTGCATACCAGGATGTAATGTACTATGATCTTTCCTGAATCCGTATTGATGTGAAAAAAGACATCAAATTTATTTAGAAAGTTTATGAATCTTACAAGCATAAGTTTTTGTAGAATTTTAGAAAAAACAGGTAGAATACTGATTAGTCTATAATTCGTAAAAATCCTTTCACCACCTGATTTGAAGACGGGTATTACCTTGGCGATTTCCATGCTGTCCGGAACTATTCCCTGACTGAATGAATTATTCATAATATGAGCGAGTGGCATTGCAATAAAATTTATTGAATGCTTAAGGATGCTAAATGAAACGTTTTCACAGTCTTATAATAAAAATAATAATAATTTTCAGCCTAAAATCCACAAAATGTGTTATTTGGCTTTACACACAAAAAAGGGAAATGATTTCTTATCTACATATTGGTGCAGAAAGCTTGTTTGTAGAGATGCCTTTTCAAAGATTTCTAAGATGGTAGAATGCAGCATGACAGACCTGCTGGATGAGTTGGTCAACTGCCAACGACTAATCGAGGCAATAACCCAGGTTACGAACGGTAGCCGATGGTATACTGCTATTTCCTTCTATTGGTAACGGAAGTATTGGAATTTTGCCTAATTGGTGAGGTAAGCCGATGTAAATAACCTCCGTTTTGTCTGCATTTAACTTTAAAAAGTTATTGGTCATCCAATCTTTGGTGTCCGCCACACATTCTTCTAGTCGATGACATGCAAATGCTTCATTATCCGGTTTAAAATGGATGTGTAGCTGGGTGTCATCGGCATAGAAGTGAAATTGTAGGACATGGCTGCGGATGATATCACCCAAGGGAAGAACATAAATTACATACAATAGAGGGCCCAGAACGGACCCTTGGGGAACATCATACTGAAGATTGAACTCTGTGGAGGTTGACTCGTTAATGAGTATACTTTGGGTACGGCCTGTTAGGTAGGAAGAGAACCACTGTAGAGCTCTACCCGAAATTCCTATTCTGTGTTCTAACCTATCTATGAGCATATTGTGGTCGATGGTGTCGAAGGCAGTACTCAGGTCGAGTAATACTAAGCAGGAGACAAGATGTTTATCCATCGACATTAGAATGTCGTTCTGCACTCTGAGTAAGGCAGTCTCTGTGCTGCACTTAGGTTTATAGGCGGACTGGAGAACCTCTGAAGGTTCATACTGGGAAAGATGAGAATTCAACTGAAGAGCAACCGCGCGTTCAACAATCTTAGATAAAAACGAAAGGCTGCAGACAGGGCGTCGTCTGAGTGCTAAAATGTTCTATGTCCCACAGGGACATAGAACAATCTAGAACTCAGGCGACGAGGGCGGTAATTCTTCAATATTTCCGGGTCAAGCCCGGGTTTTTTAAGTAATGAGGTAACAAGTGCCTGCTTCATATTGGTGGGGAAGACACCTGATGTAAGAGATGAGTTTACAATTTCTAATATCCATGGTGCAATATCTGATAGGCAAGATTTCAACAGCCAGGTTGGGATTACATCTAATTTGCAATGTTTGGTGGAGGAATTCGTTATTAAATTCTTGAGACTTACAAGTGTTATAGGCTGGAAGGAATCCAAACACACGTGGTCTGTCGAAGCCCTAAACACAATGGGTTGTGGGTTGGGGCTGACATTCAGTCCAGCTCCGACGGCGAATGCATTCGATTTTGTCAGCGAAAAATGTAGAGAACCGCTCCGCCAGATCAGAAGCAGAGGAGTGATCTGGGAGGACGGTTTCCTTTTCTCGGTGCAGTCGCTTGTCGAGTACTGTTGAAAGAACATTTGGTTTTTTTAAATTGTTTTTAACAATTTGAGAAAAGTAGGTCTTCTTGGCCAAATGTATTAGTTCGTTGACAAGGTTCCGTTGTCTAACGTACATCTTCCTGTGAATGGAGAGCTTGGATTGTCGCCCTTGCAATAAGAATTTTCGTCGCAGAGATTTCGCCTGTCGTATCTCGTCTGAAAACCAAGGCATATTTGAGCGAATTGTAAAAGTTCGATTCTGAATGGGCGCGAACTTGTCGATGACGATCGACATGTTGGAAGTGAAGACGCTCAACATTCCATCCGGTGGTTTCTGGGTATCGATTGACATGAAAGATGAATTAATCTCTTCTGAGTGTTGTTCACAGTTAATATTCCGATATTTCCTGTATGAAACTTTCTTCCGCAGTGGCATTGGGCGGGGCAATTTAAGTTGCAACTGAACAAGAAAATGATCAGAGATGGCTATGTCAATAACGTTGATATTGTGAACCAGTTGGGTTTCGGACTCCCTCGTTATGACAAGGTCTAATGTGTGGCCGTCTTTATGAGTCAGACACTCCACATGCTGCACAAGATTCATTGAGGTTAATGTATCTCTGAATTTACAGGCAGCCATGTCATTTTCATTGTCGACATGAAAATTGAAATGATTTGAATGTTTGTGCAGGTAGGCGCTTGATTTTAAGTGAGCTCTCGAATAAAATTCCAACCCCTCCACCTCTCTGAGTTGGACGTGGGTTGTGGATGAAACTTTTGCCTCGTTGCTGCAATTCACCAACAGCGTGGGTGTTCTCGACGGACAATCAAGTCTCAGTTATTAAAGCAAGAGATGTGGTATTATCGTCCATAATGTCAAGAACAGTATCAGTTTTATTCATTATAGATCTCGTGTTGATCAGACAGAAATTAAAGTCAAAGTTGGATTCCTTGGGTTCTTTAATTAATTCAACAAGCGATAGGTTTTTACTATCGACACACTTGGGCTTTCGTGTTTTGTATCGTGGGCGTCCGCCCTTCCTATTTCTTCGTCGACGTACTATTCCAAGAGATTTTATTCTGGCAATAACAGCATTGCTGAGAAGAGATTGTGGATGAACACGGGCACCTGCATATTTGATACATGATGGGTGAAACGCACGTAACGTTTCTGGAGCGTATCGGAGCTGGTTTGTGCTGATCACACACGATCTATTCATAAAGAGTTCACCGCCATTTGTAGTGTGACTTGTGAGAAACACATCCATTCTCGTTACGGAAATTCTGTCGTGAGTGATATTCACGATTGATAATAACACAATAGATATCAATGTAAATGTTAGAATTCTGTGAAAAATGTAATAATTACCGCACCAAAAACAACGTTCTGAGATTCTTGGAGACTTCACAAACATTATGTAGTATTTTTTAAATTCACACAGGAACAACGTTTGAGAAAATATGTATATTAATAAAAGCGAAGAAACAGTGCTACCTACACACAGGCGCACAATATTAATCTTGGCTTAACCCTTTACCTAACCTGAAAAGCAGACGACACTTGCAAAAATAATTCTTGAATAACTCATTTTTTGTCTCAAAAACATAGGTTATGACCCCTCGTTGGAACGAGCTTTAGAATTCACTGAATTTACAGTATCTGTTATATCAAAAGGGGACGTAGGTGTGATGAACAAGTTTTCCTGTAAGCTAGCATTCGGGAACTCTTCAACTGATTTCTGAGGATTTAATGTTTGATTACCTATATTTGCAAAGAAATTAATGAATTTTTGCGCAATGTCTTCTCTTTGTCACCAAGACTGAAAAAGTGGGGTATAGTACTTTTACCTTTATTCCTATTAAGCGCGTTATTTAGTACTTGCGATGTTTTCCGCATGTCATTCTTGTTTTCTGTGAGGATGTTGTCATAGTACATAGCTTTGCTCTTTTTTTAATTCTATTAAATAGTCGGCAGTAATTTTTGTAATTCCGTACATTGACTTCTGTTGGGGATCTTAACTTCTTGTTGAAGATTTTATTCTTATTGTTGGCTGAGATTAAAGTCATTTTGTTATCCATGGCTGTCGTTTTATAAATTTATTATTTGGCCTAATGCTCTTCAGGGGAAAGGCTGTTTCAAAAGCATTCAAGTACAAATCGAGGAAATTCTTGTAGGCTATTTTTGGACTGTGAGATTCCATAACTGTGGAAAAATCACACTGGGACAGTAGCGACTTGAAGTGTTCAATACTTGTAGAATTTATATTTCTTGTGAGGATCGGTTTCGAATTTTCAGGCGGTGGATTTAATAATCCAATATAAAAAGTCCCAAAGTGGTCAGACAGGTCGGTAAGAAATATTCCAAATTTCAAACAATTAGGTTTACAATGTTGGAAGAAATGTGATCGATGGGGGTGGCGCATCGATCCGTTTCTCTGGTTGGTTTGGTAATAACAGGTGGGAACCCTGCACTGAAATCAAATCAATACAAAAGTCTGTTTTGGAATGGGATCCTACTTTTAAGAGGTCGATGTTGAGATTGCCCATAATTACGGCTGTTTTCTTTTCCTTATTGTTTATACCAGTTATGTAATTAATTTTTGATAGAAATAGATCTATATTTGCTTTGGGTGCAGTATTTAGCCTGTAGATTACGCCAACTATTCTCGATAAGTGTTTAAAATTTAATTCAACAAATATAGACTCAAAGACGTGTGGTATGAAGATGGAGAGATCTTGACGAAAACTGAAGATAATATCATTTTTTATGAACACCAACTCCTCCGCGCTCATCGTCGTCACTAGATCGCGTATTTTTCAGTAATGGATGGTAACGTTCAAGAATATAACATGTATAAATATAACATGTGTTTGAGGGATTTGAAAGACTTCCTAAAAACCGATGACATCCAATAAGTTCTCTTCGTCATTTAGATCTGAAAGCAAGTGGGGTGGAGGTTCCTAGTGCACATTGAGAGTCACTGGGAAGGAAATATTTGCTTCCAATATTGTTAAATATAAAAGGAGAGGCGTTGCCTTCTAATTTTACCCCTGTTTTATCATTTAGTAGATTTCTAAAATCATATTCAGGATTGGTCTGGATCTCGTCCAGCGTGATTCTACCCGCCATGATAACCATATCGCCCACCAACACTACCATCGCAGAAGCACGGTAGAGTGGCCTCTACGGTAGGTACTTCATGATATGGAACATGTTTTATAGTTGACTTTGAAAAATATAATAATGCAATGAATGTAATAACACCGTTCTAGCCAAATAAAACTTCTTGGTACAATATTGCATAAAAAAAGAATAAAAAATGAGTAATAAGGAATGGTATGTACAATGAATTTCTAGCATTCAGGAAAGATGGGAGAGTTTATTAATCTCTGGTTCTGTTTCTAAAATTAAATATACACTGCACCCATTAGGGTACTTCCAAGCAAGAAAGCCAATTAGGGGATAACTATGTTGTATTTGATTGTTTGGGGCCGTAAACGATGGTTTTACTGTCGCAAATTGAGGTTTGCCGGTGACGCGTTAGCGGAGCCGGTCAAACGGATATTTGCGACAGTAAAGCCATCGTTTACGGCCCCAAACAATCAAATACAACATAGTTATCCCCATTCTAATATAATTCGGCTGAAAACTGAGATAGTATTTGATCTCCCAACTATAAAACAACGCCTTCTTGAAGACAACAATTTAAATCTAAAAATACTGCCTTCGTGACGTCATTTGGGAGTTCCGAACAAAATCACGAATTTTATTTTACGCTCCCACTATACAAATGGTTCCAAACGTTTTAGTCATTTTATCACCAACAACAAAATATATTTATATTTGTACTGACGACATTCATCATGTTTGAATGTTTGTGACAATCTGAAAACGAAATACGCCGGCTGCTTTCCCTGTTCAAAGTTTAGAGTTCACATTCTGATTTTTCAGTCTGAGTCGGAAAGCACTCAACGATTTACCATAAAAGTTAAAAAAATTGAGATCTTTGATTGGAAGCCCTTGTTTAACCTTAATAATTACTTATGGTTACAGAACAGTTGTTCACTTTAAACTGTTTCTGGGAAGTCATATCTGGTGGAATTGGGCTACTGGTAATGACATAATTGTTGCATAACGAATAGTTCACCTCCGAGTCTCTCAGGCTCAGTGCCGTGGTGAACGCGTTTCTGCAGTTGTACATATTGGTGCCACGAACGCAAGTGACAAATTAGAAAATAAAAAAAAAACACTTGCACTTTAAGTCGATGTTATAATATCGCTAGCGGATCGGTCAGAAATTTTTTGGCCTTGGACAATTAAAATTTTTTATTGCCAGTTTCCGAATTTTGGTTTTCTATTTCGCACATAGCGTCCATAAATTCTTCATCGTACGAAAAATTGCTATTTATAAATTATCAGAATATCACTGACTGGTTCCACACGGTTGTTGTTAAGCCTGTCGGAATCAGTTTTTTCAACTCTCATCTCATTACTCAGCTGTCTCTGCCAAACCTCTTCCACATTAATATTAAACTTTCCAACTTCATCCATATTAATTACAGTTAATTACAATAAAAATAGAAAACATTTTTATTTTACAGAAAGTCAACGCGTTCACAGCGTTTGTTTACCTTGGATATGGTAGGCAAGGACTCTAAATGGAACGAAAATAGAACGCCCACGAATACATCTTGACTTTCCTGAAAGAGTTTTTGAATACATAAAATTTGCGACAGGTTACGCCGATTTTACTGTCGCAAATTTTATTGATTAACCAATCAAATCTCGAGCTTTATTGTACTTGTATTAGAATTCCAATTTAACCCTTTGAGACTTTAATTATTCTGACGTTTAAACGTCACTGGGAGTTCAGTTTCTTCGTCGGAAAGTACAAATAACAAGATATTTTTCTCATTAGCGATTATCTGGTTCAGGGCTAGATTTTTTTTTGTTGGTCCAAATTTGTTATTCAAAACTTGGTTTATTAAAAATTATTGGAGAGTGCCCATAGGCACTCTCCAGTAATTTGTAATAAAATAAATTTACATAAACAAAATATTATTTGTGTTTGACTGAATATGAAATATAAGCAAGAAAAGTGTTAGCTTTTGCTCTGGTATCCACATTTTTTGAAAGCCCTGAGAGTGGCTTCTGCACTCAATCAGTAAAGAAGTCTCGACAGGAGGACTATATTAGTATTTTAAGATGCGATAACATTTGGCTCAATTGGTTGTTACTGAGAACTTTTCGGGAGAAAATAGGAATTGAGGTTTAAACTTTAAAAGATCGAAAAATGAATAACGAAACAAATGACCACCAAATAACAACACACTGTTTGATTTCGTACATCATAAGACGTACAAAAGTATCAAACCATTAAGCATTTTCATCTATGTGGGCCTACTTTTTCATTATTAAATTTCCCAGATTGACTACCAAGACGGTTGCTGCTTTGAGTGAACGAGCACTAGTTAAAATGAACAAATACAGATTTTTTTCGTTCATTTAATTACTGAGGGTCTCAGGTAGTTAAATGAATGGAAAAAATCTGCCTTTTTTCATTCTGGCCTTAATTATTGATAATGCCGGTCGGGAAGTCACGCACCGATATCATGGTTGAAGAATCCACGCAAAACAACGAGAATACCCTGCACACAGCTATTAGATGCATTCAGCTGGAGCAGGCTGGTTGTTTTCTTCATCGTGTGACGGTGACCGACAATAGGAGGTTGCGTCATTGTAGATACAGGAGGAAATTACGTTTCACGATTTTTCAGGAATCGGATAAACATCGATTATTTGATAAATCTCAGGTCGCCCAAACCCCCAGAGGCACCGAGAACGATTCGCCATCCATTTCTTACCAGCCCTCCGTCACCTCTGTTGCAAAAAGATTACTTTGGAACAGTGTTTTAATGTGTACTTCAGAGTGAGGGAGAGGAGAGAGACTTTCATCATCATTGTGGCGATTCAGTAAGTGTTTTTTTTTAATTAAGTTGTAGAAGTGGACGAGCCCAGGTCGGTCTATAGCATTAATGAGCGCGGGTAACGTTGCAGTCAAGCATAAGGAGGCATAGTACTGAGATCCCAATTTTACCAGCACCGGCATCATGCTCTACCACAAGGCTTAAACAATAAGGAAACTGAGAGTTATACAAAAATAACTATTTCTCGAGCGTCCCTAATTTTAATTACTTTACGCGTGTATTCACTGGATTATCTATGGCCCCAGATAGCGTGAACCCTTTACCCAAAGCAGACGATTTCAAAATTTATTATTTTAAATATCATTTTTTAATTTTTTTTTCAAAAAACGTCAACAAAACCATATTATGTGACCCCTCTTTGGAACGAGCTCGATGGCGTCGTTCCAAAGAGGGGTCACATGATATGGTTTTGTTGAAATGTCTCGAAAAGTAATATTTTTTTCAGCTGCTGAATTTGTATATTTCGCGGGCGGCTGCGGGCGATTCGTTGGGTAAAGGGTTAAAATGAAGCAATTAAGTGGTTCTCGTACCATTCAGTGGGGCTAAGCCTCAGTACTGTCTTTCATTTAAAACATTCACGCTTCTACACCGGCAACGGAAAGCTAACCCGAAACGAGGCGACTACATTCTAACATTTTTTTTGCTGGGTCGGGGGGGGGGGGTGGGTGGGGAGGGGGTTATAGCCAAATAGATAGGGAGTATTTTACTTTTTTGCATAGTAATAGATTAGTTATTATTTGTTTGGGAATGTCTGTCGACATTCCCGAACAGAATGCAACCTTGCAGTTTTATGGTAGTTTGTTAGCAAGCTACCAACAATTCTAATATATTTTCCACCACCTAGAAACCATTAGATAGTATTTGATCTACTGTAGTAATACCATTACTGTATAAAACTAGAAATGCTTGTTATGAGAGGGAACAGGGCGGGAAGGTTTTATAAAGGTAGGTAACACATTTATTTGAGGTTCATGGGGTACGATGTTATAAGGGGAGGTAACAAGGAACTAGAATTTCTCATAGATAAAAACCAAACACAGGAGCTTTAACCACTGTCCCCTGACTTAAAAACCACAAGAGACTATTTAATCCAAGGGATGATACTAATACATTAAAAGGCTTGGGGAGGCTTGTTATGGATGAAAATAGGGTGGAGAAGGGAGGATACAGGTAGATATACAAGACTATTTGAGGTATACGGGGTGCAGGTAGAGGTGGTAACGTAAAGTAACGAAGAACTAGAATTCCCATACGTGATTTCCAGCACATCCATGGGGTTAAATTGCAACACTCAACCGGTTAATGGGAGCTTTTCGGAGATTTGATAGGTTGAATATTATTGGAAACTAGGGTCCTGCGAATATTCGAGATTCCATTCGATATCGATACCATACGTATGCTTCGAGATCGATCCCGAATCAGTCTCAGGATTCGATTTTTTCGAATCTCTCGTATTAACTTCAATTTGTTACATTTCCAACAAAATTGACAATGTTTAATTGTTAGGTAAGGTGTGAATTTGGCCCAGAACATTATCCATAGTTTTGGTTTTTGAAGGCGTAACTTATTACTATTCACGTTCTTAAGAACGTGAATAGTAACAAGTTAGGCCTTCAAAAACTAAAACTATGGACAATAGGCCTAGCTGTTTCAGCGACGGTGTTACAGAGAATATTTAGTTATTGGTGTTTAAGGTGTTCACTCCGTCGCGTTAGGGTCATCACAGTGTTCCGTAACTTCCGTTTGATGCAATATGAAATGACTTGTCTATTAAGATTCGATTCGGGATTCGATTCAATGTCGATATCAGAGACACGATTCGATTCGAGATTCGATTAGAAAAGAAATTTGTGATTCGCAGATCCCTATTGGAAACTACTTTTGCTATTTTTGTTCATCATTGGTTGTTTATTACAGTATAATTGAGAGAACTTTGCACTCTGAATTCTGAAATTATTAGTTTGTTAAATTGTTTTGGATAGTGTCAGTTGACACTATCAATAAATTGTAACCAAGCAAGTTGAAGCCTATTGGCACTATACAACTAATTGCAATCAAACAAATTGGTGCCTGTTGATAGATGTTAGCTATACCTAAGCAGAATTATGTCGTTTTTCGCATTATTGGTTTCAACTGTTGAGCATACACATATGAATCACAATTAATCCAACGAAGAATTGCAGCCAAATGGATGGGGAGTATTTTTTTTAAATACATTTCCACAATAATAGGTTTCAACATCAACCATTGATTTCCCAATCCCGTGTCGGCCAAACAGATGGAAAACATTTTACACATTTTCAGGATAATTGGTTGGTTACGATTTGTTTGCAAATGCCTGTCGACATTCTCGAACAAATGTAACCCTATGGTTTTATGGATAGTTTGTAAGCAAGCACCCAGCAGTGCTATTTTCTTTCCGTCACTTAAAACAAATAGATAGTATTTGATCCACTAAAGTGATACTATTATATTATAAAGCTAGAGATGTTTGTTATGGATGGGAATATGGGGAGAAGGGTGGGTAGAAGTAAGTACACGAATTTAATTTGAGGTAGATATGGTGTGGAAGGGGGCCGGGTAAAGTAACAAAGAACAAGATTTTCTCACACGCAATAGGCTTGTTACTATTTGTTTGAGAATGCCTTTTGACACCCTAGACCAATATGTAACCTTGTACTTTTATGAGAAAATTTGTTCGCGAGCAGCCGGCAGTTTCTATTTATCATTTGACTCGTCCGTTTTGTTCACTTTAAGACATTTGATATTTTGTTTTCATATTAATCAGTGATAAATATAGCCTTCCGTCAATTTCATTGGTCAGTTTCAAAACCAGAAAATTTGATTGGCTGAACAAAATACAACTGGGCCACATTTTCATAATTTGCATAATTACAGTTGGGAGCTTTCATTGGTCAATTTCAAAACTGGAAAACTGGACAATTTGATTGGCTAAACAAAATACAACTGGGTCACATTTGCATAATTTCAGTAGGGAGAATTTACGTTTTCTGTCCTTATTTAGGGTGGGTTATATTGTATTAATCTTTTACCTACAATAAAAACGCCATTCATTTTTTTTATATTTTCACTTTTTGCTTCCAAAACAGAGGTTATGACCCCTCATTGGAACGAGCTCGACGAGCTCGTTCCAATGAGGGGTCATAACCTATGTTTTGGAAGCAAAAAATGAAAATTTGTAGTTATACGAGGATGTTTTTTCCAAGTGACGTCTGCAACTCAAGTTAGGTGCTGGGTTAAAAAGTCATACTAAGTGGCTAATCTGTGTGTGTATGTGTTATATGATAAAAAGAATATGGAATGAGTGTTTTTCTCATATAATATTTATGAAACTCGTCCGAATTTTCAGTTTGGGCTCGCCAAAACGGAAAATTCTTAGACTCGTTTCATAAAAATTATATGAGAAAAACACTCATTTCATATCTTCTATATATTTACCACCACTTGAAAACCAAAAGACAGCATTTCATCCACGGGGAGTAATACTATTATATTATAAGGCTATAGGGGCTTTTTATCGGTGAGGACAGGGGGAGGATTGGTCCGCTAGAAATGTAAAATTAATTTGAGGTACACGTGGTGAGGAATGGTGTGTGTGTGTGTGTGTGTTGGGTAAGGCGAGGTAAAAAACAACAAGATTTTCTCATACATTATAGGCTTGTTACTAGATGTATTTGCTTGAGGCAGCCTGTCGACACCCTTCAGCAAAGTCTTAGCAAGCAGTCAGCAGTTTAGTTATACGAGGATGTTTTTTCCAAGTGCTGTCTGCAACTCAAGTTAGGTGATGTGTTAAAAAGTCATACTACGCGGCTAATTTGTGCGCATGTGTGTCATATGATAAATAGAATATGAAATGAGTGTTTTTCTCATATAATATTTATGAAACTCGTCCGAATTTTCAGTTTGGGCTCACCAGAGGCTCACCCAAACCGAAAATTCCTAGACTCGTTTCATAAATATTATATGAGAAAAACACTCATTCCATATCCTCTGTTTATTTATAAGTAAATGGGGTGCAGTTGGTGGGGTGTAACAAAAATCTAGAATTTCTCATAGATAAATCTTTAGTTTGTTACATTTGTTGGATGATACCAATTGACACTATTCAATGAATTGTAGCCAATCACATTGAAAGCTAATGGCACCATCCCACCAATTGCAATCAAACAAATTGGTGCCAATTGACGCCATTCAATCAGCTGCACCCAAAGTTGTTTTACGTCGTTTTTCACACGTTCGGATCATAATTAATACAATGAAGAATTACAGGCAAATATATACAAATATGATGTATTTTTTACATTTCCGCAATAATGTATTAGTTACAATATGTTTAAGAAGGCCTGTTGACACAGTCGAACAAAATGTAGCCTTGTAGTTTTATGGGTAGTTTATTAGCAAGCAGCCAGCAGTTCTCTAAACCATCAGATAGTATTTGATCGACTGGAGTGATATTATTATGTTATAAAGTTACACAGACAGCGTAATAGGTAAGTTACTATTTCGTTGAGAATGTCTTTCGACACCCTAGAACAAAAGGTAACCTTGTAGTTTTATGGGTACTTTGCTAGCAAGCAGCTAGTAGTTCTATATATTTTCCACCAAAAGACCACAAGACAGCTTTTGATCCACAGGAATTGAACTATTATATTATAGAATTAGGGAGGCGTGTTATGGGCTAAGGCAGGGGGTGGGTAAAGATGGGTACAGTCAGGTATCCAAAATTAATGTGTGGCGCATGGGGTTCAGAAAGGGAGGGGTAAGGGGAGGTAACAAAGAACAAAAATTTCTCAAGCATGATAGGTTAGTTCAAATAATATTAATAATTGAAAAAAAACAAAAAAAAAAACAACATAAACTTAGTGATTTGCTTGGCTTAAAGGTATGATGTAAATTATATCACCACATGACTTTATCCGGTGTATAACAATAAAACATGAATACCCTGGTAATGTACTATTTTCTTCAAATTTCAGAAAAAATAGTACACAATTATGGTATATTTATAGGAAATACACAATGCTATTATGTAATGGAATAACAATCAAATTCCTACCTTCACCCTTGGATTTACTTTTGGGTGATTCGTGACAAAGGACAAAGACACCAAGAGAATTCTAATGTTCTATTATCAGCCATTGTGTTTTTCCTAACATAATTGGGACATCATGTGTTGACTTTCTTCTGCTGTTTTGTCAAACAGTAAAAAATCACTTAGCATTAATTTATTTATACTGCCTTCATCTACTCAGTAAATTTCTTTAAATGAACTCATTGATTATTTAGCCTTTATCTTTGAGACGCTTCACCCTGAAAATAACTATAAAATATAAAACATTTTGTCGCGTTTGTCAGGTCTCCAAGAACTTTATAAAATAAACAACATGAATGGTTATATTCTTAGTGGACGTGACAGCTATTATTTATTCTGGGTTCCTTATCCGACCCTCGTAATTAACCGATGCAATCGGTTGATAACTTATGCCGATAAGGAACTAGCAATAAGTAACTGTTGTCACGTCTGAAGCTTCTGGCAAAATATCAGATTCTACTGGTAGAAGATTCCAGTTCGAATTCCATACGGGAATATGAAACAGTTGTCACGTCTCTTATTTTTATTAGAATGTCATTCCACCTCAAAGTCAAATTAATAAGGAAATAAATTCTTTGTCAATACACGCAACATCTTCTATGGAAGTTTATTTGGACGTCGCTACATCCTAACTTTATATTCGTCCTGGAGTTGATTAACATGATTGCGGTATTTGGAAATCGATACATCCTAAATTTCGTTTCATCCTGCAGTTAATTAACATGATTTCGTTATTTGGAAATTGCTTCATCATAAATTTCTATTCATCCGACAGTTAACTAACAGGATTGCGTTATTTTGAAGTCGCTACACTCTAAACTTCTTTCTGTCCATCCTACAGTTAACTAACATGATTGCGTTATTTGGAAGTCGCTACATCCTAATTTTTTTTTCTATTCATCCCAGAGTTAACTAACATGATTAGGTTATTTGGAAATCGTTACAAGCTAAATTTCTTTCTCTTCATCCTAGACTTAACTAACATGGTTATGTTACTCATTTATCCATTGGAACGAACTAGATTCGTGCAATCTTCAATCATTAAACTGATCTACTTTCAATGTGGTAGTGTTTATCCTTTGTTATACCTAGTGACTACTGAAGCTTAATGGAAGTGAACAGACACTAATGTCGAAGATGCACAAAACCGACCATAACTCGGCCCGATGCAAAAATGATAAATTGGTTCCATAGAAACGTCATTTCCTTCACAGATGGATCTTAACGAGCGAGAGGAAACGCATCAAAAATATGTGTTTGGGGAATGTTGATCTGCAGAATTTAATACAGTCAACCTTTGAAGCAGCTGAAAATTTGTTTCGTGCCGGGCTACATACTTCAACCTTGCCCACACTGCAACACTATTATGTACGTATGAGTGTTTGTGTGTGTCTGTGTGTGTGTGTGTGTGTGTGTGTGTGTGTGTGTGTGTGTGTGTGTGTGTGTGTGGGTGTGTGTGGGGGGGTTTGTCTTACCAACTTGACGAGGAAACTAGACAAAAGAGTTTGCGTGTTTCACCTTACCGAGGTACAAAAGACAAAAGAAACCCTTTACCTCGGTTGTTTTCCCAGAACTGTACCGGCAAAACGAGGTAGAAACCGTTAGTCCACACAAAGGACAAACAATGGGTACCTCGGTATGTAGGGTAGACAAGACTGTGTGCGTGTGCGTGTGTGTGTGTGTGTGTGTGTGTGTTTTTTTTTTTTTTTTTGAGGTTAAAAAGTCGCACTGGCACAGACATTTCCTACTGAAACGTTTTTTTTTCTTTTAATATGCCGCCGAAAAATTGTTTTCATCTACTGAACCCTGATGGGTTTCAAACATGACAAAAAATTACATAAAATTGATTTAAACTAAGTGATGAGCTTAAGAACTGGTTAAACTGACTGGCAAAAATTGATGTTATTCATTGATGGGCTCTAATTTAGTCCTTACAAGGATGTTACACAAGCTTTTGTTTTTCTTATAGGCGATGACAGGTCGAAGATTCAAAGGTTCATTTAATTTAGCATTGGTAAAATTGAATTCATCTTTTAACATTTTTGCTATTTCGATATTCATTCTGTTGTACGTTAAAGTGAAAGGAATGATGGACCTCCTTTCGCATTCGCCCTCTGATATGTTCATACCAAATGGCCAGAGGGTTTGAAGGGTATTGATCCAAAAAGCTTCACGTTTTTTCCTAAATTCATCCGTTTCTTCTAATGTGTCTTTAATTGGTGGTTGTTCAATAGGATGGATTTCGAAATCGTCCAAAGAATGGCCAGGAAGGTTAAAATGTTGTGCTACTGGGGCATCAGCATTATGTTTTATATCCTGTTTGTGTCTAGTAGCACGTTCTCGAAAAGGATTTTGACTTTGACCAACATACTGTTTTAGACATCGCTTACAAGTGATAAGGTAAATAATGTTTGGTGAATCACAATGGAGGGGGTTACGGATCTGATAATGATTTTTCGTTTGTTCGGAGGAAAATTCCTCTTTCTGATCAGGCATAAAAGTATGCAGTCTACAACGAGGCTTTTTGCAATTAAATACCGCGCCACTACCATTCTGCAACGGTCTGTTGTGTTCAATCTTCAGTGGTTCGAAATCGGTAGTTTCAGCTGGACTTTCGAGCTTTTTCAGGGTTTGGGATTTCAGGCTACGCAAGAGGCGCAGCGAGTACCTTCTCGATCTGAGGGCGCCAAATAGAGTAGAACAAGCCTCATTGAAATTTACCTTATCACTTGAATTGCGGTGGAAACGAATGAGTTGTGATTTGA
The DNA here is from genome assembly GCA_031216915.1 of Pictodentalium vernedei. Taxonomy (NCBI): domain Eukaryota; kingdom Metazoa; phylum Mollusca; class Scaphopoda; order Dentaliida; family Dentaliidae; genus Pictodentalium; species Pictodentalium vernedei. The sequence continues at coordinate 339,965,453 of CM062288.1, read as the reverse complement.
TGATACCTTTAAATGTATGTTGAGGATGAAATAATTTTGTGTGCAACAATTGATGTGAATCAGTTGGTTTAAAATACACTTTATAATCTAAATGACCGGACGCCTGAAATTGCTTGCCTTTATACACGGTCACATCGAGAAAATCAACATAATTTTCACTGATAGTAGCTTTCAATTTAATATTTGGATCGTGATTGTTCAAAATTTCTAAAAATTCATCAAAATCTTCTTTTGAATGTTCCCAAATAATAAAAAAGTCATCTAAATACCTGAGATATACGAGAGGATGCTTTGCACATTTGCTTAAGGCATTTTCCGCCCATTCCGCTACATAAATGCTTGCAAAATTAGGACTGAATCTTTTGCCCCTAGGACAACCCATTATTTGTAAAAAATATTCTCCATTGAATTGAAAGTCATTACCTTTTAAGCTCAGCTCTATAAGATCCAAAATTTGTTCATCCGGGTGTTTCGCATCCGGATATTTTTCAAATGCATTTTTAACTGATTTAACACCTTTATCAATATCAATGTTCGTATACATACTGTCGATATCCAAAGTAGCCAGAATTGTATTTTTCGATATTTTCAATTTCGAAATTTTTGACAGGAAATCCTGTGTATTTTTAGATAGCTCGGGTGTCTATTTGCTATAGGTTTCAGATGATAATCAATTAATTCCGAGATCGCATAAGATTCCGAATTACAATCTGATACAATTGGCCTCCCGGGTGGTGTTAAGTCATCCGTCCATGAAGAACGGTCCTTGTGGATCTTTGGTAGGATATAAAATTGTCTTGTTTGAGCACTGAGCTTAGCTGTTAAATATTTCAATTGTTTTTTGGTAATGCGACCTTCGTCGAGGAGAAATTTTAAGATCTTATTGAATTTTTCGATATTACTAGGCCAAATAAGTGAATCTATTTTCTTATAATGTTTAGTATTGCTGAGTTGTCTCATGGCTTCCTTTATATAATTATCCCGAGATAGAACAACTACCGACCCACCTTTGTCGGCTGGTTTAATTACTAATTTCTTATTTTTTCGAAGTTTCGTGAGGGCTCTCCGTTCATCAGCTGTTAAATTGTCTTTATCGGAGAGTATGTTCATGCTGAACACCTTTTTGATGATTCGTTTGCTAGCTTCAATAATTTTGGGATCTACTTCACTATCTGGAGGTGACCAACCAGATGATTCTGTAAAAGGAAGTTTCCGACCGCTGGCGTTTCTAAAGCGTTCTGCTAATTTCATTTGCCTAAGAAAATTACAGTTGTATGATGGTAAATTTGTTTGGTTATCAGTTTTAGGCTTTGGTGTTGGTACACAAGTTAAACCGCGATCTAAAAGAGATTTCTCTTGGGTTGTTAGGTCATTGGTGCCAGACAGGTTAACCACATTAGTTCCTAATCCCACATCTGTTAGGCGGCTGTTACCTTTGCCTTTACTTAGTTTAAATTTAGGTGGTTCAACCAGTGATCGTACATAATATTGGCGGTTCTCGTGGTCCAATGGATTAAATCCTGAGCAACATCAAACTTCGCGTCATCAATTTTTGGTATCACGTTAACGTCCTTCACTTTCCGAATGGTTTCGTTGATGATGCTCAGGGTTCTCCTCTCAGCCTGAGGGAGTTTTTGCGAAAAGTTTAGTTTAGCGAAATAAATTTTTGCTGATCTAAACTTGACCCTGATATCGCTAAGCATATTCCGCAACTGCTTAACTACGAGATCAGAATTATCGTTTCGAGAATTCACGCCAATATTTAATAATATTTTTGGGGGACTGGACTGGCCCCTGTGCCCTTTAAACATAGAGCGCAAATGATTGAATTTGGCGCCGGGGCAACACTCCACCTGGATGTCCGGATGGGGATTTCGATCAATGCGTCCTAAATTTGAACTTCCAATCATAAGGATGTTTTTACAAACATCGGGGAGGCGCCAATTCCTTTTGTCAAAATTAACTCCGCTTTTATGCCGAAACTGGGAGAATTTAGAATCAAATGAGCGGCCCGAGTTGCGGCTCGGTGATTTGACTTTCTCTGAGTACGATATACCTGGTTGAACCACACTAGAGGCAGGAGAAGGGGGAGAAGAAACAGAAGCAGGAGAGGAAACAGAAGCAGGAGAAGAAACAGAAGGAGGAGGAGGAGTTCTAGTGAGAGCACTAGGAGAACCAGAGAAGAAAGGCTGAGGAGGAGTAGGAGGTAGAGGAGCAAGACGAGGCGAGACAGCGTTACTCAATTTGCGAGCATCTTCAGTCACAATATGGACCGGAGATGTTTGCAAATTGAGGCGCTTACTCTGAGAGAAAGAAGAAGTAGACGGAAAAGAAGAGGGAGAAGTGCTTTGCCTTGATCTTTTCTTATTTTTCTTTTCGCGTTGGGGTAGAGGGACAACACGGGCCGGAGTTTGCTTGCTCCCTCCCGTATTGTTCCTTACTCCAGACGCTGGGCGAAGTTCCGAAATGTAAGACTGATAGGCCGAAATCGTCTTATCTGTCAACTTATTTTTAAAGTTTTTTTGAGCCCAGATCAAGGCACGCGCCAAAGCGCTGTTGAAGTCTATTTTTTCGAGTCCAGGAGGTGGTCGCATAGCCAAAGTTATCTTGGACTTCAGCTGGTTTAAATTTATCTTGTAATGCTCAACTAAAGCATTTAACGTTTGGTTGGCCCATCCCACACTAATCTGTCGAAAAACAGAAAAAAATGTGTGGGGTGGGAAGAGCCGGCTTTAGAAAGCCACCTAACTCATCTACTTTCTTCTCCAACTGTTTCGGGAAATCCCGTTTGGCCAAATGCTGCTCTAGGAGCCCAATATGGTGCATACACTGAATCACCTGGAAAAGGGCCTTGACCAATCTAGAATAGGGCTGGAACGATTGTTCCTGGCCCCTTCCAGACTGGGCAACTCTCTTTCCCTGATGCTTCTGTCTTTTTTGAGCCATTTGAAGAATAGGTAGATGAATAAAATGAAATTAAAATGAAGAAATGAAATAAATTAAAATGAAATCTAGATATTACCTATTAGAGAAGATACCTGGATTGGTTGTAGTCTTCAGCAAAGGTAGAAAATAATCCGTCTGTCTCGACGCGTTTCGCTTGTTTTGGCTTCTTCAAGGAGACTTTGAGGAAAATGATTCCAACTTGGGGAGGACATGCCTGGTATATATCCATATGTGGGCTGGGGTGTTTTTCACAGCTCAGTATATAATTAAACTCGGTGACAAGCTGACAAATGTCACTCATCAAGATAATTCTTTTCAACCTGAGTGTCCCAAGTTTGTTTTCACAACTCAGTTTGTGTCGTCCAAACAAATTAGATGAAGCCCTATTGACTGGCTTTCACTGATTTTTAATCAGTCAGTGAGTGGTTTGCTTTACTGACCCCATGAAGCCCTATTGGTTGGCTTTGATTTAAGTATAACCAATCGCAGCGGTTTGCTTTACTGGCTTCAAAAGTGTGTGAAAATAATATGAAAAATGGTTTTATAAAATATATTGAGACTGGAGAAATAAATAGAAAATAACGCCAAAGATTATGATGCCTCACGAATGTTCTCAGTTGGAATGAATATCCCCCGACGGAGGTTTATGACGGAAAATATTTTACATAACGTAGAAATTGTGTGTTTTAGCTTCTGAACCTCTATATTGTGTGAAAGGTATGAAAAATTAGATATAAAATACAGTGAAAATAAATAAATAATGAAAAATTAAAAATAAAATACAGTGTAAATAAATAAATAAATAAATAAATAAATAAATAAATAAATAAATAAATAAATAAATAAATAAACATGGTTGAAATTGGAACCTATTTTGATTTTGGGCATATATGAACTCTGGCACTCTCATGTGTGTGTTTGAGGTTAAAAAATCGCACTGGCACAGACATTTCCTACTGAAACGTTTTTTTTTCTTTTAATATGCCGCCGAAAAATTGTTTTCATCTACTGAACCCTGATGGGTTTCAACCATGACAAAAAATTACATATAATTGATTTAAACTAAGTGATGAGCTTAGGAACTGGTTGAACTGACTGGCAAAAATTTATGTTATTCATTGATGGGCTCTAATTTAATTCTTTTCAACCTGAGTGTCCCAAGTTTGTTTTCACACAATGTAGAGGTTTAGATGGCCTCAGACGAACACTGGCACGGGGTTGTGTGTGTTTCTCAAATTACACAATCACGTTTTATAGGAATTTGGAATGTTGGTTTCAGATCCCCCGCCTGGATTCGAACCCTCTGCAACACCCCTGGCATCCAGAAGACCAACGATGGCTGGAATTTAGCTTTTAGATGACGTCCTCACGATTATTTAGTTCATCTTTCTTTCGGCAGCAGTATGAACGTGTGGAAAGCGCTGATAACAGTACGACGAATGTGCTTTGGATGGCCTCAGACGAAGACTGGCACAGGCTTGTGTGTGTATTTCAACTGACACAATCATGTTTTAGAGGAATTTGGAATGTTGGTTTCTGATCCCCCGCCGTGACTCGAACCCCGACAACACCGCCTTGCGATCAGGAGTCCAACACCTAAACCACTAGACCATTGCACATCGCGAAAACGATAGCTGGAAGCTAGTTTCTTAGATGAGGTCCTTATGATTACTTGCTTCATCTTCCTTTCGGCAACAGCATAGAAGTGAGGAACGCGCTGGTTACAGTACGACGAAAGTGCTTTGGGTGGCCTCAGACGAGGACTGGGGCGCTCCTGTATGTGTTTTTTCGATGGATACAATCATGCTTTCGAAGAATTGAAATGTTAGTTTCAGATCCCTTGCCAGGAGTCGAATAATTGGTAATCCCGCCTAGGAATCAGGAGTCAAACACCAAACTACTAGACCATTGCACACCGTCAAAAAACGATGGCTGGAATCCCTACTGGCACTCAGAAGTCAAACAACGATGGCTGGAATCCTTACTGGCAATCGGGAATCAAACAACGATGGCTGGAATCCCTACTGGCAATCAGGAGTCCAACAACGATGGCTGGAATCCCTACTGGCATTGAGGAGTGCAACAACGATGGCTGGAATCCCTACTGGCAATCAGGAGTGAAACGACGATGGCTGGAATCCCTACTGGCAATCAGGAGTGAAACAACGATGGCTGGAATCCCTACTGGCATTGAGGAGTGAAACAACGATGGCTGGAATCCCTACTGGCAATCAGGAGTGAAACAACGATGGCTGGAATCCCTGCTGGCATTGAGGAGTGAAACAACGATGGCTTGAATCCCTACTGGCAATCAGGAGTGAAACAACGATGGCTGGAATCCCTACTGGCATTGAGGAGTGAAACAACGATGGCTGGAATCCCTACTGGCAATCAGGAGTGAAACAACGATGGCTGGGATCCCTACTGGCAATCACGAGTCAAACAAAGATGGCTGGAATCCCTACGGACAATCAGGAGTCATACAGCGATGGCTGGAATCCCCACGGGCAATCAGGAGTTAAACACCTAAACTACTAGACAATTGCACATCGTCAAAAAACGATGGTTGGAATCCCATTTGTTAATCAGGAGTCAAACAACGATGGTTGGAATCCCTACTGGCATTGAGGAGTCAAACAACGATGGCTGGAATCCATACTGGCAATCAGGAGTGAAACAACGATGGCTGGAATCCCGACTGGCAATTATGAGTCAAACAGCGATGGCTGGACTCCCTATGGGCAATCAGAAGTCACACAACGATGGTTGGTTTACCTACTGGCAATCAGGAGTCAAACAACGATGTCTGGAATCCCTACTGGCAATCAGGAGTTAGACAACTAAACTGCTCGACCATTGCACATTGTCAAAAAACGATGGTTGGAAGCCCTACTTGCAATCAGGAGTCAAACAACGACGGCTGGAATCCCTACTGGCATTGATGAGTCAAACAACGATGGCTGGAATCTCTACTGGCAATCAGGAGTCAAACGACGATGGATGGAATCCCTACTGGCATTGATGAGTCAAACAACGATGGCTGGAATCCCTACTGGCAATCAGGAGTCAAACAACGATGGATGGAATCCCTACTGGCATTGATGAGTCAAACAACGATGGCTGGAATCCCTACTGGCAATCAGGAGTCAAACAACGATGGCTGGAATCCCTATTGGCAATCAGGAGTCAAACAACGATGGCTGGAATCCCTACTGGTAATCAGGAGTCAAACAACTAAACTACCAGGCCATTGCACATTGTTTGTGAGGCAAAAAATGACAAAGAATGTTATTCAATAATTTTGTTTGTCGGTACCGTCTGCTTTAACCCCGAAACCACTAGACCTTTGCACATCTGTGACAGTGTCTGAAATCCAGCTTTTTAATGATGTTTCTCAGGGCGTCTTGGTGTACTTTCCTTTCAACAACTAAATGAGAGTGTGAAAAGCGCTGGATACAGTATGACGAAAGTGCTGTGATTGGTCTCAGATGGGGGACGGAGCTGTGAGGGTATAATTATATTTTCGATGCATTTGTAATGCTGATTTCTAATCCCCGACCGTGAATCGAACCGTCGGCAATCAGGAGTGTGTTGTACATTTATTATTGGAATAACTGTTATTGTTCCTTAGCGGATATTTCAAAGGGGGGTTCCTGATTTTGAAATGACTTCAAAACCCGATGACCATAAGTCTTACATTAACCATTTACCCAACGCAGACGATATCAAAATTTATTAATTTAAATATCGTTTCTGAATTTTTTCGAAATATTTCAACAATACCATATCATGTGACCCCTCATTGGAACGAGCTTGACGAGCTCGTTCCAATGAGTGGTCACATGATATGGTTTTGATGACATTTTTCGAAAAATAATATTTTTTCGGATGCTGAATCTGCATATTATGAGGGCGGATGCGGGCGATTCGTTGGGTAAAGGGTTAAACCAATTTAGTTGTTACGCAGGTTTTCGTGAAAGATATTGTCAGCAATGAGGAATTGGAGGGGATTTCGTTAACTTTTGTGTAAATCTCCAAGTTAGAATTTTCACAAAAACACTTTATTTGGAATGAATAGAGACTAAAGATATGAGACGGGACGAGCTTACGGATAATATTTAAAGTTTTTAGATGAGTGCTTATCATAGAATCTCCAATGTTTTCTACTGATTTCAATTTACCCAATCTCTTGGTCCCAGATTTCCGAGGAATATTATTATCCTCTTGGTCCCTGATTACAGAGAACTATAATTATCTCTGATAGGTGAGGTGAAGGATGTGGGAAATCTCACTCGAGGGCAATATATTTGGGCCAGACACGAGGCTTGCCGAGTCTATCTTGTCCCGAGGGAGAGATTTCCCCATCTCACACACACCCCCATCAGGGATAAGTTTCTCCCAACCAAAACACCTTCAGGTCAACAAAAGTAATTCAGGGGCATGTGCAGCTATATTGGACACTTTAGTTGTCCATTTCTGAAAAACTGCTTTTTGGAAAGAGCGCACAAAAGTTATGTATATACCACAGGTATATACAACGAAATTAATTCCCTTCGCCAGCAAGACAGGGGTAAAAAATTTGTAGCGAAATAAACATTGACACATACCAATGACGACATATTATAAATTCTGCAATGTAATCGCGTAACTTTTCGACGGAAATTTCGTGCAACGCACTCCATTCATAATGGTGTTCACCCAAAAATTTATATAAAAATGTGAGGAAGTGTCGTTTGGTTTTGCGGTCTGTGTTTGTATTTCTGTTTTTTTCGGAAAACGTTCGTCTGCTAATATTTCTGAAACGTGACACTATGTTGTTTTTTTCAGAAGAACGTGCGATGATTGAAAAGTCCTGCGCTCATTAAATATGCTAATAAACCGGTCACGTGGATCAAGTGAGATAGTTATGTATCTCACATGGTCTTCTCACATGGTCTTCTCACATGGGTCTGTTATTATCCTCGATGGGTAGCTGGGTGGGATTGAGAAATCTCACTCAAGGGATGATATTTGCGCCAGGCACGAGGCTTGCCGAGTGTTTGTCACAAATATCTTGCCCCGAGGGTGAGCTTTACCCTTCCCACACAGATATTCGTCGACGTTGATTTTATCTATGTTGGGGATGCGACGCCATTAATAAGAAAATATCAGATTTTCTAGGAAAAATAATTCGTAGTCCGTTCATTCTAGGAGAAGACCGATAAGATATTCGGGAAGTTTATCGAGAAGTATGGTATATGCCAAAGGTATATACTTCGAAAAACACAGAATAGCACCGAATGTTGAGGGTTAAAGCAGTGAAGCAACCTCAAATGAAATCAACATGTCTGCACGCGTCATTTCCAAACATGTATTTCAGTTTGACAGGGCGGGCATAATGATGGTATCAGATGCATATTTCTCTCCGATAAACTGATGGCGCAATTTGAGGTGTGCTGAAATTTTTCTAAAAGTGTTTCGATTTTCGTTTATAAAGTCAATCGTATTTACGGAAGCAAAACGGTCTTCCATTTTGTTTGTTTTTACATGTGCAGATGTCATTTGCCATGATTAAATAGTTCCGGCGATAATTAAATATGCAAATAGGTTGATCTCGTGGGTGGAGTGAGATAGCTGCTACGTGGGTGGGGTGAGACAGGCGTATCTCTCCCAGGTGTCTCGCACGACTTTATATATGTCTCAATACCTTAGTGGTGGGGGAAATGTATATCATAGAGAATGCGTGGAAAACATTTATCACGCTAAAGGTTATGAAATCTCCCGATAATTAATTGGTAGCCTCAAGCTAAGACGGGTCGTGCGTAAGATGTACATCAAATGACACTTGATAAAACGATAGTGTTTTCAAGGTGAACGGTTTATTTATAGTTCACCAGATTATAATCTTCTGAAGATGCCTGATGAATGAAGACTTGTACATATCACTTATTATCTTCTGAAGATGTCTGACTAATGAAGACTTGTACATATCACTTATTATCTTCTAAAGATGTCTGATGAATGAAGACTTGTACATATCACTTATTATCTTCTGTAGATGTCTGATGAATGAAGACTTGTACATATCACTTATTATCTTCTGAAGATGCCTGATGAATAAAGACTTGTACATATCACTTATTATCTCACATATCACTTATTATCTTCTAAAGATGTCTGACGAATGAAGACTTGTACATATCACTTATTATTTTCTGAAGATGTCTGATGAATGAAGACTTGTACATATCACTTATTATCTTCTGAAGATGTCTGACTAATGAAGACTTGTACATATCACTTATTATCACACATATCACTTATTATCTTCTGAATATGTCTGACTAATGAAGACTTGTACATATCACTTATTATCTCACATATCACTTATTATCTGTTGTAGATGTCTGATGAATGAAGACTTGTACATATCACTTATTATCTCACAAATCACTTATTATCTTTTGAAGATGTCTGATGAGTGAAGACTTGCACATATCACTTATTATCTTCTGAAGATGTCTGACTAATGAAGACTTGTACATATCACTTATTATCTTCTGAAGATGTCTGACTAATGAATACTTGTACATATCACTTATTATCTTCTGAAGATGTCTGACTAATGAAGACTTGTACATATCACATATTATCTTCTGTAGATGTCTGACTAATGAAGACTTGTACATATCACTTATTATCTTCTGAAGATGTCTGACTAATGAAGACTTGCACATATCACTTATTATCTTCTGAAGATGTCTGACTAATGAAGACTTGTACATATCACTTATTATCTTCTGAAGATGTCTGACTAATGAAGACTTGTACATATCACTTATTATCTTCTGAAGATGTCTGACTAATGAAGACTTGTACATATCACTTATTATCTTCTGAAGATGTCTGACTAATGAAGACTTGTACATATCACTTATTATCTTCTGAAGATGTCTGACTAATGAAGACTTGTACATATCACTTATTATCTTCAGAAGATGTCTGACTAATGAAGACTTGTACATATCACTTATTATCTTCTGAGGATGTCTGATGAATGAAGACTTGTACATATCACTTATTATCTTCTGAAGATGTCTGATGAATAAAGACTTGTACATATAACTTATTATCTTCTGAAGATGTCTGATGAATGAAGACTTGTACATATCACTTTTTATCTTCTGAAGCTGTCTGATGAATGAAGACGTGCACATATCACTTATTATCTTCTGTACATGTCTGATGAATGAAGACTTGTACATGTCACTTATTATCTTCTGAAGATGCCTGATGAATAAAGACTTGTACATATCACTTATTATCTCACATATCACTCATTATCTTCTGAAGATGCCTGATGAATAAAGACTTGTACATATCACTTATTATCTTCTGAAGATGCCCGATGAATAAAGACTTGTACATATCACTTATTATCTTCTAAAGATGTCTGATGAATAAAGACTTGTACATATCACTTATTATCTCGCATATCACTCATTATCTTCTGAAGATGCCTGATGAATAAAGACTTGTACATATCACTTATTATCTTCTGAAGATGCCTGATGAATAAAGACTTGTACATATCACTTATTATCTTCTGAAGATGCCTGATGATAAAAGACTTGTACATATCACTTATTATCTCACATATCACTCATTATCTTCTGAAGATGCCTGATGAATAAAGACTTGTACATATCACTTATTATCTTCTGAAGATGCCTGATGAATAAAGACTTGTGCATATCACTTATTATCTTCTGAAGATGCCTGATGAATAAAGACTTGTACATATCACTTATTATCTTCTGAAGATGTCTGATGAATACAGACTTGTACATATCACTTATTATCTTCTGAAGATGTCTGATGAATAAAGACTTGTACATATCACTTATTATCTTCTGAAGATGTCTGATGAATGAAGACTTGTACATATCACTTATTATCTTCTGAAGATGTCTGATGAATAAAGACTTGCACATATCACTTATTATCTTCTGAAGATGTCTGACTAATGAAAACTTGTACATATCATTTATTATCTTCTGAAGATGTCTGATGAATAAAGACTTGTACATATCACTTATTATCTTCTGAAGATGTCTGATGAATGAAGACTTGTACATATCACTTATTATCTTCTGAAGATGTCTGATGAATAAAGACCTGTACATATCACTTATTATCTTCTGAAGATGTCTGATGAATAAAGACTTGTACATATCACTTATTATCTTCTGAAGATGTCTGATGAATAAAGACTTGTACATATCACTTATTATCTTCTAAAGATGCCTGATGAATAAAGACTTGTACATATCACTTGTTATCTCACATGTCACTTTTTATCTTCTGAGGATGTCTGATGAATGAAGACTTGCACATATCACTTATTATCTTCTGTAGATGTCTGACTAATGAAGACTTGTACATATCACTTGTTATCTCACATATCACTTATTATCTTCTGAGGATGTCTGATGAATGAAGACTTGCACATATCACTTATTATCTTCTGAAGATGCCTGATGACTAAAGACTTGTACATATCACTTGTTATCTCAAATATCACTTATTATTTTCTGAGGATGTCTGATGAATGAAGACTTGCACATATCACTTATTATCTTCTGAAGATGTCTGACTAATGAAGACTTGTACATATCACTTATTATCTTCTGAAGATGTCTGATGAATGAAGACTCGTACGTATCACTTATTATCTTCTGTAGATGTCTGATGAATGAGGACTTGTACATACCACTTATTATCTTCTGAAGATGCCTGATGAATAAAGACTTGTACATATCACTTGTTATCTCACATATCACTTGTTATCTTCTAAGGATGTCTGATGAATAAAGACTTGTACATATCACTTGTTATCTCACATATCACTTATTATCTTTTGAAGATGTCTGATGAATAAAGACTTGTACATATCACTTATTATCTCACATATCACTCATTATCTTCTGAAGATGTCTGATGAATAAAGACTTGTAAATATCACTTATTATCTTCTGAAGATGTCTGACTAATGAAGACTTGTACATATCACTTATTATCTTCTGAAGATGTCTGGCTAATGAAGACTTGTACATATCACTTATTATCTTCTGAAGATGTCTGATGAATAAAGACTTGTACATATCACTTATTATCTCACATATCACTCATTATCTTCTGAAGATGTCTGGTGAATAAAGACTTGTACATATCACTTATTATCTCACATATCACTCATTATCTTCTGAAGATGTCTGATGAATAAAGACTTGTAAATATCACTTATTATCTTCTGAAGATGTCTGACTAATGAAGACTTGTACATATCACTTATTATCTTCTGAAGATGTCTGACTAATGAAGACTTGTACATATCACTTATTATCTTCTGAAGATGTCTGATGAATAAAGACTTGTACATATCACTTATTATCTCACATATCACTCATTATCTTCTGAAGATGTCTGGTGAATAAAGACTTGTACACATCACTTATTATCTCACATATCACTTATTATCTTCCGAGGATGTCTGATGAGTGAAGACTTGCACATATCACTTATTATCTTCTGAAGATGTCTGACTAATGAAGACTTGTACATATCACTTATTATCTTCTGAAGATGTCTGATGAATGAAGACTTGTACATATCACTTATTATCTTCTGAAGATGTCTGATGAATGAAGACTTGTACATATCACTTATTATCTTCTGAAGATGTCTGATGAATGAAGACTTGTACATATCACTTATTATCTTTTGAAGATGTCTGACTAATGAAGACTTGCACATGTCACTTATTATCTTTTGAAGATGTCTGATGAATGAAGGCTTGTACATATCACTTATTATCTTCTGTAGATGTCTGACTAATGAAGACTTGTACATATCACTTATTATCTAATGAAGATGTCTGACTAATGAATACTTGTGCATATCACTTATTATCTTCTGAAGATGTCTGACTAATGAAGACTTGTACATATCACTTATTATCTTCTGAAGATGTCTGACTAATGAATACTTGTACATATCACTTATTATCCTCTGAAGATGTCTGACTAATGAAGACTTGTACATATCACTTATTATCTTCTGAAGATGTCTGACTAATGAATACTTGTACATATCACTTATTATCTTCTGAAGATGTCTGACTAATGAAGACTTGTACATATCACTTATTATCTCACATATTACTCATTTTCTTCTGAAGATGTCTGACGAATGAAGACTTGTACATATCACTTATTATCTTCTGAAGATGTCTGATGAATGAAGACTTGTACATATCACTTATTATCTTCTGAAGATGTCTGATGAATGAAGACTTCTACATATCACTTATTATCTTCTGAAGATGTCTGATGAATGAAGACTTGTACATATCACTTATTATCTTCTGAAGATGTCTGACTAATGAAGACTTGCACATGTCACTTATTATCTTCTGAAGATGTCTGATGAATGAAGACTTACACCTATCACTTATTATCTTCTGAAGATGTCTGATGAATGAAGACTTGTACATATCACTTATTATCTCACATATTACTCATTTTCTTCTGAAGATGTCTGACGAATGAAGACTTGTACATATCACTTATTATCTTCTGAAGATGTCTGATGAATGAAGACTTGTACATATCACTTATTATCTTCTGAAGATGTCTGATGAATGAAGACTTCTACATATCACTTATTATCTTCTGAAGATGTCTGATGAATGAAGACTTGTACATATCACTTATTATCTTCTGAAGATGTCTGATGAATAACGACTTGTACATATCACTTGTTATCTCACATATCACTTATTATCTTCTGAGGATGTCTGATGAATGAAGACTTGCACATATCATTTATTATCTTCTGAAGATGCCTGATGAATAAAGACTTGTACATATCACTTGTTATCGCACATATCACTTATTATCTTCTGAGGATGTCTGATGAATGAAGACTTGCACATATCACTTATTATCTTCTGAAGATGTCTGACTAATGAAGACTTGTACATATCACTTATTATCTTCTGAAGATGTCTGATGAATGAAGACTTGTACATATCACTTCTTATCTTCTGAATATGTCTGATGATTGAAGACTTGTACATATCACGTATTATCTTCTGAAGATGCCTGATGAATAAAGACTTGTATATATCACTTATTATCCTCTGAAGATGCCTGATGAATAAAGACTTGTATATATCACTTATCTTCTGTAGATGTCTGACTAATGAAGACTTGTACATATCACTTATTATCTCACATATCACTTATTATCTTCTGAAGATGTCTGATGAATGAAGACTTGCACATATTACTTAACCCCTTCAACTCTGTCGCCCTGGAAGGTATCATTTCAGTCAATACTGTCAACGGCGAAATGGACGAAACCATCCTGGTTTGTTGAGAGGTTCTGTAATAATTCTTTGCTCTTTTTATTGGCTGCCCGTCCACTACCGATATTTTTTCATGCGAAACAGCATGCACACCGGCTAGAAAGAGTTAAATAGGATACCCTAAACGTAATTAAAATGTCGTCATGTTGTCGAAGTAATGTAAATAATATGACTACTCTTCCAAAACATATTTATATTGTCTGAGGTGTTATGTTTCACGTGAAATGATTGTAGTGGACATAAATAGTCGCCTGACTGCTAGAATGTTCTATGTCCCATTCTCAGGTGACGAAATGTCAAATCTATTGTATAAATATCGATTTGGAACCGTTCGTCAGGTAGTGTGTTGGTCTTTGGTCTGAATATTAGTCTGAGGCTCATAAGGCAAGGTTGTTATCATAGATCGGCCGAGGGGCCTAGAAGTTATTTGAGGTCGATGTAGCTACAACTATGAGTTATAAGTGCAGAGTGAAACGAGCGAGGAAAGCCTGATTAGAATTTGATATATTTAATTAATTATTTATTCTTTGGCTATTAACGACACTTTCGACAGCCAGGGTCACAGCTGGACAGTGTTATGGATGGAAGAAACCGGGGTACCCGGAAAGAACCACAAGAAACGGCCAATTGAGAAACTCCCCAACATACTAACTCCACACAAGAAGGATTAGCATTGGTTGAAGACTGATGCACCATTGACGTGATGTACACTTTAGTACACAGCGACACCGTGCTCCCACATGGACAATCTGGATTAAGCACCATGTCCAAGGACAAAACGCAGTTACCGATGGAGGGGTATGGAATAAAATCTGATGACAAATTATCTATGGTAGATCAGAGAACTAAACATTAGTTTGCTGATGAAGTTGTTGTTGTAACCCTATCAAACCGGTGAACATAAATGTTCTTGTGAAGAGAAAATTGGTAGTAGACAACCAGACGATATAAGGAGCAAATAAATAGGCATTGCCATATAATTTACCAATAACTACAGTTAATCAATCTATGTTGGCATAATCTGCCTCGTTTACGGGCCTAGATCAGCCAGATCAACCGTCTTATTGACGGGCCAAGAACAGCCAGATCAAATCTGACATCTTGTTTGAATTGGTTGATCTGGTCTGGTGAACTTACAGGCCTAGATCAGACAGATCAAATTTGATATCTTGTTTGAATTGGTTGATCTGGTCTGGTGAACTTACGGGCCTCGATCAGACAGATCAAATTTGATATCTTGTTCGAATTGGTTGATCTGGTCTGGTGAACTTACGGGCCTAGATCAGACAGATCAAATTTGATATCTTGTTTGAATTGGTTGATCTGGTCTGGTGAACTTACGGGCCTAGATCAGACAGATCAAATTTGATATCTTGTTTGAATTGGTTGATCTGGTCTGGTGAACTTACGGCCTAGATCAGACAGATCAAATTTGATATCTTGTTTGAATTGGTTGATCTGGTCTGGTGAACTTACGGGCCTAGATCAGCCAGATCAAATTTGATATCTTGTTTGAATTGGTTGATCTGGTCTGGTGAACTTACGGGCCTAGATCAGACAGATCAAATTTGATATCTTGTTTGAATTGGTTGATCTGGTCTGGTGAACTTACGGGCCTAGATCAGACAGATCAAATTTGATATCTTGTTTGAATTGGTTGATCTGGTCTGGTGAACTTACGGGCCTAGATCAGACAGATCAAATTTGATATCTTGTTTGAATTGGTTGATCTGGTCTGGTGAACTTGATAGAATATGACGATGACATAATTCATCTCATTTTCGAGACCAGATGGGGCAGATCAAATTCGACATTTTGTTTGAATTGGCTGATCTGGTGTCGTGAACTTGACAGAATACGACGATACACATCATTTACTCTTGTAATATTTAAGTTATTCAACGAAGCTGAAATGGCAAAAACTCTCGTCAGTCCTCTTTTTCTTGTTCGGTCAATCACGTCCACACTTTTCACTCTTCTCCCACAAAATTTAAAGCATATAAGAACAGGCGTCTCCCTTGAATGTAATGTAACCTGTTTTTTTTTAATTTTAACCTTTATCCATAACAACACATAATTTACGTGCTTTTTATGATGTTTAAATATCATGCCCTGTACCAAATCTCTCCTTCTTTCACCTTTTATAAATATAATCTGCAACAACAAACATATATAAAAATCATGAAGCGACTTGAGGAATTCTCAAAAGTTATTGTCGAATTTTCGGGTAACGTTATTGAAGTGGACGTCATCAAAAATTAAATTTCGTCGGAGTTTTATGAAATTTTGGTTTAAACAATAGTTATTTCCAATAATTCATGTGATGAGCTAAACATATCAAAATAACCACATACATAAGTTTAAATAAATCGGAAATGGATTCAGCAACAAGCTAGAAAGCTTTTACGAGTCTGTTTCCCTGGAAAAGAATAAGACATATTTTGCAAATAAATAAATAAATAAATAAATAAATAAATAAATAAATAAATAAATAAATAAATAAAAATGGAGTGATCGTTATCACGTATGAAATCATAATTAAATTTCGTCGGGTGTGTTTGTAGTATACTTATGCCTGGAAAAATGTTGAGTATTTGGTTATTGCTGTATTGACGAATAATAAAATTTCAGAATACACCAATACGTCAATAACCAAATTCTTAGTAGCTTTATTGAGCTCTTTAGTAGGTGACTGTCCTGCTACACTACGGGAGCTTAAGAAGACCAATCGCCGCGTTGTATGGTATTACACTTATGGCATAAGGAGTAATCAACGCAAGCATACTCCTCTGTAATTATGTATATGTAATATAATACTATTTATTGAGAAGGAGAGAGAACGGACTATTCAACCTTCATTACCCTGATACAATGGTTTGGAATATCCCATTACCCTGGCACAATGGTTTAGGGTATTCCGAAGATGGTGATCGCCTCTGAAGCTTAACCATTTTATAAGAAGTGCTGGAATCATTCGTGAATAAGTGTTTTACCCTATCAGTCGTCGGCTGAGTGCGAGAATGTTCTATGCCCCATAGGGGACATAGAACATTCTAGCACTCAGGCGACGCAGTGTCACGCTGAGTTGTTAATATAAAGTGTTGATAACCGACAGGGTATTCATTTCCTTTCTTGGAGATCCTCTAGAAATCTAAAGTGGCTGGCTATGTGATATAAACAGTACACAGCTAATGGGCCCTTGTGCAATCTATATGTGTAGTTGGAAAAATACACACAGACTTACTAAATAGGATAACGAAATACACACAGACTTACTAAATAGGATAACGAAATACACACAGACTTACTAAATAGGATAACGAAATACACACAGACTTACTAAATAGGATAACGAAATACACACAGACTTACTAAATAGGATAACGAAATACACACAGACTTACTAAATAGGATAACGAAATACACACAGACTTACTAAATAGGATAACGAAATACACACAGACTTACTAAATAGGATAACGAAATACACACAGACTTACTAAATAGGATAACGAAATACACACAGACTTACTAAATAGGATAACGAAATACACACAGACTTACTAAATAGGATAACGAAATACACACAGACTTACTAAATAAGATAACGAAATACACACAGACTTACTAAATAGGATAACGAAATACACACAGACTTACTAAATAGGATAACGAAATACACACAGACTTACTAAATAGGATAACGAAATACGCACAGACTTACTAAATAGGATAACGAAAGGCAGCTCCGGAAGGTCGACGCATTGGATCGAGACACTCTTTTGAAATATAGAAAAAGTCAAGACAAAAAGCGAAATGTTCGTGTGCCACTGGTTACTACGTACTCAAAACATTTACCTGACATTAGTAATATTACTAAAAAATATATGCATGTATTACACGATTCAGAAAAAATGAAGAAAATTTTCCCATCTCCTCCATTAATCTCTCATAGGAGGAATAGAAACCTTGCAGATATATTTGTTCATAAGAAAACAGCACAGACCATCACACCACCTCCCCAACTCTGCAAAAAGAACTATGTCACTTGTGGGAAGATATCATTCGATAAAGTGAACAATACATGTAAGTCATCCCAATATACTGTAAGACAAGATGTCAATTGTAAAACACGCAATGTGGTGTATATTCTGTGCTGTAACAAGTGTGAATGTGCCGTTTACGTAGGAGAAACAGAAAGAACCCTAGCGGAGAGAATTAGTGAACATATACGCGATATACGGTTGCACAAGGATAAACCCAGTCATGTACATTTCAACTCCCATGGACACAATTTGTGTGACCTAAGTGTTTGCGTAGCAGAGATAGTAGGAAATGATAAACACAAACGACTTATCCGGGAGGACGTGTGGATTAGGAGACTTTGCACAAGAGACTCCGTTGGGTTTAATACTAAGTGGAATAGAAATATTTACCAATTTAGCCAGTCGTCTCATGTGCCGTCCCCATGTACGCCCAGTTGCGCCTGGGTGATATTTACTTATTTTTCTGTTATAACCCTAACGGCAGGCGTCATTGTTGCACCTTTCAGCATTGACTTTAGCGGGGGTTGGGGCCCCTTATCCGAGCGAGCGCATCGCACTCGTTCGGTTAGGGGGGCCCAGGCCCTGTTGGAGTTAGTGTTGGAAGGTGTAATAGGATAAGATAGCCTATTGTGGGCCAGATTTAAAATATTTTTTCTATTTAAATCGGTATTAATTATTCTGTAAGTTATATTCTCTTTAAGGATGTACGCAAGAGGTACTGGCTTCCTTTTATCTGCCGTATCACGCTGACCCCTCACTTAACTGAAGAAAGTCTCCTTCAGACAGTGCTCTTCTCATTTTTAATGTCGGTTCCATTTCCTTTTCTTGGCCATAATTCTCATCCACCACTAAATTTAGCTTATTGTACTCGTGTATTGACTATGCGTGCGAATGGTGGCGCCTGTTTAACTTCCATCTTTTATCCTTCCGGGTGGTTCTTAACCCTATTGGCATTAGTAATCACTATTACTCATTTTACCGGAATAACACAACCAGGGATTTGACGTGTACTTTAGTGGGGTGACCTCGTATAATTTGCGTATGTCCTCATATAACCATGCCATTATGAATATCATTGGAACCGGCTGACAGAGGCGGTCCCAGTGATGTCCGTGGTTGCATGGTTCTTTCTAGTTAGTTATGTCTATAATAATCTTCCTATATATGTAATTTTGTTAAACCCCTGTTTTGTTGGGTATAGAAATTATAACCATATTCGATTATTATGTTCCATTGAATTATACGTAGACCTTCACCCCTCATTAGAGCAAGCGAGAAACATTTGTTCGGAAGGTGGGCTGTGATTATTTATAGCTCCTGTCTCCTGTAATGACCCCCCCCCCTTCTTTCTGTGGGGGTGGGAGGAGGGAGGGGTAGTAAATGGTTTTCTTTCATTCAAATACCGCGCTCTCCTCTACCTCCAACCTATCACCATTTACAGTGGCTTACTATTTCGTATGTATCCTTTATAATCATGTGGGGACATGTGCGGGGTTATGAGGGGCCATTCCGCTATTTTATATATCATCCTTGCGTACTCGTTGTACTGATAGAGGGGGTGAAGGTGGAGGGGGCGCGAACGTAAGTAGGGCACTCCTCACGTAATTCTCCGTCTATATCTGCATACCTGTGTATGGTTAGATTACCTTTTTCCTGGCGTGGCGACCATATGTATACTGTTGTTTCTCTCGATTTATCTTCTGGAGCCCTAGGTGCCTTTTATGTCCCGGTGATAACATATGGGTGTCGATGCCGTTGGATTTGGATGGAAGGGTCGGTGTTAATGGCATCGGTAATTTTTAAGGTTTTATTAATGTAGTATTGTATATAGGGGTCTATATGCCGGCGGAAATATGGGGGGGGGGGGGGGGGGGGGGGGGCTTGGCTCATTACTTCGAATACTGTATTGATCATTATCTTTATAATAAATTTGTATACTATCCTTATAGTATACAAATTTAATAGCGCCTCGTTCTATTTAATAGCGCCTTCGATGTGTATAAATGGATACCACTTATTATTATCTCTCATATAAATTTGTATACTATCCTCATTATACTCGCCCTGTCGTCTAAACTTTTAGCGGGGATTGGGGTACGGATGATTTCATTCATCTTTTATTGGACTTCCAGTGTATTGCATGCCGTAGGATGTTTCCCTGTGACGCTCGCCGCATACGTATAGCGCAGCGTCATCAGTGTATATTCCAACGTCTCTCTCAATTATTTATCTACAGTTAATTATTGTGAATGTGTGATATGTAAATCTCTTGTTATTTTCACCCTGATGAAGGCCATGGGGCCGAAACGTTGGAACCGGTTGAGCGATTTTATTAAACAATTACATTGACATGGAGTCCCTTGTTTATGGACTATTATTTTACTATTCAAAACTTAAAATGTTATATCTATCAAATGGGAGCAATTATTGGGGAGCGTCTTTTCTATGTGTATATGTATATGATCATCAAAACCACATGTGTTTGCCATACTGCTGTCGGAGGGAGGATGCCTACAGGCACTTTCCAATAGACAGAGGTGGGACAAATCTGTGTGTAGAGTATCCCTGTAACCATCATTAGAATGAATACTGGGAATGAGATTTAACATCCGTTTCAGGGATATAGTGGAGCCATCTTAGTTGAATAGCTACACACTTCCGTTATTTGAGCACCCCACTCTGGCAAAGTTGCCAGAGTGGGGTGCTCAAATAACGGAAGTGTGTAGTTGGGGGGAGTTGGATCATTTTTCCGTCTTCTGACGATAAATTGAGTATTTATCCTGTTATATTTTGTTTGACATAGCTCATTGAGCGCTGTCGGACAAGATATGACAGATTTAATGTCAGTAATGTGAAAGAAGGTCAGAAATGTCTTATCAATGTGGGAAGTTCGTTGACCGTCAGAGTAATAATTTGATGGATTGTAAGAATTTTTATTCAATTAACATGAGAATAGTCTATAGCCTATATGCAATTAGTGGGTCAAACTTGTATTGAATATATGGTAAATGGTTTGATGTTTAGAATTTCTATTCGGGTGGCGGGGATGTTTATTTGAGTGATACCCAGTTGGGTGGGCTGCATTGTACTGGTTCAATTTATTACTTTCTTACTGTCTTATGTGGCGCCATGTGCAACACAATTTATATCATGTCAATGTTTTGTTTCCATCAATGGGCATATTGCCCACGGTGTATATATTCAATCAATGAATAAAATTATGAATTAAATAATTTATTAATAAAGGTATTGATAGTGTGATAGCACGGTGATAGTAGAGACAGAACAAAAGTATGCTGACAGTACTATATTAAGGTGATTAGTATTCAAAACGTGATTCAGTTGCATAAGACTGGTATTACATCGACTAGGATAGGGTTCATACCCAGAAATTGCCCGGCTGTTGTATTCCCCTGTAAAAGGATATCACGAGGATTTGCGTTTGGAGAAAGGAATAGTTTTTCGTAATAGGAATTACGTAGATATATAAAACACGGCGTTATTTCAATCTCTTGGAAGGGAGAATAAAAGCATTGCCGGTTTTGAAAATGCTTCTTTTGGATTCATTCGAGTATAACTTACCTCCATGAAGGAGAGTGTTGGTGTTAACTATACTATATGTTATAACTAACCTCCATG
The DNA here is from genome assembly GCA_031216915.1 of Pictodentalium vernedei. Lineage (NCBI taxonomy): Eukaryota > Metazoa > Mollusca > Scaphopoda > Dentaliida > Dentaliidae > Pictodentalium > Pictodentalium vernedei. The sequence continues at coordinate 339,943,412 of CM062288.1, read as the reverse complement.
AAGGAGAGTGTTGGTGTCAGCTATACTATATGTTATAACTTACCTCCATGAAGGAGAGTGTTGGTGTTAGCTATACAATATGTCGTAACTTACCTCCATGAAGGAGAGTGTTGGTGTTAGCTATACTATATGTTATAACTTCCTTATGGTTTTACCTCTTACTTGATTACAAACTGAGCACTTGAGCAGATAGTGGTTCATTGTTTCGCGCTCTCTAGATGAGCATGCGTAACTTTGAGATAGGTCGTTAACCCTTTCAAAAACGTCTGGAATACATGTTTAGTGGTGTTGAAGAGTCGACGATATAAAGAGCAAAAAATCGGAAGCGAGGCTTGGTAATAATTCAACACCTCGACAGATTATTACTGAATTCCCAACAAACCAAGATGGTTTCGCCCATTTCGCCGTTGCCAGTGTGGACTGAAATAAACCCTTCCAGGACGCAAGTTGTGAAAGGGGTAATATACAGGTCGGCATTAACGTTTCCTACAATAAAGTGAACAGTGTGTGATTTGGGTCTTGTGAGACTTACGATTAACATAAAACTTTGGAACCATTGAGTTGCATGCATTTAGATACATCCTGAAGTGGGAAAGTGAATTGTTTAAAGAGATTATTACCATTATATATCCGAGTCGAGCTTCCGGGTTTTAAAGGCAGATCACGACATAATGGTAAATAATCATTATATCTTACAATATATTGAGGATAAGTCAAGAATGTAGACGAATATATAATGAACTATTTATTCGTACGGATGAACAAAACGAAAAAAAATTGGAACTCACGAGAAAGGAACGTGCTTGTATCCGACCCCCTGATATAAACATCTGTATCAGGGGTTCGGATACACGACATTTGCGGAGTTAATGCAGTCAAAATACATGTTGTTTGTAAGATAAAATCTAATATCAGTGGATATCGTATTTCACGTCCTTGGTGTAGAGGGATGAAAGGAGTCCATATGCAATTCGGTCAGGCGACACAGCGTGATAATATGGAAATTGTTATATAAATTGTATAGCCGTATTTGATAATGAGCTGATACTGTCAGAAGCAGCCTAGGGCAGAACTTGGTTATGGTGCATATTAAGTACTGTAATAGTTTATATTTTCCATATCGTTTTTTTAGTGTTTGCCAACCTATTTCAGTACAGAGGGATCATCTGCTGGCGCCATTTGTGACGCCTGATATAATACGGGTGGCCACTCTCCATATTTTTTTCAACTTGTTTTTTCCCGGGCTTTGCAGTTGTCTCTGACAATACAGGCATATTCCAACAGTGGGCGTTTAAGCGCGAGGTGGATTTTCTCGAGAGTTTACGATCAAGATTAAAGTTTAATCTTCTGATGTAATCTTGCCGTTTCCATGCCCCAGAGAATATCTCACCCATGTGTGAAGACCAACGTTTACAGGAATCAAACGTACGCCCCCAGTGTTTGTAGTTACTAACTTGTTCAATAATGGTGCCACCTATCTGTAGTGTTCTTTTTTTGTTGTGTGGGTGATGACTAGGGATTCCGTTTTAGTTGGGTTTAAGGTCAACAGAATACTTCAAACACTCCAGATGAAAAGCAGATAACATACAGAGAAAAAATACACCTAAATCTGAACAGAAAGAAGGAACAAAAAACTACAACAGACATAAAATTAGCAAACAAAACAAAACCTAAAAGTGCAAACGTCACAGCAACAATATCTGAATCAGATTGAAAAAGGAAATCAACAAAGAGGCCGAAAGAATTCTGAAAGGAAATCAACAAAGAGGCCGAAATAACTCTAAAAAAGAAAAGGAAAACAGTTATCAAACAGAAATACAGGTTTTGGGCTTGGAAGAGGTGGAGGTCGGTGCGTGTATCAACGAACATTACTCCCCTCAGAATAAGTCTCCGAGGAAAACAATCACCCAAGAAAGCTTTCGACCATACTTCCGCCATCTCAATCTCCAACTAAAAAATGAAAAATACAACCAAAAACAATATAATACAGAGGAATTGTCGAGGATTTAGAGCGAATTTTAACGGACCGAGCCTTCTAAACCAAAAGTATGCACCCGCTGCTTTTTACCTGCAAGAGACACCCAAAGCGAAGACTGATAATAAGATCAAAAAGCGTTTAGATATTATATTATATAATCTTCATGTTCGTGAAACGTCTGTCTTGGTCTGTAACGACATTATTCGCAGCTCTGCACCGTTACAAACGAATTTGCAGGTTGTAGCGGTACGCCTAACTTTAGACAAGACAGTTGCGTTATGTTCTATTTACGTTTCACCAAGGAAAACTCTACAGCTGAATTATGTGGAACAACTGATTCACCACCCCCAGCTCCGTACATTTTGTTGGGTGATTTTAATGATTATACGTGTAATCCTCTTTGGGGTGATTCTTGCAACAAAAAAGACCTGAAAGACAAAACAGTAGAAGAACGTATTACAAAATATGACTTGTGTTTGTTCAATGATGGGCCAGATTCCTATCTGCATCCCACATCCGGTTCGTACGCATCAATCTTACAATTGCCCACCTTTCTATCTTACTCGATTTTTCTTGGAACTTTGAAAATGACTTGTGCGAACGTGACCGCTTTCCAATTATGTTGGAAAGTGTGGTTCCAGCCGACGATCAGAGGGTGCCCCAGTTGATCTTCATAAATGCTGACTCGGACACTTTTCTCGTCGGGAGAAATTAGAGGAAACATATCAGTACAAAGTTGCTTCACAATGCAAACACAGTCATTCCCAAAACCTCGGCAAATCCAAAACGTTTCACTGAACCTTGGTTTGATACTGATTTTATATAGATTATAAAGGATCGCAAGAAAACTGAACGGGAATTTAATAAGTCACCCTCAACACTTAATTTGTACAAACGGCGTATAAATTCAGGGGGAGGCCGAAAAAAATGTGTGAACTGAGTGGAAATTTTCATTTTGCAGATTTTTTGAACCACCAACCTTTTCCGGAAGATTTTTTCCATGACATTTTTGGGGACCCACCCCCTTCCCATACATTTTACATACAAAATTTTGGCACTCGAACACCAACAAGAAAAGTGTAATGTCCACTGATTCAATGCATATTTTTATATCTTCAAACATGCTTCCCTTTACTCTATCAAATGCATTTTTCAAGACTTGCCAGGTTCATATCAGTTCACAAAAACACATTACTGTATAGACGGAACCCCGAGGGTACGGGTATAATAGGTTCATATTTGGTAGCCAGGTTGTAAATGTATAGCAGCGATGTTCACATGGACATTTTACTATATTGATGAAGCAAATTTTAAGGAATTTGTTTTATCCTTATGTAAAGACCTCGGTGCGGATGAGCTTGTTCCTATTCGGTGGTTGGTGGATTCCTTAGGCCATTCGGTGGATCTGATTGAATAATTCTGCCTTCATCTTGGGAACTAACAACGTTGTGATATAGGCCTTATATAGCCATAGTTGTTGAAAGCGATGTAAAACTCCAAGCAAACCAGATCAGACGAACTAAATGTATAGCTTAATATTCTTACAAATCTAGTTTCTCGGTGTTTATCTTGCAAATGAAACTCCTTTATTCTTTTCCCCACAAAAACTTTAATTTTAAATCAAATTTAAATAAGCTTCTCCAACCTTTGATATTCGAATATGCAGTGACACTAGACTTTGAATAGTCCAGTTTCTGTAAATCTTGGCATATGCAGGTATATGTGAGCACTGTGTCTGATGTGTCCATAATTAGTTTACTACTGCTTGTCCCGTACCCGTGAATATGTTGCAAATATTGGTTGCGAAAAAGGGGCTTATTTTTGTTCTGACTCAAGAAGAGCAAACCTTGTCTTTTTATTTTTGTTATGGCATCATCATAGCAGGATAGCACAAGTGTGACGGATTCATACATAATTTGTACCCATTCCCACACGTTCATACTCCAATAAAGATTATAAAAATTCGGGATTCATACATAATTTGTACCCATTCCCACACGTTCGTACTCCAATAAAGATTATAAAAACTGCATTCAATCCTTATAGTGCACACCCACGCAGTGGCGTGTGCGCACATAGGTAATGGGTACGTGTCCATGATTTTATAATTTTTCTATATACCATGCAACAGAGTTTGGGGTGCCATCTGGCGGCGTGGCTCTCCCACTGGCTAAAAATCCAGAATCATTGTAACGGATACTTAATTGTGTTGGGCCTTTCAAAGGACATTATGTAAAATATATTGTTGCAGAATGCTGGAAACTATGATAAATAATCAAGTAATGAAGTGACTTTCGAAGTTAGGTAGTTGTTGGCGAGTTAGGTATTGTTTGAAAGTTCGAAGTGCCAATGCCGTCCGTTGCCGGTTTCGTCAGATTTAAAGCCCAGTTTCAATTTTAATTGAGAACGTACACTTCACAAATTGTTGACAACGAATAAAAAATAAAACAGGTGATTTATTGACACTTTTAGTGGGCCTTTTTCATTTGTGGGGAACTTAGCGCGATTTCCTTAGAAACAGCCGGAGTTCGGATGAATTCAAGTAACTTATGTTGACGTAAGGTCTGGGGAAATCTTTGTTCTCAAAACACGGGCATGCAGTCTTGTAGTAAAGTTTTACAGAAACAGACATGCACGCGAACAACGATACCTATTCATTTATTCCCTAGATTTTTTCTTCACAAGTTTACTGGATCCAGTCTATGAACTATTTTTACCAATGATACAATCCAATGTCAGTTTAAGACTGTCAGAATTACAGTGTAGCGGCCAGCCAATTTTGTGATACGACGTGTTTTCCCGAAGACTAAATACCAGAATCACTCAGAACAACCATTTAAATTACATGCACACTTCCTCTGTGTTTTGGTAAACAATGTTTTAATTACTGGATGCTTTAGGCATTGCACCCAGAACAGAACTGAATTCATCTTCAAACTAGTCAATGTCGCCCTCCTCGTCTGACCAACATCTGGAGGTGGGGATTCTGATATTTAGCCTTGAGTATGTTTCTCCAAAAATGGCAAGAAACTTTTAAAAAGCCTAAATACAAACCTCCCCAGAACCGACCTCTAAATAATATTTGGCACTGCACTACAGAATCATTATTTGATGGTTTCCGACATTTTAATGGTGCTATGAGATAACATATGACCTGCACTGTCATGCTGTTTGAAAAAAATTAAAAAAATCAATGTGTAATGTTTTATCAGAGACATATCATACCAATGACTCAAAGTGCCTTAAGAAATGTGAAGGATTTAATTTTTTTTTTTTTTTACAAATATTGCAAAATATTCATCAAACACAATGTGAAATATCTTAAGAAGCCAGAATGTGATTTAAAAACTATCAGAAATGTGAAATTTAATATCATAAGAGGTTTGTTTTGTGTCAACATCAATTAATTTATGAATTATATCATAATTTGTGATGAAAGTGGGTATGCTGGGGGTCTAGGGGACACATGCAGGGCTATATTTTTCCACATCAATATCTAGAAGAAAATTTTACATAATTTGTTAGGATAAAATGGCACTGTCTATTGATATTGGTGATTTATATAGCTGGAATACCAGTTTTTAAATCAAAATTGACATTCATTTTGTTTTGTGTGGAGTGGAGGGGGGGGGGGGGTAGGGAACACCACTCTTTCTCTTGCAGTATGGTTAAATGAGACAGATTTTTCCCCAAACTATTGTCTGCTGATGCAGATTTTAGTTTTATTTTGGGATTGAGGTAGTTTTTAAAGAAAGCAGTGAATTCTCATGCAGAAATGACTCTTTTATCAAATGAAAGAGATAAAATGTATCTTTGGAAGGATTAGAATGTAGGTTAAAATCCCCCCTACAAAAAATACCCCCAATCATTTTTACACACTTAGCAAAAATTACCCCCACAGTTTTTGAGTAGTACCGGTACCACATTCTCTCACATTATTTTAAGAGCAGTACAAAAATCTCCCTCCCGGCCTCTTACACCAAAAGGTTAAAGGCAGTCCAAAAGGATTTAAAAACTTATGTATTTAATTTGTAAATTACATAAACACTCATCACTATTTACAAGAAAACATGCCTCAATAACTATTTATCAAGACAGTTATTTATTTATTGGAGTTGAAGGACACTTTCAACAGCCAGTGTCACCTCGTGTCGGACAGTTTTATGGGTGGAGGAAACTAAAGTGCACTGAGAGAACCATCAGGTAACAGTGAGCAATTATCTAACGTGCTAACTCCACACAAGCAAAGTTAGCATTGATTGAAGCGACAAGTGCTCAGCCTCAAGTGGTAAAAAAGCTTTGGACATGTTTGTATGGCTTTAAATATACATGTACTTCTAAAAATTTAGGGGGTGGGTGATTTTTGTTCACCAGAAATTATGGAGGGAGGAATTTCTGTTCACCTGAAAAAACATGGGGGGGGGGGGATTTTTGCACATTGTGTGAAAATGATTGTGGGGGGCGGGGGGGGGGGAATTTTTGTCAGGGAAAAGTATTGTAGGTTACCCTTCGAAAGGTTTGTGTTTGATTATAGGAAATAAGTACATGTACATTGTAAATTTACATGTATTTTGGGATCCAACACTGATTTAATTATATTTTTTTTGGATATTACACTTATTTCACTTTTAAATGTTCATTCGAGAACCACAGACTGAATAATACTGTTTTATTTTTGGAAAAGTTATATTTTTGTCACAGTCGGCAATAAAGGCCATATATTGCCAAAAATAATGCAGTTAAATGCATCATGAGCAAGTGTGACATCCAGAACTGAGAAGCACACTATAACCTCTGGCAAATGACAAATACATGTACACATGTAACCACCTTTTTTACCCTATTAACACATCTAATGAAACCATGCTTTCCCCTCGTTGTACTTGTAATAGAGGGGATTCCAATTATATTCCAATCCTCTCCCAAATCACCATCCAAACATTTAGCCAGGAAACCCATACTTCACTTGTATTCGCTGAACAAGCTCATTCCAATAAGGGAGGCATAAGCTATGTTTTTGAAGCCAAACAATGCAAAACAATTAACATTGAATGGCAAATTTGGTGAATGGTGCTAGCCGGTTTTGGCCATTACATTGAGTGAATGATTAATAAAAGCTTTCTCCATATTATGATGTTAACCCTTTACCTTACATGAAAAGAAGATAGCACTTTCGAATAACTAATTTCTTTTCATTTTTTTGCATCAAAAACATAGTTATGACCCCCCCCCACTCGATTGAGCTGAACGAGCTCATTCCAATGAGGGGTCATAAGCTATGTTTTTGGTGCAAAAATAATGAACATTGAATGTCAATTTCGGTGAATGGTGCTAGCCTGTTTTGGCCATTACATTGAGTGAGTGATTAAAAATGTTAAAAAACAATTTCTTTGGAACATAAATTTGGGGAAAGGGGGGTGGGGGTACAGTGGGAAAAGTAACAAAGTTGCAAATGTGAATGAATGGCTTTTGTGCACAGCTACCAATATAGTAGTCTGATACTATTGCTGTCAGGGTCCCCATGTTAGTAGGTATATTTTGCGGATTTACGACCACTTTGTACATGTACGTGTACACGATGCGTTTACCAACGTGGGATTCAGTGTTAAATCGCACGCTTGTTCACACAAATGTTCAGTGGTCTTGAATCCCCCATGTTTTTTTGTGACTCTTAGATCGCACTTTTAACGTTCAAATACCCGTGGTGAACGCGCGTTTTTTTTAAAAAAGGTGAAATTGTACATCTTCACTTTTATCTTTTACTTTAAAAATTTTTGTCGACGTTCCCATCGCAGATCAGACCATCGATCCATCGTTGGTGAACGCGAGCAAAGAATTCTGGGCTATCATCAAAAAACGGTCTGCGGATTCTGAACCAGTGGTCTAGAATCCGCAATTGTTTTGAGGCGGTGGGTTTTTCCCATTTTATGACGTCATTAGGGGAATTCCCACTATTGACCAATCGGATTGCTCGATTTTCATAAACTTGATCATACAGAGTTATCTCCCCTCGTCGTGGGGTGGGGGAATACCCGTCATAAAAAGGTGAATCGCGTTTAATAACGCGGATATAATGGCTAGAGCAATGTATATCAAAAACCAAGAGCTCGAAGAGCTTGAAAAAAGTAATCACCCAATCACTTCACGTTCCTAACACTAATTAACCAATCAGATTGCTTGGTTCTCATAAACTTAATCATACAAAGTTATCTCCCCTCGTCGTGAGGGTGGGGGTCACGCCCATCATAAAAATCGAAGTTTCGAGAAGGTTGTCACGGGACCTATCAAATTGAAGGTCTCGACGAGTGGATTAAGAAGATCGTAATTTTAACCCTCGTCGTGGGGTGGGGTCACGACCAGAGCCGAAAAACGACTTCCTTTTTACAAAGCCAGGCATGTGAGGTATTGATATGAAGGGCTCGATGAATACATTACGAAAATGACGTTTTTTCATTTTATGTGGGGGTGGGGGTCACGCCCATCATAAAAATCGAAGTTTCGAGAAGGTGGTCACGTGACCTATCAAATTGAAGGTCTCGACGAGTGGATTAAGAAGATCGTAATTTTAACCCTCGTCGTGGGGTGGGGTCACGACCAGAGCCGAAAAACGACTTCCTTTTTACAAAGCCAGGCATGTGAGGTATTAATATGAAGGGCTCGATGAATACATTACGAAAATGACGTTTTTTTTTATTTTATGTGGGGGTGGGGTCACGACCAGAGACGAAACACGTCTTCCTTTTTACAAATCTAAGCATGTGAGGTACTGATATGAAGGGCTTGGTGAATTCATTACAAAAATGACATTTTCCACCATCGCCGAGGGGATGGGGTTAACACCGATCAGAAAATCAAAAGTTTCGAGAAGATAGTCGTGTGACCGATCAAATTAAAGCTATGGATCAGGATATTATGAAAATCATAATCTTTCCCTTCTTATAACGGTGGAGTTGGGACCATCTTGAAATCGAAAGTATTAAGAAAAGGTAGTTATGAAACATATTAAATTGAAAACATAACAAGTTGAATCTGATGCATCATTCATTTTTGATATCTGTGTTAAAAACGTGAAGTATGTTGTCAATATATGACTGTTATGCAAATTAGAGATGCACTCGCTTATTAACAAGTCACGCCTTAAGATGTTTCCTTCAATAATAACTCTGTTTACTGAACCATAGATTTGTCAATACAAAAATTATAAGTTGATCTTCTAACGTTTCTACATATTGAGGATAGCCTATTTCACCATTTCCGAAAAAAGTGTCAATCCAAACTATTTTTTTTTTTAGGAAACAATGCCCACGTCGAGAAGACATTACAAACTGAGTCAGTATAATCTTGACTAAATTCAAATAAAAAAAACATTTGTCACGTGTTATAGAAATGATTTGTAAACAGTCTAAACGCACGTGTGAAAAAGTTGTTTTGTTTTGTTTTTTACAACAGGAGTTAAAATATTTTAAGATAGGTGGCGTTATATAAATACAGCAACAACAAAAAAAAACAGTGTTTACAATGTGTCAGCGTATGACTGAATGAAAATGAGAAAAAGCTCTTTTTCCAACCACTTGATAGTGGAGCATTACATCAGTTGTCGCGATATTTGATGTCATCCAACAGCAGCCAAGACATTAAGCTTTTTACGTCGACATACCACTGTCCAAAACAATTCTCTTTTAACCCTAAACGGGTGAAATACATCTCGGTAACGACTCCCTATTTTTTCTTGATCAGACACAGTTGGTGGTGGAAAGTTGACTGGAGGGTCGTTCAAAACAATTGATCAAATATATCGAACGAAAACGACTCATTTTCTAACTACGATTGTCGCCGTATTCTAACGTCACCACACTAATCATACAATACGATATTGGAACTGCACTACCTCTTGAATATTACAAATTTACGATTTGTATTGTCTTCAACACAAATCGTAAATTCCTTCCCGCATCACCATACTTATACTATACCGCATCGAATTTGACATCGTCACCATCCCCCTTCCCCCGTGGGAACCCCGGGAAGTGAAGCAGTGCTTGTTTATTGTGGTAAACAAGCTCTGTTTCACTGTAAAAATAGGACCCAGTCACTAATGCTTGGGGTGCGAGTCCTCTAAAATAGACAACATTGGGTGTAAACGATTGACTGACTTTGACTTTATCTCCATGTTGTGGTCATGATTAGCCATTGTGCAGAAGTATGTGACCTTAAACAACAATAAATATAAATATAACATCATCCCCTTGCTAGATAAACTTGAACTCGTCATCCGAATGGTGTTGCGAAATGAGCCTATAGGGGTTAATTAAGCTCGAAAGCTCGATAAGAGCTCGAGCTCTTGAGTTTTTATTTTGAGGATTCAGTGGACTCATGTTTATTCATTGAGCCTGATATCGTTAGGTAAGGAAACACAAAATTCCAGAGCTGGTGAGACCTCACAGAACTGCCAGTTATCACAACGTTTATAGTTCGATCTTACGATCTCTGATCGATAAATTTTCCCTAACATTCCGTAACAATGGTCGATAATAGAAATTAGTATAGAAAATCGTGTGAATTGTTCTCTGAAAATTGCATTGCTTGTATAGTGTTTCTGATTTTTTACAGATTGCGTTCAGGGTTTAGTTTTAAAAAAAAATCTTGTCAAATGGTTAGGTTCAAGGGAAGTAACTCTGCAAGGTTCAAAAGGAAGTAACTCTGTCATCGGTAGGTAGAGGTTTATTATGAGGTCATTAGAGGTCATAATACAGGTTTGGTTCATGGAAGTAACTCCGTTCATTCGTAGGTAGAGGTTTATTATGAGATCATCAAGGGTCGTGATACAGGTTAGGTTCAAGGGAAGTAACTCGGTAACAATCCATCTCAAAGTTGAGGTTTATTATGGGTATATCAGAAGTGATGATACAGGTTAGGTTCAAGGGAAGTAACTTCGTAACAACTCATCCGTCAAACGGTTATGTTCGAGGGAAGTAACTCCGTAACACCTCATCCTTAGGTAGAGGTTTATTATGAGGTCCTCAGGAGTCATCATATAGGTTAGGTTCATCAAATGATTAGGTTCAAGGGAAGTAACTATGTAACAACTCATTCATCCAAACAAAATTAAAATTCGATGCACCATACTAAGAAGTGCTTGAAAAAAAAAAAAATTTAGGTTAGGTTCGAGGAAAGTAACTCTAACAACTCATCCGTTCAAAACAAAAATTAAAATTCGATTTACCATATTAAGAAGTACTTGAGAAAACCTCCAGGTTTTAGGTTATGTTCAAGGAAGTAACTCTTTTTAACAACTCATACGTTCAAATGGTTAGGTTCGAGGGAAGTAACTCTGTATAACAACTCATCCGAGGTTTATTATGAGGTCATCAGGGGTTATGATACGGGTTAAGTTCAAGGGAGGTAACTCTGTCATCCATAGGTTCAAGGAAGTAACACAATAACACCAAGGTATATTATTAGGTCATCAGGAGTCATGATACAGGTGAGGTTTAAGGGAAGTAACGCTATCATCCGTAGATTCGGGGAAGTAACAATCAACTCACCCGTCAAATGATTAGGTTCGAGGGAAGTAACTCTGTAACAAATCATCCGTAGGTTCGAGAGAAGTAACTTTGTAACACCATAGGTAGAGGTTTATTATGTGGTCATCAGAGGTCATGATATGGGTTAAGTTCAAGGGAAGTAACTCTTGTCATCCGTCAAAATAATTCGGTTCAAGTGAAGTAACTTTGTAACGCCGTAGGTAAGGGGTGTTGGACCAGAAATGAAACGAGGTTTGAATGTTTGTTTTTAAGTGAAACGTGAAAATTATGACTCAGGACGAAACGCCTCGTGGGTGAAAACGTCTCAGGACGAAAAGTCTCTGGGACAAATCAAATGTCGAAGCGTCAACTTTCACAGATTTATTTTACCAATAACAAAAAAAAAAAAAATCCTTTCACAACCTGCCTAATAAAATCGTGAATCACAATTTTTTCCCTCATTATATTCAAAATTATCACAACCCATTTGAACGGGTAGTTCATCCATAAATCATATTTTTTTGGAAATCTGAAAATGAAATACAAAACGAATTTTTGCGTGTTTTTTTATTAACCATTGGTACTTCCCCGAATCTACGGATGATAGCGTTACTTCCCTTAAACCTCACCTCTATCATGACTCCTGATGACCTAATAATATACCTTGGTGTTATTGTGTTACTTCCTTGAACCTATGGATGACAGAGTTACCTCCCTTGAACTTAACCCGTATCATAACCCCTGATGACCTCATAATAAACCTCGGATGAGTTGTTATACAGAGTTACTTCCCTCGAACCTAACCATTTGAACGTATGAGTTGTTAAAAAGAGTTACTTCCTTGAACATAACCTAAAACCTGGAGGTTTTCTCAAGTACTTCTTAATATGGTAAATCGAATTTTAATTTTTGTTTTGAACGGATGAGTTGTTAGAGTTACTTCCCTCGAACCTAACCTAAAAATGTTTTTTTTCAAGCACTTCTTAGTGTGGTGCATCGAATTTTAATTTTGTTTGGATGAATGAGTTGTTACATAGTTACTTCCCTTGAACATAATCATTTGATGAACCTAACCTGTATCATGACTCCTGAGGACCTCATAATAAACCTCTACCTAAGGATGAGGTGTTACGGAGTTACTTCCCTCGAACATAACCGTTTGACGGATGAGTTGTTACGAAGTTACTTCCCTTGAACCTAACCTGTATCATCACTTCTGATATACCCATAATAAACCTCTACTTTGAGATGGATTGTTACCGAGTTACTTCCCTTGAACCTAACCTGTATCACGACCCTTGATGATCTCATAATAAACCTCTACCTACGAATGAACGGAGTTACTTCCATGAACCAACCTGTATTATGACCTCTAATGACCTCATAATAAACCTCTACCTACGGATGACAGAGTTACTTCCTTTTGAACCTTGCAGAGTTACTTCCCTTGAACCTAACCATTTGACAAGATTTTTTTTTAAAACTAAACCCTGAACGCAATCTGTAAAAAATCAGAAACACTATACAAGCAATGCAATTTTCAGAGAACAATTCACACGATTTTCTATACTAATTTCTATTATCGACCATTGTTACGGAATGTTAGGGAAACTTTATCGATCGGAGATCGTAAGATCGAACTATAAACGTTGTGATAACTGGCAGTTCTGTGAGGTCTCACCAGCTCTGGAATTTTGTATTTCCTTACCAAACGATATCAGGCTCAATGAATAAACATGAGTCCACTGAATCCTCAAAATAAAAACTCAAGAGCTCGAGCTCTTACCGAGCTTGCGAGCTTAATTAACCCCTATAGGCTCATTTCGCAACACCATTCGGATGACGAGTTCAAGTTTATCTAGCAAGGGGATGATGTTATATTTATATTTATTGTTGTTTAAGGTCACATACTTCTGCACAATGGCTAATCATGACCACCACATGGAGATAAAGTCAAGGTCAGTCAATCGTTTATACCCCATGTTGTCTATTTTAGAGGACTCGCATCCCAAGCATTAGTGACTGGGTCCTATTTTTCCAGTGAAACAGAGCTTGTTTACCACAGTAAACAAGCACTGCTTCACTTCCCGGAGTGGAGTTCCCACGGGGGAAGGGGGATGATGACGATGTCAAATTCGATGCGGTATAGTATAAGTATGGTGATGCGGGAAGGAATTTACGATTTGTGTTGAAGACAATACAAATCGTAAATTTGTAATATTCAAGAGGTAGTGCAGTTCCAATATCGTATTGTATGATTAGTGTGGTGACGTTAGAATACGGCGACAATCGTAGTTAGAAAATGAGTCGTTTTCGTTCGATATATTTGATCAATTGTTTTGAACGACCCTCCAGTCAACTTTCCACCAACAACTGTGTCTGATCAAGAAAAAAAAGGGAGTCGTTACCGAGATGTATTTCACCCGTTTAGGGTTAAAAGAGAATTGTTTTGGACAAGTGGTATGTCGACGTAAAAAGCTTAATGTCTTGGCTGCTGTTGGATGACATCAAATATCGCGACAACTGATGTAATGCTTCGCTATCAAGTGGTTAGAAAAAGAGCTTTTTCTCATTTTCATTCAGTCATACGCTGACACATTGTAAACACTGTTTTTTTTTTTTTTTGTTGTTGCTGTATTTATATAACGCCACCTATCTTAAAATATTTTAACTCCTGTTGTAAAAAACAAAACAAAACAACTTTTTCACACGTGCGTTTAGACTGTTTACAAATCATTTCTATAACACGTGACAAATGTTTTTTTTATTTGAATTTAGTCAAGATTATACTGACTCAGTTTGTAATGTCTTCTCGACGTGGGCATTGTTTCCTAAAAAAAAAATAGTTTGGATTGACACTTTTTTCGGAAATGGTGAAATAGGCTATCCTCAATATGTAGAAACGTTAGAAGATCAACTTATAATTTTTGTATTGACAAATCTATGGTTCAGTAAACAGAGTTATTATTGAAGGAAACATCTTAAGGCGTGACTTGTTAATAAGCGAGTGCATCTCTAATTTGCATAACAGTCATATATTGACAACATACTTCACGTTTTTAACACAGATATCAAAAATGAATGATGCATCAGATTCAACTTGTTATGTTTTCAATTTAATATGTTTCATAACTACCTTTTCTTAATACTTTCGATTTCAAGATGGTCCCAACTCCACCGTTATAAGAAGGGAAAGATTATGATTTTCATAATATCTTGATCCATAGCTTTAATTTGATCGGTCACACGACTATCTTCTCGAAACTTTTGATTTTCTGATCGGTGTTAACCCCATCCCCACGGCGATGGTGGAAAATGTCATTTTTGTAATGAATTCACCAAGCCCTTTATATTAATACCTCACATGACTGGATTTGTAAAAAGGAAGTCGTTTTTCGGCTCTGGTCGTGACCCCACCCCACGACGAGGGTTAAAATTACGATCTTCTTAATCCACTCGTCGAGACCTTCAATTTGATAGGTCACGTGACCACCTTCTCGAAACTTCGATTTTTCTGATGGGCGTGACCCCCACCCCCACATAAAATGAAAAAACGTCATTTTCGTAATGTATTCATCGAGCCCTTCATATCAATACCTCACATGCCTGGCTTTGTAAAAAGGAAGTCGTTTTTCGGCTCAGGTCGTGACCCCACCCCACGACGAGGGTTAAAATTACGATCTTCTTAATCCACTCGTCGAGACCTTCAATTCGATAGGTCACGTGACCACCTTCTCGAAACTTCGATTTTTATGATGGGCGTGACCCCCACCCCCACATAAAATGAAAAAACGTCATTTTCGTAATGTATTCATCGAGCCCTTCATATCAATACCTCACATGCCTGGCTTTGTAAAAAGGAAGTCGTTTTTCGGCTCTGGTCGTGACCCCACCCCACGACGAGGGTTAAAATTACGATCTTCTTAATCCACTCGTCGAGACCTTCAATTTGATAGGTCACGTGACCACCTTCTCGAAACTTCGATTTTTATGATGGGCGTGACCCCCACCCCCACATAAAATGAAAAAACGTCATTTTCGTAATGTATTCATCGAGCCCTTCATATCAATACCTCACATGCCTGGCTTTGTAAAAAGGAAGTCGTTTTTCGGCTCTGGTCGTGACCCCACCCCCACGACGAGGGTTAAAATTACGATCTTCTTAATCCACTCGTCGAGACCTTCAATTTGATAGGTCACGTGACCACCTTCTCGAAACTTCGATTTTTATGATGGGCGTGACCCCCACCCTCACGACGAGGGGAGATAACTTTGTATGATTAAGTTTATGAGAATCAAGCAATCTGATTGGTTAATTAGTGTTAGGAACGTGAAGTGATTGGGTGATTACTTTTTTCAAGCTCTTCGAGCTTTTGGTTTTTGATATACATTGCTCTAGCCATTATATCCACGTTATTAAACGCGATTCACCTTTTTATGACGAGTATTCCCCCCACCCCACGACGAGGGGAGATAACTCTGTATGATCAAGTTTATGAAAATCGAGCAATCTGATTGGTCAATAGTGGGAATTCCCCTAATGACGTCATAAAATGGGAAAAACCCACAGCCTCAAAACAATTGCGGATTCTAGACCACTGGTTCAGAATCCGCAGACCGTTTTTTGATGATAGCCTAGAATTTTTTGCTCGCGTTCACCAACGATGGATCGATGGTCTGATCTGCGATGGGAACGTTGACAAAAAATTTTAAAGTAAAAGATAAAAGTGAATATGTACAATTTCACCTTTTTTTTAAAAACGCGCGTTCACCACGAGTATTTGAACGTTAAAAGTGCGATCTAGGAGTCACATAAAACATGGGGGATTCAAGACCACTGAACATTTTTGTGAACAAGCGTGCGATTTAACACTGAATCCCACGTTGGTAAACGCATCGTGTACACGTACATGTACAAAGTGGTCGTAAATCCGCAAAATATACCTACTCATGTTATAGCGCAAAACTGCATTGACAATTGTTCCTCTACCACCCATACTAAACCCTTCAGCTGATGAGAAAGTTAACAGCATGCACTCTCAGTTTCCTATGATTTGCTTTAGTACTGCAGCACTCAGAGTCCACTGAGTTTTTTTCTGTTTTGACAACCCTGTCCTGGCTCTTCTCGCTATATTTTTCATTGTATGTCAGTCAGTATTCCTATGTACATGTAGAATGTCACTTTCAAAATATGTGATTGCATGGCTGTCTGTCCATCATACCATTCCTATGTACATGTAGACTGTCTCCTTCAAGATATGTGATTGCATGTCTGTCTGTCCATCATGCAAAGTGTTGGTTTGTTTCCATTTGCACAGTTCTACATTTTCAGTAACTGGCAATTGACCCCCCCCCCCCCACACACACACACACACCCATACACACACAAACACAAATATATTAAACATTAAAGAGCACTACATTCCAGAAGCAAATATCTGAGTCATCCTCACTGGATACTAGGCATGCATGTATTTTCCCTAATTTCACCCTTTTTATCAGAATGGGTGCCTGCAGAGATTAAATCCAAGGTTGTAAACGAGCTCTTGTGGGTACATGTACTTGTTGGACATGCACATCACTACAGAATCAATATTTGATGGTTTTAGGCATTTTAACAGTATGCTGTAACATAGGAGCAGTGCTCAGCTGGTCATGCTGTTGGAAAAAATCAGTGTTTAATGTTGTGTCAGTTCCATACCAATGACTCTAAGTGTCTTAACTGAACAATGTGAAATATCTTCAGAAGCCAGAATGTGATTTAGAAATTATCACAAATGGGAAATTTAATATCACAAGAGGTTATATGTCAACATCAATTAATTTATGAATTTTATCACAGTTTTTGATAAAAAGGGGCATACTAGGGGGACACCTTTAAGGCTATATTTTGCCACATCAGTATGTAGAAGAACATTTGACATCAGTTGTTAGGATAAAATGGTACTGTCTATTGATATTGGTGAATTATATAGCTGCAACCCCAATTTTTGATTCAAAATTGACATTTATATGGTTTCATGGGGTTGGAACACCACTCTTTGTCTTGCTGTATGGTTAAAGGAGACAATATTTTCCTCAAAGTATTACATGCTGATGCAGATTTTAGTTTTATTTTGGGATTGGGTTAGTTTTCTTAAAAATTTACATGAATTCCTTTAGGTAACAGAGCAAAACAGAGTAGAAAAATGTATTGGAGGCAACAGCAGTTTTTAAGCCATTTGACACAGTTTGGACAGTTTTCTTTAAAAGAACAAAATTCCCATGTTTTTAACTCAGTGGAAGCCAAAAGTTGAATTCTCATGCAGAAATGACTCTTTTGTCACATGAAATAGGTAAAATGTATCTTTGATAGGATTGGGGTTGATTAAGGAAATACATAATTTGGCTTCCGAACCTGATTTAATTATTATTTTGAGAGATTATTTCACAGTTAAAAATTCATTGGGGTACCACACACCTTACAATACTTTTTTATTGTTTTGAAAATTATGTTTTTGTCATCATCAGCAATAAGGGCTATATATTGTAAGTAAATTCACATCTTGAGCAAGTGTAGCCTCCAGTGGCACACTACAGCCCCCAGCAAATGCCAAATAACAACCCATTTTACCCTACATGTACACATGTATTAATAAACGTAATTAAACCATGGTTCCCCATAATAGTACAGGGACAGAGGGGGGTGCCAATCTTCCAACCTCTTCCAAATCACCATTCAAACCCACAGCCAGAAAACCCATATTGCACTTTCATTTACTGGCATTTAGATTTTTGCCTGAATTATGCTGTTAACCCTTTACTTACATGTAACATGAAAAATTGATTACCCTTGCCCACAAACTTATTGACTTACTAATTTTTGTGTCAAAAACATGACTTTTTATACCATTGGAATGACCTCATTCCAATGAGGGGTCATAAGCTATGTGTTTCACACAAAAAAACGAGAAAATAATGAACATGGAATGGCAATACGTGTGAGTAGCACCAGCAGCTTTTGACCGTTATATTTGGTAAAGGGTTAAAAAGTGTTAGAAAATAATTTATTCATTGAAAGAGTATTTTAGAACACAAATATTGACGAAGCACGGTTGACTGAAGGCGCGTTTGAATCTCGGTGCTTTTCACTTCAATCGTCATCATTTCGAACACAGTCAACCGTGCTTCATCGATATGAGCCCGTTCCGTTTTATGCGTCCGGTATTCCATTAGTCAAACTCTCCCGAAGATTTCAATTTAAACATGGCGACCTCCGTTGTTGATCAGCTGACGAATTTCGAGTGAAAATACAACGTTTTAGAATTTATCAAGCGATCGACACGTTTTTATATAGATATAATTGCTCAGTAAATATTCTTTTTTCGATCACATACTAACACAAAGCTTCAGGATATGCCATATTGTTCTCACGAGGCGAGATAGACCAGCAAGTAAATCGTTTACTGGTCATATTGTACACCACGGAGATCGAGAGCGTTGGACCTACAGGCCGTACCAACGCCAAAAATTATATTACGGACTGTGGGTCCAAGTTTGGACTAATGAATATCAAGCCACAAATCAAATATCAAAATCCGTCCAGAAATAACTAAGTTTTTTAGCAAAAAGGGCCGGCGACCGGCCCTCGCCATACCAATAGTAAAGGTTTTTTTGTTGAAACATTCGACTGAAAATAGGAAACTAAATGAAAAGAATTAAATGAGTATGTCTAATGATATCACACAAAATGAAGAGAAATAGCCGGTTTATGCTTTTTAAAACTGGCAATAATTGCTTTATCAACTAATATTACTGCCTTACGTTTGTTAACGATTCCTATTTTCCTACCGCCCCAAGAGATTCTTCTTTTAAATAGCGAACCCGGACCAGAAGAAACGGATAAATTACCAAATAACGCCGACGTAATTTCGTAAATCCTCGACGGAACACCGGCGACGGTTTTCTTCTCGAGTCTGGGAACTAATCGACAACATTGGTGTCATTAAATTGAGATAGGTCGGATATCACACATAAATCCGCTATTACGCACCCCTTCCCCTTATACATCCTGCAAGTATAAATATCTCGATATTAAAATGTCTTGCCTGATGTTCCCTATATGGGTTAACCTGGATGGAGGGGGGGGGGGGGGGGGGCATATGGCTGATTTTTAGCTCACCGAAGGGAACTTAACTTATCACTTGCCGTCCGTCGTGAACTTTACATTATTGACTTCTCCTCCCAAACTACTGGACCAAATTGAACCAAATTTGGTGTGCATGCTTCTTATCATATGTCAATTCAAGTTTGTACAAATAACCTTACCGCGCCGAACCACAAGGGGCATTACTCTGCTAGCACCCATACATTTTTTAAAAAAAATTAAAAAATCTACTTCTCCAGAACCATCATTGAGCTCCCTCTAGGAGCCCGAATTTTAACTTGGTGAAATATGAGGAAATTTCTTTAAAAATCTTGCATATTTGGTATGAATGCTTTCATATTTGGTGTACAACATTTCTAGGGAGGGGGGGGGGGGGGCAGATTCAAGTTTGTACAAATCGGGTCCCTCAGTTAGTATTTGGGCTCTCTATTGGAACCCAAAGTTTAACTTTGTGCAATTTGAGGAAATTTCTTTAAACATCTTCTTCAGATTCAGACCCACCAGTCAGAATCCTTTCATGTTTCGTATAAAACATCTAAAGGGAGTCAGATTCAAGTTTGTTCAAATCGAGTCCCTGGGTTTATATTTGGGCTGCCTATGGCAGCCTGAATTTTAACTTAGTGCAATATGAGGGAATTTCTTCAAAAGTGTTTTTCTTCAGATTCACCAGTCAGAATCCATTCATATTTGGTATGCAACATCTTGCAGTGTGTCAGTTTCAGTTTTGTTCAAATTGGTTACCTGGGTAAATATTTTGGCTCCCTGTTGGAGCCCAAAGTTTAACTTAATGCAATGTGAGGACATTTCTTTTAAAACCCCTTTCTTCAGATCCTCCGACCAGAATTCTTTCGTATTTGGTATATAACATTTCATGGGGGATCAGGTTCAAGTTTGTTCAATTCGAGTCCCTGGCTTATTACTTGGGCTCTCTATGGGCGGGGTGGGGGTGGCATGGGGAGCATGTTAGGTTTGTTCAAATCGATTCCTTAGTGTTTTTTCCATAAAATTTGCCTTTCATGACTTCATTCCTTTGTAGAGTTGATGAACCATGTATAACTGAATGTGACCCCAAATTCTTCTTTGAACCACTTTGGCAGGTGAGCGATTACAGCCCCTTGGGGCCTCTTATTTAGTCAAGTTGTAACGAAGTCAAAGCTCGACTTATAGTTTGGTGAATGGCGGGCGGGTGTAAACAGTTGGTTTCCAGATGATAATTTGATAATGGTTCGACCCACGTCATGTAACTTCATAGGTAGGTTGGCATCGGTGAGTGGAAGAACCCTATTTATTTTGGACTTGCTTGGCCAAAGGTCAAGGTCGCAGTGACCATGAACATAGTAAATTGTAAACAATTGGTTTCCGGATGATAACTTGTCCATAGTTAAACTCACATTCATGAAACTTCATACGTAGGTAAAGGTTGGCGTTCATGAGAGGAAAATCCATAATATTTTGGACTCACTAGGTCAAAGGTCAAGGTCACAGTGACCCTGAACATAGTAAATCAAAACAATTGGTTTCCGGATGATAACTTTATAATGGTTCGACCCACGTTCATAAAACTTCATAGGTAGGATGGCATCAGTGAGATGAAGAATCCTATTTATTTTGGACTTGCTAGGTGAAAGGTCAAGGCCACAGTGACCTTCAACATAGTAAATTGTAAACAATTGGTTTCCGGATGCTACCTTGACTACGGTTGAAGCCACATTCATGAAACTTCATAGGTAGGTTGGCCTAGGTGAGTGGAAGACACTTATTTATCATGGACTCGCTAGGTCAAAGGTCAAGTTCACAGTGACCTTGAGCATAATAAATCGTAAACATTGGTTTCCAGGTGATAATTTGACAATGGCTCCACCCACGTTCATGAAACTTCATAGGTAGGTTGGCATTATTGCGAGAAAGAGCCCTATTTATTTTGGAATCAGTATAGGTCAAAGGTCAAGGTCACAGTGACCCTTCACATAGTAAATTGTAAACAATTAGTTTCCGGATGATAAGATCATAATGATTAAACCCACTTTTGTACTGTCACAACTCGACATTGGATCGGTGATCCTATCGAAATTATTTTGTGTGTGTGTGGGGGGGGGGGGGATGTGCCCCCAGAACGCCCCCATGGCTGCGCCACCGTACCCCCACTTGAGCAATCGTGATTAGGTGCCTTGCCCAATGACAAAACGCAGTAACCCCTGCTGGGGATCGAACCGTGGATCTCTCGGGTTGATGTTAGTAGTAGATCATGTACCCGATCGACCCACATTGGCCGGATCTCATGTGACGTCATAGGCACATGGCCCAGTTACTTCATTTTTGGTTGTCATGGTAACGTTCGTGGGCGCCATCTTGTGACAACATCCCCATAGTGATACGTGGTCCTAGTGTGCATGCGCAGCGCGTTTTGTTGAGGTGAGACGAGTGTACGTCGTCCATTTTGTATAACTGAGGCCGCCATCTTGGTCTCTATGGTAGCACATGGTCGCTATGTGACCCAAAACCTTCTAGTAGGAAAGGGGTGTGTTCGGAGGGTGTGTTCGATTGAATAGGAGTAATTTTAATTACAGCAAGCTACCCGACAAGCCCTCTTAATAATCCAAAACTACCGAGACGGACTTAGAAAACCCCCACCTAGGGTTTATACTAGTAGCACGTAGTGCTAAATGAATGATGAGAGGTCTCATGTGGATAAATTGAAGTGAACTAGAATACATCGAATTACCACAAACATCCAGCCAAACTCTCTAAACCATCAAAACAACTTTATTTGGCACGGATTCCTCAATACTGGGCTTAAAAGAGTAGCATGCAGTGCTTTAAGGTGCGTTTCCTGGTATGAGTAATTGTATTTGTTCGAATACTGTGTAAAATTACCCAAATAAATCCAACAGTTATTTTACTAGTGCGGATTTCCCACTAAATATTCGGTTTCTATCTGTTGTCCCTAGAATTCTTATTTTTGCCCGACAATAGACACATTCCTTTGTATAAGATTAACTTTATTGTTTCGGATGTGCACCATAGTCTCGGTATTTTATCTATCCCGATATTTTCTGTGGTTTCTCCTATTTCCTGGCCTGTTTTGCCTTTTACTGGTCCCATTTCTGCCTATCCCAGCAGACTATTTTGTCTTGGCCGTCTCTGTTTTTGCCTTTCCTGTGTATAACGAAGTCCTCTATGATCCTCAAACCCAAAATACAATCAAGCAGGGTTAGGTATTATTCGAACGACTCGAATCTTATCGAGCAAATAAGCTTTTGAGCAGTTACTGAAAAAGTCACTACTCGGACGACTCAAATCCCATTGAGCAGATGAGTATCGAAAGAGCGATTTCTTTTACGACTCTTAATGCTCATCGGGGTATAGGTGGATACCTATGACATGATGATGTTGTACTATATATACCTGGTGATAATTTAGCTCCTAGCATCTGCCCAGTTCTAGACCTCTCCATGATCTTCATATCTACAACACCACTATTACTGATTTTCCCAATATTGCCATCGTCTGTCCTATGATTAGCTTTTACAGTAGTCACCAAATCCCGCAGTCTTCTTCCACTCTTGCGGCCTTGTACCATTACTAACACAAGTACAGGCTTGCTAACCATCTCAGATTGCTCGAACGACCAGAATCCCATCGAACAAATGAGCCATAGAGTAATTGCCTGAACGAGTGACTCCACGTACGACTATTTTGCTCGTCTAGGTATTGAAGGATGGGAAGGGTCTTGGGAACTAACAACGTGATATAATAACCTTAGTTATTGAAACTGACGTACAATCCCGCTTATAATATAGCCTTGGTTTTTGAAAGTGTTGTTAAACCATACTGAACCTATTTGCCATTGAATTATGATCTTTTGTCATTTTAAAAAATGAAGGTTTGTTTTACTATAGCTTGTCTGAAGTTTGATCCTTCCGCAATCTTTCAAAATTTCTCGATTGCCATATTTGTCGCCAAATTAACATATGAACATACATGTGTGGTTCTGTGTTTATTGCATGTCGCTGTACAAAACGTTTTGGCAAATTGTTATATTTCACATGACCGCTGCTATTTCTGCGATATATACCATCTCTTTCCTGAAAAATCTTGCTTTGGGCCTGCAATATTTACCGAAATTAACAATATTGGGTGTGCACCATTACGTGTCGCGTATTTTCATATTAATTACATTCCGTAACTGTTTAAACTACTTTTTACCAAACAACAAAGCAGAAAGACGAAATAAAACATGTACGAACGAACGAGGCGAAAAACCACCCTCACACAAAAGGCAAAGCGCACAGCTCTGAGTTGAGCGCTGTTTTTCGGCGTTGACCCAAATTTGTCAAATTGCCGTCTTTCGCAACGAAACTTGGAATGTTCAAAACAATTTTAAGGGACTTTATGCCACAGTTGGAAAATGTCACCAAAGAAATAGCAGCGGAGTTGATCACTGCGAGAGGCGTCCAAAGTTAAAAACCCGCCCAAAACACCGCCCGAATTACATTCTGTCAACTGCGCTCTACCGTAAATGCGGGTCAAAGTTCGACCAAATGTATTATTCATTGGAAAATGAATTACATTTGGTCATGACGTTTTCATCCAGCTGACCAATGGGAATTGAGTATTTGGACCCAAAACGTTTGACAGCATTAACAATGTAATTATTATGTTTTATATTCAAAATAATAAACATTTATGACACACTGAACTTCAAAAAATTATAAAACCTTCTTGTTATAGCTATTTGTTTTGAGTATTGCCAGCAGTATTGTGCATTAAGGCATTTCGTAGGAACCAAAAGCAACCATGGCAGGAACTGAATGAATTGTATACCGGCTGTACCTAACATAATTGTAAGATATCCTGTTGACAGCTATACTTTGTATTGAGTTTATTCTGTATTCTAAATTTTAACCATCACCAGCAAGCAGTACTTTGAATAATTCCAAAATTGTTTTAGTTATTGCCATCCTTTCAGTTGAGTCTAGTCTACAGTAGTCGAAGTAACGCCCCTCACCAGGAAGTTTACACTGTTATGCCATGAGCAAGTGGTTAGGTACAAGAGACAATTTACCTGCAATACCTTAACCCTTTACCTAACCTGAAAAGCAGACGACACTTGCAAAAATAATTCTTGAATAACTATTTTTTTTCATTTTTTGTCTCAAAAACATAGGTTATGACCCCTCGTTGGAACGAGCTCGACGAGCTCGTTCCAACGAGGGGTCATAACCTATGTTTTTGAGACAAAAATGAAAAAAATAATGAAAATTAATTGGCGATTTTTGAGAATAGCGCTGGCCGGTTTTGGCCGTTACGTTAGGTAAAGGGTTAAATAATTGTAAGATGTCCTGCTGACAGCTATACTTTTTATTGAGTTCTGTATTCTAAATTTTAACCATCACCAACAAGCAGTACTTTGAATAATTCCAAAATTGTTTTAATTACAGCCATCCTTTCAATTGAGTCAAGTCTACAGTAGTCGAAGTAAAGCCCCTCACCAGGAAGTTTACACTGTTATGCCATGAGCAAGTGGTTAGGTACAACAGACAATTTAAATCGCAAGAACCTGTTCTGACTTCTACCCAGCAGCCTCCATTTCATGATCAATGTTGTGAATTGTAATCACCATTGATAAACAGTATCTTTAAAATATAGGTCAGTCGCATAAGGTCATAACCTTTGTGTGCAGTGAACTGAGGTAAAACATAAATTGAAATTGGTTGGCATGCATTAACCACGCAACTGTATTGAGTGGAATACAGTAGGTCATCCAAATTGACACTAAGGTTCCGCTCCACAGTTTTCCAGGCATTTCCAAATGTGACATGCCATACACTCTCTTCAAATGCAAATATCCTGTAACTTAGTTATCAAACCCATTACATGTATTACATTTCCCAAATCCACAAAAAAACATATAACACTATCTGACTAAGTAGAAAAAAACAATCTGAATGTGGGTGGAATTATTTATTGTCAAAGGCAAGACTTCAACCTGAAAAATTGCCTGAAAAAATACCGAAACCAGTCATTTTCAGCCACCTAGCAGCCTCAAAAGCAGAATTTTCCCACCAACCCCGCCTACCCACCCCTGGAGCAGAGCATCCCCTGTTTCTAAAATGCAACAAAAAAATTTATATGTTTCCGTCTCATTTTTTAGTTACCTGTCTAGTAACAAACCCGTGTAAAAATTACATTTAAAAAAATAGCCAATTTCTCGAAGCCACTGTTTCCCATAATTCATCTGGTAATTTACCCCTATGTATCAGACTCCAACTTTGGGACCAAAACTTCAAATTCTCTTGTCCAACAAAAAGCCTAATGTAATCATATATCTGATACTAAAAATATTTCTGTATTTTACATGGCCTTAGTTTCAACATACGCCCTTTGTTTAGAATTTCACCCCTGTGCAATAGTGCGAAACTGTGGAGCGGAACCTAAAGTCTGTATTCGAAGTAGATGGATGGTGGCGGCTGTTGTCTGGAGAAAAGTGGACGATGGTTTGCAACGTTGAGTGGGGTTGTTCACGGGTCGTGCAATGAGTGAGATGTACATGGTGCGTGACTTTTGTTTGTGATCGGCCTCGCTCGGCGCTGTGTACTGCCGTCTGTTCTCTCTGGACGCCAGATGTATTCACCTATCTTTCTTAGACATCGACAAAACAAATGGTTTGCTCTGAAAATATCTGAAAGCGGAATCGACTGAACTACACGAATAAGAGAGGGGTGATCTTAAAAATTTATCACAACGGATTACGGAACATTTATGTTGAAGATAAAACAAATTAAAAATTCCAATAAAAGCACTCTATAAATCTATACACTTATATCTATTTACTAATTAGTAGTAATTAATTTATTAAAATAATAAGTGATTGGTAATCAATGACTGATAGATGATTAGTAATTATGAATGATATATTAATTATCTATATATGTTACACTAAATTATCATTGTTGTAACTGTCTCTATTATATTAATTACCTGATTAGTAATTGATGGTTGATTTATTATAATAATTAATTATTTGACTACAATAATAAAAGCAAAATTTTTCACAAAAAACTAAGATATCCCACAGAGTTGAATATCGAGAATTACAAAGATTACTGTAAGTTATTCATCAAGATTAAAAATCAAAGTAAAGCTATGTATTATGAACAAACTCTTCTAGAAAATAAGAATAACATGCGGAAAACATGGGAAGTCTTAAATAAAACATTAAACATAATCAAAAACAAACACAATATGCCTTCACTATTCCATCATGGTGACAGGACAATATATGATTAAAATACGATTGCACAGGAGTTTAATACTTTTTTTGCCAATATAGGAAGTCAAACCTCCAAGCTAATAACCAAGCCGCGTAAGTTATTTACTGAGTTCCTGAATGATCCACACCACGATACCCTATTCATCACACCAACGTCGTCCTTTGAAATCACAAGGATAGTAAATGCCATGAGTAAATGCCTGAGTTAAGTCAAGACTGTGAAAATCCACAATCCTTAAATACTTAATACATGTACGCTTGGTTGCGGCTCCACTTGCACATATTATAAATTCTTCTTTCAGTAAGGAGAAAGTTCCAGATAGAATGAAACTTGCTAAAGTAATACCTGTCTTTAAATCGGGAGACGAGAATGAGTTTACAAACTACAGGCCGATCAGCATTCTTCCCGTATTTTCCAAAATGCTTGAAAAACTCATCTCTGCAAGACTTGTAAAATTTCTAAATAAATATGATATTCTTTACCAACACCAATACGGGTTAAGGAAAGGGCATAGTACTTTACATCCGACTATGCAGCTGCTAAAATACGTGGCTCTTGATAACAATAAAGACAGTAAAGATAGTACGATATCCCTGTTTCTGGATCTCTCTAAAGCCTTCGATACCATAAGTCATGAAATATTAATTAAAAAACTAGATTACTATGGGATAAGAGGTCATGCAAACAACTGGTTTAAGGGCTATCTCCATAGTAGGACCCAATATGTCTCTCTTGGAGGCTGTAAATCTGGTCTAGCTGAACTAACATGTGGAGTTCCTCAAGGTTCTATTCTCGGCCCTATAATGTTTCTCATATATATAAACGATATACATAAGTCATCAAAGCTGAACCTACAATCGTTTGCAGTTGACACCTCCGTATATAAATCCGGTGCGGATATAAACCCTCTAGTATTGGACTTTAATGAAGAACTTCAAAAATATTTGATTGGTGTGCTTCTAACCACTTAGTACTAAACGCCAAGAAAACGAAATACATTATGCTTAACCCTTGTCACAAGGACAAGAACGTCACATCCCATCAAATACGGATAAACAATCAAGTTATTGATAGAGTTGGTTATAATGAGACTGAAAAATATCTCAAATTCCTTGGTATAAATCTTGATGAGAATCTTTCCTATAAGGCTCCCATATCGCATATTTGATCGAAAATCGCTCTCGCTCACTTCGCCCTCAATAAAGTAAAGAAAGTTCTCCCACACAAAGTCATGCATGAAAACTCTATATTTCTCACTTATACAAAGTCATTTGATTCATGGAATTCCATTATGGGGGGGACTCAAAAGCCTGTAATCGTCTCTGTAAATTACACACTCAGATGTTATAATGGTTGTCTAGTAACCGTTGGTACATTGTACACGGTGTACACGGTGAAAAATTAATTTAAACAGTACTGAGAAAGCACAATGTTGTGCATGCCTTGTTTCTCCCGTCCTTTATCTTCCTTGTTCTATCTTACTCTTCTATGCTTTTTTTTTCTCTAGGGAAAGGCAGGAAGACATCCAATCTGGCTATGCCTTTCCCTGCCATTATACTTTTTAAAAATTAATATTATCTCTGATTGTGTATGTGCTTTATTATTGTAAATTGGATATTGTAGATTTATACACATTTGGCAGTTTTGTATTTATACTGGTGAATAAAATATATATCTATCTCTCTATCTATAGGAAATATTTTTTGTTTTTGTTAAATCAGACTTTTTTGTTTTTTGTTGAAATAAAAGTTAATATTTTCAATTTTTTTCATTTTGAAAAAGCAAAAATCCCCCCTAGCTATTATGACTCAAAATATAGTTAAGGAATAGTGCATGGCTTGGAGTTGACTACGCCCATATAGTGCCCAGTGAGGTAGTGTAGTTTCCGCCGCGAAGCTGAGGGAACTACACCACCTCACTGGCACTATATGGGCATAGTCAACGACAAGACATGCACTAATCCTTATATTATATCGAACACCCATCAAGAAAAACATCCGTCTGATTTGTTAATATATTACCAAGGTAGCAGCCCTACCAACCAGAGTTATATAGAAAAAAATACCATGTAGTTTTTTAAAAACATGTTCTTCTTCCAAAACACGGCTAACTTGGATTATTGATATGAGCAGAAGACAGATTTTGAATCGGTCGGCAAGGGTAACCAAAACATTTCCCCCAAACGGAACTGTGTATTCTAGAATCGCGCAACTCGCGAATGAAAACTAAAATTTTCGAAATTTGACAACGCAGTTTGATAATTTCCACACATTTGTCACACATATACATTACCGAATGGGTCAGTACGGGATACAAACTCCGAAGATTCAATTGAATTCCATTATTTATTCGTTTACTGCCCAAAACATACAATTAAATAACGAAATATATGAGCAGCGAAACAAACGATTTTTCACATCCGGACGCGTTCTCATGAAAGTTGGACCCAGGTATGGATCATTCTCTTCGAAACGAGATATGGATCATCTTCTCAAGGAATAAAATGAACGCCTCGAAAAATGTGACTTCAACAATGGAAAAGCGATACAAAGATTTCTTTCCGGGTCTTTTTGTGGATGTTGTGCCTCTGTGAATCGATTTTTAAATTTAGCCTGATCAGTTTTATTCGCCCAGAATGAAAAGAAAACTGATATAGTAGTGTGCTAAAAATAGAAAACGTGTAGGGCCTGGGTGTAGTGCCTGGTCAGTTCTGTGGATGCAAACTACACGAAATAGGGTATCATCTTTCAGCCAATCAGAATGCAAGGAAGTCACGTGAGATATAATATTATTATATATAATATGCATCATTTTCAGGAATATTCCATAAAAAACTTCGAATATGAATGAATTATGTTTTGAAGGGATATTTTAGTCGACTTTAGGAGAAAATTGTCAGAAATTTGTTTTCCATTCAATATCCCACACCCACCCTCATCCTCCAGTGCGTTTTTGATGAAATTCTCCAATATTTTTCATATTAAGGGGGTAACTGTTGTTAATAATGCTTCTAAATGGGCTTTTATGGCCAGTTGGTGACATTTTGTAACTGTTTGGGGCAGAAGATGCCATAATAGTAAAAAAGGAAAAAAAAACATGCATTAACTGTTTACACACATTATTTTTTGCACCGGACCACCCACCCACCACCACCTATGTTCACGCAAATTTTTCCCGCCACCCCTCCTCTCCTCCAGCCACGTGATAAATCGAGAAACAACAACGCGACTTAGAAAACACGAAAAAAGAAAAGTTCTTGCGAAGATTATGCTTCAAAACTTAGCCAACTCACAAAATTTGGAAAATGATTTAAAAAATCAGAGGTAATGAAACAAAATCAGTTGTACAACACCTGGAAGATAACAACACGATAATTACATTAAAAAGAAATATCAAACAAATTGGCCTCAACATTTTCTAAACATTCGTCGTCTGAAAATTGTAATCCAGAATTCGTTAAAATTAAAAACACAACACAAAAAACAAAAAATGAAATTTACCTCCAACAATTTAGAGCATTACAAAAAACCTTTCTTTAAGGAAGAGTTAAATAACTCTTTACATAAAGCAAAAGATACCGCAACTTCGCCCGATGAAATACATTATCAAACTTTTAAACAACTGCCACAAACTTCACTTGCACTTTTGTTGTTAATTTTTAATGACATATGGGTGGCATGCCCAATTTCCTCCTTCCTGGTGGAAAGCCTAAACTGATAAAGATCACAGCAATCTAAGCAATTATCCACCCATTGCATTAACAGGTTGTCGGTGTAAAAACATGGAAACGATGATCAATGATCGACTAGTCTGGTTTCTGTAACCGCAAAACCTACTTGCGAATGTTCAGTGTGGTTTCAGAAGCCTGGGAAGCGCTGTGGAACATTTGGTTAGACTTGAAACGTTTATAAGAAATGCTTTCGCCAGAAAAGAACATGTGGTCGCCATCTTCTTTGACCTGGGACGTGGAAAAAGAAAATATTTAAATGATACAACGTAGACGTATGGGATTTTAAAAGATCTTTTTAACATGGGGTTGAAATGGCGTATGCTTCTTTTTAGTGAAAACGTTTTAAAGGGCCATCAGTTTCATGTTCGTGTCGCGTCTTCATTATCTGGTCCACTCGAACAAGTATTGACAGTTCCTCGGGGTAGTATTTTATCTGTTACCTTGTCAACAGGCGTTGACAGTGGAACACATTATTTTACATTGCACTGACTTTAATCATACCAGGGGCCAGTATTTCACTGTAGAATCTCTGCGAGATCTTTATTATCATACGAGCCCGCATACAACTCTCTCATTTCTGAAAGCAATCACTCTTTTAGTAAATTTTAAAATCGTCTTTATACTTTTAAACTAGACTCTTCAAGTCTAAACATCATCAGGTATTCACGTTTCTTCTATCATCATTCCTTACTGTTCAGGCCCCTCTTGTCTTTAGCTTTTCTATTGTAATTAATACTGAAATGTTTAACCGGATAATCGGTTTGAAACCGATTACCTATCTAACCGATTTGGAAAAAAGTTAACCGAAATATCTATCGTGATAGCCATTCCATGGTTAAAACGTAGTAAATCTGCCGCTTCTCCTTTGGGATAGATCACGTCTCTAAGCAGCGCTGTATATATTGAGGAATAATCGACTTTGGCGTTCAAGACTTCGTTAATGATCGGCAATTTCCGTGAGTACTGAGTAACTGCAGAAACTATTCCGTAGTATGTACACAAACGAACGTTGTCGAGTACTCGACAACGTTCGTTTGTATACACACTACGGAATAGTTTCTGGGAATACTGCTTTCCAATTTCTATAGTTTTGATCCCAGATTCGGTGAAATAATGGCTACGGATAACCGAATATTATCCGGTTATAGCTCGCGGTTAGACGTTGTGAAAATGAGCCAACCGTTTTGTAATTACTTCATATTTTTATTCAATCTATTTACTTCCTTATTGTAATTTGTAATTTCTACCGTTTTATCGCCACGATATAGCCTTAGCTGCCGATGTGGTGTTAAAAGCCAATAAATAAATAATTAAATAAATAAATAAATAAATAAATAAATAAATAAATAAATAAATCCATTTGGATTGGTCCGGGCGTAAAGTGATCGGAATGTGTATCACAGCTTTGTCACGTATAATGTTAGTGACGACCTCAGTTAAGCTGTCAGTTGTGGACTCGGTTATCACTCAACAGCGGATAAATCATTGTTTCTTTCAACGTCGTCACCTTCATCGTGTAACCATACGCGACTTTAAAATGTTCTTCGAACTCTCTTTGGGACAATACGTTTTAATATAATGGGACAGTGATATCTTACCAAGTCGGCAAAGAATGTGTCTCTGACTTTAGTTTCACTGACTGACAAGGCGTTGTTTACCATCAACAGGTCAAACAGGAAAGTAGTTAATTCGGTGCAATATATTAAGGTGGCTGAGTTAAGTTAAATTCAGTAGAAAGTTGTTGGATATGACCAGCTTGAGAGTGCAACTGGTCGTCGTTGAGTCACCATTCACGATTATGTTGGATATCTAAGTGTTCAAGGATGCCGAAAGCACGAGGCGAGAGGGGGCAGACAATGCCCTTCCCAGGTTCGTCACTCAGTTTTTTTCAATGATTTATTCGGAGATTAAAGTTAAAATATACTCCGAATTCATTCGTGGAGCATTCAAAAGTCAATGAAGGGGGTTGGGGGGGGGTTGGTTAGTTGGGGAAATTTGTCAAACTCACCCATCACGGCCTTCACCCTTCGAGACATGAATACTTCGTTATATCATGACTGGGCTACTAGTGCGAGTGAATACCCCTTTTCAGGATGCTGACCCCCCCCCCCCCCCATTCATGCCCCGAGGAGCTTGCGGTGCCCCTTTGAGTACCTATGGCTGTTTCTATGAGTGTTTCTACAAGATTCCATCAATTTATATTTGCGATTGGGGGTCTATAAATTCTCCCAAACAATATCAAACACGATCAGTATATATTCCTACACATCGTATTTGAGATCTGGCATTTATATATCGACACGACCCTTATGAGGTATGCATTTCGTATATATGTCGCCACCCCACCTCCTCTTGAGCCACGATCATTCCTCAGCGGTAGATAAAAGAAAGTGTGTCTCATGTCTTCATTACAAGTGCATTCGTCTAGTACGCGTGCAAAAGTTGTAGTTGATTGTCTCACAGTTCAGTGTGCGTATTTTGGGCCGTTAACTTAGGGCACTGAAATAAAAAATAGAAATGCATCGTTCACCAATCCCTGTCATTGTCGCCAGGAGTCGTTCGATTGTGGAGGTAAAGGGGAAGAAACAGTACTGGACGGACCAGGGTCCAGGGTTTGTTTTAATGTCCTCAGCCAAGAACTGAAGCAATCTCAATTTACGAGTTTTCTGATGTAAGCGACAAGGCAGGTGAATACTTATTTCATTTAGCGCGACATGGTAGTTTGGGTAGGACACTGTTAAAGTATATACTTTACTCGAAAGTATGTGGACGTGCGGACAAATAGCCCGTGCGTGTAGATATCAAACATGAAGTCTTGATCAGATGCAAAAATAGTGTGAATACACTCTAAAATCAGTTGGGTTAAAAATCAACCCAAATCGACTGGGTTGAATGAATATGAACCCATATTCACTCAACCCAGTCGACTTGGGTTGATTTTTAACCCAACTGATTTTAGAGTGTAGCTGTCATTGGTGTCAGTTTCTGTATCACAAGTTGTGAAACTATCAATACTAACAAGAATTCTTGATATCCTAACTGGTTCTTGGGATATGTAGCGGAGCGAATTTTGGACGCACGATGTCCCACTCTATTGCAATAAGAATTATGTTCCAGAGTTAGTTTGTCCAATCAGAACGCTGTAATACAATTTAAGGATTCCGCGTATCGGGTAACTCACTTGATATTATTTGATTTCGGGTGAGTAGCTCCAGTTACTATTTTGATGCATTCCCACTTGCTCAAGAGTCAATCATCAGATTAAAAGAACCTATCAGGAGGGGAGAATTTGGCACTTCAGACTCGATTTGCGGGAATGAAATGGTTTTGTGGATTTTCTTTTGGAGATTATTCCACTTCGTGTGTTAGCAACAGGTCCATGGGAAAAAATTAGATTAATCTTCAACTAATGCTTTTTATCGTAAGTATAAATGTCACCCGAAAACAGAAAATTGAATGACCTTGATTAATCTTCAACTGGTGCATTGTGTTAAGAGGTTACCTCGGCTATACAGTATGTTAGTCTACAAAAATAGCAAACAATTTATCGCTTTCTTTTAGCGCTTAGGGCAGCATATAAAGCTTATCTAGTGATATAAAGCGAGGGTCATATGACATGAGGCTTACAATTTGTAACAGTTCAATTAAGTAGCAGGTTGTATTGTACGTAGTATTTGACTGCGGGAATGAAGACCTTGTGGCATGTAAGATCTATAAAGACCACTTCTAAAATATAACCGAAAACATACTTGGCGCACTTTTGGTGAATTAACAATACCAATCGTGATGATTTTGTGGGATAGACTGGCCCATTCCCGTTGTAGTTTCTGCAGTGTAGTTGATAGTTAGTTGTGAGCACATACACCATGCGTTGTGATGCTATGGTTTCACACCAATCATCAAATGTTTAAAGGTCGTGGCGATTCGTTATTGATAATGGGGAAGAAATGGCCTTCTCCGGGCAGATTTAATATTGTCCCAGTATTGAGGCCGCCACACATAGGACGCGTCGTGAGCGCCCCGAACAACGCAGTGAAAGTAAAATTGACAATAGTTCTCGTCTGCTTGTAGTTGAGAAAAGGTTAGAAGCGGATGGCAATGACAAGGCACCAGATCCAGATGAAGGCAATCATTATCATCATCGAGCGCACCGAGTCCAAAGTGCAAGCTATTACAAAACCTCCCCCCAAAAACCTGAATATATTCTTGACGTAACGACCCATTGCGTCAAAACTACAATCAACGATTGTATGCTTACCTTTGAACAGCGGACTCGGTGCACACAATGACCGTCCATACACTGCAGTTGGGAAGAACCATAGGCATCTAACGTATTCACATCGCAAACATTGAAACATCGCCGAATCCAGATTAGCCACATCGCCCGCAACGTCCGTGCCACATCTAGCGAGCAACAGCCGTCCCCTTGCGTCAATCAATTGATAGTATCGGTACACTACATAATATAATTTATTATTATGTCCCACATTTGTAACATCAGCCGTGATTGGTTAATTTGACACCTTCTAAAAGTCATAGTACTGGGGTTTTGGGGCAAAACACGGGTACTATCGGAACGTTCTTCCCTGGAGACAAGAGAACAAAGAAAATGTAAGCTCCACTTCGATTGATCAGCGCCGATTACGTACGCCCTCAATTTCTCAACACCATTCACCAAAACGTTGGCGCCGTGTCCGTTTAGCTTTTTTCGTCACCGGTAGACACAAACTTACCAACAAATGGGCATCTTCAGTGGGTGTGTTTTCAATTTTAACTGCAAACAATGAATTCAAAAGAATCAGAAATATTAAAAACCCACATGTTGTTCACCACCTCAGTGAATCCTGAATATGAGTTATGACCTCAATCAATTATATTTCCACAAGTTTAGTAATCTTCGTCCTCACTGAACCTCCGCCTCAAGTTCAAAATCAATTGTTTCACTCCGCTTAATTCTATCAACTGCCGTCGTCCGAGAAACCTGAATTTATATTCCATTAATTTATACCACTTATCACACAAGCATTAACAATGAATTATAACATGAACAGCTGTAAACACTGGCATTTGTTGATATAGAAACTCCCAAAGCGCACTTGTGACAAGTCATTTTCGAAGAGACGTCATTCGTTCGAAATGACGTCATTCGTTCGAAATGACGTCATGTTTTTGGATTCGACTACATTGTTGTTATAAGATTGTTGGCATGCTACAGTTAACGCTTAACAATGAACGTTATTTTTTGTTCGGCATAATAAAATAATTAGAACGTTTCTTTTCATGTTCTATCGGTCGATAGTATCTGAGTTTGTGTGATTTCTGAAATAAAACCTTACGCAGCCTCGCTGCTTCAGGTTTTATTTCAGAAATCACACAAACTCAGGTACTATCGACCGATAGAACATGAAAAGGAACGTTCTAATATTATATTAATATAAGCAGCTGGCTCACTATCGAGTGTTGGACGAGATATCTGTTTGGAAAGCACGTTATGAGTATAATGGTTGGTGACATTATCAGAGAAGAATTGTGGGCCGGGTAACTATGACCAGTAGTTATCACAGGAACCAGTGGAAAATCGATTTCAATTGTAAGGAGTCTGGACACATAACTCGAATAACTCTTTCGACGTCCGCCTCCCCCCCCCCCCCCTCCTCGCAGGTTTACTAAACTCATCTTTAAAATAATCAAAGTTACTCGAACACCAACCGACCATCTTGTTTAGATTTGAGTTGGAGTCAACGAATGATCCACAGAAAATCACCCAAATAGTGTCCAAATTACGCTCGCTATTCCGTCCAACCCACTCAGGAGAAGCTTTAAGATAACATCTCTTCCTGTCGGTAGATTTGGGCGTGGTTTCTCACTCATCGTTTCGCTCTCTGACTGGGGTGTTTTACCTTTACTTTTGTTTTTTTTTCCTGCGCATAAAATCTGGACAGTTGTTGATTAAGCGGAAAGTAGCTACCGCGATAAAAGTAGAGACTTCACGGGGACTATCATGGGTGAGATTGTTGCCGCCCACAGACGTAGTTTTTTCAATCAAACAGTCGGTGAGAAACCAATCAATCAAAGGGAATAACACTGTAATCAGAATGACAAACTCAATGGTCAGTTATCAGAGTTCCATGATCTGGTTGGTTGTCGGATACCTTCGGTTTCTCGCGACGAGACAATAGGCTTACGGTTCCCACGCCTCGTGCATCATTTTGTATACATCGGCGACAATGACGGGGTACATTCAAGGCCAGAAGAATATGGTATCACACAACAACGATTACAACCACTATGGGTGAAGGAAATACAAATGCAGTACCTCCTGACACAAGAGACGGAAGTTTCCAAAACTTACAGTTCAGTTGAATGGAAATAATTATTTTGTGGATAACACATTTTACACACTAATCATGATCTTTTCTACACACTATTTAACCCTTTACCTAACATGAAAAGCAGACGACACCAGCAAAAAAAAATCTGGAACGACTAAATTTTTCATTTTTTGTCTCAAAAACATAGGTTTTGACCCCTCTGTGTACCACCTTTATATTATACTAACACCTGAGTAGATAGTTTATGCGATGCGCAGTTCCATTTCCATTGACATACACGCCCCCATCCCCCCTCCCCTTTTGTTGCGCTATTCGGCGTTGGCCCTGCGGCGTAGACAGGCTTCTGGACATTCGCTTTGCTATTTCAAAATAATACAGTCTGTAATGCTGCTCTTGAATATAATGATGGCAAAATTTGTCATAAATTTGAACAATAATCAACAAAGTATCAATGGCTACTGCACAAGCAGAAACAACATGCATCAATAATTTGTACAGCAGTAACCTTGAAAACAAACATTCAAATAGAATGTGTTTCTGAAGAGAAGGTTGACCTTGAAGAGTGAAACATTTTATGAGAGCGTACCGATTTTGGCTGAGGATAATCCGACCAATAACAATCTAAGTGAGCTTGTTTATATCGCTAGCATTTCCCCGTGCATTTTCTGTGAATTTCTCGGATGTGCAGAATCAGATTGCCTGAGGGGCAGATGCGAATATTTTCTCTTAAAATTTGTGTTTCAAATGTTCTTTTGAACTGGAAACCTGATCTGAGAAAATAACATTTCAGAATTTGATTGCTTCATTGAAATTTACAACAACCAGTCACCACGTCTTCCCCCCGACTTCCAATGTGTTCTATGTGTCAGTAGGCACGCCAGTAGGCACATAGAACACATTGGAACTTAGTGGACGACGCCTCAGATGAAAGTGAGCAATGATAGGGAGTAGAATGGCAGATAGAGTTTGTAAAGACTGCAGTAACGGCTCGGTAGGTGACACTATTGAAATATTCAGGACTTTCTATTTATCAACCAAAATACATTTGTATATACACAAAGTTTGTCAAAATTGTCTTGTCTTCCAGTAAAACAATACTTATTAATAAATTGTGAATGTTTATCAAAATCATTAATTAAGCAGCACAGCCAACTATTTTTCAACTCGGTTATCTTAATTATTTGGTAAATCTCCCCGACAGCCGATGGTGAAAAGTAATGTTCCTGAGAATTTTCAACTCAAATATCAATACGTGGTGGATGGTCCAAGTGAGGGAGCTAGTAGGGACTACTCATTGGATATCTCGGACCTGGACGTTGGGGCAAACCAGGGTAAAAAAAATCGTCAGAGAAAGGGTCATGGAGGATTGTAACCGTAATTGGCGAGAGAGGATCAAATCAAAGAGGTCTTTGCGTGTTCTGCGTGATAAAGAGAAGCCAGGTTTTGAAGAGAACCTTGATGGCACCTTTGGGGGGTGGGGGTCACTGTTATTCAAGCTGAGGTTGCGGTAACTGGAGCTGAGGGGAAACATTGGGAAAACAGTGAAAAGGGGTGCAAGATGTGTAATTTGACCATGGTGGAGACCTTGGAACACTTTCTTCTAGAATGCCCAATGTACCAGTCCAACAGAATAATATTCACTGGGAGTATATTGGGGAAGTGGGTGGGAGAATGGAGGACATGTGGTTAGGGGGAAACTCAAAGGAGAGGGTTAATATGCTAATCTGAGAGATTGGGAAGAATGGGGCAAGGGATGTCATCAAGCAGTTCGTCTCCGAGTGTTGGGAGGAGAGGAGAAGCGTGGGAATAGGGAGGCAGTTGGGAGTACACGGGTCACCAATGCCTTCTCGTCCGAGAACCGCGACAAATCAGCGGCTGGCCAAAGTGTTATTATTCAAATCAATACTAACTGTCTCAAAAATTTGGAATTGGTGATTCGTTCAGTGACGGTTTTTCACATGACATCATTTGATTAGTGTCCTCGGTCCGAGAGCTTGTACTGGAGATCAATTTGCGAAATTATTTTTTGAATCCATCGGGAGAAATACCAATAGTACTTCTAGTAGCGTGTTACAAATATCAATAGTACTTCTAGTAGCGTGTTAGAAATACCAATAATACTTCTAGTAGCGTGTTAGAAATGCCAATAGTACTTCTAGTAGCGTGTTAGAAATGCCAATAGTACTTCTAGTAGCGTGTTAGAAATGTCAATAGTACTTCTAGTGGCGTGTTAGAAATGCCAATAGTACTTCTAGTAGCGTGTTAGAAATATCAATAATACTTCTAGTAGCGTGTTAGAAATGCCAATAGTACTTCTAGCAGCGTGTTAGAAATATCAATAGTACTTCTAGAAGCGTGTTGGAAATATCAACAGTACTTCTAGCAGCGTGTTAAAAATATCAGTAGTACTTCTACCAGCGTGTTAGAAACAGCAATAGTACTTCTAGTAGCGTGTTAGAAATGTCAATAGTACTTCTAGTAGCGTGTTAGGAATATCAATAGTACTTCTAGTAGCGTGTTAGAAATGTCAACAGTACTTCTAGCAGCGTGTTAGAAACATCAATAGTACTTCTAGTAGCGTGTTAGAAATGTCAATAGTACTTCTAGTAGCGTGTTAGAAATATCAATAGTACTTCTAGTAGCGTGTTAGAGATGTGAATAGTACTTCTAGCAGCGTGTTAGAAAT
Source organism: Pictodentalium vernedei (assembly GCA_031216915.1). Lineage (NCBI taxonomy): Eukaryota > Metazoa > Mollusca > Scaphopoda > Dentaliida > Dentaliidae > Pictodentalium > Pictodentalium vernedei. The sequence continues at coordinate 339,903,742 of CM062288.1, read as the reverse complement.
ATCAATGTCAATACTTTTCATAAAACTGACATTCACATTTTAATATTGTATTATTTGTTCTCATTTTGTCCCAAACAAAGCTCTTAAAGCTCAATGAACGCGCTATTCAGGCTCATACAAAGCTCTTAAAGCTCAATGGACGCGCTCTTCAAGCTCATTGAAAGCTCATACAGCTCAATGGATGCTCTATTCAAGCTCATACAAAGCTCTTACAGCTCAATGGACGCGCTATTCGACCTCATTCAAATGGTTGTTGATATGAAATGTTTTATGGAGTAAAATTGAAAAATATTTAGTTATTCAAAGAAGACTGTTGTGCTCTTGTTATTTTGTTCTCAGAAGTATATTTTCAAAGAACAAGCTCAAATAGAATATAAGTGTTTCGATTGATTTTTTTTTTTTTTTTGCGCTCGAAACGCAAATAACCATTCCGTGGAATGATTGCCTCCGCCTCCCACCCAGAGTTTCATTAGTAAGCCACTTTGAATGCGTTGTTCGTCCTTTTGAAGAAGAAAACGATATGCCCAGTGTTATCCTTTCAGCATTTATGAAGTAGACCTGTGTAGATGGGAGGTCAATCAATGCTTAATCGCATCTCCTTGAGGCTGGAATGTAATTACTACTATCTATATCCGTCTCAACTGGTAATTAAAGATAATCGTTTTAGTCTCGTTTCGATGTGGATTGTTCGATCAATTCCACTTCAAGAGAATGGTGCCCGAAGCACCAGAATCACGATAAGAAATATCGCACACCAATCTCTTGTTTTGCATTTTTATACAAAGTAACATTTCAAAAATCCGGAATGAAATACCCGCTTTTCGACAGTTATCGCCATACCTCAGGCTACAACAGAACTGATTTATTTGTTTGAACAGCTGTAGTCATATCGTACCGTGTATCTTCTCAGGTGCAAAAATTGAAGACAGCAAGGGATACTGGAGTCCGCATGAAATGAGGACGCGCAGTGACATTTCAATATCTTCATTGCACTCTGTGCCTTTAATAAAAGTAATTATTTTGGTATGCTGATTAGCATTTGTTACGGCTTACATGTTAAGTGAGTTGTTTATTAACACTCTGGCATATTATTATATCTCGGCGCTTAACCAGTGTGTCAAAATGTAATGAAAATCTCCTTTACCGTATGGTGAAATAACGCCCCTTTATCTCGTTATTATATCGTACAGCTCTCGCGTCGGAACTCATTTCCAGCAGTGATGTCCACTTAGGTACATTGTCCGTGCTATTCTCCACCCAACACTAAACAGTCAAAACGAGAACACTTCTCAGGAAGGGGGAGGGGTGTGCATACATAATACAATGATTTTTTTTTAATTTTAAATTTCATTTAAAGAATAGAATATAACAGAAAACATTTCTTGTAATCAGCTTTATTAATGTGGTTTCGACGGGTTTAACATCCGACTATACACAACCGTTTGCAGGTATTTTCCACGAGTGAATTCAAAGCACATCGGTCCGATAACAATCGTTCGATATATATTTTTTCTCGCCGCCGATGCCCGAGCAACACTTTTCCGAACAGAAATGGAAAAACAAAATTTATTGCATCAAGTAATTTCAAGTCTGTGTGAAAAGGGTTGACGTATCAGGAAAAACTATATAGAAAGAGAATTTATGGAGGCTTATTTTCGGGAGTAAAATATTTCTAAACAAATCAGAAATGGATTTCCATAAACAGTATTTACTGACATTCATTCAGGAATTAGATAATTTTTTCCAAGAAATTAGAAAAAAGGCATATGTGCACAGCATTCAAAGAGTTTGATCAGGGAATCAGAAATTGCAATTTTTTGGCTCTGCCACTTATTGGAATGATGACATACACGTATAATCCTCAGAACTGCATTAGTTCTTATAAAATGCAATTATTCCGAATAGTTCTGAAAAAATATGCACTTAATGACCTCTGTTGACCGCATTCAGGAGAACCATATTTTGAACCTTGTAACAACCGGTAGTGTAATAAGCAACCAGTAGTGTAATATTAATCAGCAGTGTAATAAAAATTAACCCGTAGTGTAATAATCAACCATTAGTGCAATACAAATCAACCAATAGCGTAATAACCAGTAGTGTAATAAACTTAACCAGTAGTGTAATAAACATTCATGAAAACCAACAATTTTTTAACAAAATTTGAAATTTTTTTGGAGTTGCTCAAATCAAAGTTTGGGTACATCTTATCGATTTTCAATCATTTTATCGTACATTTGAAGGCGTTTTGCAGGTCGAACATCATTTCGTGGGTTCAATACGGCGAGGAAAGGTATTTTTATGATTTGTATGTGATGTGCGTATTTTCTGGTGTTTAATGCCACTTTCTGCATTTTTGGCTTTATGTAAATTCAAAGTTGACCAGTTATTTATAGTAATGCTATGCTTTTGAGACACTTCTTACCCCAGGCATAAGTTGTCAGGTTCTATCATACCAAAAAAATCATGGGTGATAAAATGTGGTATTCAAGTGCTAGAATTGTGTGATCTCCTACGTTGTATACAATTATAATATTTAATACAGCCCCGACGAATCTCTGAAGGTCTCTCTCACATCCACCCATTTCAGTCGCTGTATCATTATGCGTGGCTTTTTCATTCTAGTTGACTGTTTTGAATTCTAAAATCCGTTTTTCTTCTGAGAGTGGTGGTCATCATGTTCCTTGGGCATAGACAATCTACGATATTTTACGACGGTTCGGTGGGGGGGGGGGGGGGGGGGTGGGAGGTTACCTGAAATCTGCGGTCAGTTATTTTTTCCATCTTGAAGGAGGAGGTCGGTAAGAGAGTAGAGGGTATTTAAGGCGAGGTAAATAGGGTGGGTGCTTTGGAGGTCCACTGCCATTTCCGTCTGCCATGTCAAGTGATTGTTCTCGATTATCAATGGTAGACAGCTTTTTAGACCCTGCGATGATTTACATTTAATGTGAAAAGCTTGAACTTATTCAACATGTAGAAAATATTGTTTCAGCAGAATTCCTTGATGGGTTAACACTACTCTTATATTACATTAGAAGTGTGTCATGCGGATAAATGACCCTCATTTGGGGAGAGAAAGTGGGAGGCGTAAGGGGCGTCATAGTCACGGGTCCCAGGTAGGGCTGCACGGTATATCGATAAACCGATATATACCGGTATTCAAACCAATATCGATTGAATACCGGCGTAATTACGAAAATATCGGTTTATCGTCATTATTTATTTACCATCAATTTAATTTTCAAGATGAGTTTTTTAACTTTAGCTCCGAATGAATAATATTACCCCTTTATCCAAGGAATCGTCTGCTTGAGTCCTCGTAATATACAAATTCAGCAGTTGAAAAAATAATTTTAAAAAGTTTCAACAAAACTATATATCATGTGATACCCTCATTGGAACGAGCTCGTTCCAATGAGGGGTCACATGATATAGTTTTATTGAAATCTTTGGTTAAAATCTGATAAACTAAATTTGAAAATAATAAATTTTGATATCGTCTGCGTTGGGTAAGGGTTTTTCGAACTGCATCGTCAAGGCGTGCTAATGCCTTCCGACTGTGGTGCCTCGAGTCTCGATGTGGTACTTGTGTTCATATGTCCGCACAGTTTTCGATATACCGGTATACCGTGATATTTTTTAGAATACCGATACCGGTATTCAGTTTTGAATATCGTGCAGCCCTAGTCCCAGGGACGCCAAGTTGTGTTGCCATGGTAGCCCGCGTGAGCGGCCAGGTTGTGACATCATTCCTATAGGGATATGTGATGTAAATAAGCGTGCGAAGCGCGTATAATTAGAAAGTGACAATAAACACCACAAAATACGCACATCACATAAAAATCATAAGAAAGCATGAAATGATGTTTGACCTGCAAAACGCCTTTAATTGTAGGATAAAATGATTACAAATCGATAAGATGTACCAAACTATGATTTGAGCCACCCAAAAAATTTTTCAAATTTTATTGAAAAATTGTTTGTTTTCATGGATGTTTATTACACTACTGGTTAAGTTTATTACATTACTGGTTATTACACTACTGGTTAATTTTTATTACACTATTGGTTAGTATTACACTACTGGTTGATTATTACACTACTGGTTGTTACAAACCTCCAGAAAGTTTCAACTCATACAGTGTAGGTCCCCTGTCTATAGGTCATATCAAACCTGAAGTATGAACATAAACCACATTAAAAATATTGGATCCATCAACTCCAGATCTGCCATATTGATATTAGCAAGAAAATGTTAAGGTATATCGTTTATCTGGAAAATATATTGTGAGTTGAACAATTCAGTAATGTTTGAATATAGACGTAAAAGGACTAAACGGCCACAAGAGCCCCTCTGAAGGCCTACTGGCAGTAGTAAAATACCAAGGTCTCATCGATGACTATGTGTGTTTAGAGCAAAAATTGTCACTCCTTCCACCGCCAAATGTTTTGAGAATAAAAATACATGTATGAACTGCGGCAATGCATTTAGAGACGAAAAACATGTGATTTCCAGCAGTTCTGAAAAATGCGCTCAATGACCCATGGGTGAGCTCATTGACCTTGATCCATTTTTGAAACCCGTATTGAGCTTCGAGTCATTTGATGTTGGTTCCAGGTCCATGTGTCATAACATGCTTGAGATTTGAGCATGACCTACTTTCAATCTTTTTGGCCACGCACACTTTGTTTCGTCTAAAAATGCTTGCACGAACTTCGGAAATACATTAGGGATAAAAAATGTAATTTGCCGCAATTCTAAAAAATACACTCAGTGACCCCTGGTTGACCTCATTGACCTTGACCAATATTTTAAACCTGCATCGAGTTTCGACTTATTTGGTGTTGGTCCCAGTTCCATAGGTCATACCATGCCGGAGATATGGGTGTGACCCACTTTCAAAACACCTTTAATGCCCCAGTAATTTGAAGAACAGGTGTGCAAGAACTTATGTTTGTCTATCAGTGTGCCAAAAATGAGCGAGATAGGATAATTCTTTTTTGAATTATAGAGCAGACAAAAATGCACATAGAAGACAGAAGACAGAATAATAAGAAAAAGAAGAAGAAAAAAAAAAAGAAATAGAAACTATACAAAAACAACTCATCAATATTGCTCTTCGTCAAGCTTTCGGCCTCTTGGCCTTCTTCAAGGACCGTTGATAAATTTCCAAACTACATCTCCGCACTATACTAAACAACAATCAACATTGAAAAGAAAACTATCACACAGTTTCGTTGGAACGTTTGACGTACGCCGACGTAATACACGACGGACTGTGAACATAAATGCCAGATTATCAATATCTCTACGTTATAGCGGGATTATAATAAAACTGCAATGTTCTTGCTTCAGAATCCTAGCAACCAGCCCTTTGCGTAGCACTGCCAGAAGGAAAACTAAATTAATACCTTATTAAACCCAATAGAGGGAATCCAGAGAAAAAAAGAGGGGGGGGGGGTGGGGGATGGGACACAGATACATGCGGGAGGGCTGCTGGTTAGTAAAAGGCTGAAAAATACAGTTTAGTTTAGTCTATGGGGCCTCGGCTTTTGGTTAATTGAATAGTATTAATCTTCTATTATTTATTTATTATTTCCATTTTAGTTTTGCTATATTTCTGGACCCCTTTAGCTGGTCCCAGTGGGATCACTCACTGCCTTAGGACTAGCTGGGTGTTAGCCAGACTGGGCCGGTTGTGGTGGGTGATCGTACTGGGGCTTAGGGTGGTGGCCTGCATCGAATATGTAGTAACATGTCCTGTAGGGGTTGTACCACTATATTTTTATTTCAGTTATTTACTGTTGTAATACATACGCATAGGTGGTCCTAGCCATTCTAATGTGGATAGCATTGGGACCGACTTCAGGAGCCGATTATGATGGGGTCCTCATTTGCGTAATTTATAGAGGTAAGCTATATAAATTCTTTGGTTAGGACATTTAAATTACTCCAGAACTACCCATCCACCCCTTCCCGCCCCACCCCCTCCTCCCCTATAAAGAAGATGGCGCCCCTTCCAAACTTAGCTTAGACTGTAATTACCTTGGCTTATGTCTGTGTAGTTAAATATTAGATGTTAATAGGATAGCTATCTTGTAGGATTTATGGTATAGTTTATTTTAGTTCATCTTTAGCACTAGACTTCCTAGCGCCGGTCTCCGTGGGACCACTCACCGCCATTGACCTAACTGGGCTTTGAGCTCGGTTGGGCCTAGGGTGGTGTGTGTTCGTACTGAGGTTTAGAGTTTATCCTGCGATGGATTACTTGTTATTTGCCCTGATCGTAGTTTTGCATATGCCACTGTATTTAGTTTTCAGTATTTACTGATGTATAGGATATGTACTTTGTATGTAATAGCCGTATGGATGTGGATGTCATTGGATCGGACACTAGTCACCGGTAATGATGACATTCACATCTATGCATTGCAATGAGGAACTCACATATTGAGTGTAATTATCTTGGTTAGGGGGCACGTTTTACTACCCCGCCCCCTTCCCTACGTAAATGTGCCACTACTTTCTGCCAAGTTTAGCTTATAGTTACCTCGTTTAATGTATATAAAGTTGTAGTGCAGCCGTCGTGGGTGGGTGGGTGGGGATCCGCTAGTGGGAGTTTTGCCCACGGACGCGATTGTAGCTAGACAGCTGTGGCTTCCATCCATGAAGCGCCGGGATTTGCCCCTGCTTCATTAATGGTGGTTCGCTTGGTGCTGTCGCGGTTCGTATTTTGATAATATGCGTGGACGTGGTGCCCACTGGTGTATGTCGGCTCGTCCGCGGTGGTCGTACTTTAATTATTAGATAATATTATACTCTCTGTTTTGTAGTTCATATTTGGACCCCTGTCGTTGGTCACGGTGGGGCTACTTACCGCCTTGGACCTAGCTGGCCTTTTAGCCCAGTTGAGCCAAGGGTGGTGGGTGACCGTGCTGAGGCCCGGGGTAATGGTCTGTGTAGGATAATTGGGTAATTTGTCCTGTAGGGGTTGTACCCACGCCACGACATGTATTTTTCAGCCTTTTACTAACCACCACCCCTCCCGCATGTATCTGTGTCCCATTCCCGCCCCCCTCCCCCCCTTTTTTTCTCTGGATTCCCTCTATTGGGTATTAATTTAGTTTTCCTTCTGGCAGTGCTACGCAAAGGGCTGGTTGCTAAGATTCTGAAGCAAGAACATTGCAGTTTTATTATAATCCCGCTATAACGTAGAGATATTGATAATCTGGCATTTATGTTCACAGTCCGTCGTGTATTACGTCGGCGTACGTCAAACGTTCCAACGAAACTGTGTGATAGTTTTCTTTTCAATGTTGATTGTTGTTTAGTATAGTGCGGAGATGTAGTTTGGAAATTTATCAACGGTCCTTGAAGAAGGCCAAGAGGCCGAAAGCTTGACGAAGAGCAATATTGATGAGTTGTTTTACGAGACTGTCCCTATACATTGGACAATTTAATAATGTGTATACAAAAACAATAGCCTGTGTGTTCAAACAGATTTATGAATTTTTCTTATCAATAAATGTCCTAGAATTTTCTACAAATGTTTAGAACTTAATTAGTCTGCGTGAAACACACATACTATTTATTTTTGTATGGTTTCTTTTTCTTGTTTTCTTTTTCTTATTCTTCACTCTGCCTCTTCTTCTTCGTTGTTGTTGTTGTTGTTGTTGTTGTTGTTGTTGTTGTTGTTGTTGTTGTTGTTGTTCTTCTTCTTCTTCTTCTTCTTCTTCTTCTTCTTCTTCTTCTTCTTCGTCTGTCTTTTATGCACTTCCTTGTCAGCACGATCACTCGAAAACGAATAGTTCAATCTCGCTGATTTTTGGCGTACTGATAGATAGTCAAAAGCTCTCGACCACCCATGTTTTCAGATTCCTCTGGCCTCTGGGGTGTCCGTAGGGGGGTTTTGAAAGTGGGCCACGCCCATATCTCAGGCATGGTTAGCCCATGGACCTGGTACAAACACCAAATGAGTCGATACTCGATGGAGATTCAAAATGTGGATCGAGGTCACTGATGTCACCTGGGGGTCATTTAGTGTATTCCTCAGAATTGCTGAAAATTAAACCTGTTGACCCCCAATGCATTCTTGAAGTTCATACATGCAGTTTACGCTAAAAATGTGGGCGCAGCCAAAAATTTTGAAAGTGAGGCATACTCATATCTCTAGCGTGGTGTGACGAATGGACCTAGGACCAACATCAAATGAGTTGAAACTCAATGGAGGTTCAAGATATGGGTCAAGATCACTGAGGTCACCCAGGGGTAAATGAATGATTTTTTCAGAATTTCTGGAAATCACATTTTTTGACCCCTAATGCATTCCCGAAGTTCATACTCCATTTTTACACTAAAAAAGTGGGTGTGGCCAAACATTTTGAAAGTGGATCATGATCATATCTCAAGCACGATAAGATGTACAGACCTGGAAACAACATCAAATGAATTGAAACTCAATGGGGGTTCCAAAAATGGGTCGAGGTCAAAGAGGTTGCCCATGGGTAATTGAATGCATTTTTTCTGAATTGCCGGGAAACATATTCGTTTCATCTTTTAATAGATTGTCGCAGTTCATACATGTATTTTTATTCTCAACACATTTAGTGGCGGATACAGAATCGATGGTGGACAGTGCATTGAGAAATACAACGGGTTCAAAAATGCGTCGCTCGAAACAACATAACCTTTGAAGAGAACAAGCATTGCTTGTTCCACTGTATCCCGATTTGAGAAAGATGAATACGATTCATAGGGACAAACTCGAAATTTTGAAATCTAAATGGAGTTAATGAATAAAACAGCCTTGCTAGACGACGTAGACAAGACAGTCGTACTTTAGCACACGGGCATTACTCGACATTACTTGACGATTCTACAGACGACTCCTCAAACTTAAGAAGATTTAGACGCTGCAATTTGATAAGGATATAACAAATCTAGAATATAAATAAAAAAGAAATAAATCCAAAATTAAAAACACCCAAACGAAATGAACATAGAATGCAGAATGTGGTATTTTCCCAAACGAATCCTTAACTCTTTGCATGCTGCTGGAGGATATTCCTGCCAAGCACAGGGGATTACCTGTCATTGTAATGAATACAATTTGTGCACATTTAATCAGATTTTCCCCATGTAAATTGAATGGACTTTTTTATCAAAGATTTCTTGTGTTATACTAAGATTATTTTTTTATCAAATCTAGTCATGGCTGATTCAATCAGCCATGACTAGTTTGATGAAAAATAACTTAAAAATACTCAGCAGGTTAAGAGTTAAAGATGTTGAGCAACTGATGTATAAGATGGGCCCAAGCCTAGAGCCTTGTGGAACACCACAGGTCATTGCTGCAGAATAAAACTTATGTTCATGGTAATATGGAAACTAATCCTGTTGAGCAACTGATGTATAATAAAAAATAAGATGGGCCCAAGCCTAGAGCCTTGTGGAACACCACAGGTCATTGCTGCAGAATAAAACTTATGTTCATGGTGATATAGCAACTAATCCTGTGGACTGCCTATGGTCAGCCAGCATACATTAGTTTAGAAACTAACTCTGTGCAATGCACGGGTTAATCACACTTCTCTTTCTGTTCATAAATAAAACCATCTCTGTTATATGACTAACCCTGTGCATTGTACAGCCTTACTGAGTATACATTTTCCTGTAGTGTGTGATATGGCAGTTACCATTTTTTTATAACCTGAAAGTGTGACTCTCTGGTAATATAAGTCTGGCAGAAACAAGCCTGTAATATTCTTAAAAAGCATTTAAATTCATCTTATGGCCCTTCATGGAAATAAATTGCGCAAAGGTTATATTTAGTGAATCACAAAAGTGAAGACCAAATTTGGGCTGTATTCCAAGCAGGTATCACAACTTAATGGCTTCATATTGCGTGAACATGCTTCAAATGATCTTAAAAATGAAATTATTTACTCTGTGGGAATTTGTCAGATTACATATAGGCATTCTCCCAAAAGTGTAACAAGGCAAAGACATTTGAACAAATTTTGATGACCAAACCTAATTCACAACAAGTTAATATAAATGTTTATGTAATTTCTAGGCATCGGAATATATAGGAGGTCTTGAAAACCATCGTAGAAACACCCTTTCTTGCCTTTTCATCTTTATCTCACCCCAAGTTACCCAGTCAATCTGTAAATGTAAGGAGGTTTAACTCTTTGCATGCTGCTGGCGGATATTCCTGCCCAGCACAGGGCTTTTCTTGTCATTGAAATCAATATAATTTGAGCACATTTAATCAGATTTTCCCCTTGTAAATTGAATGGATTTCTTTATCAAAGATTTCTTGTGTTATACTAAGATTAATTTTTTATCAAATCTAGTCATGGCTGCTTCAAAGCAGCCATGACTAGATTTGATATAAAATATCTTAAAAATACTCAGCATGTTAAGAGTTAACCAATATAGATGTGTTAGAAGCAGTCAAGCATTTAAAAACATTTCCGAGGCGTCTGTTCTCCAGATGCATTGCCTAGTTGTGAACGTCGAGAAGAAGAATGCAGAATGTTGAATCTAGACGATATCTTAGACAAGGGTACACAATGGATGGCTTGGATCAAGAAGTACAAAATAAATTAATATTGCTATAGTTATGGGATCTCATCACCCGACGAATTGGGGAAGTACTTGAAATCGCTATTATATTACAATACGGAACGAGTGCAGCCTTTGGGTCAAGTAGTTTGTGAACAATTTTGTTTGTACGTTCACGAGAGATGATCTTTGTGACATCATTTTCAAGCTATTCTCAACGATTTAAATTGATGAATTTTGTGCTTAGGGAGTTGTAAGTATACGCTATGGTCTCTCTGTTCTTGTTTGATTTAGTGAGTTTAATGTATACGTTATAACGTCACACCGCTCAAGTCTAGATTAGTGATTAGTTAGTGAACTTTTCCGACTCACTTCTTATGTGGGTTAGTGATTTGTAGGTATCCGTTAGGACTCATTGTTCGGGTTTGGATTAGTGATTTGCAGGTATCCGTTAAGCTCATTGTTCGTGTTTGGATTAGTGATTTGTAGGTATCCATTAAGCTCATTGTTCGTGTTTGGATTAGTGATTTGTAGGTATCCATTCGGACTCACTGTTCGGGTTTGGATTAGTGATTTGTAGGTATCCATTAGGACTCACTGTTCGGGATTGGATTAGTTATTTGTAGGTATCCATTAGGACTGGCTGTTCGTGGTTGGATTAGTGATTTATAGGTATCCATTAGGACTCACTGTTTGGGGTTAGATTAGTGATTTGTCGGTACCCATTAGGACTCATTTTTTCGGTTTAGATTAGTGATTTGCAGGTATCCGTTAGGACTCATTTTTCGGGTTTGGATTAGTGATTTGCAGGTATCCATTAGAACTCATTTTTCGGGTTTGGATTAGTGATTTGTAGGTATCCACTAGCTAGGACTCACTGTGTGGGTTTGGATTAGAGATTTGTAGATATCCATTATGACTCACTGTTTGGGATTGGATTAGTGATTTGTCGGTATCCATTAGGACTCATTTTTCGGGTTTGGATTAGTGATTTATAGGTATCCATTAGGACTTACTGTTCGGGTTTGGATTAGTGATTTGTCGGTATCCATTAGGACTCATTTTTCGGGTTTGCGTTAGTGATTTATAGGTATCAATTAGGACTCACTGTTTGGGTTTGGGTTAGTGATTTGTCGGTATCCATTAGGACTCATATTTCGGGTTTGGATTAGTGATTTTATAGGTAACCATTAGGACTCACTGTTTGGGTTTGGATTAGTGATTTGTACATATAATTTGAGGACTTACTCTTTCATACTCGGATTAGTGATTTGTACGTATAATTTGAGGACTTACACTTTCATGTTTGGATTAGTGATTTGTACGTATAATTTGCGAACTTACTCTTTCATGTTTGGATTAGTGATTTGTACGTATAATTTGAGGACGTACTCTTTCATGTTTGGATTAGTGATTTGTACGTATAATTTGCGGACGTACTCTTTAATGTTTGGATTAGTGATTTGTACGTATAATTTGAGGACTCACTCTTTCATGTTTGGATTAGTGATTTGTACGTATAATTTGAGGACTTACTCTTTCATGTTTGGATTAGTGATTTGTACGTATAATTTGAGGACTTACTCTTTCATGTTTGGATTAGTGATTTGTACGTATAATTTGAGGACTTACTCTTTCATGTTTGGATTAGTGATTTGTACGTATAATTTGCGGACGTACTCTTTAATGTTTGGATTAGTGATTTGTACGTATAATTTGAGGACTCACTCTTTCATGTTTGGATTAGTGATTTGTACGTATAATTTGAGGACTTACTCTTTCATGTTTGGATTAGTGATTTGTACGTATAATTTGAGGACTTACTCTTTCATGTTTGGATTAGTGATTTGTACGTATAATTTGAGGACTTACTCTTTCATGTTTGGATTAGTGATTTGTACGTATAATTTGAGGACTTACTCTTTCATGTTTGGATTAGTGATTTGTACATATAATTTGAGGACTTACTCTTTCATGTTTGGATTAGTGATTTGTACGTATAATTTGAGGACTTACTCTTTCATGTTTGGATTAGTGATTTGCACATATAATTTGAGGGCTTACTCTTTCATGTTTGGATTAGTGATTTGCACATATAATTATAGACTTACTATTCCTGTTTGGATTAGAATTAAGTAGGTATACACTCTCAGATCATTAGAGAGAAAGAGAATTTTAAGTTTTAAGATGTATTTGAATTTCAAAAAAATGGCTGTTGAACATGCTGTGAAATTTGTCAAACCACCCCGAACATTCTATCATAAATTGTATTGAGCATTACCGAATTATACTACTCTATTGGTGTTTAAGGTCACATACCCAGAGAGAACCACCGAGCAACGGCGAGCAGCTGTCAGCTCTCCAACATCCTAACTCTGAACTCTGCACCGCGGCACAGGCTGGGTTAGATTGGTTGACGACATGCGCACCATCGACGTGCAGTACGCCTTAGTACACAGCGTCATCGTGCTCCCATGTAGGCCATTGGAGTTAAGTACCCTGCTCAAGGACACAACGCGGGAGAGCGAATCAGTCGCAGAAATTGTCACCCACCCAACTACTAACCGCACTCGACGTTGCTTAACTTCGATGATCCGACGAGAACCGGTTACCGCGACGCCACGGCGCCCCTCATAACCGACTAAGTGGTATTTGGTTTCTCTTCAGTACAGTAGAATGCTAAAGCGTGAACTCTTCAGTACAGCAGAATGCTAAAGCGTGAAGACGTAAATTACTTTTAGTATTCCTTAACAACTGATCCTTCTAAAAGGCAACTTTTGACATGGACGATTCCATTTTTACACTTAAGCAGAACAATTTTTGTTACTTTGGACGATGCCATTTCACACCTAAGCAGACAAATGTCCAACACTTTGGACGATGCATTTTGTATCGGCAGATTTGAAATATCAAATTTGTTCGACCTTAAAAAAAAATTGTTTGTTCCATTATACATGATTTTTCTTCTATTAGTATTCCGTATAAGTATGGTAGAATTAGGGGCCCCTGTTTGACACTATTATTACTATATCTTCACGTTTATAAGTGTTTATAAGGGAGTCCGGTCAGTGTTTTATATTAAATACATTGTTGTTTAACCCTTTACCTAACATGTAAAGCAGACGACACTTGCAAAAGAAATTCTTGAATGACTAACTTTTTTTCATTTTTTGTCTCAAACACATTGGTTATGACCTCCCGTTGGAACGAGCTCGTCGAGGGGTCATAATCTATGTTTTTGAAAACAAATTGAAAAGATAAAGAAAATTAATTGGAGATTTTTGAGAATAGCGCTGGTCGGTTTTGGTTGTTACGTTAGGTAAATGGTTAACTGCTCCTTCTACGGAGCATTTGAAATGGTTTTCTCGAGCTCTATCCGAAATATTTATTTCAATCCACGTCACTCAATTGGGTCACAGTAAAGCTGAGAATACAATTTTGTCGGCAAGGATTAACGTCAAACGCTGCATGGTCTCTGGAAGAAAAGTTCAATTATCGGTTTACCGTCTCATCAGAACACACCTGATCCTCTACAAATATCCACACACAAGTGGCTTTTTCAGTCAGATGCTGCTCATGCTGCTCACATAAATCATAAAACCTGTCCGTTCACGTAACCTACATTCGTTTTTGCAAGCGATTTGTCTTCGTGAGAAAAACACAGACTAAAAAGTTTAGATTCTCGTACAGTTGAAGGCGATTACATCTTGCATTGTGGCTTTCTCCAAACCCATTGGATAATAACCTATAACAGTAAAAATCTAAAAAGGAGAAAAAACAGGTATTGATTTTGAAATGAAACAGTAGATAAATGTCCCCAGAGCAAAAGTGGTGACTGAAATACATTTCAAATTACATGTCTTTGCCACCTTAGGATTACATAAAAACAATTTGAAGCATCTATATTCACACGTCGATTACAGAGCGTGTTGGCTCAGTAGAAAGAGCTGCAGGCTGCAAGCCGAGAGGTCCTCGGTTCGAATCACACCTGCGGCAACTGCGTTGTGTCCTTGGGCAAGACACTTCATTCCCATTGCCCACGTGGGGGCACGGCGACATTGTGTACTAAGGCGTACTACGCGTCGATGGTGCACCTGTTTCCAATCAATGCTAACCCTGCTTGCGTGGAGTTTGTATGTTCGGGCGCTTACAGTTGCTCGCCGTTGCTCGGTGGTTCTCTCCGGGTACTCCGGCTTCCTCCACCCGTAAAACTGTCGTGGTCATGGTTAGCCATTGTGCAGAAATATGTGACCTTAAACACCAATAATAATAATAATAAATATTTACACGTCGTTATTTTCCGACTTAATGATTTGCTAATTGGTGATGACGTAATTGAAAACGATCATTTCAGTGTTGCATTCGATATGGTACATAACTCGACTTCAAACAATCTATAGACCAATGCAATGTTAAAATTGGCATAGCTCGAAAACAGTTGTTTTTGTTTTTATCCATTTAGCACTTCACTGTGATCAACACCTCCTTCGTGCATGTAAATTCCATAAACAAAGCCACCTTCTAGATAATCGCACACCAGACTGCACGAAACAAATCATTTAACAATTCAATCATGACTGTTCGAAACACACGAGGTAATGAAACAAAATGATCACGTGCAAATTTCATGAATTGCGAATTGAAATGTAGAAAAAAATGCGAAACTGCTATCTATAATTTTTTAAAGTGTAGAAGATACGAGGATTTTAAAAAATACTAACGCATTTCAATTTCGGACCCTATGACCCCCCCCCCCCCCCCCCAACCCCCATTTTGACATCATATGCGACTTCGATACCAGTAACGTTTTAGCGTTAACGTGCTGTATAAGTAATAGATTTTTGATTATTTTGAAATTGCCACCTCTCATATTCCTTAAATTCAAATTAAATATATAGAAATCATATATCAAACTGAAGGATCAGATTAAGAGAACACGAAACACATATGTAATCAACTTGTGGAGTTGACAGCAGGAACCACTGGTTCATGGAAGTCTGCTACCGTATTCGACCAGAACTGATAAATGAATAATATTTCACGAAAACAACTTGCAGCCAAATGTGATTCACGTATCCAAGAACAAAGCTAGGTCATCAAAATTCAAAACACAGCGACAGAGCTGCATGGGGTAAATTCCAAAACTATAGTCTTTGTATAGCAGTCGAGGTTTTAAGGCCATTTAGCGACCAGCCTGCTTGATCCAGATCTTTTAGTCTCGTGGTAAATCAGACGTTTTGTGTGCTAGAGGTCGACTGTTCGAACCCCATCTCCCGTACTTATCTCTACACCTGTTACATTTGGGGGCTCGTCCGATTGATCCTCAGAATTAAGTGGCACTGCGGGTGTTTCGACCGCTCTGAGGGAGGAACCTGCTGGTTGAGATTCGCATGTGGTTCGAACTCCGGCTTCCGCACTTATCTCTCCTCCTGTTACATTTGGGGGCTCGTCCGATCGATCCTCAGCAGTAGGTGGCACTGCGGGTGTTTCGACCGCTCTGAGGGGCGAACCTGGGCGAGATTCACATGTGGTTCGAACCACGGCTCCCGCGCTTATCTCTCCTCCCGTTACATTTGTTTATATTTTTAAACTACTTTCGATTTCCAGTCAACGTCATCGGATGGGGAAAGCATCGATACACAACGTCGGCTAAAATCAAACAATGCGAAAACTCGCCCCAATACAGCATACTATTATTATATGGAGACTGCAAAGTTGCCATATTCTGTGCAAGGTATAATGACATCTGTTAATGTTTTTTTAGAACTACGAGTTTGTGTTTTTGATGGAAATTCGTGTATCGAGTGATTTGCGCATGCCCGTCCTGAACTATTGTTTAAATATCAGTTTTGGTACGAATACGGTTGCAGACTTTCAGCAACCAGTGGTGTTTATTGTCAACCCAGTGAGTTGATTACGTATGTGCTTCGTCTTCCATACATCTCAACCTTTATTTTGATATATAATTTGTGAAAATTTAATTTGAATTTAAGGAATATCAGAGGTGGAAATTTCAAAAATAAACAAAATTCTATTACTTATATAGCACCTTACCAATGTTTCGACAAGTCGGCTGGAAGTGTTCATAACTTGCGCTCAGGTATCCTTCTTACCGCCTGAGATAGAGAGGATATGAAATGAGTGTTTTTCTCATACAATAATTATGAAACGAGTCTAAGAATTTTCTGTTTTGGCGCGCCTCTGGCGACATCACGCGAAGCTTATTACGATCGAACGTATTTCTCTCGTACTCCCGTGATTAGTGATTAGCGATGCGTATCAAATGTTACTGTGAGTGAGAAAACATGCCACTGGCTATGTGCTCCCGTGATTAGTGATTAGCAATGCGTATCAAATGTTACAGTGAGGGAGAAAACATGCCACTGGCTATGTGCTCCCGTGATTAGTGATTAGCGATGCGTATCAAATGTTACAGTGAGTGAGAAAACATGCCACTGGCTATGTGCTCCGGTGATTAGTGATTAGTGATGCGTATCAAATGTTAGAGTGAGTGAGAAAACATGCCACTGGCTATGTGCTCCCGTGATTAGTGATTAGCGATGCGTACCAAATGTTACTGTGAGTGAGAAAACATGCCACTGGCTATGTGCTCCCATGATTAGTGATTAGTGATGCGTATCAAATGTTACTGTGAGTGAGAAAACATGCCACTGGCTATGTGCTCCCGTGATTAGTGATTAGCGATGCGTATCAAATGTCACTGTGAGTGAGAAAACATGCCACTGGCTATGTGCTCCCGTGATTAGTGATTAGCGATGCGTATCAAATGTTACTGTTTGTGAGAAAACATGCCACTGGCTATGTGCTCCCGTGATTGGTGATTAGCGATGCGTATCAAATGTTACTGTGAGTGAGAAAACATGCCACTGGCTATGTGTTCCCGTGATTAGTGATTAGCAATGCGTATCAAATGTTACTGTTTGTGAGAAAACATGCCACTGGCTATGTGCTCCCGTGATTGGTGATTAGCGATGCGTATCAAATGTTACTGTGAGTGAGAAAACATGCCACTGGCTATGTGCTCCCGTGATTGGTGATTAGCAATGCGTATCAAATGTTACTGTTTGTGAGAAAACATGCCACTGGCTATGTGCTCCCGTGATTGGTGATTAGCAATGCGTATCAAATGTTACTGTGAGTGAGAAAACATGCCACTGGCTATGTGCTCCCGTGATTGGTGATTAGCAATGCGTATCAAATGTTACTGTTTGTGAGAAAACATGCCACTAGCTATGTGCTCCCGTGATTGGTGATTAGCAATGCGTATCAAATGTTACTGTGAGTGAGAAAACATGCCACTGGCTATGTGCTCCCGTGATTAGTGATTAGCAATGCGTATCAAATGTTACTGTGAGTGAGAAAACATGCCACTGGCTATGTGTTCCCGTGATTAGTGATTAGCAATGCGTATCAAATGTTACTGTTTGTGAGAAAACATGCCACTGGCTATGTGCTCCCGTGATTGGTGATTAGCGATGCGTATCAAATGTTACTGTGAGTGAGAAAACATGCCACTGGCTATGTGCTCCCGTGATTGGTGATTAGCAATGCGTATCAAATGTTACTGTTTGTGAGAAAACATGCCACTGGCTATGTGCTCCCGTGATTGGTGATTAGCAATGCGTATCAAATGTTACTGTGAGTGAGAAAACATGCCACTGGCTATGTGCTCCCGTGATTGGTGATTAGCAATGCGTATCAAATGTTACTGTGAGTGAGAAAACATGCCACTGGCTATGTGTTCCCGTGATTAGTGATTAGCAATGCGTATCAAATGTTACTGTTTGTGAGAAAACATGCCACTGGCTATGTGCTCCCGTGATTGGTGATTAGCGATGCGTATCAAATGTTACTGTGAGTGAGAAAACATGCCACTGGCTATGTGCTCCCGTGATTGGTGATTAGCAATGCGTATCAAATGTTACTGTTTGTGAGAAAACATGCCACTGGCTATGTGCTCCCGTGATTGGTGATTAGCGATGCGTATCAAATGTTACTGTGAGTGAGAAAACATGCCACTGGCTATGTGCTCCCGTGATTGGTGATTAGCAATGCGTATCAAATGTTACTGTTTGTGAGAAAACATGCCACTGGCTATGTGCTCCCGTGATTGGTGATTAGCAATGCGTATCAAATGTTACTGTGAGTGAGAAAACATGCCACTGGCTATGTGCTCCCGTGATTAGTGATTAGCAATGCGTATCAAATGTTACTGTTTGTGAGAAAACATGCCACTGGCTATGTGCTCCCGTGATTGGTGATTAGCGATGCGTATCAAATGTTACTGTGAGTGAGAAAACATGCCACTGGCTATGTGCTCCCGTGATTGGTGATTAGCAATGCGTATCAAATGTTACTGTGAGTGAGAAAACATGCCACTGGCTATGTGCTCCCGTGATTAGTGATTAGCGATGCGTATCAAATGTTACTGTGAGTGAGAAAACATGCCACTGGCTATGTGCTCCCGTGATTAGTGATTAGCGATGCGTATCAAATGTTACAGTGAGTGAGAAAACATGACACTGGCTATGTGTTCCCGTGATTAGTGATTAGCGATGCGTATCAAATGTTACTGTGAGTGAGAAAACATGCCACTGGCTATGGAAAACTGAATATGGATATTTATATTTTTATAGTGATAGTATGATAATACAAGACTGTGTAATACTGTAAAAATGAACAATTGACAGTTTTAAATTGCCAATTAAAAGAACAATTGACAATTTTAATAGAATAATCAAAGGAAAATACAGATATGTCGTCACAAAATACACCGTCAGCAGGAGTGATCATTCCAGTAAGTGAAATTCAAGATACTGTTATTGTGGACACAGTTCATGACTACTCTTTGAATGTTGACAAAGTAGTAAACAAAAAGCAAAGTAGACTTATGATAAACTTCGAGAACATAGAATCTAAAACTCAGGGTAGATGTGTTGTATTTACCCTCGACACGGATTCATTTGAAAACTATGCTTCCGGCTTCAAAAAATTGTACTGGGATCTTTAGGAGGAGACTACAGTACGTGATGTGACGTGGGAGTGTATCTCAGACAAGGAAGGAATTCTAGTGAGGGATAAACTCACCATACCGAAAAATAGATCTCAAAGTGTGAAAGTACACATATGCAGGACAAAGAATAAATTTATGGTGCAAGGTGCAAAGGCTAACATTCATTGGTGGATTAACAATGACTTGCCTTCTATCTATCAACTGGGTATGGCCACCGAATGCAAGGGCAAAGGAGATAACATTCTTGCAAAACTTTATTCAGTAGCAAAAGAGGAAAGGAATGAGGATAATGTAACCATTAATACAAATCCACCAAGCCACCAAGACGAAAAAGTGTGCAAAACGACTAAAGAACATAAATGTGTTGGTAAAAGTGTTAAAAGTCAATACTTGAAAACACCCATCAGACCACTTCACTCAGGATTCAACAGTGCTTCACAAAAACTAACTGTAATCTCACATCAAGATACTACAAATTATACCATGTTAAAAAATTCAGTTGATGGAATTCAATCATACACTGAAAATATGAAATTGAGTTTCAAAGAAAGGGAAGAACAACTGAGGGAAAATATTTCGGATCTCCCATGCCAGTTCTCGGTTTATCTACAAAGCGTACAAAAATGCCTTCAAGAAAAACTTCAAGTGGAAAACGGTCGCATGAGGGCAGAAAATAACAAACTACGGACTGACATAAACTTTCTGAAGGCAACAGTGAAAACCGTCGTCGGAAAACATAAAATTTCTGAAGCAAGGAGTGATAATAATATACAAGTAACACCACACGCACAAAAAACGTCAATGCCTACTTCCAATACACGGACGAATAATAAATCAAATACTGAAACAATTAGAACTAAAAGCGGTACATCCAACGAAATACTTCTGGACCACTCAAGTTTTGTGGTGAATGTGCCTGGAAGGAATAAATTCCAACCATTGGGTGAACGGATAGTTTCGCCGATTGAAATGAAAGATCAGAAATCTCCACAAATTACCGCTAATACTGAACAGAAGCAATTTTACATTACCCCATACTCCAAAAGTGAAAATGACACAGTCAGCGTTCAACCCGGCAGGTCTATTGGTCATCTAATTATTGGCGATTACGTAATACGAGAAATAGATACAAAGTTGATGGCCTTTAAAGGAGAACTCGTGAAAAAAATCGTGCAGCCGGAGCAAAGGGTTGACGGCTTGATTTGGTGGCTTCAGAATGCGGATGTTTTTCCTCATGCTGGGAAAGTGACAATTCATGTCGGAATAAATTCGCACAGATCTGATATTTTGATAAAAGAAGACACCATAAAAACCCTTACTGAGTTATTAAAGAACAAATACCCCCGGGCAAACCTGGTAATATCATCCGTTTTACCCGCGCCGCAACATCCATCTGTTGTTTCAGTAATTATGGAAACAAATAAATTATACAGGGATGCTTGTCACCGCATGGGGTGTACCTATCTAGATAATACCAGTGGATTAATCTCAAATAGTGGCATGTTACGTAAACATCTATATAGAGACGATTACCATGTTAACCACATAGGAATAAAAGTACTGGCGAAACGTATAAAATACGATCTGCGCAGTGTGAATCGCTCCGATAATGACATGACATCTCACAACGTCAGTGAGCATGCCGCTCTCAAACATCAGGTTTCAAGAGATCAAGTAAATTTTACAAAAGACAGGTCGCCACATGTGGCACATGGGACAGATCGTTTATTGATGAACCAAACTACAGAAAGGTCTGATGACTACGTGAACCGATTCCCTCCGAGTCAGTTTCCGGTGCTAATCGCGCAAATAAATTCCAATGTAATCGAACAGCTTGACTCTTTCACAAATCATGGCCTCACTGTTTTACGTGGACAAGTGTGGAATCTTTTTCAATATGTAGATTCCAGAACAACGTGTGCATAATAACTACGCTAAAAGGTTCATTCACTTAAGAACTGAATGCAATTTTTATAATCTTTATTGGAGTATGAACGTGTGGGAATGGGTACAAATTATGTATGAATTTTTATAATTACATTCCGTAACTGTTTAAACTACTTTTTACCAAACAACAAAGCAGAAAGACGAAATAAAACATTTACGAACGAACGAGGCGAAAAACCACCCTCACACAAAATACAAAGCGCACAACTCTGATTTTTAATTTTCACAAATTTAGAAATGGAAACGAGTATTTTGTAACAGGCTTTATGCCACAGTTGGGAAATGTCACCAAAGAAACAGCAGCGGAGTTGATCACTCACAGCGAGAGGCGCTAAAAGTTAAAAACCCGCCTAAACACCGCCTGGATTACATTCTGTCAACTGAGCTCTACCGTAAATGCGGGTCAAAGTTCGACCAAATGTATTCACTGGGAAATGAATTACATTTGGTCATAACGTTTTCACCCAGCTGACCAATGGGAATTGAGTATTTTGACCCAAAACGTATAACTACATTAACTATGTCATTATATATGTATATGTATATATAAATGTAATAACTGGCGTGCATGTGCATTATGAGTGCACATTATGGAGTTGTGTGCGGGGATTAGGGTATTTTGGGTTCAGCCCTTCGCGGGGTGGGGCGGTCATTTCACTTTTGCGGACCTACATGGAAGTGATTTTCGAACCACTTCCATTTGGGTTTGTTGTAGTAAAATGCCCGCTGATCAACATTTTGGGGGTAGGATGGGAGTCTTTGGGCTCGGAGCTAACATTCTGCTTTTGCAGATTTACATGGAAGTGATTTTTGGACCACTTTCATGCAAATCTGTTAGAGTAAAATGTCTGCTCATTAACACATAGGGAGAGGGATGGGGGAGTTATACTGCCTTGATTCCCCCCAATAA
This sequence comes from Pictodentalium vernedei, assembly GCA_031216915.1. Classification (NCBI taxonomy): domain Eukaryota; kingdom Metazoa; phylum Mollusca; class Scaphopoda; order Dentaliida; family Dentaliidae; genus Pictodentalium; species Pictodentalium vernedei. The sequence goes on along the minus strand of CM062288.1, from coordinate 339,881,281 downwards.
GCTGCTCATTGATACCCTAAAGGCTGACAGTTTCGGAATGCTAGTGTTTGCATGCTAATTATTCAATAACGTCATGCTTATTCTCATGCATGCATATTCTTTTGTATGGGTTGTGAAATTGTTAACGTTTGTGGATTTGAGGACGTTGGGGTAAGACCTCTGAACAGAATTACTGGTTGCAGGGCTAATAGGGCAGCGCGGGCGGGGAGGCCTAATTTTTGCTATCCACGGTTGAAGTAAAATGGCCAGAGCCATTCGGCTCCAAAGCTGTTCGAGGTGGGGACATAAATTTTGCTATTATGGCTTTTCATTGTTGAAATGTAATGCCTTCCAGTTAGAACTTAGGATGAGGGCAGTTGTTGCTTTAGATTGTGTGTTCGCTAAACTACCGTTTCATGTTCGAAAAACTAGCTTTTTCTTTGTATAGCTTTCCTTGAAGATAGTCTCACAAACCATAAATATGTAATTAAGGTGCCAGTTAACATTCTGTAATTAACTTTTATGTTTGAACGAAATCATTCTTATTAGTTTTACCATTGAATGTGATACCACGCGACGATTTCAGCGGGAAAAGTTACATGGATCCCTCATCACCATCATTACGGTTTGTACGCGTTTTCGTCCATGTTTTTAACAGCAATGTATATGAGGGTGGGGTGGGGAGGTGGGTCTGTTTGTGTGTGTTTGTGGGTGTGCGTTTGTGGATGCGATAGGGTCGGTGTGTGTAAGTGAGTGTGAGTCTCAAATGTACATAAAGTTATATACCATTGTATTCAGTTTTCCAAGCCTGCGGCTTTTTAATCGCTATACTACACCCTCAAATATTCAGGAAAGGTTAGATAAAATGACATTCCAGAATGAGTGTCACAGGAGAGTGTGCTGTACTGTGTGGAACACACAGGGCCTTATAAACAAAATTAACGATCCGAATTTCATTGGGCTACTAAAACGACATGACTTCATAACGTTAATAGAAACGTGCCCTTCGAGTATGGATGACATTGCCATCCCATGGTATATTTGTGTAGATATGCGACGCAACAACTCAAAAATTCAAAAAGGTGGAGTTGCGTTATACTTTCTCGACAAGTATAAACAGTTTTTTCAGAAGTCTTTTACAGTCAACGATGTGACACTATGGGTACAGTTTGACGGGGAATTATTCATTATCCCAGATCCAATAATTTTTGCATCTGTGTATATTCCACCTACTGGTTATCAAAAGATGTTGAATCGTCCGAGTACCACGGCACTGAGAACAAATTAAAATCATACTCCGCAAACACAATGACTTTCATGGGGGTGGGAGGGACTTCAATTCACGCACTGGTAATCTACCGGATTAGGTTACAGGTGACGGCGACAAATATACACCGTTACTAACTTCTTATATGAAAGACACCAGTTCGAATCGATCGAGCCTAGACAGCATTGTAAATTCATATGTCAGGCAATTATTATCATTATGCCAGAGTGCAAGGCTCCGAATAATTAATGGTAGATGTCATGGGGACATTATGGGTAATTTTCCCAGCTTCCAATACAACGGGGCGAATGTGGTTGACGAAATTTTGATATCAGACATCTATCTATCCGATGTTGATTATTTTTGTGTGAAAACACCAAATCAACACCCAGACCACTGCCAATTAACCCTACATTTAAAATATTCTACCTGTAGTGCGGGTTTCCAAAAGGAAAAAAAGTATGACTATACGAAACAAAAAATGTTACTGAAATGGACCAAAGAAAGCGCTACAAAGGCGCTAACCGCACTACATTGTCCAGCGACCCAAAGTAAAACACAACAGTTCATTATGAACCGTATGCCGAAAATGTCGAAGGCGCTGAGAATGCACTGGGAGATTTCTCGGAAATATTAGACTTCATTAACAAAACTGCAACTAAAAGACTTTCATGTAAAATGTCCAAAAGGAAACCCTAAAATAAATGGTTTGACAGCGATTGTAAATATCTCAAGATTCGGATGGAAAGAGCTATAAACTCGCTTAAAAGACAACCTCACGACAAGACGCTGATCCGTGACTTCTTTATTGCGAAAACGCATACAAGAAGGTTACAAAACGTAAGTACAAATTATAGTATCAAAATTTGTGTGATCACTTAGAAGAGCTTTCAACATCAGACCCCAAAATATACTGGCAAAAAATTAACGAGATACGAAAGAGTAATAACCAAGAGGAACACCATTTGGACTCGGACGCTTCTGTAGACTTCTTCAAAGCACTGCTTTGCGAGCCGAAGAAGTGTTTCAGACAGGCAGGTCCCCGATTGCAAATGTCCGACAACAGTATCAAATGTCCTATTAATAATGATAGTTTTTCTCCTACTGAAATTATTCACGCAGTCAAGCGTCTGAAAAATAGGAAAGCAACAGGCGAAAATAATATCTCTAACGAGCTGTTGAAAACAATCTTGCCCAATTTAACAGACGACATAACGAAATTGTTTAATTTAGTCTTTGATTCTGGACATTATCCTGTTTCATGGAGTAAATCTGTTCTAACAACACTATACAAGAAAGGTGACAGACATGACCCAAACAACTACAGGGCAATAGCAATAAGTAATGCCTTGGGTAAATTGTTTAATAAAGTGATTAACGAAAGGATTAACAGCTTTCTTGAGGTCAATTCTCTTATTAGTGATAATCAGTTTGGGTTTAGACAGGAGCGTAGCACAATAGATGGCGCTTTCATACTCAAAACGGTGATTAACAAATATAAAATAATTAAACGACCGCTGTATGCAGCCTTTGTAGACTTTAAGAAGGCATTTGACACTGTAGACAGAGATATTCTATTCATAACGCTAAGAAACATAGGGATCTGTGACAAAATTTTAAACAGTTTAAAATCCTTATATAGCACAAGCTACTACCAAATCAAAACAAAGGATGGAGTGGGTCCGCCTTTTCTGTCTGCTATTGGCGTGAGGCAAGGCTGCGGGGTCTCTCCGACATTATTTAAAATATACATCGATGACATAAAATTACATTTTGATGATGACTGTGCCCCCGTTGAGGTTAACAACACCAGACTTAACCACTTACTCTTTGCAGACGATTTGGCTTTAATATCAGACTCTCCTTCCGGCCTCCAGCACTGTTTAGATAAATTAGAAGAATATACCAGACCAAATGCTTTAAGTGTAAACATCGATACAACTAAAATTATGATTTTTAACTCACGTAGAATGAAGCATACCCCAAAGATTTATATTGGCTCTAAACTTTTAGAACAAACGTCCAACTATACATATTTGGGTTTAACTTTTACAAATACAGGTAAAATGAAAAACGCACTGAAGGCGTTGAGTCTTAAAGGCCTAAAGGCACTTGATAGCCTGCAAACTGCTTTTAGGAACAAATGGTTCCCACCAATATCCATCTCCTTAAAACTTGTTGATTCCCTTATAAAACCCATTGTACTCTACGGAAGTGAAATTTGGGCTGCTGAGTTAAATAACGTATCCTTCGATAACACACCATGTGAAAATGTCCATCTTCGGTTTTGCAAGCTACTAATGGGTATGGGCAACAAATCTTCCAACCATGCTGTACGAACTGAAGTTGGGCGATACCCATTGCACATAGATGCAACACTTCGCATGGTTAGATATGTTCAGAAATTATATCAGTTACCATCGCCCCTTTAACTGAGTGAGGCGAGAACGGAATGTGAGAAATACCCAAAGAGCGACTCAATATTTATTAAATGTCAGCGATTTGTAAAAAATCACAACAGAGAAAATGATTCGATCAGAATGTCTGACATTAAGAGCTTCAGAATGACCTCAGAAAACACCCACTTTGAGCGATTCTTAAACGACATCAACGACGACAGTAAAAAGAACGGTAAAAATAATATGAGAACATACAGGATGTTTAAAGAAACGTTCAGTTTGGAACCATATCTTTTGAACACCACGTCGTTGGATGCCAAAAATATGTTCACTCGTCTGAGAATAAGTAACCACAAGTTACTTGTTGAGAAAGGTAGACACACACAGCCTCCTTTGCCTCACAACGAAAGGTTTTGTCGGGTAAGTGACTCCAGAGCTGTAGACGATGAGATACATTTTGTAATGGATTGCATGGGATAGGAATCAATCAGGGATAATACATTTCGGACACTCGTGAGAGAATATCCACAGTTTTCTGAAATGATTAGCTCGAAAAGATTTATATTCCTCATGAAAAATGAAATTCCATCGCTCTGTAATGTTATTTGTAACATGATCCGGCAGTTTTTCAAACAACGGGAATTATTGCTTCAGGGATAATCAACTTGTTTATTTTAAGAAATGTTGCTATTTGTTTTATTATCTATATACAAATGATTATTATACATTTAAAAATTGGGCAATCTGCCTTGATTTTGATGTATTTGCTAAATAAATATCTAAATAAATAAATACTTTTATTTTGTAACATAACATGTACCTGCATGAACAAATAAAATATAATTAATAGGGAATGTAATATCCATAGTTCGTAAGTACATGATTACATTACAGGGAGATGGCATAGCCACGAGGGCTGTCTTCCTGCCATTCCCAATATAAAAACAATAACAAAAACAAAAAGGGATCAATCCTGATTGCAGCGTGTTTTCAGTGGTGAAGTGGTTAAAGCTTAATTCAATACCATGTATTGTTGAGAAGGGGAGGGGGGAGGGGGGGGGGGGGGTCTTTCCATTAGAAGCAGATACATTCTAAGTCTTTTAGAACGATTACGTAAAAGGATATGATGATGATGAGATAACAGAGCTTCTTTCACAATAATGTTTAAATGACACAAATAACATAACTATGACCTACAGTCAGGACAAACTGGATTGTTACAGTCGATAAGTTGTGGATACGAATTTAGGAATTTATCAGTTAGGTTTTTTTTAATAGTGATCTGGGGTAGTTTTGAATTGATGGTTCAACAGTATTCCACATCCTAGGAAAAGTATGTAAAGGAAGGTTGGCTGAAAGTTGGGTTCTTGGTTTGAGTGTGTGTAATTTACCTGACTGTCTGGTGTCCATTCCAGAGGGATTTTGATATATTTTATAAGTGGTCTCGAAGCTTTTTGGTAGCGTTTTGTTATACCAATCATGCATGAACAAGAGAACTTGAAGTTTATAAAGGTCTGTGAATTTTAATAAAAATAAAGGATCGGTATCCGCATTGTATTTTTTGTTGGAAATAATGCGGATAGCTTTCTTTTGAAGTTTTATAATTGTTTTAGCCGAGGGTGAGTGTCCCCAGATATGGATACCATATAACATATGACTGTGGATCAAAGAGTAGTATAATGTTTTCAGACATTATTTCGGGAGAATTATTTTTACCTTGTTTATGGCGTAAATAGCCCTTGACATTTTGGAGCAGATGATTGAGAGATGATCCTAAAATTTAAATTTTCATCCACGTGAATCCCTAGAAATTTGACGGACTTTTCATCTTGATCATTTGCAACAGCGGAAATGGTGGAATTGTTAAGCAAAATTTGCCTACTTCCAATAGAGTATGAATCATTCGGAGGATGAAAAATAATTAACTTTGTTTTGCTTTCATTAAGGGTAAGTTTGTTTGCAGTACACCAAATGAATAATTGATTTAGTTCGATGTTAGCTGTTTCTATTACTGTGGCTAAATTATTGCCAGATGCATGTGCAATAGTATCGCCTACATATGATAACATTTTCAGTAGTGTGGCGTTTATAATATCGTTGATGTAGATAATGAAAAGAAGAGGTCCAAGAATGGATCCCTGAGGAACACCAGTGGCTATATCCAGAACCCCAGAACTAGCCTTTGGAAGAAATACTGATTGCTTTCTGTCTGTGAGATAGTTTTGGAACCAGGAGTTTGCATGCCCACGTATTCCATCCAATTCTAACTTTTTCAATAGGATGGGATGATTTATGGTGTCAAATGCTTTTGAGAAATCTAGAAGAAACGCTAATGTACAGTCTTTTGTCGGCTTGTCATTAATGTCGGCCACATTGTTTATAAGATGCAATACAGGATGTATTGTTGAGTGTGCTTTTCTAAATCCAAATTGGAACTGATGAATTATCTTATTTTCTTCCAGAAAATGTATTACTCGTGAATACATTAATTGTTCTAAAACTTTGGAGAACGCCGGTAGGATGCTGATGGGTCTATAATTGTTGAATAGTTGTTGATCGCCCGATTTGAAGATGGGAATTATTTTACCAATTTTCATTTTGTTTGGGACAAGGCCAGTTGAAAATGATAGGTTAATTACTTGGGTTAAAGGTTCTGCGATCTCATTTATTATCAATTTTAGTATTTTGGTGGACAAATTGTCAACGTCTCTGCTTGTTTTCGTGTTCAGTTTATTTGTGCACTGTATTACTTCTTGTGGGGTAGTTACCACAATAAAGAATGATTCGATATTTTTCCGGTCAATATAATCGGAAAAATTTCGAGAAGACGGTGGTACTCCTTCGCTCAGTTTTGTGCCGATATCAACAAAGTATGAGTTGAATTTGTCAGCTCTCTCTTCAGGGTTAGTTATTTCGACATTACCATCGGCAAATCGTCGCCTGAGTGCTAGAATGTTCTATGTCCCCTATGGGACATAGAACATTCTAGCAATGAGGCGACGAAATGTTGAGGGGAAAATGAAAACCGAATGTGATTTATTGATTGATTTCTTCAAGATTTCCCATGTTTTTTCATGTTATGCTTGTTTTCTTGGAGTATACATTTATAATAATCAGATTTTCGAGACCTTATTAGTCTGTTATAAGTTGTGCAATACCTTTGTACCTCAGTTTATTTTGCATGGTTGGTATTTCCAGCTTTTGGACATACAGTTTTGTTTTCTGCAATGATGACTGTAGTAGGCCCGTAGTCATTCATGGTTCACGCTTTACAATTTTTTGAGGAATAGTTACTAGTTTTTCTGGGAATACTTGGTCATAGGCTGCACGGACATTTGTAAGTAGAGTATTATAGGCATCATTGGGGCACTGGTGATTCAGTACATCGAAGAAGTCACTTTCAGACAAAAGGGACTTAAACTGATTTATGTTTTCTGGGTTGAATGTACAGGGCGAAAGTGTCTTTTTACTGATTCATCGACATAAAATGTAGCAAAATGGTCGCTAACATCAGTAATAATTATTCCAGAAGTGTGTATATCAATTTTCTTACAGAAAATACCATCAATTACAGTCGCTGAATGGTCTGTAATTCTAGTTGGTCTTGTGATAACAGGCATAAAACCAGCACTGGACATGATTTCTAAAAATAAGTCTGTCTTATTATGTCTACGAAAGCCCAGTAAATCGATATTAAACTCACCTAAGAGATACACATTTGTTTTATTGTCTCCAAGGACGTTTAGCAGATTTGACAGTTTTTCGAGAAATAAGTTAAAATCAGCCTTGGGAGCAGTGTTTGGTCAATAAATAATTCCAATAATGTGTTTTTCTGTAGTTAAAGTTTCCACAAATAGGGATTCAAAGACATGTGGGATAAACACCGAGAGATCTTCACGAATTTCGTACGGAATAGTTTCTTTAATAAAAATTCCTACTCCTCCTCTGCCGTCATCATGGTCAGGTCGCTGTCGGGTGATGAAGGTATGGTAGCCGTCAAGTAAATCGGTAATATCTTTTTTGACGCTAAATGTTTCTGTTAAGCCAATTATATCTAAGAAGTTGGATTGAGGTTGAAGATTACATAACAGGTTATGAAGAGACTCCCAGTTGACATTAAGGCTTCGCCAATTTAGATTAAAGAGAGTAAATAATTTGGGTTTTTCAGAGATCTCATTACTAAAGCATTCCGGTGTGTAATATTCACAATTCTGTTCTTCAATGGTGAAGGGAGAGTTTAATTCATCAGCTTCGTTATCAGTAATTACATCATTGGATTGTGAAATAAAGTCAAATGAATTATTGCTCTGTATCTCATCAAGTGTGAATGCGTTAGCCATAGTCAAAGGGAAACAATTTGGCAAGATTAAAATGGAACGAACCAGTGAGTTTTTCAAAAATGCTTTGACCTACATCTTTTAATAAGAATAGTCTTCTGTCATCAGGATTGTGTGAGTCAGCGAAGATTCTCGGAAGAAAAATTTGTTGATAGTTCATTGCCAACTTTTCTTTTTGTATTCAACCAGCTGAGCTTTGGGGTATTGAATGAGAAGGCCTTTTTGTAATGGGCATAACGAATTCAGTTTGGATGAAGTTACGGAGAAATAACTCTCACATACACCACTTCGTGATATGCTGGATCAGCCCTATTACATACACCCCTTCGTGATATGCTGGATCAGCCCTAAAAACAGCGAATCTATCTATCTATCTATCTATCTATCTATCTATCTATCTATCTATCTATCTATCTATCTATCTATCTATCTATCTATCTATCTATCTATCCATCCATCCATCCATCCATCCATCCATCCATCCATCCATCCATCCATCCATCCATCCATCCATCCATCCATCCATCCATTCTATTTATCATATGACACACACACGCACAAATTAGCCACTTAGTATGACTTCTTAACCCATCACCTAACTTGAGTTGCAGACGGCACTTGGAAAAAACATCCTCGTATAACTAAAAATTTTCATTTTTGGCTTGCATAATCTATGTTTTGGAAGCAAAAAGTGAAAATATAAAAAAGATGAATGGCATTTTTCTTGTAGGTAAAAGATTAATACAATATAACCCACCCTAAATAGGACAGATAACGTAAATTCTCCCTACTGAAATTATGCAAATGTGACCCAGTTGTATTTTATTTAGCCAATCAAATTGTCCAGTTTTGAAATTGACCAATGAAAGCTCCCAACTCTAATTATGCAAATTATGAAAATGTTGCCCAGTTGTATTTTGTTCAGCCAATCAAATTGTCTAGTTTTGAAACTGACCAATGAAATTGACGGAAGGCTTTATTTATCACTGATTAATATGAAAACAAATGTTTTGAAGTGAACAAAATGCACGAGTCATATGATAAATTATTTTATTACACGCCCGTCACAGTATTTTACAGGATTGCACAGGTTTTTGGGCCGTGCAGTAATTTTGATCGGAAAGTTCTGGTGCGATCCGATAAAAAGTAGTCGGTGCGTGCAACATTCCACTGAGAGACTGGTTCTTCTCATTTACAGCAAAAAATGTAATATAACCAATCATTGCCTTCGACTATTTTTATCTCTCAGAAAAACACCGCTTTCTATTTTTGAACCAGATGTAAATATTAGAATAATCCGTACTGTGAACAACTAGAGGACAATTTAAAAAAAAAAACACGAAATATAATTGAGTCATTTTACCTAAATAAAGATAGAAATCGAAATCTGCCCCCAAGTTTAAGCAGTTCATCGGTTTTACGCCACATAACGGTTTTCCAAAGGTCTGACCGATTTCCAACGGAATTTTCGTAGGCATGCGGTACCCTGCAAATTAAGTTGTTTTAATTTACAATCCGATCAGTTATTACGGAACCAAAATCTTTCAATCGAATAATGGATGACGAGGTTAAATACGGGGAATTTGAAATGATCACAACGTCGCACGGGGTTGAGAATGATAATGACCTAATCGATGACTATATCAGCCAAATGTTGTTTGATGAATTCAGTTACTCTGAGTCTCAGCCTGAGGTGTCAACCCCAGGTCCCAACAAGATTAATAATATTAGTGAGAGTGCTCATATAACTTTGCAAACAACCTGTAGCAGCCCAGTAACAGCTAACATAAAAGATTTAACCCTTTAACCAACGAATCGCCCGCATCCGCCCGCGTAATATGCAAATTCAGCAGCAGAAAAAATATTATTTTTCAAAAAATTTCAACAAAACCATATCATGTGACCCCTCGTTAGAACGAGCTATTGAAACGATTTGGATAAAACTTCCGAGACATGGTCACTAACGAGTGAACATGCGAATATTTCTAAATTTTGTATCTGTAATGATGTTTAACACATTATTAGTCTGGCGTTAACTTTACATTATCAACTTCTCCTAAATCCTTGGTTCGAATTGTACCAAATTTGATATGCATTGTTCTTATCTTATGTTATGGCTGCACGGTATATCGATAAACCGATATATAGCGGTATTCAATATCGATTGAATACCGATGTAATTACAAAAATATCGGTTTATCCTCATTATTTATTTACCCACAATTTAATTTTCAAGATGTCTTGAGTTTTTTAACTGTAGCCCCGAATGAATAATATTATTCCTTTACCCAAGGAATCGTCTGCATGTGTTCTCGTAATAAACAATTTTAGCAGTCGAAAAAATAATTTTAAGAAATGTCAACAAAACTATATCATGTGACCCCTCATTGCTGTAATAAAAACTGAGACAGCAATAAGAAGATTCAGTGTTTGGTTGAACACCCAGAATACGAAAAAGGATATTCAATGTATACCTCTCGTGAGCTTGACACACACAGAGGAGTTTTCGTCCTGAGCCTTAAAAACCCTGACTCTTCCGACTATGAATCTGACACACTCACAAGCTTCCACAGAGGAAATGTTCGTTATTGAGGGGATTCTAACTGTCCACTTAGCATTATAAACTCTACCGAGTTTTTAACAAGTAGACATGTCCTGTAATCCAGGCGAAAAGAATTGAAAGAAAAGTGATTGGGAAATAAACTACAAATGTCTGATACCGTCAGTGAAGAAGATGAGGAAAAGCTCTGAGAGGGTGGACAACTCGAGATATCAGATCACCATGCACTACTTAGGCTTGTTTGGTTCAATAACACGAAATTGGTAGTCTTTCGAGGTTCGCGAGAATATCAGCAGTTACGATTGGGGATATTGGACTGAAAAAGGACAATGATAATGCGGATTACCTCGAATTTAATGAACGACTGACAAAAACTCGTGATGATACAGATAACCACACCAGACCTTTCAATCCAAACATTTTCAAAAACATTGCCTACCCATCTATATGCCCAGTTAAATCATATAAAATTTATGACAACAACAGACCAGTGACGATGAGAAAAAAGGAATCACCTTTATGCATATCCCTTAACCAAAACTACCATATTTCACAAAATGCCCTATAGTTCAAGGCTCAGCCTGTGGGGGTAAAACAAATTCGTACAATGATGAAACAAATGGCTGGCAAAGCTGGCCTTGCTGGAAAAATAACAAATCACCTACTTGGAAAAACATTGTGTACCCGTCTACGCCATGTTGGTGTCAATCCCCAAACAGTTGCACAACTATCTGACCATAACAAATGTTAACAGTTTAAACAATTATGCTGTAGCATCTATTGATCAACAAAAACCAAATGAGTAACTTGCTACAGCCTACAGTACAAAAAAGACAATTTGCAAGTACATCTGCTCCTTCCAGTATGTCGCAAAGTGTTCCCGTCAAACCATTGGAGTTAAATGTAGACAAATCAAACCAATCCCATATCGCTACATGCAGTAGTAAATCGACCCACATATCAAATTCAAGACCAAATCCAGGAGTCAAATGGAGTCAGGAAAAGATTATGCAAGGTTTGCCAATGCTAATATAATGGGAGGAATATTAATATCAATGTTCAGGTAATCTCACAATCATAGCACAGTCAAGATGATAATCGGTCGCCTCAGACAAAATACAGACGATCAGTAATTATAGATTAGGATTAAAGGTAGAATTTATATTTGATAATCATCTGAGTTTTTTGTGTCTCATTATTTGTTCAATACAATGGCCTAATGTACAAAGAAAGCAAAAAATAAAAAAAAAAAACAACTAAAATATAGAGAGTAATCGCTTGACTGGACTGGTTATGTGAAATAATTCAGAGAGATGAGGGACGTTGTACAAACATGAGTGCGCGAATGCGCACTAGTGTTTTACAATATAGTCCCTCGCCGCGAATGAATTATTTCTCGTAACCAGTCCAGTCAAGCGATTACTCTGTTTATTACTTTTCATTATTAACGATAATTATATTATTTAACCCTATACCTAACGTAACGGTCAGCGCTATTTTCAAAAATCGGCAATTAATTTTCATTATTTTTTCATTTTTTGTCTCTAAAACATAGGTCATGACCCCTCATTAGAACGAGCTCGTCGAGCTCGTTCCAATGAGGGGGTCATAACCTATGTTTTTGAGACAACAAATAAAAATAATAGTTATTCAAGAATTTTTGCAAGTATCGTCTGCTTTCATGTTAAAAAAAACAAACAACAATGAAGTCCCCGTTACACCCACGGCAAAGTTTCTTCGTTTGCGCGCACGGATACATGACACAATTGTTGATTGCATAATTTACTTGTGAAGTAATCGTTTATAATCAAACCCGGAAATCCCAGTAAATCACAGTTTGGAAAATAATAGAAAGAAATAAACCCTACACAACCAGCAGACAGCACTGAAAACTAGTTGCTTGTAAAACAATGTCAATAATTTTGATTTTAAAAGATCAAAACATATATTATGGCCCATCACTGAAGTAAGGTTGTGGAGCTTATTCCAGGCAAGGATCACAATTTATGCTTTAGTATGAAAATTGAAATATTTTGAAATTTAAATAGACATCAATTGGTGATTTTGTCCATTGACATTATGTCATGCAATGAGTTAACCCTCGTCCTCATATAACATCATAAACCCACACATAACCATAATCCCCATTCATTTTTTGTATTATCGTCATTTTGTATCTCCAAAAACATAGCATATGACCCTTCGTTATGATGAGATAGTTCCAATGAGAGGTCATAATCTATGCTCTTGAAGCAAAAAATATAAATAGTTAATTTACGCAAAAATGTTTTTGGAAGAGTCAGCCTCTACCTAGTTTATGTAAAATGTTAACAGGAAATAACTTAGATATCCACAGCAACGGTGGCACGTTGCATTACAAAAACAACAACCTTCAACAGAATGTGGAGGGGGGTGGGGGTGGGCGGTATCCGTAAATCGTTGTGAGATATATTTTCCACCAGATAAATGTTTACAATTTTTTCGAAAAAAAACACAGGAAACACTTGCAAATTTTCAGCTCATCGACCTGTCACCACTAGGTCAGCCTGGGGTTAATGAGCTGAAAATGTGTCATTGCCTCTTTAGCTCTGTTCTCAGAAATTGTACATAATTGTCGGATGGAAAATCTACCCCATTGCGACTTACTTCCAAGTTCTAATCCTCTAATGGAAAAAGCATATAGCTCACATGTGGTATGTGTGGACTCCATATGTGTCCCAAAGTGCATGTCATTCAGGACATTAAGATACAAAATTTCATTAAGACCTTAGTTCTGTCACCATGGTAACTGTGCCCCAGGTTGGCAGTGGATGGGTCATCTGTGACACTTAGTTTAAACATTATTTATTTCTAGAGTACAAAAGCATATAAAGAATCTTTACATACAGTGATGTGGATTCAGCAGAAAGCTATGAGCTTATACAAGGCCGTTTCCACCCAGAATAAGATTACAAAGAGTTACAAATGTCAATGGCCGATATGAATGATTTTACAATTTAGTTTAGGGTTTGTATATGTCACACAAGCGTCTGGAATCAGTCAGTAGTTGAGCTCACATATCGTCACCCGAGGGCCCCGTCTCTCATACCCCAGATTAACCTCATGCCCAACGTGAATACATAACAAAAGCATACAAAAGACTTCTTTAACCACTAAACATTTTAATTAACTGCTCCAAGAACACAGTTCGTGATCTTCATTGAAACGGGCTCAATGAGCTCACGCCAAAGGGGGTCCCGAGCCATGTTTCCGAGTCCAAACTTGAGAGGATAATAAAAGTTGAATTAAAGCTTTTGTTAATAGGACTGACCAGTCTCGGCCACCACGGGAGGTGGAGACGGGGACCTCCGGGAGACGACATGTAAGAATGTTTAAACTACAAGGTGGATAAGATAAGAACGCTTTGGGGAAAAAAAACAAAAACAAAGAACAAATCTTAGCCAGTTTGAAAACATCATGCGATAACTACACATGGGTAGGGCGTGTGGAGGAAGGTAGTTTCATTTAATTCGTTTGGTAAATAATTGTGAATAGAGTCTGTGAAGACATTCGAGGTGGCGTTGAGCTGCAAGGAAAATTGAATGGTGTGACATGGTGTATTCGTTCTGTTGCGCTAGATTGTTAGTATTTATTTAATTTAATTTTTATTGGTGTTTAAGGTCAGATATTTATGCACAATGGCTAATCGTGACCGCAGTAAGGACATGTAGTCAAGTTTGGTCAATCGTTCATACATATGTTATCCATTTAAAGGACCTCAAACATCGGTGACTGAGTCCTATTATACCAGTGAAACAGAACTTGCTTACCACAGGAAACAAGCACTACTTCACTTCACGGTGTTTCCACGGAGGAATTGTGTAATAATGTTTGTGATAAAATTAGATTATATCTAATGGGTTAGTACTGTCCTCGAACGTAGTTATTGAAATCGCTTACTTGATAATATCAAATCATGTACCACTTAGAAGATGAGGCGGTTATCTTCGTTGTTCAGGAATTCTGAACCAAAAAGAAGTGTAGATGTGTCTGCTCCAAAAGTGAGTAGATTAATTGTGTAATTACGAGCGTCTGTGAAAATTGGACAATACAGGAGAAAATGATCGGGAGTCACTTGCTCGCCGCACTGACATAAGGGATTTGGCGATAGATGATTATCATATTACTGGGAATTAAGGTTACTACACCCCAGTCGTAACCTGCAATGATATATTTGTGTTGAGCGAGATTTCACTTTACCAAAGAACTTTGAAGGGCGTTGATTGCCAACGTTTAGGAAAGTCTTGAAATTAATCAAAGACGAGTTCTCGCGGACAGACAGGGGCAGGTTATTCCATTGGTCAGTAACGATGGGGATAACGGAAGACTTATACAGTTCGATCCGACAAAAAGGAGCACAGTGGCTATGACTTGATCGGAGACTGAGTGATGGATTGGTCGCTGAGGCAAGTGGGGGTACTTTACTGGAGATGAGTGGAGGTGCCTTGCGATGATACATTTTGAAAAATTGAATTAGTGGGGGTACTTTACTGGAGATGAGTGGAGGTGCCTTGCGATGATACATTTTGAAAAATTGAATTAGCTTGAGTTTGCGCCGTCTTTCTTGCAATGGGTTCCAACATGTTTCTGAGTAAAGTAAGGACTTACTACCACTAACGGTTGTCCCCGTAATGATACTTGCCGCTGCATTCTATATTTTCTCTAGTTCCCACACTTTGGTTACAGTGCAGTTATCACATACGGTATCCGCATATTCAAGAAGAGGCCTAATAAAGTCAAAATATATTTTTTCTAAGACACTATGGTCTAGCTTAAATTTGTGCCTCCTCAATAGGTCTAAGCGAGACCAGGTTTTGGAACACATATGGTCGATGTGGTCGTTCCATGTACATGTGCTATTTAATATAACCCCTAAGTGTTTATGATTGGAGACTTCGGATATCTGAGAACCGCCAAAGAATAATGGTGGTTGGGAGATGGGGCTGCTTTTTCGCGATACTAACATACTCTCTGTTTTGTTTGGATTAAACTCGACCAACCATGTTTTAGCCCAATGTTCTATAGTTGCCAAATCATGATTGATTAAGGACGAGGCTTGTTCAGGGTTCTCTATAATTAGATATAAAGAAGTATCATCTGCGAAGATGCGTATACTACTCAGTAGATCTTTGGTTATGTCATTAACGGATATACATGTAAGGAACAATAAGGGCCCGAGGACCGACCCTTGAGGAACACCGGAGCACGATATCATAACTCGTTGCAACCTATCTGCAAGGTACGATTTTAAGAACAGAAGAAGTTCCCCCGAAACGCCAATACTCCCCAGCTTGTAGATAAGACCAGCATGCCATACTTTGTCAAAGGCCTTACTGATATCACAGAAAACAACCCTAATTTCTTTGCCTTCATCAAGGGCACGACATAATTCATCGTATATGTCAGTCAGTTGCAGGACAGTTGAGTCACCGGGTGTAAAACCCGATTGAAATTGACTGAGGGCGTTATAGTCAATTAGGAACTCTCACAAACGCTTGAATACACATTTTTCAAATATTTTACCCCCACAGCTGATCAAAGATATTGGACAGTAATTAATAACAGAATTGGAGGTTTGTTTTTTTAAGACTGGGGAGACGTTTGCTTTTTTCCACAGTGACGGGAAGTACGAATTATTCATTAATATATTAAATAGGATCGAGAATGGCTCACATAAAGAAGATTTACATTCTTTAAGGAGACGCGGACTTATTAGATCTAGACCAGACGCCTTGGACACTTTAATCGACTTCATTGCCGAATATACTTCGCTACAGTGCAGGATAACACAATCAATACTATCAGAAACACAGAGTGTGCGTCTGGCAGAGAAGTATTCGAGTCATCAACTGTTGAGATAAACTGAAATATTCATAGAACACTTCAGCTTTTTCAACACTTGAGGTGTATATTTTATTTGAATGGACAAGAGTTGGAATTCCTACCACGTTACTTGCTACCGATGAATGTTTTCAGGGTCTTCCACCACCGTGATGGTGGTGTTTCGCTACTTACTAGAGTGGAGTGGCCTTTGGACAAGTATTACGCTTTGGCCTTCCTAATAGCCGATACAACTTCATTCCACTTCAGTTTGTATTTAGCCCAGGCATGTGGAATATCAGTGCGTTTAGCAATGCAATATAAACGTTTTCTCTGTCTAATCAGTAATCTTATTTCATTATGCATCCATTTCGTTTGGTCTATTCGGGTGGTACTACATTTGTTGGGTATGTGGATGGAAGCAGTATCGAGTATTTTGTCGGTAAAATTTGAAACTATTGTATCGAGGCAAGAATTATCAAAGAGAGAGCACCAGCCGACGTTAGTAAGGGCCTCATTCAACGCTTCATAATTACCCTGGGAATAAAGCCATATCCTCCTCTTGAATGAGAGGGGGTGGTTTTAAAAATTCAACTTCAATTGAAATTGGACAATGGTAACGGGTCATGTCTGAGATAAATGGTTCAAGGACCTCATATGTTTTCATGATGACTGTGTCGCTAAGAGCAAAGAGATCTAGTAATGACGCCAATGACTCAGGGAAGCAGGTTGGCTCACTAACAACCTATCTTTAGTTAAAATAGTGTAATATTTCGGAAAAGCCGCTTCTGGAGGAAATAACTTGGTTGTCGTTGAAATCACCGGTGACAATTAAACCGAGAATAGAGGTTCTCTGGCTTTCTCAATCGATATTGATATGGCTTCCCATGTGTCTGGGGGGGGGGGGGGGGGGGGACTGTTGGATGTGGCCGGTAGAATACCCCTAACAATAACGATCTATTTCCTTTTGTGAATACTTCGGCACATAGGCACTCGGTGTTCAACGCATGTAGATCAGGTCTGGGTCGAAATGAAATACCGTCTTTAATGTAAATTGCAACACCACCTCCCCTTGTTGGGTGTTATAATCCTTCACCCAAGTACTGTGCTAGTAGTTTTTTCACACTTCCTTCAAAAACAAACACCAAGAGTTGGGCTGCACGGTATATCGATAAACCGATATATACCGGTATTCAAACCAATATCGATTGAATACCGGTGTAATTCCAAAATATCGGTTTATCGTCATTATTTATTTACCCACAATTTAATTTTCAAGATGTCTTGAGTTTTTTAACTGTAGCTTCGAATGAATAATATTATCCCTTGATCCAAGGAATCGTCTGCTTGTGCCCTCGTAATATACAAATTCAGCAGTTGAAAAAATAATTTTCGAAAATTTCAACAAAAGTATATCATGTGACCCCTCATTGGAACGAGCTCGTTGAGCTCGTTCCAATGAGGGGTCACGTGATATAGTTTCGTTGAAATCTTTGGGGAAAATCTGATAAATTAATTTTGAAAATAATAAATTTTGATATCGTCTCCGTTGGGTAAAGGTTTTTCGAACCGCATCATCAAGGCATGCTAATTCGTTCCGACTGATGCCTCGAGTTTCGAATGTGGTACTTGAGTTCATATATCTGAACAGTTTTCGATATACCGGTACACCGCGGTATTTTTTTGAATACTGATACCGGTATTCAGTTTTGAATATCGTGCAGCCCTAACCAGGAGAGTGATTTTCCACTTGTCTGCTTGAATCTTATTTACTAAAAGCTTCTGTACACACATGCCAGTGAAGGCACTTTTATCCCTGTCCCCAACTAAGAATCATAAAATATGTATACAGACTGCAGAGCCCTCAAAACACAGTATATTTATGTAAAGGTTGTAAGCAGTGCTTCTCAACACACTTATTGCAATAATAATCTTTTTTTATTCATCAGATAGTTGCATCCTTGCCGCTGCATTCTGTATTTCTTCTAGTTCCCCCTCTTTGGTTACAATGCAGTTATCCCATACGGTATCCGCATATTCAAGAAGAGGCATAACAAAGGCCTAATGAGTGGTGTGCGTGGTTCGGTATAGTTTCGCTAGGCGGTTGGTGCCGAAGGAAACTCTCTCGGCGTGGGTTCGAACCCCCGCCCTGCCAATGTAAATATTTTTTAATCAGTATTTTATTTCGTTTAAAGTATTGAAATGGATTTAGCAAACAGGCGATGCCTGTACTACGGTATACTCAAAAGAGAACACATTACTATGGTGCAAGTGGAGCTGTGCTTGCAAGATTAACTATACAATTACAAAGATGCAAGTTTACAGCATATCACAACATATCATTTTCAGTTGCCATGAAGTACAGTACCTGGAGAGTGGATTGTAACTAAATCATGGAGTGGAGTTATCACCCAAAGTATCACTTTCAAATTCTGTACATACGGAAAAATATACAAGCAATGTTTTAGCTAATTAACCTCCGAGTCAAGTCATTTGGATGGAATTTTGCTTGTGCTTATTATGCTTTGGAACAAATTTGCAATTATTGCTTGGGTGAAGTCGTCACTCTGTAGGTGATTTAGTGGCAATACACTCTCCAATGAGGTAATCCATCTCAACGGCTCCAATTGTATCTCTTTTAAATAATTCAAAATTTTGTTACTGGCCACTCGGTATTGTTAATGGCAAAAAAAGTGAAAAATTGATGCTACTGAATTGTGGACAGTCTTTCCACCCATTAATCCTTTACCAAACGCAACCCTCAAAAACGTCCAGCACCACACACGAAAATCCTCATTATATTTTCATTTTTGTCCTTCAAAAACATAGCGTATAACCCCTCTTTGGAATAAGCTCATAAAGTTTTTTTTCTGGACAATTGGGGTCACTTTTCTGTTTTTGAAGCCAAAAATAAAAATATTTGATTTTATGAGAAAACATTTAACAGTGTTGTCTTCTATTCAGATTAGGTAACGGGTTAATTCATCAGACCACTGCATACCTGCTTCCTAGCAGCCATGATGCATTTCAGAGAGTGTAAAACATTGGCTGTGATAAAGCACTCAAGCTCAGGTAAATGTTCTAACACTCTTCCAATCATCCCAAAATGTTTAGCTCCCTCAGATATAATGGATATACATGTATATCTCTAGATGATAAATATGATAAGCCCGATGAGAGTAGTCTACAGTTTGTTCAGACAGTTGAAACTATTGCAGAAAATGGAATTCATGTACACATGAACTCACATGTTCAAGAATTTTTTGTTGGATTAAATGACAAATCAGATCCAACATCGAAAATTATTTGGAGATTTTCCACCTGTTTGTGGTTGACTTTAATATTCAAAAGCATGTTCCACGGAAAGCAAATTTATTTGTAAAGCAAGGTCCTAAGGAATATGCACTACATCCGAGAGAGTGTATTTTTCAATATCTTACCTCCTACAAGTATCTAAGAATTTCATTGGTTCAAAGACGTCACATGCAGACTGCATATAAAACCATATACTGCCTGTCAACATCAATATACGCTGACACCTATGGGTAATCTCCTCTTTCTTCATTTATTATGCAAAATGGCGGCAGCTGATAAACGCTTCAAGTTGAAAGATTGAGTGTTGAAAGCCCATGTCTGGTCTCAAGTGCAGGTTAGGCAACTTAAAATGTTTCATATGTGTGTCATGTTACCTTCGAAATGAAACTGTTCGGTATGTATGAATTTGCCTTGTTACAATTTATGAGAGAGTGCCTGTAGGCACTCTCCCATAAATTGTAACAAGGCAAAGACACGTGAACACATTGTGAGAATTCTCTCATTTAATTTTGATCGCTGTTGTTATTAGTTCTGTGCATCGATGCAGTAGTCGGTAAGATATATTCTTCGCTCTCGTCCAATTTAAAATTTACTCACACCATATATACCATATTAGGCCACCAACAAACTGTGTAACTAATATTATGTAATTATGAATAGTAGTGCAAATGTAGGCCATTGCGATTTACACCAATTTCTCATGCAAACCGAATCGCCGGCTGCAACTTTATCCATGTTGTCCACTGCAATTTTATCGTCTTCAGAACTTTCCCGCTTGAAGATAACTTTAAGGCATTTAATGTTCAATTTTTATTCATTTATTTACTTATTGATATTTTTTTTTTGGGGGGGGGGGGGGGTGGGGGTGGAGAATGAAATATCAACACATTTTGCTATTATTGATGGAAAAGCTGCGTTTTGTAGTACTTTTCGCAAAAATACTAGACAAAGTACATGAGAATTAACTACATGTATAATTATGTACACCAAGATATCAAAAAATATATTAAATTATATTTAATTTAAAAAAAAAAATCCAAATAATTTTTTCAGTTTATTCAATTTGAATAAATAAATTCTATCAAATTTGCTATTATATTTCATCAAAAACAGGGCTTAAAATTTGGTGAGAACCCAGAATCAGATTCTTATACAGTATAGTCGTCGTGGGCAGGGTTAGCATTTTTTTTTCTCAGCCTCAAAATTTGTTCACACATTTTTGTCTTGTTACAATTAATGGGACTCTTCCATAAATTATAACAATGCAAATCAATGGAGATGAAGTAATTTACCTCCATATATGAAGGACATCCGCAGAATATGAAGCCTTAGATTTAGGTACCTGCAGTTCAGAATAAAGCCCAAATATGGGCTTCTAGCACTCTACCAATTAATAAGGAAATATGACGAGCAAAGTTTTGAAAGAAATTTGCCGAGTAGTATCTGCATAAATTAATTTCCTGTCTTTACACCCCAACCCCAAACTAAGGAAGAAAAACAATTCCCAAAATTCGAATTAAATCCCTGTTGATTATCATCATCGACTCGAATTTAATTCCACTGAACGTTAATGAAAATTGAAACTAGCATATCATTATTATTTCATTTGAATTTAATTCGAATCTACAGTGATGCGACGTCTATAACTAACACTCAACTAATTCAAGTTTGGGAATTGGATTTGTCTGGCTGACACGAAGATTCGTCTGAAGTTTGTCTCGTGGCATTTATTCCTTATATACGTCGCACTACTGTTGACTGGGATTCAATTAATTGGAATTAATTAAATTTGACGCGACGGTAGCGAAACGTATATAACAGGTCTTACAGGCTTGATATGGGGGTCTATATTAAAGGATCAAGAAAAACGCGTTGGTCGCATATTTTTTTTTTTTTTTTGATGAAGGTGGACAATGAACAATTTGTGACTTGGATATTGATCAATAATTCGTCGCATGAGAATCATAAGGTTCTATCTTCCACCGGAAGATAGAACCTTATGGTTCTCACACGGCGAATTGTGCAAAATTTCATGTCATAAATCTGTGCGAACGGAAATACCCTAACAGTCGTGTGGGAGAAAAAGAAAGATAGATTTTGCTGTGAATGTAGTGGTAGAAGTTTTTCGGCATTCGCTAAGCAATAACGTCGCAGCGTTAACTATTTGGATGAAACTGGACACTACATGACAACATGTCTTGAAGAATTCCTCTTGCTGGCTAGGATATTAGTATTGTGATGTGTGATGTAGTTTGGGTGCTGGAGCTGTCACCACATGGGAGGAGATAACACCCGACTATTATATCAGTATAGTAATATGTGATATAATTTGGGTGCTAGGGCTGTCACCAAATGGGAGGGGATAACACACATCGGTATTGACATCATATATGTGGAGGCTGAAATCTGATTTTGAAAAGTGTTTTCAACTTGCTAAAATTAGGCTGAAAATTAGAGGTATTAGAAACGTATAACTGGCCTCGATCTTATGGGATACATAAATCTGAAATGAAAACTTAGCCTTGAACAATTTCAAACAACTAGAAAAAAGTGGGTGAAGTTTGATAGCTGTACCATTTATCAATACTGGTGTACGAGAATAAAAAAAAATAGCGTTCTTAATGAAAACTGTTCAAATGGCTTAAATAATGAAATAATAGGCCGGGTTGTATATAGATTTATCTGATAACCATAGAGTATAACACCCGTTGTATATACTTGAAGTATATACAACGGGTGTTGTATATAATTATAATTTATGCGAACGACCTTTGACCTCGTTCGATTCCATTTTCATTCATTCATAAACTTCGTAATGCAAGTTTGAATTCTACGTTGAAGGAGCAAGTGAAATTTAATCGAAATATATATGACATATTTTCTATAAGTATAAACATGTAAATTTTCAGTTTATTTTGCTGAAATAAAGAAATAATTACAACCTACTTCGTTCAAAACCTTATGTAGAAATTACTAGACTGTCAGTAATGTGTAATGCGCTATTTATAGCTACGTCTAAGTCCACGATCAAAGTACTGCTCCAATTACACGTTCGTCTGCTACGTGAAAAAAACGTTTCGTACGAATTGTAAACAAAAACAAAAGTGGACCATAAATAATGGAAATTGGAAACTTCTCGATTGAATACACTTTATCATCGTCGCCAGGAAGAGCTAAAAAAGACATGAATAATAGATCAACTGCAACCAGTGGTTTTGCCTGTACAGCAACAACCAAAAGATCGCGTTTGCTTTGTCTCATTTTCTACGGAGGCCCGTGGGAATGAGCATAAAAGTGAATATAAGCCTCAACTATTGAAACTGCTGTTTGTTATCAGATAAAAACAATATACATATAGTGTTTTTTATATCTGGTTTATACAACTCGTTGAAATATAGTTAATATTTTCTCGGCAGAGCCTCGAAAATATTAACTATATTTCAACTCGTTGTATAAACCAGATATAAAAAAAACACTATATGTATATTGTCTATATATCATATCGTGGTTCTTTGAAGACGGATTTTCAAAATTCCTTCACCTTTGTATTTTGGGGTCACGGTTACTTAAAGGTCATAAGAGTTCAAGCCCGTGCACTGAAATTTAATTTTTGATATCAACTCCGTGAAGTGAGATTTAATGTTGACGTTTTCCGATCCTCCATACGTATTTAAGTCATAGAGTCAACAATTTTCATGCAATAGTGAGAAATGTTGGTAATAAATGTCTTCATTTATTCCCAAGCTGTCTGTAACATACATTTACTGCTGTGTTTTGTTTTGTTTTGTTTTTTTGTGGGAGGGGGGCGGCTGGGAGCAAATGGGAGGGTTGTGCCCCTGACGTTGTTTGGTTGCGTCATATCTCCGGTATCTGAAACCAGTTATTTTACATTGTTCAACTTTGTGTTTGGGATCAAGAATACTAAAGTCTCACATAGTCAAAGTTTTCGAAAGTTGATTTGTTTTTTTTACCTTTTTGCACCTCGGCGCATTTGACTCCATTAAAAATATTGCGTCAACGACCTATAAATGTGTCTCGGCATCCTTCCATCTAATCCTTGCAATGTGTGTTAATTATAACAGAAGTATCTTTTGGAATTTTTGCGAAAGGTTATAACAAAATGGGTGGGTGGGTGTAAAAATATACAGTGAAGTAAAAACGTCAGAAAAGAGGTTAACCCTTTACCTAACGAATCGCCCGCATCCGCCCGCGTAATATGCAAATTTAGCAGGTGAAAAAATATTATTTTTCAAAAAGTTTCAACAAAACCATATCATGTGACCCCTCGTTGGAACGAGCTCGTCGAGCTCGTTCCAACGAGGGGTCACATGATATGGTTTTGTTGAAATGTTTTGAAAAATTTGACAAAATGATATTTCAAATAATAAATTTGATATCGTATGCGTTAGGTAAAGGGTCTTAAAACAAAATTCCAACCACAATTATTTTTCGAGCTCTACAACATACTGAAAGTTCATGAGAAATTTGCTTTAAAACTGTAGAGTGGCTGAATAAGATAAAAAAAAAAACTAACAATCCCAATAAGTCATTCCAACTTCGCTAAATAAGTTAACCCTTTGAAGCCTCGTTTCCCAGAACGGTATCGTCGCCTTTGTATACACTTACAATGCGATGGGCGAGTCCAGTATCAATATACAGGGAAGGAGCAGTTATTATTTCGTTAACTCCCTGTATATAGACCTCAAAGGTAACTGAGCCTTCATTTCGATGTTGTGAAATTATCGCCCCGCAAATCTGCGTGGAACAGCGAGGTCACGTTAGCCTCGTTTCGAGACCTGCATGATATGAACTTATAAAAACTGAGATCCTTGTTTTTCAGTGAGCCAGAATGATGGTCTAGCTGCAGGGATATTAAAGAGCTATTTGCAGTTGCAAATGTACAAACATTAAAAATAAAGGCAAGCTGGATAGGGTTACTCTTCTTTTCACAGGAAGCCCGATTTTCTAGTAATCCAGCAGTTTCTATGAAATCATCCCATTTTGCAGATCACGTGTTGTGATGTAATAAATTGATGGAACGAGCACTTTAGAGTTTTTTTAGAACGATCCAAAAAGAGACTCATCCGTATCGACTGGATATAATCGAATTGTCTGATTCTCCCTTATCTATTGCGTGCAAGAAA
The DNA here is from genome assembly GCA_031216915.1 of Pictodentalium vernedei. Taxonomy (NCBI): domain Eukaryota; kingdom Metazoa; phylum Mollusca; class Scaphopoda; order Dentaliida; family Dentaliidae; genus Pictodentalium; species Pictodentalium vernedei. The sequence goes on along the minus strand of CM062288.1, from coordinate 339,856,421 downwards.
TGCTTTCTGGGCTTAATTATTTTGGAAAGTGGATTTTAAATATCCGTATAATTTCCAGTTAATTTAAAAGTAATTACAGCATAGTCTCTTGTGACTTCATTGTAAAGCTTAGGTTTTGTTGGTTTATCGTTTTGCTTCACATCGATTCCATTTAACAGTATTGTGTTTTAGCAAGTGATATCAAAGGTATTTTATTCATTCCGTTACAAATACATCACTGATTGGGAACGTTCCTTTGCCAAATTTTAAGTGAGAATGTAAATTTTTGTCTCTTGGAGTGTGTCTGAATTATTTGAAAATGAAATCTGACATCCCCAGAAAACAACAAGATAGAAACAAGAAACAAATCCAAATTTCATCGGATCCTGCCTGATCCCATAATCTTAACTTTAAGTTTTTTTTTATCACGGTACCCAATAGGTGAACAACCCTATCATCCAGACGCTTGAAGCTGGCCTCGAATCGGTTCGACCATGGCATGTGGTAACCTTTGCTGTGTCGCCCGTGGAATTTTTTGTCCCGATTGTTGGCCATCATAACGCAGGTACAATTTCGGGTCCTATTGCAGAAACCTGTATAGTTTTTAACCCCCTGCACACTGATGTCAAAATATCCAGATTTGAAGTAGCCATTTTTCCCATAATGCAAGTGGGAATTTAACCATTTCAATCTTGTTGGACAGAGCTCATTGAGCTCTGTCAAACAAGATTGAATTGGTTAAATTTCTAGTTGCATTATGGGAAATATTTGCACCCTGAACTTGAGATACTTCGACATCAGTGTGCAGGGGGTTAATTGAATGACCTTGTACCCATTACAATGTCTGGTGTAAGTTCCGCTAAAACGGGTGATATATGAACACGGATTGATCGAAATATGGACATTTTTTTTCTTTTCAATGCCGATTGTGTGTGACACAGACTATGGTGGACCTGTATCGAACCGCTAATCTGATTTTTGTGTATTATTTCCTCGTTTCCGACCTCAGAGAGTAATCGGTTTTAGTTGCTTAAAACGGTAAATTTTAGTCAGTAGCATGGAGTATGTAGATATTTGATGTACCCCATACCACGGTCTCATAATTTGCCGCCATTCCAAAACAAAACACGTAAAAGGAATGAAAAGGGAACACTTAGTGGGTTTAATGGTATCTGCCAGTACACCATATCCGCATCATTTCGCGTTTAATATAGCTCTCCAGTGACTTCCTTGTGTTATATAATACAACCTACCGCCCGCCGACAAGTTCTTGACATTTCCCATCCATAAGGTAAGTTGACAGCCAAGTCCTGTTATAAAAACAGATCTCGAGCTATACTTAGGACACCCTGTACCATTCAATGATTTGTGTTGCCGCTGGACAACGCGATACAATATGACCTATTTTGACATCCTGGCCAATGTTTCACAGAAACAAGAAGCGGAAAGAATTGGATTGGAATTTAAATTTTATTTGTTTCCTTGAAGTGACATTAAATAGACTTTAGTTGAAATGAACGATTCATATGACCCCGTTATGGTGCATTATGAAGACTTGGCGTGATATATGAAATATATGTCTCCTGAATGTAACATTAGGAGGATTTCGTATGAGATATGGCGGAAATTATTGACGATCTTTCATATCTGTTATCAATGCATGTTTATCCATAGTATTGTTCGTTGAATGGATAGATCTTGGCAGTGAATATATTCAGCTAGGGTGACATAAAAAGTAGACCGACTACACCAGGGTTTGGTTTATCCGTCCGTCTTGCCGTCCGCCCGTCTGCCCGACTTACCGTGTGAGAATTAAATCATTATAAGTTAAAACTCCCAACCATTCGAGCTTTAAGAGCTCATAAAAAATATAAGTTTAACTCATAAGTTGATCACAATATTCCACACAGGGAACCCTACGGGGCTTAAAAACGACTGAGTGTTGAAGCCGTAATTCCGCGGACTTCGCGAGAGTCTGTACCTCGGACTGCGCGATAGGCGTAATACACTGATGGAACGAGTACTTCTGAGTTTGATCAATGCATACATGCTTTCCAGGCTTAATTATTAACCCAACGTAACGGTCAAAACCGGCCAGCGCTATTCTCAAAAATCGCCTATTAATTTTCATTATTTTTTTCATTTTTTGTCTCAAAAACATAGGTTATGACCCCTCGTTGGAACGAGCTCGTCGAGCTCGTTCCAACGAGGGGTCATAACCTATGTTTTTGAGACAAAAAATGAAAAAAATTAGTTATTCAAGAATTATTTTTGCAAGTGTCGTCTGCTTTTCAGGTTAGGTAAAGGGATAAGATAGTGGGTTGTAAATATCGGTTTAATTATTAGGATAAAGGAATGTAAATATCCGTCGGTCCGTTCGACAGTCTGTCATCCGTCCGTCCGTCTGTCTATCTATCTGGCCATCTGTTTCCGCTCTGTAATTGAAGTTTGGCAACGACAATCAAAACCAAACTTGAGACTACGGTTGAGTATAATAAACAGTGTAACTCTATTTAGTTTATGGTCATTGTACCAAATGAAAAGGTTACAGTGACCTTTAACTTGCAAATTGTCCTAGTTTTTATTCTCCAGTTAAAAGATGTGTTTTACATCTGGGATGTGTATGATTAGAGAAAGAATCCTATTTATATAGGGATCAAAGGTCACAGTGTTAACGTGCAATTGTTTTGGTAGCCTCTCTGTAAAATACTGCTGGGCTGAGGTATCGGGGTGTTATGCCGGGTGATTATCCAAGCCTGGGGGCCAGCTCAAATTGATTAGGATGTTGACATGCCGCTCCATATCCATGTTGTCAACTATGCTTTAACAACGTTCGTTTCACACGTTAAGTCGGGATCTTAAGTATCAGTCCACTGCGACATCTGGTTCATAAAGTCTTTTTTTCGTAATCACGTCTTGAGAACAGATGCGTGTTTCAAAACGCTTCAGCCAGTTCTAACCCCGAGAAGTCGCGTTTTGTTGCTTTCCAGTTATTTCGTTCTGATTCTTGATCTTACCTTCCGAACGTCGAAAAGTTCTCGTCAGCATGTATGCATTAAGAAAGTCCACATACTGGTCCTGTCATAAAAAAAAGATTTGGAGTACCAAGATCACTCAGCCTGGTTCGATAGAGAAACAGTCTTTGTACTCTTGATATACATGCATGAGTAGACGTACAGTACAGTCGTGGAGTGATCGTAATCTACGCATACGTTTACCAGGTAATGAAAATCATCGTTAGCGGAATTTGAAGTAATGAAGCACCGCGTCATTACAGTACAGTCGCCGCGGACTGGTCGTAATCCTCGTATGTGTATATACACTACAGTACAGTCGCCAAGAACTGTTCGTAATCCACGCATGTGTACTGATGTCCACGATGTGTATATATACTACAATACAGTCACCGTGGACTGGTCGTAATCCACGGACGTGTATATATACTACAGAACAGTCGCCGTGGACTGGTCGTAATCAACAGACGTGTATATATACTACAGTACAGTCGCCGTGGACTGGTCGTAATCAACAGACGTGTATATATACTACAGTACAGTCGCCGTGGAGAGGTCGTGATCCACGGACGTGTATATATACTACAGTACAGTCGCCGTGGAGAGGTGATCCACGGACGTGTATATATACTACAGTACAGTCGCCCTGGACAGGTCGTAATCCACGCATGGGTACTGATGTCCACAACGTGTATATATACTACAGTACAGTCACCGTGGACTGGTCGTAATCCACGGACGTGTATATATACTACAGTACAGTCGCCGTGGGGAGGTCGTGATCCACGGACGTGTATATATACTACAGTACAGTCGCCCTGGACAGGTCGTAATCCACGCATGGGTACTGATGTCCACGATGTGTATATATACTACAGTACTGTCGCCGTGGACTGGTCGTAATCCACGGACGTGTATATATATACTACAGTACAGTCGCCGTGAAGAGGTCGTAATCCACGGACGTGTATATATACTACAGTACAGTCACCGAGGACTGGTCGTAATCCAGGGACGTGTATATATACTACAGTACAGACGCCGTGAAGAGGTTGTAATCCACGGACGTGTATATATACTACAGTACAGTCGCCGTGGATTGATCGTAATCCACGCATGGGTACTGACGTCCACGATGTGTATATATACTAAAGTACAGTCGCCGTGGACTGGTCGTAATCCATGGACGTGTATATATACTACAGTACAGTCGCCGGGGACTGTTTGTTATCCGTGCATGGGTACTGATGTCCACGATGTGTATATATGTTACAGTACAGTCGCCGTGGACTGGTCGTAATCCACGGACGTGTATATATACTACAGTACAGTCGCCGTGGATTGGTCGTAATCCACGCATGGGTACTGATGTCCACGATGTGTATATATACTACAGTACAGTCTCCATGGGCTGGTTGTTATCCGTGCATGGGTACTGATGTCCACAACGTGCATATATATACTACAGTACAGTCACCGTGGACTGGTCGTAATCCACGGACGTGTATATATACTACAGTACAGTCGCGGAGGACTGGTCGTAATCCACGGACGTTTATATATACTACAGTACAGCTGCCGTGGAGAGTGGTCGTAATCCACTCATGGGTACAGATATCCACGATGTGTATATATACTACAGTACAGTCGCCGTGGACTGGTCATAATGCATGGACGTGTATATATACTACATTACAGTCGACGTGGACTGGTTGTTATCCGTGCATGGGTACTGATGTCCACGAAGTGATTATAAACTGCAGTACAGTCGCCGTGGACTGGTCGTAATACACGCATGGGTGCTGATGTCCACGATGTGTATATAAAATACAATGCAGTCGCCGTGGACTGGTCGTGATGTCCACGATGTGTATATATACTACAGTACAGTCGCCGTGGACTGGTCGTAATACACGCATGGGTGCTGATGTCCACGATGTGTATATAAAATACAATGCAGTCGCCGTGGACTGGTCGTGATGTCCACGAAGTGTATATATACTGCAGTACAGTCGCCGTGGACTGGTCGTAATCCACGCATGGGTACTGACGTCCACGATGTGTATTTATACCACAGTACAGTCGCCATGGACTGGTTGTTATCTGTACATGTGTACTGATGTCCACAACTGGTATATATACTACAGTACAGTCACCGTGGAATGGTCGTAATCCAGGGACGTGCATATATACTACAGTTCAGTCGCCGTGGAGAGGTCGTAATCAACGGACGTGTATATATACTACAGTACAGTCGCCGTGGACAGGTCGTAATCCACGGACGTGCATATATACTACAGTACAGTCGCGGAGGACTGGTCGTAATCCACGCATGTGCACTGATGTCCACAACGTGTATATATACTACAGTACAGTCGCTGTGGACTGGTCGTAATCCACGGACGTGTATATATACTACAGTACAGTCGCCATGGACTGGTCGTAATCCACGCATGGGTACTGATGTCCACGATGTGTATATATACTACAGTACAGTCGCCATGGACTGGTTGTTATCCGTGCATGTGTACTGATGTCCACAACTGGTATATATACTACAGTACAGTCACCGTGGAATGGTCGTAATCCAGGGACGTGTATATATACTACAGTTCAGTCGCCGTGGAGAGGTCGTAATCCACGGACGTGTATATATACTACAGTACAGTCGCCGTGGACAGGTCGTAATCCACGGACGTGCATATATACTACAGTACAGTCGCGGAGGACTGGTCGTAATCTACGCATGGGTGCCGATGTCCACAACGTGTATATATACTACAGAACAGTCGCCATGGACTGATCGTAATCTACGGACGTGTATATATACTACAGTACAGTCGCAGTGGACAGGTCGTAATCCATGCATGGGTACTGATGTCCACAACGTGTATATATACTACAGTACAGTCGCCGGGGACATGTCGTAATCCACGGACGTGCATATATACTGCAGTACAGTCGCCGTGGACAGGTCGTAATCCACGCATGTGTACTAATGTCCACAACGTGTATATATACTACAGTACAGTCGCTGTGGACTGGTCGTAATCCACGGACGTACATATATACTACAGTACAGTCGCGGGGGACTGGTCGTAATCCACGGACGTGCATATATACTACAGTACAGTCGCCGTGGACAGGTCGTAATCCACGCATGTGTACTGATGTCCACAATGTGTATATATACTACAGTGCAGTCGCTGTGGACAGGTCGTAATCCACGGACGTGCATATATACTACAGTACAGTCGCCGTGGACAGGTCGTAATCCACGCATGTGTACTGATGTCCACAACGTGTATATATATACTACAGTACAGTCGCTGTGGACTGGTCGTAATCCACGGACGTGTATATATACTACAGTACAGTCGCAGTGGACTGGTCGTAATCCACGCATGGGTACTGATGTCCACGATGTGTATATATACTACAGTACAGTCGACGTGGAGAGGTCGTAATCCACGGACGTGTATATATACAACAGTACAGTCGCCGTGGACAGGTCGTAATCCACTCATGGGTACTGATGTCCACGATGGGTATATATAATACAGTGCAGTCGTCGTGGACTGGTCCTGATGTCCACGATGTGTATATATACTACAGTAAAGTCGCCGCGCACTGATCGTAATCGACGGGCGTGCATATATACTACAGTACAGTCGCCGTGGACTGGTCGTAATCCACGCATGGGTACTGATGTCCACGATGTGTGTATATACTACAGTACAGTCGACGTGGAGAGGTCGTAATCCACGGACGTGTATATATACAACAGTACAGTCGCCGTGGACAGGTCGTAATCCACTCATGGGTACTGATGTCCACGATGGGTATATATAATGCAGTGCAGTCGTCGTGGACTGGTCCTGATGTCCACGATGTGTATATATACTACAGTAAAGTCGCCGCGCACAGATCGTAATCCACGGGCGTGTATATATACTACAGTACAGTCGCCGTGGACTGGTCGTAATCCACGGGCATGTTTATATACTACAGTACAGTCGCCGTGGAGAGGTCGTAATCCACTGGCGTGTATATATACTACAGCACAGTCGCCGTGGACTAGTCGTAATACACGACGTGTATATATACTACAGTACAGTCACCATGGTCTGGTCGTAATCCACGCATGGGTGCTGATATCCACGATGTGTATATATACTACAGTACAGTCGCCGTGGACTGGTCGTAGTCCACGGGTGTGTATATATACTACAGTACAGTCGCCGTGGAGCGGTCGTAATCCACTGGCGTGTATATATACTACAGTACAGTCGCCGTGGACTAGTCGTAATGCACGACGTGTATATATACTACAGTACAGTCACCGTGGTCTGGTCGTAATCCACGCATGGGTGCTGATATCCACGATGTGTATATATACTACAGTACAGTCGCCGTGGACTGGTCGTAATCCGCGGGCGTGTATATATACTACAGTACAGTCGCCGTGGACTGGTCGTAATCCTCGGGCGTGTATATATACTACAGTACAGTCGCCGTGGAGAGGTCGTAATCCACGGGCGTGTACATATACTACAGTACAGTCGCCGTGGACTGGTTGCGATACACGACGTGTATATATACTACAGTACAGTCACCGTGGACTGGTCGTAATCCACGCATGGGTACTGATGTCCACGACGTGTATATATAATACAGCACAGTCGCCATGGACTGCTCGTAATCCGCGCATGGGTACTGATGTCAACGATGTGTTTATATAATACTGTGCAGTCGCCGTGGACTGGTCCTGATGTCCACGATGTGTATATATACTACAGTAAAGTCGCCGCGATCTGGTCGTAATCCACGGGCGTGTATATATACTACAGTACAGTCGCCGTGGACTGATCGTAATCCACGGGCGTGTATATATACTACAGTACAGCCCCCGTGGACTGGTCGTAATCCACACATGGGTACTTATGTCCACGATGTGTATATATACTACAGTACAGTCGACGTGGACTGATTGTAATACACGCATGGGTACTGATGTCCAGGATGTGAATATACAATACAGTGCAGTCGCCGTGGACTGGCCTGATGTCCACGATGTGTATATATACTACTGTAAAGTCGCCGCGGACTGGTCGTAATACACGACGTGTATATATCCTACGGTACAGTCACCGTGGACTGGTCGTAATCCACGCATGGGTACTTATGTCCACGATGTGTATATATACTACAGTACAGTCGACGTGGACTGATTGTAATACACGGATGGGTACTGATGTCCACGATGTGTATATATAATACAGTGCAGTCGCCGTGGACTGGCCTGATGTCCACGATGTGTATATATACTATTGTAAAGTCGCCGCGGACTGGTCGTAATACACGACGTGTATATATCCTACGGTACAGTCGCCGCGGACTGGTCGTAATCCACGCATGGCTACTGATTTCCACGATGTGTATATATACTACAGTTCAGTCGCCGTGGACTGGTCGTAATCCACGGACGTGTATATATACTACAGTACAGTCGCCGTGCACTGGTCGTAATCCACGGACGTGTGTATATACTACAGTACAGTCGCCGTGGAGAGGTCGTAATCCATCGACGTGTATATATACTACAGTACATTTGCAGTGGACTGGTCGTAATCCACGCATGGGTACTGATGTCCACAACGTGTATACATTCCACAGTACAGTCGCCGTGGACTGGTCGTAATCCACGGACGTGTATATATACTACAGTACAGTCGCCGTGGTGAGGTCGTAATCCACGGACGTGTATATATACTACAGTACAGTCGCCGTCGACTGGTCGTAATCCACGCATGGTTACTGATGCCCACGATGTGTATATATACTACAGTACAGTCGCCATGGACTGGTCGTAATCCACGTGTATATATACTACAGTACAGTCGCCCTGGACTGGTTGTAATACACGACGTGTATATATACTACAATAAAGACACCGTGGACTGGTCGTAATACACGACGTGTATATATCCTACGGTACAGTTGCCGTGTACTGGTCGTAATCAACAACGTGTATATATACTACAGTACAGTCGCCGTGTACTGGTCGTAATCCACGCATGGGTACTGATGTCCACGATGTGTATATATACTACAGTACAGTCGCCATCCACGATGTGTATATATACTACAGTACAGTCACCTTGGACTAGTAGTAATCCACGCATGCGTGGATAACTCCAGAACAGTCGCCGTGGACTGGTCGTAATACACGACGTGTATATATAATACAGTACAGTCGCCGTGGACTGGTCGTAAAACACGATGTGTATATATACTACAGTTCAGTCGCCGTGGACTGGTCGTAATCCACGCATGGCTACTGATGTCCACGATGTGTATATATACTACAGTACAGTCGCCGTGGACTGGTCGTAATACACGACGTGTATATATACTACAGTACAGTCGCCATGGACTGGTCGTAATCCACGCATGGGTACTGATGTCCACGATGTGTATATATACAACAGTACAGTCGCCATCCACGATGTGTATATATACTACAGCACAGTCGCCGTGGACTGGTCGTTATCCATACATGGGTACGGGTGTCGACGATGTGTATATATACTACAGTACAGTCGCCGTGGACTGGTTGTTAACCACGCCTGGGTACTGATGTCCACGATGTGTATATATAACACAGTACCGTCCCCGTTGACTGATCGTAATCCACGCATGGGTACTGATGTACACGACATGTATATATACTAAAGTACAGTTGCCGTGGACTGATCGTTATCCACGCATGGGTACTGATATCCACGATGTGTATATATACTACAGTACAGTCGCCGTGGACTGGTCGTAATCCATACATGAGTACTGATGCCCACGATGTGTATATATACTACAGTACAGTTTCCGTGGACTGGTCGTAATACACGATGTGTATATATACTACAGTACAGTCGCCGCGGACTGGTCGTAATCCACACATGGGTACTTATGTCCACGATGTGTATATATACTACAGTACAGTCGACGTGGACTGATTGTAATACACGCATGGGTACTGATGTCCACGATGTGTATATATAATACAGTGCAGTCGCCGTGGACTGGCCTGATGTCCACGATGTGTATATATACTACTGTAAAGTCGCCGCGGACTGGTCGTAATACACGACGTGTATATATCCTACGGTACAGTCGCCGTGGACTGGTCGTAATCCACGCATGGGTACTTATGTCCACGATGTGTATATCTACTACAGTACAGTCGACGTGGACTGATTGTAATACACGCATGGGTACTGATGTCCACGATGTGTATATATAATACAGTGCAGTCGCCGTGGACTGGCCTGATGTCCACGATGTGTATATATACTACTGTAAAGTCGCCGCGGACTGGTCATAATACACGACGTGTATATATCCTACGGTGCAGTCGCCGTGGACTGTTCGTAATCCACGCATGGGTACTGATTTCCACGATGTGTATATATACTACACTACTGTCGCCGTGGACTGGTCGTAATCCACGGACGTGCATATATACTACAGTACAGTCGCCGTGGACTGGTCGTAATCCACGGTCGTGTGTATATACTACAGTACAGTCGCCGTGGAGAGGTCGTAATCCATCGACGTGTATATATACTACAGTACAGTTGCAGTGGACTGGTCGTAATCCACACATGGATACTGATGTCCACAACGTGTATATATTCCACAGTACAGTCGCCGTGGACTGGTCGTAATCCACGGACGTGTATATATGCTACAGTACAGTCGCCGTGGTAAGGTCGTAATCCACGGACGTGTATATATACTTCAGTACAGTCGCCGTCGACTGGTCGTAATCCACGCATAGTTACTGATGCCCACGATGTGTATATATACTACAGTACAGACGCCATGGACTGGTCGTAATCCACGTGTATATATACTACAGTACAGTCGCCATGGACTGGTTGTAATACACGACGTGTATATATACTACAATAAACACACCGTGGACTGGTCGTAATACACGACGTGTTTATATCCTACGGTACAGTCGCCGTGTACTGGTCGTAATCAACAACGTGTATATATACTACAGTACAGTCGCCGTGTACTGGTCGTAATCCACGCATGGGTACTGATGTCCACGATGTGTATATATACTACAGTACAGTCACCATCCACGATGTGTATATATACTACAGTACAGTCACCTTGGACTAGTAGTAATCCATGCATGCGTGGATAACTCCAGAACAGTCGCCGTGGACTGGTCGTAATACACGACGTGTATATATCATACACTACAGTCGCCGTGGACTGGTCTTAATACACGATGTGTATATATACTACGTGTATATATCATACACTACAGTCGCCGTGGACTGGTCTTAATACACGATGTGTATATATACTACAGTTCAGTCGCCGTGGACTGGTCGTAATCCACGCATGGGTACTGATGTCCACGATGTGTATATATACTACAGTACAGTCGCCGTGGACTGGTCGTAATACACGACGTGTATATATACTACAGTACAGTCGCCATGGACTGGTCGTAATCCACGCATGGGTACTGATGTCCACGATGTGTATATATACTACAGTACAGTCGCCATCCACGATGTGTATATATTCTACAGTACAGTCACCGTGGACTAGTAGTAATCCACGCATGGGTGGATAACTCCAGAATAGTCGCCGTGGACTGGTTGTAATACACGACGTGTATACATACTACAGTACAGTCGCCATGGACTGGTCCTAATCCACGCATGGGTACTGATGTCCACGATGTGTATATATACTACAGCACAGTCGCCGTGGACTGGTCGTTATCCATACATGGGTACTGATGTCGACGATGTGTATATATACTACAGTACAGTCGCCGTGGACTGGTTGTTATCCACGCCTGGGTACTGGTGTCCGCGATGTGTATATATAACACAGTACCGTCCCCGTTGACTGATCGTAATCCACGCATGGGTACTGATGTACACGACATGTATATATACTAAAGTACAGTTGCCGTGGACTGATCGTTATCCACGCATGGGTACTGATATCCACGACGTGTATATATACTACAGTACAGTCGCCGTGGACTGGTCGTAATCCATACATGGGTACTGATGTCCACGATGTGCATATATACTACAGTACAGTCTCTGTGGACTGGTCGTAATACACGATGTGTATATATACTACAGTACAGTCGCCGTGGACTGGTCGTAATCCATACATGGGTACTTATGTCCACGATGTGTATATATACTACAGTACAGTCGACGTGGACTGATTGTAATACACGCATGGGTACTGATGTCCACGATGTGTATATATCCTACTGTAAAGTCGCCGCGGACTGGTCGTAATACACGACGTGTATATATCCTACGGTACAGTCGCCGTGGACTGGTCGTAATCCACGCATGGGTACTTATGTCCACGATGTGTATATATACTACAGTGCAGTCGCCGTGGACTGGCCTGATGTCCACGATGTGCATATATCCTACTGTAAAGTCGCCGCGGACTGGTCGTAATACACGACGTGTATATATCCTACGGTACAGTCGCCGTGGACTGGTCGTAATCCACGCATGGGTACTTATGTCCACGATGTGTATATATACTACAGTACAGTCGCCGTGGACTGGTCGTAATCCATACATGGATACTGATGTCCACGATGTGTATATATACTACAGTACAGTCACCGTGGACTGATCGTTATCCACGCATGGGTACTGATATCCACGATGTGTATATATACTACAGTACAGTCGCCGTGGACTGGTCGTAATCCATACATGGGTACTGATGTCCACGATGTGTATATATACTACAGTACAGTCTCCGTGGACTGGTCGTAATACACGATGTGTATAAATACTACGGTACAGTCGCCGTGGACTGGTCGTAATACACGCATGGGTACTGATGTCCACGATGTGTATATATACTAGAGTACAGTAGCCTTGCACACGTCGTAATTCACCCATGGGTACTGATGTCCACGATGTGTATATATACTAGTTTACATTCGCCGTGGACGGGTCGTAATCCATGCATGAGTACTGATATCCACGATGTGTATATATACTACAGTACAGTTGCCGTAGACTGGTCGTAATCCGCCCATGGGTACTGATGTGCACGGTGTGTATATATAATGCAGTACAGTCGCCGTGCAGTGATCGTAATCCACGCACGGGTACTGATGTCCAAGATGTGTATATATACTAGAGTACAGTCGCCACGGAGTGATCGTAATCCACGCATGGGTACTGATATCCACGATGTGTATATATACTACAGTACAGTCGCCGTGGACTGGTCGTAATCCACGGACGTGTATATATACTACAGTACAGACGCCGTGAAGAGGTTGTAATCCATGGACGTGTATATATACTACAGTACAGTCGCCTTGGACAGGTCGTAATCCACGCACGGGTACTGATGTCCATGATGTGTATATATAATACAATACAGTGGACTGGTCGTAATGCATGCATGGGTACTGATGTCCACAATGTGTATACATACTAGAGTACAGTCGCCGTGGAGTGATCGTAATCCACGCATGGGTACTGATGTCCACGACGTGGATATATACTGCAGTACAGTGGCCGAGGACTGGTCGTAAACAACGCATGTGTACTGATGTCCACGATCTGTATATATACTACAGTACAGTCGCCGTGGACTGGCTATTATCCGTGCATGGGTACTGATGTCCACGATGTGTATATATATTACAGTACAGTCGCCGTGGACTGGTCGTAAACAACGCATGTGTACTGATGTCCACGATGTGTATATATACTACAGTTCAGTCGCCGTGGACTGGCTGTTATCCGTGCATGGGTACTGATGTCCACGATGTGTATATATACTACAGTACAGTCGCCATGAACTGGTTGTTATCCGTGCATGGGTGCTGATGTCCACAATGTGTATATATACTACAGTACAATCGCCGTGGACTGGTCGTAATCCTCGGACGTGTACATATACTACAGTACAGTCGCCGTGGACTGGTCGTAATCCATGCAGGGGTTCTGATGTCCACGATGTGCATATATACTACAGTGCAGTCGCCGTGGACTGTTTGTTATCCGTGCATGGGTACTGATGTCCACGATGTGTATATATATTACAGTACAGTCGCCGTGGACTGGTCGTTATCCATGCATGGGTACTGGTGTCCGCGACGTGTATATATACTACAGTACAGTCGCCGCGTCCTGGTCTTGATGTCCACGATGTGTATACATACTACAGTAGACTTGTCATGGTCTGGTCATAATCCTGGCATGGGTATTGGTGTCTACGATGTGTATATATACTACAGTAGACTTGTCATGGTCTGGTCATAATCCTGGCATGGGTATTGATGTCCACGATGTGTATACATACTACAGTAGACTTGCCATGGTCTGGTCATAATCCTGGCATGGGTATTGATGTCTACGATATGTATATATACTAGAGTACAGTCGCCGTGGACTGGTTGTTATCGGTGCATGGGTATTGATGTCTACGATGTGTATATATACTACAGTAAACTTGTCATGGTCTGGTCATAATCCTGGCATGGGTACTGATGTCCACGATGTGTATATATACTACAGTACTTTTGCCTTGGACTGGTCATGATGTCCACGATGTGTATACATACTACAGGAGACTTGTCATGGTCTGGTCATAATCCTGGCATGGGTATTGATGTCCACGATGTGTATACATACTACAGTAGACTTGTCATGGTCTGGTCATAATCCTGGCATGGGTATTGATGTCTACGATGTGTATACATACTACAGTAGACTTGTCATTGTCTGGTCATAATCCTGGCATGGATATTGATGTCTACTATGTGTATATATACTACAGTAGACTTGCCATGGTCTGGTCATAATCCTGGCATGGGTATTGATGTCTACGATATGTATATATACTAGAGTACAGTCGCCGTGGACTGGTTGTTATCCGTGCATGGGTATTGATGTCTACGATGTGTATATATACTACAGTAAACTTGTCATGGTCTGGTCATAATCCTGGCATGGGTATTGATGTCCACGATCACGTTTACCTGGTAATAATACTCAGCATCAGCCGCAAGATTTTAATTAACTAAGCACAAGGTTGTACCTGATGCTCCATTAATTCAATTTTTGATGATTATTCATGTAATTTGTGTTTGAATTTTATTGCGTCCGTGGAAATATTGTTCACCCGTGGAAAGTGACCAGTCCACGGCGGCTGAACTGAACTCTGCCAGGGTTCCGCTCGACCAACTTGGGAGGGGTGGATTAAAAATGGGTTTATTGTATCAAGAGGTAAAAACTACAGTAGTGTGACAAGGTAGTCATTGTCAATGCTACACATTAACCTAGGTCCCCGGTGGGGACCCCAGAAAGTGAGGCAGTGCTTGTTTGCTGTGGTAAACAGTCTCTGGTTTACTGGTATGATAGGCCCGGTGGCCAATGCCTGGGGTGGAGGTCCGCTAAAATGGGCAACATGGGTATAAACGATTGGTTAGACTTGACGTTCTATTCATGTTGTTGTCACGATTGGCCATTGTGCACAAGTATGTGACCTTAAACCCCATTACATAAATAAACATCAACCTAGGGGGTTAACTGGAAATAATTTTATTTAGTTCCGAAAGTGTGTCGATAGAAAGCGTAGCCGAGAAATCTTGTGTCACGCTTGGATGTCATGCCTGAATGCTGCATGAATAAACACGTTGAATTGTATAAGTCGACTTGCACGGACTGAGTTCTTTGTGTGCAGAAGTGTCGGGCAGAGGGTTTGTGTCTTGTTTGAGTCAGTCGGGTTTCTGGATTCGTACAGGTAGGACCAACTTAGATTTATTGTTGATGTGATGGACCCCTGAGCCTGTTGGTCGGATTTTAAATTGTCCGAGCGAATTAAGATAGATTTCCTTGGGAAAGTTATGAGATGACGTGCATGAGAATGGGGAAGCAACAAGGGTTTTGCCGTTTTCATGGCATGGAAATCCGTAACTCGTTGGAGTCTGTCTGATACACAGGAGACTATTTCAAGTAAGTGAGTTTAAGAGATTTTCTTGAATGAATATTCAGCTGGCGGATTTTTAATTCGTGAGCTGGATGTTCATGGAGAGGATAGATTTTTACGACCTGAAATATTCGTTCTAAATTGTCCAGTTGCAGTTAATCAGGGAATATGGGGCTGAATTCTTAACTCGTCTTTTCGTTACACGAAAACACACTTGATAATTGTGATGGGAACGCGAGCGGCGTTCGATCGAGTTGGATATAGATATTATAGAATTTATGTGGTCATCTCTGGATATATGATTTTCTTGGAATCATATATCCGCGGCTGACCAGGTCATTTCTGACAACTGATTTTGGTTTTTGCTTTATGGATAAATAGTTGGCACAGTTAAATTGCGGCTTTTGCTCTGAATTATTTAAGCCAGTTGTTGGCCAGTGAAACTTGTTCGTAATTGATGTAGCTGCTTTTGTTACCAATAAACGGAATTGTTATTGGAATTGGATGCGTTCGGTGTTCGATTTGTCCACGTGCAGCTTTTGTTTGTAGTGAACAGAGAATATTTGCTGCATTCTTAACTCGTGTTTTCGTTACACGAAATCACACTTGATAATTGTGATTGGAACGCGAGCGACGTTCGATCGAGTTGGATACAGATATTATAGAATTGATGTGGTTATCCCTGCATATATGATTTTCTTGGAATCATATGTCCGCGGCTGTCCAGGTCATTTCTGACAACTGATTCTAGTTTGTGCTTTACGGATAAATAATTGGCCCAGTTAAATTGCGACTTTTGCCCTGAATTATTTAAGCCAGTGGTTGGCCAGTGAAAGTTATTCGTAATTGATGTAGCTGATTTTGTTCCCAATAGACGGAATTGTTATTGGAATTGAAACGCGTTCAGCATTCGATTCATCCACGTGCAGCTTTTGTTTGTAGTGAACAGAGAATAGTTGCTGCATTCTTAACTCGTGTTTTCGTTATTCGAAAACATATCTGATGGTATTGAACTGTTTTGTGTAGATTAATGGAAATGCACTTATTATGAAAACTTTAAATGATAATAAATAAATATATCAATAACGAAACTACGGAAACATATTCCGAATAAATACTTTATAATTGTCCTCAAAATATGTCCTTGTTGTGTCTGTCAGCCATGCACTTTAGGAAGGAAATTCCTGTACGGTTGACCTAGGAGAAGTCGGGTACTCCGCTTCTAAATTTGTGCGTGCTATCCCCGAGGTCGGGCTATTGTTGAGAGAAGACTTGTGGAAATCTTATTCAGTTGTAAACTTGTTGAAGTAATTTTCGGTCTGCGAATTAAGGTTCGTGGGCGGAGAATTCCTTCACAAGTGTGTGGTTAGTATCCATATTGATGACCCCTACTAGCTTAATTTGGTAAACGATCATTGTGGAAATATAGATTTTGGGAGTTTTTGCCAAGGTTTTGTTGATATTGAGTGGAAATTCTGTTCCCAGAATCCAGTAATTGATAGATTGCCAGCTGACCTTTTATATATTATGATATATAATTTTAATTATCCGTCCATATCCAGCAATTAACCTAGAACCTGTGGGAGTCCCGATCACCCATCTAAATTGTAACCCACTGTCCGTTATATTGTGACCGATCGGGAGGTTTATTTAGGTCCACGGAAGTGAGTTCGTTACAGTGGCACATTTAATTAGAAATTTGTTGGCACTATTGACGTCTGTTCACAATTAAATAAAATTATCCACAATCAAGATCAATTGACGATAATGTTGAAAGCCATGAAAATAGGTCAAGAACGCTGAGATAAGGAAACTAGATTATTACGCATGATACTGGCTCCTGTTGGTGACAATGTAACAGCTTTAACATTATCGAAAAGTGATATTTGAACAAATCTAACTTCACAAGGTGCTAATAAAATACGCTTTCGTGGATTATGCTCGTTACAGTGATGTACAGAACACTCAAGTTACAGAGATTTATTTATACTGCCATAAGTATCCTCATCGGTACCAACATATCCACTGTTGCTTACAGGTTTTAAAATTCACCATCTAACTTTTCAGCAACAGTTACAAGTTATAAACAGATTCCACAAAATTAATGCCACCAACATTCAACATCGATGCGGTCATTCATTTCACCAATTTTAAGTAGAAACACACTCAATGGAAACATACTCAATAGAAACACACTCAATAGAAACACACTCAATAGAAACACTCTTAATAGAAACACACTCAATAGAAACATACTCAATAGAAACACTCTCAATAGAAACACCCTCAATAGAAACACATTCAATAGAAACACACTCAATAGAAACACCCTCAATAGAAGCACCCTCAATAGAAACACACTCAATAGAAACACACTCATTAGAAACACGCTCAATAGAAACACACACAATAGAAACACTCTCAATAGAAACACACTCAATAGAATCACACTCAATAGAAACGCACTCAATAGAAACACGTTTAATAGAAACACACTCAATAGAAACGCACTCAATAGAAACACACTCATTAGAAACACGCTCAATAGAAACTCGCTCAATAGAAACACACTCAATAGAAATGCACTCAATAGAAACACGCTCATTAGAAACACATTCAATAGAAACGCACTTAATAGAAACACACTCAATATAAACACACTCAATAGAAACACGCTCAATAGAAACACATTCAATAGAAATGCACTCAATAGAAACACACTCAATATAAACACGCTCAATAGAAACACACTCAATAAAAACACACTCAATAGAAACACACTCAATAGAAACACGCTCAATAGAAACACACTCAATAGAAACGCACTCAATAGAAACACACTCAATAGAAACACGCTCAATAGAAACTCGCTCAATAGAAACACACTCAATAGAAATGCACTCTATAGAAACACGCTCATTAGAAACACATTCAATAGAAACGCACTTAATAGAAACACACTCAATATAAACACACTCAATAGAAACACGCTCAATAGAAACACATTCAATAGAAATGCACTCAATAGAAACACACTCAATATAAACACGCTCAATAGAAACACACTCAATAGAAACACGCTCAATAGAAACACACTCAATAGAAACACGCTCAATAGAAACACACTCAATAGAAACGCACTCAATAGAAACACACACAATAGAAACACGCTCAATAGAAACACATTCAATAGAAATGCACTCAATAGAAACACACTCAATATAAACACGCTCAATAGAAACACACTCAATAGAAACACACTGAACAGAAACGCACTCAATAGAAACACACTCAATAGAAACACGCTCAATAGAAACTCTTTCAATAGAAACACACTCAATAGAAATGCACTCAATAGAAACACGCTCATTAGAAACACATTCAATAGAAACGCACTTAATAGAAACACACTCAATATAAACACACTCAATAAAAACACGCTCAATAGAAACACATTCAATAGAAATGCACTCAATAGAAACACACTCAATATAAACACGCTCAATAGAAACACACTCAATATAAACACGCTCAATAGAAACACACTCAATAGAAACACGCTCAATAGAAACACACTCAATAGAAACACGCTCAATAGAAACACACTCAATAGAAACGCACTCAATAGAAACACACTCAATAGAAACACGCTCAACTGAAACTCGCTCAATAGAAACACACTCAATAGAAATGCACGCAATAGAAACACACTCAATAGAAACACACTCAATAGAAACACACTCAATAGAAACATACTCCGGCCATTATCCAGCTGAATGGACTAAATCCACACTCACGTTTTTATATAAAAAGGGAAACAGACATGACCCTAATAATTATAGGGCGACTGCTGCAAGCTCGGCATTTGGGAAATTGTTCAACAAAATTATCAACAACAGAATAAATAACTTTCTCGAAACTAACGAGCTTATTAGTGATTATCAGTTCGGATTTCGCAAAAAGCCAAACACGACTGATGGTGCATTTGTACTGAAGAATGCTTTCAATAGTTGCAAGCGAAACAAAAAACCTCTATACGCAGCCTTTGTTGATTTTCGGAAAGCCTTCGACACAGTCGACCGGAATCTTTTTACCAAAGTAAATAAAAAAGGAATTAATGGACCAACATATGATATTTTACGTTCCCACAACTCCTCAAGCTACTACGTCATGAAAACTAATAAGGGGTTGGGGCCCCCGCTCCTGTCAACGATCGGTGTGAGGCAGGGCTGCGTGGTTACGTCATTAAAACCACTAAGAGATTGGGGCCCCTGCTCCTGTCAACGATCGGTGTGAGACAAGGCTGCGTGGTTACCTCATTAAAACTACTAAGGAATTGGGGCCCCCGCTCCTGCCAACGATCGGTGTGAGGCAAGGCTGCGTGGTAACGTCATTAAAACTACTGAGGGATTGGGGCCCCCGCTCCTGTCAACGATCGGTGTGAGGCAAGGCTGCGTTCTAACGTCATTAAAACTACTGAGGGATTGGGGCCCCCGCACCTGTCAACGATCGGTGTGAGACAAGGCTGCGTGGTTACCTCATTAAAACTACTAAGGGATTGGGGCCTCCGCTCCTGCCAACGATCGGTGTGAGGCAAGGCTGCGTGGTAACGTCATTAAAACTACTAAGGAATTGGGGCCCCCGCTCCTGCCAACCATCGGTTTGTGGCAAGGTTACGTGGTTACGTCATTAAAACTACTGAGGGATTGGGGCCCCCGCTCCTGTCAACGATCGGTATGAGGCAAGTCTGCGAGGTCTCGCCGACACTGTTCAAAATATTTATCGATGATATAAAGAAAATATTTAATGAAGACACTGACCCCATAACTATTAACAACATCTTCTCTTCGCGGATGACCTTTTTATCTTCTCCAATACACACACGGGGCTACAAACGTGTTTAGAGAAATTAGAAAAGTATATGAAAGAGAACAAATTGACAGCGAATACTGAAAAAAACAAGTGTCTTGTATTCTCGAGAAGGAAAAAAGACAAAGAGCTACCAAATTTTACGCTGGGTGGAAAAACACTGGAAACTGTCAAAAAATATTCATATCTCGGTATAACGTTCGAGAACAGATTGGCAGTGAATACTGAAAAATCAAGAGTCTTGTATTCTCGAGAAGGAAAAAAGACAAAGAGCTACCCAATTTTACGCTGGGTGGAAAAACACTGGAAACTGTCAAGAAATATTCATATCTCGGTATAACGTTCACAAATAATGGGAACTTCACAGAAGTGCAAAATGATTTAAAACTGAAAGGGAATAAAGCACTGCATGGACTTTTCAACTCCCTCCAGAAAGAAATACATCCCGTCTGTCGCGTTAATGTGTAAATTATTTGATCAATTAATCAAACCAATTTTGCTCTACGGTTGTGAACTATGGAATCCTGACTGACATTTTACAAACTGTGATAAACTGCCGCATGAGGCAGTACATCTCAAATTCTGTAAGATGGTATTCGGAGTAAATAAAAATTCCTCTAATCTCGCCGTACGCGCGGAGCTCGGAAGGTCCCCACTTTCGGTTGAGTCTCTTGTAAAATTATACAAATTCATTACAAAATTGCACTACACAAGCCCAGGTACCTTACTGAAAGACTCTTTTGCGGAATATAAACTCACATCAGAATATAGCACATTCCAACATATGTTGGCGCAGTATAATGTACCTGGTGATAAAGTCGGCCATACTGAATCCAGAACATTATATGATAAACTGAATATGGAATACGTACAATATTTACATGAATCCATTTATGACAACAATAAAAAGCGTGGTAATAACAAACTTCGTACTTATTGTACGTTCAAACGTGATCAGATATTTGAACCATATCTTATCCATACTAAAGTCCGCGAGGCGAGGATTGTGTTTACCAGGCTGAGAATAAGCAATCATAATTTGAATATTCAGAGCGGGAGACACTCCCAACCCCCCATTCCACTAGAGCGTAGGCTTTGCAAGGCTTCTAGTGTTTGTGCAGCTGCTGGCGAAGTAGAAAGTGAAATTCACTTTATCAAGGATTGCCCGGCCTATTCAAACAGTTGTTCAACATTATAAGTAGAGATAGACCAGATTTTATAAAAGCCAGTAAATGTCAGCAATTTGAACTCATTATGAAGAATGACAGTCCGACAATCATTATTCCCATCTGTAATATGATCCTGCTGTTCTTCAGGGAGAGAGATGCATTAAATGCCAAAAACACGAGCTAGAATGTTTGCCTTTCCTTTAGTCTTTGTTGATCTTTTTAACAATGATTGTATATATTTTATAATTCACATTATATAATTCACATTATAATTCACATTATATAATTCACATTATATAATTCACATTATATGTTATTTGTGGAATCCGCCTCACCGTAGGTGTAATATTGCTTCAATAAACTATCTATCTATCTATCTACTCAATAACAGTTTTGTTGAAAAAGAAAATCAATGTGTTGATAGAGACTTGACCATTCATCACCACAGGTCTCGGAAATAGGCAATGCAACACAATACAACACAATACAACACAATACAACACAACTTCAGTTGAAACTAGATGTCCTGTGACTGTATTGTGCAATAGTTTACCTCCTACAGGTATCTGGGAATTTCATTGGTTCAAAGACGTCACATGCAGACTGCATATAAAACCATATACTGCCTGTCAACATCAACATACGCTGACAGCTATGGGTAATCTCCCCTTTGTTCATTGATTATTCAAAATGGCGGCAGCCGATAAAAGCTTCAAGTTGAAAGATTGAGTGTTGGAAGTCCATATTTTATCTGAAGTGCAGGTTAGGCAACTTAAAAGGCTTCCTATTCTGTGGATGTGAGTCATGTTACCTTCGAAATGAAACTGTTTGTTATGTATGAATTTGCCTTGTTACAATTTATGGAGAGTGCCTAGGCACTCTCCCATAAATTGTAACAAGGCAAAGACACGTACACTCATTGTGAGAATTCTCTCATTTAATTTTGATCGCTGTTGTTATTAGTTATGTGCATTGATGCAGCAGTCGGTAAGATATATTCGTTACACAGTTTGTTGGTGGCCTAGTATGGTATATATGGTGTCAGTCAATTCCATATTGGACTCGAGTTTTGCTTGAGTCCAATATGGAATTAATTGACACCATATATACCATATTAGGCCACCAACAAACTGTGTAGCGAATGATATTGTGAAGTAACAGCATACTGAGTAAATGTAATTTTGTCCACGTCAAAATGCTTCAATTCCTATATAAAAACAGTGTGTCCAACTCTCTACAATTCTATACTAATAAATAGAGATCATTAACACCATTCCTAACCTCTACTGCGATACATGTGCATGTAATGACATAAAAAGATATTACAATTCGTCTGCATATACAGAATGATCCTCCACTCAAAAGGTATTTATAATTGTTCATAACAGCACAAGAAACACTTGCAACTATCATAACATGGATCACCGACTGGTGATGGAATTTTTCAAGTGTTTCTTGTGTTTTCGTTAAAATTGAAAATAATTACTAAGTGAAAAATGTATTCCGCGGCGAGTTAGTACTTATCAACCCTCCACATACTGTAGTCTCAATATTTCCTTTCAGTTTGATCGGTTCAGTTCGTGATTTTACTACCAACCTCGCTAACAGCGCATTGTATTTTGCACAGCAGAAATGTGCTTGTGTATTCTAGAGTACTTCATTTTTCTGATGTAAGAAGCGCATTAACGGACGAACGTATTCTGCACTAATTGTGACAGGACGTCTAGTGTCAATTGTAAGCAAACACCGTTCTAAATCTTCAGATTCTTCATATCATTATACACATCGCCATTCCAAATTTTCAAATCAAAGTAGTCATCAATATATATATACGAAACAGGTTGATTTGTAAGTGCCCCAGCACATCGGATAGGGTAGACATCAATGTAGATACCAAACACGTTCTTTTGTAAGTACACCAGCACACCGGATAGGAGAGACATCAAAATAGATATCAAACACGTCGATTTATAAGTACCCCAGTACACCTGGTAGTGTAGACATCAATATAGACACCAAACACGTCGATTTGTAAGTACTCCAGTACACCGCATATGGTAGATATCCATATAGATACCAAACACGTAGCTTTGTAAGTACTCCAGTACACCGCATATAGTAGACATCAAAATAGATACCAAACACGTCGATTTGTAAGTACCCCAGTACACCGGATATGGTAGACATCCATATAGATACCAAACACGTAGCTTTGTAAGTACTCCAGTACACCGCATATGGTAGACATCAAAATAGATACCAAACACGTCGATTTGTAAGTACCCCAGTACAGCGGATATGGTAGACATTCATATAGATACCAAACACGTAGCTTTGTAAGTACTCCAGTACACCGCATATGGTAGACATCAAAATAGATACCAAACACGTCGATTTGTAAGTACCCCAGTACACCTGGTAGTGTAGACATCAATATAGACACCAAACACGTCGATTTGTAAGTACTCCAGTACACCGCATATGGTAGACATCAATATAGATACCAAACACGTTATTTTGTAAGTACCCCAGTACACCGGATAGGGTAGACATCAAAATAGATACCAAACACGTCGATTTGTAAGTACCCCAGTACACTGGATATGGTAGACATCAATATACATACCAAACATGTTCTTTTGTAAGTACCCCAGTACACCGGATAGGGTAGACATCAAAATAGATACCAAACACGTCGATTTGTAAGTACTCCAGTACACCGCATATGGTAGACATCCATATAGATACCAAACACGTTATTTTGTAAGTACCCCAGTACACCGGATAGGGTAGACATCAAAATAGATACCAAACACGTCGATTTGTAAGTACCCCAGTACACCTGGTAGTGTAGACATCAATATAGACACCAAACACGTCGATTCGTAAGTACTCCAGTACACCGCATATGGTAGACATCAATATAGATACCAAACACGTTATTTTGTAAGTACCCCAGTACACCGGATAGGGTAGACATCAATATAGATACCAAACACGTAGCTTTGTAAGTACACCAGTACACCGCATATGGTAGACATCAAAATAGACACCAAACGCGTCGATTTGTAAGTACCCCAGTACACCGGATAGGGTAGACATCCATATAGATACCAAACACGTAGCTTTGTAAGTACACCAGTACACCGCATATGGTAGACATCAATATAGATACCAAACACGTTATTTTGTAAGTGCACCAGTACACCGGATAGGGTAGACATCAATATAGATACCAAACACGTTATTTTGTAAGTACCCCAGTACACCGGATAGGGTAGACATCAATATAGATACCAAACACGTCGATTTGAAAGTACCCCAGTACACCGGATATGGTAGACATCAAAATAGATATCAAACACGTCGATTTGTAAGTAACCCAGCAAACCGGATAGGACAGACAGACATAAATGTAGATACCAAACACGTCGATTTGTAAGTGGCCCAGAACACCGGATAAGGTAAGGGGTACTCGTTTTGTTCCAGCATCATAGAATTCTTGATAGGTATATATTGAGTACAGGAAGAGCAGAGTAAAAATTAATTGATGTGTTACGAAACAATGCAATAAGTTTTGCTCGTGATCTACCGTATCGAGATTAGAATGACCTCAACGAGAAAAGTAACCAGGAGATTCGGTAGAAAAGTGGTTCCACTTCTTGCCTGATGGTAATTGCAAAATATCAGCAGAAATTGAAAGTTTGAAAGAGTTATCTCAGCGCGCTCACTTCCTAACTATGCATATTCATCCAGTGGCTCTAAATAAAATGATCGAGCAAATCCCTATTGAATTATTATTTCGTACCTGCAGACGTAGAGGTACTGTAAGTCATCCATGAACGAAAATCAGAAAAAATCTATTAAACCTTAAAATATACTGTTAAAAAAAGTAGGAGTGTATTTGATAAAAGTGAGATATATGAAGTATATTTATATTTTCATCAAAAAGACGGTTGAGGCATTGCACTGTGATATCTTGTGAACGATTTTCAGCGATAATTGGGTGTCAGACCAGCAGAAATTCCACGTACTGAGCTATAGAAGAAATGGATGGTCAGTCAGAGAATTTAACACATTCAGTCTAAGACCTCACTACCTTGTAAATCATCCTCGGTTCGCGAGACAAGCGCGGATCCGACGTGGCATACTCCTCACCAAACGGCCAATATCAGCTTGAATTATGTTATTCCATTATTCCTGCAGTGCAATGGCGAGTTCCTGGACATTGGTGGGGGTTGTTGGCGATGTCGTAAGATCCTGCCAAGCATATCTCAGACGTGCTCGACTGGTGAAAGGTCTGGACTTAGTGCTGGCCAATGCAGTATAGTGCTGTAATGGTTATGCCTCTCCACTCCATAACGATCCATCACTAAAACGATCGTGCTGCCTAATAGTTACGTCATGGTATCATTCGTTCCGCCGCCGCCACACTCTGTTTCGCCTGTCGTGGATGTCGAGAGTGAACCTCGATTCATCGGAAACATGACGTTGCTCCATCTTGGATTATCCCAGTGCTATCGTGCTCCACACCAATTACGCCTTGCTGCGATGTGACGTTCAGTCAAACGTGGAATTATTCGAGGTCGTCGAGCGTACAAATTTCAGCTGTGTTGACGATTTCGGATAGTCTGACCGCCGAATCGCATATCAATCGCTCGGTGCAGCTGCTGTCCAATTTCTGGACGAGGTAAAACACAAAGAACGAGGTAGACCATACTGATGTAAGAATGAAGCCCTAGTAAAACATAAACTACGACGTACACAATATTGATTTGAAATACTTCCCGGTAAAATACAAAGAACGACGCAGATTATTTAAGAAATAACTATTGTTTTCCTTCGGTTTAATCGATATAAACCGAAAATTTTCAGCACAAGCTTACTCGCTAAAGCTTCAGAAACCGAAGGAAAACAACAGTTATTTCTTATAAGTTAATCCGGCTGTAATATTAAAATATGAAAACTATGTGTACGTGAACGAAAAACTTTGAATTTTCGCAAAAGACAACAGTCAAACTCAGGAAAGTGGGTCACAAACAGGTCACGTCAATCATTGTCAAATTGTTTGTTGTTTTGATTTTCGATCGCAGACGACAGATATTTAGCAAGCCACGTAACAATAGCATTAAAAACATTTTTGGAACTTCCCCCAAAATCATGTTTGGATGTATGATCTTTTTATTCGTCTCTCACTTCGGTATATTTTATTAAATTCAATTGTTCCCGAGAAATTACCATTATATTCTCGCTGAATGGAAACGATGAAAAATCGATCATTGATCTTTGTTTGCAAGCTTGTTATCCAACTATCGGTCTGCCGTCACGCCCTCACGGTGTCAACTGGATTGAGTGGGCGGGGCTTCCAGATTCTTCAAAGTTGGACCGGATGTGCGAACGTGTAGACATTCCAAATCATTACGTGATTTGGTTTATACGATTTTGACAACTTTCACTCTGTATGCTTTCAACCAATCAAACGCAGAGGCGGGGCAAATGATTAAATTATATTGATATGACAATGCAGCCCTAGTAAAACATAAAGTGCGAAGAAAACCATATTGATGTGAAAATGCAGCCCCAGTAACACATAAAGAATGATATAGACCATTAAACATAAAGTACGAGGTATTCCATATTGACTTTAGACAGTAGCCCATTACAACATGAAGTGCGGTGTAGATCATATTGATTTGAGAATGCATCCCCAGAAAAAAACATAATGTATGACGTAGATTATATTCATTTGAGAATGCAGCCCAATTGAAACATGAAGTGCGGTGTAGATCATATCGATTTGAGGATGCAGCCCCATTAAACATAAAGTACGAGGTATATCATATTGACTTTAGAAAGCAACCCATTACAACATCAAGTGACGTGTAGGTCATATTGATTTGAGAATACATCCCCAGTAAAACATAATGCATGACGTAGATTATATTGATTTGAGAATGCAGCCCCATTGAAACATAAAAAACGATGTAGACCATATTGATTTGGGAATGCAGCCCCAGCAAATCATGAAGCACGACGTACCCAATATTGATCTGAGAATGCATCCTCAGTAAAACTTAAAATACGACAAAGATCATAGTGATGAGTGAATGCATCCCCAGTAAAACATAAAGTACAACGTAAATCATATTGTTTTGAGAATGCATCCGCAGTAGAACTTAAAGTACAACGTAGATCATATTGTTTTGAGAATGCATCCGCAGTAGAACTTAAAGTACAGTGTAGATCATATTGTTTTGAGAATGCGTTCTCAGTAGAACTTAAAGTACAACGTAGATCATATTGTTTTGAGAATGCGTCCATAGTAAATCATAAATCATAAAGTACAACGTAGATCATATTGTTTTGAGAATGCAACCTCAGTAGAACTTGGAGTACAACGTAAATCATATTGTTTTGAGAATGCATCTTCAGTAGAACTTAAAGTACAACGTAGATCATATTGTTTTGAGAATGCGTCCTCAGTAGAACCTGAAGTACAACGTAGATCATATTGTTTTCAGAATGCGTCCTCAGTAGAACTTAAAGTACAACGTAGATCATATTGTTTTGAAAATGCGTCCTCAGTAGAACTTAAAGTGCAACGTAGATCATATTGTTTTGAGAATGCGTCCTCAGTAGTACTTAAAGTAGAACGTAGATCATATTGTTTTGAGAATGCGTCCATAGTAAATCATAAAGTACGACGTAGATCATACCGATTTTACAATACTGTCCCAGCAATCACAACGTCTATATTTAAAGATGAAGTAATGCGAAAACCTATGAAAGCTGAACTAGCGAATACGAGAACCAATTCAATAGAGACTGCGAAAATTCCAAGTAACCCTACTCCCGTCTACGATGGCGTTGCTCCTCTCCACAGTGTGAAGTACATGAAGAATGGTTCATATACAGATGTGATTCACCAGTACACCACTTATTTTGGATCGAGATATTGGAAATGTTGTGTCTTTGGTAGGTATGACTACGGGTCATCGATAAAAGACCCCTAACATCGAAGAAGATCTGGGAAAACATATGTCGATAGTCGACTCGCTGCATCCCAAGAAGTCCACAATGATCAGTACGCACTTCTGGCGAATGTACAGTACAAACAATTTATTCAATTGTTAGTTTTGTTCTCTCCAAAAAGACTAACATTAAAAGTATTTACATTAGTACCGGTAATGCCGATACAATTATTATAACCAAGGGTATCGAATTAGCTTCGTGAGACACAAACGTTACCGTTGCTGCTGATGACAATGCTATTCTGGTACGTCTGGTGTACCATTGGAGAATCAATATGGTGGATATGTATTTCCGATCAGAGGTACGTAGATCTGGTGGGCAACACCTAAACAAAATTAGAGATTTTCTTTTCGCTTTAAATAGGTGTACAACAAATCGCAGAGTTGATGTACAAGGTGATGTTTCCTCCACCTCTGGACGAGTTGGTAGAGCGGGTCTCAGTTTTCTTCCAAATTCTATATGACGCGAAATCTGGAAAATGACTTGGTACACTTCGTTACGTCAAGTTCATGGAGGTGGTGTCCTCTTGCAGTGGTCTTGCAGAATCACTAGGGCTCCCACAACAGAGAGAGAGAGAGAGAGAGAGAGAGAGAGAGAGAGAGAGAGAGAGACAGAGAGAGAGAGAGACAGAGAGACAGAGAGACAGAGAGACAGAGAGACAGAGACAGAGACAGAGACAGAGAGAGAGCAGAGCAGCTTATTTCCATTCATTCCATGTGCATCTGCAGATTGTCGGTTGGGATTCGTTGTAAAGTGATGTTTTAGAACTGATGGCCTGGGGTTGGAAGTTCCAACTACTGAACTTGTCCTTATAATGTTGGGTAGACAAACCGTCCCAAGTTCGCTTCTGAATTTTGTGTACTGCAAATGCAAGATGACAAGCACAAATGCATGCGAAACTAATACTTTTTTCCCGTCGCAAGCATGTTCTTAAGCGTATGACACCTTGTGGAGAATGTTGGGGTAAAGAAGTTGTGTTCGACAATTCTGAAGATCATAAATGATGTTGGTTCCTCAACCCTGGCTATCCTTCAAACTTAGCCTATTTTGTGGACAAAATCCTTAACATCGTAGTTGAGTGTAATAATTATTCAAAAAACATTCTATGAGTTGGGTATCTTCGCGTTGTTTAACGGCATGTGTGGTCTGTACCGTTTTTTCTCGCCATTTGGCGGCCATCTTCCGGGTCGTTGCGGGTCCATGGCCTGAAATGTATCTTGCCGAGTCACAGTTGTACCTTTGGCCTACGCGTAGTTCGAAAGTTCCGCAGGAGAGGATAAAACATTGAACTTTTCATGCGATCTTCCTCGATTTTCCGGCCATCTGGAACGCCATCTTGTCTAAAAGAAATTCCCCAAGAGAATTTTAGCGGATTTTGTATTTGTTATTTGGAGCATGTCCCCCTTTCAAATGATACCTGATCCACCTTACTGACATTTCCTTGTTGGATCGAATGCTTTATCAACCTCACTCACAATATTTTCAAGGTAGCGGATAACAACACACCTTCCGCCCCCATGACGAAATACAACCAGAACATTTCTCTTGCCCTTCCATCCATATTCAGACTATATTGGTGTTTTGAAAGTTATATTACAACACACACTCTGTCTGGGTTTATTAGATCTAAGGTGCTATGTAAGTAATAGAATTTTTGTGTGTGTAAATTTCCACCTCTCATATTCCTTAAATTCAAATTAAATGTACACAAATTATACAGCAAAATGAAGGTGGAGATGTATAGAACACGAAACATGTATGTAATCAACTCATAGAGTTGACAGCAGGTAGCACTGGTTCCTGGAAGTCTGCTACCGTATTCGTACCTGTACTGACAATTAAATAATATTTCACGAGAACAACTTGGGGCGAAATGTACTTCACATATTCAAGAACAAAGCTAGGGTATCAACGTTCTTCAAAACACAGCGACAGAGCTGCATGAGGGTAAATTCCAAAACCTTCCCTTTTGTTTACATTTTAATTTACTTTCGATTTTCGGTCAACATCATCGGACGGAAAAAGCATAGATATACAACGCCGTCTAAAATCAAATAATGAGAAAGATGGCTTTAATTTTGCATACTATTATCGTATACAGACTGACCATTTGCCATATGCTATACAAGGTATCATGACATCTGTTGAAATTTCTTAGAATAACGATTTTGTTTTTCGATGGAAATTCGTGGTATCGAATGATTTGCGCATGTCCGTCGAACACGGAAACCATCTTCAATACAAAATGCAGACAGTGTTGTTCTTTTCCAAACTACAGTCCTTTCGCTGCATTCGAAAGTGTTTTGAATGCGAAGCATTGTTCTTGGATATGTGAAGCACATTTAGCCACAAGTGTTGTACTCGTGAAATATTATTAAATTATAAGTTCTGGTATGAATCTGGTAGCAGACTTCCAGGAACTAGTAGTGCTTGATGTCAACCCTATGAGATGATTACATATATGTTTCGTGTTCTATACATCCCAACCGTCATTTTGATGTATAATTTGTGTATATTTAATTTGAATTTGAGGAACATCGGAGGTGGGAACTTCAAACTAAACAAAATTCTATTTCCTATATAACACCTTACGGATATTCCACTGGCTAGATAAGTGTGCGAAGGTGGGACTTTTAGGGATGACAGGCAGAGCAAACAACTCATGAGATTTGTGGGCTAATCAATGACGGAAAGAAATGAATTCGTCAGAAAGTTTTGGAAACACCAGGATTCTTTATATTATAACGATAGCTTTTGGCACATTTCAATGGGCGTATACATATACTAAATGCTTGCAGCATGTGTATCATGTTATAGAGCGAGTTCACCGTTCATTGTTCCACGATGTGAAGGCCATCTTCGTGTTGCCGTAGGACAACTCACTACGATATGACCAATTATGATGAAATGATGACGCATGCTTGAAAAAAAAAACAGGCAAAGAAGAGAGTTGAAATTGGATTTATGTCTCCTTAACCCTTTGAACCCAAGTGGTATCTTCCGTATTAGTGCAATAACAGCAACTGGAAGAGTCCATGTTCATTATTTAGGGGTAGACCAATTAATATTTTCAACGTGCAGCCTTAGGGCTGCACGTTGAAAATATTGATTGGTCTACCACACACATGCACTCAGCATCCATCTTATTTAATGAAATTATAACGTATCGTGTTCCTGGCCGGAAAAACGGCCGCTATGGTTCAAAGGCTTAATGTAACATTTAGTTTACTTCAGATGAAATACATAATTGACATTTCGCCGTAATGAGGCATTATTTAGACTTCAGATATATGAAATATAGATGCCTCCCGGATATGACAATTGGAGGACTTCGTTTGAAGTATATCGGAAATTAATGACTGCCTTTCATATTTTTTATTTATTATGAATCCTGTTTATCTATTGCATTGTTCATTGTTTATTGAATTATTTCTACTAGGGTGCCATGAAACGAGAGTTTGCTTTTGTTTAGAATTATAGTGTTGACTTGCAGTCACATACGACAAATTAATAAACCATGAAAAGCTAACCTTACTTGTTTTTGGTTAACATCTGTCATCAAAACATAAACAAGATTCATTTTTAATGTTAAGTCAGAATATCCAATATCGGTATATGAAAATTTATTTTTATTTTAATTTTTTTTTGTATCTCTTTGTCATAGACAGATGGATATTTTAAATCCATCAAATCAATACTAATCCTGTCAAATCAAGATTTGTAAATTTGTAAATACTTTCCACTGGAACTGAATTGAACATGCGATACGCTGAAGGTTCTCAACATGACATACTCACTAAATATGCAGAAGGCCTGGCCTAGTTTTGTTTTTAAAAAAAGCGCACAAAAAGTGTATAATTCCATGAAAACGAAAATGCGCTGACACAGCGTTTTTTTTTTCAAAACTTATACAAGGCTGTGTGTTATAGCTTCTGGAAGATAAGACGGTATCCACACCTTTACGCGGTGTGTACAATGCATCTATCGTGTTATATACAGTAACGTAAACGTGTTTCGCCATTGTTCAACAATGTCAAGTCTGGATGAGTTCTACGGTGGGGCGTCACGAATCGATATGACCAACTTGAACGAAATCGATGAGAATGCGAGCAAGAAACAAGCAACGAAACAAGTTTAAATGGGATTTCATTTAAGATGTCTCCTCAGTGTGATATTAAGCATACTTAAGGTGAAATACATGTTTCATATTTCCCCGCATTAGAGGGGCCGGATGCGATATTTGAAATATATAAGTTTCTTGAATATAACACGAGGAAAACATTATATAGTGGAAATTACTTACCGTCGTCTTTAGTCTCTGCTGTGAGAGCATCTTTGCCTACCGTTTTGTTCATTGAATTGATATGGAGAGGCTGTGAGTACATTCAACTAGGGTAACATGAAAAATTGATCGACGAGGAAGCAGGTTTATATTTCATTAATGTATGTTGTCTCCACGCCACATACCTATGATTGTCAACCATGCTTGATCAACTTTTGTATTGAATGTCAAGTCTGCATAAAAAAGATTTGTTAAACGGTGACATCTGTTTCATGAAGATTTATATTGCTACTTTTTTTAATGTTTGGCGGATATATCGTAATAAATGGTAAAGCAAGTCCGACAGATGGCCAAGAATGTCCTAATACCTGGCCATGTAGGACCTGATAGCTGCCAAGCAAGTCCTAATGGCAGGTCAAGTAAGTCCAAATATCTGGTGAAGTAAGTACTAATAGCTTGTCCAGTAAATCCTAAAAGCTTGACAAGATCTAATAAATGGTGAAGTGAACCATGATAGCTGCCAAGTATTCCAAATAGCTGGTCACGCAAGTCCTAATGACTGGTCACGAAAGTCCTAGTTGTTCGACATGTAAGTCCTAGTGCCAGGTCAAGCAAGTCCTAATGATTGGGCACGTAAGTCCTGAAAATCGTAATGGTTAGTAAAGTATATCTTATTAGCTGGCCAAAAAAGTTCTACTAGCTGACTATGTAACTTGCAACAGATGTTAAATATGTCATAGCAGATGATCAGTTAAGCCCTAAAAGCTGATCAAATAAGTCGTAATTGCTGATAAGGTTAGCCGTGATAGCTGGACAAGTCAGTAGTAATGGTTGGCCAAATAAGCCTTAATAGAAGATTGGACAACTAAATTCTAGTGTCTGGTAAAGGATGTCCTATTAGCTGGTCAAGAAAGTCATAATAGCTGGTCAATTAAGTCCTAATAGCTGACAAGTATGTCATAATAGATGGTCAAGTAAGTCTTAATAGCTAGTCCAGTGAGTCATAATAGCTGGTCAGATAAGTCATAACAGCTTGCCAAGTAACTCCTAATAGCTGTCAAGTGTGTCATAAGAGCTATCAAGTAAGCCCTAATAGATGTCAGGTAACCCCTAATAGCTGTCAAGTAAGCCCTAATAGCTGCCAAGTAAGCCATAATAGCTGCCAAGTATGTCATAATAGCTATCAAGTGAGCCCTAATAGATGTCAAGTAAGCCCTAATAGCTGCCAAGTGTGTCATAAACGCTATCAAGTAAGCCCTAATAGCTGTCAAGTAAGCCCTAATAGATGTCAAGTAAGCCCTAATAGCTGCCAAGTATGCCATAATAACTGTCAAGTATGCCATAATAACCGGTCAGATATATCCTAATAGCTGTCAAGTAAGTGCTAATAGCTATGAGGTATGTTATAATAGCAGGCCAAAATAAGTCCTAATAACTGGTCAAGTATATCATAATAAATGGTCATGTAAGTCCTAAAAACCGGTCAAGTATGTCATAATGGCCGGCCAAGAAAGTCCTAATAACTGGTCAAGCATGTCATAATAGCTGACCAAGTAAATTCTAATAACTGGTCAAGTATGTCATAATAGCTGATCAGGTAAGTCCTAATAGCTGTCAAGTAAGTCCCGATAGCTGGTCCTGATAGATGACGGAAGTGAATCCTAATAGGTCGTCAAGTAAGTTGTGATAGCTGATTAAGTAAGTCCTAATTGCTAACCAAATACGTCCTAATAGCTGGCAAAGTAAGTCCGCTTTGCTGGTCAAGTAATCCTGATAGATGACTAAGTAAGTCATAATAGCTCGCCAAGAAAGTCCTGATAGCTGAACAAGTAAGTCCTAATAGATGGCCTCATAAGTCCTAATAGCTCGCCTAGTAAGTTCTGCTAGCTGATCAAGTACGTCCTAATAGATGACCAAGTAAGTCCTAATAGATGACCAAGTAAGTCCTAATAGCTGGCCAAGTAAGTCCTAATAGCTGGCCAAGTAAGTCCTAATAGCCGGCGTAGTAAGTCCTAATAGCTGGCCAAATAAGTCCTAATAGCTGGCAAAATAAGTCCTAATAGCTGGCCAAGTAGGTCGTAATAGCTGGCCAAGTAAGTCCTAATAGCTGGCCAAATAAGTCCTAATAGTTGGCCAAGTAGGTCGTAATAGCTGACCAAGTAAGTCCTAATAGCTGGCTTGGTAAGTCCTAATAGCTCGCCAAGTAAGTCCTAATAGCCGGCAAATAAGTCCTAATAGCTCACCAAGTAAGTCCTAATAGCTCGCCAAGGAAGTCCTAATAGCCGGCAAATAATTCCTAATTGTTGGCCAAGTAGGTCCTAATAGCCGACCAAGTAAGTCCTAATAGCTCGCCAAGTAAGTTCTGGTAGCTGATCAAGTAATTTCTAATAGATGACCAAGTGAGTCATAACAGCTGGCCAAGTAACTCCTAATAGCTCGCCAAGTAAGTCCTATTAGCTCGCCAAGTAAGTCCCAATAGCTCGCCAAGTAACTCCTAATAGCTCGCCAAGTAAGTCCTAATAGCCTGCAAATAAGTCTCAATAGCTGACCAAATAAGTCCTAATAGCTCGCCAAGTAAGTCCTAATAGCTCGCCAAGTAAGTCCTAATAGCTGCAAATAAGTCTTAATAGCTGACCAAATAAGTCCTAATAGCTCGCCAAGTAAGTCCTAATAGCTCGCCAAGTAAGTCATAATAGCTCGCCAAGGAAGTCCTAATAGCCGGCAAATAATTCCTAATTGCTGGCCAAGTAGGTCCTAATAGCCGACCAAGTAAGTCCTAATAGCTCGCCAAGTAAGTCCTAATAGCTCGCCAAGTAAGTCCTAAAAGTTCTCCAAGTAAGTCCTAATAGCCTGCAAATAAGTCCTAACAGCTCGCCAAGTAAGTCCTGATAGCTCGCCAAGTAAGTCCTAATAGCCGACCAAGTAAGTCCTAATAGCCGGCAAATAATTCCTAATTGCTGGCTAAGTAGGTCCTAATAGCCGACCAAGTAAGTCCTAATAGCTCGCCAAGTAAGTCCTAATAACCGACCAAGTAAGTCCTAATTTCTGCCAAGTATGTTCTGCTAACTGATCAAGTAATTTCTAATAGATGACCAAGTAAGCCATAACAGCTGGCCAAGTAAGTCCTAATAGCCGGCCAAGAAAGTCCTAATAGCTGGCCAAGTAAGTCCTAATAGCTGGCCAAGTAATTCCTAATAGCTCGCCAAGTAAGTCCTAATAACTAGTAAGTTATAGCTTGTAAGTTCTAATATCTCGCCAAGTAAGTCCAGAAAGCTGACCAAGTAAGTCCTAACAGATGACCAAATAAGTCCTAATAGATGACCAATTAAGTCCTAATAGATGACCAATTAAGTCCTGATAGATGACCAAGTAAGTCCTAATAGATGACCAAGTAAGTCCTAATAGACCCCCAATTAAGTCCTAATAAATGACCAATTAAGTCCTAATAGATGACCAATTAAGTCCTAATAGATTACCAAGTAAGTCCTAATAGATCACCAATTAAGTCCTAATAGATGACCAATTAAGTCCTAATAGATGACAAGTAAGTCCTAATAGATGACCAATTAAGTCCTAATAGATGACAAGTAAGTCCTAAGAGATGACCAATTAAGTCCTAATAGATGACAAGTAAGTCCTAATAGATCCCCAAGTAAGTTCTAATAGATCCCCAAGTAAGTCCTAATAGACCCCCAAGTAAGTCCTAATAGATGACCAATTAAGTCCTAATAGATGACCAAGTAAGTTCTAATAGATGACCAATTAAGTCCTAATAGATGACCAAGTAATTCCTAATAGATGACCAATTAAGTCCTAATAGATGACAAATTAAGTCCTAATAGATGCCCAAGTAAGTCCTAATAGACCCCAAGTAAGTCTTAATAGACCCCCAAGTAAGTCCTAATAGATGACCAAGTAAGTCCTAATAGATGACCAAGTAAGTCCTAATAGATGACCAATTAAGACCTAATAGATGACCAAGTAATTCCTAATAGATGACCAATTAAGTCCTAATAGATGACCAATTAAGTCCTAATAGATGCCCAAGTAAGTCCTAATAGACCCCAAGTAAGTCCTAATAGATGACCAAGTAAGTCCTAATAGATGACCAAGTAAGTCCTAATAGATGACCAAGTAAGTCCTAATAGATGACCAAGTAAGTCCTAATAGATGACCAAGTAAGTCCTAGTAGATCCCCAAGTAAGTCCTAATAGATGACCAAGTAAGTCCTAATAGATGACCAAGTAAGTCCTAATAGATGACCAATTAAGTCCTATTAAGTCCTATTAAAAAAAAAAAATTATTCCCAGAACCAGTTCATTTTGAATTAATTTAATTTTAACCAAATTACGAGATTTCACAAGCATATGTTTTTTTTCTTTGTTTTACTTGTAAAGCCTGAGAGCACTTACGTGGATTCATTGGCTCTAAACTGTATTTATTATTATTATTATTATTATTATTAGATGACCAAGTAAGTCCTAATAGATGACCAATTAAGTCCTAATAGATGACCAATTCAGTCCAAATAGATGACCAAGTAAGTCCTAATAGATCCCCAAGTAAGTCTTAATAGATCCCCAAGTAAGTCCTAATAGACGCCCAAGTAAGTCCTAATAGATGACCAAGTAAGTCCTAATAGATGACCAAGTAAGTCCTAATAGATGACCAATTAAATCCTAATAGATGACCAAGTAAGTCCTAATAGACCCCAAGTAAGTCCTAATAGACCCCAAGTAAGTCCTAATAGACCCCAAGTAAGTCCTAATAGATGACCAAGTAAGTCCTAATAGATGACAAAGTAAGTCCTAATAGATGACCAATTAAATCCTAATAGATGACCAAGTAAGTCCTAATAGACCCCAAGTAAGTCCTAATAGACCCCAAGTAAGTCCTAATAGACCCCAAGTAAGTCCTAATAGATGACCAAGTAAGTCCTAATAGATGACAAAGTAAGTCCTAATAGATGACCAATTAAGTCCTAATAGATGACCAATTAAGTCCTAATAGACCCCCAAGTAAGTCTTAATAGCTGGCCAAGAAAGTGGTTGTGGCTGATCAAGTAAGTCATAACAGTTGGCGATGTAAGTCATAATATCCCGCCAGGTAAGTGTTGATAGCTGGTCAAGTAAGTCATAATAGATCCCCAAGTAAATCCTAATAGATGACCAAGTAAGTCCTAATAGCTGGCCAAGTAAGTGCTTGTGGCTGATCAAGTAAGTCATAACAGTTGGCGATGTAAGTCATTATATTTCGCCAGGTAAGTGTTGATAGTTGGTCAAGAAGTCCTGATAGCTGACCAAATAACCGTGGTAGCTGTCCATATAAGTCCTAAGATCTGGTTATGTGAGTCCTTATAGCTGGTTGAGTAAGCAAACTTGCTCCCTAAGTTAGTCCTGACAGCTGCTCAATATGTCCTAACAGTTGGCCAAGTATGTCCGAATAGCTGACCAAGTAAGTCCTAATAGCTGGCCAAGTAAGTCCTAATAGTTTGCCAATTATTCCCTAATAGCTGGCCAAGTAAGTCTTGAAGCTTACCAAGTAAGTCATAATAGCTGGCCAAGTAACTCCTAATAGCTCGCCAAGAAAGTCCTAATAGCCGACCAAGTAAATCCTAATAGCCGTCCAAGCAAGTTCTAATAGCTCGCTAAGTAAGTTTTGATAGCGGACCAAGTCAGTCCTACTAGCTGAACAAGTAAGTCCTAACAGCTGAACGAGTAAGTCCTAATAGTTGGGCAATTATGTCCTAATAGCTGGACAAGTAAGTCCTGATAGATGGGCAATTATGTCATAATAACTCGCCAAGTAAGTCCTGATAGCTTACCAAGTAAGTCATAATAGCTGGCCAAGTAACTCCTAATTGCTCGCCAAGTAAGTCCTAATACCTCGCCAAGTAAGTCCTGATAGCCTACCAAGTAAGTCATAATAGCTGACCAAGTAACTCCTAATAGCTCGCCAAGTAACTCCTGATAGCTGATCAATTAAGTCCTAATAGCTGACCAAGTAAGTCCTAATAGCTGGCCAAGTAAGTCCTAATAGCTGGCCAAGTAAGTCCTAATAGCTGGCCAAGTAAGTCATAATAGCTGATCAAGTAAGTCCTAATAGCCAACCAAGTAAGTCCTAATAGCTGGCCAAGTAAGTCCTAATAGCTGGTCAAGTAAGTCCTAATAGCTGATCAAGTAAGTCCTAATAGCCAACCAAGTAAGTCCTAATAGCTGGCCAAGTAAGTCCTAATAGCTGGCCAAGTAAGTCCTAATAGCTGGCCAAGTAAGTCCTAATAGCTGATCAAGTAAGTCCTAATAGCCAACCAAGTAAGTCCTAATAGCTGGCCAAGTAAGTCATAATAGCTGATCAAGTAAGTCCTAATAGCCAACCAAGTAAGTCCTAATAGCTGGCCAAGTAAGTCCTAATAGCTGGCCAAGTAAGTCCTAATAGCTGATCAAGTAAGTCCTAATAGCCAACCAAGTAAGTCCTAATAGCTGGCCAAGTAAGTCCTAATAGCTGGCCAAGTAAGTCCTAATAGCTGGCCAAGTAAGTCCTAATAGCTGGCCAAGT
Organism: Pictodentalium vernedei; assembly: GCA_031216915.1. Classification (NCBI taxonomy): domain Eukaryota; kingdom Metazoa; phylum Mollusca; class Scaphopoda; order Dentaliida; family Dentaliidae; genus Pictodentalium; species Pictodentalium vernedei. The sequence goes on along the minus strand of CM062288.1, from coordinate 339,816,489 downwards.
AAGTCCTAATAGCTGGCCAAGGGAGTCCTAATAGCTGGCCAAGTAAGTCATAATAGCTGATCAAGTAAGTCCTAATAGCCAACCAAGTAAGTCCTAATAGCTGGCCAAGTAAGTCCTAATAGCTGGCCAAGTAAGTCCTAATAGCTGATCAAGTAAGTCCTAATAGCCAACCAAGTAAGTCCTAATAGCTGATCAAGTAAGTCCTAATAGCCAACCAAGTAAGTCCTAATAGCTGATCAAGTAAGTCCTAATAGCCAACCAAGTAAGTCCTAATAGCTGGCCAAGTAAGTCATAATAGCTGATCAAGTAAGTCCTAATAGCCAACCAAGTAAGTCCTAATAGCTGGCCAAGTAAGTCCTAATAGCTGGCCAAGTAAGTCCTAATAGCTGATCAAGTAAGTCCTAATAGCCAACCAAGTAAGTCCTAATAGCTGGCCAAGTAAGTCCTAATAGCTGGCCAAGTAAGTCCTAATAGCTGGCCAAGTAAGTCCTAATAGCTGGCCAAGTAAGTCCTAATAGCTGATCAAGTAAGTCCTAATAGCCAACCAAGTAAGTCCTAATAGCTGATCAAGTAAGTCCTAATAGCCAACCAAGTAAGTCCTAATAGCTGGCCAAGTAAGTCCTAATAGCTGGCCAAGTAAGTCCTAATAGCTGGCCAAGTAAGTCCTAATAGCTGATCAAGTAAGTCCTAATAGCCAACCAAGTAAGTCCTAATAGCTGATCAAGTAAGTCCTAATAGCCAACCAAGTAAGTCCTAATAGCTGGCCAAGTAAGTCATAATAGCTGATCAAGTAAGTCCTAATAGCCAACCAAGTAAGTCCTAATAGCCAACCAAGTAAGTCCTAATAGCTGGCCAAGTAAGTCCTAATAGCTGGCCAAGTAAGTCCTAATAGCTGATCAAGTAAGTCCTAATAGCCAACCAAGTAAGTCCTAATAGCTGATCAAGTAAGTCCTAATAGCCAACCAAGTAAGTCCTAATAGCTGGCCAAGTAAGTCCTAATAGCTGGCCAAGTAAGTCCTAATAGCTGATCAAGTAAGTCCTAATAGCCAACCAAGTAAGTCCTAATAGCTGGCCAAGTAAGTCCTAATAGCTGGCCAAGTAAGTCCTAATAGCTGGCCAAGTAAGTCCTAATAGCTGGCCAAGTAAGTCCTAATAGCTGGCCAAGGGAGTCCTAATAGCTGGCCAAGTAAGTCATAATAGCTGATCAAGTAAGTCCTAATAGCCAACCAAGTAAGTCCTAATAGCTGGCCAAGTAAGTCCTAATAGCTGGCCAAGTAAGTCCTAATAGCTGATCAAGTAAGTCCTAATAGCCAACCAAGTAAGTCCTAATAGCTGGCCAAGTAAGTCCTAATAGCTGGCCAAGTAAGTCCTAATAGCTGGCCAACTAAGTCCTAATAGCTGGCCAAGTAAGTCCTAATAGCTGATCAAGTAAGTCCTAATAGCCAACCAAGTAAGTCCTAATAGCTGGCCAAGTAAGTCCTAATAGCTGGCCAAGTAAGTCCTAATAGCTGGCCAAGTAAGTCCTAATAGCTAGCCAAGGGAGTCCTAATAGCTGGCCAAGTAAGTCATAATAGCTGATCAAGTAAGTCCTAATAGCCAACCAAGTAAGTCCTAATAGCTGGCCAAGTAAGTCCTAATAGCTGGCCAAGTAAGTCCTAATAGCTGATCAAGTAAGTCCTAATAGCCAACCAAGTAAGTCCTAATAGCTGGCCAAGTAAGTCCTAATAGCTGGCCAAGTAAGTCCTAATAGCTGGCCAACTAAGTCCTAATAGCTGGCCAAGTAAGTCCTAATAGCTGATCAAGTAAGTCCTAATAGCCAACCAAGTAAGTCCTAATAGCTGGCCAAGTAAGTCCTAATAGCTGGCCAAGTAAGTCCTAATAGCTGGCCAAGTAAGTCCTAATAGCTAGCCAAGGGAGTCCTAATAGCTGGCCAAGTAAGTCATAATAGCTGATCAAGTAAGTCCTAATAGCCAACCAAGTAAGTCCTAATAGCTGGCCAAGGGAGTCCTAATAGCTGGCCAAGTAAGTCATAATAGCTGATCAAGTAAGTCCTAATAGCCAACCAAGTAAGTCCTAATAGCTGGCCAAGTAAGTCCTAATAGCTGGCCAAGTAAGTCCTAATAGCTGATCAAGTAAGTCCTAATAGCCAACCAAGTAAGTCCTAATAGCTGGCCAAGTAAGTCCTAATAGCTGGCCAAGTAAGTCCTAATAGCTGGCCAAGTAAGTCCTAATAGCTGGCCAAGTAAGTCCTAATAGCTAGCCAAGGGAGTCCTAATAGCTGGCCAAGTAAGTCATAATAGCTGATCAAGTAAGTCCTAATAGCCAACCAAGTAAGTCCTAATAGCTTACCAAGTAAATCCTAATAGCTGGCCATGTAAGTCCTAAAAGCTCGTCAAGTATGTCCTGGTAGCTTATCAAGTAAATCCTAATAGCGATTAAGTAAGTCCTAATAGCTCATCAAGTAAGTCTTGATAGCTGTTCAAGTAAGTCATGAGAGCTGGTGAAGTGCATCCTAATAGCACGCCAAGCAAATCCTGATAGGTGGCCAAGTAAGTCAAAATAGTTGGTCATGATTGTCCTGATAGATGATTAAGTCATAACAGCCGGGTATGAAGTCCTAAAAGCTGTCCAAATAAGACCCGTTTCTGTGTACCCACTCTGTTTGTAGATAAAGCATGGTGACGATCATATCGCTATGTACACAATACTTGCCGAGAGACTATCAGCTGTTCGACTCTTAAAGCCTAATCAGAAACCGGGTACATTATGTCCCAGTGTTATACAGCTTCGAACAAAAGTGCCCTGGCACTAAAAGACACACACTTCCTTCTATTAACACAGAATTGCTCTCAATATTCCATACTTATTTAATTAGATGTAAAGATATTATCAATGTATTTATCTGTTTTCGGATATACAAGTCGAGTCTGAGGATAAGTGGTTGCAACATTGGTGTTTTAACTTAAGAACTGGCAGATGCATTCCACGGATCACCCAAGTTAATTATTTGTTCTTTATCAATTTCTGAGTGTTGAATCCCCGAGTAAAAATTGTCCAGGTTTAAGGTGTGGCCCCACACTGAAACCGTATTAATACCATCCATAGTCCCTGGGTTCAAAAACCTTTGCTATTCGTTTCTAATAACCCTTTACCGAATGAATCTGTGGAGTCTTCTAGAGCTTAACATACTATAGTCATTCCATTTTCCTAAAATGTCCTTGAAAACTCGAGAAGGTGGCGAAGCAGGATAAGGGCACAGGGAGTGTAACTTCACATCACATTTATTTTTCACAGTCTCGCTATACTCTCAAGTCTCTTCTTGTACATCTTGCAATTTTCGGGATTAATATGACTGAACTAGACTGAATAGACCAAACCATAGACGCGGACCATGACATTTAACGCAGTCTTGTAATGTGTTGAACTGCACAGTTGGATACATGGGTGCATCATTGGAATTAAAATGTGCCATGTATTCAAATACTTCATTAAATCACATAATGAGCAAATCAGTTTGGAGAAATAAACTATTGTTTCTTGCACACTAACTGCGGGGACATGAGACAACCCATGTGTGTATCAAGGGGGACATTGTGCTGAATTACACCGGTCTGGACACAGCAGATGTTGAGTGGTCCTTGCGTGACATCTGGGGACAACCCATGTGTGGATCAATGGGTACCATTGTTCTGAACAACACAGGTTGGGGTACATAATATTACGTTTTGCTGTTAATGTTGTGCTACATCTGGGGACAAACTGTTCGGTGTATCAATGGGTTCGGAACATTGTTCTGAACTAAACATGGGGTTGTAGATGATGATCTGGTTGTTACGTTTCATTGTGGGTAGTTGCTCTGGATATCAATAGGAGACTGCTGTTTCGAACTGAATAATCTACAGTGAGATTGTGTTCAACAATCCGGTATTGATTTAATGACGAGCATTCAACGTCACTTTCTGGATTGATGGTTATATCGTGGACACAACACAAGTATAAATTCATGTTTAGTTAACGATTGTGCCTATATACTGTGAACTGCAGCAGACTCAAACCCCAGACATTAGTTCCTGTTTTATAGAATTAAACTTGTTTACTGCAGAAACCAAGCCCTGAACCACTCCTATGGTTTCAATGAGAAAGAGTTGTAACTGCCGTTAGAAGTAGTAAAGCAAGACGTCACCTTGTTCAGATGAATATTTTTTAACCGCATTGTGCAAATGAATCCAACAAATAAATGAATGCGATGCATTTGCCTAAAATGCCTGCTCCTTCATGGGTAGGGCATGTCTTAACAAAGGGACGTCGTGGATATCACCGACTGGAGTTGTTTAAGCCTGATTTGACCTGATTAGTAAGAGCGGCAGTGGATAGAGATATATTAGAAGTTGGAGTCATTTGGAGGCGGCACCCATGAATTAATGAAGCAATTGCACTATCGAGGTGATGCGTAACACATGTCTGGGTTATGATTAAAAAAATAACCACCGGCACCCATCAAACAAGTTCAGAATGAAATATGTCTCAATTAATAGCCCGACTCCATTTCTGGCCTTCAGTTTATAATACACTTGCATTTATTGAAACTTACTGGTCATTTTCACTTCATTGATAAGCGATTGACGGTTAACGAAAAAGTGTTGAAATACTCAAAAGTGAACTTTGTGTTAGAGTCAAGAATCTTAACAATAGGTATATATTGTAATTATGTTAGGTTGGAACTGGTCCAGGAGTGCGGCCAGTTTTTAATAACATATGATGGACCTAGATCAATCTTCATCAGTTCGTAAATATCATTCTAAATAATCAGTTGTCTGTTGCATTCCCCGGGTGATCTAGATAAATTTATCACCAGAATGGTGCTTAAATGTGGAAAGCCTATTCTCGCTTAGCACGCCTGAGTTCTTTACATCACCAATTACCCCAATCGCTAAGCAAGTCATCTGAGGTTCTTGAACCCACCGCAGCCATTTTACAAATGCCGTCCCGGTTATATATCAGGTTGGCTCTGTGTTCTTACTTTACACTTACAAGTGCAGGTGGACAAACATGACACCAATCTACATTGCACGAGTCTGAAGCAAAGACGGTCCCATTGACGCAAACAGACTACTGCTTTCAGTGCTGTGGTGAGCAAATCAGCCATTCGATTTGTACCATTCTACCACAAAGCCGGAAATGCCAGTGTCATTGAGTTGAACGCTGGCTTTCTTTTGCCAATAAAAATCATATCTGCAGTAATTTTGTGACTTGTTCCAAATACACATTAACCTTTAAATGTCTATTTCAGGTCTTTGCGATCTTGGAGCATGTGTCCTCAACTTGCCACCATCAGGTGGTCCTTCTTACATTAGACAAATCCTTTGAGCAGTGATTTCTTGTCAAGTCTAATCCCTTATCAATGCACCCATATGGAAAATAACGCGTTTAACCCTTTACCCAAGGTAGACGATATCAAAATTTATTATTTTAAATATCATTTTTTCCATTTTTTCATAAAATTTCAACAAAACCATATCATGTGACCCCTCGTTGGAACGAGCTCGATGAGCTCGTTCCAACGAGGGGTCACATGATATGGTGTTGTTGAATTTGTTTGAAAAAATAATATTTTTGTAACTGCTGAATTTACATATTACGCGAGCGGATGCGGCCGTTTCGTTGGGTAAAGGGTTAACTCGTTCATATGTGGTCTCATAAGGTTTGTTTCTGCCGAGAAAAGTGTGAGGACGTAATAACAGTTATTTATTCCCAATTCCTTATTCGACATTCGTTATCAACCGATACTATCGGTTGATAACGGATGTCGAAAAAGGAACTGGAATTAAGTAATTGTTCTCACGTTCCCGAAAAGTGTACATTTCTTGCCATGTAAGGATTGTTTTGTCGCCACCTGTTCGCGTTGGGTAAATAATTAAATAATTGATGATTTGCCACTACTAATTTAGCATAATTCCATATCAAGTCGTAGAGAAAATTCCTAATAATGCATTATCACTCTTCAGTAATGAATTCCAATGACATCCAAATTTGTTTACTTGACATCTATTTTAGACCTCATTACCTTCAATGTGAGAAGTCGATGAACCATATGTTGTTGTCAAAGCTCAATGAAAATCGTTAAGCAATTGTAAGGTAATGTTTGTTATCTTTAATTATAGACCAACCGAAAATATTAAAACTGTAAAAACGAAATAACTTCCGATTCGGGCAGGGAGGGGGGGGGGGGGATGGTGGAAACATGAGTGAACGCAGGTGGAAACTTTTATTTTGCAGGTTTGTTAACCCATCTATCCTTTCCTGTGTCAGAGCAAAGCCAGCCTAAATATAGGGGCAAGGGGCCTCATATATAAAGATAGTGTAAGTTCAAAAGATATTCCGCATCAAGGCGAAAACCCTACGCGAATTTCACTTCTCTGTGAAGCTGGTCATGGAAAAAACACACGTGGTGTATATCCAGCTTCAGCGCAGGGACCCAGGGGAGAAACGGTATGTTAGATAAGGTCTAACCTCATTTAATTTATACAGTAGTCGCGAGTCTTACGAGACGTAATCGGTTGGTGGCAGGATATCGTCACGGGCAATTGAGAAACGAGATTCTAAAAGATAGAAATGTCTGTCGTGTCGTCACCTGATAGCAATGTGTGGCAGGAACGAATCGGTTTTCACGACAAGTGAAATCACCGTTAAGTCACACGCGAGATGACTTATATTGATTCTGCCTCGATATACGTCATCTCCCACCGTTTTGACAGATGGACAGATGAGCGTCTGTCCACCTGACAGTTAGGGTAAAAGGTATATATACCTTGAAGAGCAGAGCATTAGACACACACTTGGGGTCACACACACGTTGGTGAAGTCCAGAGCAGGCGGACTCTGTTTCCTGGCATAGGGGTACCGTCGATCACAGGACCCCGAAACGGCTGGAATAGCCAGACAGGACATTCCACGATTGATTTAGCTTAAGGTTGATAGGCGGCTACAGTGCCAAATTCGTTGAGAAGGAAAACCCAAGGTGAAACGTTAAAGTTTAGATTGTCGAGTAGCAGGTATCAGCCTGCAATAGTCAGAAGTGTAGGTTAATTGTATTGTGCGTATTAACCCTTTGAAGCGTCAGACTGATTGCGATGTGAGTAGTTTGTTTTGCTGTCGAAGCATCGTAATACCGACTGGAGATCGGTGTGAGTGACAATTTCGCCCTAGCACAAAAAGGGGCATTTGTGAATCGTGAATTCAACCAGGAACAGTGAACATTTCAATAGGACTTTCACGGAGGACTTTCAAAAGGCACATAAGGTATGAGTAGACAATATCTGACCCAAATCAGAAGTACGGTGGCTTTATAGATGACAAACATTGCTGGTCGGAACCCTCCGACAGCCAGAGGTACAGTTACGCGCAGACGTTGACATTTGAGCCTAAGCGGGTGAAGCTCTTATGGCGAGCTCACGGTAATAACATTTCAGATTTGTGAAGCTTTTATGGCGAGCTCACGGCAGTAACATTTCCAGTGTGTAGACTATAGTGCCAGTACAGGGCTATAGAATGACTATATGATTATTGAGAATTGTTTAACCCTAGCAACCCATTTTCTGTGAAAAGAATCGAATTGTTGATTGTTGAAATATTGAAACGGCTTTATTGTTATGTGTAAATAAAAGAATCGTTGTTACTGTAAATCATTCTTTCCATTACGCAGCCTGAAGTGATTAGGAATCACACCTAACGGAAATCGAACCTAAGGCCAATTTGGCAGAGGAGAAATCACAGCGCCGGTCGAACTCAGCTCCCAGCACCGAGTTCGCGGCACCAGGATTTCGACTCTCCACGTCGGTCTAATTTTCCCGCAATTTCATCAGCGAGACTAAATAACCCCACGTCAGCCCAGGCCTTAAGGGGGCTCAGGTGTACTGACATGATTGGCGAGCGCTAACCAGGATATTTCTAAAAGGTAAAAAAATGGCTATATGGAAATTTTGTTTTATTTTAACGGCGGTTCTGTGTATGTTTTGACGCGTTCGGTCAGCTGATGCAGTTCAAGGGTTTAATATCGCAATACAGTAGTCCCCAAGAAGATACTTAGTAGCCACAAAAACTGCGGTAGGTTTCAGAATATTTGGGGCGTTTAATTACGTTAAATTACACAGGTAAATTAGGATTAATTGCCATATTTTTTTTCTTTCTTTCTTTTCCTTCTTCATTCTTTCTGACGAGTGTTGAAGATAGAAAGAAAAAATCAAAATGGATGTTGTTACACCCCTCGCCCAACTGGTATCATTAACAAGGAAATAGGCCTTGAGGGGGCCGAACTTCATAAGTTCGTTAAAGATGAGCAGAAACGTGAGGCTAAGGAGATTGCCTTACGTAATGACGCAAGGGAGAGAGAAGCCCAATTAGAACGAGAGCGTGAGAAAGACGCAAGAGAGGCGAAAGAGAGAGAGAGAGATTCGATTAGCAAATGAGGCGAGAGAGAGAGAGAAGCCCAATTAGAACGAGAGCGTGAGAAAGACGCAAGAGAGGCGAGGGAGAGAAAAGCCCAATTAGATAGGGAGGCAAAAGAGAGAGAGATTCAATTTGATAGGGAGGCAAAAGAGAGAGAGAGATTCAATTAGCAAATGAGGCGAGAGAGAGGGAAGCCCAATTAGTAAGGGAGGCAAGGGAGGCAGAACGAGAGCTCGAACAACAGAGGCACGAGAGAAAATTAGAGCTCCTCAGAGCAAGGGCCGATGTGGAGAATGAAAGTCGGCGCTCAGGGGACGGGAGTGCAGGGGTAGCAGTTCATGCCCCACGCTCCCACCTCGCTCATTTTAATGAAAACACGGATGACTTGGACTCGTACTTGGAGAGGTTCGAGCGTTTTGCCTCTAGTCAAATGTGGCCAAAAGACACATGGGCTATGTGCTTAAGCCCTTTGTTGTCAGGTAAAACCCTCGAGGCTTATACCAGTATGCCTCCTGCACTTCTTAACGACTACAGTGAGCTGAAGAATGCCATCCTTCGGAGATACCAGCTCACTGAAGAAGGATTCCGGACCAAGTTCCGAGAAATTAAGCAGGAGAAGGGAGAAACAGTACCTCAGTATTTTGCCCGAGCTAAGCGGTACTTTGACCGCTGGACTGATCTCGCAGAAGTGAATGAGTCATATGGAGCCCTGCGAGATCTATTTCTCCGGGAGCAGTTTTTAACTACATGCTCCAAGGAGTTGGGCCTGTTCATCAAGGAAAGGGGGCCGCCCACCTATGATGAGATGGCAACTGTGGCAGAACGCTACATCGAGGCCCACGGTGAGAGTGTAAACGCACCCAAATCGGCTAGTGGTGGGGCAAACGGGTTGGCAATGGCACCCGTAAGGCAACACCACCCCAACCCACCTGCGTCGCAGACCAGCCGAAAGGGGAGCACTCTCAAGGACACCACTTGTTTTATCTGCAACAAGCGGGTCATATTGCCAGGGACGGCTGGCAGAAGCAGGTTAGGACCACTGAGAACATTAGACCTCAGCTGGGGCCGGGAACGCAGCACCAAGGGGTTGGAAGCAAGGTGACCGCGTAGATCCAGGGCCCAGTAGATAGACGGCAGCGTTCTGTCAAACTATCGGTCCAGAGCACAGTCCCCTCCGGGAATGTATACAAGAGGGAGAATTAAGGCTGGAAGGCGGAGAGGTTGTCCCGATAATAAGTGGCATGTGTGAGAGGCTCACAACTTCGCAGGAGAAGGTTAATATGCCAGTGTACCCAGGACATGTGGGACAAAGGGAGGTCCGTCTGCTCCGGGATTCTGGGTGCTCCTCTGCAGCGGTTAGAAGGCAACTCTTTGACGACAAGCAATTGTTGGGTCGTGACCATTTGTGTATTTTGATAGATGGAACCGTTGGAAGGTTCCCCATCGCGAGGATAACTGTGGATACCCCATTTTATTGTGGCGAAGTGGAAGCCATGTGCATTGAATCACCTGTGTATGACCTGGTCATAGATAATATCCCAGGGGTGAGGGCAAGCCCTGATGAGTTATGATCCATGGGTAGGGGGCCAAGTGAGGGCCCAACGAGGGCAAAGGAAGTTCAAGTCGGTGGGCAAGGACCCCCGGCGGTTGCACTCGGTAACGTACCGAGTATGGAAGGGTAGGTTCCCAGGGGGAACCAATCTGATGGTCCAGGGGATGGCCCCTACACGACGAAATGTCGGAAGGTTTCAGGAGGGACGACTCCTGTCCAATTAGGGAGAAGGGGCCGCAGGCGGTCCAGGCGAAATGCCAAACAGCGAGGGAACCCAATGGGGTCATTGGGGAAAGTCCCTGAAGCAAATTTATGTGGGGAAGTTGAGCGCCCCAAGAAGTCGGTGTCACTCGTGTGGAGAGGGGAGGCCAGACCCACGCAAATGGCTGGGCAAACTTCCCCAGATTTGAGAGGGCACGGGTCAACAGAAGTTGAGGGTGTTAAAGTGGATGGGAACGCTAAGATGGGCGCCCAGGGGGCCGAGGAAAGGGTCCACAAATCAAAGGAGAAGCATCCTAGGTGGCGGAGACGCAGTGAGTGCCGGGGGCGCACAGCGCCCAAGGTGCGCACGAAATCGTCGCAATGGACCGGGGGGTCGACGGAACAAGGGCCAAGGACAACCAGTGTCGTTCGAACGAAGGTAATCGCCGGGACGAGTGAGCCTGGGGGATATAGCGCCAAGGGAAGCTCTTGGGAATGCGATAATGACAGGGTATGGGGACCCTGGTGAAATACCCGTAGAAATAACGGGGCGAGAAGTAGGGGTGTGTAGAGGGTTACCCAAGGGGATACTGGGAACCGGGCCCCTACCAATGGTCGGTGGTTATAAAGAAGCAATAGTTGGGTGGCTGTGGGCCTGGTGTCTGGGACGGGGGCTCCAGTCGCAAATATGTTTGGTTGATGAGGTGATGAGTTTTTTAAACCCGGAGTTAAGGCCCGGAAGAAACCTTGTCGATAATTTTTTTATTATTATTATTATTATTATTATTATTGCTCTGACTGCTGACTAGAGTTGGTTGTAAGTGCGAATGTGAGATACACTGCCCCGTCCGTCGCGAGTGTGCGTGGACGGGAAGCCTGTGTGTCGAGTTTTGTAAGTGTGGGATGCACAAACCCGGTGTTGAGGCCCCGGAAAACTGTTTGCTTTTATTGACGAGAGTTTGTTGTGAGTGTGAGGCACACTAGCCCCGTCTGTCGCAAGGGCGCGGTCGGGAAATCTGTGTGTTGAATGTGTGAGTGTGTGAGGCACAATTTTAATCCCCTGGTTGAGCTTTGCGAGGGTGAGGCTCAACATAATGCAGGGGTCGTTTGCCCTTTCACAAGACATAGGGGAATGGGAGGTGAAGTTACACTCCGTTGGAATTAACCCATCTGACGCAAAGTCGCGGACGGTGTTACTCGTCTGAGTGAGTGCCAAGTGAACTGTTTGCAAAATGGGCGAATGTGTATAAAAATGTGTATGTTTAGGTGTAAATATATAGTATTAGAGAGAGAGAGAGAGAGAGTGCTGCAAATCTAAGGATAAGGCTACTCTCCATATGTAAACCCGCAAGACGGGAGCATGTGGTGGCGTGTGTGTCGTGGGAATCGACATGGCCGACGCATGAGCGTGGTCATGAGCCCCACGACCACTAGGGTACAGTTTTATATTCTTGAACATGATGGGTAGATTGTTAAAAGGTGTGAGAGGCGAGCGTGCGTGGCTTTGCTCCTTGTGTTTTAAGAGATACAGATGGTGTTTCTCTCGGGAAGGGAGTTGTCAGAGCAAAGCCAGCCTAAATACAGACGCAAGGGGCCTCATATATAAAGATAGTGTAAGTTCAAAAGATATTCCGCATCAAGGCGAAAACCCTACGCGAATTTCACTTCTCTGTGAAGCTGGACATGGAAAAAACACACGTGGTGTATATCCAGCTTCAGCGCAGGGACCCAGGGGAGAAACGGTATGTTAGATGAGGTCTAACCTCATTTAATTTATACAGTAGTCGCGAGTCTTACGAGACGTAATCGGTTGGTAGCAGGATATCGTCACGGGCAATTGAGAAACGAGATTCTAAAAGATAGAAATGTCTGTCGTGTCGTCACCTGATAGCAATGTGTGGCAGGAACGAATCGGTTTTCTCGACAAGTTAAATCACCGTTAAGTCACGCGCGAGATGTCTTGTATTGATTCTGCCTCGATATACGCCATCTCCCACCGTTTTGACAGATGGACAGATGAGCGTCTGTCCACCTGACAGTTTAGGGTAAAAGGTATATATACCTTGAAGAGCAGAACATTAGACACACACTTGGGGTCACACACACGTTGGTGAAGTCCAGGGCAGGCGGACTCTGTTTCCTGGCATAGGGGTACCTTCGATCACAGGAGCCTGAAACGGCTGGAATCGCCAGACAGGGCATTCCACGATTGATTTAGCTTAAGGTTGATAGACGGCTACAGTGCCAAATTCGTTGAGAAGGAAAACCCAAGGTGAAACGTTAAAGTTTAGATTGTCGAGTAGCAGGTATCAGCCTGCAATAGTCAGAAGTGTAGGTTAACTGTATTGTGCGTATTAACCCTTTGAAGCGTCAGACTGATTGCGATGTGAGTAGTTTGTTTTGCTGTCGAAGCATCGTAATAGCGACTGGAGATCGGTGTGAGTGACAATTTCGCCCTAGCAGAAAAAGGGGCATTTGTGAATCGTGAATTCAACCAGGAACAGCGAACATTTCAATAGGACTTTTACGGAGGACTTTCAAAAGGCACATAAGGTATGAATAGACAATATCTGACCCAAATCAGAAGTACGGTGGCTTTATAGATGACAAACATTGCTGGTCGGAACCCTCCGACAGCCAGAGGTGCAGTTACGCGCAGACGTTGACATTTGAGCCTAAGCGGGTGAAGCTCTTATGGCGAGCACAGGGTAATAACATTTCAGATTTGTGAAGCTCTTATGGCGAGCTCACGGCAGTAACATTTCCAGTGTGTAGACTATAGTGCCAGTACAGGGCTATAGAATGACTATATGATTATTGAGAATTGTTTAACCCTAGCAACCCATTTTCTGTGAAAAGAATCGAATTGTTGATTGTTGAAATATTGAAACGGCTTTATTTTTATGTGTAAATAAAAGAATCGTTGTTACTTTAAATCATTCTTTCCATTACGCAGCCTGAAGTGATTGGGAATCACACCTAACGGAAATCGAACCTATCTTAGGCCAATTTGGCAGAGGAGAAATCACAGCGCCGGTCGAACTCAGCTCCCAGCGCCGAGTTCGCGGCACTAGGATTCCGACTCTCCACGTCGGTCTAATTTTCCCGCAATTTCATCAGCGAGACTAAATAACCCCACGTCAGCCCAGGCCTTACGGGGCCTCAGGTGTCCTGACATTCTGCACATTTTGCCATAAAGTTTTCGCAGTTAATAGAGACTGTCATTACATTCATGTTATCTTTAAGGTGGCCAAAATGGCTGCAAACGGAAAGAATGGCTTATTGACAAAAGAAAGACAACACAATATTTCAAATATGCAGTATTTTAATGGCGCTAATTGCACATATCTGTCACTAATGTTTTTGATGGATGAAAATTCTCTCGACACGAATGATGCTGGAACGGTCAATTCTGAAACAATCTTGGTAATTACTGATAACAAAAATGTAACCTGTGATCTCCTTAACACAATACCGGTATCTGACATCGCTAGCGAGTGTATCCACCATGTGCCTGGATGACAGCCTGGACCCTCCTCCTAATGCTACCAGTGAACCTTCTGATACGGTCCAGAGGCAACTGCTGTCACTCCTCATGCAATACAACTTCCAAATCGACTATATTATGTACAGGCGAACCGCTTGCTTGCATACAACGCCCAAAAAGGTTCAAGATACTTTGGAAGGGATTCAAATCGAGGCTTATTGCAGGCCAGGGTAGTGTTGTAATAATCTGAGTGTGTGAAGGAATACTCTCACAACATGGGCACGAGATTCCATGCTATCGTGCCATACACCCATCCACACGTAGACTTTGATGATGATAGGACAGAACTGGACGCTTGATGATTCTTCTGGACCTCATACACAGTGCTTTGAGACGGATTCGGACCGTTCGCTTGAATAAACGCCTGTTGGTGGGGGCAAAGCCGTTTCAAAACCCCACGTGAAGCAAGACGTTCACGCCTCAAGAGGTGTGCCAGACTCCGATCTTCTCGGGGAAAGGTATTTCGGGGTTATCCAGGCCTTGGTCGGTCCTTAACATTTTTGATTTGTTGATTTGTTCGGACAGGTCTGCTGATGACAGAATACCTATAGCCGGGTAGACTTCCAATAGCTTTAGGCGACATGCCTGTTGCATGCATGCAAACAATTTGCCATCTTAGTGCCTCTGATAGTCTCCTCCTTGCCATGTCAACATTTACTGATAAAAGAAGTAATAAATGTTCTTGTTTTATACACATATATTGCATGTTGATGATTGTGTTTTTCTGACATCCACGCGTAACATGCTTCGCGTGGACGAAGGAATGTGTGTGGGGTACGTTATCAACCAGAAACATAATGTTTTACGAGATGAAATGTGCTGTAGACATAGCAATCATTAAAGCATAATAATCAGTAACAGCAACTTCACTGACATGAAACATTTCAGGTGATACTTAATTAAGTTCCAGGTGTATATAAAACTTCAGCACTTGAACACAACCTTGAAGAGCGGAATACACACATGAAAAACTAGTATGCTTTAACCATAGTACACGTGATGATTAAGGAATACCCAGGGGGTTGCCTTGTTTACGTGATAATTTTTGTCCCGCTAAAGCTTTGTTGAAAACATTTCTGTACAAGTTACTGCGAGTTCATTTAGTGGGCCCGGGTATAATAAATAGGTTCGCACCTGGGAGTCAGGTTGTTAATGTACATCAGTGATGACCTGGCTGTTCACATTAGACATTTCATCGGCTGAGAATCATAATGCTCTAATTACTATTTTCATCTTTCGAGAAAATCAAGTTTAAAGTTTTGCACACTGAGTTCTATCCCATGTTATAGTTGTCATGTCATTTGATCTCATCTGACCTTAATGTTTAAATCTTCCCCCTTGACAAAATGAAATTCTGTCTGTGATATTTTAGTATTCTAGTTGTATGGACGTTTCTCGGTGGACTATGATGAGTTGTTTTCACGCAGAACGGCGAGAAGAGAAGTTAATTCGGGACTCCTTTCTTTGATTTATCATCGTCTGGACGTCATTTTGGGATCTTTGAAGATCTACTTAACCAAGTACGTTGGGCCACGATCGAAGCTTTCAAAGCCATCAAGATTAGCAACCTTGATTTTCAGCAGAGCAGCATACTTGGGTAAGTTATTGTAGATTTGCATTATATTTAGTATAGCAATGACATTTCATAGTTATGAGTATGTGTTTTATTGTTATAATTATAGCAATTACTAAAATATCATATTTCAAAAAGTAAAATGTGTTCCAAATTAAATTATTAAACTAAAAATCCACTTTTTTCGTTTGCATTTTTTATGGCTGATAGGAATGCACGAGAAAACAATTAGAATACCTTCTACCTTTCACAAGTGAATCCTGGTTTGCAGGGATGACCGAATATTAATATTTGGAGTGCAGACGACACGTTTTCCTCTGATCTTTTTTTTTACTTCAGTGTGGGAACGAAATATATTTCAACCTCAATTTATTCATAACATAGAATTCATTTTTTGCTCGATTTCTCTATCAAATTAAGGCATGACTGCAAATAACAACCTTGACTTAATTTCATCAGAGACTCTATAAAAATTATAATCCAGGAATATTACCAACTTTGCCTTGATTTGATAACAAAAATTTCGAAAAGTTATGACCCAGGGAAATTATCGGTGAAACGGTAAACGAAAATACTGTATGTTGTATTGTATATCTTGGGGAGTGGGTGGGGTGGGGTTGAAACAGTGGTACAGAAGACGAAAACACAATTGTTTTAATTTTTTTATGCAACCTGATATTAATAAACTGAACCCTTCCGTCATCTTCAGTTCATTTTACATTGAACAACCAATTTTTTCTATAGGAGCCATGTAAAGTGAATCACACTTCTGGAAATGGGAAATTGACAAATCGAATATTGTTTGATAAATCTCAGAAAGCTCAGTATAGTAATGAATGATTGAGCTTATTCAGAAATAACTGTTGTTTTTCTTCGGTTTATGCGATATAAACCGAAAATTGTCAGCACAAGCTTCATAATTCGCGTAGCGAGTTATGAAGCTTGTGCTGAAAATTTTCGGTTTATATCGCATAAACCGAAGGAAAACAACAGTTATTTCTTATAATTTAATCCGGCTGTAACATTAAACTATAAAAACTGTGTGTACGTGAACGAAAAACTTTTAATTTTCGCAAAAGACAACAGTCAAACTCAGGAAAGTGTGCCATAAACAGGTCACGTCAATCATTGTCAAATTATTTGTTGTTTTGATTTTCGATCGGAGACGACAGTTATTTAGCAAGACACGTAACAATATCATTGAAAACATTTTTTTTAAGTTCCCCCGAAATCATGTTTGGATGTATGATTTTTTATTCGTCTCCCACTTCGGTATATTTTATTAAATGCAATTGTTCCCGAGAAATTATCATTATATTCCCGCTGACTGGAGGCGATGAAAAATCGATCATTGATCTTTGTTTACAAGCTTGTTATCCATTTGTCAGTCTACCGTCACGCCCTCACGGTGACAATTGGATTGAGTGGGCGGGGCTTCCAGAGTCTTCAAAGTTGGATCGGATGTGCGAACGTGTAGACATACCAAATCATTACGTGATTTGGTTTATACGATTTTGACGACTTCCACGCTGTATGCTTTCAACCAATAAAACGCCGAGGCGGGGCAAATGATTAAATTATTTCCAATTTGAGATGTATAATTATTTTCATTTGGTCGCTTCAGAAAAAAACTCTTGTTGGGCGGAGAGTGTCAATAAATTATGATCGTTGACGTTCTTTGTAACATAACATTATTAGATAGCGTAGAGTGATAGTTCACTGTACTTAAACGATCATCTTTAGTTAACCTTTTCCTTATCAAAGCTTTTAAATGGTTTAAGAAATGAATGAACATTATGAAAGTTACGGAACAAGCAATATTAAATTTCAAGGTCAATACCATTAAATTTGAAATTAAAACTTTCTCACCCCCTTTGCTTTGATAATTTGTGGGCTTCTTTTATAACACAACGTGTGAATTATGATGCGAAAACACATCACATCAAAACCCTATTGCACAATAAAAATAAAGTTCATATATAAAACTAGTATGTCAACTACTGTAAATAATATTTTTGACTCTACATTTCCGTGATATTTGATGAGAAACTTACCTTTCGGACATGACAAACACGCATTTTTATTTCTGTGTAAGAAACTGTGTCACGTGACTTAATTTACGTTATACAATTGGCGCGCATGGAGTTAGAACAGTGTAGTCATTAAAAGATACTGCAATATGGAGATAGAATAAAATAATTCTGCGTTTTAAATGACCGAACAATGTGTTTGTGCTTCGTTTTTCATTTTAAAATGTAGAAAAAACCAATAGAACAAAAATCTCGGTTTTGACTAAAATGGAGATAGAACATTATGGTTCTCAGCCGACGATTTCATAATACTGTTGTAACAAATTCTAAGGAGTTTGTTCCATCCTAAAATTGAGGTCTCTGTGTGGATGATATTGTTAGTTCCTCTGGTGCATTCATTTGTCCATCCAGTGGATCTGTTTGAGTAATTCTACCTCCATCTTGGGAACTAACAACGTCGTGATATAGGCACCATATAGCCAATCGGACTCGCACAGCATTTTTGTTTTCAACACTGTACAATAATACATTATCAAAATCAGAAGGTTTGAAAACTTGCTATAGCAAGTGATAATTCGTCGGCAGATATGCGAGTTACCCCGGTGTCTATTAGGAGTAATCCATCTTCCAAATACGTCATTTGCAGCTGAGTCTTCGCCATCATGGCGTGTACGCTGTCTATCTTAACGTTTGGCAATGTACACGTCATGGCGGACTTATGGAGTCTAGATTAAATGCTTTGTAATTCGCTATGTTTCAAATGTATTAACATTAAGTTTTCCATCAATTTAGAAATATTGTTTTGGTACCTGACATTTTGTCACCTTTGCACAATTGTGAAATCACCATTCAATGTAACTGCAAATTAAAAAATAAAATTTAAATAAGCATTTCCTTATTTTATTTCTGATGTGCACTAAAATGCAGTTCAAAAATTATAGTTTCTTTAAATCATGGCAAATGCAGGCATATTATATTATTCTTTTAAAAAAGATTGACTAAATTTCGAAAGTTGCGCAAAAAACCCACAAAGAGACTATCTGTTTCCGCGACGGATCAATAAACGCTGATAGAGATTTTTTACACAGCAATCAGATAATTTGTGTTTTACTTTAGCCGCCGCCGGTGTCTCTTCCAAAAATATTTAAACATAATTCCAAATAACGAATACTAAACAGTGGAGTGGAGTAAAGTGGAGTGGAGTAAAGTGGAGTGGAGTGAAGTGAAGTGGGATGAATGGATGGAGAGAAGTGGAGTGGAGTGGGATGGAAGGGATGGATGGATGGATGGATGGATGGATGGATGGATGGATGGATGGATGGATGGATGGATGGATGGATGGATGGATGGATGGATGGATGGATGGATGGATGGATGGATGGATGGATGGATGGATGGATGGATGGATGGATGAAGGGGATGGAGGGAGTGGGGTAAGGGCAGGCGGAGGAAGAGTGAGAGAGAATGAGGGAGGAGGGGAAGGATGGGAGGGATGGGGATAAAAATGGAGAGGGGATTTAGGGAGGGAAGGATGGGCTAGAGGGAGAGAGGGAGGGAGAAGGTATAGACGGACGGACGGACGGACGGACGGACGGATTGATGGATGGGTGGAAGTAGATGAATGTAGGTCTTCCATTGTCATAATGAACTCACATTACCCACATTACTTCCGTTTCTTTCTCCTTCATTAAAAATGCCAACAGCTATGTAATAATGTTTGTAATGCCCGTACAGCTATGTCCTAATGTTTGTAATGCCCGTACTGCTATGTCCTAATGTTTGTAATGCCCGTACAGCTATGTCATAATGTTTGTAAAGCCCATACTGCTATGTCCTAATGTTTGTAATGCCCATACTGCTATGTCCTAATGTTTGTAATGCCCGTACTGCTATGTCCTAATGTTTGTAATGCCCGTACAGCTATGTCATAATGTTTGTAAAGCCCGTACTGCTTTGTCCCCTAATGTTTGTAATGCCCGTACAGCTATGTCCTACGTACTGCTATGTCATAATGTTTCTAATGCCTGTACAGCTATCTCCTAATGTTTGTAATGCCCATACAGCTATGTCATAATGTTTGGAATGCCCATACAGCTATGTTCTAATGCTTGTAATGCCCGTACTACTGTGTCCTAATATTTGTCATGCCCATACAGCTATGTCCTAATGTTTGTAAGGCCCGTAGAGCTATGTCTTAGTGTTTGTAATGCCCATACAGCTATGTCCTAATATTTGTAATGTCCATACAGCTATGAGCTAATGTTTGTAATGCCCATACAGCTATGTCCTAATGTTTGTAATGCCCGTACTGCTATGTTCTAATGTTTGTAATGCCCGTACTACTGTGTCCTAATATTTGTCATGCCCATACAGCTATGTCCTAATGTTTGTAAGGCCCGTAGAGCTATGTCTTAGTGTTTGTAATGCCCATACAGCTATGTCCTAATATTTGTAATGTCCATACAGCTATGAGCTAATGTTTGTAATGCCCATACAGCTATGTGTTAATGGTTGTAATGCCCGTACAGCTATGTCCTAATGTTTGTAATGCCCGTACAACTATGTCCTATTATTTGTAATGCCCGTACAGCTATGTCCTAATGTTTGTAATGCTCGTACAGCTATGTCCTAATATTCGTAATGCCCATACAGCTATGTCCTAATGTTTGTAATGCCCGTACAGCTATGTCCTAATGTTTGTAATGCCCGTACTGCTATGTCCTAATGTTTGTAATGCACGTACTGCTATGTCCTAATGTTTGTAATGCCCGTACTGCTATGTCCTAATGTTTGTAATGCCCATACTGCTATGTCCCCTAATGTTTGTAATGCCCGTACAGCTATGTCCTAATGTTTGTAATGCCCGTACTGCTATGTCCTAATGTTTGTAATGCCCGTACTGCTATGTCCTAATGTTTGTAATGCCCGTACTGCTATGTCCTAATGTTTGTAATGCCCGTACTGCTATGTCCTAATGTTTGTAATGCCCGTACAGCTATGTCCTAATGTTTGTAATGCCCGTACTGCTATGTCCTAATGTTTGTAATGCCCGCACTGCTATGTCCTAATGTTTGTAATGCCCATACTGCTATGTCCCCTAATGTTTGTAATGCCCGTACAGCTATGTCCTAATGTTTGTAATGCCCATACTGCTATGTCCTAATGTTTGTAATGCCCGTACTGCTATGTCCTAATATTTGTAATGCCCGTACTGCTATGTCCTAATGTTTGTAATGCCCATACTGCTATGTCCCCTAATGTTTGTAATGCCCGTACAGCTATGTCCTAATGTTTGTAATGCCCATACTGCTATGTCCTAATGTTTGTAATGCCCGTACTGCTTTGTCCCCTAATGTTTGTAATGCCCGTACAGCTATGTCCTAATGTTTGTAATGCCCATACTGCTATGTCCTAATGTTTGTAATGCCCGTACTGCTTTGTCCCCTAATGTTTGTAATGCCCATACAGCTATGTCCTAATGTTTGTAATGCTCATACTGCTATGTCCTAATGTTTGTAATGCCCGTACTGCTTTGTCCCCTAATGTTTGTAATGCCCATACAGCTATGTGTTAATGGTTGTAATGCCCGTACAGCTATGTCCTAATATTCGTAATGCCCATACAGCTATGTCCTAATGTTTGTAATGCCCATACTGCTATGTCCTAATGTTTGTAATGCCCATACTGCTATGTCCTAATGTTTGTAATGCCCGTACTGCTTTGTCCCCTAATGTTTGTAATGCCCATACAGCTATGTGTTAATGGTTGTAATGCCCATACTGCTATGTCCTAATGTTTGTAATGCCCGTACTGCTATGTCCTAATATTTGTAATGCCCGTACTGCTATGTCCTAATGTTTGTAATGCCCATACAGCTATGTGTTAATGTTTGTAATGCCCGTACAGCTATGTCCTAATGTTTGTAATGCCCGTACTGCTATGTCCTAATATTTGTAATGCCCGTACAGCTATGTCCTAATGTTTGTAATGCCCGTACTGCTATGTCCTAATATTTGTAATGCCCGTACAGCTATGTCCTATTGTTTGTAATGCCCGTACTGCTATGTCCTAATGTTTGTAATGCCCGTACTGCTATGTCCTAATGTTTGTAATGCCCATACAGCTATGTCCTAATGTTTGTAATGCCCATACTGCTATGTCCTAATATTTGTAATGCCCGTACTGCTATGTCCTAATATTTGTAATGCCCGTACTGCTATGTCCTAATGTTTGTAATGCCCGTACTGCTATGTCCTAATGTTTGTAATGCCCGTACTGCTATGTCCTAATGTTTGTAATGCCCGTACTGCTATGTCCTAATATTTGTAATGCCCGTACAGCTATGTCCTAATGTTTGTAATGCCCGTACAGCTATGTCCTAATGTTTGTAATGCACGTACAGCTATGTCCTAATATTCGTAATGCCCGTACTGCTATGTCCTAATGTTTGTAATGCCCGTACAGCTATCTCCTAATGTTTGTAATGCCCATACAGCTATGTCCTAATGTTTGTAATGCCCGTACAGCTATGTCCTAATGTTTGTAATGCACGTACAGCTATGTCCTAATGTTTGTAATGCCCGTACTGCTATGTCCTAATGTTTGTAATGCCCATACAGCTATGTCCTAATGTTTGTAATGCCCGTACTGCTATGTCCTAATGTTTGTAATGCACGTACTGCTATGTCCTAATATTTGTAATGCCCATACAGCTATGTCCTAATGTTTGTAATGCACGTACAGCTATGTCCTAATGTTTGTAATGCACGTACTGCTATGTCCTAATGTTTGTAATGCCCGTACAGCTATGTGTTAATGTTTGTAATACCCATACAGCTATGTCCTAATGTTTGTAATGCCCGTACAGCTATGTCCTAATGTTTGTAATGCACGTACTGCTATGTCCTAATATTTGTAATGCCCATACAGCTATGTCCTAATGTTTGTAATGCACGTACAGCTATGTCCTAATGTTTGTAATGCACGTACTGCTATGTCCTAATGTTTGTAATGCCCGTACAGCTATGTGTTAATGTTTGTAATACCCATACAGCTATGTCCTAATGTTTGTAATGCCCGTACAGCTATGTCCTAATGTTTGTAATGCACGTACTGCTATGTCCTAATATTTGTAATGCCCATACTGCTATGTCCTAATGTTTGTAATGCCCGTACTGCTATGTCCTAATATTTGTAATGCCCGTACTGCTATGTCCTAATGTTTGTAATGCCCATACAGCTATGTCCTAATGTTTGTAATGCCCGTACTGCTATGTGTTAATGTTTGTAATACCCATACAGCTATGTCCTAATGTTTGTAATGCCCATACAGCTATGTGTTAATGTTTGTAATGCCCGTACTGCTATGTCCTGATGTTTGTAATGCCCGTACAGCTATGTCCTAATGTTTGTAATGCCCATACAGCTATGTCCTAATGTTTGTAATGCACGTACTGCTATGTCCTAATGTTTGTAATGCCCGTACAGCTATGTGTTAATGTTTGTAATACCCATACAGCTATGTCCTAATATTTGTAATGCCCGTACTGCTATGTCCTAATGTTTGTAATGCCCGTACTGCTATGTCCTAATGTTTGTAATGCCCGTACTGCTATGTCCTAATGTTTGTAATGCCCGTACAGCTATGTGTTAATGTTTGTAATACCCATACAGCTATGTCCTAATATTTGTAATGCCCGTACTGCTATGTCCTAATGTTTGTAATGCCCATACAGCTATGTCCTAATGTTTGTAATGCCCGTACTGCTATGTCCTAATGTTTGTAATGCCCGTACTGCTATGTCCTAATGATTGTAATGCCCGTACAGCTATGTGTTAATGTTTGTAATGCCCATACAGCTATGTCCTAATGTTTGTAATGCCCGTACAGCTATGTGTTAATGTTTGTAATGCCCATACAGCTATGTCCTAATGTTTGTAATGCCCGTACTGCTATGTCCTAATGTTTGTAATGCCCGTACTGCTATGTCCTAATGTTTGTAATGCCCGTACAGCTATGTCCTAATGTTTGTAATGCCCATACAGCTATGTCCTAATGTTTGTAATGCCCGTACTGCTATGTCCTAATGTTTGTAATGCCCGTACAGCTATGTCCTAATGTTTGTAATGCCCGTACTGCTATGTCCTAATGTTTGTAATGCCCGTACAGCTATGTGTTAATGTTTGTAATGCCCATACAGCTATGTCCTAATGTTTGTAATGCCCGTACAGCTATGTCCTAATGTTTGTAATGCCCGTACAGCTATGTGTTAATGGTTGTAATGCCCGTACTGCTATGTCCTAATGTTTGTAATGCCCGTACAGCTATGTCCTAATGTTTGTAATGCCCATACAGCTATGTCCTCATGTTTGTAATGCCCGTACAGCTATGTCCTAATGTTTGTAATGCCCGTACTGCTATGTCCTAATGTTTGTAATGCCCGTACTGCTATGTCCTAATGTTTGTAATGCCCGTACAGCTATGTGTTAATGTTTGTAATGCCCATACAGCTATGTCCTAATGTTTGTAATGCCCGTACTGCTATGTCCTAATGTTTGTAATACCCGTACTGCTATGTCCTAATGTTAGTAATGCCCGTACTGCTATGTCCTATTGTTTGTAATGCCCGTACTGCTATGTCCTAATATTTGTAATGCCCGTACAACAATGTCCTAATATTTGTAATGCCCGTACTGCTTTGTCCCCTAATGTTTGTAATGCCCGTACTGCTATGTGTTAATGGTTGTAATGCCCGTACTGCTATGTCCTAATATTTGTAATGCCCGTACTGCTATGTCCTATTGTTTGTAATGCCCGTACTGCTATGTCCTAATATTTGTAATGCCCGTACAACAATGTCCTAATATTTGTAATGCCCGTACTGCTTTGTCCCCTAATGTTTGTAATGCCCGTACTGCTATGTGTTAATGGTTGTAATGCCCGTACTGCTATGTCCTAATATTTGTAATGCCCGTACTGCTATGTCCTATTGTTTGTAATACCCGTACTGCTATGTCCTATTGTTTGTAATGCCCGTACTGCTATGTCCTAATGTTTGTAATGCCCGTACAACAATGTCCTAATATTTGTAATGCCCGTACTGCTATGTCCTGTTGTTTGTAATACCCGTACTGCTATGTCCTATTGTTTGTAATGCCCGTACTGCTATGTCCTAATGTTTGTAATGCCCGTACAACAATGTCCTAATGTTTGTAATGCCCATACTGCTATGTCCTAATGTTTGTAATGCCCGTACTGCTATGTCCTAATGTTTGTAATACCCGTACTGCTATGTCCTATTGTTTGTAATACCCGTACTGCTATGTCCTATTGTTTGTAATGCCCGTACTGCTATGTCCTAATATTTGTAATGCCCGTACAGCTATGTGTTAATGTTTGTAATGCCCGTACTGCTATGTCCTAATGTTTGTAATGCCCGTACAGCTATGTCCTAATGTTTGTAATGCCCGTACTGCTATGTCCTAATGTTTGTAATGCCCATACTGCTATGTCCTAATGTTTGTAATGCCCGTACTGCTTTGTCCCCTAATGTTTGTAATGCCCATACAGCTATGTGTTAATGGTTGTAATGCCCGTACTGCTATGTCCTAATGTTTGTAATGCCCGTACTGCTATGTCCTAATGTTTGTAATGCCCGTACTGCTATGTCCTAATATTTGTAATGCCCGTACAGCTATGTGTTAATGTTTGTAATGCCCATACAGCTATGTCCTAATGTTTGTAATGCCCGTACTGCTATGTCCTAATGTTTGTAATGCCCATACTGCTATGTCCTAATGTTTGTAATGCCCGTACTGCTTTGTCCCCTAATGTTTGTAATGCCCATACAGCTATGTGTTAATGTTTGTAATGCCCGTACAGCTATGTCCTAATGTTTGTAATGCCCATACAGCTATGTCCTAATGTTTGTAATGCCCGTACAGCTATGTCCTAATGTTTGTAATGCCCGTACTGCTATGTCCTAATGTTTGTAATGCCCGTACTGCTATGTCCTAATATTTGTAATGCCCGTACAGCTATGTGTTAATGTTTGTAATGCCCATACAGCTATGTCCTAATGTTTGTAATGCCCGTACTGCTATGTCCTAATGTTTGTAATGCCCGTACTGCTATGTCCTAATGTTTGTAATGCCCGTACTGCTATGTCCTAATATTTGTAATGCCCGTACAGCTATGTGTTAATGTTTGTAATGCCCATACAGCTATGTCCTAATGTTTGTAATGCCCGTACTGCTATGTCCTAATGTTTGTAATGCCCGTACTGCTATGTCCTAATGTTTGTAATGCCCATACAGCTATGTCCTAATGTTTGTAATGCCCGTACTGCTATGTCCTAATGTTTGTAATGCCCGTACTGCTATGTCCTAATATTTGTAATGCCCGTACAGCTATGTGTTAATGTTTGTAATGCCCATACAGCTATGTCCTAATGTTTGTAATGCCCGTACTGCTATGTCCTAATGTTTGTAATGCCCGTACTGCTATGTCCTAATATTTGTAATGCCCGTACTGCTATGTCCTAATGTTTGTAATGCCCGTACAACAATGTCCTAATATTTGTAATGCCCGTACTGCTATGTCCTAATATTTGTAATGCCCGTACAGCTATGTGTTAATGTTTGTAATGCCCATACAGCTATGTCCTAATGTTTGTAATGCCCGTACTGCTATGTCCTAATGTTTGTAATGCCCATACAGCTATGTCCTAATGTTTGTAATGCCCATACAGCTATGTCCTAATGTTTGTAATGCCCGTACAACAATGTCCTAATATTTGTAATGCCCGTACTGCTATGTCCTAATATTTGTAATGCCCGTACTGCTATGTCCTAATGTTTGTAATGCCCGTACTGCTATGTCCTAATATTTGTAATGCCCGTACAGCTATGTCCTAATGTTTGTAATGCCCATACAGCTATGTCCTAATGTTTGTAATGCCCGTACTGCTATGTCCTAATGTTTGTAATGCCCGTACTGCTATGGCCTAATATTTGTAATGCCCGTACAGCTATGTGTTAATGTTTGTAATGCCCATACAGCTATGTCCTAATGTTTGCAATGCCCGTACTGCTATGTCCTAATGTTTGTAATGCCCGTACTGCTATGTCCTAATATTTGTAATGCCCGTACAGCTATGTCCTAATGTTTGTAATGCCCGTACTGCTATGTCCTAATGTTTGTAATACCCGTACTGCTATGTCCTAATGTTTGTAATGCCCGTACTGCTATGTCCTAATATTTGTAATGCCCGTACTGCTATGTCCTAATATTTGTAATGCCCGTACAGCTATGTGTTAATGTTTGTAATGCCCATACAGCTATGTCCTAATGTTTGTAATGCCCGTACTGCTATGTCCTAATATTTGTAATGCCCGTACTGCTATGTCCTAATGTTTGTAATGCCCGTACAGCTATGTCCTAATATTTGTAATGCCCGTACGGCTATGTCCTAATGTTTGTAATGCCCGTACTGCTTTGTCCCCTAATGTTTGTAATGCCCATACAGCTATGTGTTAATGGTTGTAATGCCCGTACTGCTATGTCCTAATATTTGTAATGCCCGTACTGCTATGTCCTAATGTTTGTAATGCCCATACAGCTATGTCCTAATGTTTGTAATGCCCGTACTGCTATGTCCTATTGTTTGTAATACCCGTACTGCTATGTCCTAATATTTGTAATGCCCGTACTGCTATGTCCTAATGTTTGCAATGCCCATACTGCTATGTCCTATTGTTTGTAATGCCCGTACTGCTATGTCCTATTGTTTGTAATACCCGTACTGCTATGTCCTATTGTTTGTAATGCCCGTACTGCTATGTCCTAATATTTGTAATGCCCGTACTGCTATGTCCTAATGTTTGTAATGCCCGTACAGCTATGTCCTAATATTTGTAATGCCCGTACGGCTATGTCCTAATATTTGTAATGCCCGTACTGCTATGTCCTAATGTTTGTAATGCCCGTACTGCTTTGTCCCCTAATGTTTGTAATGCCCATACAGCTATGTGTTAATGTTTGTAATGCCCATACTGCTATGTCCTAATATTTGTAATACCCGTACTGCTATGTCCTAATATTTGTAATGCCCGTACTGCTATGTCCTAATGTTTGCAATGCCCATACTGCTATGTCCTATTGTTTGTAATGCCCGTACTGCTATGTCCTATTGTTTGTAATACCCGTACTGCTATGTCCTATTGTTTGTAATGCCCGTACTGCTATGTCCTAATATTTGTAATGCCCGTACTGCTATGTCCTAATGTTTGCAATGCCCGTACTGCTATGTCCTAATGTTTGTAATGCCCGTACTGCTATGTCCTAATGTTTGTAATGCCCGTACTGCTATGTCCTATTGTTTGTAATACCCGTACTGCTATGTCCTATTGTTTGTAATGCCCGTACTGCTATGTCCTAATGTTTGTAATGCCCGTACTGCTATGTCCTAATATTTGTAATGCCCGTACTGCTATGTCCTAATGTTTGTAATGCCCGTACAGCTATGTGTTAATGGTTGTAATGCCCGTACAGCTATGTGTTAATGGTTGTAATGCCCGTACTGCTATGTCCTAATGTTTGTAATGCCCGTACTGCTATGTCCTAATGTTTGTAATGCCCGTACTGCTATGTCCTAATGTTTGTAATGCCCGTACTGCTATGTCCTATTGTTTGTAATACCCGTACTGCTATGTCCTATTGTTTGTAATGCCCGTACAACAATGTCCTAATGTTTGTAATGCCCGTACAACAATGTCCTAATGTTTGTAATGCCCGTACTGCTATGTCCTAATGGTTGTAATGCCCGTACTGCTATGTCCTAATATTTGTAATGCCCGTACTGCTATGTCCTAATGTTTGTAATGCCCATACTGCTATGTCCTAATGTTTGTAATGCCCGTACTGCTATGTCCTAATATTTGTAATGCCCGTACAGCTATGTGTTAATGTTTGTAATGCCCGTACTGCTATGTCCTAATGTTTGTAATGCCCATACAGCTATGTCCTAATGTTTGTAATGCCCGTACTGCTATGTCCTAATATTTGTAATGCCCGTACAGCTATGTGTTAATGTTTGTAATGCCCGTACAGCTATGTCCTAATGTTTGTAATGCCCGTACTGCTATGTCCTAATGTTTGTAATGCCCGTACTGCTATGTCCTAATGTTTGTAATGCCCATACTGCTATGTCCTAATGTTTGTAATGCCCGTACTGCTATGTCCTATTGTTTGTAATACCCGTACTGCTATGTCCTATTGTTTGTAATACCCGTACTGCTATGTCCTATTGTTTGTAATGCCCGTACAACAATGTCCTAATATTTGTAATGCCCGTACTGCTATGTCCTAATATTTGTAATGCCCGTACTGCTATGTCCTAATATTTGTAATGCCCGTACTGCTATGTCCTAATATTTGTAATGCCCGTACAGCTATGTGTTAATGTTTGTAATGCCCGTACTGCTATGTCCTAATGTTTGTAATGCCCGTACTGCTATGTCCTAATGTTTGTAATGCCCGTACTGCTATGTCCTAATATTTGTAATGCCCGTACTGCTATGTCCTAATATTTGTAATGCCCGTACTGCTATGTCCTAATGTTTGTAATGCCCGTACAGCTATGTCCTAATATTTGTAATGCCCGTACGGCTATGTCCTAATGTTTGTAATGCCCGTACTGCTTTGTCCCCTAATGTTTGTAATGCCCATACAGCTATGTGTTAATGGTTGTAATGCCCGTACTGCTATGTCCTAATATTTGTAATGCCCGTACAGCTATGTCCTAATGTTTGTAATGCCCGTACTGCTATGTCCTAATGTTTGTAATGCCCATACAGCTATGTCCTAATGTTTGTAATGCCCGTACTGCTATGTCCTAATGTTTGTAATGCCCGTACTGCTATGTCCTAATGTTTGTAATGCCCGTACTGCTATGTCCTAATATTTGTAATGCCCGTACTGCTATGTCCTAATATTTGTAATGCCCGTACTGCTATGTCCTAATGTTTGTAATGCCCGTACTGCTATGTGTTAATGGTTGTAATGCCCATACAGCTATGTCCTAATATTTGTAATGCCCGTACTGCTATGTCCTAATATTTGTAATGCCCGTACAACAATGTCCTAATATTTGTATTGCCCGTACTGCTATGTCCTAATGTTTGTAATGCCCGTACTGCTATGTGTTAATGGTTGTAATGCCCGTACAGCTATGTCCTAATATTTGTAATGCCCGTACTGCTATGTCCTAATATTTGTAATGCCCGTACTGCTATGTCCTAATGTTTGTAATGCCCATACAGCTATGTCCTAATGTTTGTAATGCCCATACAGCTATGTCCTAATATTTGTAATGCCCGTACTGCTATGTCCTAATATTTGTAATGCCCGTACTGCTATGTCCTAATATTCGTAATGCCCATACAGCTATGTCCTAATATTCGTAATGCCCATACAGCTATGTCCTAATATTTGTAATGCCCGTACTGCTATGTCCTAATATTTGTAATGCCCGTACAACAATGTCCTAATATTTGTAATGCCCGTACTGCTATGTGTTAATGGTTGTAATGCCCGTACTGCTATGTGTTAATGGTTGTAATGCCCGTACTGCTATGTCCTAATATTCGTAATGCCCGTACAGCTATGTCCTAATGTTTGTAATGCCCGTACTGCTTTGTCCCCTAATGTTTGTAATGCCCATACAGCTATGTGTTAATGGTTGTAATGCCCGTACTGCTATGTCCTAATGTTTGTAATGACCGTACTGCTATGTCCTAATATTCGTAATGCCCGTACAGCTATGTCCTAATATTTGTAATGCCCGTACGGCTATGTCCTAATGTTTGTAATGCCCGTACTGCTATGTCCTAATGTTTGTAATGCCCATACAGCTATGTGTTAATGTTCGTAATACCCATACAGCTATGTCCTAATATTTGTAATGCCCGTACAGCTATGTCCTAATATTCGTAATGCCCGTACAGCTATGTCCTAATGTTTGTAATGCCCGTACTGCTATGTCCTAATATTCGTAATGCCCGTACAGCTATGTCCTAATGTTTGTAATGCCCGTACTGCTTTGTCCCCTAATGTTTGTAATGCCCATACAGCTATGTGTTAATGGTTGTAATGCCCGTACTGCTATGTCCTAATGTTTGTAATGCCCATACAGCTATGTGTTAATGGTTGTAATGCCCGTACTGCTATGTCCTAATGTTTGTAATGCCCGTACTGCTATGTCCTAATATTCGTAATGCCCGTACAGCTATGTCCTAATATTTGTAATGCCCGTACGGCTATGTCCTAATGTTTGTAATGCCCGTACTGCTTTGTCCCCTAATGTTTGTAATGCCCATACAGCTATGTGTTAATGGTTGTAATGCCCGTACAGCTATGTCCTAATGTTTGTAATGCCCGTACTGCTATGTGTTAATGGTTGTAATGCCCGTACTGCTATGTCCTAATATTCGTAATGCCCGTACAGCTATGTCCTAATGTTTGTAATGCCCGTACAGCTATGTCCTAATGTTTGTAATGCCCATACAGCTATGTCCTAATGTTTGTAATGCCCATACAGCTATGTCCTAATGTTTGTAATGCCCATACAGCTATGTCCTAATGTTTGTAATGCCCGTACAGCTATGTCCTAATGTTTGTAATGCCCGTACAGCTATGTCCTAATGTTTGTAATGCCCGTACTGCTATGTCCTAATATTCGTAATGCCCGTACAGCTATGTCCTAATGTTTGTAATGCCCGTACTGCTTTGTCCCCTAATGTTTGTAATGCCCGTACTGCTATGTGTTAATGGTTGTAATGCCCGTACTGCTATGTCCTAATATTCGTAATGCCCGTACAGCTATGTCCTAATGTTTGTAATGCCCGTACAGCTATGTCCTAATGTTTGTAATGCCCATACAGCTATGTCCTAATGTTTGTAATGCCCATACAGCTATGTCCTAATGTTTGTAATGCCCATACAGCTATGTCCTAATGTTTGTAATGCCCGTACAGCTATGTCCTAATGTTTGTAATGCCCGTACAGCTATGTCCTAATGTTTGTAATGCCCGTACTGCTATGTCCTAATATTCGTAATGCCCGTACAGCTATGTCCTAATGTTTGTAATGCCCGTACTGCTTAGTCCCCTAATGTTTGTAATGCCCATACAGCTATGTGTTAATGGTTGTAATGCCCGTACTGCTATGTCCTAATGTTTGTAATGCCCGTACAGCTATGTCCTAATGTTTGTAATGCCCATACAGCTATGTCCTAATGTTTGTAATGCCCGTACTGCTATGTCCTAATATTTGTAATGCCCATACAGCTATGTTCTAATGTTTGTAATGCCCGTACAGCTATGTCCTAATGTTTGTAATGCCCATACAGCTATGTCCTAATGTTTGTAATGCCCGTACTGCTATGTCCTAATATTTGTAATGCCCGTACTGCTATGTCCTAATGTTTGTAATGCCCGTACAGCTATGTCCTAATATTTGTAATGCCCGTACGGCTATGTCCTAATGTTTGTAATGCCCGTACTGCTTTGTCCCCTAATGTTTGTAATGCCCATACAGCTATGTGTTAATGGTTGTAATGCCCGTACAGCTATGTCCTAATATTTGTAATGCCCGTACTGCTATGTCCTAATGTTTGTAATGCCCGTACAGCTATGTCCTAATATTTGTAATGCCCGTACGGCTATGTCCTAATGTTTGTAATGCCCGTACTGCTTTGTCCCCTAATGTTTGTAATGCCCATACAGCTATGTGTTAATGGTTGTAATGCCCGTACAGCTATGTCCTAATGTTTGTAATGCCCGTACAGCTATGTCCTAATGTTTGTAATGCCCATACAGCTATGTCCTAATGTTTGTAATGCCCGTACTGCTATGTCCTAATGTTTGTAATGCCCGTACTGCTATGTCCTAATGTTTGTAATGCCCATACTGCTGTGTCCTAATATTTGTAATGCCCGTACTGCTATGTCCTAATATTTGTAATGCCCGTACTGCTATGTCCTAATATTTGTAATGCCCGTACTGCTATGTCCTAATGTTTGTAATGCCCGTACAGCTATGTCCTAATGTTTGTAATGCCCATACTGCTATGTCCTAACATTTGTAATGCCCGTACTGCTATGTCCTAATGTTTGTAATGCCCGTACTGCTATGTCCTAATATTTGTAATGCCCGTACTGCTATGTCCTAATATTTGTAATGCCCGTACTGCTATGTCCTAATGTTTGTAATGCCCGTACTGCTATGTCCTAATGTTTGTAATGCCCGTACAGCTATGTCCTAATGTTTGTAATGCCCATACAGCTATGTCCTAATGTTTGTAATGCCCGTACTGCTATGTCCTAATGTTTGTAATGCCCGTACAGCTATGTCCTAATGTTTGTAATGCCCATACAGCTATGTCCTAATGTTTGTAATGCCCGTACTGCTATGTCCTAATGTTTGTAATGCCCGTACAGCTATGTGTTAATGGTTGTAATGCCCATACAGCTATGTCCTAATGTTTGTAATGCCCGTACTGCTATGTCCTAATGTTTGTAATGCCCGTACAGCTATGTCCTAATGTTTGTAATGCCCATACAGCTATGTCCTAATGTTTGTAATGCCCGTACTGCTATGTCCTAATGTTTGTAATGCCCGTACAGCTATGTGTTAATGGTTGTAATGCCCGTACAGCTATGTCCTAATGTTTGTAATGCCCATACAGCTATGTCCTAATGTTTGTAATGCCCATACAGCTATGTCCTAATGTTTGTAATGCCCGTACTGCTATGTCCTAATGTTTGTAATGCCCGTACAGCTATGTCCTAATGTTTGTAATACCCGTACAGCTATGTCCTAATGTTTGTAATGCCCATACAGCTATGTCCTAATGTTTGTAATGCCCGTACTGCTATGTCCTAATGTTTGTAATGCCCGTACAGCTATGTCCTAATGTTTGTAATGCCCGTACAACAATGTCCTAATGTTTGTAATGCCCATACAGCTATGTCCTAATGTTTGTAATGACCATACAGCTATGTCTTAATTGTTGTAATGCCCGTACTGCTATGTCCTAATATTTGTAATGCCCATACTGCTATGTCCTAATGTTTGTAATGCCCAAACAGCTATGTCTTAATGGCTGTAATGCCCGTACTGCTGTGTCTTAATGGTTGTAATGCCCGTACTGCTATGTCCTAATGTTTGTAATGCCCATACAGCTATGTCCTAATGTTTGTCATGCCCATACTGCTATGTCCTAATATTTGTCATGCCCGTACTTCTATGTCCTAATATTTGCAATGCCCGTACTGCTATGTCCATGTGTTTGTAATGCCCGTACAGCTATGTCCTATTATTTGTAATGCCCGTACTGCTATGTCCTAATATTTGTAATGCCCGTACTGCTATGTCCTAATGTTTGTAATGTTCATACAGCTATGGCTTAATGGTTGTAATGCCTGCACTGCTATGTCCTAATATTTGCAATGCCCGTATTGCTATGTCCATGTGTTTGTAATGCCCATACAGCTATGTCCTAATATTTGTAATGAGTTCGGGGTTTTCGCAGATCTACTCCCGCTGCTCAACTGCCCGTGCGCACATGCAAACCAAATAAGATTATTGGTTCTCGCCGCCGACTCTCGTGGATTCGTGCATAAATAAAGTAGTTAAAAAGCAAATAAAGTTATTCGGGTAGCAAGGGATTTAAATCACACATCGTCCCTGTACGACGTCGGCGCGCTGAAACGTTTCATTCATCATCAGACATTCATGGAACTAGCTTCTCCTTTACTTCTTTTAGGTGAGTAAAATTATTTCACCTAACTTCCTAATTCCTCTCTTTTAAAGTTACAGGTTGCCTTTCGTATATAGTTGCTATGTTTGCAAACATTATGAGAACTTTTCACTTTTTAGAAGTACATATTTTCGAATTCCCTGCTTTCTGAGTTAATCACATCTTGCCTGAGCATATGCCGTGCTCAAGAGATATGCGTTGGAAACAACAAGCATGTCGGTATAAAACGTTACAAGTACATCGCTTAAACAGTCATTACGGATATATAAATATTGGTGAATATTGCAATGTCCACGATGCATTTCAGTCAGACATTTATCCACAATTGTTTTATTGTTGCAATTTGTCCATAGACATTCTCTAGTAAACAGCAGCAATACACTATTTGTGGATACGAGGTATTCCTCTAAGGAAAAAAAAATGACACAGGGTATAAATCCAAAACAAGCCTCGTTAATTCTGCTTTACAGAATATTTTGAACATTTCATTTTTGTCTTTTCCTAATGCATATAAAAACAGGGTCATTCAATGCTTACTCGAAGATGACAGGTGGTCTGAATGAAGATGACAGGTGGTCTGAATGAAGATGACAGGTGGTCTGAATAAAGATGACAGGTGTTCTGAATGAAGATGACAGGTGTTCTGAATGAATGTGATTTTGACTTAACGTAGCTTCGTAGAAATAATTATTTGTGCCACCAGAAATATTTTGTATAGTAGCCTAGCGCTGCCTAATAATAATATTCGCTTAGTGCGAATATTAGTAAGATAAACTGATGAGGCGTGCGTCGACAGGCGTGCTTAAAATATCGTATATTGTGTGTCGAGTAGTCATTTCTGAATTGGCAATGGTGTGCCAATTTGGAAATGACTATTAGACCCACATAACGGGATGTTGCCTATATTTTTTCTAAAAATGTTCTTTTACGCGTGCTTATGATGCGAGGTTTCGGGTTTGGATGACATCAACGCGTGGTTCAAATTAATTACGTTGTGTGACAAGTATGTGCCGACAGTATTTATGCTCGTCGCACCATTGTTATCCCCGAACTCGTCGTCTGAGTGCTAGAATGTTCTATGTCCCCTATGGGACATAGAACATTATAGCACTCAGGCGACGAATTGGCAGTCTGCCAATTCAGAGATGGTAATTAATTATACAGTAATATAATAAAATATAGTAAATCACTGGATGGGTGACCGTCTGAGCGATCAATTCGGACTCCCGCGCTGTGTCCTTGGGCAAGGCACTTAACCCCGTTTGTCCAAAGAAGGGTACGATGACGCCGTGTACAAAGGCGTACTGCACGTCAATGGTACGCAAGTCTTCAACCAATCCAACCCCGCCTGTGCTCCAGTGCGGAGTTACGATGTTTGGGAGCTGGCAGCTGCTCGTCGTTGCTCTGTGGTTCTCTCCGGGTACTCCCGCTTCCTCCACCCGTAAAACTGTAACGGTCATGATTAGCCATTGTGCATAAGCACATGACCTTAAACACCAAAAAATAAATAAATAATATAAATAAATAATTCATTTATTTATCATATGACACACACACGCACACATTAGCCACTTAGTATGACTTTTTAACCCATCAACAAACTTGAGTTGCAGACGGCACTTGGAAAAAACATCCTCGTATAACTAAAAATTTTCACTTTTTGCTTCCAAAACATAGGTTATGACCCCTCATTGGAACGAGCTCGTTGACACAGGAAGCAAAAAGTGAAAATATAAAAAAAATGAAGGGCGTTTTTCTTGTAGGTAAAAGATTAATACAATATAACCCACCTAAATAGGATAGATAACGTAAATTCTCCCTACTGAAATTATGCAAATGTCACCCAGTTGTATTTTGTTTAGCCAATCAGATTGTCCAGTTTTGAAATTGACCAATGAAAGCTACCAACTCTAATTATGCAAATTATGAAAATGTGGCCCAGTTTTATTTTGTTCAGCCAATCAAATTGTCTAGTTTTGAAAGTGACCAATGAAATTGACGAGTCATGCGATAAATAATAATACCAGTACCTGACGCGTCTTGATGTGAATGTTCATCGGTTCAAAATATATACTGTGAACGTTAATATTAACCATTAATGTGTTATTGAAATAAAGAATTCAAGTTTGTCTGCTCCCAGGAACTAACATCTCCTTTACTTCTTTTAGCTAATTCCCCAACACACAAGAAAAACAAGTTCCCATAATAACAACAATTGATTGCACTAAATGCCATGAATCCCACTTTAAAATTTATATCCTAACTCGGCCGATAAAATTTATAACAGAGTCAAATACTTTTTCCAATGTAGTATCTATCATACAACTGTCCACAAAGATTTAATTCCTTGACATAATCAAGGAAAATTTGTCCTAATATGAAAACTGGATTTTCATATTCCAAATTCCACCGAGATTATTGGCCTATATATTATATATATATTGTATTATGTAAATGGTCCGTCCGTCCGCCCGTCACACCCTCTGTCCGTCTTGTCGCCCCCCTGCCCGTAAACAATTGGTTTCAGACTGATAACTCCAGTTTGGATTATTTGATTTCAACAGTTGTTGGTATGTGTATTCCCCAGCTGGTAATACAGGCTCAGTTCGAATATAGGTTCCGTCCAATTATTTTTACACGGGCCTTTTCGACTTAGAAATTTCTCATTTCCATCAACATTTGGGTTTCCGGATGATAACTTGGGTTTAGATTCATAGATCAGGACCAAACTTGCTTTCTGCCTCAGCTATATCAAAATGAAGGACAAGTTCGACTTGGGGCATGCTCCGATATTTTTTACAAGAGTTATGGGGCTTTTGGACTTGGAAATTGCATATTTCCATCAACAATTTTTCAGAACTTTGTTTATGGCATAGCTTGAACAATAGATAACGGATTTCAATTCGTTTTGGAAAACGTCTCTATAACAACAATGTTTATGTCCGATAACCAGCCATATCTGATAAAATTATGGGAGTCATTGTCCTTTGTTGACTTCGACGACTCAACTAAATCATTAAAAATAAATTCAACGTCAAAAAATAAACAATAAGTGGGAAAGAGAAGGCGAATAAACACGCAGTGACAACGGCTCAGCTGTGACCATTCACCAGAATGCGCTGCCTTCTCCGACTCAGCTACATCATTAAAAAAGCAAACATCTAAAAAACTGGAAACAGGACACAGGAAGCTTACAAGCTGCCATCCACAATGTAATCACATACTTTTGTCTATTGACTAATTCCGTCTTTTTTCTTTTCTGGTGTAACAGATCTGGGTTTCCTGTATATGTATCCTATGTGGCCTAGTAGTGGACTCCGCGTTTGACACCTCTCCAGGTGTTCATTAGAAAAAATAATAAATTTTAACAAAAAATATTGTTTTATTTTTATCACATATTTTACCAAAGGTAATGCATTTTTACAAATAACCAGGAAATTCCCTGTTCATGTTTTGACAAGTACATCTGACCCATTGCTTGTTGGATTAAAACAAGATATATTTCACTAAGTTTTCTGTCAAGTGGGTCTACAAGAATCTTCCCCCCTAAAAAAATGTCAGCTCAGAGTTCAAAGACAAACCTTTTAGCTCTGAATTTAATTAACAGTGTGATTTAAAAATCATCAAGCAACATCCCGAAGTCAAAGAACCTATCAACTTTTGATTCAAATAAATGTCTAACTTCACAAGAAATGTGATGTGAATAAGCAACTGAGAAATTAAGCAATAAGGTTCCAACTTCACATCAAAGTGATTAAATAAATAGGTAACTGGGAAACTTTACAATAAATTTCTAACTTCACATAAATGTGAATAAGCAAATTGGTAACTGGGAAACTTTACAATAAATTTCTAACTTCACATAAATGTGAATAAGCAAATAGGTAACTGGGAAACTTTATAGTAAATATCTAACTTCACATAAATGTGAATAAGCAAATAGGTAACTGGGAAACTTTATAGTAAATATCTAACTTCACATAAATATGAATAAGCAAGTAGGTAACTGGGAAACTTTATAGTAAATATCTAACTTCACATAAATGTGAATAAGCAAATAGGTAACTGGGAAACTTTATAGTAAATATCTAACTTCACATAAATATGAATAAGCAAATTGGTAACTGGGAAACATTACAATAAATTTCTAACTTCACATAAATGTGAATAAGCAAATAGGTAACTGCAAATGTGGCTTGACAATTCACAAATCACAAAATATTTCACGTTTGTCCAAAAACAGATAAATGGTCAAACATTTCCATCCTGGACTAGTACTGTGAAGATAAATGAACAAAAAAAATAGCCCTCTCAAGGCAGATCCTGAATGCTTAAAGTTTATTCACTTTCTTGAAAGTGAAGAAACTTGGAGCCATAAAACTCGACCCATGGCTTTTGGAAGAAAGAGGAAAGGGGGGGGGGGGGGGAATTCAGCCCTCCAAAAACCTCTACCCCAACTACAAAACTGTTAAATTTTGCAAGAGGGAAGCATGGTTCATTCAGTACCCAATGAGTATGGTATTAAATACCAATGAATGGGTTGCACCAAAATGAACAACCTTGCTCAAGTCTTGCAACTTTTTATACATTTTTACTAAGACGACTGGTCACCTACACAATTTTTGATCAATCAGAAATCAAATATGACTGGGAATAGTTCAAATGAGGGCGCTGTAAATAGTTTAGCCAATCAAACAATGTGATATGTAAGGAAGAAGAAGCAAAGATGGCAGCGTCCATGAAGGTCCAGAAAATACTAAAAAAATATATAAAAATAAATAAATAGAAAATGGTTTACTAAATTAAGGTGAGTTTCTCATAAAAATATCTGTAAAAATAAATAAAAACAATGCCACCACTGCCCCTTCAATAAATAAATGTTAACAGGAGAATACCACGAATTTAGGAAATTTAAATCACTGGCATGCGAACTCAAAG
This sequence comes from Pictodentalium vernedei, assembly GCA_031216915.1. Classification (NCBI taxonomy): domain Eukaryota; kingdom Metazoa; phylum Mollusca; class Scaphopoda; order Dentaliida; family Dentaliidae; genus Pictodentalium; species Pictodentalium vernedei. The sequence goes on along the minus strand of CM062288.1, from coordinate 339,777,384 downwards.
TTCTATTACGATAATTTGTAACCTGTGAAATGAACTAGAATACTAAATTTCTACTATTTTCACATGCCAAATGTTTGGAAAATTATATTAACTGTAAAAATTATGCTTGTTTATGAAGGGATGTCAGAGGCATGGAGTTGAATACCCAAAACGGGAACAAGCGAATACTGAGCTCTGTTACATTCCTCCCTCCTCAGAATAAGACAAATGCTACTTTGTCAAAGAAGACACCCAAAAAGTCATTTTTTCAAAATTTCTCTGTGTGTGGATTCTCCTTCTTGTAACCAGTTCTTCTTGGATTGCTTCACAATCTGACCATCTTCCTCTACGACCTCTTCATCACGAGCTACAGTTGAAGATGAAAATGTTTGTGAATGATGATGAGCACAGTTTTTAATTATAACACGTTTTCTTTGCTCTTGCAGTTTCAAAGAGTCAATATATTCCTTCCTCTCATGCCCAGATAGGGCCCTAGCAGGAACATCATCACCAGGTGATACAAAGTTTTTATTCAGTTCTTTTAACATGGATACACCTGAATGTGAAAGACTTCGATGGTGGTGATTAATGTTGCACTTTCTTGTGAATTTTTTCCCACATGAGTCACATTTCCATAAAATAACTGTCTCTTTATGAAATTTACGCCAATGAGCATAATAGTCCTGTGCCTTCATAAATATGGTGGAAACTGGACAAGACAACACCTGGCACTTCATCCCTCTTGGATCAAAAACCGGACGGTTCTCTTCAGTAAACTTCTCCATTTCTTCTTCATCAACTTTCAAAGAGTGCTCCATTCTGAAAGAACTAAACAGACTATGGACTATAGATCTGTCTGGGTCGAATAATTCGCCCAGTGCGAGTGGTGACAGGACCAGAATAACTGGCTGCCAGTTCAGAACAATCAGAAATATCTTGAAATTCTTCTATATCAGTAATGCCTCCCTCATCTAACCAACTATCAGGTACATTCTTACCCTCATAGGGTTTAAGGTGGTCAATATGAACAGTTTTTTATAGCTGCATTCCTATGTTCCCGAATAACATAACTCACATCACTCTGTTTTTCAATTATCAGGTATGGTCCAACCCAACCCAAACCTAGTTTCTGCTTTGCTTTAGGTGGGTACCAACGCCAAACCCAAGACCCAACTGAAAACTCCCTTGATTTAGTATTTTTATCATAAGCTTTTTTCTGTCGGGTGGCAGCTCGACCCAATTGTTCATATGCAAAACTAAATGACTTTTAAGCACACTCTGAACATTCAACATATTGTATAGGACATAACCAATCCTTAGATCCTGGAGGAAAACCCGTCATTATGTCTACAGGAAACTTTACCTCCCTTCCCAACATAAGTAAGTTTGGTGACACATGTGTACTTTAATGTTGGTCCCAGTCAGACTGATTTGTATCAACAAAAATTGAAAGCATTTGCAATAATGTTCTGTTGAAACGCTCAACTAATCCGTCTGACTGAGGTCTGTATGGTGCAGTGCGGGATTTATCAATACCCAAAAGTAAACAGATTTCTTCAAAAAATTTAGACTCAAACTCACGTCCCTGGTCAGTATGAATTCGACTTGGACAGCCAAACCTACATATTATTTGAGTTACTAATAAATTAGCTACAGTTTGAGCAGTGTGGTTTTTAGTGGCAAAAACTTCCTTCCACTTGGTGAAATAATCGCCAAACACAATCACATATTCATTCCCATCTTCAGTTAAAGGCAGAGAGCCCAACACATCTATAGCAATACATTGCATAGGATAATTATTGACAACTTGTTGAAGAGGAAATTTCCCAACACCAGGCCCTGGTTTTCTCTGAGCACATTCGTCACAGGATTTACACCAACGTTCAATAGCTTCATCCATACCAACCCAATAAAAACGTTTTTTAATATTTGCTACAGTTTTGTCACGGCCAAAATGACCTGCTATTTTATCTACATGCAGTTTTTGAAATATATACTCCCTCATTTGAGTTGGGGCTATTATTTGTGATACTTCCACCCCAGTAATGATGGCTTTCCTATATAGAACATTATTGTGCAAGAAAAGATCTTCCCACTGATTCCATAATTTACCTGCTTTATAATCAAGTTTGAAAAGATCTGATTGTGGTGGTTTAATTCCCTTATTTAGAGCATTTATTATCCACTTTAAATCGGGGTCACAAGCCTGCATATCAGACAACTCAGCAGGGGACCAACAATCCAACCAATTGCTCTCAGCCACAGGTGTTATAATCGTTGACCCATGAGAATCACCTGATTCATCATTTTCTGGAGGGAAAGAATTTCCGCATGGATTAGATAGACCAGATGGATCTGATCTCATGGTTCCGATATGAACACTGTGAAGATGACTCAAGAGACTACCACCGCCCCCACAACTGGGACAACTTGAACAAATCCCTTTACAAGACTTCCAAGGTATTCGGGACATGGCATCAGCATTTCTATGCTTATAACCTGGCCTAAGCTGAATTTTATAATCAAAAGTGTCTATCAGACTTATCCATCTTGCTGTCATACCTTCTGGTTCCTTAAAGTTTTTAGGCATACCAGGGAAGCATGATCGGTACATAACAAAAACTTCTGGCCCAACAAATAATGTTTGAAATACTTCATAAAAACAACTACAGACAACAATTTCCTCTTTGTAACACAATATTGCATTTGGGACTTACTCAATGTTTTGCTTGCATAAGCAATTACCCTTTCCTGGCCATCCTGGATTTGAAAAAGTACTGCACCAATGGCGATTCCACTAGCATCAGTATCAAGAATATACTGACCATCAGGATTTGGTAAAGAAAGAACTGGAGCTGAAGATACACGACCATCTGAGACATCTCAAATATACACCACCATCCGAGACATCTCAAATATACACCACCATCCGAGACAATGGTCAAATATACACCACCATCTGAGACAATGGTCAAATATACACCACCATCCGAGACATCTCAAATATACACCACCATCTGAGACAATGGTCAAATATACACCACCATCCGAGACATCTCAAATATACACCACCATCCGAGACAATGGTCAAATATACACCACCATCTGAGACAATGGTCAAATATACACCACCATCCGAGACATCTCAAATATACACCACCATCTGAGACATCTCAAATATACACCACCATCCGAGACATCTCAAATATACACCACCATCCGAGACATCTCAAATATACACCACCATCTGAGACATCTCAAATATACATCACCATCCAAGACATCTCAAATATACACCACAATCCGAGACATCTCAAATATACACCACCATCCGAGACATCTCAAATATACACCACCATTCGAGACAATGGTCAAATATACACCACCATCCGAGACATCTCAAATATACACCACCATCCGAGACATCTCAAATATACACCACCATCCGAGACAATGGTCAAATATACACCACCATCCGAGACATCTCAAATATACACCACCATCCGAGACATCACAAATATACACCACCATCCGAGACAATGGTCAAATATACACCACCATCCGAGACATCTCAAATATACACGACCATCTGAGACATCTCAAATATACACCACCATCCGAGACAATGGTCAAATATACACGACCATCTGAGACATCTCAAATATACACCACCATCCGAGACATCTCAAATATACACCACCATCCGAGACATCTCAAATATACACCACTATCCGAGACAATGATCAAATATACACCACCATCTAAGACAATGGTCAAATATACACCACCATCTGAGACATCTCAAATATACACTACCATCTGAGACGTGTCAAATATACACCACCATCCAAGACATCTCAAATATACACCACCATCCGAGACATCTCAAATATACACCACCATCCGAGACATCTCAAATATACACCACCATCCGAGACAATGTTCATATATACACCACCATCTGAGACATCTCAAATATACACCACCATCCGAGACAATGGTCAAATATACACCACCATCCGAGACATCTCAAATATACACCACCATCCGAGACATCTGAAATATACACGACCATCCGAGACAATGGTCAAATATACACCACCATCCGAGACATCTCAAATATACACCACCATCCGAGACAATGGTCAAATATACACCACCATCTGAGACAATGGTCAAATATACACCACCATCCGAGACATCTCAAATATACACCACCATCTGAGACATCTCAAATATACACCACCATCCGAGACATCTCAAATATACACCACCATCCGAGACATCTCAAATATACACCACCATCTGAGACATCTCAAATATACACCACCATCCAAGACATCTCAAATATACACCACAATCCGAGACATCTCAAATATACACCACCATCCGAGACATCTCAAATATACACCACCATTCGAGACAATGGTCAAATATACACCACCATCCGAGACATCTCAAATATACACCACCATCCGAGACATCTCAAATATACACCACCATCCGAGACATCACAAATATACACCACCATCCGAGACAATGGTCAAAAATACACCACCATCCGAGACATCTCAAATATACACGACCATCTGAGACATCTCAAATATACACCACCATCCGAGACAATGGTCAAATATACACGACCATCTGAGACATCTCAAATATACACCACCATCCGAGACATCTCAAATATACACCACCATCCGAGACATCTCAAATATACACCACTATCCGAGACAATGATCAAATATACACCACCATCTGAGACAATGGTCAAATATACACCACCATCCGAGACATCTCAAATATACACCACCATCCGAGACATCTCAAATATACACCACCATCCGTGACAATGGTCAAATATACACCACCATCTGAGACATCTCAAATATACACCACCATCCGAGACATCTCAAATATACACGACCATCTGAGACATCTCAAATATACACCACCATCCAAGAAAATGGTCAAATATACACCACCATTCGAGACAATGGTCAAATATACACCACCATCCGAGACAATGGTCAAATATACACGACCATCCGAGACAATGGTCAAATATACACCACCATCTGAGACATCTCAAATATACACCACCATCCGAGACAATGGTCAAATATACCCGACCATCCGAGATATCTCAAATATACACCACCATCCGAGACATCTCAAATATACACCACCATCCGAGACAATGGTCAAATATACACCACCATCCGAGACAATGGTCAAATATATACCACCGTCCGAGACATCTCAAATATACACCACCATCCAAGACATCTCAAATATACACCACCATCCGAGACAATGGTCAAATATACACCACCATCCGAGACATCTCAAATATACACCACCATCCGAGACATCTCAAATATACACCACCATCCGAGGCATCTCAAATATACACCACCATCCGAGACAATGGTCAAATATACACCACCATCCGAGACAATGGTCAAATATATACCACCATCCGAGACAATGGTCAAATATATACCACCATCCGAGACATCTCAAATATACACCACCGTCCGAGACAATGGTCAAATATACACCACCATCTGAGACAATGGTCAAATATACACCACCATCCGAGACAATGGTCAAATATATACCACCATCCGAGACATCTCAAATATACACGACCATCCGAGATATCTCAAATATACACCACCATCCGAGACAATGGTCAAATATACACCACCATCCGAGACATCTCAAATATACACCACCATCCGAGACATCTCAAATATACACCACCATCCGAGACAATGGTCAAATATACACCACCATCCGAGATATCTCAAATATACACCACCATCCGAGACATCTCAAATATACACCACCATCCGAGACAATGGTCAAATATACACCACCATCCGAGACATCTCAAATATACACGACCATCCGAGATATCTCAAATATACACCACCATCCGAGACATCTCAAATATACACCACCATCCGAGACAATGGTCAAATATACACCACCATCCGAGACATGTCAAATATACACCACCATCCGAGACATCTCAAATATACACCACCATCCGAGACATCTCAAATATACACCACCATCCGAGACAATGGTCAAATATACCCCACCATCCGAGACATCGCAAATATACACCACCATCCGAGACATCTCAAATATACATCACCATCTGAGACAATGGTCAAATATACACCACCATCCGAGACACCTCAAATATACACCACCATCCTAGACAATGGTCAAATATACACCACCATCCGAGACATCTCAAATATACACCACCATCCGAGACATCTCAAATATACACCACCATCCAAGACATCTCAAATATACACCACAATCCGAGACATCTCAAATATACACCACCATCCGAGACATCTCAAATATACACCACCATCCGAGAAAATGGTCAAATATACACCACCATCCGAGACATCTCAAATATACACCACCATCTGAGACAATGGTCAAATATACACCACCATCCGAGACAATGGTCAAATATACACGACCATCCGAGATATCTCAAATACCACCACCATCCGAGACATCTCAAATATACACCACCATCCGAGACAATGGTGGTGTACACCACCATCCGAGACAATGGTCAAATATACACCACCTTCCGAGACATCTCAAATATACACCACCTTCCGAGACATCTCAAATATACACCACCACCCAAGACATCTCAAATATACCGCACCATCCGAGACATCTCAAATATACACCACCCTCAGAGACAATGGAGGTTACGTTGCAGAACATCTCAATTTAAATTTTTGACGAACCGACCGAGTTACTGTGATAAAAAAATTGTTTTGATCTATGTCTGAATCCTTCATTTTTTGGAGAGTATCGCGACTTGTTAAAATGGAACTAACCCAACTGACATCGCGTTGTCCTCTAAAAGTGTCGATGGACTTTCTGGACGGAATGTTTTGCAGACATGGTTGCAAAATACTGAGGTACGCCATAATGTCAGAGATACACTGCAAAAAATATAGGTTCTCTTTGGAAACAAAACTGGTTCTAATCTTACCCCTGAGATGGAACCAGTTCAGTTTAAACAGTATTTATTTCAAATCAAATAAATTTACCAAGATTAGCACTCAATTTTAACAGAATAATACATGAACTGAAGTAGATTCAGAAGTAAACTTGGAGCTTATTCAACGCAGTCGCCAACATTTTGAAACAAAGGAGATATGAACAGTTGGCATATCGAACCAGTTTTGGTTCTGCAAAGAACCAACACTGGATCGATACGCCAACTGTTCATATCTCCGCTGCTTAATAATGATTTGAGACAACCTCGTATAAGCTCTAAACTTACGGCGGAATCCCCCTCAATTTATGTTTAATTCTGTTAATATTTTATGTTAATTTTTATAGATTTATTTGATTTGAAATAAATACTGTTTAAACATAACTGGTTCCATCTCAGGGACAAGATTAGAACCAGTTTTAGTTCTAAAGAGAACCTATATTTTTTGCAGTGTAGTTTTTCCAGCTTGTTATGCTAGCGCATTATAGAAACAGTTATGTAAAAAAAATATAATAGAAAAAAAATGAAAACGAGAAGTAATAACAAATTCCGAATATTATTAGGTGGCCCAGTATATATGTGTCCATTTTTTTTTGTTTCCCAAGTTTATCGAATCGTCCCGAGACTTGAATACAACATTAATTATGCCGCGAATTGCACAAAGTTACACGCGCGCACACAAGTTAAAGAAAATGCAACTCAGTTTCTACTTTGCTGTCTGCTTCACAAACACTGGATTCACCATAAAGCTTATTTTCTATGAGGATAGGACGTGTGTGTGAGGGGGGGGGGGGGGGGATGTCTTCCCCTCTCAATATACAAATTTATGACTGCTTATTCTCAGTTCCCCAAACGTATTTCCTTCCTCATGTGTTTTAGTATAAGTAAGGTGAGTCTCAAATCTATGATCCTGTTTACATGTGTGCGATAAGTTCGAAATGTATTTTTGCCATGCATTTTATCGTCATAAATCGATTCATTAAAAATTATGTTCGTTGTTAGTATTACATTTTCCTTTTAATGCTGTGAGCTCCAGGTCGCTGAAGTTATCACTGGGAACACGCGAATGTGACAGCCGTTACTTATTCCAGGTTTCTTATTGAATATTCCATCTGATGATAACGAATGTCGAAAAAAGGAGATGGGAATAAATAAGGGCTGTCACGTCCCCAAGCGCTATGTTTGAATTGCGGTGTGCACTCTCTAAGTGCATCATGTAGTGATGCCCATGGTTTAGTGGATTGTAATTTGACACGAAATTTGCACATTTTTTAAAAGGTACATCCCCAAAAGTGGAGACATCCCAAATTCCGCGTGAACAACGGCGTTAGATTTGAATCAAGTTATAATCGCTGATTTTGTTTTTGATTCGTTTTGGCATACCTGATCTGATTTGAATCAAGCTATAAATCACGTGATAAATATAATCATTATGGCGCCCCAACTTAATAATAAAATTAACGAAACTAGTGCAATAATAGACCAAGCAAAAAGCTCAGTATATAAACTTGGTATTCATCACATAATAGCATCACTTAATTCTACATGCTGCACTGAATGGAAATCAGCGACAACGACTCCTTTTTAATTCTAAATGCTGCACTGAATGGAAATCAGCGACAACGGCTCCTTTTTAATTCTACATGCTGCACTGAATTGAAATCAGCGACAACGACTCCTTTTTAATTCTACATGCTGCACTGAATGGAAATCAGCGACAACGACTGCTTTTTAATTCTACATGCTGCATTGATTGGAAATCAGCGACAACGACTCCTTTTTATTTCTACATACTGCACCGAATGGAAATCAGCGACAACGACGCCTTTTTAATTCTACATGCTGCACTGAATGGAAATCAGCGACAACGACTCCTTTTTAATTCCACATGCTGCACTGAATGGAAATCAGCGACAACGACTCCTTTTTAATTCTAAATGCTGCACTGAATGGAAATCAGCGACAACGACTCCTTTTTAATTCTACATGCTGCACTGAATGGAATCAGCGACAACGACTCCTTTTTAATTCTACATGCTGCACTGAATGGAAATCAGCGACAACGACTCCTTTTTAATTCTGCATGCTGCATTAAATGGAAATCAGCGACAACGACTCCTTTTTAATTCTACATGCTGCATTGAATGGAAATCAGCGACAACGGCTCCTTTTTAATTCTACATGCTGCACTGAATGGAAATCAGCGACAACGACTCCTTTTTAATTCTACATGGTGCACTGAATGGAAATCAGCGACAACGACTCCTTTTTAATTCTACATACTGCACTGAATGGAAATCAGCGACAACGACTCCTTTTTAATTCTACATGCTGCACTGAATGGAAATCAGCGACAACGACTCCTTTTTAATTCTACATGCTACACTGAATGGAAATCAGCGACAACGACTCCTTTTTAATTCTTCATGCTGCACTGAATTGAAATCAGCGACAACGACTCCTTTTTAATTCTACATGCTGCACTGATTGAAAATCAGCGACAACGATTCCTTTTCAAATTTCCATACAATCACGAAGGGGCACTGAGTGTATTTACAATGGCATAAAATATTTTATCATTTTCAAGAGTTTTGTTTGGAAGTCTCAGAATTTAGTTTTAAAAACATCGTTGTCACCCGTGATGTGATATCAAAGACGTAGTTTTCCAAGTAGGCATAGCCTGTATCTCCTTTATGAGACTGAAGTGGGCATGGTGTTGCGGTGTATCATCGGCATAAAAGTGAAAATTTAGATCATGTTGGCGAAAATGAAATGAAATGAAATTAAATGAAATTTATGCAACAATATACCATCTCAAAAACAAATAATATCCAAAATTAATAATAACAAATTAAACAGTCGTAAATTATGGAAGCGAGTATTGTAAAGGTGCTGTGGATTACATTACACATAATGTATGTAAGTAGACGCATTGTTGGGAGGTTTCATAGTGGGATGGCTGCCTTGCTGACGTCTCCATATTACTTACAATAACTCTTTCTTGGCGCAAACTTTTTTTTCTGTAGGCAGGATGTCACAGTCTCTGTTTCATCTAAATATAATCAGTCCCAAGTTATTCTGATGGCATACTACGTTAATTGGTGAAGGGTCATGGTGGATGAGATACTAGAATTCGGTTAAGATGCTGCTGTGCTGTCAGGACCACCTTTTCGAATCTTTGCACTCATGGTGCGACAGTGTAAAGAACCATTTCCTTGGCCTCGTATAGTATGGTTCCCGTGTCCAAGTTCAACTTGAATCTCAATGAAAATAAACGTCAAGAAACAAAATCCAATAAAAATGTGACTGCAGTTCTCACTGCGTGTACAATCGGGAGGACTAACTATAAAATTTAAATGGGGGCGTGACTGGTATTAGAGCGACCGGATCACTTTCACCACTTCACCTTTAACCACGCCCAACCCCTGCTACGAGTTTATTTATTGCCTAATGTCCTACAAATGTATTACTCTACAATCCTGACAGAATCTGTTATTAGAAGTGGCAATAGGAGTACAGTTTTCTATAATTGTTTTTTTGTAATAGTGTATCTGAACAAGGATCTGGGAGTTAGTGTTCTGACGTTGTTTGCGATTTCATTCCAGATTTCGGGAAAATTATGTTTGGTGAGATTCGCGGAAAATTTTTGTTCTAGCCTGTTACGACCCGTAATGTAATAAATGCCCATAATGTAATACCTACCCATAATGTAATACAAAAACGACCCATAATGTAATACAAACCCATAATGTAATAAAAAACGACCCATAATGTAATAAATGTAATGATGTGTAATAAATGTTAGGTACCCATAATGTAATAAAATTTTTTAAAAATTAGATACAAATTACACTTTTCCAGGCCCGTAATGTAATAAAATTCTAAGTTTGATTTTTGTTTTTTCTCTTTACTCCAGCAGTGCGTTCGGCTACTTATGACACATCCTACGCCTTCACCAATACTGCCAATGGCCCCTATCTCGTACACAGCCAACATGTGGGTGTGTTGGGATTATGATGGAGAGTATTCCGGGACCTGGGGCGGGTATACTCTGCTCTGAGTGGCAGGCATTATCCCTCTTCTATTTGTACCACCCGCGCAAACGTCTTCCTCAATAGCCTCTACTGCCCTGCCACAACCATATAGGTCTACCTTACCAGACATTCAGTAATTTTGATTCCAGGATGGTCATTTATAACTGCAATCATCATATTCGACCGGCTGTTCACTTGCACAAAAGCAATGTGGGTAGCAGGTTCCTACTGTTAATAAATGCAAGTAACTCTGGCCAAAGTTGCTGGGGCAAAGGGTGGAGTGGGTGCCGTGGGATTTGGGTGCACTAAGACTGGATAGTGGCGGGGGGGGGGGGGGGTAGTGTGGGATACAAGGAAAAGATGGAACAGAAGCAAGGCGTTGAGTCAAGCGGCGCAGAGGAATATCGGGAGGCGATATGATAGGTGTACTGGTATTGGGATAGGGGCTATCCTATAGCTCGATGGGATTTGGATTAGGCTACTTTCCTCCAAATTAAGCGTACGATCTATCCTCTGTCTCTCCAGTTTTCACTACCTGAACAAATTAGTCATTTCCCTGTACTGTACTACTATACGTTTATGTCACACCCACCGCACCTGGAAACCAATGAGTCCGATCCCAGGATGACACTTAATAACGACCACATCATATTCCCGATCCAGTGATAACATGTGTCAAGTAATATTATTAGTCCACCACACTGCCTTCCACTTAAACTACCTACAGTCATGGCAGTTACTGGCGGTTGGCAGGGACTTCCTGCCAACCGCCTACTCTATCACATCGACTATTCGCGTGTTCATCTCCGCTATTGTGCCATCTTCTCCTAAGTTACACTCAAACAACATACAAAGCTAGACACGAGGAGTAACATGGGCGTATCCGTTTGACCGGGTGTGTGACCTTGACCATCAAACCGGAAACCTTGAACCTGTGTATCGGCTCCTGCTGGGCGATTGTCCTGAAACTTGATGTGTGGTTCGGGCGCCCAACAATTTCGCCACACCCCGATGCCCGTCATGTGTGACCTTGATATTCAAACCGTTGACCTTGAACCTGTATCTCGGTTCATGCTGGGCCGATTTTCGTGAAACTTGGTATGTGGGAGTAGTTCAGGACGCTCAATATATATATATATATATATATATATATATATATATATATATAGAGAGAGAGAGAGAGAGAGAGAGAGAGAGAGAGAGAGACCCGAACTACCCCCACATACCAAGTTTCACGCAAATCGGCCCAACATGAGCCGAGATATAGGTTCAAGGTCAACGGTGTGAATATCAATCAAGGTCACACATGACGGGCATCGGGTGTCGCAAAATTGTTGGGCGCCCGAACCACACACCAAGTTTCATAAAAATCGGCCCATACACAGGTTCAAGGTCACCGCATTGATGGTCAAGGTCACACCTCACGGTCAAACGGATATGCCCATGTTACACCTGGTGTTTAGCTACGTATGTTGTTTGAGTGTAGCCTAGGAGAAGATGGCACAATAGCGGGGATGAACACGCGAATAGTCGATGTGATAGAGTATGCGGTTGGCAGGAAGTTCCTGCCAACCGCCAGGAACTGTCAGGAAATGTTGGTGGTTTAAGTGGTAGTCCCCACAGCTCAGAAAATGCTGTGGAATGCTTTTCCAATCAACATAATCTCAAGAACCACCAAAACTACTCTCTATTATAGATCTGCATTCGTCCTGTGCATACTATGAGTGATGCCACACCACTGGTGAAATTTATTTGAGAATGCAATCCCCTGAGCTCAATACAAAGAGGCTGCTTTGTACAACCAAGTGATGTGCACTTTAACTCGACTCAGTTGCTGGTCACAGCCACAGGTGAACATGACATACTCTTAACCAATCTTCTCGCAAAGGTGGCCTGCGTGGATGATAGCAGTCTACAAGGCGTTTAACTTGCTTCGGTTCATATCAATTGAGGGCGTTCAATCTGTGGTGTGTTGAGGTTTTAGAAAAATAACAATGAGAGGAGTTGAAACCATTTCACTCAGGGCTGTCACTATTGAAACTGATACAATTTTTATTGAAAATGTAAAGTCTTTCTTGCATGTGCGAAGTGAAAACTATTTGACTGGAAAGCATTTGATAATATTACTTGACACATGTGATCACAGGACCGGGAATATGATGTGGTCGTTATTAAGTGTGGTCCTGGGCTCGGGCTCATTGGTTTCAAGGTGCGGAGGGTGCGACATGAACTTATAGTAGTACAGTACAGGGAAATTACTAATTTGTTTAGGTAGTGAAAATTGGAGAGACAGAGGATAGATTGTACGCTTAATTTGGAGCAAAGTAGCCTGATCCAAATCCCTTCGAGCTATAGCATATCCCCCATTCCAATACCAGTACACTCACCATATCGCCTCCCGATATTCCTCTGCGCCGGTTGACTCAACGTCTTGCTTCTGTTCTATCATTTCCTTGTATCCCACACTATACGCCCCCCCCCCCCCCCACTATCCGGTTATTGTGCACCCAAATCCAACTGCACCCCACTATACCATCTGCCTCAGCAACTTTGGCCAGAACTGCTTGCACTTATTAACAGTACAGGAACCTGCTACCCGCATTGCTTTGATTGCAGTTATAAATGACCATCCAAGAATCAAAATTAATGAATGTCTTGTAAGGTAGACCTATATGATTGTGGCAGGGCAGTAGAGGCTATCGAGGAAGTCGTTTGCGTGGGTGGTACAAATGGAAGAGGGATAATGCCTGTCACTCATAGCAGAGTATACCCGCCCCAGGTCCCGGAATACTCTCTATCGTAATCCCAACACACCCACACATGTTGGCTGTGTACGGCATAGGGGCCATTGGCAGCATTGATGAAGGCGCAGGATGTGTCATAAGTAGCCGAACGCACTGCTGGAGTAAAGAGAAAAAACAAAAATCAAGCTTAGAATTTTATTACATTACGGGCCTGGAAAAGTGTAATTTGTATCTAATTTTTAAAATTTTTTATTACATTATGGGTACCTAACATTTATTACACGTTATTGCATTTATTACATTATGGGTCGTTTGTTATTACATTATGGGTTCGTATTACATTATGGGTCGTTTTTGTATTACATTATGGGTAGGTATTACATTATGGGCATTTATTACATTACGGGTCGTAACATAGCCTTTTGCTCCCGTATCGGTCCGGATTATCGTGTGTACGTACTGTGGATGGTAGGAGTATTAAACATGTTGTCAAAAGAAAGTGGTAGTCTTTTGTGTTGCCAATCAATCATAACTTATAAAACATTCGATCTGTAAATATCATTAAATTTCAGTATTCCATTCTTCCTAAATAAAGGGTCTGCGTGGCAATTGAAACGCTTCAGATTAATTACACGCAATAATCGCATTATTTTAACCCTTTACCCAACGCAGACGATATCAAAATTTATTATTTTAAATATTATTTTTTGTAATTTTTCAAAAACTTTCAACAAAACCATATCATGTGACCTCTCGTTGGAACGAGCTCGACGAGCTCGTTCCAACGAGGGGTCACATGATATGGTTTTGTTTGAATTTTTTGAAATATAATATTTTTTCAACTGCTGAATTTGCATATTCCGCGGGCGGATGCGGGCGATTCGTTGGGTAAAGTGTTAATGTATTTTTTCACATTCCCTGTCAGTTCAGGCAGTTGGTATTTGATTTTTAACACCATTATGAGAATATTCTGTGTCATGGAGTTCGAGGTCTGAAAACTGTTTTTCTCGACATGCCTATTTCCAGGAACCTTCAGTTCTAACGGGAAACAACTTCTTACAAAACCTGAGCAGGAGTTTAAAGAAGGAACGAACACACATCATAGTTTACGTTTTGAGTGTGACTGTAAGGGATATTCACTAGATTTAAAGACACGAAGCTTCCAAAAGATATAACACCGGAAGTTCAACTTCCTTGAATAGGATATATTAATATTAATTGACATGTTTGTCAGCTAGATTAGTAAAATTAATTACTTCATTTCCAAGTCCATTAAAACACTATTGAGCGTGTATTGTTCCTTAATTTAATTCATTTCATTCCCAGACTATGAATAAAATATCATACAATGCCGTTCTCGTTTAGATACTCTGCTTAACAAAAGCCCAGACATGTGTCTCCAAAAGCAAACTCAATCGTCATCAAAATAATCAGAAAGGAAGAACCCAAATCGAGTAATAAAGTTTCAGATAAAAGATTCCAATGTGTTACAGGTTATAAGCGATGTATCCATCTAATGCAAGTGTATTCAACCCTTTCCAAAGTGTTATAGCTTATCAGCAATGTGTCCATCTATTGTAAATGTATTCAACCTTTCCACTGTGTTATAGGTTATCAGCAATGTATCCATCTAATGTAAATGCATGCAAACCTTTCCAAAGTGTTATAAGTTATCAGCAATGTTCCCATCTATTGTAAATGTATTCAACCCTTTCCACTGTGTTATAGGTTATCAGCAATGTATCCATCTAATGTAAATGCATTCATCCCTTTCCACTGTGTTATAGGTTATCAGCAATGTATCCATCTAATGTAAATGTATTCATTTCCAGTGTGTTGTAGGTTATCAGCGCTGTATCCATCTAATGTACATGTATTCATCCCTTTCCAATGTGTTATAGGTTATCAGCAATGTATCCATCTAATGTACATGTATTCATCCCTTTCCACTGTGTTATAGGTTATCAGCAATGTATCCATCTAATGTACATGTATTCAACCCTTTCCACTGTGTTATAGGTTATCAGCAATGTATCCATCTAATGTAAATGTATTCATTTCCACTGTGTTATAGGTTATCAGCAATGTATCCATCTAATGTACATGTATTCATCCCTTTCCACTGTGTTATAGGTTATCAGCAATGTATCCATCTAATGTACATGTATTCATCCCTTTCCAATGTGTTATAGGTTATCAGCAATGTATCCATCTAATGTAAATGCATTCATCCCTTTCCACTGTGTTATAGGTTATCAGCAATGTATCCATCTAATGTAAATGTATTCATTTCCAGTGTGTTGTAGGTTATCAGCGCTGTATCCATCTAATGTACATGTATTCATCCCTTTCCAATGTGTTATAGGTTATCAGCAATGTATCCATCTAATGTACATGTATTCATCCCTTTCCACTGTGTTATAGGTTATCAGCAATGTATCCATCTAATGTACATGTATTCAACCCTTTCCACTGTGTTATAGGTTATCAGCAATGTATCCATCTAATGTAAATGTATTCATTTCCACTGTGTTATAGGTTATCAGCAATGTATCCATCTAATGTACATGTATTCATCCCTTTCCACTGTGTTATAGGTTATCAGCAATGTATCCATCTAATGTACATGTATTCATCCCTTTCCAATGTGTTATAGGTTATCAGCAATGTATCCATCTAATGTACATGTATTCAACCCTTTCCAATGTGTTATAGGTTATCAGCAATGTATCCATCTAATGTACATGTATTCAACCCTTTCCAATGTGTTATAGGTTATCAGCAATGTATCCATCTAATGTACATGTATTCATCCCTTTCCAATGTGTTATAGGTTATCAGCAATGTATCCATCTAATGTACATGTATTCATCCCTTTCCACTGTGTTATAGGTTATCAGCAATGTATCCATCTAATGTACATGTATTCATCCCTTTCCAATGTGTTATAGGTTATCAGCAATGTATCCATCTAATGTAAATGTATTCATTTCCAGTGTGTTGTAGGTTATCAGCAATGTATCCATCTAATGTACATGTATTCATCCCTTTCCACTGTGTTATAGGTTATCAGCAATGTATCCGTCTAATGTACATGTATTCATCCCTTTCCAATGTGTTATAGGTTATCAGCAATGTATCCATCTAATGTACATGTATTCATCCCTTTCCAATGTGTTATAGGTTATCAGCAATGTATCCATCTAATGTACATGTATTCATCCCTTTCCAATGTGTTATAGGTTATCAGCAATGTATCCATCTAATGTACATGTATTCAACCCTTTCCACTGTGTTATAGGTTATCAGCAATGTATCCATCTAATGTAAATGCATTCATCCCTTTCCACTGTGTTATAGGTTATCAGCAATGTATCCATCTAATGTAAATGTATTCATTTCCAGTGTGTTGTAGGTTATCAGCAATGTATCCATCTAATGTAAATATACTCAACCTTTCCAATGCGTTATAGGTTATCAGCGATGTGTCCATCTAATGTACATGTATTCAACCCTTTCCTACTATGTTATAGGTTACCAGCAATGTATCCATCTGATGTAAATGTATTTAGTCAGAATCCAATGTATTTCAGGTTATCAGCAATATATCCATCAAATGTAAATGTATTTACGGAAGTGGTTAAAAAAGAGTTTAACCCTTTACCCAAGGTAACGGGAAAACCGTCCAGTGCTTTAAACAAACACTCACCATTCCATTTTCGATCTGGTTTCATTTTTCGTCTCAAAAACATAGTTTATGACCCCTCATTTGAATAAGCTCACTGAACTTGTTTCAATGAGGGGTCATAAGCTATGTTTTTGACGCAAAATGTGAAAAAATAGTTATTCAGGACTTTTGTTTGCAAGAATCCTCTGCGTTTCGTGTTAGATGAAGGGTTAAGGTCTTCATTTATGTCTATAATTATCACGACTACAGAGTGGAATTAACGTTGAGTTGAAACAATCGTTTATAACCACGCCCTCTTTGAAAAAATCTCACTGGTTACTGTCTTATTTCATGTTAATTTGTGGAACACATTCACCAACCACGTCATCTGTATTGGCGTAAACCAAAATACGTTTTAACTGTCATTACATTACATTGGCGGTAGCTCAAGAAGCTGTGAACGCGGATGGCTCGGTCATATGATAGCTGGCTGGCTGGCCGAGCTGGCTGAGTCATCACGTTAGTATCTGACCTGTCATCTTCTTATCGTGACGGCTAATGCGGCTCGACAGCTTGCAGTTTTGCACAATTTGTATTTCCACCACAAATCTATCGTTTACTGTATTCCAACAGGGATATGTCGCTAAAGAGGTTTAAGCAGTGACACACCATCCAATCTCCCCATACTTGTCATTGTCAGTAGAGACAGTTTTGTTTGGATTGGAATCCTAGACAACGATTCGCCCCTGCTAGTATATAAAATCATATAGTTTCCTGCAAGTTCGGCTTCATGTCACATATACAGTCACAAACAGGATGGTCTTTAGTACTCGATCCTGGGTGTTGGGATCCAGCATGCCTTATTTTGGAGTAAGATAGGTACTAATTAACCCTCTGTCCTCTAGCGGGATCTTCCCTGCCAGTTCAATGGCAGCGATCAGAAGAGTCCATGTTTGTCATTTGGGGTAGAGCGATCAATATTTTCAAGGTGTAGTCCTGGGTCTGGACGTTTAAAATATTGGTTGGTCTATCCCACACATTTACTGAACAACCCACTTTTTAAAGACGTTAGGCCGTATCATGTGCCTGGCCAGAGAAGCGGCCGCTCAGTAATAAGTGGGAAGCCAACGCAAATAAATTTCCAAGAACTCTTAGTTTTGAAATTCAATTCCGATTGACAAATAATCCAAAGACATCATTAAGACATACCTTGTCAAAGAAGTCTTGCCTTCATGATGCAGTTGGGATATATTATCAGTCAGGATACGAATCACCACAGTCGTCACTGTTAAGATCGATTCGAAATGATATGGCCATATGTAAAAAATGTATATTTGTTTGGTCTGTTATAGCAAGGCAAGCTATTAATCAACCATTACCTCGAGGGGGTGGGGGCGTCATTTTAACAGTGTAGCAGGTAACCGCAGAGATAGATATCAGTACAATAGGTAACCGCAGAGATAGATATCAGTACAACAAATAACCACAGAGATAGATATCAATACAACAGGTAACACCAGAGATGGATATCAATACAACAGATAACCACAGAGATAGATATCAGTACAACAGATAACCGCAGAGATAGATATCAGTACAACATGTAACCGCAGAGATAGATATCAGTACAACAGGTAACCGCAGAGATAGATATCAGTACAACAGATAACCGCAGAGATAGATATCAGTACAACAGATAACCGCAGAGATAGATATCAGTACAACATGTAACCGCAGAGATAGATATCAGTACAACAGGTAACCGCAGAGATAGATATCAGTACAACAGGTGACACCAGAGATGGATATCAGTACAACAGATAACCACAGAGATAGATATCAGTACAACAGATAACCGCAGAGATAGATATCAGTACAACATGTAACCGCAGAGATAGATATCAGTACAACAGGTAACCGCAGAGATAGATATCAATACAACAGATAACCACAGAGATAGATATCAGTACAACAGATAACCACAGAGATAGATATCAGTACAACATGTAACCGCAGAGATAGATATCAGTACAACAGGTAACCGCAGAGATAGATATCAATACAACAGATAACCACAGAGATAGATATCAGTACAACAGATAACCACAGAGATAGATATCAGTACAACAGATAACCGCAGAGATAGATATCAGTACAACATGTAACCGCAGAGATAGATATCAGTACAACAGGTAACCGCAGAGATAGATATCAGTACAACAGGTGACACCAGAGATGGATATCAGTACAACAGATAACCGCAGAGATAGATATCAGTACAACAGATAACCGTAGAGATAGATATCAGTACAACAGGTAACCACAGAGATAGATATCAGTACAACAGATAACCACAGAGATAGATATCAGTACAACAGATAACCGCAGAGATAGATATCCTTACAACATGTAACCGCAGAGATAGATATCAGTACAACAGGTAACCGCAGAGATAGATATCAGTACAACAGGTAACACCAGAGATGGATATCAGTACATCAGATAACCGCAGAGATAGACATCAGTACAACAGATAACCGTAGAGATAGATATCAGTACAACAGGTAACACCAGAGATAGATATCAGTACAACAGGTAACACCAGAGATAGATATCAGTACAACAGGTAACCGCAGAGATAGATATCAGTACAGCAGGTAACACCAGAGATAGATATCAGTACAACTGATAACCACAGAGATAGATATCTGTACAACAGGTAAGTACAGAGATAGATATCAGTACAACAGATAACCGTAGCGATAGATATCAGTACATATGGGTTATATACACATGGTGTTTGTAAAAAATCTTTTATCGCGACGAGAGCGTTTTCGGGGGCATATATAGCTACGAGTCGCGCAGCGACGAGTAGCTATGTAGCCCCCGAAAACGCTCGAGTCGCGATAAAAGATTTTTTACAAACACCATGTGTATATAACCCTTTTATCTACACCCCCACCTCCCCCACTCCCGTAATAAAACAAGTTTTGATTAACAAATGCAGACCACTAAAAATAATCTAGCCTTCAACCAGATAATCACTAATGTGAAAAATATCTGTCATTTGTACTTTCCGACGTTTGACGTCACATTTTGAAAAATGTTGAAGAAACTGAATTCCCAGTGACGTTTGAACGTCAGGATAATTAAAGTCTCGAAGGGTGAAATAATCTCATTTGAAAAAGTGTAAGTTACTAATTTTTACTCTTTTCCGTCAAATTTTATTTTTACAATTCAGTAAGTTTAATTAATGGCCTTCTTTTTTATTCAATACATTTCGATAAATACGCCCCGTTTTATTTGTTTCGATCCGCGGCAGCGATAATTAGTTATTCAAAGTGTTGAATGAAATAGTACGTCATGCAAATGAGATGGGCGTGAACGTTGTATTCTTGCGATATCACGTGACTTTTATTCTTACTGCAGTAACGATAAAAGATTTTTTATTGACGGCGAGTTTTCGATAACGATAAAAGATAAAACGTTACTGTTTTTACGTATAAAGTAGATAAAACATGTAACCGCAGATATAGATATTAGTACAACAGGTAACACCAGAGATGGATATCAGTACAACAGGTAACTGCAGAGATAGATATTAGTACAACAGATAACTGCAGAGATATATATCAGTACAACAGATAACCGCGGAGATAGATATCAGTGCAACAGGTAACACCAGAGATAGATACCAGTACAACAGGTAACACCAGAGATAGATATCAGTACAACTGATAACCACAGAGATAGATATCAGTACAACAGATAACCGCGGAGAGAAATATCAGTACAACATGTAACTGCAGAGATAGATATCAGTGCAACAGGTAACACCAGAGATAGATACCAGTACAACAGGTAACACCAGAGATAGATATCAGTACAACTGATAACCGCAGGGATAGATATCAGTACAACAGATAACCGCGGAGGGAGATATCAGTACAACATGTAACTGCAGAGATAGATATCAGTATAACAGGTAACGGCAGAGGCCGATATCAGTACAATAGGTAACCGGTGAGATGCAAAATTAGGCATTGCAAATCATCGATCTCATCATCGGTGCTGAAAACCTGAATTCGGACAGTATGGGGTGTCTCGCTGCTTGTCATTTGAATAAAACAAAGAAACAATTAAGAACTATTACGTTATTGAGAGAGGGCCCGCTTAACCTCCTGCTGAGAATTTGTGTTTGGTATTTATGAAAACTGGAATGACTGGGTAGGCAGTATCGTTTTAAAGAAAGCCAGGAGGTCCAGCAACCTGGCTGATTTTTGGCATGAGTGTCTGAATGAGTTGTTTGGTTGAGTGACGCAGAAGTAGTTGTATGCAGCGAATGGCTTTCTAGTGCATTAGAGGAAGTTATTGGGCCAAGTGATTCCTAATGCAGCTCTGTTTGATGAGAAGCCGTTTGGGATAGTAGAATACGTTATTGGGCTAATTGAAGCGAACGCTAGTAGGGCTCTCGAAGCCATAGATCCAGGTCGATGGGTCCGTATTACGTATAAGTAAAGTTACTTGGAGGGAGCCATACATCGACGACTCAAGCTAGGAGCGAGAAGTTGACTGAGTGGAACCCAGACAAATTGTATGCATTAGCATAGTATGTTTAAACGATTGACGGAGAATGGTTGACTTGGAAGGAGACTATGATGTGTAGCTGGCAGATAAAGAGATATTATTCCAACAGCAGGTAAAGCAAACCGGAGGAGTTGATAGTGAAACGGGAATCGTCAAAAGTCGAAGATGATGCACACGGTACTTTTTCTCTTTGAAGGACCAACTTGACAATAAGCTTCTGGAGCGAATTGACGACAGGAGATAACATGAACTAGATAACTCAAAAGTCCTCGGAGAGAATTGGAATATTCCGGCTGGGTGTAAATTCACGGCGAGGTGGTAAAACGTATATCCAGGCTAGGTGAGACTCTCTGACTACGGCCGATCTCTCTCTCGAGTGACAATATTCTCTCATCTCCGCGCCAACGTGTTGACATGGACAACTCGAGTTACCCTTTTCGCGACGTCATCCGTATCATTAGGGTTTGCATGTTTTCCCTGTGACTTTGTGATATCAATTACGCCAAAAGAAAGACACGAAATCAGTTATCTGTTCAAATTTAAAATATATCGCGGCAAGCCGGCTGCATGTTATCGTGACGGACAAATTTAATGACACCTGGCCGGAACAAAATAACAGCTGCCTATGGCTTGTGGGGAGGTGGCTGGCGGCGGCAGCGGCGGCTTGTGGTGGCGGCGGCGGTTCGTTGCAGCGGCTTCACTGTCTAAGCTACCACACCAGGCTTTGGGTGTCGTTTCCTATTATACCAGTGAAGCAGAAAGTTATCATCGCAGTGCATAAACACTGCTCCACTACCCGTTGAAACCACAAGGACATATCCCCACGTTAGTCATCAAAAGGAATGAGATGAGGCCTGAGTAACTAGTATACTCGCCCAAAAAAGAAAGTGTGCATTGCAGAAATGGATCAAACTACAAAAAAATAATTTCGTAGGTTAAGAGTGTTAACCTGTTCATGAATAAGTTATATTGAACACAAAAACAGCTTTCCCCGTTAAAATTGCATTAACGTGAAATGACGTGCAGCACGTTTGTGAAAAGGCATGTTTTGCACGTGGAGAGTCTGAAAATTCATGCAGCAGTGTGAATCCTTGGGTATTTAAACACTAAAGTAAGGCCTTCCTATCGTTCACATTCAAACTTGCGCTGCTGTTAAGGCGACTCCACATTAGCATGCCAAGATTGACAATGAATCAACGTCTCCTTGCCCTGGGTATGATTAGAGCTGGCAGAACACACAGAGAGGTTGCCCAGCATTTGAACCTCCACCATATCACTGTAGATAGGCTAGTCCATCGACATGCACAACATCATGACGTTCGAGACCGACCCCGCTCCGGGAGACCCCGAGTTACCACCCCTGCACAAGATCGGTATATCCGTGTCGTCCATCTCCGGAACCGGCAACAAACGGCAACGACGACAGCTAGGAACATCCCTAACCTGAGACGGACACATCCTCAAACAGTAATCAACCGTCTGAGAGAATACGGCTTACGTCCTCGAAGACCTGCAATTCGTCCGATTTTGACGTTACGTCATCGTCGTGCTCGACTGCAGTGGTGTAGACAACATCTCAGGCATCCCTTACACAGGTGGCGACGTGTTTTATTCACAGATGAATGTCGTTTCCATCTTTCATCATCAGATGGCCGCCAGAGAGTGTACAGACGTCGAAACGAACGCTACGCAGATCCATGTGTCGTGGAGCGAAACCGTTATGGGGGAGGGTCTCTCATGGTGTGGGGTGGCATCACTGCCCGTAACAGAACTGAGCTGGTCATTATTGATGGCAATCTCAATGCAGCCAGATATCGTGATGAAGTGCTTACACCTGTTGTTGTCCCATTTCTGCAACGTCACGGCCCCGGCGTCATTCTACAGCAGGACAACGCCCAACCCCACGCAGCTCGTGTTGTTCAACAGTATCTGCAGCAACAACAAGTGGATGTTCTTCCCTGGCCCGCAAATTCGCCCGATATCTCACCCATTGAGCACGTATGGGACGAAATGAAACGTCAGCTACTCCGGCTTCCACATGCACCGTCAACGTTTGTGGAACTCCAAAGACAGCTTATCAGAATATGGAACAACATCCCACAACACTTCCATGCTAACTTGTTCGCTTCCATGAGGCGTAGATGCACAGCAGTAGTCGATGCAGACGGAGGTCATACCAGATACTGAGTGTGTGACTTTTGTGTTTGACCCTTAGTGTCTTTGACTCTCCATGGCACCAAGAGTATTCGTCGTGGCGTAATGACATTTCTCGTGTTGATCACAAATTGATTCATCTGTGATTGAATAAAATTTCCATGAATGAAAATGATATATATCTTTTTTTAGTGTTATTTTTTAGCATGCACACTTTCTTTTTTGGGAGAGTATATATCAACACACACACATCAACAAAATTTGGAAAATGAATAAAAATTTGAAGGTAAAGAAACAAATTAAATGTACAACACCTTAGCGATAACAACACACTAATGACGTCGAAGAATGAAATATCAATCATCGGCTTGTCTGATTTCTGGAATCGGAGAAAGCTATTTGCGAATGTTCAGTGTGATTTCAGAAGCCAGAGAAGTACTGTCGATCATATGGTTAGACTTGAAACGTTTATACGAAATGACTTTCCTGGGAAAGAAGATGTACTCGCTGTCTTCTTTGACGTGGAAACTGCATATGATACAACGTGGAAGTATATGGTTTTAAAAGATCTTTTAATCCTTTAACTAACATGAAAAGCAGACGACACTTGCAAACAAAATTCCTGAATAACTCATTTTTTCTCAAAAACATAGGTTATGACCCCTCTTTGGAACGAGCTCGTCGAGCTCGTTCCAAAGAGGGGTCATAACCTATGTTTGTGAGACTAAAAATGAAAATTAATTGTCGATTTTTGTCAATGGCGCTGGCCGGTTTTGGTCCTTACGTTGGGTAAAGGGTTAACATGGGGGTTGAGAGGGCGTATTCCTCTTTCATATCGATATATATTTTTTAACGGACCGCCAGTTTCAAGTTCGTGTTATGTCCACATTATCTGATCCCACGAACATGAATTTGGCGCCCCTTTAGGTAGGGTTTTATTTGTTAATTTGGGGTCAGTTTGGGTAGTATTTTATCCGTCACCCTTTTTTGTGTTAAGATCAGCGGCATTATCAATATAGCTGATTCTTCATTGCATGTTATCTCTTCATTGTATGTTGATGTTTTTTTAAATTGCGATAGCAGTAAAATATCAATGCCATCGAGCACAAACTTCAGCTAGGTTCAAACAGAATTCAGAAATGAGCTACAGAAAATAGTTTCAAATTCTCCAAGTATTAAATTATTTATTTATTTATTGGTATTTAATGTCACATACTTATGCACAATGTCTAATCATGACCGTGCCAGTTTTACGGGTGGAGGAAGCCGGAGTACCCGGAGAGAACCACAGAGAAACGAAGGGCAGCTTCCATCTCCCCCCAACATCGTAACTCCGCACAGCAGCACAGGCAGAGTTATGAAGACATGCGCACCATTGACGTGCAGTACGCCTCAGTACACGGCGTCATCGTGCCCCCATGTGGACAATCGGGGTTAAGTGCCTTGCCCAAGGACACAACGCGGGAGTTCGAATCGATCGCTCAGATGGTCACCCATCCGATGACCAAACGAGCTCGACGTTGCTTAACTTCGGTGATCTGACGAGACCCGGTTACCGCAACGCCACCGCGCCCCCTCCAAGTATTAAACAAATTGTAGTTTTTTTTCTGTAAGCTCTGGAAGCACCACCTTGTTCCAGAATTAAAAATAGATCGGGGTACTATTAAAGTTGTAAAAATGTGAAATTCTCAGACTTATTGTTTGACACTAAACTGAATTTCACTTCTTATATTCACCTGGAACTTAATTAAACACCCTCTGATTTTGTTTTTTTTCGCAGTGGTGTTATTAGAAACTGTCATTACTTCATGATATCTTTAAAATGGTCAAAAGTGATTGTTTGCGGACAAAACGGTCTATTGACAAATGAAAAGCAACGCAATGATCAAAATATGCAATATTCTCATGGCGCTAATTACGCTAATTACACATATATGTCCCTAATGTTTTTGATGGAAAATGTTCTATCAACAGGTAGGCTGCTGGAACGGTCCATGATGAAACAATGCTGGTAATTACTGACAAAAATGTAACTTGTGGTCTCCTGAAAACAATAGCAGTGTCTGACGTCAGTAGCGAGTGTACCCACCACGTGCCCGGATGGCAGCCCGAACCCTCATCCTAAAGCTACTATTGAACCTTCTGACACGGTCCAGGGGCAACAGCTGCCACTAATAGTGTAATGCAGCTTCCAATCAGTCAAATTATGTAAAGGCGAATCCTTCGCTTGTATACGACGTCCTAGAAACTCCCAGATGTGTTCTACGGGATACAAATCAGGGCTCATTGCAGGCCAAGGTAGTGATGTACCTGACAGTTGCTCACCGTTGCTCAGTGGTTCTCTCCGGGTACTCCGACTTCCTCCACCCGTAAAACTGTCACGGTCATGAGTAGCCATTGTGCATAAATATGTGACCTTAAACACCAATAAATAAATAAATAAATATTTGAGGCGGTTTCGGACAGTACTGTAGCACAAGACCTGTTGGGAAGCCAAAGACGTTTCAGAATTCCCCTTGAAGCAAATAGTGTACGACTACCGAGGCGTGCCAGACGCCGACCTACCCGAGGGAAAGTCTTTCGGGGTTGTCCAGGCCTTGGTCGGTCCTTAATATCGTTGGTTTGTTGTATTCGGACAAGTCTGCTGATGACAGAATGACTATAGCCAAGTTGCCTTTCAATAACTTTGAATGACATGTCTGTTGTATGCGTGCCAACGATTTGCCATATTAGTGCCTCTGACAGTCTCCTCCTTGCCATGTCAACAAAAATTGATAAAAGCAGTGACACATTTTCTTGTTTTATACCCAGATATTGCATGTGGATGATTGTGTTTTTCTGGCATTCTAGGGTAGCATGCTTCACGTGGATGAGGGGATGTGTTTGGGGTACGCTATCAACCAGAAACATCAGGTTTCACGAGGCGAAATGTACTGCAAGACATACAGTACGTGGAGAGTGGATTGTAACTAAATCACCCGCGGAGTGGACTTATCACCCAAACTATAACTTTCAAAGTGTATACATATGGACAAAAAACACAAGCAATGTTTCAGCCAATGGATCTCCGGGTTTAACCCGGAGGTCCATTGGTTGAAACTTTGTCTGTGCTTGTTATGCTTTGCAACACATTTGTAATTATTGCTTGGGTGGAATCTCCACTCCGCGGGTGATTTAGTGATATTAATACACTCTCCACGTACTGTAGCAATCATTCAAAGATGATCATTAGTAACAGCACTTCGCAGTCATGAAACATTTCAGGGGATGCTTAATTGAGCTTCAGGTATATATAGCACATCTAAGAGTGAAATGCAAAAAGCACTTAACCTTCTCAAAATAAACGGTAGCACTGATTTGGGAGCTGATAAACAATGACTCCATATGTATAGGTCGCTCGTTAGATCAAATTTAGATTACGGCTGCGTGGTTTACGATTCTGCGAGAAAGTCATACCGCAAATTTACACAATTTACCACAATTTACAATAGTGATGTTAAGAATCAGCTAGTGTGCATTTAGAACGTCACCAATTGATCCAATGCGTGTTGGGACAGGAAGCCAATCCCCGAGAAGCGCAGGATTACAAAGTTACTCCATTTTCTTTCCAAACTATTAACTCATCTATCAAACACCGCTTATAATTGTGTCTCTAATCCTCAAAATGTAGATGTTTAACCGACACCAGAAACCTATTCCTCCATTGGAAATTAGCATTGAAGCCCATATGGAATGCGCTACGCTTTTATGTGATATGATAAAAGAGATCCGTGACCCATATATTCCTCCTTGGCATCTTAAGAAACCTACAAATATTTTGGACCTTGCTTCTACCAAAACATACGAAATAAATTCCCCGCAGTATAAACAGAATTGTGCTGCAATAAAGTCCAAGTATAGTGCATATAAAATGATCTATAGAGATGAATCTGAAGATGGTGACAAAGTGTCAAAAGCTGTTTTTACTGGTGATCAGATCATTTCAATCAGAATACCAAACAAAAGTTATCCTTTTACAGTTAAAGTTAATGCTTTACAACTCGCACTTGAACACATCGATAATGTATAAGAAAGGAAGTCGATAATTCTCCCAAATCTCTTTTCTCTTTGCTAGCCAGATCAGCGAAGCAGGCTTTTCACACGTCAATTACTGATCTTAAAATTCCTTTTAGTGATTTTAAACCACAATCAGTAACTTCACCAAATCTATGTGTCATGCGCATTGGGGTGAACCAACCAATAACCAGCTCCATCGCTTCCGGTCAGATATTTTTGACTCGTCTCAAACTTTTGCAGAAAAGATCATGTAATTTTGATACGGTGTTATATTGGTCATACAAAACTCACACATTCCTTTTTGTCAGAGGGAAATATGCGACCAGAGTGTGTTCCATGCCAACAGGTTGTCCCTAAGTTCCAATGTGTTCTATGTGCCAGTAGGCACATGGAACACATTGGAACTCAGAGGACGAGGTTATGACAGTGGAGCACATTATTTTACATTGCACTGATTTTAATCATGCCAAAGTACAGTATTTCACTGTTGGATCTCTAAGGGATCTATTTTATCTGACGATCCCGAACACAATTTTATCATTTCTTAAATTAATAAACCTTTTTAATACATTACTAACAGTTTGTTTTATTCCTTTAAACTCTCGTCTATTCATATCGATTCGACAGGTTCGGATTTTAAACGGCGGGTCTCAGACAGTATTCTGTGAACGGCGGGTCTCAGACAGTATTCTGTGATCGGCGGGTCTCGGACAGTATTCATTGAACGGAGGATCTCAGACAGTATTCATTGAACGGCGGGTCTCAGACAGTATTCTTTGAACGGGGAGTCTCAGATAGTATTCTTTGAACGGCGGGTCTCAGACAGTATTCTTTGATCGGCGGGTCTCAGACAGTATTCATTGAACGGAGGATCTCAGACAGTATACATTGAACGGCGGGTCTCATACAGTATTCTTTGAACGGAGGATCTCAGACAGTATTCTTTGAACGGCGGGTCTCAGACAGTATTCTGTGAACGGCGGGTCTCACACAGTATTATGTGAACGGCGGGTCTTATACAGTATTCTGTGAACGGCGGGTCTCAGACAGTACTCTTTGAACGGCGGGTCTCAGACAGTATTCATTGAACGGCGGGTCTCAGACAGTATTCTTTGAACGGCGGTCTCATTTTGTCATCACTGTTTTCACAACTTACATTTAGTTCTTATATTATATCCAGGTTTCATCTATCCCCCTTTTTCATAGAAAATAATGAACTATTTTATGACCCAAAAATTGCGGTAACCGGTTCTCGTCAGATCACCGAAGTTAAGCAACGACGATCCCGGTTAATCCGCAGATGGGTGACCGTCTGAGCGATCGATTCGGACTCCAGCGTTGTGTTCTTGGGCAAGGCACCTCACCCCAATTGTTCACGATGACGCCGTGTACTGAGGCGTACTGCACGTCGATGGCGCGCATGTCTTCCGTCAGTCTAACCCTGCCTGTGATGTAGTGCGCAGTTACGATGTTGGGGAGCTGGCAGCTGCTCGTCGTTGCTCGGTGGTTCTCTCCGGATACTCCGGTTTTCTCCACCCGTAAAACTGTCACGGTCATGATTAACCATTGTGCATAAGTATGTGACCTTAAACACCAATAAATAAATAAATATAACCCATAATTAACAACGCCACGACACAGCATTCGATGCTGATGTGTCGTAAAACACCAATAAATAATTAAATAAATAAATAAATAAATAAATAAATAAATAAAATAAATAAATAAATAAATAAATAAATAAATAAATAAATAAATAAATAAATAAATAAACTTACTTCGTTTATCAGTTTTTCGGGCACTGCTGAAAATTTTTAAAACATTTTCCAAACGTTTTGTTGAACGATCCCCTTGAGGCAGAAAGATCACCGTTCTGCACGTCTGTTATCGAGAGTGCCATTCGCTGAACTAAACTATTTTATACCCATGCTGTTACCGAGTGTATCATGCAGTGAACTAAACGAATCAGAATGCTGTTATTAAGCGTATCATGCGCTCAACTAAATTATTTTATACTCATGTTATTATCGAGTGTATCACACACTGAACTAAAATAATTTATACCCATGCTTTTGGCGAGTGTATCATGCACTAAACTAAACTATTTTATACCCACTCTATTAGCGAGTGGATCATGCTCCGAACTAAAATATTTTATACCCGCGTTTTGGCGAGTGTGTCATGCGTTGAACAAAACAATTTTATACCCACTATATTACAGAGTGAATCATGCTCTGAACTAAAGTAATTTATACCCACGTTGTTGACGATTGTGTCACGCGCTGAACTAAACTATTTTATACCCACTCTATTAGCGAGCGTGTCATGCTCTGAAAGAAAGTATTTTATACCCACGTTGTTGGCGAGTGTGTCATGCGGTGAAGGAAAGTATTTTATACCCACAATATTAGCGAGTGTATCAAATACTGAACTAAACTATTTTATACCTACTCCATTAGCGAGTGTATCATGCACTGAACTAAACTATTTTATACCCACTGTATTAGCGACTGTATCATGCACTGAACTAAACTATTTTATACCACTCTATTATCGAGTGTAGCATGCACTGAACTAAACTATTTCATGCCCACTCTATTAGCTGTGTGTCATGCTCTGAACGAACGTATTTTATACCCACGTTGTTGGCGAGTGTATCATGATCATAACTAAAGTATTTTATACCCACGCTGTTGGTGATTGTATCATGCTCTGAACGAAAGTATTTTATACCCACATTGTTGGCGAGTGTATCATGCTCTGAACGAAAGTATTTTATACCCACGTTGTTGGCGAGTGCATCATGCTCTGAACTAAAGTATTTATACAACGTTGTTGGTGAGTGCATGATGCTCTGAACGAAAGTATTTTATACCCACGTTGTTGGCGAGTGTATCATGCTCTGAACTACAGTATTTTATACCCACGTTGTTGGCGAGTGTATCATGCTCTGAACGAAAGTATTTTATACCCACATTGTTGGCGAGTGTATCATGCTCTGAACGAAAGTATTTTATACCCAAGTTGTTGGCGAGTATGTCATGCGCTGAACTAAAGTATTTTATACCTACGTTATTGGCGAGTGTATCATGCACTGAACTAAACTATTTTATATCCACTCTATTAGCTACTCCTTCATGCACTGAACTAAACTATTTTATACCACTATATTAGCGAGTGTAGCATGCAATGAACTAAAGTATTTTATACCCACTCTATTAGCGAATGTATCAAGCTCTGAACGAAAGTATTTTATACCCACGTTGTTAGCGAGTGTATCATGATCTGAACTAAAGTATTTTATACCCACGTTGCTGGCGAGTGTATCGTGCTCTGAACGAAAGTATTTAATACCCACGTTGTTGGCGAATGTATCATCTGCTGAACTAAAGTATTTATACCCACGTTGTTGGTGAGTGTATCATGCTCTGAACGAAAGTATTTTATACCCACGTTGTTGGCGAGTGTATCATGCTCTGAACGAAAGTATTTTATACCCACGTTGTTGGCGAGTGTGTCATGCGCTGAACTAAAGTGTTTTATACCCACGTTGTTGGCGAGTATATCATGCGCTGAACTAATTATTTTATACCAAGAATATTAGCGAGTGTATCATATACTGAACTATTTTATAGTCTCTCTATTAGCGAGTGTACCATGCACTGAACTAAACTATTTTAGACCCACTCTGTTAGTGACTGTGTCATGCACTGAACAAAATTATTTTATACCACTCTATTATCGAGTGTATCATGATCTGAACTAAAATATTTTATACCCACGTTGTTGGCCAGTGTATCATGCTCTGAACGAAAGTATTTTATACCCACGTTGTTGGCGAGTGTGTCATGCGCTGAACTAAAGTGTTTATACCCACGTTGTTGGCGAGTGTGTCATGCGCTGAACTAAAGTATTTTATACCCACGTTGTTGGCGAGTGTACATGCTCTGAAGTAAAGTATTTTATACCCAAGTTGTTTTCGAGTGTATCTTGCTCTGAACGAAAGTATTTTATATCCACGTTGTTGGCGAGTGTGTCTTGCGCTGAACTAAAGTGTTTTATACCCACGTTGTTGGCGAGTGTGTCATGCGCACAACTAAAGGATTTTATACCCACTTTGTTGGCGAGTGTATCATGCTCTGAAATAAAGTATTTTATACCTACTATATTAGCGCGAGTGTATCATGCACTGAACTAAAGTATTTTATACCCACGTTGTTGGCGAGTGTATCATGCTCTGAACGAATGTATTTTATACCCGCGTCGTTGGCGAATGTTTCATGCTCTGAACTAAAGTATTTTATACCCACGTTGTTGGCGAGTGTGCCATGTGCTGAACTAATTATTTTATACCCACAATATTAGCGAGTGTATCATATATTGAACTAAACTATTTTATAGCCAATCTATTAGCGAGTGTACCATGCACTGAACTAAACTATTTTATACCCACTCTATTAGCGACTATGTCATGCACTGAACAAAACTATTTATACCACTCTATTAGCGAGTGTATCATGATCTGAACTAAAATATTTTATACCCACGTTGTTGCGGAGTGTATCATGCTCTGAACGAAGGTATTTTATACCCACGTGGTTGGTGAGTGTATCATGCTTTGAACTAAAGTATTCTATACCCATGTTGTTGGCGAGTGTATCATACTCTGAACGAAAGTATTTTATACCCACGTTGTTGGCGAGTGTATCATGCTCTGAACGAAAGTATTTTATACCCACGTTGTTGGCGAGTGTGTCATGCGCTGAACTAAAGTATTATATACCCACGTTGTTGGCGAGTGTATCATGCACTGACCTAAAGTATTTTATACCCACTCTATTATCTACTGTATCATGCTCTGAACTAAATTATTTTATACCACTCTATTAGCGAGTGTAACATGCACTGAACTAAAGTATTTTATACCCACTCATTTAGCGAATGTATCAAGCTCTGAACAAAAGTATTTTATACCCACGTTGTTAGCGAATGTATCATGATCTGAACTAAAGTATTCTATACCCACGTTGTTGTCGAGTGTATCATGCTCTGAAGGAAAGTATTTAATACTCACGTTGTTGGTGAGTGTACCATGCTCTGAACGAAAGTATTTTATACCCACGTTGTTGGTGAGTGTATCATGCTCTGATCTAAAGTATTTTATACCTATGTTGCTCTCGAGTGTATCTTGCTCTGAACGAAAGTATTTTATACCCACCTTGTTGGCGAGTGTATCATGCTCTGAACGAAAGTATTTTATACCCACGTTGTTGGCGAGTGTGTCATGCGCTGAACTAAAGTGTTTATACCCACGTTGCTGGCGAGTGTGTCATGCGCTGAACTAAAGTGTTTTATACCCACGTTGTTGGCGAGTGTGTCATGCGCTGAACTAAAGTGTTTTATACCCACGTTGTTGGTGAGTGTGTCATGCGCTGAACTAAAGTGTTTTATACCCACGTCGTTGGCGAGTGTGTCATGCGCTGAACTAAAGTATTTAATACCCACGTTGTTGGCGAGTGTGTCATGCGCTGAACTAAAGTATTTTATACCTACTATATAACCGAGTGTATCATGCAATGAACTAAACTATTTTATATCCACTCTATTAGCGAGTGTGTAATGCCCTGAACGAAAGTATTTTATACCCATGTTTTTTGCGAGTGTGTCATGTTCTGAACTGAAGTATTTTATACCCACGTTGCTGGCGAGTGTATCATGCTCTGAACGAAAGTATTTAATACCCACGTTGTTGGTGAGTATGTCATGTGCTGAACTAAAGTATTTATACCCACATTGTTGGTGAGTGTATCATGCTCTGAACGAAAGTATTTTATACCCACGTTCTTGGCGAGTGTATCATGCTCTGAACTAAAGTATTTTATTCCCACGTTGTTTTCGAGTGTATCATGCTCTGAACGAAAATATTTTATACCCACGTTGTTGGCGAGTGTATCATGCTCTGAACGAAAGTATTTTATACCCAGGTTGTTGGCGAGTGTGTCATGCGCTGAAGTAAAGTGTTTTATACCCACGTTGTTGGCGAGTGTGTCATGCGCTGAATTAAAGTATTTTATACCCACGTTGTTGGCGAGTGTGTCATGTGCTGAACTAAACCGTTTTATACCCACGTTGTTGGCGAGTGTGTCATGCTCTGAACTAAATGATTTTATACCCACGTTGTTGCCGAGTGTAGCATGCTCTGAACTAAAGTATTTTATATCCACTCTATTAGCGAGTGTATCATGCTCTGATCGAAATTATTTTATACCCTCGTTGTTGGCGAATGTATCATGATCTGAACTAAAGTATTTCATACCCACGTTGTTGGCGAGTGTATCCTACTCTGAACGAAAGTATTTTATACCCACGTTGTTGGAGAATGTATCATACTCTGTACGAAAGTATTTTATGCCCACGTTGTTGGCGAGTGTATCATGCTCTGCATGAAAGTATTTTATACTCACATTGTTGGCGAGTGTATCAAGCTCTGAACGAATGTATTTTATACCCCCGTCTTTGGCGACTGTTTCATGCTCTGAACTAAAGTATTTTATACCCACGTTGTTGGCGAGTGTGTCATGCGCTGAACGAATTATTTTATACCCACAATATTAGCGAGTGTATCATATACTGAACTAAACTATTTTATAGCCACTCTATTAGCGAGTGTAGCATGCACTGAACTAAACTATTTTATACCCATTCTATTAGCGACTGTGTCATGCGCTGAGCAAAACTATTTTGTACCATTCTATTAGCGAGTGTATCATGATCTGAACTAAAATATTTTATACCCACGTTGTTGGCGAGTGTATCATGCTCTGAACGAAAGTATTTAATACCCACGTTGTTGGCGAGTGTATCATGTGCTGAACTAAAGTATTTATACCCACGTTGTTGGTGAGTGTATCATGCTCTGAACGAAAGTATTTTATACCCACGTTCTTGGCGAGTGTATCATGCTCTGAACTAAAGTATTTTATACCCACGTTGTTTTCGAGTGTATCATGCTCTGAACGAAAGTATTTTATACCCACGTTGTTGGCGAGTGTGTCATGCGCTGAACTAATTACTTTATACCAAGAATATTAGCGAGTGTATCATATACTGAACTAAACTATTTTATAGTCACTCTATTAGCGAGTGTACCATGCACTGAACTAAACTATTTTAGACCCACTCTGTTAGCGACTGTGTCATGCACTGAACAAAACTATTTTATACCACTCTATTATCGAGTGTATCATGATCTGAACTAAAATATTTTACACCCACGTTGTTGGTGAATGTATCATGCTCTGAACGAAAGTATTTTATACCCACGTTGTTGGCGAGTGTGTCATGCGCTGAACTAAAGTGTTTTATACCCACGTTATTGGCGAGTGTGTCAAGCGCTGAACTAAAGTATTTTATATCCACGTTGTTGGCGAGTGTACATGCTCTGAACTAAAGTATTTTATACCCAAGTTGTTTTCGAGTGTATCTTGCTCTGAACGAAAGTATTTTATATCCACGTTGTTAGCGAGTGTATCACGCTCTGAACGAAAGTATTTTATACCCACGTTGTTGGCGAGTGTGTCATGCGCTGAAGGAAAGTAATTTATACCCACTATATTAGCGAATGTATCAAATACTTAACTAAACTATTTTATACCTACTCCATTAGCGAGTGTATCATGCACTGAACTAAACTATTTTATACCCACTCTATTAGCGACTGTATCATGCACTGAATAAACTATTTTATACCACTCTATTATCGAGTGTAGCATGCACTGAACTAAACTATTTCATGCCCACTCTATTAGCTGTGTGTCATGCTCTGAACGAACGTATTTTACACCCACGTTGTTGGCGAGTGTATCATGATCTGAACTAAAGTATTTTATACCCACGCTGTTGGTGATTGTATCATGCTCTGAACGAAAGTATTTTATACCTACATTGTTGGCGAGTGTATCATGCTCTGAACGAAAGTATTTTATACCCACGTTGTTGGCGAGTGCATCATGCTCTGAACTAAAGTATTTATACAACGTTGTTGGTGAGTGCATGATGCTCTGACCGAAAGTATTTTATACCCACGTTGTTGGCGAGTGTATCATGCTCTGAACTACAGTATTTTATACCCACGTTGTTGGCGTGTGTATCATGCTCTGTACGAAAGAATTTTATACCCACATTGTTGGCGAGTGTATCATGCTCTGAACGAAAGTATTTTATACCTAAGTTGTTGGCGAGTATGTCATGCGCTGAACTAAAGTATTTTATACCCACGTTATTGGCGAGTGTATCATGCACTGAACTAAACTATTTTATACCCACTCTATTAGCTACTCCTTCATGCACTGAACTAAACTATTTTATACCCACGTTGTTAGCGAGTGTATCATGATCTGAACTAAAGTATTTTATGCCCACGTTGCTGGCGAGTGTATCTTGCTCTGAACGAAAGTATTTAATACCCACGTTGTTGGCGAATGTATCATGTGCTGAACTAAAGTATTTATACCCACGTTGTTGGTGAGTGTATCATGCTCTGAACGAAAGTATTTTATACCCACGTTGTTGGCGAGTGTGTCATGCTCTGAACGAAAGTATTTTATACCCACGTTGTTGGCGAGTGTGTCATGCGCTGAACTAAAGTGTTTTATACCCACGTTGTTGGCGAGTATATCATGCGCTGAACTAAAGTATTTTATACCCACGTTGTAGGCGAGTGTGTCATACGCTGAACTAATTACTTTATACCAAGAATATTAGCGAGTGTATCATATACTGAACTAAACTATTTTATAGTCACTCTATTAGCGAGTGTACCATGCACTGAACTAAACTATTTTAGACCCACTCTGTTAGAGACTGTGTCATGCACTGAACAAAACTATTTTATACCACTCTATTATCGAGTGTATCATGATCTGAACTAAAATATTTTACACCCACGTTGTTGGCCAGTGTATCATGCTCTGAACGAAAGTATTTTATACCCACGTTGTTGGCGAGTGTGTCATGCGCTGAACTAAAGTGTTTTATACCCACGTTGTTGGCGAGTGTGTCATGCGCTGAACTAAAGTATTTTATACCCACGTTGTTGGCGAGTGTACATGCTCTGAAGTAAAGTATTGTATACCCAAGTTGTTTTCGAGTGTATCTTGCTTTGAACCAAAGTATTTTATATCCACGTTGTTGGCGAGTGTATCACGCTCTGAACGAAAGTATTTTATACCCACGTTGTTGGCGAGTGTGTCTTGCGCTGAACTAAAGTGTTTTATACCCACGTTGTTGGCGAGTGTGTCATGCGCTGAACTAAAGGATTTTATGCCCACGTTGCTGGCGAGTGTATCATGCTCTGAAATAAAGTATTTTATACCTACTATATTAGCGCGAGTGTATCATGCACTGAACTAAAGTATTTTATACCCACGTTGTTGGCGAGTGTATCATGCCCTGAACGATTTTATTTTATACCCGCGTCGTTGGCGAATGTTTCATGCTCTGAACTAAAGTATTTTATACCCACGTTGTTGGCGAGTGTGCCATGTGCTGAACTAATTATTTTATACCCACAATATTAGCGAGTGTATCATATACTGAACTAAAGTATTTTATAGCCAATCTATTAGCGAGTGTACCATGCACTGAACTAAATTATTTTATACCCACTCTATTAGCGACTATGTCATGTACTGAACAAAACTATTTATACCACTCTATTAGCGAGTGTATCATGATCTGAACTAAAATATTTTATACCCACGTTGTTGCGGAGTGTATCAAGCTCTGAACGAAGGTATTTTATACCCACGTGGTTGGTGAGTGTATCATGCTTTGAACTAAAGTATTTTATACCCATGTTGTTGGCGAGTGTATCATACTCTGAACGAAAGTATTTAATACCCACGTTGTTGGCGAGTGTATCATGCTCTGAACGAAAGTATTTTATACCCACGTTGTTGGCGAGTGTGTCATGCGCTGAACTAAAGTATTATATACCCACGTTGTTGGCGAGTGTATCATGCACTGAACTAATGTATTTTATACCCACTCTATTAGCTACTGTATCATGCTCTGAACTAAACTATTTTATACCACTCTATTAGCGAGTGTAACATGCACTGAACTAAAGTATTTTATACCCACTCTATTAGCGAATGTATCAAGCTCTGAACAAAAGTATTTTATATCCACGTTGTTAGCGCATGTATCATGATCTGAACTAAAGTATTTTATACCCACGTTGCTGTCGAGTGTATCATGCTCGGAAGGAAAGTATTTAATTCTCACGTTGTTGGTGAGTGTACCATGCTCTGAACGAAAGTATTTTATACCCACGTTGTTGGTGAGTGTATCATGCTCTGATCTAAAGTATTTTATACCTATGTTGCTCTCGAGTGTATCTTGCTCTGAACGAAAGTATTTTATACCCACCTTGTTGGCGAGTGTATCATGCTCTGAACGAAAGTATTTTATACCCACGTTGTTGGCGAGTGTGTCATGCGCTGAACTAAAATGTTTATACCCACGTTGCTGGCGAGTGTGTCATGCGCTGAACTAAAGTGTTTTATACCCACGTTCTTGGCGAGTGTGTCATGCGCTGAACTAAAGTGTTTTATACCCACGTTGTTGGCGAGTGTGTCATGCGCTGAACTAAAGTGTTTTATACCCACGTCGTTGGCGAGTGTGTCATGCGCTGAACTAAAGTATTTAATACCCACGTTGTTGGCGAGTGTGTCATGCGCTGAACTAAAGTATTTTATACCTACTATATTACCGAGTGTATCATGCAATAAACTAAACTATTTTATATCCACTCTATTAGCGAGTGTGTAATGCCCTGAATGAAAGTATTTTATACCCATGTTGTTAGCGAGTGTATCATGTTCTGAACTGAAGTATTTTATACCCACGTTGCTGGCGAGTGTATCATGCTCTGAACGAAAGTATTTAATACCCACGTTGTTGGTGAGTATGTCATGTGCTGAACTAAAGTATTTATACCCACATTGTTGGTGAGTGTATCATGCTCTGAACGAAAGTATTTTATACCCACGTTCTTGGCGAGTGTATCATGCTCTGAACTAAAGTATTTTATTCCCACGTTGTTTTCGAGTGTATCATGCTCTGAACGAAAGTATTTTATTCCCAGGTTGTTGGCGAGTGTGTCATGCGCTGAACTAAAGTGTTTTATACCCACGTTGTTGGCGAGTATATCATGCGCTGAACTAAAGTATTTTATACCCACGTTGTTGGCGAGTGTGTTATGCGCTGAACTAATTACTTTATGCCAAGAATATTAGCGAGTGTATCATATACTGAACTAAACTATTTTATAGTCACTCTATTAGCGAGTGTACCATGCACTGAACTAAACTATTTTAGACCCACTCTGTTAGTGACTGTGTCATGCACTGAACAAAACTATTTTATACCACTCTTTTATCGAGTGTATCGTGATCTGAACTAAAATATTTTACACCCACGTTGTTGGTGAGTGTATCATGCTCTGAACGAAAGTATTTTATACCCACGTTGTTGGCGAGTGTATCATGCTCTGAACGAAAGTATTTTTTACCCACGTTGTTGGCGAGTGTGTCATGCGCTGAACTAAAGTGTTTTATACCCACGTTGTTGGGGAGTATATCATGCGCTGAACTAAAGTATTTTATACCCACGTTGTTGGCGAGTGTACATGCTCTGAAGTAAAGTATTGTATACCCAAGTTGTTTTCGAGTGTATCTTGCTCTGAACGAAAGTATTTTATATCCACGTTGTTGGCGAGTGTATCACGCTATGAACGAAAGTATTTTATACCCACGTTGTTGGCGAGTGTGTCTTGCGCTGAACTAAAGTGTTTTATACCCACGTTGTTGGCGAGTGTGTCATGCGCTGAACTAAAGGATTTTATGCCCACGTTGCTGGCGAGTGTATCATGCTCTGAAATAAAGTATTTTATACCTACTATATTAGCGCGAGTGTATCATGCACTGAACTAAAGTATTTTATACCCACGTTGTTGGCGAGTGTATCATGCTCTGAACGAATTTATTTTATACCCGCGTCGTTGGCGAATGTTTCATGCTCTGAACTAAAGTATTTTATACCCACGTTGTTGGCGAGTGTGCCATGTGCTGAACTAATTATATTATACCCACAATATTAGCGAGTGTATCATATACTGAACTAAACTATTTTATAGCCAATCTATTGGCGAGTGTACCATGCACTGAACTAAACTATGTTATACCCACTCTATTAGCGACTGTGTCATGTACTGAACAAAACTATTTATACCACTCTATTAGCGAGTGTATCATGATCTGAACTAAAATATTTTATACCCACGTTGTTGCGGAGTGTATCAAGCTCTGAACGAAGGTATTTTATACCCACGTGGTTGGTGAGTGTATCATGCTTTGAACTAAAGTATTTTATACCCATGTTGTTGGCGAGTGTATCATACTCTGAACGAAAGTATTTTATACCCACGTTCTTGGCGAGTGTATCATGCTCTGAACGAAAGTATTTTATACCCACGTTGTTGGCGAGTGTGTCATGCGCTGAACTAAAGTATTATATACCCACGTTGTTGGCGAGTGTATCATGCACTGAACTAATGTATTTTATACCCACTCTATTAGCTACTGTATCATGCTCTGAACTAAACTATTTTATACCACTCTATTAGCGAGTGTAACATGCACTGAACTAAAGTATTTTATACCCACTCTATTAGCGAATGTATCAAGCTCTGAACAAAAGTATTTTATATCCACGTTGTTAGCGCATGTATCATGATCTGAACTAAAGTATTTTATACCCACGTTGCTGTCGAGTGTATCATGCTCGGAAGGAAAGTATTTAATACTCACGTTGTTGGTGAGTGTACCATGCTCTGAACGAAAGTATTTTATACCCACGTTGTTGGTGAGTGTATCATGCTCTGATCTAAAGTATTTTATACCTATGTTGCTATCGAGTGTATCTTGCTCTGAACGAAAGTATTTTATACCCACCTTGTTGGCGAGTGTATCATGCTCTGAACGAAAGTATTTTATACCCACGTTGTTGGCGAGTGTGTCATGCGCTGAACTAAAGTGTTTATACCCACGTCGTTGGCGAGTGTGTCATGCGCTGAACTAAAGTATTTAATACCCACGTTGTTGGCGAGTGTGTCATGCGCTAAACTAAAGTATTTTATACCTACTATATTACCGAGTGTATCATGCAATAAACTAAACTATTTTATATCCACTCTATTAGCGAGTGTGTAACGCTCTGGATGAAAGTATTTTATACCCATGTTGTTAGCGAGTGTATCATGTTCTGAACTGAAGTATTTTATACCCACGTTGCTGGCGAGTGTATCATGCTCTGAACGAAAGTATTTTATACCCACGTTGTTGGTGAGTATGTCATGTGCTGAACTAAAGTATTTATACCCACATTGTTGGAGAGTGTATCATGCTCTGAACGAAAGTATTTTATACCCACGTTCTTGGCGAGTGTATCATGCTCTGAACTAAAGTATTTTATTCCCACGTTGTTTTCGAGTGTATCATGCTCTGAAAGAAAATAATTTATACCCACGTTGTTGGCGAGTGTATCATGCTCTGAACGAAAGTATTTTATACCCAGGTTGTTGGCGAGTGTGTCATGCGCTGAAGTAAAGTGTTTTATACCCACGTTGTTGCGGAGTGTGTCATGCTCTGAACTAATGTATTTTATATCCGCTCTATTAGCGAGTGTATCATGCTCTGATCAAAAGTATTTTATACCCGCGTTGTTGGCGAATGTATCATGATTTGAACTAAAGTATTTCATACCCACGTTGTTGGCGAGTGTATCCTGCTCTGAAGGAAAGTATTTTATACCCACGTTGTTGGCGAATGTATCACACTCTGTACGAAAGTATTTTATGCCCACGTTGTTGGCGAGTGTATCATGCTCTGAATGAAAGTATTTTATACTCACATTGTTGGCGAGTGTGTCATGCGCTGAACTAAAGTGTTTATACCCACGTTGCTGGCGAGTGTGTCATGCGCTGAACTAAAGTGTATATACCCACGTGGCTGGCGAGTGTGTCCTGCGCTGAACTAACGTGTTTTATACCCACGTTGTTGGCGAGTGTGTCATGCGCTGAACTAAAGTGTTTTATACCCACGTTGTTGGCGAGTGTGTCATGCGCTGAACTAAAGTGTTTTATACCCACGTTGTTGGCGAGTGTGTCATGCGCTGAACTAAAGTATTTAATACCCACGTTGTTGGCGAGTGTGTTATGCGCTGAACTAAAGTGTATATACCCACGTGGCTGGCGAGTGTGTCATGCGCTGAACTAAAGTATTTAATACCCACGTTGTTGGCGAGTGTGTCATGCGCTGAACTAAAGTGTTT
Source organism: Pictodentalium vernedei (assembly GCA_031216915.1). Classification (NCBI taxonomy): domain Eukaryota; kingdom Metazoa; phylum Mollusca; class Scaphopoda; order Dentaliida; family Dentaliidae; genus Pictodentalium; species Pictodentalium vernedei. The sequence continues at coordinate 339,734,712 of CM062288.1, read as the reverse complement.
TATACCCACGTTGTTGGCGAGTGTGTCATGCGCTGAACTAAAGTGTTTTATACCCACGTTGTTGGCGAGTGTGTCATGCGCTGAACTAAAGTGTTTTTTACCCACGTTGTTGGCGAGTGTGTCATGCGCTGAACTAAAGTGTTTTATACCCAATTCGTTGGCGAGTGTGTCATGCGCTGAACGAAAGTATTTAATACCCACGTTGTTGGCGAGTGTGTCATGCGCTGAACTAAAGTATTTTATACCTACTATATTACCAAGTGTATCATGCAATGAACTAAACTATTTTATATCCACTCTATTAGCGAGGGTATAATGCCCTGAACGAAAGTATTTTATACCCATGTTATTAGCGAGTATATCATGATCTGAACTGAAGTAATTTATACCCACGTTGCTGGCGAATGTATCATGCTCTGAACGAAAGTATTTAATACCCACGTTGTTGGTGAGTGTGTCATGTGCTGAAATAAAGTATTTATACCCACATTGTTGGTAAGTGTATCATGCTCTGAACGAAAGTATTTTTTACCCACGTTCTTGGCGAGTGTATCATGCTCTGAACTAAAGTATTTTATTCCCACGTTGTTTTCGAGTGTATCATGCTCTGAACGAAAATATTTTATACCCACGTTCTTGGCGAGTGTATCATGCTCTGAACGAAAGTATTTTATATCCAGGTTGTTGGCGAGTGTGTCATGCGCTGAAGTAATGTGTTTTATACCCACGTTGTTGGCGAGTGTGTCATGCGCTGAATTAAAGTATTTTATACCCACGTTGTTGGCGAGTGTGTCATGTGCTGAACTAAACCGTTTTATACACACGTTGTTGGCGAGTGTGTCATGCGCTGAACTAAAGTATTTTATACCCACGTTGTTGCCGAGTGTATCATGCTCTGAACTAAAGTATTTTATACCGCTCTATTGGCGAGTGTATCATGCTCTGATCGAAAGTATTTTATACCCTCGTTGTTGGCGAATGCATCATGATCTGAACGAAAGTATTTCATACCCACGTTGTTGGCGAGTGTATCCTACTCTGAACGAAAGTATTTTATACCCACGTTGTTGGTGTATGTTTCATACTCTGTACGAAAGAATTTTATGCCCACGTTGTTGGAGAGTGTATCATGCTCTGAATGAAAGTATTTTATACTCACATTGTTGGCGAGTGTATCAAGCTCTGAACGAATGTATTTTATACCCGCGTCTTTGGCGACTGTTTCATGCTCTGAACTAAAGTATTTTATACCCACGTTGTTGGCGAGTGTGTCATGCGCTGAACGAATTATTTTATACCCACAATATTAGCGAGTGTATCATATACAGAACTAAACTATTTTATAGCCACTCTATTAGCGAGTGTACCGTGCACTGAACTAAACTATTTGATACCCATTCTATTAGCGACTGTGTCATGCACTGAGCAAAACTATTTCGTACCATTCTATTAGCGAGTGTATCATGATCTGAACTAAAATATTTCATACCCACGTTGTTGGCGAGTGTATCATGCTCTGAACGGAAGTATTTAATACTCACGTTGTTGGCGAGTGTATCATGTGCTGAACTAAAGTATTTATACCCACGTTGTTGGTGAGAGTATCATGCTCTGAACGAAAGTAGTTTATACCCACGTTGTTTTCGAGTGTATCATGCTCTTAACGAAAGTATTTTATACCGACGTTGTTGGCGAGTGTATCATGCTCTGAACGGAAGTATTTAATACCCACGTTGTTGGCGAGTGTATCATGTGCTGAACTAAAGTATTTATACCCACGTTGTTGGTGAGTGTATCATGCTCTGAACGAAAGTATTTTATACCCACGTTCTTGGCGAGTGTATCGTGCTCTGAACTAAAGTATTTTATACCCACGTTGTTTTCGAGTGTATCATGCTCTTAACGAAAGTATTTTATACCGACGTTGTTGGCGAGTGTATCATGCTCTGAACGAAAGTATTTTATACCCACGTTGTTGGCGAGTGTGTCATGCGCTGAACTAAAGTATTTTATACCCACGTTGTTGGCGAGTGTACATGCTCTGAACTAAAGTATTTTATACCCAAGTTGTTTTCGAGTGTATCTTGCTCTGAACGAAAGTATTTTATATCCACGTTGTTGGCGAGTGTATCACGCTCTGAACGAAAGTATTTTATACCCACGTTGTTGGCGAGTGTGTCTTGCGCTGAACTAAAGTGTTTTATACCCACGTTGTTGGCGAGGGTGTCATGCGCTAAACTAAAGTATTTTATACCCACGTTGTTTGCGAGTGTGTCATGCGCTGAACTAAAGGATTTTGTACCCACGTTGTTGGCGAGTGTATCATGCTCTGAAATAAAGTATTTTATACCTACTATATTAGCGAGTGTATCATGCACTGAACTAAAGTATTTTATACCCACGTTGTTGGCGAGTGTATCATGTTCTGAACGAATGTATTTTATACACGCGTCATTGGCGAATGTTTCATTCTCTGAACTAAAGTATTTTATTCCCACGTTGTTGGCGAGTGTGCCATGTGCTGAACTAATTATTTTATACCCACAATATTAGCGAGTGTATATTATACTGAACTAAAATATTTTATAGCCAGTCTATTAGCGAGTGTACCATGCACTGAACTAAACTATTTTATACCCACTCTATTAGCGACTATGTCATGCACTGAACAAAACTATTTATACCACTCTATCAGCGAGTGTATCATAATCTGAACTAAAATATTTTATACCCACGTTGTTGTGGAGTGTATCATGCTCTGAACGAAGGTATTTTATACCCACGTGGTTGGTGAGTCTATCATGCTCTGAACTAAAGTATTTTATACCCATGTTGTTGGCGAGTGTTTCTTACTCTGAACGAAAGTATTTTATACCCACGTTGTTGGCGAGTGTATCATGCTCTGAACGAAAGTATTTTATACCCACGTTGTTGGCGAATGTGTCATGCGCTGAACTAAAGTATTATATACCCACGTTGTTGGCGAGTGTATCATGCACTGAACTAAAGTATTTTATACCCACTTTATTAGCTACTGTATCATGCACTGAACTAAACTATTTTATACCACTCTATTAGCAAGTGTAGCATGCACTGAACTAAAGTATTTTATACCCAGTCTATTAGCGAATGTATCAAGCTCTGAACGAAAGTATTTTATACCCACGTTGTTAGCGAATGTATCATGATCTGAACTAAAGTATTTTATACCCACGTTGTTGTCGAGTGTATCATGCTCTGAAGGAAAGTATTTAATACCCACGTTGTTGGCGAGTGTATCATGTGCTGAACTAAAGTATTTATACCCACGTTGTTGGTAAGTGTATCATGCTCTGAACGAAAGTATTTTATACCCTCGTTGTTGGCGAGTGTATCATGCTCTGATCTAAAGTATTTTATACCTATGTTGCTTTCGAGTGTATCTTGCTCTGAACGAAAGTATTTTATACCCACGTTGTTGGCCAGTGTATCATGCTCTGAACGAAAGTATTTTATACCCACGTTGTTGGCGAGTGTGTCATGCGCTGAACTAATGTGTTCTATACCCACGTTGCTGGCGAGTGTGTCATGCGCTGAACTAAAGTGTTTTATACCCACGTTGTTGGCGAGTATGTCATGCGCTGAACTAAAGTGTTTTATACCCACGTTGTTGGCGAGTGTGTTATGCGCCGAACTAAAGTGTTTTATACCCACGTTGTTGGCGAGTGTGTCATGCGCTGAACTGAAGTATTTAATACCCACGTTGTTGGCGAGTGTGTCATGCGCTGAACTAAAGTATTGTATGCCTACTCTATTACCGAGTGTATCATGCAGTTAACTAAACTATTTTATATCCACTCTATTGGCGAGTGTATAATGCCCTGAACGAAAGTATTTTATACCCACGTTGTTAGAGAGTGTATCATGATCTAAACTAAAGTATTTTATACCCACGTTGCTGGCGAGTGTATCATGCTCTGAACGAAAGTATTTAATACCCACGTTGTTGGTGAGTGTGTCATGTGCTGAACTAAAGTATTTATACCCACGCTGTTGGTGAGTGTATCATGCTCTGAACGAAAGTATTTTATACCCACGTTCTTGGCGAGTGTATCATGCTCTGAACTAAAGTATTTTATTCCCACGTTGTTTTCGAGTGTATCATGCTCTGAACGAAAGTATTTATACCCACGTTGTTGGCGAGTGTATCATGCTCTGAACGAAAGTATTTTATACCCGGGTTGTTGGCGAGTGTGTCTTGCGCTGAAGTAAAGTGTTTTATACCCACGTTGTTGGCGAGTGTGTCATGCGCTGAATTAAAGTATTTTATACCCACGTTGTTGGCGAGTGTGTCATGTGCTGAACTAACCTGTTTCATAACCACGTTGTTGGCGAGTGTGTCATGCGCTGAACTAAAGTATTTTATACCCACGTTGTTGCCGAGTGTATCATGCTCTGAACTAAACTATTTTATATCCACTCTATTAGCGAGTGTATCATGCTCTGATCGAAAGTATTTTATACCCGCGTTGTTGGCGAATGTATCATGATCTGAACTAAAGTATTTCATACCCACGTTGTTGGCGAGTGTATCCTGCTCTGTACGAAAGTATTTTATGCCCACGTTGTTGGCGAGTGTATCATGCTCTGAATGAAAGTATTTTATACTCACATTGTTGGCGAGTGTATCAAGCTCTGAACGAATGTATTTTATACCCGCGTCTTTGGCGACTGTTTCATGCTCTGAACTAAAGTATTTTATACCCACGTTGTTGGCGAGTGTGTCATGCGCTGAACTAATTATTTTCTACCCACAATATTAGCGAGTGTATGGTATACTGAACTTAACTATTTTATAGCCACTCTATTAGCGAGTGTACCATGCACTGAACTAAACTATTTTATACCCATTCTATTAGCGACTGTGTCATGCACTGAGCAAAACTATTTTGTACCACTCTATTAGCGAGTGTATCATGATCTGAACTAAAATATTTTATACCCCCGTTGTTGGCTAGTGTATCATGCTCTGAACGAAAGTATTTTATACCCACGTGGTTGGTGAATGTATCGTGCTCTGAACTAAAGTATTTTATACCCACGTTGTTGGCGAGTGTATCATACTCTGAACGAAAGTATTTTATACCTACGTTGTTGGCGAGTGTATCATGCTCTGAACGAAAGTATTTTATACCCACGTTGTTGGCGATTGTATCATGGTCGGAACTAATGTACTGTATTCCCATGTTGTTGGCGAGTGTATCATGGTCTGAACGAAAGTATTTTATACCCACGTTGTTGGCGAGTGTATCATGCTCTGAACTGAAGTATTTTATACCCACGTTGTTGGCGAGTTAATCATGCTTTGGGCGAAAGTATTTTATATCCACCTTGTTGGCGAGTGTATCATGCTCTGAACGAAAGTATTTTATACCCACGTTGTTGGCAAGTGTATCATGCTCTGAACGAAAGTATTTTATACCCAAATTGTTGGCGAATGTATCATGCTCTGAACGAAAGTTTTTTTTACCCACGTTGTTGGCGAGTGTGTCATGATCTGATCTAAAGTATTTTATACCCACGTTGTTGGAGAGTGTATCATGCTCTGAACGAAAGTATTTTATACCCACGTTGTTGGCAAGTGTATCATGATCTGAAGTAAAGTATTTTATACCCACGTTGTTGACGAGTGTATCATGCTCTGAACGAAAATATTTTATACCCACATTGTTGGCCAGTGCATCATGCGTTGAACGAAAGTATTTTATACCCACGTTGTTGGTGAGTGTATCATGCTCTGAACGAAAGTATTTTATACCCGCGTTGTTGTCGAGTGTATCATGGTCTGAACGAAAGTATTTTATACCCACGTTGTTGGGCGCGTATCATGCTCTGAACTAAAGTATTTTATACCCACGGTGTTGGCGAGTGTATCATATGTTGGTGAGTGTATCATGTGTTGGCGAGTGTATCATGTGTTGGTGAGTGTATCATGTGCTGAACTAATCTACTTGTATACCCTTCTTGTTTTTAAGGTATTTTTTCTTATATAAAAATTATCACCTGATGTTGGGAATTCAAAAGAAAAAAGGGAAAGTTTCAGCTAACAGACGTCTAGAATTTGAATTATTTTTCATTCCACTAACTTTACTATAATTGTTTAGTTTATGATATCCTTTCAACAAATTGAATATCGTGGGCGACCATATCACTGAGAGTTAAAAAACACAGTAATTTCATCATAAAGTTACCCACTTTCTACACTTAGCCGCAATGGAATTGCTATTTACGGTATTTCTATTTGATCGCATCAAATTAGCGAGCGTGGAATAAACAGAATTTTGCGAAACATTGTACAAAACAATGTCATAAGCATCTGGAATACAAATGGTTTCGTAGTTCCGTTCCTATACTTTACAGTGTTGTAGGCGGGAAAGTGAACAGAAATTTTCAACTGTAATAGTCTATCCTGTTTCCACATTATAGAATATTTTATTACATAGCTTATTTCACCATTTTTATTCTTGTTAGAGTTTTTCTCTGAAGAATTTTTGTTCTTACAATCTTTCTGCTGATATTTCGTCACATGAGTTTCTCCCGTGCGGCTCCCTCTGCGTACTAATCCGGGGGTTCGCTGGTTAAAACTCCCCCCTTAGCGTTTCCATTTTTCAAGGATCTGGTCTCATTTTCGGAGTGGGAATTACACTGTGTGCGTTTTTTTTATTTATTTTGAGGGAGGGGTAAAATACAACTCCCCACCTTAATATAAATAATAATAACTCTTCTTTACATTCATATATAACCCTTTACCTAACCTGAAAAGCAGACGACACTAAACAAAAATAATTCTTGAAGAACTAATTTTTTGTCTCAAAAACATAGGTTATGACCCCTCGTTGGAACGAGCTCGTTCCAACGAGAGGTCATAACCTATGTTTTTGAAACAAAAAATGAAAAAAAATAATGAAAATTAAATGGCGATTTTTCAGAATAGGGCTGGCCGGTTTTTGCACGTTACGTTGGGTAAAGGGATAAGCGAGTCAGAACGAGTTTTGTTTTTATCCTAGCGAGCATTCGTGTGAAATCCAGGGAGCGCAGCACTGCTTATTGCTTCTTTATTACAGCAGAGATGTGATGTTGCACGTGTGCATGTACAATAGTGCCATGTGACCACGTTTGGGTGGAAATCGTCCTGGGTGAGTTCTCTTGAGTCAAAATGATTGGCTAAACTTAGCTTTATACTTGTGTTATGACCAGGATATAGTCACAGATGTTGAATGTGACTTACCACTTTACCTAACATTACCTAGACGACACATGGAAACTGGAAACTAAATTATTCAATAACTATTATTTTTTTTGCATTTTGTGCGCCAAAAACATAGCTTATCATGCCTTATTGTAATGAGCTCGCTCCAATGAGGGTAATAAGCTATGTTTCTTGGGGCAAAAATGAAAAATAATGAAAACTAAATATCAATTTTTGTGAATAGCGTTGGCCGGTTTTGGGAAAGGATTCAAACACCAATAAATAATGATAAATAATAAGTGAAGCAATAATAATTTAATAATAACATGTGTTTGGGGGTCATAACAGTTTATTAATGGCCCGAGAGGAATGAATAACAGTCTGCGGGTTTATTACCGGCCAAGACGAAGTCGAGGGTCGTTAATAAGTCAAAAGGTTGTTATTCTGTCCTCAAGGGCCGTTAATAAACAGTAAGGCCCAACAAAATCATATTATTATTATTATTACCATAAAAGGAACAAGTTGACGGGCTGGTAATGACTTTTGTTTATATTAACGCCCTCCGATCGCTTCAAGTTGCATGACGTCATGGATTACAGAGTTTTACCGCCCCGCTATACTCAGTTTATATACTGAAGAACGTCCGCTAAAGCTGTAATAATATAACAATAAAATGAGTTTGGAGGGCGTTACGGTTTATTGACGACACGAGAGGAATGAATAACAGGTCTGGGTTTATTACCGGCCTGAGACGAAGTCGATGGACGTTAATAAGCCAGAGGACTGTTATTCCGTCCCCAAGGGCCGTTAAGAAACCGTAACGCACAACAAAATCTTGTTATTACTATTATTACACTGACCGGAAAGGGAGTGCCTGGTTGTTAATGATTCCTGTTTTCATTAACTCCCGACACTCGCTTCCGATTGCATGGCGTCAGGAATTATTTAGTTTTACCGCCCCGCTAAGCTCTTCTAATATATTAGAGAAGACCCGATAAAGTAGTAATAATATCTGATAACATAGTACGTTGATTTTATTATCAAGTTCGCCATGCTTAGGGTTTTGACTTTGAGGTCTTCCCATGATAAGATCACATAAAGAGAGGATCAAGGAAATGTAAAATACAAGCTCATTGGAATTGGCCGATTTACAATCTAAAGCAACGAAAAGTGAATGATAATAATAATAACACTTTGGCCGGCCGCTGATTTGTCGCGGTTCTCGGACGAGAAGGCATTGGTTACCCCTGTACTCCCAACTGCCTCCCTATTCCCATGCTTCTCCTCTCCTCCCAACACTCAGAGACGATATGCTTGATGACATCCCTGGCCCTATTCTTCCCAATCTCTCCGATTAGCATATTAACCCTCTCCTTTGAGTCTCCCCCTAACCACATGTCCTTCATTCTCCCATCCCACTTCCCCATTATACTCCCAGTGAATCTTATTCTTTCAGACTGGTACTTTGGGCATTCTAGAAGAAAGTGTTCCAGGGTCTCCAACATGCCCAAATTACACACCTGGCACTCCCTTTCACTGTCTTTCCCCATTTTTCCCCTCAGCTCCAGGGATCGCGACCTCATCTTGAACAACAGTGACCCCCAGAGGTGCCATCAAGGTACTCTTCAAAACCTGGCTTCTCTTTATCACGCAGGCCACCCAAAGACCTCTTTCATTTGACCCCCGCTCGCCAATTAGGGTTACAATCCTCCATGACCCTTTCTCTGACGATATTTTTACCCTGGTTTGCCCCAACGTCCAGGTCCGAGATCTCCAATGGGCAGTTCTTTACTAGCTCCCTCAACTGGACCATCCACCCCGTCTTGATATTTAAGTTGAAATTTCTCAGGAACATTACTTTACACCATCGGCTGTCGGGGAGATTTACCAAATTAAGATAACCGAGTTTCAACAGGTCTATCCTGTCCTTGATCCTCATCCACCCAAGCTCACCCCTGATTGCTTCTAGTGCTGCGGCATTACTCGACCCCGTTATCCATCGGCTTGCATCGTTCTGCAGGATTTCCAAGCTCTTTACGGCCGTCTGGTTTAGGGGTACCACTTCCGTACCGTATGTTATACTTGGCAGACCCACCATTTCCCAAATGGTTTTCCCCACGAAAACCTTATTGAAACTGTTTCTCCCTATAAGTTTCATTTGGTTAAGGATTCGCTTCCCCTTCAGAATCAATTTATTTGTGTGTTTTCGGTAGATGCCTCTTCCTGTAATGTTTATATTTACCCCCAGATACTCGTAATCCCCTGTCTCCCCTACATTGAGAAGTTGCTGCTACCTTCCGAAATGCAGAACTCACCCGCTCTCCACCTTCGAGTGGGGTCCACTTTACGGCCCATAGGTATAACTTTGCCCTTGCTTTCATTAAGTTCGAGTCTCCATTTGCTTCCATATTTCCCAACAATTCCCAGCATTTTCGTTTGCCCCTCTTCGCTTTCTGACACTAGCACCATATCGTCTGTAAAAAATAGCCCTGGGATCTTCATGTCCACAACTGCTACCCCATCCTTGCTATGCAGGAGTTCATCTCCTAAATCTTTGATGTACAATGCAAACAGGATTGGCGAAAGGATACACCCCTGTTTTAGGCCTATCTCCATAGGCACACGTTTTGTTGTAATGGTTCCCAGGCTAAGTTCACTCTGTACGTCTTTATATAATGCTTTTATAATTCCAACAAACTCGCCTCCTAAGCCCAGAGCCTCCAGCTTGCGCCACATACCTTCCATCCATACTCTATCGTATGCCTTTTTGACATCCAAAAAGGCCATAAACAGCTTTTTCTTTTTTGCTTTCGCGGATTCTATCATTTGGGATAGCGTGAAAATATGGTCAGTAACTCTCCTTCCCTTCCTGAAGCCATTCTGGATTTCTCCCAAAAAAACCTTCTCTTCAATCACCTCCTCTAGTCTCCCATACAGGACCTTACAGAAAACTTTTGAAATGTTGCTACTGACAGAGATCTCTCGATAGTTATCCAAAACGTCTTTTTCCCCCTTTTTTGTAAATAAATGTCACTTTGCTTTCTCTCCACTCCTTTGGGAACTCTTGATTTTCTATGACTAGGTTGAATAGGGCAGTTAGGCTTTCCACGGATTCCTCTCCCCCTTTTTGATAAACTCGTTTGGAATTTCATCCACTCCTCCCACTCCTGAAAACTGATCTTGTGGTCATTGGCGAGGCGTGGGTTCGAAGCCACGCCGAGACAGTTTCCTTCGGCACCAACCGCCTAGCGAAACTATAGTGAATCACGTACACCACTTGGCCACCGACAGACCCCAAAAGGGAATGCTAATTAACCAAGTATATACGAGACCAGTACAGAACACATGGAATACTCAATTATTTAATTATTCATCATTGCATCTAAGTACTCAATTCTACGAACTGCACCTCAAAAGAAATCAGCGACATTTGTCTTATTCAAATTTCCTGGACGCCATAGACTTAAGAAAGGACGCTGGTTTTGTTTAATTCTTGTGATGTTTGACACAAATGAAAAAGTTATCTGTACACCTGGAACTTAATTAAGCAACCCCTGAAATGTTTTATGAGAGTGAAGCTGCTGTTACTGATTATTATGTTTTAATGATTGTTGTGTCTTGCATTACATTTCATATAGTGAAACATGATGTTTCTGGTTGATAGCGTTGTCCACATACGCCCCCCCCCCCCCCTCGCCCACGTAAAGCATGCTTCCCACGAATGTCACAAACAAACACAATCATCCACATGTAATATATGGGTATAAAACAAGAACAATTTTCACTTCTTTTATCAATTAAAGTTGATATGGCAAGGAGGAGACTGTCAGAAGCACAAAGATTGGAAATCGTTGGCATGCGTGCAATAGGTATGTCATTCACAGCTATTGCAAGACAACTTGGCTATAGCCATTCTGTCGTCAGCAGACTTGTCCGAAAACATCAACAAACAAACGATGTTAAAGCCCGACCAAGGCTCGGACAACCCAGAAAAACCTCTCCTCAAGAAGTTCGGAGTCTGGCACGCCTCGTTAGGGGTGAACCCTTTGGTTCAAGAGTGATTTTGAAACGCCTTTGGCTCCCCAACAGGCGTTTGTGCAAAAGAACTCTCCGAAATCGTCTCAAAGCACTGGATATGAGGTTCAGAACTGCCATAAAGTGTCCAGCTCGGCCCGATAAGCATCAAAGACGACGTTTGGTGCGGTGTATGACACGACAACATTATAATCTCAGGGTATGGAGGAGAGTCCATTGGTCAGACGAGAGTAAGTTCCGGCTTCACGTCGCAGATGGTCACATGAGAGTCTGGGTCATAGAAATACTGCTTAGGTGCCCGGGAACATCAGACCTACCGTTCTTTATGGTGGGGATGAGTAATGATCTGGATATGCCTCTCTAATGATTGTAAAGTTGATACGTTGATTGTACGTGGGAACTGCAATGGTCATCAGTACATCCGGGACATTCTCAGTCCGGTTATCGTGCCTCATTTTGACAACCACCCGTTGGCTAATCGCCCTGTATTCATGGACAGCAATGCAAAACCACATTGTTCCTATGCTGTGTGTGTATTCCTTCAGAACAACGTTATTTAAACACTACCTTGGCCTGCAATGAGTCCCAATTGGAATCCCTTAGAACGCATCTGGGAGTTTATTAGACGTCGTGTGCAAGCAAGGAATCCGCCTGTACAGAATTAGGCCGATTTGGATGCTGCATTGCATTAAGGGTGGCAACAGTTTCTCTGGACCGTATCAGAAGGCTTACTGGTATCATTAGGAGAAGGGTTCAGGCTATAACCACATTTGTCAATAGATCAAGCTTTCCGCAAACAATCACTTTTGGCCATCTGAAAGATAACATGGAAGTAATGACAGTTTCTATTAACACCACTGCGAAAAAACGGAGGGGGGGGGGGGGGCTTAATTACATTCCAGGTGTACATATTATTAAGTACATTGTCTATTTTTACACAACACAAGTTCAAGACAAATACCCCAAATATGTAGACATCGATGATGAAATGTCTCAACTATAAGTACGAAGTTAAACTGCTGATGTGACATTATTCTTTGACAAACAGATCGGGAAATTCGTACTTTCGGTTGAACGAACTGTATGTTGACTGGCAAGTGACAGAAAGGTATTTCTCGGTGCACGCAGTTAAAATTAGTAAATGACGACAGCTTATTAACAAATTTCTGAAAGGAAAGATTTATCGCTGTGCAAACCTATAAACAAATATATCACTCAGATGCGTCATTACAAATATATTATGTGCAACATAATTGCATTCTGGCGATGAAGGTTCCATTTCACACACATGATTGATATGTGAAAAACACTACCATTATTACGAGTATTATTACAGCTTTTACAGCACAAAACACAATATATTATGAGCCAAAGCTAAATCATGTCTGCTTGGTGCAGACAATGTACAGTGGTGGGAATTGAGCATACAGAAATGGAGTGAGTTCTTGGCGGAATTAGACCATCAAAAGGTTCCAGTCATATCAGGGAGGGGGTCGCAGCCCGCTTTCGGAGTTTGAAAGCTCCAGCAGTATGATGAGTCTAAATTCTGTTTTAATCTTCTGAGTATGTGTTCGAAACATTTATAGGTTAATAGCCTGAATGTCTGGTTGGCTGAAACTGCCTCACTTGGGAGGTTATGTTGACCCCCCAAACTGTTTTCGTTAGTCAAGCTTTTGAAAGCTATGTTTCTGTGTGTCATTTACCATATGTGATGTGAACATAGCATATCTTTAATGTGAGCATTGCTGTGGTTTATACAGATTTGGAAGTCTATTTTTACATAGTTTTTTCCTACAACTTATTCCACAAAGTGCCACCCGCCTAGATATCATTGAACAGTTACATCGTGTGGCTTGGTAACCTACTTGTGCCTTTACTGCTTAGACCAACATAGACTTGAGGAAGAAGAATTATAGTTTCACTTCATACACCATCGGGTAGACTACCCGGTGTGTCATGGACTGTAGATTTGTATGTTGGAAGTTCATCTTCTACAGATGTGTCATGTAAGTCTAAATGTAGATGCCGACCGACGAGTTGGCTGACAGAGTACAAAATCACCATGTTTGTACTTATTATTACCAGTCGTTATAAATGGTGGTAGTATGGCTAATAATAATATTCTATAATAATAACTAATATTTTGCTCAATAACAACACAAGCTTCTGTCACCACTCTGTAAGCCATCTTCAAGACCTTAAATGCATGTCAGTGGCTAGACTTACATCTCCTATATTGCTAGTTAGTTGCCGGTGGCCTTTAACTCTTTTGGCGCGACAGGCGACTAAAGTCGACAGACGGCAGACCGCGGAAAGGTACCGCAGTAGTCATTTTAGCCAACTGTGTGTGTCCATTTCCAAGTGCTTTTAACCCTTTACCTAACGCAGACGATATCAAAATTTATTATTTTAAATATCATTTTTTTTTCAAATGTTTCAAACAATTTCAACAAAACCAGATCATGTGGCCCCTCGTTGGAACGAGCTCGACGGGCTCGTTCAAACAAAGGGTCACATGATATGGTTTTGTTGAATTTTTTTTAAAAATAATATTTTTTCAACTGCAGAAGTTGCATATTACGCGGGGTGGGGGGGTGGGGGTGGGGGTGCGGCCGATTCGTTGGGTAAAGAATTGAACAAACATACCTATTCCTAAGCTTCATGTACCATTTTTGTCCTATCCATGAACAACGATACCGTTTCTTGAAAGTATAATGGTGCCATTTAAATATATACAGAAAATTATTTGAAAAACTGTCAATGAGATCATGAGAACATTTTTTAAAATAATAACGCTTTAGTCTAACAACCTATACTTTTTGTAAAATTCCTTATTAATATTAGGCGCTAAGAATTTTGTTTCTCGGATTATTCCGCGCCAAAAGAGTTAAAAGAATAACTTTTTCATAGCTGTCCATTCCCCATTATGCTGCAGATCTCATAACTTTCCAAAACTCGGCATTATTGACAAGAAAACGCGAACTTCATAGTGTATACCATTTACAGTTATATATTTATTATTTATTTATTGGTGTTTAAGGTCACATATTTCTGCACAACGGCTAATCATGACCACGACAGGCTTACGGAAGGAAGCCGGAGTACCCGGAGAGAACCACCGAGCAACGGCGAGCAACTGTCAGCTCCCCAACATACTAATATACTAACTCCACACAATCAGGCTTAGCATTGGCTGAAGACAGGTGCACCATCGACGTGCAGTACGCCTTAGTACACAGTGTCACCGTGCCCCCACGTGGGCAATGGGGGGTGAAGTGTCTTGCCCAAGGACACAACGCGGTTGCCGCAGGTGGGATTCGAACCGAGGACCTTTCGGCTTGCAGCCTGCATCTCTACCTACTAAGCCACGCCCCCCCCCCTCTCCCCCATTTACAGTTAATAAACTGAGATACAAATAAAAACAGTAATACAAGAAGTACAGTAAACATTACGTAAACAAACAATCCACTATGGCTTGCGATCAGTATACATGTTGACCACAGAGAGGTGACATAGCCAGATTGGCTGTCTTCCTGTCATCCCCCACCTCCCCCATCCCCACTCTCCCGTCTCAGTTAAATATTACTTTATGTCAGACCAATGGAAGGATCATATTCTCACTAAATCTGTGTAAATTGTTCGAAACTTGCAAAATGTGTGGCAGACCTGGTGAAGAATACCTCCTCTTTGGGCCAAATCTATTACAATCAATTGATAGGGAAATTCAGTAACCTGATTCGGAAGTTAGGGACGGGACTCAGAGTTGTAGGAATAAGAAACTACTTATCTAATATATAAATGCGAATGTCTCTATCTCTGGGCCGATGGAGCTAAAATTTCACGTGTGCTGGTATATTGACCCATCGATCATCATTGACTTTATCGGGGTACCCGTGCGGGGTGACCTTGACCTTGACCTTGAAATTGAGACCTTGACCTTTTATTTCGAAAACGGCTGGGCCGATCGGGCTAAAATTTCGTATGTGCTGGTATATTGTCCCGTCGATCATTTTGACTTTATCGGGGTGCCCGCGCGGGGTGACCTTGACCTTGGAATTGGTGACCTTGACCTTCTATTTCGAAAACGGCTGATATAACCATCTTCTCCCGTTCGGGTATCACACGCTAGTAGTTAATATAAGAGTTATAATTGTATTGATATAAGTGAATGTTACATTACATTAGTTCAGCAACAACCTCCAAACTACAGGAAAAATTGAAAGAGAACCGGGTAAGCCCATTGAACTCCCTACCAGTGATAGATCAATTAAATACAACAATAGAGGGATGTTAAACATGAAATAGTGTCCAGTAAATATGATTATTTTAACCCTTTCAACCCTGTGTGCATAAAGTTTTGCGTGAAGAAAAATGTGATGGTGGACGAGCAGACGATATGAAGAGCAAAAATCCTGAAGCGAAGCTTGGTAATAATTTAATCCAACAGCTCGACAGAGAGCTCAACAGCGAGTTCGACAGATAGCTCAACAGAGAGCTCGACAGAGGTGTTGGATTAAATTATTACTGAATCTTCCCCAATCCAGTGTGGTTTCGCTCATTTAGCCGTTGACAGTATTGACTGAAATGACACCTTCCAGGACGCATGTGTTGAAAGGGTTAAAGTAATTTCACGGCAGTTATATAAGTTACTTTAAATTTAATATCTAGGTTTTAATGAAGATCGTTTTTATGGCATGTTTCATGTTTAAAGCCCAAAAGAAAATATAGAGTGCGTGGCATCTTTCGCATAAGCATCTTTCTCTAGACAACGATTCTATATTTCTTGTTTCGCAAAAGGCACGGGGTGGGCGGGTGGGGGGAAGGGGGGGGGGGGGTTCAGACACTATTAGTTACAAAGTTTGTTGGTGCCCTAATATGGTATGTATGGTGTCAGTTAATTTCATGTTGGACGAGAGCGAAGCTCGAGTCCAATATGGAAATAACTGACACCATGCATACCATATTAGGCCACCAACAAACTATGTAGCGGATATATCTTTCCGACTGCTGCATAGATGCACAGAACTAATAACAACAGCGATCAAAATTAAATGAGAGAATTCTCACAATGTGTTCACCTGTCTTTGCCTTGTTACAATTTATGGGGGAGTGCCTTACAGGCACTCTCCCATAAATTGTAACAAGGCAAATTCATACATACCAGACAGTTTCATTTCGAAGGTAACATGACACACATCCACAGAATATGAAGCCTTTTAAGTTGCCTAACCTGCACTTCAGACCAACTTCCAACACTCAATCTTTCAACTTGAAGCGTTTATCGGCTGCCGCCATTTTGAATAATCAATGAACAAAGGGGAGATTACTCATAGCTGTCAGCGAGTATTGATGTTGACAGGCAGTTTCTGGTTTTATATGCAGTCTGCATGTAACGTCTTTGAACCATTGAAATTCCCAGATACTTCTAGGAGGTAAGATATAAAAGCAATATGCGGAGGGTAAATGTAAACAATATGCCCCAATCGGCCTTAATAGCTCGCCTGACAAAGTGGTTCAAAGAAGTAATTTGGATCACAATCAGATAGTCATGGTTCATCAACAATATGGAGGAATAAAGTCATGAAATTAATCATAACTCTGGTGTCCATGCCAGATGATTATTATCATAGGTCTTCCTGATTGCTTCCAGTTATATATGGGGTAGACAATCACTTCCAAATTTCCAAGGGGTATTATGCCACTGCAGTTTGAAAGGCCAATTTTATTGAAAAAACATTAAGGAATGAATTTGAACATACTTGAACCTAACCTTCCACCTACCTACAAAGAGAGCCCAAATATTAAGTCAGAAACTCGAATTGAACAAACTTGAATCTGATCCCTCTGGAGATGTTACAAACCAAACATGGAAGCCTCTGATTGAAGGTTCTGGTGAAGAAGATTTTTAAAGAAATTATCCCGATAGAGATATTGTATAGCAAATATGAAATGATGCTGACTGGTGAATCTGAGTTAAACTTTGGGCTCCAATAGAGAACCCAAATATTAACCCAGAGGACCTATTTGAACAAACTTGAATCTCAGTCCCCTAGATAAGTTATAAATCAAATATGAAAAGATTCTATGGAGTGGATCTGAGGAAGAGCATTTATAAAACAATTTCCTCATATTGCACTTGCACTATGGTAAATTTTGGGCTCCCATAAAGAGCCCAAGTATTAAGCCAGTGACTTGATTCGAACCAACTTGAATTTTACTCCCCCAGAGATGTTGTGTACCAAATATCAAAAGATTCTAATTGATGGTTCTGGAGAAGATTTTTAAAGAAATCCCCTCATTTTGCACTGAGTTAACTCCCACAAAGAACCCAAATATTAACCCGGTGACCCGATTTGACTTGAATCTGGCACTCCTGGAGATATGGTATACCAAATATGAAAGCAATCTAGCAGGTGGACCTGAAGAAGATTTTTGAAGAATCGTCCCCATATTGCACTGAGGTAAAAGGAAGCCAAAGTATTAACACCGGAACTCGATTTGAACAAACTTGAATCTGACTCCCCTAGAGATGCTGTATACTAAATAAGAAAGGATTCTGGCTGGTGGATCTGAAGAAGATTTTTACAGAAATTCTCTCAGTTTACACTAAGTTAAATTTAGGCTACAAATATTAACACAGGGACTCGATTTAAACAACATTGAATCTGACACTTCTAAAGATGTGGTATACAAAATATGAAAGCAATCTGATTCGTGGATCTGAAGAAGATTATTTTTGAACAGATTTCCCCATATTGTACTAAAGTAAAAGTTGGGCCATAGGGAGCCCAAATATTAACACCGGACCTAGATTTGAACAAATGTGAATCTGCCCCCCCCCCCCCTCCCCAGAGATGTTGTATACCAAATATCAAAAGATTCTGACTGGTGCACCTGAAGATGCATCTGAAGAAGAAGATTTTTAAACATTATTCCCCATATTGCACTAAGCCCCTATAGGAAGCCCAAATATTAACTTAAGGGCTTGATTTGAACAAACTTGAATCTGACCATGGTAACAATGATGTATATACCAAATATTAAAAGATTCTGACTGGCAGTTCTGAAGAAGAAGATTTTTTAAATTTTTAAAGTTTTTAACGTTAAGATTTTGGCTCTCATATTGAGCACAGATATGAACAGAGGGTCTTAATTTGAACACTCTTGCATAAAAAAAATTGTGATTGGTGGATCTGGAGATGAGATTTTTTTAATATTTTGCAAATATGCTGACTCAGCAATTTTTCGATGCCCCCCCCCCCCCCCTAAAAATCACCCTGACACAACCGATTGCATTTTTGTTTTATCATTCCATTCTACTGGTCCTTAAAATGCTTCATACCGAATAACAGTTATCTGTTCCGTGTGGTGTGGGAAATATGGGCGTTTGAAAATATTACCATTTTTTAGCTCCTAGGGTTCCAACGGGGAAAAATGAGTATTTCTTGTTGCATGAATCAAATACTTATGACCAAATAATACCACATGCTAAATCTTGTTCAAATCGGACCATCGGTTCAGAAAATTGAAATTTTGGGCGGGGCCAAAAATATTCCCCTTTCTATTTTGAAGGCCAATATTGCTCCACGAACTTCATTTGAACAAACTTTATTTTACACCTCAAAAGAAGCTCACTACGAGATATCAAGCCATTGTACCCATTGGTTCATGAGAAGACGATTTTTTAAGAAATTTGGAATATTTCCCCCCCCCCCCCCCCCCACCCACCCTCTCTATGGAGCGTGGCAAATTTGTTTGAACAAATTTGAATTGGCATATGATAGGGACCATGCCTATCAAATTTGGTTGAATTCAGTCCAGAAATTTAGGAGGAGAGGTCGATAATGTAAAATTCGGGCCTGACGGACGACAGACGCCGGACGACTGACGGCCGACGGACAAAAGGCGAGCACTTAAGTCAGGTGAGCTAAAAGTATAGAACGGGGCAGGGGTCTCCTACAAAGGGGTGAGAATAATGCCACAGAGAACTCATGCATTTTAAAAATTGGGTACAGTAACATTCAGAAAAGTGAGAGAAATTACAACCTTGGTGGAGGACAAGAACCTTGACTTGATAGGGCTTAGTGATACGTAGATTAGACAGGATGAAAGGACTGACCAAAGGGTATATGTGAATTAGAGTAGAGCGATCAGAAGACCAGCAAAAAGGAGGAGTGTAGGTATGAATATCAAAGTGGAGTTAGGCCCTGTGAGATTCATAGACTTATCAAAAGTAAATACAACTAGACTTTATGATTCTGGAGAATCATGGCTTTTCCTGATGAGATTCCATGATTTTTCATGACCCCACAGTGTCTGATGAATTGTTTTTAACTGTCTCACTGAAGTTCCTTCATTGTTATGAGAAAGGTGAGTATAGTATAAATGACTCAGTTTGATAAAAAGAATTGTTTAGGTAAAAACCATCATTAACGGTGGAGTGGGTTAATTTCAATATCGTCGTCCAACAAGTTAATGACCGACAAAAGGAGTTATGTTTGTTTGACACATACCCATGTAGAGCTGTGGCTATTTGAAAATGGTCCATTTTATCTCAAATGCATCCATAATATTGATGTCTGGCAGCTTGTAGAGGGTTAACAAGTGCTAACAGGAATACTCATTCATGCAACTTGTAATGTCACACCAAGAACTGCGAATGATCATTTTTTGTTTAAAATCTACAAGATGTTTTCAGAGAACTGCAGGGAGAACATAAATTGTAAGCTTTTGATGGGTATCATTGTTTATCCAGCCCAAAACGGGTTAAGTGTTGTTTTTTGAAAACTCTTATTACTTCCAAAAATAATTCTCAGTGAATTCTACTTCCACTTATTTTGATCTCTCCTCTCAAATTCGGGTGCTGTAGGTATGCAAACACAGCCCATTTTATCAACATTTTGATGTTTGAGAACCTGCATAGGGTTAACAAATGCTTCCAGGAATATTTTGTACATGCAATCTGTAATGTCACAATAAGATCTGAGAATGGCCATTTTTTCTTGAAAATCTATGAGATGTTTTTAGAGAAATCCTCGGATAACATGAATTTTTAACCTTTTGAGGGATATCTTTTTGTAATCAGCCCTAAACGGGTTAATGCTTGGTTTTGTGAATACCTTCATTACATACAAAAATGATCATCGGTGAATTCCACTTCCAATGAAGGGGGTTATGTTTATCTCGCAGGTACATATTTGGTGTTATGGTTGCCCAAAGAACAGCCCATTTTCTCCAAATGTCTATGCTTGGCAGCCTCTGGAGGGTTAACAAATGCTTACCGAAATATTTTGTCCATGCATCTTGAACTGTCACTCCAAGACCTGCAAAAGGTCAATTTTTCTTGAAATTTTTTTTTGGGGGAAATCCACAGAAAACTGGAATTTTAAGCTTTTAAGGGGTATATCTCTTTAACCAGTCAAAAATGGGTTAAGATCTCGATTTTTGAATACACTTACTACTTACAAAAATGTTTCCCTGTCAGTTTTACGTCCGGTAAAAGAAATTATGCATCTCTGTTGCATTCCCATTTGATGTTGTTGGTGTCCAAAAACATACTATTTTTTCAAAATTGTCACATTTAGCAGCCCATGGAGGGTTAATAAATGCTTCCCGGAATAATTTATTCTATCAACTGGGAATATGACACCAAGACCTATCAGTGGCCATTTTCTCTTGAAAACTCTACCAGATGTTTGTAAAGAAATCCACGGAAAACGTAATTTTTTAAGCTTTTGATGGGTATCACTATTGACAACCACAAAAGGGGTTAACGCTTGTTTTTTTTAATACTCTTATTACTTACAAAAATGGCCCTCGATGAATTCCACTTCCAACAAAGGAGATTATGTTTATTTCTCAGGTACACATTGGGTACTGTGCGTGTCCGAAAACAGCCCATTTCAACAAAATTACGATGCTTGGCCTCTAGAGGGTTAATAAACGCTCACCGGAATATTTTGTCCATGCAACTTGTAATATCACACAAAGACCTGCGAGTAGTCAATTTTTCTTGAAAACCTACAGGATGTTTTTAGAGAAATCCACAGAAAATGGGATTTTTAAGATTTTAAGGGGTCTCTCTCTTTAGCCTGTCCAAAATGGGTTAAGACTTCGACTTTTGAATACCCTTACTACTTATAAAAATGTTTGCGTATAGATTGTGCGCTCGATAAAGGAAGGCACTTTTCTTTGTGGTGTACTCATTGGGTGCTGTTTGGCGTCCAAAAACAGCCTTTTTTATCACAATTTTGACTTTTAGCACCCCGTGGAAGGTTAACAAATGTTCACCGCAGTATTTTGTCCCTGTAACTTCTATTGTCACCCCAAGGCCTGGGAATGACAAATTTTTCTTGAAAATCTGCAAGACTCGTTTAGAGAAATCCACGAAAAACATGAATATTTGAGCTTTATGGGGGTATTGCTGTTTAACCAGCCCAAAACGGGTTAACGCTTGGTTTTTTTAACACCCTTATTACTGACAAAAATGATCCTCGGTGAATTTCACTCCCAATAAAGGAAGTTATGTTTACCTCTCGGGTATCGTTTGGGTGCTGTGGGGTCTGAAACCGGCCTATTTCATCAAAATGTCGATGTTTGGCAGCCTGTGGAGGGTTACCATATGCATCGCCTAATATGTCGTGTGTATCAAAGGTCGTGTCATGGGCAGGTCTAGCAATGATGAATGTTTAAAAAAAATCTATAAGACGTGTTTCGAGAAAGTGCCGATAAACCCCAATTTTTGTCAGTTTTTTGCCAATTCTGGCGAAATAAGGGTTAAATCGAAAATTCCGCTTCGGTACATTTTTAGATTTTTTACCCCTCTATACGTGTGCCAAATTGTGTGAAAATCGGTTTGAAAATGGTTTCTGAATCGTACGGACAAAAATGTGTTGAAAAAAAAATAAATAAATAAATAACCCCCCCCCCCCCCCAAAAAAAAAAAAATAATAATAATCCGTAGGAAAACAATAGTCTTTTCCAGAGGGAAAAGCCTAACAAATCAAGTAGAATGTGAAATAATATCTCCAAAAATCAAGATATCGTAGCTGTGCTTATGTATTCAGTGTTACAGAACTGAAACATAGGGGGTCCCACGTTGTATTAAAGGGAAATGTTAATTGACACCTTGAGAACCGGAAGGTATAGAGGGTAATCACAAGAAAATAAGCGTTAATGGGAGGAAACTCTGAGAGTTCTCAGATTAACTGGGCATAAAGATTTTAAATAGGGATTCAAAGTGTAAGATTAAATAGTCGTGGGACAAAATGTATAGAAAGACAATACGTCCCCTGAGTTTCAATGTATTCTATGTGCCTACTGGCACATAGAACACATTGGAACTCAGGGGACGAATAATCGACAATGTACTCATTGATTTAGAGCTATGAAGAGAGTTTATAGACATGGAAATAGACAACGAATGAAATTTAGAGTAAAATAGTGACCAGTATAGCCCGATAACAGTACGGGTTTGGGGCAATAGAATAGTAAAGCAGATAGTGTCTTTTAAGAACATTTGATGACTAGGAAAAGAAGCAGACGGGGGCAGTTCCAGTATTTAAAATCAAAATTAGAAAAAAATTGTCAACCGGAGATAACGTTCAGGAGGTGGTGGACTCAAGAGTGAGAAGTCTAAACGTTGCTCGGGAGCATAGGGAGAATTAGAGTGACTACAAATGAACTATGATATAGAATATATTATGAGCTCAAACACGCAATAAAAGAAAGAAAACAAGTACTGCATTTGTGTAGAAAATTTAAGGTGGGGGTAGCGTGAGGGGGTGAATGATACAGACACTAAAAGCACCAAAGAAGTATATGAGGAGACAAATGTGAATATAATCAAGGACAAACATAGGGAAGTATAATAGTAGAAATGATAAAGAATTGGGAGAGGGTAAATGATAGACGATGGGGAAAGGCGTCCCACCAGAATGTATAATTGGAGCACAGAAAATTTATCTGACTTCTTATGCATGAGAATTCTGACGTGGGAAGTACGAAATGCAATCACCATGTTAAAGAATGACAAAGCAACTGTTACAGGCACTGATGAAATTTCGAACGAGTTATTAAGGATGATTACTTTAAGAAGTGATAGAACTTTGAGCGGAATGACAAAACAGATGTTGTATAGATCCTACAGTGAAATACTGCTTTCTGACATCATTACAATCAGTGCAATGTAAAAGAATATATTCCACAGTCAACACGATATACTAGGAATACATTCCGGTCGCATATTGCCCTCTAACAAAAAAAGTACTATGTATGTCTTGTGTGACCAATATGACATCGTGTCAGAATTAAATGATATTTTCTGTAAAGGTTACTTGAAGGATAATTACAACTGATACTTGGCCGGAAGCCCCATCCCAATCCTTCCGCCTACCGCACAGATTTAATGTACATGATATGTGCTTAAAACCACTGTAAGGAATTTCAAATTCAGTGAGAGGCCTATTTAAAGCCTGTTTGGCTGCACTGTCTACGCCTGGTGTTACCAGAGATACAAATATGTCCGGATAACCAGCAAAACACTGTAACTCCGTGTGAAGTTAAATACGCTCATGTCTGACATTGGTCAGACATGAGCGTATTTAACTTCTCACGGAGTTCCAAAATGAGAGGGTTCTTCAACTTGGGGTTGAGTAAAGCTAGCATAGAGGAAAAAGAGTCGAAAAATATAATCAACGTCCTTTTCTTACATACATTCTCCGTGTGTTCGGGCGCTAGTTGTAAAGCTTTAACTTTGGATGTGAAAATGTAACTTTTATTTGGTATTCTGATTGGGGTAACCAGTAACAACGGCTTGTGATAATTTGTCACCACTGTTTAGATCCATTCATACAGATCATTTTATATAACCTATACTTAGTCCTTATTTCAGAATATTTCTGCTTATACTGCAAAGAATTTGTTTCAGACTTTTTGGTAGAAGCAAGATCCAAAATAACTGTAGTTTTTTTTAAATTCCCCAGGAGGAATATGCGGTTCACGGTTCTCTTTTATCATATCGGATTCCGATGTGGCAGACTCTATGTAGGGTTTAATTCTAATTCCCAAGGGAGGAATATGTTTCTGATGTCGGTTAAAAAATCAACACCTTGGGGGTCTGGGACACACTTATGAGTAGGATTTGGTGAATTAGGAAAGAGTCTAGAAACAGAGTGACAGTTTAATTCTTCTACTGGAGTGACAGTTTAATTCTTCTACGCTTCTCAAGAGAAGGTTCCGCTGCTTCAACAAGCACTGCTTGAATGTGTTGGTGATGTAAAAGCGCCCAAACTAATTCTAATACCACTGTTTTGAATTGCATCAAGTGGTTTGAGGTACGACTTTTAACCACACAGCCAAAATTTGATTTTGGTCTAACAATTGATCTATTCAGATGGAGTAACGATTTTTTGTCAGTGCTACCAACTATATTCAAACAATAAACCTACGAATTTCACTTGCTTTACAACTTTAATGGTCCTCCCATTCATTTTCAAATGCGGATCAAGGTGATGTTTTCGCGGAGCTTACAGAAATGAACCTAATTACTTTTGCTCTTCGTAAACCTGAAATCGCATTCTGAAGCCCATTTATGGATTCTGTTTGAACACAACTGGTATTTGCGCTCGATGGCATTCATATTTTATTGCGGTAGCAAATTAAAAGGTTCTCCACACACAGTGAAGAATCTGCATATTCTCAAATGTGTCGATAAGGCTATTAGTTTTCATAAAAAAGGGAAACTGATGGAATATTACCCCGAGGTACGCCTAATTCTTTCTCGGGAGGAGTCGATAACGTAGATACAATATGAACTTGAAATTCACGATCCTTTAAAAAATTCTATAAAATGAGGACTACACCCTCTCAATCCCATTTTTAAAAAAAATCTCTCAAAATCCCACACTTCCACGTTGTATGACATGCCTTTTCCAAGTAAGAAAAGATGGTGACCACATGTTCCGTCCTGGTAAAGGCAATTCCTATAAAGGTTTCACCTCGAACAAAATGATCCACAGTACTTGTCTGGCTTCTAAAACAACACTGAACTTCCTCAAGTAGATCGCTCGATTCCAGAAACCAGGCAAATCTATCATTGATCATCCTTTCCGTGGTTTTATACATATAATCTGTTTGTGCAATAGGTCTGCATTTACTTGGATTGCAATGGTCTCTATCGGGCGGGCGTTGGAATAGGAATTATTGCTGTTTGACGCCAAGAAGATGTACACAAGTCAGTCACCCATATTTCGCTGAAAATGGATAATAAAAGTTCACGTAAAGATTGTGGCAGATGTTTTAAAATTTGGCGGTGGATTTCTACAGGTCCAGTGGAAGTATCTTTGTCCTGTGCAAAGAGGAACTCAACTCTTCCATAAAAAAAGGTTCATTATAATTCTCAAAATTGTGAGAAGTAAATTTGATCGTTTGTTTTCCCTGATGTGTATTTTTTTAATTTTAACGAATTCAGGATTACAATTTACAGACGATGAATGGTGAGGCCAATTTGTTTTATATTTTTTTTTTGATGTAATTGGTGTGTTGTTATCTTGCACAGTTGTAATTGGTGTGTTGTTATCTTGCCAGTTGTAATTGGTGTGTTGTTATCTTGCCAGTTGTAATTGGTGTGTTGTTATCTTGCACAGTTGAATTTGTTTCTTTACCTTTAACCCTTTACCTAACGTAACGGCAAAAACCGGCCAGCGTTATTCTCAAAAATCGCCAATTAATTTTTATTATTTTTTCATTTTATGTCTCAAAAACATAGGTTATGACCTCTCGTTAGAACGAGCTCGTCGAGCTCGTTCCAACGAGGGGTCATAACCTATGTTTTTGAGACAAAAATTGAAAAAAATTAGTTATTCGAGAATTATTTTTGCAAGTGTCGTCTGCTTTTCAGGTAAGATAAAAGGTTAATTATTATTAATCATCTAGCACATTTTGTTTATAGGAGATTGCTGGTAATGTTTAGAAACCTACGTTTCCAAAGAGCTTTTCTGTTTTGTTTTATAAGTCGTCTGATCGTAGCCCCATTAATACGCAATTTGTCTAAATTATTGGTTGTGGGTGATTTATTAAATTCCCGTTCTTGCGTTCCTTTATAGCCGGCATGCAATATTTATCAAACAATGGTTTTGTGAAATGTATTGAATTTGCCAAGGTTTTCGATATGTTTGTGGTTGTGTTTGCAATGCATACCAGTTCTGTGGTAAACTTTTCCAGTTGGTTAGCATTTTCTTGGAAAATCAGCAGTGTGATACGTTCAGAACAAAGCGACGAGAAAGTGTTATAGTTTACTGTTTTTAAAATTCAACTGCGACACCCTCCAAATCGTCCACCGGAACCACACTATTCAACACAATTGAAAAGTGGACACACACACAGTCATCTTCAACTTTTCAAGAAAAACCTAGGAAGATAGAAGAACATGTTATTTTGAGGTCTATAGAAACGTATTTATGTATTTATTTATTTATTTATGTTTAAGGTCACATATTTATGCACAATGGCTAATCATGACCGTGACAGTTTTACGTTTGGATGAAGCCGGAGTACCCGGAGAGAACCACCGAGCAACGACGAGCAGCTGCCAGCTCCCCAACATCGTAACTCCGCACTGCAGCACAGGCAGGGTTAGATTGGTTGAAGACATGCGTACCATCGACGTGCAGTACGCCTTAGTACACGGCGTCATCGTGCCCCCACATGGGCAATGGGGGTGAAGTGTCTTGCCCAAGGACACAACGCGGTTGCCGCGGGTGGGATTCGAACCGAGGACCTCTCGGCTTGCAGCCTGCACCTCTACCTACTGAGCCACCGCGCCCCCATAGAAACGTATAAACAGGTGCAGGATGCAGATACGTATCTGACCTATCATTGAACAATTATAATTTCTCGAATTGAGGTCGTAAACTGTTTTACATTTCGTCTCTTCTTTGCTACAGGAATCGTCCCAAAGTGGACAATGAGTATTAAAATCACTCCGCCGAGTTGTTCAAGGTCAATCAGCTGAAGTGGTTTATTTGTTGACACATACATTGAACATAACGTGGCCGTCTTGTCGAAAGTCAGGCGTACCGCTACAGCCTGTAAATTTGATTGCAAAGGTACAGAACTGTGAATAACGTTGTTTTTGACCACAACAGACGTTTCTTGAACATGTATATCATTTCCATCTGCCCAGGCATTATACGAAGTATAATGTTTAACCCTTTACCCAACTTAACTGCCAAAACGGGCCAGCGCTATTCTCAAAAATCGAAAATTAATTTTCATTATTTTTTGTCTTAAAATCATGGGTTATGACCCCTCGTTGAAACGAGCTCGTTCCAATGAGGGGTCATGGCCTATGTTTTTGAGACAACAAATGAAAAAAAATTAGTTATTCAAGAATTTTTTTTGCAAGTGTCGTCTGCTTTTCATGTTAGGTAAAGGGTTAAAAGCTGAATGATCCTAAGTATCAGCCTTCATAAAGAGCGTCTCATTCAGGAAAAAAAGTAAATGCATATTTTGGTTTAAAATGCTTATGTCGTTAAAATTCTCTATAAACCTCGACCTTTCCACTGTATTGCAACAATGTTTGTGGTTGCATCATCAAGATTTGGTTGGAGATTGAGATGGTGGATGAATGGGTGAAATAGTCCTGATAGCTTTCGTTGGTGATTTTTTCTCAGGGACTTATTCTGAGTGTAAGTGGCCAAACGTTTCGTTGATGCACTAACCAACCTCTATCAGTCCATGACCTTCAAACCTGTTGTGGGTAACGGGGTATTGAAGGGCTTTAGGTGTTTTTGTTTTTCTGTTTACTTTTTCGTTTTCTTCTTGATTTCTTATTTGACTTTAAGATTTTGAGGCTCTGATTCTGGTTTAAGTTGGTCATATTCCTGTTCTGAGTTTGCTTCCGTTGCTTTTTTCTGTTTGGTTTAAGTTTGTGTTGTTTTTTCTTCGGATTTCTTTTCAATTTTTCTTCTGTTGATGTTTGACGTGCTGGTGGTGTTTGAGTTGACTTTGGTTGTAGTTGATCGCTGTGATCTATTGTGTAGGCCTGTAGTAAGGATTTAAAATGCCTTCGAGCAGTGTACATTGTGTTTGGCATTTTATCATATGACTATTACATTTTTACCCTAAATATCACTACTGTTTGACGATGTTTTCCAAACTGTTGTATCACACCGGGTGAGATTTTTCCGGATCAAAAGTCCATATCACACT
Source organism: Pictodentalium vernedei (assembly GCA_031216915.1). NCBI lineage: Eukaryota > Metazoa > Mollusca > Scaphopoda > Dentaliida > Dentaliidae > Pictodentalium > Pictodentalium vernedei. The sequence goes on along the minus strand of CM062288.1, from coordinate 339,706,238 downwards.
CTTACGGAAATCAAAAATCCATATCACACTCCCACGGAAATATCCGAGAGTTTCCGTAAATAGTTTTCGCAACTAGGGAAGTCGTTGTTGTTTCGTCTGCCGGGAAGAATCTGGATATCTAATTTATAACGGCCAGTGAATCGAAGTGAGCAAATTATGTTACTATTTGCGTGTCATATGATAAACATATCATCATAACAGTGTGTTGATCCGTGTCGTCGTATCACGCCTCGTTGAGGTGGCCAGATTTTCGGATCACACTCGCTGCCTGCGGCAGCTCGTGTGATCTGAAAATCTGGCCACCTCAACTCGACGTGATACGACGACACGGATCAACACACTGTTATGATAATATCTATATACTGACTTTATTGCAACTTTATTATGGTTGTATATGATTATGTTGAAGTATTTATGATAAGCTTGGCATACTTAATTTGACATACGCTTTTTTATTCCCTGGCGGAACATAGACCACAAACAAATCCCTCCATCTGATCTTGTCCTGAGCTGTCTTCTCCACTTGTTGCAATGTTAGTGCCCTCATTCTTTATCTCTTTTCCATGTCTCTCCGCCAACTTTTCTTGGGCTTTCCTCTTTCATGACAGGCATCGATGAAATAATTCCATTGGCCTCTTTAAAACTTATCGGCTTTTCGCATTTTATTTTCTGTATTTTTGTTTCTGACATTGCGACAATCTTAAGAGGATGACATATGCTTGCACTGACACATTCAAGGATATTGTTTGTACATGGCTTATCGTGGTTTTGGTTGCATTTATGCCAGACGGACTGTCCTCTGTGTTTTGACCGTGTCCGTATGTTGGCATTTTCAACATCAAAGTGGATTTGGGATACAAAAATAAACTCATATTGCCCATTTTGACTGCGTTCTTGCAGTGCCTCTTCTGGTATTGAGTGCTTTCTGAGGTTCCGATTTCATTTCAACACTCAACAGTTTTTGTGACCTTAAAATATTGAATGACTGAATCTATACGCTACCTGATCTCATTATTTTAATACGGTTTACTGTTACAGCGATCTCTTCCATTGTCATCCGTAATGTGAATGGGTTACAGTTAACAGTAAGTTTGGGGGTTTTCATTTGATAAACTTATTAGAATGAACGAGGCCAGTCTGTTTGGTAATTAATTGATTGTTTATCGAAGTCAGAATCAATCTTAATCAAAGGGTGAATTGTCATTTGGTAATTTTGCGATCGTTATATTTTTGCTTTTGTAGCCAAAATTTGAAATATTTTAAATATTTGATTCTTCATTTCATGGCTCCCACCCTTTCTTCGAGACCCACCTAGGGGTCATGTACAAGCCTAACAAGATGTGGTGACCAAAACGAGATTACATGAAGTGTATACCTGTCCAGACTCTGCATACACACACTGCTGAGCGATTGATCCGAGGAGCCACGCCATCATAGAGCTGTCGATAAACTGACCACATCAAACAAGGAACATCATTGTACAAAAAGTGCTGGTAACCATCAGACAGTGTTATCCCCGCTTCCCACTCTTCACTTACAACAGACAGAAGACTCGATCCACACCCTTGATGAGTTGGTAATGATGTTGCATATATTTGCTGCACCTGCCCGTACCACAAGACGAATGGTGCCCAACCTTTATTCACCTGTGTTCTTCATTATCTAGTCCTTGATCCAATACGTGGTATATTTTAGGTATTGGGTGAGGTCTATGGCTACTTTGTGATCTATGAATATCAAATAATGAACAGGAAATAAACAAAAAACTGTCAAGGTCACTGTTGTGATCTTATTATCTAGTCCAAGTAGTTAAAGGTGGTACATTACAAGGGTCCAGATGCGTTCGCGACACACGCAGTATTTTTCGGGATTTTTCACCCAAGGTACTCAATCTGCGAATCACCCTTATTCCACTGTAGCCACATTGCATGTCATACCCTAGCCAACCGCAGTTCGCGTGATAGAATCACGCACCCCCATTCTGACATCACTTTCACGTCTTTCTGATCGCGATAATAGAGCGTATACATGATATATTACTTCAGATGAAAATTGATCTATAAACACAGGCTTGTAATAAATTGAATATTCAAATTGGTAAATTTAATAAACAAATTATAGAATTGAATTAATAATTTCGTACTAATTTGATAAAACAGTTTTCTAACAATTTGAATAAACAGACCTGTAAAGATACATGATATTCTACTTCAAAGATAAGTTAATTTGTAGAAACAGTCTCCTAATAATTTGAATTCAGTCTTGTAGTAAATTGAAAATTTAAATTAGAAATTGAATTGAGAAAAATAGTACGGAAACTTGAATAATCAATTTACTCATTTATTATTTCAAATTAGTAATTAAACATCGCCTGACGCTTCCGCTGTCGTAAGAATGGACAGTTTTTCAAACACCATTCTCTTCATTTATCTGCAGCTTCCCTATACTGTGATAATACAGTGATCCCACATGCTACCTTTTCCCGATCGGATCGCAATATGCTTACTATTCAGTAGCGATACATTTTCACCGGCAGACACATATGCCGAACGGAAATTATTGACGGTCTATTTTTAAATAGAAGCGAAATTTTACTGAAATTTTGTACAAATTGTTCACCGTAATTACAAGTTGAATCGCCATCGATAGCTAAAAATAGTAACACGGGTTCCCCTCCCAAATTTCGTTTGGGATAAAATGTGTTATTTTTGTTGATCTTTCGTCCCTTGAGTTCCTATTTGTTCTATGTTCCTACTGGCTCGTAGAACACATTGGAACTCAGCGGAGGAGTTGCTAAATGAATTGCTGGGTCTCCTTCTGATAAGTGCTTTTATAGACTGAGAGCGTGTAATAAACACAGGGCGGCAGACGCGTGTGAATCAGTTAATCGATATAGCCCTTGTGCCATAGCGGAGGAATAAAACTCAAGCCCTGCAGCCTCTCGTTTTATCCTTCCGCACGTGCACTCGTGTCATATTGATTAACCAATCCACAAGCGTGTGTCGTAGTGTATATTTATTTATAAAAACTACCAGAATCAAAACTTAAAAAAAACAACGAAAATAGCACGAGATGTATACGGCAGCGTAGAAGCGACATGTGATGTTTAGTTACTAAATTGAATATTCAATTTACTAAATTGAAAAAAACAGTCTTGTAATAAATTGAATAAACAGTCTCGTAATAAATTGAATAAACGGTCTTGTAATAAATTGAATATTGAATTTAGTAAATTGAATATTCAATTTAGTAACTAAACATCACATGTCGCTTCTACGCCGCCGGTGGCGTAGAAGCAACATGTGATGTTTAGTTACTAAATTGAAAAAACAGTCTCGTGATAAATTGAATAAACAGTCTCGTAATAAATTGAAAAAACAGTCTTGTAATAAATTGAATATTCAATTTAGTAAATTGAAACAACAGTCTTGTAATAAATTGAAAAAACAGTCTTGTAATAAATTGAATAAACAGTCTTGTAATAAATTGAATATTCGATTTACTAAAGTGTATATACAATTTAGTAAATTGAAAAAACAGTCTTGTAATAAATTGAATAAACAATATCGTAATAAATTGAATAAACAATCTTGTAATAAATTGAATATTCAATTTAGTAAACTGAATATTCAATTTAGTAACTAAACATCACATGTTTTCGTGTTTCTTTTTCACCATTTAAAGTGCTCACACAATTTTGCGGTGAAAGCATACAGACATTCGATTAGATTGAGATCTCATCACGTCAGTACTTTAGTGTACGAATTGCTTATCACACGACGTATAATTCTGTAAATTTTATTCCATAAAATGGCCACATTTGTTTGGACGATATTATTCGTTACACGGTTTGTTGGTGGCCTAATATGGTATATATGGTGTCAGGTAATTTCATACTGGGCGAGAGCGATCAACAAAACTGTGTAACGAATATATCTTACCGACTGCTGCATCGATGCACAGAGAACTAATAACAACAGCGATCAAAATTAAATGAGAGAATTCTCACAAAGTGTTCACGTGTCTTTGCCTTGTTACAATTTATGGGAGAGTACAGGCACTCTCCCATAAATTGTAAGAAGGCAAATTTAGGCATACCAAACAATTTCATTTCGAAGATAACAAGACACACATCCACAGAATATGAATCCTTTTAAGTTGCCTAACCTGCATTTCAGACCAAATATGGGCTTCCAACACTCAATCTTTCAACTTGAAGCGTTTATCGTCTGCCGCCATTTTGAATAATCAATGAACAAAGGGGAGATTACCCATAGCTATCAGCGTATATTGATGTTGACAGGCAGTATATGATTTTATATGCAGTCTGCATGTGACGTCTTTGAACCAATTAAATTCCCATATACTTGTAGGAGGTAAGATATTGTAAAATATCCAGTTCTGCGAAGCCGTAATATGTAATAAGCCCACGAAAGTCCCCATTTTCAAGACAAGCACCAGGTGTTTTCATAAAGAAACACAATAATAATGTTGCTAGGCCTCATTCGGAGTTAAACGGTTTGAACATACAACAGTGTTCCAGGCAACTCACCATGTGTCTGCGATTTGTCTTACTTATGTATCGTCAATTATAAGACAACATTATATGTATCGTCTACGATTTGTCTTACTTATGTATCGTCAGTTATACAATCATTCATCTTACAGTACATGACGTCATTGGTATAACAGTGTATTAAATTTAAAACTGGGGATTCGATTAATGTTGTGTTCCAGTAACTCAAAGGAAAATAGCACTTCAGCCTTAATTATACTCGCAATCTGACTAAAGCACGTAGAATATTCGTTTTGATACAACAATTAAGATAAAAATTGAAGAAACATATATATGTGCGTGTGGATGTTGTGGGGTGGTAGCAGGAGCTAAAAAAAAAGCTTTCCCATTTATGTGCCCGTTACTCAGTGATCGAAGTAATCCTCTATAACACGTAGTACACGTTCGGCAAGACCTACCGTTCATTATTTTTAAACGCTGAAAATTGGAGGATACTTTTCCAGAACTTAACACGGCCATCTTTAACACACATCTTGTGATGATCGTACGATCAATGTGCTTAGCATCGTTCTTTTTGAAATATTTTTCACCAAATTTAAAACAAAAAAAACCCAGCATGGTTAACGACATGCATTTGTTTCCGCGATACATTAATTACGCATTTTTATTGCTGGTACTTGAACTAAAAAGTATTTTTCCAATTCGCGATTTCATGGTTTTGATATTTGAACAGGTATGTCGTGCAACATGCATGCTTTTGTGTTTCTAAATAGCACACATACCCTCAGTCACACGCAAGCAAAACAACAATTATGGTGTTACCTTGCATAAATTTTCTAGCATTGGAATAGTTTCTTGATATATGCAAGCCGTTGAATGCTAACTGAATTTACCTTTATTGTCGGATATGTCATGCAACTGGATACTCGTTCTTTTCAAAACTTTCAAGGGAACATCATGTACAGACATACACACAGTCTCTAACTACTGGTAACATTTTCAGCAATTGTATTGTATAAATCGTTTCCAAATGTGTCCATCAGAATGGAAGATATGTCTAAAGTAGTATCACATGATGTACAGCCACCGTGGACTGGTCATTTTCCACCAGTGGCCATTATTTCCAGGGACGCAATACTAGTGGATTCCAAACACTAATTACATGAATAATCATCAACAATTTTGTAAATGAAGCACCGGGTACAACCCAGTACAACCCGGTACAACCCGGTACTTCATTAGTTAAAATTTTGCTGATGATGATTTTAATTACTTGGTAAACGCATGCGTGGACCTTACGACCATCAACGGCGACTGCACTGTATGACGACCACCTTTCTTGTCATGTGCATAAATGATTTCATTGTTTATATTTTTACTTGTGTTGGTTTCTGGTTTCCTTTCCCTTTTACGATTCTGTCTTGCAGTGTCGCCTTTTCAGTGGTGGAGAGGCTATTTGTTTGTTTTTTTTGTGTCCTATTTTGTGATATCTTATATTTTGGGGAGAGAGAGGTAGAAGAGGTTGTTCGGTATTTGTTTGTTTACTTTCCAGGACAAACAACCTCAGATTCACGTGGAGACATAACATATTTTTTTTTTCATTTTATACAATGGTATCTTGGAACAATCCCGTGAGCTACCATACAAAACACAAGGTTTTCAAGACAGATCTGAGCCCATGTTACGAAGATGTCCAAGGGATTGTGAACACTCCTCCTGGAATTAAAAACAAACATTGTTTTTTTTCATGCCGCAAATTGAGGGAATCACCAACTGATGTGTTAGGTTTGTTTTTAAGTAAAACTGTTGGACTTATTAATTGTCACATATCTCAACTTAACACCTCACAGGGAGGCTACATCAATCAATTAGAAAATCAATCACTACGGGAAGAAGCGTCTACCAAAGGTACACGAATAAACTAGATGCGGGGCAAGCGAATCTTTAATCAAATGAAACTTATAGGGAGATATTATTCCATAATATTTGGAATTCCAACACAAAGATAGGGTCGATATACCAAGTGAGAGAGTTAACAGAGACCCATTCAATAGAGATTTCGAACTTAGTAATGAGTTGAACCCAGGGTAAAAAAAATCGCCAGAGAGAGAGTAATTGCTGATTGTAATCTAAATTAGCGGGAGGAGGGGGGAGGGGGGGGGGGTGAATGCAAAGGTTTTTTTGATTTTCTGGGTTATAAAGAGAAACCAGGTTTTGAAGAGTACCTTGCTGGCAACTTTAGGGACAGGTCACTGTTGTTCAAGATGAGGTCGCGGTCGCTGGAGAGAAAAACTTGGGAGGGAGTAAACTGGAAAAGACACTATGAAAAGAGGTGCCAAATGTGTAATTTAGGCGTATTGGAAACTCTAGAACACGTGCTCTTAGAATGTCCAAAATACCAGTCTAACAGAATAAGATTCATCGAAAGTATGATAGGGACGTGGGATGGGAGAATGATGAGCATGGGGTTAGTGGGTGACACAAAGGAGATGGCCAGTGTGTTATCGGAGAGAGATTGGGAAGGATGAGGTACCGAATGCCATCAAACAGTTCCTATCAAAGTGATGTGAGGAGAGAAGAGGCGGGGGAATAGGGCATTTGGTCCATAAACAAAACTGTCTCAAGTGTAACTAAGACACTATGAAGGTCAGACATGGAAATATGTATTTATTCAAAACAAACTATTTATTTCCTCCAGTCGTGAAACTTCAGTGTTTTATTATTTATAAGAGCATTTATCAATTGTCGTTCTTAATACTGAACACTCGGTAATGGTAAAACAATTAGGGGAAAAAGACAAATTTAGACATTTATTGCATTGAACACGGTACTATTGAATTTCCGGATTCAAATGACATGAAACATAAATTAAACAATAGGAAATTAGAGGATAAGGACAAGTCGTACATAACAACAGAGAGCGGAAAAATTCACCAGGCGCAAATACGCAGTGAGAATATTTATGCCCATTAAATCAGATTATATCCTCATGCAAGATATCTTTCAAGTCGCTAGTTTACAGTGAAATATACCACACTAGTCACGTAAATATACCATACTAGTCCAGTAAATATATCATACCAGACACGTAAATATACCATCATTAGCCACGTAAATATACCATGATAGGCAAGTAAATATATAATACTAGTCATGTAAATATACCACACTAGGCACGTAAATGTACCATACTAGTCGAGTAAATATACCATACTGGTCAAGTAAATATACCATACTAGTAAAGAAAATATACCATATTAGTCAAGTAAATATACTATACTAGACAAGAAAATATACCACACTAGTCAAGTAAATATACCGTACTGGTCAAGTAAATATACCATACTAGTCAAGAAAATATACCATACTACTCAAGTAAATATACCATACTAGTAAAGAAAATATACCATACTAGTCAAGTAAATATACTATACTAGTCAAGTAAATATACCATACTAGTCAAGTAAATATACCATACTAGTAAAGAAAATATACCATATTAGTCAAGTAAATATACTATACTAGTCAAGAAAATATACCATACTAGCCAAGTAAATATACCATACTAGTCAAGTAAATATACCATACTAGTCAAGAAAATATACCATACTAGTCAAGAAAATATACCATACTAGTCACGTAAATATACCAGACTAGTCAAGTAAATATACCATACTAGTCAAGTAAATATACCATACTGGTCAAGTAAATATGCCATACTAGTCAAGTAAATATACCATATTAGTCAAGTAAATATACCATACTAGTCAAGTAAATATACCATACTAGTCAAGTAAATATACCATACTGGTCAAGTAAATATACCATACTAGTCAAGTAAATATACCATACTAGTAAAGAAAATATACCATATTAGTCAAGTAAATATACCATACTAGTCAAGTAAATATACCATATTAGTCAAGTGAATATACCATACTAGTCAAGTAAATATACCATACTAGTCAAGAAAATATACCATATTAGTCAAGTAAATATACTATACTAGTCAAGAAAATATACCATACTAGCCAAGTAAATATACCATACTAGTCAAGTAAATATACCATACTAGTCAAGAAAATATACCATACTAGTAAAGAAAATATACCATATTAGTCAAGTAAATATACTATACTAGTCAAGAAAATATACCATACTAGCCAAGTAAATATACCATACTACTCAAGTAAATATACCATACTAGTCGAGTAAATATACCATACTGGTCAAGTAAATATACCATACTAGTCAAGTAAATATACCATATTAGTCAAGTAAATATACCATACTAGTCAAGTAAATATACCATACTAGTCAAGAAAATATACCATACTAGTCACGTAAATATACCATACTAGTCAAGTAAATATACCATATTAGTCAAGTAAATATACCATACTAGTCAAGTAAATATACCATACTAGTCAAGAAAATATACCACACTAGTCACGTAAATATACCATACTAGTCAAGTAAATATACCATACTAGTCAAGTAAATATACCATACTGGTCAAGTAAATATACCATACTAGTCAAGTAAATATACCATACTAGTAAAGAAAATATACCATATTAGTCAAGTAAATACACCATACTAGTCAAGAAAATATACCATATTAGTCAAATAAATATACCATACTAGTCAAGTAAATATACCATACTAGTCAAGAAAATATACCATACTAGTCACGTAAATATACCATACTAGTCAAGTAAATATACCATACTAGTCAAGTAAATATACCATACTGGTCAAGTAAATATACCATACTAGTCAAGTAAATATACCATACTAGTAAAGAAAATATACCATATTAGTCAAGTAAATATACCATATTAGTCAAGTAAATATACCATATTAGTCAAGTAAATATACCATACTAGTCAAGTAAATATACCATACTAGTCAAGAAAATATACCATACTAGTCACGTAAATATACCGCACTGGTCAAGTAAATATACCATACTAGTCAAGTAAATATACCATACTAGTCAAGAAAATATACCATATTAGTCAAGTAAATATACTATACTAGTCAAGAAAATATACCACACTAGTCAAGTAAATATACCGTACTGGTCAAGTAAATATACCATACTAGTCAAGAAAATATACCATACTACTCAAGTAAATATACTATACTAGTCAAGAAAATATACCATATTAGTCAAGTAAATATACTATACTAGTCAAGTAAATATACCATGCTAGGCAAGTAAATATACCATACTGGTCAAGTAAATATACCACACTAGTCAAGTAAATATACCATACTAGTAAAGAAAATATACCATATTAGTCAAGTAAATATACCATATTAGTCAAGTAAATATACCATACTAGTCAAGTAAATATACCATACTAGTCAAGTAAATATACCATACTAGTCACGTAAATATACTATACTAGTCAAGTAAATATACCATACTAGTCAAGAAAATATACCATACTAGTCACGTAAATATACCGCACTGGTCAAGTAAATATACCATACTAGTCAAGTAAATATACCATACTAGTCAAGTAAATATACCATACTGGTCAAGTAAATATACCATATTAGTCAAGTAAATATACCATACTAGTCACGTCAATATACCGCACTGGTCAAGTAAATATACCATACTAGTCAAGTAAATATACCATACTAGTCACGTAAATATACCGCATTGGTCAAGTAAATATACCATACTAGACAAGTAAATATACCATACTGGTCAAGTAAATATACCATACTAGTCAAGTAAATATACCATACTAGTAAAGAAAATATACCATATTAGTCAAGTAAATATACTATACTAGTCAAGAAAATACACCATACTAGTCAAGAAAATATACCATACTGGTCAAGTAAATATACCATACTAGTCAAGTAAATATACCATACTAGTAAAGAAAATATACCATATTAGTCAAGTAAATATACTATACTAGTCAAGAAAATGTACCATACTAGCCAAGTAAATATACCATACTAGTCAAGTAAATATACCATACTAGTCAAGAAAATATACCATTTTAGTCAAGTAAATATACTATACTAGTCAATAAAATATACCATACTAGTCAAGAAAATATACCCTACTAGCCAAGTAAATATACTATACTAGCAAAGTAACTATACCATACTAGTCAAGTAAATATACCATCCTAGTCAAGTAACTATACCATACTAGTCAAGTAAATATACCATCCTAGTCAAGTAAATATACCATCCTAGTCAAGTAAATAAACAATACTGGTCTAGTAAATATACCATACAGGTCAACTAAATATACCATACTAGTCAAGAAAATATACCATACTAGCCAAGTAAATATACCATAATAGTCAAGAAAATATACCATACTAGCCAAGTAAATATACCATACTAGTCAAGTAAATATACCATACTAGTCAAGTAAATATACCATACTAGTCAAGTAAATATACCATACTAGTCAAGAAAATATACCATACTAGTCAAGAAAATATACCATACTAGCCAAGTAAATATACCATACTAGCAAAGTAACTATACCATACTAGTCAAGTAAATATACCATCCTAGTCAAGTAACTATACCATACTAGTCAAGTAAATATACCATCCTAGTCAAGTAAATAAACAATACTGGTCTAGTAAATATACCATACAGGTCAACTAAATATACCATACTAGTCAAGAAAATATACCGTACTAGTCAAGTAAATATACCATACTGGTCAAGTAAATATACTATACTAGTCAAGTAATTATACCATACTGGTCAAGTAAATATACCATACAGGTCAACTAAATATACCATACTAGTCAAGAAAATATACCATACTGGTCAAGTAAATATACTATACTAGTCAAGTAAATATACCACACTAGTCACGTAAATGTACCATACTAGTAGAGTAAATATACCACACTAGGCACGTAAATATACCAACATTAGATACGTAAATATACCATACTAGGCAAGTAAATATACCATACTGGTCAAGTAAATATACTATACTAGTCAAGTAAATATACCATACTAGTCAAGTAAATATACCATAATACTCAAGTAAATATACCACACTAGTCAAGTAAATATACCATACTGGTCAAGTAAATATACCACACTAGTCAAGTAAATATACCATACTAGTAAAGAAAATATACCACACTAGTCAAGTAAATATACCATACTAGTCAAGTAAATATACCACACTAGTCAAGTAAATATACCATACTAGTCAAGTAAATATACCATATTGGTAAAGTAAATATACCATACTAGTAAAGAAAATATACCTTACTAGTCAAGTAAATATACTATCCTAGTCAAGTAACTATACCATACCAGTCAAGTAAATATACCATACTAGTCATGTAAATATACCATCCTAGTCAATTAAATAAACCATACTGGTCAAGTAAATATACTATACTAGTCAAGAAAATATACCACACTAGTCACGTAAATGTACCATACTAGTAGAGTAAATATACCATACTAGGCACGTAAATATACCAACATTAGCCACGTAAATATACCATACTAGTCAAGTAAATATACTATACTAGGCAAGTAACTATACCATATTAGTCAAGTAAATATACCATCCTAGTCAAGTATATTAACCATACTGGTCTAGTAAATATACCATACAGGTCAACTAAATATACCATACTAGTCAAGAAAATATACCGTACTAGTCAAGTAAATATAACATACTGGTCAAGTAAATATACCATACTAGTCAAGTAAATATACCATACTAGTCAAGTAAATATACCATACTAGTCAAGAAAATATACCATACTAGTCAAGAAAATATACCATACTAGCCAAGTAAATATACCACACTAGTCAAGTAAATATACCATACTAGTCAAGTAAATATACCACACTAGTCACGTAAATGTACCATACTAGTCGAGTAAATATACCATACTAGACACGTAAATATACCAACATTAGCCACGTAAATGTACCATGCTAGGCAAGTAAATATACCCTACTGGTCAAGTAAATATACCATACAGGTCAAGTAAATATAACATACTGGTCAAGTAAATATACCATACAGGTCAAGTAAATATAACATGCTGGTCAAGTAAATATACCCTACTGGTCAAGTAAATATACCATACAGGTCAAGTAAATATAACATACTGGTCAAGTAAATATACCATACAGGTCAAGTAAATATAACATACTGGTCAAGTAAATATACCATACAGGTCAAGTAAATATAACATACTGGTCAAGTAAATATACCATACTGGTCAAGTAAATATACCATGCTAGTCAAGTAAATATACCATACTAGTCAAGTATATATACCATACTAGTCAAGTATATATACCATACTAGTCAAGAAAATATACCATACTAGTCAAGTAAATATACTATAGTAGTCAAGTATATATACCATACTAGTCAAGAAAATATACCATACTAGTCAAGTAAATATACCATACTAGTCAAGTATATATACCATACTAGTCAAGAAAATATACCATACTAGTCAAGTAAATATACTATAGTAGTCAAGTATATATACCATACTAGTCAAGAAAATATACCATACTAGTCAAGAAAATATACCATACTAGTCAAGTAAATATACCATGCTAGTCAAGTAAATATACCATATTGGTCAAGTAAATATACCATACTAGTCAAGTAAATATACCATAGTGGTCAAGTAAATATACCATACTAGTCATGTAAATATACTATACTAGTCAAGAAAATATACCATACTAGTCAAGTAAATATACCATGCTAGTCAAGTAAATATACCATGCTAGTCAAGTAAATATAACATACTGGTCAAGTAAATATACCATACTAGTCAAGTAAATATACCATACTAGTCATGTAAATATACCATACTAGTCATGTAAATATACCATACTAGTCAAGTAAATATACCATGCTAGTCAAGTAAATATAACATACTGGTCAAGTAAATATACCATGCTAGTCAAGTAAATATACCATACTAGTCAAGTATATATACCATACTAGTCAAGTAATTATACCATACTGGTCAAGTAAATACACCATACTGGTCAAGTAAATATGCCATACTAGTCAAGTATATATACCATACTAGTCAAGAAAATATACCATACTAGTCAAGTAAATATACTATAGTAGTCAAGTATATATACCATACTAGTCAAGAAAATATACCATACTAGTCAAGTATATATACCATACTAGTCAAGAAAATATAACATACTAGTCAAGTAAATATACCATACTAGTCAAGAAAATATACCATACTAGTCAAGTAAATATACCATGCTAGTCAAGTAAGTATATCATACTAGTCAAGTAAATGTACCATACTGGTCAAGTAAATATAACATACTGGTCAAGTAAATATACCATGCTAGTCAAGTAAATATACCATACTAATCAAGTATATATACCATACTAGTCAAGTATATATACCATACTAGTCAAGAAAATATACCATACTAGTCAAGTAAATATACTATAGTAGTCAAGTATATATACCATACTAGTCAAGAAAATATACCATACTAGTCAAGTAAATATACCATACTAGTCAAGAAAATATACCATACTAGTCAAGTAAATATACCATGCTAGTCAAGTAAGTATATCATACTAGTCAAGTAAATGTACCATACTGGTCAAGTAAATATACCATACTAGTCACGTTAATATACCATACTAGTCAAGTAAATATACCATACTATACTAGTCACGTAAATATACCATACTATATTTATTTATATTTATTTATTGCTGCTTTACGCCACATCAGCAGCTAAGGCTATATCGTGGCGATGAAAGGTATGCATTTTAAAATATATCACCATTTGCCATGAGGTAGTTAAAAACCAACCAACGAAATATGAAGTATGAGGAATAAAATTAATCAAAGAACACAGTATGGTGAAAGTGGAATCAAGTGTTCAGAAAACGCTGCGTAAATCAACCCTGAATGAATGAGAATGCGAAATAATAAAAACAAACAATTTAAAATTTATTAAAAAGGTTGATTTCCTTCAAGAACAGCAAAACTTTATGTGAATTTGTATTATAAAATAGGTCTCGAAGAGACACAACATTAAAATACTGTCGTCTAACAAGATCAAAATCAGTACAATGTAAAAGAATGTGCTCCACTGACAACACCCACTGGCAGGGAGCACACTCTGGTCGCATATTACCCTCTAACAAAAAGGAATGTGTAAGTCGTGTGTGACCAATATGGCATCGAGTCAGAATAACATGGTCTTTTCTACAAAGGTTACTGGATGGGTAGTGATCAAATATGTTTGGTCGGAAGCGATGGAGCTTGTTATTTGTCGTTCCATCCCATCCCGTCTGCCACAGAGATTTGATATAATTATTAATATGTGGTTTGAAATCACTAGAAGGGATGTTAAAATCAGTGAGAGGCTTGGTCAAAGCCTGTTTTGCTGCACTGTCCACTTTGATGTTACCAGCGATACCTACATGTCCGGGTAACCAGCAAAACACGATATCATATTGGTCAGACATGAGAGTTGTCAACTTCTCACGAAGTTCCAAAAAGAGAGGGTTCTTCAACCTGGGGTTGAGTAAAGCAAGTAAAGAGGAAAGAGAGTCGGAAAAAATAATCGACTTCCTTTCCTGAGCATTCTCGATATGTTCAAGAGCGAGTTGTAAAGCTTTAACTTCAGCTGTGAAAATAGAACTCTGATTCGGTATTCTGATTGAGGTGACATGATCACCAGTAACAGCAGCTGATGATACTTTGTCACCATCTTTTGATCCATCTGTATAGATCCTTGTATATGCACTATACTTTGACTTAATTTCAGCATACTTCTGCTTAAATTGCAGAGAATTTGTTTCAGACTTTTTGGTAGAAGCAAGATCTAAAATAACCGTCGGTTTTTTAAGATGCCAGGGAGGATTCTGTGATATACGGTTTTCTTTAATGGCATCTGGTTCAATTTTGGCAGATTCCATATGAGGCTTAATTCTAATTCCCAATGGAGGAATATGTTTCTGGTGGCGGTTAAAAAATTCGATATTTCGAGGTTCTGCAACACAGGTATAAGCAGGATTTGATGGATTAGAATGAAGTTTAGAGACATATTGAAGGGAGAGTTTAATTCTGCGCTGCTCAAGAGAAGGCTCCTCCGCCTCAACAAGCATTGATTCTATTGGTGAAGTTCTAAATGCACCCAAGCTAATTCGAATACCACTATTATGAATTGCATCAAGTGGTTTCAGGTATGATTTTCTTGCAGAACCATAAACCACGCAGCCATAATCTAATTTAGATCTGACAAGTGATCTATACAGATGGATCAATGTTTTTTGGTCAGCACCCCAATCAGTGCTACCAACTACCTTCAAGAGGTTCAGTGCCCTTTTACATTTTATCTTTAGTTGTTTTATGTGAGAAGTGAAATTCAGTTTGTTGTCAAACAACAAACCCAAGAATTTCACTTCCTTAACAACATTAATACGACTCCCGTCTATTTTCAATTCCGGATCAGGGTGGTGCTTACGGAGCTTATAGAAATGAACACAATTAGTTTTCGTCTTAGAGAATTTGAAGCCGTTTTCTGTAGCCCATTTCTGGATTCTATTCAAACACAGCTGAAGATTGCGCTCTATAGCATTCATTTTTGTGCTGCTATAGCAGATTAAAAAGTCATCTACATACAATGACGAGTCAACCATATTCTCAATTGCATTTGGAAGCCAATTTGTTTGAAATTTCTTTTTTAGATGTAAGTAATGAGTTGTTATCTTCCAGGTGTTGTACAGTTGATTTTGTTTCGTTTCCTTTAATTTTTCTTATCATTTTCCAAATTTTGTTGATAGGAGTGTTAAGTTTGGAAACATAAGTTTCCCAAGAAGTTTTCTTTTTTTGTTTTATAAGTCGTCTTGTTTTTGCCCGATTGATACGTAGTTTATCTAAATTATGTGTGGTTGGTGACTTGTTAAATTCCCGTTCAGTTTTCTTGCGCACCTTTATAGCCTGTTTACATTCATTATCAAACCATGGTTTAGTGAAACGTTTTGGATTTGCCGAGGTCTTAGGGATGACTGTGTTTGCAATGTCAAGTAACTCATTTGTAAAATGTTCTATTTGACCAGCACTATCCTGAAATTTCTCCCGTGTGAGTCGTTCAGAACAAAGCGATGAGAAAGTGTCCCAGTCAGCCTTTTTAAAGTTCCACTGAGGCACCCTCCCATCGTCTGCCGGAACTACACTCTCCAACACAATTGGAAAGTGGTCACTCCCGCACAAGTCATCTTCTACCTTCCAAGAAAAATCGAGCAAGATAGAAGGGCAAGCAATTGTAAGATCAATTGATGTATACGAACCAGATGCGGGGTGTAGGTAAGTGTCTGAACCATCATTAAACAAACACAAGTCGTATTTTAAAATAAATTCTTCCACAGTTTTACCCTTTACGTCTTCCTGACTGCAGGAATTACCCCAAGTGGGACTATGTGCTTTAAAATCACCCGACAAAATGTATGGAGTTGGGAGTTGATGGACCAGCATCTCGAGATCATTCAGTTGTAGGGTCTTACTTGGTGAAAAATAAATCGAACATAGTGTAATTGTTTTGTCTAATGTTAGGCGTACCGTCACAGCCTGTAAATTTGTATTCAAAGGTACAGATCTGTGAATGATATCGTCTCTAACTAAAACAGATGTTCCACGGACGTGAAGGTCATTATCATCTGCCCAGGCATTATACGAAGTATAATGCTTAAAAGCTGAATGATCCTGCGAGTCAGGTTTCTTTAAAAGAGTTTCCTGCAGACAAAAAGTGGCAGGTTTATACTTTTGGCTTAGAAGACCCAGTTCATTAAAATTGGCTCTAAAACCTCGGCAATTCCACTGTATTATGTTATTGTTGTGTGTTTTATCCATATTTGGTTGGCGATTTATCTGGTGGACGAATGGGTGAAATTGTCCCAATAGCTTTCTTAGGCGATTTGTGTCTTGGGGACATATTCTGAGAGGTGTTCGGGCGTAAAGGGCCGAACGTTTCATCGATGCACTCACCGACTTCCATCGATTCAAGGCCCTCAAACCTATTACGTGTAACAGGGTCTTTAAGGGCCTTGGAGATTCTTTCTGACTGTTTCTGCATTTCTATATTTTTTTTGGCTTGATTCCTTCTCTGATTCTGATTCAGATTTTGATTGTGTGGCTTCGGTTTTGGTTGGGCTATTTTTTGTTCTGATCTTGCTTCCTTTATTTTCTTTTCATCTGGTTTTAGTTGTTCTTGTTCTTTCTTCGGATTTGGCGTTGATTTATTTTCGATTGTTCTGTGAGTAGTTGATGGTGTTTGTGTGGATTTTGGTTCTGTTTCGCTTGACTGTTCTATTGTAAAAGCGTCCACTAGAGATTGTAATGTGCCTTTGATCCAGGTATATTGAGTTTGGCAGCCTACTGCCACTGATGGTAATTTCTGTGATAATTTTGCAGAATATGAAGGTGATGATGTACTCATACCAGGCATTGATGATACAATATCTCTGGCCTCCTTAAAACTAATTTGCTTTTCGCATTTTATTTTCTGTATAGTCTTTTCTTTTTTCCAGACAGGGCAATCTTTGGATGATGACATATGATTGCCCTGACAGTTTACACATTTAATGGAATTGGTGCATGGCTCTTGGTGTTGTTGGCCACATTTGTAACATGTCGTTTGACCCCTGCAGTTGTTTTGCCCGTGGCCATATTTCTGGCATCTGAAACATCGAAGTGGATTTGGTATATACAAATCCACTTTAATGTTCATATAGCCAACGTTGATTGATTTTGGTGGCTGAGAAGAATTAAAAGATAAAATATAAGTATTTGTTTTTATTATTGAAGCCCCTTTCTTAATTTCTATATTTTTACCTGCAGTTACACCTTGTGATTCCAGTTCTTTCTGTATTTCGAGTACATCGATTCCTGCCAATTCTCTTTTTCTAATTACTCCTCTGCTGCTGTTTAATGAGGTATGTGGAAACACATTCACCTCCATATCTGCTAATTTGTCAATTTTCATTAAGTTTTTTGCCTGGACTTCCTTACTACACTCTATTAATATTGCTCCACTGCTTAGTTTTTTAACATGCTTCACACTGCCAGCAATTCCCTTAACAGCTTTTTCTAAGGCAAAGGGGTTAATGTCACTTGCCTTCTTACCTTCTACTGCTGCATATATAATTATAAATTTCGGCCACGTAGGCAATGTAGGTGAATCATTTGTGTCTGAATCAGAATCAAAGATATCAGAAAGTGAGTCTCGCCCTCGTTTAAATTTTTGGTGTTTGAAGAATCCATGGTTTAATTTTTAATTTTTCATTTGCCCCGGCTCCCACCCACCGCGGAGTCCAACAAGGGGCTGAGTTACTGCCAAGCAGTGAACCCACCAGGCTGCCAGTATTCCCACATACTAGGGCAATACACTCAGCCAGTGTTGATGCTCAAGCATACCACTCACTGATTGACCCGTGCGTGGAAGTGCCATGTCTTCAGATGGTAGCCATCCAACCAGTCACTTTACAAAGCACTGTAATAAAAGTTGCCACGTATAATCGAAACAGACAGCGCAGCAAAACTAAGCATTTGTCAAAAATGTAACATTTAAAAGCAATATACAATGGCAATTATGGTATTTGATTAAAAGACATGACTGATTGAATGACCACCAAATGCCCCCCGACGTGACACCCAGTACTTTTGGGGTGGGGGCTCCCGATTGGCCAGAACGGGCCATCCGACCATTCTTCTACTCCCGAAACTGGGGCCAAAGCAGTGTGTTGGACATTATCTCCAAAATGGAGACCTGGTCTCCATCCCGAAGACTGCCCTAACGGGACCACTAGTCCTCAACTGCCAGGATTCCTTCTTCCGGGGCCTTCAGAATGCACCTCACGGGAGAACAAGGTGCCTGCAAATTGGTATTAGCAGGATTAACCATTTTGGTGCGGGGCTGAGTATTCGTATATTCCGCCGCGAACCAGCTCAATTGAGCAAACCTGCTAATTATAATATATTATAGTCACGTAAATATTCCATACTGGTCAAGTAAATATAATATACTAGTCAAGTAAATATACCATACTAGTCAAGAAAATATACCATACTAGTCAAGTAAATATACCATACTAGTCAAGTAAATAATCCATACTGCTCAAGTAAATATACCATACAGATCAACAAAATATACCATACTAGTGAAGTAAATATACCATACTGACAAGTAAATATAAAATACTAGTCAAGTAAATATACCATACTAGTCAAGTAAATATACCATACTAGTCAAGTAAATATACCATACTAGTCAAGAAAATATACCATACTAGTCAAGAAAATATACCATACTAGTCAAGTAAATATACCATACTAGTCACGTAAATATACCATCCTAGTCAAGTAAATAATCCATACTACTCAAGTAAATATACCATACAGATCAACAAAATATACCATACTAGTGAAGTAAATATACCATACTGACAAGTAAATATACCATACTAGTCAAGTACATATACCACACTAGTCAAGTAAATATACCATACTAGTCAAGAAAATATACCATACTAGTCACGTAAATATACAATATTAGTCAAGTAAATATACCATACTGGTCAAGTAAATATACTATACTAGTCAAGTAAATATACTGTACCAGTCAAGTAAATATACCATACTAGTCAAGTAAATATACAATATTAGTCAAGTAAATATACTATACTAGTCAAGTAAATATACCATACTAGTCACGTAAATATACCATACTAGTCAAGTAAATATACCATACTAGTCAAGAAAATATACCATACTAGTCAAGTAAATATACCATACTAGTCAAGTAAATATACTATACTAGTCATGTAAATATACCATACTAGTCACGTAAATATACCATACTAGTCAAGTAAATATACCATACTAGTCAAGTAAATATACCATACTAGTCACGTAAATATACTATACTAGTCAAGTAAATATACCATACTAGTCAAGTAAATATACTGCACTAGTCAAGTAAATATACCATACTAGTCAAGTAAATATACTGTACCAGTCAAGTAAATATACCATACTAGTCAAGTAAATATACCATACTAGTCAAGAAAATATACCATACTAGTCAAGTAAATATACCATACTAGTCAAGTAAATATACCATACTAGTCAAGTAAATATACTATACTAGTCACGTAAATATACAATATTAGTCAAGTAAATATACCATACTGGTCAAGTAAATATACTATACTAGTCAAGTAAATATACTGTACCAGTCAAGTAAATATACCATACTAGTCAAGTAAATATACTATACTAGTCACGTAAATATACCATACTAGTCAAGTAAATATACTATACTAGTCAAGTAAATATACCATACTGGTCAAGTAAATATACTATACTAGTCAAGTAAATATACTGTACCAGTCAAGTAAATATACTATACTAGTCAAGTAAATATACTGTACCAGTCAAGTATATATACCATACTAGTCAAGTAAATATACCATACTACTCAAGTAAATATACTATACTAGTCAAGTAACTATACCATACCAGTCAAGTAAATATTCCATACTAGTCAAGTAAATATTCCATACTATACTAGTCACGTAAATATACCATAATAGTCAAGTAAATATACCATACTAGTCAAGTAAATATACCATACTAGTCAAGTAAATATTCCATACTAGTCAAGTAAATATACTATACTAGTCAAGTAAATATACTATACTAGTCAAGTAACTATACCATACCAGTCAAGTAAATATTCCATACTAGTCAAGTAAATATTCCATACTATACTAGTCACGTAAATATACCATAATAGTCAAGTAAAAATACCATACTAGTCAAGTAAATATACCATACTAGTCAAGTAAATATTCCATACTAGTCAAGTAAATATTCCATACTATACTAGTCACGTAAATATACCATAACAGTCAAGTAAATATACCATACTAGTCAAGAAAATATACCATACTAGTCAAGTAAATATACCATACTAGTCAAGTAAATATACCATACAGGTCAACTAAATATACCATAATAGTCAAGCAAATATACACACTAGTCAATAAATATTCCATACAAGTCAAGTAAATATACCATACTATAATAGTCACGTAAATATACCATACTATTCAAGTAAATATGCCACACTAGTCAAGTAAATATACCATACTACTCAAATAAATATGCCATTCTGGTCAAGTAAGTACACGACACTTGTTAAGTAAATATACCATCCCAGTCAAGTAAATATACCATACTATACTAGTCACGTAAATATACCATGCCAGTCAAATAAATATACCATACTAGTCAAGTAAATATACCATACTATACTAGTCACGTAAATATACCATGCCAGTCAAATAAATATACCATACTAGTCAAGTAAATATACCACACTAGCCAAGTAAATATACCATACTAGTCTAGTAACTAGTCAAGTAAATATACTATACTAGTCATGTAAATATGCCATACTAGTCATGCAAATATACCATACTCGTCAAGTAAATATACCAAACTAGTCAAGTAAATATACTCTACTAGTCATGTAAATATACCAGACTAGTCATGTAAATATACTATACTAGTCATGTAAATATACCATACTAGTCAAGTAAATATACTATACTAGTCATGAAAATATACCATGCTAGTAAAGTAAATATACCAGACTAGTCATGTAAATATACTATACTAGTCCTGTAAATATACCACACTAGCCATGTAAATATACCATACTAGTCTAGTAACTAGTCAAGTAAATATACTATACTAGTCATGTGAATATACCATACTAGTCATGTAAATATACCATACTAGTCAAGTAAATATACCAAACTAGTCATGTAAATATACTCTACTAGTCATGTAAATATACCACACTAGCCATGTAAATATACCATACTAGTCTAGTAACTATTCAAGTAAATATACTATACTAGTCATGTGAATATACCATACTAGCCATGTAAATATACCATACTAGTCAAGTAAATATACCATACTAGTCAAGGAAATATACCATACTAGTCAAGTAAATATATCATACTAGTCAAGTAAATATACCACACTAGTCAAGTAAATATACCATACTAGTCAAGTAAATATACCACACTAGTCAAGTAAATATACCATACTAGTCAAGTAAATATACCATACTAGTCAAATAAATATACCATACTAGTCATGTAAATATACCATACTAGTCAAGTAAATATACCATACTAGTCAAGTAAATATACCACTCTAGTCAAGTAAATATACCATACTAGTCATGTAAATATACCATACTAGTCATGTAAATATACCATACTAGTCAAGTAAATATACCATACTAGTCAAGTAAATATACCATACTAGTAGAGTAAATATACCATACTAGTCAAGTAAATATACCAAACTAGTCAAGTAAATATACTCTACTAGTCATGTAAATATACCATACTGGTCAAGTAAATATACCATACTAGTCATGTAAATATACCATACTGGTCAAGTAAATATACTATACTAGTCATGTAAATATACTATACTAGTCAAGTAAATATACCACACTAGTCATGTAAATATACCATACTGGTCAAGTAAATATACTATACTAGTCATGTAAATATACCATACTGGTCAAGTAAATATACCACACTAGTCATGTAAATATACCATACTAGTCAAGTAAATATACCACACTAGTCATGTAAATATACCATACTGGTCAAGTAAATATACTATACTAGTCATGTAAATATACCAAACTAGTCATGTAAATATACCATACTAGTCATGTAAATATACCATACTGGTCAAGTAAATATACCAAACTAGTCAAGTAAATATACCAAACTAGTCAAGTAAATATACTCTACTAGTCATGTAAATATACCATACTGGTCAAGTAAATATACTCTACTAGTCATGTAAATATACCATACTGGTCAAGTAAATATACTATACTAGTCATGTAAATATACCAAACTAGTCAAGTAAATATACCAAACTAGTCAAGTAAATATACTCTACTAGTCATGTAAATATACCATACTGGTCAAGTAAATATACTCTACTAGTCATGTAAATATACCATACTAGTCAAGTAAATATACCACACTAGTCATGTAAATATACCATACTGGTCAAGTAAATATACCACACTAGTCATGTAAATATACTATACTAGTCATGTAAATATACCATACTAGTCAAGTAAATATACCACACTAGTCATGTAAATATACCATACTGGTCAAGTAAATATACCACACTAGTCATGTAAATATACCATACTAGTCAAGTAAATATACCACACTAGTCATGTAAATATACCATACTAGTCAAGTAAATATACTATACTAGTCATGAAAATATACCATGCTAGTGAAGTAAATATACCAGACTAGTCATGTAAATATACTATACTAGTCATGTAAATATACCACACTAGCCATGTAAATATAACTTACTAGTCTAGTAACTAGTCAAGTAAATATACTATACTAGTCATGTGAATATACCATACTAGTCATGTAAATATACCATACTAGTCAAGTAAATATACCAAACTAGTCAAGTAAATATACCATACAGGTCAACTAAATATACTCTACTAGTCAAGTAAATATACCATACTAGTCATGTAAATATACCACACTAGTCAAGTAAATATTCCACACTAGTCATGTAAATATACTATACAAGTCATGTAAATATACCATACTAGTCAAGTAAATATACCACACTAGTCATGTAAATATACCATACTGGTCAAGTAAATATACCACACTAGTCATGTAAATATACCATACTACTCAAGTAAATATACCATACTGGTCAAGTAAATATTCCATCGTAGTCAAGTAAATATACCATACTAGTCAAGTAAATATACAATATTAGTCAAGTAAATATACCATATTTATTTATTTATTGTTGCTTAACGCCACATCAGCAGCTAAGGCTCTATCGTGGCGAGAAAACTACAGAAACAACAAGTATCAAGTGGGAATTAAAATTTATTCAATAAAATAAGAAATAATCACAACAATACTTAAAACCAAGAGCAGTCGAAACAGTAATGACTAAACTTATAAAATCAACCTGGTGACATTTAGACTTGTGGAGTCTACGCTAAAAGAATAAAAACACTTTTAAAATTTATTAAAAAGGTTGATTTCTTTCAAAAATGAGATTATTTTATGCGGGCTTGTATGGTAAAATAAATCTCTTAGAGATTGTACTGTAAAATACTGCCCTCTGACAAGATTAAAATCTGTACAATGCAAAAGAATGTGTTCCAGTGACAACACCTGCTGACAAGGAACACACTCTGGTCGCATATTACCCTCTAACAGAAAGGAATGTGTAAGTCGTGTGTGACCAACATGACACCGTGTCAGAATAACATGATCTTTTCTACAAAGGTTACTGGTTGGGTAGTGATCAGAAATAGTGGGTCGAAAGCGATGGAGCTTGTTATTTGTCGCTCCATCCCACTCCGCCTGCCATATGGATTTGATGTAACTACTGATATGTGGTTTGAAGTCACTGAACGGAATCTTAAAATCAGTGAGAGGCTTGGATAAAGCTTGTTTTGCTGCACTGTCTGCCCTGGTGTTTCCAGCGATACCTACATGTCCGGGTAACCAGCAAAACACGATATCATATTGGTCAGACACAAGAGTTGATAACTTCTCACGAAGTTCCAAAATGAGAGAGTTCTTCAACTTGGGGTTGAGCAAAGCAAGCAAAGAGGAAAGAGAGTCAGAAAAAATAATCGACTTCTTTTCCCGTACATTTTCAATATGTTCGAGGGCGAGTTGTAAAGCTTTAACTTCAGCTGTGAAAATAGGACTTTGATTCCGTATTCTGACTGAAGTGACATGATCATCAGTGACAACAGCTGATGCTACTTTGTCACCATCTTTTGATCCGTCTGTATAGATCCTTGTATATGTACTATACTTGGACTTAATTTCCGCATATTTCTGCTTAAACTGCAGAGAATTTGTTTCATACATTTTAGTAGATGCTAGGTCCAAAATAACTGTTGGCTTTTTAAGATGCCAAGGAGGAGTTTGTAGTTCACGGTTCTCCTTTATTGTAACTGGTTCAATTTTGGCAGACTCCATATGAGGTTTAATTCTAATTCCCAATGGAGGGATATATTTCTGATGACGGTTAAAAAATTCAGTATTTTGAGGTTTTGAGACACAATTGTATGCAGGGTTGGACGGATTAGAAAGAAGTTTTGAAACATATTGGAGTGAAAGATTAATTCTGCGCTTCTCGAGAGAAGGCTCCTCTGCCTCAACAAGCATCGAATCTACCGGTGATGTTCTAAAAGCACCAAGGCTGATTCTTATGCCACTATTATGAATGGCATCAAGAGGTTTGAGATATGACTTTCTTGCTGAACCGTGAACCACACAGCCGTAATCTAATTTAGATCTGACAAGTGATCTATACAGATGGAGTAATGTTTTTTGGTCAGCACCCCAATCAGTGCTACCAACTACTTTCAAAAGGTTCAGTGCCCTTTTACACTTTACTTTTAGTTGTTTTATATGAGAAGTGAAATTCAGTTTGCTGTCGAACAACAAACCCAAGAATTTCACTTCCTTAACAACATTAATACGACTCCCGTCTATTTTCAATTCCGGATCAAGGTGGTGTTTCCGGAGCTTACGGAAATGAACACAATTAGTTTTCATTTTTGAAAATTTGAAGCCGTTTTCTGTAGCCCATTTCTGGATTCTATTCAAACACAGCTGAAGTTTGCGCTCTATAGCATTCATTTTTTTTGCTGTTATAGCAGATTAAAAAGTCATCTACATACAATGACGAGTCAACCATATTTTCAATTGCATCAATAATACTATTAATTTTCACTGAAAAAAGGGTAACAGATAAAATACTTCCCTGAGGAACCCCCAATTCCTGCCCGTGAGGATCAGATAACGTTGACCCAACACGGACCTGAAATTGGCGGTCCCTCAAAAAGTTTTCAATAAAAAGAGGCATACGCCCCCTCAACCCCATGTTAAAAATATCTTTTTAAATCCCATACGTCCACGTTGTGTCATATGCCTTTTCCAGGTCAAAGAAGATGGCGACCACATGTTCTTTTCTAGCAAAGGCATTTCTTATAAACGTTTCAAGTCTGACCAAATGATCCACAGTACTTCTCTGGTTTCTGAAAC
Source organism: Pictodentalium vernedei (assembly GCA_031216915.1). Taxonomy (NCBI): domain Eukaryota; kingdom Metazoa; phylum Mollusca; class Scaphopoda; order Dentaliida; family Dentaliidae; genus Pictodentalium; species Pictodentalium vernedei. Next base: position 339,679,489 of record CM062288.1, on the reverse strand, counting down.
CACACTGAACATCCGCAAGCAGACTGTTCGATTCCAGAAACCAGACAAGACGGTCATTGATCATCCTCTCCATGGTTTTATAGAGACAACTAGTTAGTGCAATTGGTCTGTAATTACTTGGATTACTGTGATCCTTATCAGGCTTTGGAATAGAAATAATTGTTGCCTTTCGCCAGGAGGGTGGAAACTGGCCAGTCACCCAAATGTCATTAAAAACTGACAGTAAAAGTTCTAGTGAAGTTTGAGGCAGATGTTTTAAAAGTTGATAGTGTATTTTATCGGGTCCAGTGGCAGAATCCTTTGCTCTATGCAAAGAGTTACATAACTCTTCCATAGAGAAAGGTTCGTTGTAGTCCTCTGAGTTATTGGATGTAAATTTAATCTTTCGTTTTTCTTGTTGTTTTTTTTAGTTTGAGGAATTCTGGGTTACTATTTTCAGACGACGAGTGTTTAGAAAATGTAGAGGCCAACTTGTTTGAAATTTCTTGTTTTGATGTTATGAGTGTGTTGTTGTCTTTTAGGTGTTGTACAGCTGATTTTGTTTCTTTTCCTTTAATTTTTTAAATCATTTTCCAAATTTTAGAGATGGGGGTGTTTTGATTTAGTTTCGAAACATAAGTTTCCCATGAACTTTTCTTTTTATGTTTTAAAAGTCGTCTTGTTTTTGCCCGATTTATACGCAGTCTATCCAAATTTTCTGTAGTTGGTGACTTATTAAATTCCCTCTCAAATTTCTTGCGATCTTTTATAGGCTGTTTGCACTCAGTATCAAACCATGGTTTAGTGAAACGTTTTGGATTTGCCGAGGTTTTAGGAATGACTTGGCTTGCAATGTCAATCAACTCTGTGGTGAAGTGTTCAATCTCGTCAGTACTGTCCTGAAATTTCTCCCGTGTGAGGCGTTCAGAACAAAGCGATGAGAAAGTGTCCCAGTCGACCTTTTTAAAATTCCACTGGGGCACCCTCTCATCATCCGCCGGAACTACACTCTCCAACACAATCGGAAAGTGGTCACTCCCACACAAGTCATCTTCTGCCTTCCATGAAAAACCAAGGAAGACAGAAGGGCATGCAATTGTTAAATCAATTGACGTGTAAGAACCAGATGCAGGGTGCAGGTAAGTATCTGACCCATCATTGAACAAGCACAAGTCATATTTTGTAATGAACTCTTCCACAGTTTTACCTTTTGCATCTTCTTGACTGCAAGAATTACCCCAAAGGGGGCTATGTGCGTTAAAATCACCCAACAAAATGTATGGAGTTGGGAGTTGTCGAACCAGCAGCTCAAGGTCATTCAATTGTAAGGCTTTACTTGGTGAAACGTAAATAGAACAAAGTGTAACTGTTTTGTCTAAAGTTAGGCGTACCGCCACAGCCTGTAAATTTGTCTGTAATGGTACAGTACTGTGAATGATGTCGTTCCTAACCAAGACAGTCGATCCACGAAAATGAAGATCATTATCATCTGCCCAGCCATTATACGATGTATAACGCTTAAAAGCTGAATGATCCTGAGCCTCGGGTTTCTTTAAAAGAGTTTCCTGCAGGCAAAAAGCAGCAGGTTTATACTTTTGGCTAAGACCAAGTTCATAAAAATTAGCTCTAAAACCTCGACAATTACACTGTATTATATTTTGTTTTGGTGTACTGTGCATGTTTGGAAGGTGATTTTGAAGGTGGTCGTATGGGTGAAATTGCCCCCGTAGTTCTTTTTGGTGAAGATTTGCGTGGGGACCTTCCCAGCAATGACGGAAGCGGATTATTTGAAAATGTTTCTGTGAGACATTCGTCCACAGACATTTCCTCGAAGGCCTCAAATCTATTTCTAGTGACAATATCCCTAGAAAATTTGGGAATTCGATCTGAAAGAGTTTTCTTTTTTTCTTTTCTGCTTTTTTGACTTTGATTCTGACTCTGACGTTGACTAGATTGTGGATGATCATTTGACGTTTCATTAACCTTTTTTCCTTTGTTTTTACTATCTGTTGTTTTAGTTTGAGTGGAAGAACTGTTCGTATTTGTTGTTTGTGTTATACTGAATGGGTTTAAAGGTTTTGGTTGTATATTATCAAGCCATGTAAGATCTGTTTGACATTGTACTGATTTTGTAATTGGTGCAGAATGCTTAATAGCATTTGCATAATATGACGGTGGTAAATTCATCCCTGGCATTGACATAATAATTTCTCTTGCTTCTTTAAAACTAATATGCTTTTCGCATTTCACTTTTTGTATATGTTTTTCCTTTTTCCATACAGGACAATCCTTAGATGATGACATGTGATTGCCCTGACAGTTAACACATGTATAGTCTGTAGTGTTACAAGGATCTTCATGGTTGAGACCACATTTAAAGCATATTTTCTTGCCACGACAAGAATCCTGACCATGTCCAAGCTTTTGGCACTTGAAACATCGCAGTGGATTTGGGATGTAGAAATCCACTCTGACGTTCAAGTAACCAATCTTAATTGACTTGGGGGGCTTTGTGCCATCAAAGGTGCAGATGTAGGTATTAGTTTTAATTTTGTTTCCTTGTTTATTAATTTCAATACGTTTTACAGAGGTGATTCCTTGAGGTTTCAATTCACATGTAATTTCATTTTCTTCCATGTCGGCTAGTTCAGGAGTTCTAATAACTCCCTTGCTAGTGTTTAATGTTTTGTGGTAACTAGCTTTAATACTGATATCCAATAATTTTGTAGTATGTAAAAGATTGAAAGTTTGAACCTGTCTGGAACACTGGATTAATAAATCTCCAGAGCGTAATTGTTTAACATCTTTTACAGTTCCTGCTATACCTTTGATGGCCTTATCTAGAGCAAAGGGGTTTAAATTACTTAATTTTTTATTGTCATCAGTTGAGTGTAAGAGAATAAATTTTGGAAGGTTGTCTTCAGGTGGAATCAGTGATTTCATAAGTTCTTCATCAGAGTCAGAATCTCGTAGTCCAGTGTCTAAAAACGGTCGTTTGATTTTGGTTGTGAGGTAGCCATGTTAATATTTTAAACGTTCACTGCCCCGGCTCCCACCCACCACGGAGTCCAACAAGGGGTAGGGTTACTGCCATGCAGTGAACCCACCGGGTTGCCGGTATTCCCACATACCTGGTATGGGGCAGTATACTCAGCCAGTGTTGATACCGAAGTATGCCACTGGCTGATTGGCCCGTGTGTTGAAGTGCCAGGTCTTCAGATGGTGATCATCCAACCAATGACTCTATAAAACACAGTAATGAAGATTGCCACGTGAAACTGAAACAAACAGTCCAGCAAAAGTAAGTATTTGTTAAAAAAGTGGGTAAAAACAGCACACAGTGGCAAATATGATACATGATTAAAATACATGACCGATTGAATGACCACCAAATGCCCCCCGACGTGACACCCAGTACTTTTTGGGTGGGGGCTCCCGATTGGCCAGAACGGACCATCCTACCATCCTTCTACTCCCGAAATTGGGGCCAAAGCAGTGCGTTGGACATTATCCCCCAAAATAGAGACCTGGTCTCCATCCCGGAGACTGCCCTAACGGGGCCACTAGTCCTCAACTGCCGGGATTCCTGCTTCCGGGGCCTTCGGAATGAACCTCACGGGCGAACAAGGTGCCTGCAAGATGGTATTAGCAGGGTTGATCATTTTGGTCCGGGGCTGCGTATTCGTGTATTTCGCAGCGAACCAGCTCAATTGAGCAAACCTGCCAATTAGAAATTAGCAAACCTGCCCAATTGAGCAGGCCGTCCTCTATCCGCCACCCGAGGACCCGCCTAGTAGGGGATGATCAAACCCCCCTAGGAAATATACCATTCTAGTCAAGTAAATATACCATACTAGTCAAGTAAATATACCATACTAGTCAAGTAAATATACCATACTAGTCAAGTAAATATACCATACTAGTCAAGTAAATATACCATACTATACTAGTCAAGTAAATATACCATACTAGTCAAGTAAATATACCATAAAGGTCAACTAAATATACCACACTAGTCAAGTAAATATACCATACTAGTCAAGTAAATATACCATACTAGTCAAGTAAATATACCATACTAGTCAAGTAAATATACCATACTACTCAAGTAAATATACCACACTAGTCAAGTAAATATACCATACTAGTCAAGTAAATATACCATACAGGTCAACTAAATATACCACACTAGTCAAGTAAATATACCATACTACTCAAGTAAATATACCACACTAGTCAAGTAAATATACCACACTAGTCAAGTAAATATACCATACTAGTCAAGTAAATATACCATACTAGTCAAGTAAATATACCATACTACTCAAGTAAATATACCACACTAGTCAAGTAAATATACCATACTAGTCAAGTAAATATACCACACTAGTCAAGTAAATATACCATACTAGTCAAGTAAATATACCATACTACTCAAGTAAATATACCACACTAGTCAAGTAAATATACCACACTAGTCAAGTAAATATACCATACTAGTCAAGTAAATATACCATACTAGTCAAGTAAATATATCATACTACTCAAGTAAATATACCACACTAGTCAAGTAAATATACCATACTAGTCAAGTAAATATACCACACTAGTCAAGTAAATATACCATACTAGTCAAGTAAATATACCATACTAGTCAAGTAAATATACCGCACTAGTCAAGTAAATATACCATACTAGTCAAGTAAATATACCATACTAGTCAAGTAAATATACCATAATACTCAAGTAAATATACCACACTAGTCAAGTAAATATACCATACTAGTCAAGTAAATATACCATACTAGACAAGTAAATATACCATACAGGTCAACTAAATATACTCTACTAGTCAAGTAAATATACCATACTAGTCAAGTAAATATACCATACTAGTAGAGTAAATATACCATACTAGGCACGTAAATAAACCATACTACTCAAGTAAATATACCATACTAGTCAAGTAAATATACCATACTAGTCAAGTAAATATACCATACTAGTAGAGTAAATATACCATACTAGGCACGTAAATATACCATACTAGTCAAGTAAATATACCATACTAGTCAAGTAAATATACTATACCAGTCAAGTAAATATACCACACTAGTCAAGTAAATATACCACACTAGTCAAGTAAATATACCATACTAGTCAAGTAAATATACCATACTAGTCAAGTAAATATACCATTCAGGTCAACTAAATATACTCTACTAGTCAAGTAAATATACCATACTAGTCAAGTAAATATACCATACAGGTCAACTAAATATACCATACTAGTCAAGTAAATATACTCTACTAGTCAAGTAAATATACCATACTAGTCAAGTAAATAAACCATACTAGTCAAGTAAATATACCATACAGGTCAACTAAATATACCATACTAGTCAAGTAAATATACCATACTAGTCAAGTAAATATACCATACAGGTCAACTAAATATACCATACTAGTCAAGTAAATATACTCTACTAGTCAAGTAAATATACCATACAGGTCAACTAAATATACTCTACTAGTCAAGTAAATATATCATACTAGTCAAGTAAATATACCATACAGGTCAACTAAATATACCATACTAGTCAAGTAAATATACTCTACTAGTCAAGTAAATATACCATACTAGTCAAGTAAATATACTATACTAGTCAAGTAAATATACCATACTAGTCAAGTAAATAAACCATACTAGTCAAGTAAATATACTATACTAGTCAAGTAAATATACCATACTAGTCAAGTAAATATACCATACTAGTCAAGTAAATATACCATACTAGTCAAGTAAATATACCATACTAGTCAAGTAAATATACCATACTAGTCAAGTAAATATACCATACAGGTCAACTAAATATACCATACTAGTCTAGTAAATATACTCTACTAGTCAAGTAAATATACCATACAGGTCAACTAAATATACTCTACTAGTCAAGTAAATATACCATACTAGTCAAGTAAATATACCATACAGGTCAACTAAATATACCATACTAGTCAAGTAAATATACTCTACTAGTCAAGTAAATATACCATACTAGTCAAGTAAATATACCATACTAGTCAAGTAAATATACCATACTAGTCAAGTAAATAAACCATACTAGTCAAGTAAATATACTATACTAGTCAAGTAAATATACCATACTAGTCAAGTAAATATACTGTACCAGTCAAGTAAATATACTATACTAGTCAAGTAAATATACCATACTAGTCAAGTAAATATACTGTACCAGTCAAGTAAATATACTATACTAGTCAAGTAAATATACCATACTAGTCAAGTAAATATACTGTACCAGTCAAGAAAATATACCACACTAGTCAAGTAAATATACTGTACCAGTCAAGTAAATATACCATACTAGTCAAGTAAATATACTGTACCAGTCAAGTAAATATACCATACTAGTCAAGTAAATATACTGTTCCAGTCAAGAAAATATACCACACTAGTCAAGTAAATATACCATACTAGTCAAGTAAATATACCATACTAGTCAAGTAAATATACCATACTAGTCAAGTAAATATAACATACTAGTCAAGTAAATATACCGCACTAGTCAAGTAAATATACTATACTAGTCAAGTAAATATACCATACTAGTCAAGTAAATATACTGTACCAGTGAAGTAAATATACCACACTAGTCAAGTAAATATACCATACTAGTCAAGTAACTATACCATACAGGTCAAGTAAATATACTGCACCAGTCAAGTAAATATACTATACTAGTCAAGTAAATATACTATACTAGTCAAGTAACTATACCATACTAGTCAAGTAAATATACTGTACCAGTCAAGTAAATATACTATACTAGTCAAGTAAATATACCATACTAGTCAAGTAAATATACTGTACCAGTCAAGTAAATATACTATACTAGTCAAGTAAATATACCATACTAGTCAAGTAACTATACCATACAGGTCAAGTAAATATACTGTACCAGTCAAGTAAATATACTATACTAGTCAAGTAAATATACCATACAAATCAAGTAACTATACCATACTAGTCAAGTAAATATACTGTACCAGTCAAGTAAATATACTATACTAGTCAAGTAAATATACCATACTAGTCAAGTAAATATACTATACTAGTCAAGTAAATATACAATATTAGTCAAGTAAATATACCATACTAGTCAAGTAAATATACAATATTAATCAAGTAAATATACCATACTAGTCAAGTAAATATACCATACTAGTCAAGTAAATATACCATACAGGTCAACTAAATATACTCTACTAGTCAAGTAAATATACCATACTAGTCAAGTAAATATACCGTACTAGTCAAGTAAATATACCATACTAGTCAAGTAAATATACTATACTAGTCAAGTAAATATACCATACTAGTCAAGTAAATATACTATACTAGTCAAGTAAATATACCATACTAGTCAAGTAAATATACCATACTATACTAGTCAAGTAAATATACCATACTAGTCAAGTAAATATACCATACTAGTCAAGTAAATATACCATACTGCTCAAGTAAATATACCATACTAGTCAAGTAAATATACCATAGTAGTCAAGTAAATATACTATACTAGTCAAGTAAATATACCATACTAGTCAAGTAAATATACCATACTAGTCAAGTAAATATACTATACTAGTCAAGTAAATATACCATACTAGTCAAGTAAATATACCATACTAGTCAAGTAAATATACCATACTAGTCAAGTAAATATACCATACTAGTCAAGTAAATATACTATACTAGTCAAGTAAATATACTGTACCAGTCAAGTAAATATATCATACTACCATTCTACTCAGGTAAATTATACCTACACCCAACATGTCACTAGGTAGAGATCGAATTTTCCAGATTAATTTTATATACTTTAGAATGAAATATAAACGAGTTAAAAATTAAAAGAAAAATCTATGCGTTACTTGACACAAAACACAAAATAAGATGCCTAAACAGATAAACAAAGAAATAGATCATTCTAGAATACGTAGAATTACGTAGTAAAATGATATTTTGTGGAGCAGACCATACATCTACATTTAAAAATAATTGTCGACCGTGCGAACGGACAGAAAGGTTACTATTCGCCAGAATGAGTTCGGTGCTGTTATTTATCAATACGGACAACAGACTTGAAAATCAGTAGAAAATAAGACATTTTGTCTTATTAAGGACATTTTATCTCAAACTGTATCAAATGGTCTCATTATTTGACGAAATTGAGAGTGATTGAGGCAGAAAGGGTAAAATTATTTTTGACACCGTTCGCGGGCGGGGGGGGGGGGGGGGGCGCTTTCTATTTCGGGCGGGCAGGATTTTTACGGATATTTTTATTCAGCAATGTTCATTAATACCTTACATGGAGACTTAGGTTACGCAAGAAAATTTTAAGTGTGTTTAATCTAATGTATACTGTTGGGAGATGACATAGCCGGATTGGTTGTCTACATGCCAACTTCCAAAGGAGGCAAGATGTTTCGGCATGGGATACAGACTGACATTTCACTTTCAACTTTACTATTTAAATTTCTGTTTGACTAAGTGGCGACCGCTCCACGATTCGCGTTCCATGCTGGAGCCAATGCTATCAATATTCTTACAATTGTATATGTTACTCCTGTAAAACAGTATGTAAATACAAGCTTGTAATCATTTTTGTTAGTGTTTCATAAAACAGCAGTTTTCTCACAATTGTAAATTTTGAGATGGTTGTAATCACAAGAACGTCAACAATACTCAAGCGTTTCATAGAATTGGGTCGTTCGTTCCAGTGCTGATCACAAAAGTCGTAATCCCAAGTGTGGAGTCGGTTCAACACTGTCGGCATGCTCGTGAAATGGAAGTGTGGAGTCGGTTCAACACTGTCGGTATGCTCGTGAAATGGAAGTGTGGAGTCTGTTCAACACTGTCGGTATGCTCGTCAAATGGAAGTGTGGAGTCGGTTCAACACTGTCGGTAAGCTCGTGAAATGGAAGTGTGGAGTCGGTGCAACACTGTCGGCATGCTCGGGAAATGGAAGTGTGGAGTCGGTTCAACACTGTCGGTATGCTCGACAAATGGAAGTGTGGAGTCGGTTCAACACTGTCGGTATGCTCGTGAAATGGAAGTGTGGAGTCGGTTCAACACTGTCGGTATGCTCGTCGTGAAATGGAAGTGTGGAGTCGGTTCAGCACTGTCGGCATGCTCGTGAAATGGAATTGTGGAGTCGGTTCAAAACTGTCGGCATGCTCGTGAAATGGAATTGTGGAGTCGGTTCAACACTGTCGGTATGCTCGTGAAATGGAAGTGTGGAGTCGGTCCAACACTGTCGGTATGCTCGTCAAATGGAATTGTGGAGTCGGTTCAACACTGTCGGTATGCTCGTCAAATGGAAGTGTGGAGTCGGTTCAACACTGTCAGTATGCTCGTGAAATGGAAGTGTGGAGTCGGATCAACACTGTCGGTATGCTCGTCAAATGGAAGTGTGGAGTCGGTGCAACACTGTCGGTATGCTCGTCAAATGGAAGTGTGGAGTCGGTTCAACACTGTCAGTATGCTCGTGAAATGAAAGTGTGGAGTCGGTCCAACACTGTCGGTATGCTCGTCAAATGGAAGTGTGGAGTCGGTGCAACACTGTCGGCATGCTCGGGAAATGGAAGTGTGGAGTCGGTTCAACACTGTCGGTATGCTCGTGAAATGGAAGTGTGGAGTCGGTTCAACACTGTCGGTATGCTCGTGAAATGGAAGTGTGGAGTCGGTTCAACACTGTCGGTATGCTCGTGAAATGGAAGTGTGGAGTCGGTTCAACACTGTCGGTATGCTCGTGAAATGGAAGTGTGGAGTCGGTTCAACACTGTCGGCATGCTCGTGAAATGGAAGTGTGGAGTCGGTTCAACACTGTCGGTATGCTCGTGAAATGGAAGTGTGGAGTCGGTTCAACACTGTCGGTATGCTCGTGAAATGGAAATGTGGAGTCGGTTCAACACTGTCGGTATGCTCGTGAAATGGAAGTGTGGAGTCGGTTCAACACTGTCGGTATGCTCGTGGAATGGAAGTGTGGAGTCGGTTCAGTACTGTCGGTATGCTCGTGAAATGGAAGTGTAGAGTCGGTTCAACACTGTCGGCATGCTCGTGAACTGGAAGTGTGGAGTCTGTTCAACACTCTCGGTATGCTGGTGAAATGGAATTGTGGAGTCGGTTCAACACTGTCGGTATGCTCGTAAAATGGAAGTATCGAGTCGGTTCAACACTGTCGGTATGCTCGTGAAATGGATGTGTGGAGTCGGTTCAACACTGTCGGTATGCTCGTCAAATGGAAGTGTGGAGTCGGTTCAACACTGTCGGCATGCTCGTGAAATGGAAGCGTGGAGTCGGTTCAACACTGTCGGCATGCTCGTGAAATGGAAGTGTGGAGTAGGTTCAACACTGTCGGCATGCTCGTGAAATAGAAGTGTGGAGTCGGTTCAACACTGTCGGCATGCTCGTGAAATGGAAGTGTGGATTCGGTTCAACACTGTCGGTATGCTCGTGAAATGGAAGTGTAGAGTCGGTTCAACACTGTCGGTATGCTCGTGAAATGGAAGTGTGGAGTCGGTTCAACACAGTCGGCATGCTCGTGAAATGGAAGTGTGGAGTAGGTTCAACACTGTCGGCATGCTCGTGAAATAGAAGTGTGGAGTCGGTTCAACACTGTCGGCATGCTCGTGAAATGGAAGTGTGGAGTCGGTTCAACACCGTCGTTATGCTCGTGAAATGGAAGTGTAGACTCGGTTCAACACTGTCGGCATGCTCGTGAAATGGAAGTGTGGAGTCGGTTCAACACCGTCGGTATGCTCGTGAAATGGAAGTGTGGATTCCGTTCAACACTGTCGGGATGCTCGTGAAATGGAACATGCTCGTGAAAAGGAAGTGTGGAGTCGGTTCAACACTGTCGGTATGCTCGTGAAATGGAAGTGTGGAGTCGGTTCAGCACTGTCGGTTTGCTCGTGAAATGGAAGTGTGGAGTCGGTTCAATACTGTCGGTATGCTCGTGAAATGCAAGTGTGGAGTCGGTTCAACACTGTCGGTATGCTCGTGAAATGCAAGTGCGGAGTCGGTTGAACACTGTCGGTATGCTCGTGAAATGGAAGTGTAGAGTCGGTTCAACACTGTCGGTATGCTCGTGAAATGCAAGTGTGGAGTCGGTTCAACACTGTCGGTATGCTCGTGAAATGGAAGTGTAGAGTCGGTTCAACACTGTCGGCATGCTCGTGAAATGGAAGTGTGGAGTCGGTTCAACACTGTCGGTATGCTCGTGAAATGGAAATGTGGAGTCGGTTCAACACTGTCGGTATGCTCGTGAAATGCAAGTGTGGAGTCGGTTCAACACTGTCGGTATGCTTGTGAAATGCAAGTGTGGAGTCGGTTCAACACTGTCGGTATGCTTGTGAAATGCAAGTGTGGAGTCGGTTCAACACTTTCGGCATGCTCGTGAAATGTATATGTTCGTATTCTACAATTTGGTCCTCTTTCCGAATGCGAATTGAAATGATATCAAGACGGAATTTGATCGGCTGTATAATTTGTCGTTTGGTTACACAGAAACCTTCTGGGAATGGGGTAATAAGCCAATTATCACAGGCATAAGCACAGTCAGCAAGGCTATCTGCGCCAGGGAGAAACCCCCGACTCTGATCTTCAAATGCACACCACAAGTCGGGCTCCCTCCCTAACTAACTTAGAGTCATGCCAACTCACTAGTTACATGGAACTAAGAAAACACACGTAAGGATTGGGCCCTCAGACAATGGCAATATTCATACTGTGAACTTCGCTCGTCCATTGCCGGTGGTATGACACGCACACGAGAGCCATCAAGCACCCAGCAAACACTGGGCATATCGTTCAGAATGAGAAACTGTTCCACTATACGATAATCGTTATCCGGCCAGAGAAATGATTAACTGAATTACAGCCTGACAAATCCACTTTACCGTATCAGACCTCATTCCGCAGCAATCGTGCTCCACGTGGTAGAAGCTATTCGTGCCCATAAAATGCAGGAACACAAGAAGGCGTAAATTTCGATGCGCTTTTGGCTCTAAATGACGTCCTATCCGAGATTCTAAAAAATACTCAACGTTTCGAGGTGCGCGATATCATTCGCGGAACTTTTGGTCTGAGGCAACACCGAACTGACACTGCCATTATGCGAACTTGCCTACGAAAACGTCTGCTCAAACGGGCAGGTCGATGTCTTCATCACCCCAGCTCAATAAAAGTATAACATGATAAATCAAACAACTCCAAAACTCAAATGAACTCTGCAACCGCACTTGCACACGTATTTGTAGATGTTGTTAATCATTGTTTGTATGGGGAGGATGTTAATTTTGATGCAAGCCTGTTCATCATCCTGATCTCCTATGATGTAAATAAAATATGTTCAGATTTCTTCATCTGAAGAATACGCTATTTTGAATTGAATGAACGCGTGTCGAAATCCTATTTTACCACACAACAGAAATAGTTTTAGAACACATTTGACTTGTAAATTATTATCTGCTATTTACAAGCAAATTTACTACCGTAGACTCAGTGCGAAGAATGATGGTACTGACCAATCTGACAGGTGTATATAGAATAAACGTACAATGTTTTCAAGGAAAAGTTAATTCTACGAGTAGGATTAAGAATGAAACCGTCGAGCCTCTGGCGAGTCGGTTTCATTCTCAATTCTACGAGTAGAATATTTTTTTTTACTTGAAAACACTGTACATTTATTTTGTTTATCCCATAAATCTTTTACAGGGCAGTCGCGACGAAAATCGTGCTGTTACTTGCTACAAAACACAGCAAGAATGAGAAGCACATTGGTCCAATTCGATGGACAAGCAAAATTGGCAAAAATAAACAAGGCGCAGAATCACATTTCTGTCTAAAATTAATACCTTTACAAACTTGAGCTAAACTTGCAAACATACTTTATTAAATGAATATTGAGTAGTGTTTTCTACTGTTATTGTGTAATACTTTCAAAAAGATTTAAAGAAAACAGAAATTGAACTATTAATTATACTACACGAATGCGGTAGAGGTCAACAAGTCCGTCTCAAAATATATAGGTAGATGATTCTATACCAGTTGACCAGGAGCAATGAAGCATTTAGTTTGAATAAATCTTGTACTTTGATTATTTTGTCTCAATAAAAGGGAGTCTGTTTGGGCGTAGTATCTTTTATTGTTTTCTATTCGTAAGGTGCGCTTCTACATTTTGAGCAATTTATTGGTGCATTTGGAATTACCCCAGTCGTGTATTCCGTGAGACAGATGAGTATTTACGATTCAGTAGTTTAATTTAATAACTAGAGACTGCGATGTTTTGTAAACATTTGAGAAAAAGTCTAAAAAAGGACGAAATGCATTGTTCTCTGGGGAGTTTTTAAGTCTATTGTTTGCCTGAATATACAACAGAACCGAAAAACGAATGTTTGTGAAAATTAACCCTTTGGTATGTCCACTCCACCATTATTCCAAACTTCGTGATTTTTTCCTTAGAAGTGAATGTCTTTTCATATTTGTGCACGGATCCCAATCAATATAGCATGACTATTCTTACAGTCCGTGTCAAAAATCAACTACATGTGGAGTTGCAGCTTGTTACACGTCGGGTGGGTGGGTGGGTGGGTGTTTTTTTTTTGGGGAGGGGGGGGGGTATGGGGTCATGTCAATTTTAAGTTTCGCCATTTCACTAAACATCGCCAAATTACGCAATATTTTGTAATATTCGTTAAGAGAATTACATTGATAATAAATGACCTCTCTTGAAGTATTTCAAACAGACAACCCAATGTCAGGAATCCGGTTTCGCGTAAGAATACATCAGTATTCACGACGTGTTACTTAAGGAATGGTAGTGAATTGTCGATTTTTTTCACTTTGAATGTATCAGTTTTATGGTGGAAAAGAAGGGTCAAGTTATGTAATCAATATAATAATCTATTAGGAGTTTTGCGAATATCCGTGATGGAATGAAGACCGTTTTAGAAATGTTTCCTTAAAATTATGTTCACAGCTGGAGTGCGAGCAGCGGGCAGCTGGAGTGCGATATAAATGTTTCCTGTGATCATCCCACAAGTTATTCTAGTCACTTTATGCTGGCCTGTGGTGCAATATGTACGTTTCCTGTGATCATCCCACAAGGTCCTGTAATCACTGCGGGCAGGTGGAGTGCAATGTAATTGTTTCCTGTGAACATCCCACAAGTTATTCTAATCACTTTATGCTGGCCTGGAGTGCAATATAAATGTTCCTGTGATCATACCACAAGTTATTCTAATCACTTTATACTGGCCTGGAGTGCAATATATATGTTTCCTGTGATCATCCCACACGTTATTCTAATCACTTTACACTGGCCTGCAGTGCGATATAAATGTTTCATGTGAACGTATCACAAGTTATTCTAATCATTGCGGGCAGGTGGAGAGCGATATAAATGTTTCCTGTGATCATCCCACAAGTTATTCTAATCACTTTATGCTGGCCTGGGGTGCAATATGTACGTTTCCTGTGATCATCCCACAAGGTCCTCTAATCACTGCGGGCAGGTGGAGTACAATGTAATTGTTTCCGGTGAACATCCCACAAGTTATTCTAATCGCTTTATGCTGGCCTGGAGTGCAATATAAATGTTCCTGTGATCACCCCACAAGTTATTCTAATCACTTTATGCTGGTCTGGAGTGCAATATATATATATATATGTTTCCTGTGATCATCCCACACGTTATTCTAAGCACTTTATATTGGCCTGCAGTGCGATATAAATGTTTCATGTGAACATATCACAAGTTATTCTAATCATTGCGGGCAGGTGGAGAGCGATATAAATGTTCCCTGTGATCATCCCACAAGTTATTGTAATCATTGCGGACAGGCGGAGTGCAATATAATTGTTTCCTGTGAACATCCCACAAGTTATTCTAATCACGTTATGCTGGCCTGGAGTGCAATGCAAATGTTTCCTGTGATCATCCCACGGGTTATTATAATCACTTTATGCTGGCCTGGAGTGCAATATATATATATGTTTCCTATGATCGGCCCGCAAGTTATTCTAATCACTTTATGCTGGCCTGGAGTGCGATATAAATGTTTCATGTGAACATATCACAAGTTATTCTAATCATTGCGGGCAGGTGGAGGACGATATAAATGTTTCCTATGATCATCTCACGAGTTATTCTAATCACTTTTTGTTGGCATGGTGTGCGATATAAATGTTTCCTGTGATCATCCCACAAGTTATTCTAATCACTTTGTGCTGTCCTGGGGTACAATATAAATGTTTCCTGTGATCATCCCACAAGTTTATCTAGTCACGTTATGCTGGCCTGGAGTGCGATATAAATGTTTCATGTGAACATCCCTCAAGATATTCTAATCATTGCGGGTAGGCGGAGTGCGATATAAATGTTTCCCGTGATCATCCCACGAGTTATTATAATCATTGCGAGCAGGTGGAGTGTAATATAATTGTTTCTTGTGAACATCCCACAAGTTATTCTAATCACTTTATGTTGGCATGGCGTGCGATATGAATGTTTCCTGTGATCATCCCACAAGTTATTCTAATCACTTTATGCTGGCCTGGAGTGCGATATAAATATTTCCTGTGCATATCGCACAAGTTATTCTAATCGCTGCGGACAGGTTGCGTGAGATATAAATGTTTTCTGTGAACATCACACAAGTTATTCAAATCTCTTTATGCTGGCATGGAGTGCGATATAAATGTTTCCTGCAAACATCCCACAAGTTATTCTAATCACTTTATGCTGGCCTGGAGTGCGATATAAATGTTTTCGTCGAACATCCCATAAGTTATTCTAATCACTGCGGGTAGGTGGAGTGCGATATAAATGTTTCTTGTGAACATCCCACAAGTTATTCTAATTACTTTATGCTGGCCTGGGATGTGGTGTAAATATTCCCTGTGATCATCATGAAGTTATTCTATTCACTGCGTGTTGGTCTGGGATGAAGTGTAAATGTTTCCTGCGATCATCATTAACTTATTCGTATCACTGTGTACAGGCCTGGACTGAGATGTAAATGTTGCCTGTGATGATCACACAGGTTTTGCCACAATATGACCGGAGCTGTTTAGTGATTGTTTGTTTGTTTCATTTTGTCTAGCCCGGTCTAGATCTAATGGCGCGCCGCTAACATGCCTTCCATAGCATTGGCCACTCTGCGAGTTAACCCTCACTTTGAGAGTTATTTTGACGGAACGACCATTGCTCAAGTGCTTTAGTATCAGATTACTCATGGGAATTAGAATGATGTCCATTCACGTATTGGCTGCTCGCATGGCTGTTACTTGCTGCGATTTTACAGCCGTAACCAGGAATGGCTTCGGAATGGGATCTGTGAATGAAAATGCTGACTTACAAACACAACAATTTATGTTTATTTACAAGCCTCTATACATTGTTTCGAATGACGTAATTAACTAATAATAATAATAATAATAATAATAATAATAATAATAATAATAATAATAATAATAATAATAATAATTATAATAGTAATATTAATAATAAAACAGTAATAATAATAAAATAATAATATTAAAAACAGTAATAAGAATAATAATTATAATAATAATAATGAAAGTGTCAATGACACTGTAGTTCAACTTGTCAAGACATGTACATGTATAGTATGTGACACAGCAATGACAAACATCTAGGTAATGACCTGATAAAGTATTGTAACAGTCTGTACATAAATACTGACCGTAGCCTGTAACAAATGTATAGGTAAAGTATTGTAAAGGTGGGTGACAGTCAGATACTAAACTAGAAAAGAAATCTTTGAGTCCCAGAGTGGGCCTGACTGAACACCAAAATATTTGTTCTCATAGCACAGTGATAACAAAGGCACCCCAAAACTCACTCGTTCCTGTCCCAAGGTGAAAACAAAGGTACCCAAGAAGTTTTGTGAAGATCAGTTCATAAATACGAGCTGTATAGAAGTTGTGACAAAAAACTGATTGGACCTAATTTCGGTACAAAATGGCCACTCGCAGCCATCTTGAATTTTGGACCGCACCCATAAATATTCGTTCTCGTCCCAAGGTGATAACAAAGGCACCCAAGAAGTTTCGTGAAGATCGGTTCATAAATACAGCCTCCAGCCCGAGCCGTATTGACATGCACACTTACAGTGTATAAGTAGCACTGAATAAATCAAAGTTCATCTAATTTGCATAATTTCTGCACGAGAAAAAAACCTGTACCATATGTGATATATTCCATGTTACTAAACATTCATACAAAAATTTATCCAAATCAGAAATTTCATACAGAAGTTCTGTACAAAAGACTGTTTGCACTAATTTTGGTACAAAATGGCTGCTGGTGGCCATCTTGAATTTCGGACCACACTGCAAAACACTAGTTCTCGTACCACGGTGATACCAACGATACCCAAGAAGTTTCGTAAAGATCAGTTCATAAATACGGCCCCCAGCCCGAGCCGTAATGGCATTTGCACTTACAGTGCTGAAAGTAATACTAAATACATCAAAGTTAGTCTAATTTGCATAATAAACACATGAGAAAAAAAGCGTATTATATGTGATGTATCCCACGGTTCTAAACATTCATACAAAAAAATATTAAAATCAGCGCTTTCATATGGAAGTTCTGCGCAAAAATCTGATCGCACCTAATTTTGTACAAAATGGCTGCCGGCGGCCAACTTGAATTTCGGATCGGACCCCAAAACACTCGTTCTCGTCCCACGGTCATAACAAAGGTAGACAAGAAGTTTCGTAAAGATCGGTTCATAAATACAGCCTCTAGCCTGAGCCGTATAGAAGTTGTGTACAAAAAACTGATTAGACCTAATTTCGGTACAAAATGGCCGCAACTGACAGCCATCTTGAATTTTGGACCGCACCCAGAAACACTCGTTCTCACCCCCAAGGTGATAACAAGACGTTTCGTGAAGATCGGATCAAAAATACAGACTCTAGCCTGAGCCGTATTGACATATGTACTTAATGTGTGAAAGTAGCACTGAAACAATCAAAGTTCATCTAATTTGCATCATTTTTGCACGAGAAAAAAAAACGTATTATGTGTGATGTATCCCATGGTACTAAACATTCACACACAAAAATTATTCAAATCAGCGTTTTAATATGGAAGTTCTGTGCAAAAAGCTGATTATACCTAATTTTGTACATCTCGGCCATCTTGAATTTTGGACTGGACTCAAAAACACTCGTTCTCGTCCCACGGTGATACCAAAGGTACCCAAGAAGTTTCGTAAAGATCGGTTCATAAATACGGCCTCTAGCCCGAGCCGTATTGGCATTTGCACTTACAGTGCTGAAAGTAACACTAAATACATCAAAGTTAGTCTAATTTGCATAATAAACGCATGAGAAAAAAAAACCTGTATTATATGTGATGTATTCCATGGTACTGAACATTCATACAAAAAAATATTCAAATCAACGCTTTCATATGGAAGTTCTGCGCCAAAATCTGATCGCACCTAATTTTGTACAAAATGACTGCCAGCGGCCAACTTGAATTTCGGATCGGACCCCAAAACACTCTTTCTCGACCCACGGTCATAGCAAAGGTACCCAAGAAGTTTCGTAAAGATCGGTTCATAAATACGGCCTCTAGCCCGAGCCGTGTTGACGGGCAGACGGACAGACGGACGGACAGACGGACGACGGACAAGTGGCCATGAAATATGCTCAAATTTGGCTTCGCCAAAGTTGAGCTAAAAATAAAAAAAGTTAAAATGAAACTGGTTATTCGATATTCCAAAGAATTAAAATAGTTATGGTGTGTGTGTGTGCGAGGGGGTTCCTTGAAGGGAGTTGGGGGGATGGACACTAGTCGCGGACGGGGCACTCGTTCCCAGCATGGTCACAATCAAATGGACAATTCAATATTATATATTATTTCCACTTTACAAACGCATCTTCACGAGTCGATCAATGGTCAAGCCAACTTCATGGTCAGTAATGATCAGACAGACTAAGCCATGGTATGGAAGTTACAACGTCGGCACTAAAACGCTAAGCAGCCTCTGTTCCTTTGAAGACTGAGGCAATGTTAGATGTCCCGCTTTCAAGTTTCAATTTTAAAGCACCACACTCCAACCACAGTAACTGGCAGAAAATGTCATGATTGATACATGACCCCCCCCCACCCCACCCACCCCATCCACACACACACACTTCTGATACTGAATTTATGTTCAAAGTGAACGCAGGCACAATATACATGCAGTTACCTCTACAAACTATACTATACTAATATTTATTTATTTATTGGTGTTTAACATCACATATTTATTCACAATGGCTAATCGTGATTTAACATGGAGATAAAGTCAAGTTTAGTCAATCGTTTATACCCCATGCTGCCCATTTTAGAGGGCTTCCGCCCCAAGCATTGGTGGCTGCGTCCTATTGTACCAGTAAAGCAGAACTAGTACACTGTACTAATAGTTTTAGTTAAAAATCCTGCTTATCTACGGGTGTCTGTATATGCATCTTTGGTACCGAGTACGGACGGTACTGAGAATCAGAACCGGTACCACGAAAATGCCAGAGTACCTCTGATTCCGGCACCGGTACTGGGTACTGTTGAGAAGCTTGCATGTTACTGAACATTCATACAAAAATTTATTCAGACCAGAACTTTCGCATATAAGTTCTATAGAAAAAACTGATTGCACCTAATTTTGGTACAAAATGGCCGCCAGTGGCCATCATGAGTTTCCGACGGATCCCAAAACCCTCGTTCTCGTCCCACTGTGATAACAAAGGTACCCAAGAAGTTTTGTGAAGATCGGTTCATAAATACGGCCTCTAGCCCGAGCCCGATATTGGAATTTACAGTTACTGCGCTGCATGTAACACTGACTAAATCAAAGTTAGTCTATATTGCAAAATTTCTGCACGAGAAAAAATCCTGTATTATATGTGGTGTCTCCCATGGTACTAAACATGCATACAAAAAATTATTCAAATCAGAGCTTTAATATGGACTTTCTGCACAAAATCTGATTGCACCTAACTTTGTACAATATGGCTGCCAGTGGCCATCTTGAATTTCACACCAGACCCAAAACACTCGTTCTCGTCCCAGAGTAATAACAAAGGTACCCAAGAAGTTTTGTGAAGATCGGTTCATAAATACGGCTTCTAGTCCGAGCCGTATTGGGATTTGTACTTACAGTGCTGAAAGTAACACTGAATAAATCAAAGTTAGTCTAATTTGCATAATTTACGCATGAGAAAAAAACCTGTATTATATTTGATCTATCCCATGGTACTAAACATTTGTCCAAAAATTTATTCAAATCAGAACTTTCATATAGAAGTTCTGTACAAGAAACTGATTACATCAAATTTCGGTACAAAATGGCAGCCAGTGGCCATCTTGAATTTCGAACCGGACCCCAAAACACTCGTTCTCATCCCACCGTGATAACAAAGGTACCCCAGAAGTTTTGTGAAGATCAGTTCACAAATTCGGCCTCGGGTCCGAGCCGAATTGGCATTTACATTTACAGTGCTGAAAGTAACACTGAATAAATCTAAGTTAGTCTAATTTGCATCATTTATGCAAGAGAAAAAAAAACGTATTATATGTGATGTATCCCATGGTACTAAACATTCATACAAAAAATTATTCAAATCAGAGCTTTTATGTGAAAGTTCTGCACAAAAATCTGATTGCCCTAATTTTTAACAAAATGGCTGCCAGCGGCCATCTTGAATTTCAGATCGGACCCCAAAACAATCGTTCTCGTCCCACGGTGATAACAAAGGTACCCAAGACGTTTCGTAAAGATCGGTTCATAAATGCGGCCTCTGGCCCGAGCCGTATTGGCATTTGCACTGACAGTGCCGAAAGTAACACTAAATAAATCAAAGTTAGTCTAATTTGCATAATTTAAGCACGAGAAAATAACCCGTATGATATGTAATGTATCTCATGAACAAAAAATTATTCAAATCAGAGCTTTCATATGGAATGTCTGTACAAAAAACAGATTTCTGCATCGTCGGAACAAAATGGCGGCTGGCAGCCATCTTGAATTTCGGACCGCACCCAAGAACACTCGTTCTCGTCCTACAGTCATAACAAAGGTACCCAAGAAGTTTCGTAAAGATCGGTTCATAAATACGGCCTCTAGCCGTATCCAATTGTTGACGTACGGACAGACGGACCAACTATTTGGGTTTAAGGGCTACGAAAAAAACATTTTATATGTCAATCACCTTATTTTGGCCAGAACCCCACCCCTCCACCCTAGAACTTATATTTAACCCTAACCCCACCCCATCCACCAAATCCTAACCCTAACCCTACCCTACCCCGATCCTAAACCCTAAAACCCCACCCCTGACCCTAACCCCCACCCCCTGGGACCTAACCCTCTCCAACCTTAAGATCTACTCTGGGGCTACCCCTAACCCTAGCCCTAACCCAACCCCAACCCCACCCCACCCCTGATCCTAACTCCACCCTAGCCAGACCAAAAGGATTAGGGGCTATTTTTGGTTCAGGGGCTATAAAAACTAAAACCCCACCCCTGACCCCAACCCCTACCCCATGGGTCCTAACCCCCTACAACCTTTAGCCCTGCCCTGGGGCTACCACTATCCCTAACCCCACCCCTCTTCTAACCCTAATACTACCCTAATTTCGACTAACCTCCCAAAAATAATAGCTCCTAAACAGGTTTAGTTGGCCCGGACAGACGGACAGACGGACGACGGACCATGACAAAAGCTCAAATTTGGCTTCGCCAGAGTTGAGCTAATAATAATAATAATAATAATAATAATAATAATAATAATAATAATAATAATAATAATAATAATTTTACAGCCAATTTACTTAAGACTACACTGTTCCATTGTGAGAGTTAGAGAGGAGTGTATTTATTTAAGACTACACTGTTCCAATGTTAGAGTTAGAGAGGGGGGTATTTACTTAAGACTACACTGTTCTAATGTGAGAGTTAGAGAGGAGTGTATTTACTTAAGACTACACTGTTCCAATGTGAGAGTTAGAGAGGAGGGTATTTATTTAAGACTACACTGTTCCAATGTTAGAGTTAGAGAGGAGTGTATTTACTTACGACTACACTGTTCCAATGTGAGAGTTAGAGAGGAGGGTATTTACTTAAGACTACACTGTTCCAATGTGAGAGTTAGAGAGGAGGGTATTTACTTAAGACTACACTGTTCCAATGTGAGAGTTAGAGAGGAGTGTATTTACTTAAGACTACACTGTTCTAATGTGAGAGTTAGAGAGGAGTGTATTTACTTAAGATTACACTGTTCTAATGTGAGAGTTAGAGAAGAGTGTATTTACTTACGACTACACTGTTCCAATGTGAGAGTTAGAGAGGAGTGTATTTACTTAAGACTACACTGTTCTAATGTGAGAGTTAGAGAGGGGGTATTTATTTAAGACTACACTGTTCCAATGTGAGAGTTAGAGAGGGTTATTTACTTAAGACTACACTGTTCCAATGTGAGAGTTAGAGAGGATGGTATTTACTTAAGACTACACTGTTCCAATGTGAGAGTTAGAGAGGAGGGTATTTATTTAAGACTACACTGTTCCAATGTGAGAGTTAGAGAGGAGGGTATTTACTTAAGACTACACTGTTCCAATGTGAGAGTTAGAGAGGAGTGTATTTACTTACGACTACACTGTTCCAATGTGAGAGTTAGAGAGGAGTGTATTTACTTAAGATTACACTGTTCCAATGTGAGAGTTGGAGAGGAGGGTATTTACTTAAGATTACACTGTTCTAATGTTAGAGTTAGAGAGGAGTGTATTTATTTAAGACTACACTGTTCCAATGTGAGAGTTAGAGAGGAGGGTATTTACTTAAGATTACACTGTTCCAATTTGAGAGTTAGAGAGGAGGGTATTTACTTAAGATTACACTGTTCTAATGTGAGAGTTAGAGAGGAGTGTATTTATTTAAGACTACACTGTTCCAATGTTAGAGTTAGAGAGGGGAGTATTTACTTAAGACTACACTGTTCTAATGTGAGAGTTAGAGAGGAGTGTATTTACTTAAGATTACACTGTTCCAATGTGAGAGTTAGAGAGGAGGGTATTTACTTAAGACTACACTGTTCCAATGTTAGAGTTAGAGAGGGGGGTATTTACTTAAGACTACACTGTTCTAATGTGAGAGTTAGAGAGGAGTGTATTTACTTAAGACTACACTGTTCCAATGTGAGAGTTAGTGAGGAGGGTATTTACTTAAGACTACACTGTTTCAATGTGAGAGTTAGAGAGGAGGGTATTTATTTAAGACTACACTGTTCCAATGTGAGAGTTAGAGAGGAGTGTATTTACTTACGACTACACTGTTCCAATGTGAGAGTTAGAGAGGAGTGTATTTATTTAAGACTACACTGTTCCAATGTTAGAGTTAGACGGAGGAGGGTATTTACTTAAGACTACACTGTTCCAATGTGAGAGTTAGAGAGGAGTGTATTTTCTTAAGACTACACTGTTCCAATGTGAGAGTTAGAGAGGAGGGTAATCTTGCATCACTTACAGTTACAGACGCCTTTCGCGATACGTAGCTGTTCAGTGAGGAGTTGGGGATCTGATAACCTAGCGCTTCCTTATCTCAATCATATGATCTACTAATCAACCCTAGCTACCCATTGGGACCTCCCTAAAAAGCCTTGCCTCTCCCTGGACTTGGGTGTTTTACTTGTTCATGACAACCTGACCAAGGACAGCAGACTAACAAATTATTAAATACACTTAGTTTATTTCCTTTTCTGTGCGTCCCATGAATATCGGAAGTTATTCTTATCACTTTATTTGACTACCCTTTTAAAACTATAGAAACTTTCGGATTAGTCTGTTACCAATGTACCCAATACGTCATAATTATCTCCAAAGGGTGTACGAGAATGTCACCTGACAGCTAAAAGGGGTGTACAAACATAATATGGTACAGTTCGCCGTTTCCTTTTAAACCACCCTCTCAAACATTTTCGCCAGTAACTATAAATATTGATATTCAGAAACAAAATCAAAACAATATTCTTTCATGAGAATATTCTGAACAATTGAAATAAAAAGTGTAGAAACCCCCAATGTACGATTTTTACTGACGAGAAGAGGGATTCCGCTGTGATGTTTCTACACCACATAACGGTTTTGGTTTCGAGAAACATGCAATTTATCCCATTATATGAATTGTCTCTTCAGTAAAACTTATTAAAGTGTTATAAGTTTGAGTTAGAGAATTTTGTACATTTTGAAATTCCCACTTATGATATTCCTAAATTTCAAATTAATATATGCACAAATTTTCCATGAAAATGAAGGTTGAGATGTATAGAACAGGAAGCACATATGTAATGAATTTACAGAGTTGACAGCTGGTACAACTGGTTCCTATAAGTTTGCTAACGTATTCGTACCAGAACTATAATATAATAATATTTCCGGAGAATAACTCGTGGCCAAATGTGCTTCAATCTATGAATAGTCCTAATCAACATGCCGTCTTTGAACATTGTTTTCACCGATATTTAACAGTACCAAAGTTTGTTCTTTCTAATTTTGATTTAGGTAACACTGCACAGACGAAATGGTCAGGCCAGAACAAACAAGTGCAACGCATAGGTTGGTTAGTCCGCCCAAACCCAATACCAAGCATAAATTCATACTCATTCATTTCTGTTGATATTGAATTAATAAATAATATCTTATCTCTTCTCCATTAAAACATAGCACCAATAAAGCAGCTCAGTATTCATGTCCACGGGACACTGATGCCCCCGCTTTATGTCCCAAGTTGAAAATGAGCCATAACTCAACAGCAAAATATTGAACCAAGCCAAAAAAAACAACCTCTATTAATGGTGGTGTAAGTACATGTATAAAATTTAGTTTCATTTCGTTCAGTCAAACCAAAGTTACAGACTGGGAACTAACATGAATAGGCAAGGGTCATAACTCAGCAAAAAAAGCCAACTGGGTCCACAATTCATCCCGCTCTGTATTATGTGGTAATAAACGAATGTATAAAATTTAGTTTCATTTCATTCAGTCAAACTGAAGTTATCATATAGAAACCAACAGCTACAGTGCAAGGCAAGTTGGAATTGATTGTCACCCGCTATATCTATTGGGTGACGGGGATGAGCATCCCCCTGGCCTATACTTTACCTAGATACTACATGTATGACTGTATCAAAAAAGCCCAGTGACAAAAAACTCAATGTTTTTTCTTTGTTGTGCATAAATTGTGCAAATTAGACAAACGTTTTTGAAACTTATATGTTACAATTTATATATCACATGCATATTATATGCACAATGTACTTAGGAAAAAAAATAATTTAACCAAATGCTAAATTCCTTTCACAGCCTATCTTATGTGGAGTTAAAAACGCAGCAAGAATGTAATTGAAATATCCTTGCATTTTTCAGCTGGTTACAAAAAACTCCGATGTGGACAACCAAGCCACATTTGTGAACAACTGGGAAGCAGAAGGATGCATAAACTCCTGTTAACTTAACTGAATGAAAAATCTTGTAAGCTGTCGAGAAATTACCCTGACTCTTCCCAATCTTTCTTTGTTTATAGATCTATTTGCCTCCAGTGGACCCAATACAGGCATTTAATCTGTTATATCTTGTTTGAGGGCGCATTGAGCACTGTCGAACATGATATAATAGAATAAATGCAATGTTTATCTTTAGAATACAGGAAATTGACACAATTCCTCTTAATAGAATACTCCTGTTAACTGAATAATTTCCACTGGCCAACTTACTATTCACTTAACAGGATTCCACTGTATATAGAAATATATATATATATGTATTTAAACACCAATCATGCGGTAAAGTGTCAGAACAAATATTATATGTTGACTGTGTATCAGTTCTAATAACAAAAAAACAACTTTTAATAGAATAACAAATTTTTTATCTTCAAGCCCTCTTTTACTTGAATACAAAAATTCTTATTTTACCGAAATCCTTCACGAAAAAATATTTTCATTAAATATAAACATCTTAACCACCCAGTAATAATTTGAAAGCCTTTTTAATTGAATATATAATTTCATAGCAGCCAACAAATAATAATGAATCGTGTTTTAATGCATAGAGGCGTATTTCCTACTTTTACGACCTCGGAACAGACAGTCGAACTATAACAAGGGTTGAAAGAGTTTCATAATGAATTCCTGGTAAATTAAGATGGATTTCATTATGAATTCCTGGTAGACAGGATGTTTATATCTGTGCCTACCCTTTACTCAACATGAATAGATTCAGTACAGTCATCATGGATAGAGACCAGCCGATAATCGGTTGCCACCATTGTAATCTGCCGATTTTGGGCATCGGCCGATGTTAACACCGATACGTTGACCATCGGTAGTTTCCAATTGTGTCAGAATACGACAATGACACAGACAGAAAGGGATGCAACGAAAGTTTGACCCACATCGTCGATTCGGTTGAAAATTTCAAGGAAAACAGAGAAGGTGTGCTTATTATCCGTTGAGGTTGGATTCGGGAATATTTTTTCTTCTATCCACCACCTCGAATATTGATGATTTCGCTGTGTTGACGACACTCTCACTCCCAGTCAGCAGAAAATTCAACTAAAATCCGACG
Organism: Pictodentalium vernedei; assembly: GCA_031216915.1. Lineage (NCBI taxonomy): Eukaryota > Metazoa > Mollusca > Scaphopoda > Dentaliida > Dentaliidae > Pictodentalium > Pictodentalium vernedei. The sequence continues at coordinate 339,652,778 of CM062288.1, read as the reverse complement.
GCTGGATCACCGGGTACACACATACATTACTGGGTAACAAGAGGTGACCATCAGAGGTGCAGGCGCCGAGTTGTGGCCACTTTCTTCATACAAATATTAGTTAAATCGGAGAATGTTTGTTTACGTTTTTGAGCTACCAATTCTTAAAAATTGACAAATTAAGTTCATTAAGTTTGTAACGAAAAAACCGGATTGGGCCAGTTTTCGAACATGATCGAGATATTATTACAGAAAACATGTATAGCAATTATTAGTCTAATCGGAATACATTTGTTAAGTTATTAAATTAAAAAGATCAAAATTTTAAAAAAAATGATGAATGTAAAGAACAATTAGACAAGGCCAGTTTTCGAAATTGTTTGAGATATTATTGCAAAAGACCTTTATGGCTAATATTAGCCACATCGGAGAACGTTTATTCAAGTTATTGCGCTTAACGTGTTCAAAATTCAGAAACAAGGCCAATAACTCTGTAATGAAAAATTGGACCAAGCCAGTTTTCGAACTACTCCGAGATATCAATGCAACAGACCTGTATGGCAAATATTAGCCAAATTGGAGTACGTTGATTCATATCATTGCGTTAACGAGCTCAAAATTCGCAAAAATTATGAATTAAGACCAATAACACGTAATGAAAAAATAGACCGGGCTTGTTTTCGAACTAGCTCGAGATATTATTGGAAAAAACCTGTATGGCAAATATTAGCCAAATCGAAGAACTTTTATTCAACTTTTTGCGCTAACAGTGCGAGGACGCCCGCCCGGACGCACACGGACACTCACGAAACCATAGGCCTTGGTTGTTAACACAATTCGACCAATAACTTCAGGTATGGCTGTCAAATCAAATCAAATCTTTATTCACTCTCCTTGAACACGTAAGGGTGTGAGAGGTATATATATATGTGTGTACATTAAAGTATATTGTATAGCAGCCAGTATAAATTGTTACATATTACTAAGTATAAATAGAAGTAGGATATGCCAACAGGCAGCAAGACTCATCCCCAGTAAAGTAAAAGTATCAGAACATCTCCAGAAACTGAAACCTCTTCCAGCCTGAAACCACAGTTGCAGGATGTCGCAGGAGTCTACTCACTGCGTGGGCTTGTCCATATCCCTCGCCGCCATGCTTATTCTAAGACGAAAAAAGGCATAACTCTGGCAAACAAAGTGCAATCGAAACTTTAATAGCAGGTGCACAAGGTTCCCATTGTAGTTAACACCCGTACCAGATTTCAAAGGGAATTAACCCGTAAATATCCTAGAAAATCTCCGGAAAAAAATATAGGTCTGCTTTTTCAAGTCAAAACGGGGCATAATTCTAGAAAAAAACTAGAGCTATCGCTCAGCGCGATCCATACCCCCGATGCTATTTTGGACACTGGACAGGTTACTATACTTTTGAAAGGGGGCTTCGAGAAATTGTCAAAAACAGTCCGTCAATTTTGCTGTAACCAGAGTGGATTCATTTCTTGTCAAGTTAGAATACTGTGCGACCACCGGTACAAAAGTTATAGCACGGAAACAAGTGTGAAACACAGATGGACGGACGAACAAACGGATGGATGAAAGAATGGATGGACGAACGGACGGAAAGATGGATGGACGGACGGACAGAACGATGGGCAGACAAAGTGATTACTATATACCCCCATTTATATGGATGGACGAAAAGACAGGTGGATGGCCTGGGCGGACGGATGCCTGGGCGGACGGATGGATGGATAGAAAGATGGACGGACAAAATGATTACTATATACCCCCACTCCTTTATAAAAAAGGGGGTTATAAATATTCAGTCGTTTAAGAATTATGGCTCGGACAAAACAAATGTCAATTTTTCTAAGTGTCGCGTCTGATAGAGCTTGTGACCAAGACCTTGTAGGTCCCATATCATGTTATAATTCGTGACACACCGTCTTTTAATATTACATATTGGTATAAAGTTGCCTCGAAAAATATTCAGCGGTTAAGGAAAAATGGCTTGAAGAAATAAAATGTGGATGACAGACGGACAGACCTACAGACAGACATACGATGGTCGGCTGACGAAATAGTATTTAAAAAGCTCTGCAGACACAAAGTCTTGTCAGACGGAGCTAAAAATACGACACTCGGAATGGTATGTCCATAGACGATTAATTTTTTTTTTTTTTTTTGTTGTTGTGTTTTTTTTAATTATCCCTTTGGAGACCACATCCACCAAAGGCAACTTTTCAACTCCTAAATGAACCTTAAACTGGCCGCAGGAAACTTGCTCCATCCAAAATGCATCTGCAAGGCTATTGGAAATATATACATGTTTCAACTCCAGTGCTTGCCAATAAAGAACACTTTCTGTACAGTGTTCCTGAATAAAAGTGGTTTGTTGAGTGTTTTATGCAATTATCCCCCTTCTGAAGCCTCAAAAGGAACAGGGCAGCTTTCCCCAACCAAAATGCATCTGTAAGGCAATTTGGAAAGATAAACATGTGTCAACTATGGTGCTTACCAACAAACAACACTTTCTGTACAGTGGCTCTCAATAAAAATGGTTTGCCGTGGGTTGTTTTTAATTATCCCCCTTCTGAGGGTCCCAAAAGGATCGGGCTGGCCCGCTCCAACCAAAATGTATCTGTAAGGTTATTGGGTACATGCGTATCAAGCTTGACAAAATTTGGCACAGCAGTACAGCATTTACAGGGTGGCGCTACTCGACGCGACGCGACATGACGCGGCGTGACGCGACGTGATACAACGTGGCACGACTCGACACGACTCGACGCGACGCCGCGACGCGACGCGACGCGAAAGGTCTGACTCCTATATACTCCCCTATGAGGGTATAATAATCCGACTGAACGACAATTGCAGGTGTACAGGTTTCCATGATGGCGAACATTAACACCAAGTTTCAAGCAGATTGGTGCCATAAAACGTCTGCGAAAATCTCCAGTTAAATTTATGTCTTTGGACAGATGAGGTGATTCCTGAATACCCCCCCCCCCCCCCCCACACACCATGCCCCCTCTCGCAGGGGTATAACAATCTTCCATTAACAAAATTTTAAATAATGAAGCTCCAATTTGAACCTGGTGCTTCAATAATTAAATTTTTGATGATTATTCATATAATTAATGTTGGGAATTTAATATTATTGTGTACAGGGAAATATTACCCACCCCATGTTGGGAATTTAATATTATTGTGTACAGGGAAATATTACCCACCCCATGTTGGGAATTTAATATTATTGTGTACAGGGAAATATTACCCACCCCATGTTGGGAATTTAATATTATTGTGTACAGGGAAATATTACCCACCCCATGTTGGGAATTTAATATTATTGTGTACAGGGAAATATTACCCACCCCATGTTGGGAATTTAATATTATTGTGTACAGGGAAATATTACCCACCCCATGTTGGGAATTTAATATTATTGCGTACAGGGAAATATTGCCCACCCCATGTTGGGAATTTAATATTATTGTGTACAGGGAAATATTACCCACCCCATGTTGGGAATTTAATATTATTGTGTACAGGGAAATATTACCCACCCCATGTTGGGAATTTAATATTATTGTGTACAGGGAAATATTGCCCACCCCATGTTGGGAATTTAATATTATTGTGTACAGGGAAATATTGCCCACCCCATGTTGGGAATTTAATATTATTGTGTACAGGGAAATATTGCCCACCCCATGTTGGGAATTTAATATTATTGTGTACAGGGAAATATTGCCCACCCCATGTTGGGAATTTAATATTATTGTGTACAGGGAAATATTACCCACCCCATGTTGGGAATTTAATATTATTGTGTACAGGGAAATATTACCCACCCCATGTTGGGAATTTAATATTATTGTGTACAGGGAAATATTGCCCACCCCATGTTGGGAATTTAATATTATTGTGTACAGGGAAATATTGCCCACCCCATGTTGGGAATTTAATATTATTGTGTACAGGGAAATATTGCCCACCCCATGTTGGGAATTTAATATTATTGTGTACAGGGAAATATTGCCCACCCCATGTTGGGAATTTAATATTATTGTGTACAGGGAAATATTACCCACCCCATGTTGGGAATTTAATATTATTGTGTACAGGGAAATATTGCCCACCCCATGTTGGGAATTTAATATTATTGTGTACAGGGAAATATTGCCCACCCCATGTTGGGAATTTAATATTATTGTGTACAGGGAAATATTGCCCACCCCATGTTGGGAATTTAATATTATTGTGTACAGGGAAATATTGCCCACCCCATGTTGGGAATTTAATATTATTGTGTACAGGGAAATATTACCCACCCCATGTTGGGAATTTAATATTATTGTGTACAGGGAAATATTACCCACCCCATGTTGGGAATTTAATATTATTGTGTACAGGGAAATATTACCCACCCCATGTTGGGAATTTAATATTATTGTGTACAGGGAAATATTACCCACCCCATGTTGGGAATTTAATATTATTGTGTACAGGGAAATATTGCCCACCCCATGTTGGGAATTTAATATTATTGTGTACAGGGAAATATTGCCCACCCCATGTTGGGAATTTAATATTATTGTGTACAGGGAAATATTGCCCACCCCATGTTGGGAATTTAATATTATTGTGTACAGGGAAATATTGCCCACCCCATGTTGGGAATTTAATATTATTGTGTACAGGGAAATATTACCCACCCCATGTTGGGAATTTAATATTATTGTGTACAGGGAAATATTGCCCACCCCATGTTGGGAATTTAATATTATTGTGTACAGGGAAATATTGCCCACCCCATGTTGGGAATTTAATATTATTGTGTACAGGGAAATATTGCCCACCCCATGTTGGGAATTTAATATTATTGTGTACAGGGAAATATTGCCCACCCCATGTTGGGAATTTAATATTATTGTGTACAGGGAAATATTGCCCACCCCATGTTGGGAATTTAATATTATTGTGTACAGGGAAATATTACCCACCCCATGTTGGGAATTTAATATTATTGTGTACAGGGAAATATTACCCACCCCATGTTGGGAATTTAATATTATTGTGTACAGGGAAATATTACCCACCCCATGTTGGGAATTTAATATTATTGTGTACAGGGAAATATTGCCCACCCCATGTTGGGAATTTAATATTATTGTGTACAGGGAAATATTGCCCACCCCATGTTGGGAATTTAATATTATTGTGTACAGGGAGATATTACCCACCCCATGTTGGGAATTTAATATTATTGTGTACAGGGAAATATTACCCACCCCATGTTGGGAATTTAATATTATTGTGTACAGGGAAATATTGCCCACCCCATGTTGGGAATTTAATATTATTGTGTACAGGGAAATATTGCCCACCCCATGTTGGGAATTTAATATTATTGTGTACAGGGAAATATTACCCACCCCATGTTGGGAATTTAATATTATTGTGTACAGGGAAATATTGCCCACTCCATGTTGGGAATTTAATATTATTGTGTACAGGGAAATATTACCCACCCCATGTTGGGAATTTAATATTATTGTGTACAGGGAAATATTGCCCACCCCATGTTGGGAATTTAATATTATTGTGTACAGGGAAATATTGCCCACCCCATGTTGGGAATTTAATATTATTGTGTACAGGGAAATATTGCCCACCCCATGTTGGGAATTTAATATTATTGTGTACAGGGAAATATTGCCCACCCCATGTTGGGAATTTAATATTATTGTGTACAGGGAAATATTGCCCACCCCATGTTGGGAATTTAATATTATTGCGTACAGGGAAATATTGCCCACCCCATGTTGGGAATTTAATATTATTGCGTACAGGGAAATATTGCCCACCCCATGTTGGGAATTTAATATTATTGTGTACAGGGAAATATTGCCCACCCCATGTTGGGAATTTAATATTATTGCGTACAAGGAAATATTACCCACTCCATGTTGGGAATTTAATATTATTGCGTACAGGGAGATATTACCAACTCCATGTTGGGAATTTAATATTATTGCGTACAGGGAAATATTGCCCACCCCATGAAAAGGGACTGTAATGTAGATGACACGTATAAATAAATTTCATGACATTTATTTCATTTTTTGCTGCAAAACCACAGTTTATGCCACTCATTGGAACATGCTCCACAAACAAATTCCGATGAGAGGTCACGAGAAAGGTGTTTGATCCAAAAAATAAAATCTAAATGGTGATTTTTGTGGTCAGTTTTGACCATTGCCTTGAGTAAAGAGTTTAAAAGGGTTTCATCGTGAATTTCTAGTGACCAAGAAATTTGATTACCCCCTGGAGGCCTGGACAGTTGTCATGAATTCCAACCTGACCACAGCCTGTACACAGCCATTAGCTCAACAGTGTTTTCTAGTCAAGTTTGGCTGCTTTAATATGCAGCCAAGACTTGACTAGAAACAACTGCCTATGTAATTTGTCTATTGTTTGCAGGACCTACTCATGATGGGATTTGAAGGGGACATGTTATCTTATGTAGCTGCACATCCATACCAAAAATGATTGAAACTGGAGTGCTTGGACCTCCAGAATTTCTGGGCAGAAAACTAATTACATGTTCTTTTCACCAAAAATGATTGTTAGTCAGTCATTTAGAGTTTTTATTTTTTTTAAAGTTGACAGTTGACGTAATAATCGTCTTTCCATGATGTCTGAATAATATTGAATTTTTTTTAACGCCAACATTCAACCATCTCAGAAATACCAGGTGGTAACAGGTAAGAGGGACAGACAGGCAGAGTGCAATCCATATGTTCCCTTCTCAGTGAAACCTGGGGGATTAATGCAAATTAAATGATTTGTGTCTAATAGTTTAACCAAGATAATAAAATTTATAAATTTGTCCATTCAGTGCAACAAGGCATTGAAATACTTTAACACTGCAAATCCTTCTTGCACTGAAGGGACGAAATGTATTATCCATATTATTATATAGATTATAAGACTTAAAATGTTAAACAAACCAAGAAAACAAACTTTTCATGGCAAAGAAATAATTACTAAAATTTAAAAAAAAAATAAAACAAAAAAATAAAAAACACCCGTCCACGTGGAATTTTACTAAAAAATGGCCCGAGAAACAGATATACTTTGTGGAGCCTAAATGTTAGCAATTATAAGTGTGATGTGAGCAGGGTTAGGGTTAGCCTGCTCACATCACGGGGTTAGGGTTAGCCTACTCACATCACAGGGTTAGGGTTAGCCTGCTCACACCACACTTGTAATCACTTACATTTAGGCCTCACAAAGTGTATCTGTTTCTCAGGATATTTTTTGTAAAGTTCCTCATGAACAGGTGTTTTTTTTGTTTTATTCTTTTTTTAAAATTTTGTAATTTAGTTTTGTGAGGACTAAGTAACTGCTTATGTTATTATTACAGAAACCTAATCTGTACTAATAAACTCTACACGCTAAAATCCGTTGGGTTGAAATCAAACCAAATCATTTAGGTTGAATGAATAAACTAAGTAAGAAGTAATTTTATCTAGAGACACCACATAAAAAAAAACTAGATCTCCATTAACTAAAATTTTCCTGGCACTTCCATCAGGTTACTATTTCAATGTTTAACTGGTTGAGTGCTGGAAGCCACTATCATGGCTTTAAAGAAAAGTGAGGGTACCATACTAAAGTCTTAAAATTCTTTTCTCCAGTTTCATATTCTGTCACCTGCTAATACAGTTTTGTTCATTAAAATTTGCTTTATTATAAATTATTGGAGAGTGCCTATATGCACTCTCCAATAATTTATAATAAAGCAAGTTTTAATGAACAAATTCTGTCTTCTAAAAATAATCTAGCGCTCAACCAGTTAATTCATGTTCAGTGCATGTAGCTATTATCCAACCCTTCTTCATAAACCATACCTTCTCTTTCAGAGCAACATAGTTAAACATTTTCCGAAAGCTCTGAATAGCACATATAATATTCAAACTAAAACAACCTTGTATTTTACCTTTATGTTAGAAAATTGTTGCCTCAAGTGCAAGGAAACACATGTTATATTCACTTGTTCTCCTTAAATCCTACATGCATTCGAGCAGTACTAGTAGTTCAAATCCCCATCAATTAAATTTTAATTAGTTATAATACCGGGGGGGGGGGGGGGGGACCAAAAATTTGCAAGACGTGACGTGGGGGGTGGGTGGGTCTCTTGAGTGCGCCAAAAATGTGCATTTCCAACTTGGGCAATTTTTTTTATTTTTTTAAAAATATATCAATATATCGGCTAATATATACCATCATTTGTGTTTCAAACCTTAAAGATGATGTTGTACATCACACGCTTAACATAAATACAACATCAGGAGGCTTTATATGTGAGAATATTGGGCTTAATCTGGGAAAATGTTACACGTTAGTAGGGGGTGGGTGTCTTGTTCGAAATGTAGAAAATGTGCAGACAATATTTTGGGAAAATTCTCTCTGATGAACTAAATCCAACCCAAGTTATTTATTTACTAATAGAATTTGTATGGACAGAAGAGGAATGTAGCAAACACGTGAGAATACTGACAGAACAGTTCAAATGAAAATTTGTTCCCGTATATGTACACCTGCTCTGGCCAAGCCTGATTATGAACAGCTTGTCATTTGTAGATTGGGGCCCACAGCAGCCCACAGAGGTTTAAATTGGTGTTACCAGTTTAAGAACATTATGAAACCCCCCTAAAGACAGCTGTGCCTTCTAAGTTTATAAGTTTATTTTGGATCTTAATGGGAGAATGGGGGTGGGTGTCTGAGAACGGTAGTAGAAAATTTGCACGTAGGGGTGGGTGTGTGTAAAAAGGAGCTGAATAAAAAATAGGACGTCACGTCTTGCAAATTTTTAGTGCCCCCCCCCCCCCCCGATAATACCAACATAATATGTTAAAATCGTACATGTCAAGTCATGAAGATCCTTTAATATAAGAATGGAGCCATTGAAATTACAAAAAAAAATTTGCTATATTAGAACATTGCTGTTAAGATCTATATGCCACAACATCACCCAGGTATTTTTATGAAATGGATGAAAAACAAAATTATTTATTATTTATAAGGGTTTAACAACATTTTCAACAGCCGGGGTCATTTTGTGCCGGTGAAAGTTTTACAGGGGATGAATCTGTAGCGCCTTGAGAGAACCACCGACAATGATGAACAACTGTCACCTCTCCAAATTTCTAACTCAACACATGCAGGAGTCTGCATGAGCAGGGTTAGTTTGATTGAAGACATGTGCACCATCGGCGTGCAGTATGTCTCTGTACATAGCGTCACCGTGCCCCCAATTTGGCAGATGGGGTAAAGTGCCTCCATCTGCTCACTTGGGGGTAATGATGGCACCGTGTCTAAGCACAAAATGATACATAAACAAAGTTTCACAGGAAAAAAGTATCCCATAACATCAATGACGACCTTTCGTCGTCTGAGAGCTAGAATTTTCTATGTCCCCTATGGGACTATATATTATCTCCCATGTGGGACTATATATTATCTCCCCTATGGGACTATATATTATCTCCCCTATGGGACTATATATTATCTCCCCTATGGGGCTATATATTATCTCCCCTATGGGACTATGTATTATCTCCCCTATGGGACTATATATTATCTCCCCTATGGGACATAGAACATTCTAGCGCTCAGGCGACGCTTTAACATGAAGCCCCAAAGAGTTCACGAAATATTGATGTTTGAGATTAACCGTATCACCAGATATGAAATAAAAAGACTATGGATGTTACAAATACATTGTATTGTGAAAAAAGGGTTTTTCGTAGAATATATTATGGCATAAAAAATCCTTGTTTTGCAAACACCATTCACACTTTTATTTATTATTTTAGTTAGCCTCGGTTCACCCATTCAAATGTGGAAAGATCACCACTGAGTTTAAGAGGTTTATGGTCAATTGAATACACTTTCTTCTTTTTATTTGTTTGCACTTTTGAACCACAACCTTGGTTGATTTTCATGAAACACCTTTGAATGAAGTCAAGTGTTGTAGAAGATGAAGCAGGATATTCCAAATTGAAGACATACAATGTTGCAAATAGTATAGGTATTCCTTCCAAGAAAGTATTCACTTTTACAATGGGTTTGCAGTCTACCAAAACCACAAAGTTTTTTGAAAGAAATACTGATTCTCCAAACGAAAGCAGATATGGTACATTACGAAGATCTGATTGGCTACCCAATTTATCCTTTACTGAATGCAACAAAGCAGTTGAGTCATCCTTGAAGTATTTCATTAGAAGCACAATTATGCATGGAAGCAGAGGACCACATGACTCAGTGGTTTCCATTGCCATTTTAGAAGTCTCAAGAATGTTTTTAACCCTTTACCCAACGCAGACAATATCAAAATTTATTATTTTAAATATCATTTTTTTCAAATTTTTCAAAAAAAATTCAACAAAACCATATCATGTGACCCCTCGTTGGAACGAACGAGCTCGACGAAATCGTTCCACCGAGGGGTCACAAGGTATGGTTTTGTTAAAAATTTTTGAAAAATCATATTTTTTCAACTGCTGAATTTGCATATTACGCGGGTGGATACGGCCGATTCGTTGGGTAAAGGGTTAATTTCTATGTCTTTGGTACTGATTACATCCTGAAATAAATTGATTACACTTGAATTTAACAGTTGTATGTTCCGCGGGTTGGCGGTGAAGGGTGAATCTTTAATTATTTGACTCTGCATGATAGCGCACTGTGTACGTTTTTAACCCCGTCTTAACAGTCCTAAAAGTGCAAATACAGTCGAAATAAGCACATGGAAATTTCACACCAGGGATGTGTTTCTGAATGTTAAAATGGTATAATATTATGTGCAGAAAGATTTGGATATCTGGTAACACAAACAACACGTAAACATTTTTCTTTGAATCCTGGCCTTTCAGATGATCAGGTTGAAGTATTTTCGCAAATTATATCAGAAACTTATCCCATAATTATTTATCAAAATACGTCTGTGACGAAATGCCAATTCTGAACCCACCGAAGACGAGCGTCGTACGGTAACGTGAACAATGGCGTCTCCAACAAAACAAATCACGCGGTTTATCATGACGCAATATTTTAGCGTTTAATTGACACGTAAAACACCCCCACAGTTTAGGGAGCAGTAGATACAGTACGCGTTTGTTGCGTTTCAAATGCACTTAACCAACTTGCTGGGACTGTATTAGCTTTAAATGCCATGGAAGAATTTAGCTTTTATTTTTACGGCAAATCATCAGATTGTCGTCTTATACTTCTTTACATGTGTTGTAGCTGATTTGTAATAAAAATCTGGAATCACACCTGTTTCAAACAGGTAACTATATATATACAGTAATTAATATTGTCAAGGCCATGCGCTACGTCACAACACAGTAGAGGATGGTAATTGTTGTTAGTATTGTTGCTTTTAATGCTGCTGCTGCTGCGTGCTGCTTTCCGCTGCTGTATGAAGCTCCCCCTTATGGTAGCGTAAACATAAAACGTGGGTGAAATTATATAATTGTGTTTAAGATAAAACCTCATTGTATAAAACGTTCCAAAAATATAGAATCAGACGAAAAACTAAGTGACTAATTTGGAAATGAAGGGTTTCAACTATTGTTAAATTACAACATCTAAACTGAGTACATATCATATTGAAAAGCCTTTGAAGGATCACCCAATCGCTCGTATATAGCTACGGGGAATAACTTTACAGTCACGGAAAATGTCCTATAAATATCAAGTGGACGCTGGTTGATGTTGTAATTTCAGTTAAATTTTTCCGACGAGAGAAGTAACGACATCCGCTCGGAGAAGCCTGCTTCGAACGGCAAACTCCTATACACACGGCCTCATACCGTGCATAAAAACCGGCCACGGTTGTTAAATAAATGACCCTATACCGTTAAAAAAGATAACAGTAGAATACTGGATGTAGACAACAGTCGGCTGTTAAATGAGCGGTATGATACCTGGAAATAATATAACGGTAAAATACCGCCCGGAAACAACGGTATAGGGCAGTTTATATAACATTTATTTTTACAGTGTTGGTTCCGTTTTCGTGTGACGCACTTCGTGCCGTTTTGCCAGTTTGGTGCCGTTTTCGCCAGCCACATTTCGTGCAGGTTTCGTCAGTTGGTGCCAGTTTTCGCCAAAATCTGTCACACAAACACTGTCATACATGTGGGTCTGATTGTAGCACCCGATTAAGGCTGTTGATAGTGTTGTGGGCCAGGCATGACAAATCGTCGCCTGAGTGCTAGAATGTCCTATGTCCCCTATGGGATATAGGACATTCTAGCACTCAGGCGACGAAATATGGAATACTTCTACGGCACGTGTTAATTAAATAGTTTGCCTCACAATTACAATGCATGTATATTTTATTTTTTGACAAATTAACGAATTTTTAACAAGTTTTGAGTTTTATTTTTAGCCATAATCACGACTACTGATATTCCAATTTCGTCAATTCACGCCTTCTTCAAAGGTAAGCTGTGAATATTCAAAACTCACGTGTTCTCAAATGGACCGTCCAAGTTCATTGTAGTAAAATGGACGCTTTTCCGAAAATACACACAAATGCCCACAGAGAATTAAAAAATACATCCATATAACTCTCGAGTAAGCTACAATCACAAAACCTTAAGGACGGCAAAGTGAAATATATTTCAAGTAATCGGGATCTGAAAACTAAACGATAGTTTCTTTATTTTGTTTTATCCGTGCGTTTGATTACACGTGGGGGATTCGGAACAGACAGTTCGTCACCTCAGCACTAGAATGTCCTATGTCCCATAGGTGACAAAGGACATTCTTGCACTCAGGCGACGAGTTGGTGAAGCAGTACTGTGGTGTGTGGGGGTAATGCATGGTTGTTTAGTGCAGGTTTCTAGATTCGTGCTATACTTCTACCATTAATTTGTAGATAAAATTACTCCAATTGGATACTTATCAGTTGTGCAACAATTCAATCCGAAGCACGGTATAATCCGGTATCACAACACCAAAAAAAGATAATCACTTACCTCAGAGAGTTGGAAATGTTCCTTAAATAATTTTAGATTTTCTTACTGTAATCGCCATAACAATCGATTAACAGATAATGTTCGGAATTTAAGATTATGACTTTCCCTTCTTCCACAGAATGTTTATCATGTCTTGAAATGCTGTCCAATAACTGGGTAACCAGAAAATAATAATGAACACTTCTTTCTGGAAATCACGCATAGAATAACAATTATTGTGTTTTCTTTACACGCCGATTGTTCAATCACTCTCTTCTTCGTGGTTCTCGTAAGTCTGTTTTATATTCGCTGTCTTATCAATGATTGCTCTCCGAGATAAAAAGATTTTGCTTTTACAATGCCTAATTCAAGTTTCGGTCGACATAATTTTATCTAATCAAAAAAATTGTTTAAGCCTAATTCGCTTGACGCCATTCTAGAATGGGTTTGTTGATAATTTAACCCATTTTTTAGTATAATTCGTATGACTCCACTCTGATTATAGTTTGCTGATATTTAACCCATTTTTAAGTATAATTCATTCGCGGTCATTGTAGAATGGGTTTGTTGATAATTTAACCCAGTTTTAGTATAATTCACTCGACTCTATCCTGGAATGGGTTTGTTAACAATTTAACCCATCTTTAGTATAATTCACCTGACAACACTCTAGTTATAGTTTGTTGAAAATTTAACCGATTTTTTTAGGATAATTCACTTGATTCTACCCTGGAATGGGATTTGTTGGTAATTTAACCCTCTTCTTGTATAATTTACTTGACTCTAACCTGGAATGGGTTTGTTGATAATTTAACCCATTTTAAGGATAAATCACCTGACAACACTCTGGTTACAGTTTGTTGATAATTTGACACATTTTTTTTAATATAATTCACTTGACGCCATTCTAGAATAGGTTTGTTGGGTTTGTTGATAATTTAACCCATTTTTAGTATCATTCACTTGACTCTATCCTGGAATGCGTTTGTTGATAATTTAACCCTCTTTTTGTATAATTCACTTGACGCCATCCTAGAATCGGTTTGTTGGGTTTGTTGATAATTTAAGCCATTTTATTATAATTCACTTGATGCAATTCTAGAATGGGTTTGTTGATAATTTTACCCATTTTAAGTATAATTCACCTGACTACACTCTGGCTATAGTTTGTTGATAATTTAACCCATTTTTCAGTAATTCACTTGTTTCCATTCTGGAAATGGTTTGTTCATAATTTAACACATTTTTAGTATAATTTACTTGACTCTATCCTGGAGTGGGTTTGTTGGTAATTTAACCCATTTTTCAGTATAATTTACTTGATTCCATTCTGGAAATGGTTTGTTCATAAGTTAACACTTTTTTAGTACATTTTACTCGACCCTATCCTGGAATGGGTTTGTTGATAAATTAACCCAATTTTTAATATAATTTACTTGATGCCATGATAGAATGGGTTTGTTGGGTTTGTTTTCTAATTTAACGCATTTTAGCATAATTCACTTGACCCCATCCTGGAATGGATTTGTGGATAATTAAACCCGTCTTAGTGTAATTCGCCTGACCACACTCTGGCCATAGTTTGTTGATAGTTTAACCCATTTTACAATATAATTCACTTGATTCCATTCTGGAAATGGTTTGTTCATAATTTCACACATTTTTTAGTATAATTCGCTTGACTCTATCCTGGAATGGGTTTGTTGATAATTTAACACATTTTTAGTATAATTCACTTGACTCCATTCTAGAACAGGTTTGTTGATAATTTAACCCATTTGCCGGACTTCAGAAAGATTATAGTTTGTTGATTATTTACCCCATTTTAGTATAATTCACTTGGCGCCATTTTAGAATGGGCTTGTTGGGTTTGTCAATAATTTAACCTCATTTTTAATATAATTCGCCTGACTACACTCTGGTTATAGTTTGTTGAGAATTTAACCGATTTTTAGCACAATTCACTTGACGCCATTCTAGAATGGGTTTGTTGATAATTTAATCCATGTTTTTGTATAATTCACTTGGCGCCATTCTGGAATGGGTTTGCATTGTTGATTATTTAACGCACTTTTCGTATAATTTACCTGTCTACACTCTGGTTGCAGTTTGTTGATAAATTAACCCCTTTTAGTATAATTCGCGTGATTAATTTGGTCATAGTTTGTTGATAATTTAACCCATTTTTCAGTATAATCCACTTGATTCCATTCTGGAAATGGTTTGTTCATAATTTAACACATTTTTTTAGAATAATTTACTTGACTCCATACTGGAATGAGTTTGTTGATAATTTAACCCAATTTTCAGTATAATTTCCTTGATGCCGTGATAGAATGGATTCGTTGGGTTCGTTTTCTAATTTAACGCATTTTAGTATAATTCTATTGAAGCCATTCTAGAATGGGTCTGTTGATAATTTAACCCATTTTTAGTATAATTCGCCTCACTACACTCTGATTATAGTTTGTTGATAATTTAACCCATGTTTGTATAATTCAGATGACGCCATTCTAGAAAGGGTTTGATGGGTTTGTTTTCTAATTTAACCAATTTTAGTATAATTCACTTGACCTCATCCTGGAATGGGTTTTGGTAATAATTTAATCCGTTTTTAGTATAAATCGCTTTACTCTATCCTGGAATGGGTTTGCTGATAATTTAACCCATTTTTAGTATAACTGACTGGACCCCATTCTAGAATTGGGTTGTTGTGTTTGTTGATAATTTAACCTATTTTTAAGTGTAGATCGCTTGACTCCATCCTGGGATGGAATTGTTGATAATTTAACCCTTTTTTAGTATAAATGACCTGACTATACACTGGTCAAAGTTTGTTGAGAATTTATCCACTTTTTGTATAATTCACTTGACGTCATTCTGCCAATTGGTTTCTTGGATTTGTTGATGATCTATCCCATTTATAGTGTAATTCGCCTGACTACACTCTGGTTATAGTTTGCCTATAATTTAACCCATTTTTAATATAATTCACTAGACTCCATCCTGGAATGGATTTGTTGATAATTTAACCCATTTTGAAGCCATTCTAGAATGCGTTTTAACCCATTTTGGGTGGTATATTTTTAGTACTATTCGCCGGACAACACTCTGGTTATATATTGTTGAAAATTTAACCCAGTTTTTAGTATAATTCACTTGACTCTATCCTGGAATGGGTTTGCTGATAATTGAACGCATTTTTGGTGTAATTCGCTTGACTCTATCCTGGAAAGGGTTTGTTGATAATTAAACCCATTTTTAGTATAATTAGCCTGACTACACTCTGGTTATAGTTTGTTGATAATTTAAGCCATGTTTTAGTATAATTCACTTGACGCCATCCTGGAATGGGTTTGTTGATAATCAAACCCAATTTTTAGTGTAATTAACTTCACGCCATGTTAGAAGGGGTTTGTTGGGTTTGTTTTCTAATTTAACCCTTTTTGGCATAATTCACTTGACCCCATCCTGGAATGAGTTTGTTGATGATATAACCCGTTTTTATTATAATTTACTTGACTCTATCCTGGAATGGGTTTGTTGATGATATAACCCGTTTTTATTATAATTTACTTGACTCTATCCTGGAATGGGTTTGTTGATGATATAACCCGTTTTTATTATAATTTACTTGACTCTATCCTGGAATGGGTTTGTTGATGATATAACCCGTTTTTATTATAAGTTACTTGACTCTATCCTGGAATGGGTTTGTTGATGATATAACCCGTTTTTATTATAATTTACTTGACTCGATCTTGGAATGGGTTTGTTGATGATATAACCCGTTTTTATTATAATTTACTTGACCCCATCCTGGAATGAGTTTGTTGATGATATAACCCGTTTTTATTATAATTTACTTGACTCTATCCTGGAATGGGTTTGTTGATGATATAACCCGTTTTTATTATAATTTACTTGACTCTATCCTGGAATGAGTTTGTTGATGATATAACCCGTTTTTATTATAATTCACTTGACGCCATCCTGGAATGGGTTTGTTGATGATATAACCCGTTTTTATTATAATTTACTTGACTCTATACTGGAATGAGTTTGTTGATGATATAACCCGTTTTTATTATAATTTACTTGACCCCATCCTGGAATGGGTTTGTTGATGATATAACCCGTTTTTATTATAATTTACTTGACTCTATCCTGGAATGGGTTTGTTGATGAAATAACCCGTTTTTATTATAATTTACCTGACTCTATCCTGGAATGGGTTTGTTGATGATATAACTCGTTTTTATTATAATTTACTTGCCTCTATCCTGGAATGGGTTTCTTGATGATATAACCCGATTTTATTATAATTTACTTGACTCTATCCTGGAATGGGTTTGTTGATGATATAACCCGTTTTTATTATAATTTACTTGACTCTATCCTGGAATGGGTTTGTTGATGATATAACCCGTTTTTATTATAATTTACTTGACTCTATCCTGGAATGGGTTTGTTGATGATATAACCCGCTTTTATTATAATTTACTTGACCCCATCCTGGAATGAGTTTGTTGATGATATAACCCGTTTTTATTATAATTTACTTGACTCTGTCCTGGAATGGGTTTGTTGATGATATAACCCGTTTTTATTATAATTTACTTGACTCTATCCTGGAATGAGTTTGTTGATGATATAACCCGTTTTTATTATAATTTACCTGACTCTATCCTGGAATGGGTTTGTTGATGATATAACCCGTTTTTATTATAAGTTACTTGACTCTATCCTGGAATGGGTTTGTTGATGATATAACCCGTTTTTATTATAATTTACTTGACTCTATCCTGGAATGGGTTTGTTGATGATATAACCCGTTTTTATTATAATTTACCTGACTCTATCCTGGAATGAGTTTGTTGATGATATAACCCGTTTTTAATATAATTCACATGACGCCATCCTGGAATGGGTTTGTTGATGATATAACCCGTTTTTATTATAAGTTACTTGACTCTATCCTGGAATGGGTTTGTTGATGATATAACCCGTTTTTATTATAATTTACTTGACTCTATCCTGGAATGAGTTTGTTGATGATATAACCCGTTTTTATTATAATTTACCTGACTCTATCCTGGAATGGGTTTGTTGATGATATAACCCGTTTTTATTATAAGTTACTTGACTCTATCCTGGAATGGGTTTGTTGATGATATAACCCGTTTTTATTATAATTTACTTGACTCTATCCTGGAATGGGTTTATTGATGATATAACCCGTTTTTATTATAATTCACTTGACCCCATCCTGGAATGAGTTTGTTGATGATATAACCCGTTTTTATTATAATTCACATGACGCCATCCTGGAATGAGTTTGTTGATGATATAACCCGTTTTTATTATAATTTACTTGCCTCTATCCTGGAATGAGTTTGTTGATGATATAACCCGTTTTTATTATAATTTACTTGACTCCATCCTGGAATGAGTTTGTTGATGACACAACCCGTTTTTATTAAAATTTACTTGACTCTATCCTGGAATGGGTTTGTTGATGATATAACCCGTTTTTATTATAATTTACCTGACTCTATCCTGGAATGGGTTTGTTGATGATATAACCCGTTTTTATTATAAGTTACTTGACTCTATCCTGGAATGGGTTTGTTGATGATATAACCCGTTTTTATAATAATTTACTTGACTCTATCCTGGAATGGGTTTGTTGATGATATAACCCGTTTTTATTATAATTTACCTGACTCTATCCTGGAATGGGTTTGTTGATAATTTAATCCCATTTTATTATAATTCACCTGACTCTATCCTGGAATGGGTTTGTTGATAATTTAACCCCATTTTATTATAATTCACCTGACTCTATCCTGGAATGGGTTTGTTGATAATTTAATCCCATTTTATTATAATTCACCGGACTCTATCCTGGAATGGGTTTGTTGATAATTTAACCCCATTTTATTATAATTCACCTGACTCTATTCTGGAATGGGTTTGTTGATAATTTAACCCCATTTTATTATAATTCACCTGACTCTATCCTGGAATGGGTTTGTTGATAATTTAACCCCTTTTTATTATAATTCACCTGACTCTATCCTGGAATGGGTTTGTTGATAATTTAATCCCATTTTATTATAATTCACCTGACTCTATCCTGGAATGGGTTTGTTGATAATTTAATCCCATTTTATTATTATTCACCTGACTCTATCCTGGAATGGGTTTGTTGATAATTTAATCCCATTTTATTATAATTCACCTGACTCTATCCTGGAATGGGTTTGTTGATAATTTAACCCCATTTTATTATAATTCACCTGACTCTATCCTGGAATGGGTTTGTTGATAATTTAACCCCATTTTATTATAATTCACCTGACTCTATCCTGGAATGGGTTTGTTGATAATTTAACCCCATTTTATTATAATTCACCTGACTCTATCCTGGAATGGGTTTGTTGATAATATAACCCCCTTTTATTATAATTCACCGGACACTATCCTGGAATGGGTTTGTTGATAATTTAACCCCATTTTATTATAATTCACCTGACTCTATCCTGCAATGGGTTTGTTGATAATTTAACCCCATTTTATTATAATTCACCTGACCCTATTCTGGAATGGGTTTGTTGATAATTTAACCCCATTTTATTATAATTCACCTGACTCTATCCTGGAATGGGTTTGTTGATAATTTAACCCCATTTTAGTATAATTCACCTGACTCTATCCTGGAATGGGTTTGTTGATAATTTAACCCCATTTTATTATAATTCACCTGACTCTATCCTGGAATGGGTTTGTTGATAATTTAACCCCATTTTATTATAATTCACCTGACTCTATCCTGGAATGGGTTTGTTGATAATTTAACCCCATTTTATTATAATTCACCTGACTCTATCCTGGAATGGGTTTGTTGATAATTTAACCCCATTTTATTATAATTCACCTGACTCTATCCTGGAATGGGTTTGTTGATAATTTGACCCCATTTTATTATAATTCACCTGACTCTATCCCGGAATGGGTTTGTTGATAATTTAACCCCATTTTATTATAATTCACCTGACTCTATCCTGGAATGGGTTTGTTGATAATTTAACCCAATTTTATTATAATTCACCTGACTCTATCCTGGAATGGGTTTGTTGATAATTTATCCCCATTTTATTATAATTCACCTGTCTCTATCCTGGAATGGGTTTGGTGATAATTTAAGCCCATTTTATTATAATTCACCTGACTCTATCCTGGAATGGGTTTGTTGATAATTTAAGCCCATTTTATTATAATTCACCTGACTCTATCCTGGAATGGGTTTGTTGATAATTTAAGCCCATTTTATTATAATTCACCTGACTCTATCCTGGAATGGGTTTGTTGATAATTTAACCCCATTTTATTATAATTTACCTGACTCTATCCTGGAATGGGTTTGTTGATAATTTAACCCCATTTTATTATAATTCACCTGACTCTATCCTGGAATGGGTTTGTTGATAATTTAACCCCATTTTATTATAATTCACCTGACTCTATCCTGGAATGGGTTTGTTGATAATTTAACCCCATTTTATTATAATTCACCTGACTCTATCCTGGAATGGGTTTGTTGATAATTTAACCCCTTTTTATTATACTTCACCTGACTCTATCCTGGAATGGGTTTGTTGATAATTTAATCCCATTTTATTATAATTCACCTGACTCTATCCTGGAATGGGTTTGTTGATAATTTAACCCCATTTTATTATAATTCACCAGACTCTATCATGGAATGGGTTTGTTGATAATTTAACCCCATTTTATTATAATTCACCTGACTCTATCCTGGAATGGGTTTGTTGATAATTTAACCCCTTTTTATTATAATTCACCTGACTCTATCCTGGAATGGGTTTGTTGATAATTTAACCCCATTTTATTATAATTCACCTGACTCTATCCTGGAATGGGTTTGTTGATAATTTAACCCCATTTTATTATAATTCACCTGACTCTATCCTGGAATGGGTTTGTTGATAATTTAACCCCATTTTATTATAATTCACCTGACTCTATCCTGGAATGGGTTTGTTGATAATTTGACCCCATTTTATTATAATTCACCTGACTCTATCCCGGAATGGGTTTGTTGATAATTTAACCCCATTTTATTATAATTCACCTGACTCTATCCTGGAATGGGTTTGTTGATAATTTAACCCCATTTTATTATAATTCACCTGACTCTATCCTGGAATGGGTTTGTTGATAATTTAACCCCATTTTATTATAATTCACCTGACTCTATCCTGGAATGGGTTTGTTGATAATTTGACCCCATTTTATTATAATTCACCTGACTCTATCCCGGAATGGGTTTGTTGATAATTTAACCCCATTTTATTATAATTCACCTGACTCTATCCTGGAATGGGTTTGTTGATAATTTAACCCAATTTTATTATAATTCACCTGACTCTATCCTGGAATGGGTTTGTTGATAACTTATCCCCATTTTATTATAATTCACCTGTCTCTACCCTGGAATGGGTTTGTTGATAATTTAAGCCCATTTTATTATAATTCACCTGACTCTATCCTGGAATGGGTTTGTTGATAATTTAAGCCCATTTTATTATAATTCACCTGACTCTATCCTGGAATGGGTTTGTTGATAATTTAAGCCCATTTTATTATAATTCACCTGACTCTATCCTGGAATGGGTTTGTTGATAATTTAACCCCATTTTATTATAATTTACCTGACTCTATCCTGGAATGGGTTTGTTGATAATTTAACCCCATTTTATTATAATTCACCTGACTCTATCCTGGAATGGGTTTGTTGATAATTTAACCCCATTTTATTATAATTCACCTGACTCTATCCTGGAATGGGTTTGTTGATAATTTAACCCCATTTTATTATAATTCACCTGACTCTATCCTGGAATGGGTTTGTTGATAATTTAACCCCTTTTTATTATAATTCACCTGACTCTATCCTGGAATGGGTTTGTTGATAATTTAATCCCATTTTATTATAATTCACCTGACTCTATCCTGGAATGGGTTTGTTGATAATTTAACCCCATTTTATTATAATTCACCAGACTCTATCATGGAATGGGTTTGTTGATAATTTAACCCCATTTTATTATAATTCACCTGACTCTATCCTGGAATGGGTTTGTTAATAATTTAACCCCTTTTTATTATAATTCACCTGACTCTATCCTGGAATGGGTTTGTTGATAATTTAACCCCATTTTATTATAATTCACCTGACTCTATCCTGGAATGGGTTTGTTGATAATTTAACCCCATTTTATTATAATTCACCGGACACTATCCTGGAATGGGTTTGTTGATAATTTAACCCCTTTTTATTATAATTCACCTGACTCTATCCTGGAATGGGTTTGTTGATAATTTAACCCCATTTTATTATAATTCACTTGACGCCATCCTGGAATGGGTTTGTTGATGATATAACCCGTTTTTATTATAATTTACTTGACTCTATACTGGAATGAGTTTGTTGATGATATAACCCGTTTTTATTATAATTTACTTGACCCCATCCTGGAATGGGTTTGTTGATGATATAACCCGTTTTTATTATAATTTACTTGACTCTATCCTGGAATGGGTTTGTTGATGATATAACCCGTTTTTATTATAATTTACCTGACTCTATCCTGGAATGGGTTTGTTGATGATATAACCCGTTTTTATTATAATTTACTTGCCTCTATCCTGGAATGGGTTTCTTGATGATATAACCCGATTTTATTATAATTTACTTGACTCTATCCTGGAATGGGTTTGTTGATGATATAACCCGTTTTTATTATAATTTACTTGACTCTATCCTGGAATGGGTTTGTTGATGATATAACCCGTTTTTATTATAATTTACTTGACTCTATCCTGGAATGGGTTTGTTGATGATATAACCCGCTTTTATTATAATTTACTTGACCCCATCCTGGAATGAGTTTGTTGATGATATAACCCGTTTTTATTATAATTTACTTGACTCTGTCCTGGAATGGGTTTGTTGATGATATAACCCGTTTTTATTATAATTTACTTGACTCTATCCTGGAATGAGTTTGTTGATGATATAACCCGTTTTTATTATAATTTACCTGACTCTATCCTGGAATGGGTTTGTTGATGATATAACCCGTTTTTATTATAAGTTACTTGACTCTATCCTGGAATGGGTTTGTTGATGATATAACCCGTTTTTATTATAATTTACTTGACTCTATCCTGGAATGGGTTTGTTGATGATATTACCCGTTTTTATTATAATTTACCTGACTCTATCCTGGAATGAGTTTGTTGATGATATAACCCGTTTTTATTATAATTCACATGACGCCATCCTGGAATGGGTTTGTTGATGATATAACCCGTTTTTATTATAATTTACTTGACTCTATCCTGGAATGAGTTTGTTGATGATATAACCCGTTTTTATTATAATTCACATGACGCCATCCTGGAATGGGTTTGTTGATGATATAACCCGTTTTTATTATAATTTACTTGCCTCTATCCTGGAATGAGTTTGTTGATGATATAACCCGTTTTTATTATAATTTACTTGACTCCATCCTGGAATGAGTTTGTTGATGACACAACCCGTTTTTATTAAAATTTACTTGACTCTATCCTGGAATGAGTTTGTTGATGATATAACCCGTTTTTATTATAATTTACCTGACTCTATCCTGGAATGGGTTGTTGATGATATAACCCGTTTTTATTATAAGTTACTTGACTCTATCCTGGAATGGGTTTGTTGATGATATAACCCGTTTTTATTATAAGTTACTTGACTCTATCCTGGAATGGGTTTGTTGATGATATAACCCGTTTTTATTATAATTTACTTGACTCTATCCTGGAATGAGTTTGTTGATGATATAACCCGTTTTTATTATAATTCACATGACGCCATCCTGGAATGGGTTTGTTGATGATATAACCCGTTTTTATTATAATTTACTTGCCTCTATCCTGGAATGAGTTTGTTGATGATATAACCCGTTTTTATTATAATTTACTTGACTCCATCCTGGAATGAGTTTGTTGATGACACAACCCGTTTTTATTAAAATTTACTAGACTCTATCCTGGAATGGGTTTGTTGATGATATAACCCGTTTTTATTATAATTTACCTGACTCTATCCTGGAATGGGTTTGTTGATGATATAACCCGTTTTTATTATAAGTTACTTGACTCTATCCTGGAATGGGTTTGTTGATGATATAACCCATTTTTATTATAATTTACTTGACTCTATCCTGGAATGGGTTTGTTGATGATATAACCCGTTTTTATTATAATTTACCTGACTCTATCCTGGAATGGGTTTGTTGATAATTTAATCCCATTTTATTATAATTCACCTGACTCTATCCTGGAATGGGTTTGTTGATAATTTAACCCCATTTTATTTATAATTCACACCTGCATCTATCCTGGAATGGGTTTGTTGATAATTTAATCCCAATTTATTTTAATTCACCGGACTCTATCCTGGAATGGGTTTGTTGATCAATTAACCCCATTTTATATAATTCACCTGACTCTATCCTGGAATGGGTTTGTTGATAATTTAACCACATTTTATTATAATTCACCTGACTCTATCCTGGAATGGGTTTGTTGATAATTTAACCCCATTTTATTATAATTTACCTGACTCTATCCTGGAATGGGTTTGTTGATAATTTAACCCCATTTTATTATAATTCACCTGACTCTATTCTGGAATGGGTTTGTGGATAATTTAACCCCATTTTATTATAATTCACCTGACTCTATCCTGGAATGGGTTTGTTGATAATTTAACCCCTTTTTATTATAATTCACCTGACTCTATCCTGGAATGGGTTTGTTGAATAATTTAATCCCATTTTATTATAATTCACCTGACTCTATCCTGGAATGGGTTTGTTGATAATTTAATCCCATTTTATTATTATTCACCTACTCTATCCTGGAATGGGTTTGTTGATAATTTAATCCCATTTTATTATAATTCACCTGACTCTATCCTGGAATGGGTTTGTTGATAATTTAACCCCATTTTATTATAATTCACCTGACTCTATCCTGGAATGGGTTTGTTGATAATTTAACCCCATTTTATTATAATTCACCTGACTCTATCCTGGAATGGGTTTGTTGATAATTTAACCCCATTTTATTATAATTCACCTGACTCTATCCTGGAATGGGTTCGTTGATAATTTAATCCATTTTATTATAATTCACCTGACTCTATCTGGAATGGGTTTGTTGATAATTTAACCCCATTTTATTATAATTCACCTGACTCTATCCAGGAAGGGGTTTGTTGATAATTTAACCCAATTTTATTATAATTCACCTGACTCTATCCTGGAATGGGTTTGTTGATAATTTAAACCCCATTTTATTATAATTCACCTGACTCTATCCTGGAAAGGGTTTGTTGATAATTTAACCCCATTTTATTATAATTCACCTGACTCTATCCTGGAATGGGTTTGTTGATAATTTAACCCCATTTTATTATAATTCACCTGACTCTATCCTGGAATGGGTTTGTTGATAATTTAACCCCATTTTATTATAATTCACCTGACTCTACCTGGAATGGGTTTGTTGATAATTTAACCCCTTTTTATTATAATTCACCAGACTCTATCCTGGAATGGGTTTGTTGATAATTTAACCCCATTTTATTATAATTCACCTGACTCTATCCTGGAATGGGTTTGTTGATAATTTAACCCCATTTTATTATAATTCACCTGACTCTATCCTGGAATGGGTTTGTTGATAATTTAAACCCCATTTTATTATAATTCACCTGACTCTATCCTGGAATGGGTTTGTGATAATTTAACCCCTTTTTATTATAATTCACCGGACACTATCCTGGAATGGGTTTGTTGATAATTTAACCCCATTTTATTATAATTCACCAGACTCTATCCTGCAATGGTTTGTTGATAATTTAACCCCATTTTATTATAATTCACCTGACCATATTCTGGAATGGGTTTGTTGATAATTTAACCCCATTTATTATAATTCACCTGACGCTATCCTGGAATGGGTTTGTTGATATTTAATCCCATTTTATTATGATTCACCTGACTCTATCTGGAATGGGTTTGTTGTAATTTAAACCCCCATTTTATTATAATTCACCTGACTCTATCCTGGAATGGGTTTGTTGATAATTTAACCCCATTTTATTATAATTCACCTGACTCTATCCTGGAATGGGTTTGTTGATAATTAACCCCATTTTATTATAATTCACCTGACTCTATCGTGGAATGGGTTTGTTGATAATTTAACCCCATTTTATTATAATTCGCCTGACTCTATCCTGGAATGGTATTTGATAATTTAACCCCATTTAATTATAATTCACCTGGCTCTATCCTGGAATGGGTTTGTTGATAATTTAACCCCCATTTTATTATAATTCACCTGACTCTATCCTGGAATGGGTTTGTTGATAATTTAAACCCATTTTATTATAATTCACCTGATCTATCCTGGAATGGGTTTGTTGATAATTTAACCCCATTTTATTATAATTTCACCTGACTCTATCCTGGAATGGGTTTGTCTGATAATTTCACCCCATTTATTATAATTCACCTGACTCTATCCTGGAATGTGTTAGTTGATAATTTAACCCATTTCATTATAATTCACCTGACTCTATCCTGGAATAGGTTTGTTGATAATTTAACCCATTTTATTATAATTCACCTGACTCTATCCTGGAATGGGTTTGTTGGATAATTTAACCCCATTTTTATTATAATTTACCTGACTCTATCCTGGAATGGGTTTGTTGATAATTTAACCCCATTTTATTATAATTCACCTGACTCTATCCTGAATGGGTTTGTTTGATAATTTATCCCCATTTATAAAAATTCACCTGACTCTATCCTGGAATGGGTTTGTTGATAATTTAACCCCATTTTATTATAATTCACCTGACTCTATCCTGGAATGGGTTTGTTGATAAGTTAAACCTCTTTTATTATAATTCACCTGTCTCTATCCTGGAATGGGTTTTCATAATTTAACCCCATTTTATTATAATTCACCTGACTCTATCCTGGAATGGGTTTGTTGATAATTAACCCCATTTTATTATAATTCACCTGACTCTATCCTGGAATGGGTTTGTTGATAATTTAACCCCATTTTATTATAATTCACCTGACTCTATCCTGGAATGGGTGTGTTGATAATTTAACCCCATTTTATTATATTCACCTGACTCTATCCTGGAATGGGTTTGTTGATAATTTAACCCCATTTTATTATAATTCACCTGACTCTATCCTGGAATGGGTTTGTTGATAATTTAACCCCATTTTAATATAATTCACCTGACTCTATCATGGAATGGGTTTCTTGATAATTTACCCCATTTTATTATAATTCATCTGACTCTATCCTGAATGGGTTTGTTGATAATTTAACCCCATTTTATTATAATTCACCTGACTCTATCCTGGAATGGATTTGTTGATAATTTAACCCCATTTTATTATAATTCACCTGACTCTATCCTGGAATGGGTTTGTTGATAATTGAACCCCTTTTTATTATAATTCACCCTGACTCTATCCTGGAATGGGTTTGTTGATAATTTAACCCCATTTTATTATAATTCACCTGACTCTATCCTGGAATGGGTTTGTTGATAATTTAACCCCATTTTATTATAATTCACCAGACTCTATCATGGAATGGGTTTGTTGATAATTTAACCCCATTTTATTATAATTCACCTGACTCTATCCTGGAATGGGTTTGTTGACAATTTAACCCAATTTTATTATAATTCACCTG
The DNA here is from genome assembly GCA_031216915.1 of Pictodentalium vernedei. NCBI lineage: Eukaryota > Metazoa > Mollusca > Scaphopoda > Dentaliida > Dentaliidae > Pictodentalium > Pictodentalium vernedei. The sequence goes on along the minus strand of CM062288.1, from coordinate 339,624,876 downwards.
ACTCTATCCTGGAATGGGTTTGTTGATAATTTAACCCCATTTTATTATAATTCACCTGACTCTATCCTGGAATGTGTTTGTTGATCATTTATCCCCATTGTTAATTCAACTGACTCTATCCTGGAATGGGTTTGTTGATAATTTAACCCCATTTTATTATAATTCACCTGACTCTATCCTGGAATGGGTTTGTTGATAATTTAACCCCATTTTATTATAATTCACCTGACTCTATCCTGGAATGGGTTTGTTGATAATTTAACCCCTTTTTATTATAATTCACCTGTCTCTATCCTGGAATGGGTTTGTTGATAATTTAACCCCATTTTATTATAATTCACCTGACTCTATCCTGGAATGGGTTTGCTGATAATTTAACCCCATTTTATAATAATTCACCTGACTCTATCCTGGAATGGGTTTGTTGATAATTTAACCCCATTTTATTATAATTTACCTGACTCTATCCTGGAATGGGTTTGTTGATAATTTATCCCCATTTTATTATAATTTACATGACTCTATCCTGGAATGGGTTTGTTGATAATTTAACCCCATTTTATTATAATTCACCTGACTCTATCCTGGAATGGGTTTGTTGATAATTTAACCCCATTTTATTATAATTCACCTGTCTCTATCCTGGAATGGGTTTGTTCATAATTTAACCCCATTTTATTATAATTCACCTGACTCTATCCTGGAATGGGTTTGTTGATAATTTAACCCCATTTTATTATAATTCACCTGACTCTATCCTGGAATGGGTTTGTTGATAATTTAACCCCATTTTATTATAATTCACCTGACTCTATCCTGGAATGGGTTTGTTGATAATTTAACCCCATTTTATTATAATTCACCTGACCCTATCCTGGAATGGGTTTGTTGATAATTTAACCCCATTTTATTATAATTCACCTGACTCTATCCTGGAATGGGTTTGTTGATAATTTAACCCCATTTTATTATAATTCACCTGACTCTATCCTGGAATGGGTTTGTTGATAATTTAACCCCATTTTATTATAATTCACCTGACTCTATCCTGGAATGGGTTTGTTGATAATTTAACCCAATTTTATTATAATTCACCTGACTCTATCCTGGAATGGGTTTGTTGATAATTTAACCCCATTTTATTATAATTCACCTGTCTCTATCCTGGAATGGGTTTGTTGATAATTTAACCCCATTTTATTATAATTCACCTGACTCTATCCTGGAATGGGTTTGTTGATAATTTAACCCCATTTTATTATAATTCACCTGACTCTATCCTGGAATGGGTTTGTTGATAATTTAACCCCATTTTATTATAATTCACCTGACTCTATCCTGGAATGGGTTTGTTGATAATTTAACCCCATTTTATTATAATTCACCTGACTCTATCCTGGAATGGGTTTGTTGATAATTTAACCCCATTTTATTATAATTCACCTGACTCTATCCTGGAATGGGTTTGTTGATAATTTAACCCCATTTTATTATAATTCACCTGACTCTATCCTGGAATGGGTTTGTTGATAATTTAACCCCATTTTATTATAATTCACCTGACTCTATCCTGGAATGGGTTTGTTGATAATTTAACCCCATTTTATTATAATTCACCTGACTCTATCCTGGAATGGGTTTGTTGATAATTTATCCCCATTTTATTATAATTCACCTGACTCTATCCTGGAATGGGTTTGTTGATAATTTAACCCCATTTTAGTATAATTCACCTGACTCTATCCTGGAATGGGTTTGTTGATAATTTAACCCCATTTTATTATAATTCACCTGACTCTATCCTGGAATGGGTTTGTTGATAATTTAACCCCATTTTATTATAATTCACCTGACTCTATCCTGGAATGGGTTTGTTAATAATTTAACCCCATTTTATTATAATTCACCTGACTCTATCCTGGAATGGGTTTGTTGATAATTTAACCCCATTTTATTATAATTCACCTGACTCTATCCCGGAATGGGTTTGTTGATAATTTGACCCCATTTTATTATAATTCACCTGACTCTATCCCGGAATGGGTTTGTTGATAATTTAACCCCATTTTATTATAATTCACCTGACTCTATCCTGGAATGGGTTTGTTGATAATTTAACCCAATTTTATTACAATTCACCTGACTCTATCCTGGAATGGGTTTGTTGATAATTTATCCCCATTTTATTATAATTCACCTGTCTCTATCCTGGAATTGGTTTGTTGATAATTTAAGCCCATTTTATTATAATTCACCTGACTCTATCCTGGAATGGGTTTGTTGATAATTTAAGCCCATTTTATTATAATTCACCTGACTCTATCCTGGAATGGGTTTGTTGATAATTTAACCCCATTTTATTATAATTCACCTGACTCTATCCTGGAATGGGTTTGTTGATAACTTAACCCCATTTTATTATAATTCACCTGACTCTATCCTGGAATGGGTTTGTTGATAATTTAACCCCATTTTATTATAATTCACCTGACTCTATCCTGGAATGGGTTTGTTGATAATTTAACCCCTTTTTATTATAATTCACCTGACTCTATCCTGGAATGGGTTTGTTGGTAATTTAACCCCATTTTATTATAATTCACCTGACTCTATCCTGGAATGGGTTTGTTGATAATTTAACCCCATTTTATTATAATTCACCTGACTCTATCCTGGAATGGGTTTGTTGATAATTTAATCCCATTTTATTATAATTCACCTGACTCTATCCTGGAATGGGTTTGTTGATAATTTAACCCCTTTTATTATAATTCACCTGACTCTATCCTGGAATGGGTTTGTCGATAATTTAACCCCATTTTATTATAATTCACCTGACTCTATCCTGGAATGGGTTTGTTGATAATTTAACCCCTTTTTATTATAATTCATCTGACTCTATCCTGGAATGGGTTTGTTGATAATTTAACCCCATTTTATTATAATTCACCTGACTCTATCCTGGAATGGGTTTGTTGATAATTTAACCCCATTTTATTATAATTCACCTGACTCTATCCTGGAAAGGGTTTGTTGATAATTTAACCCCATTTTATTATAATTCACCTGACTCTATCCTGGAATGGGTTTGTTGATAATTTAACCCCATTTTATTATAATTCACCTGACTCTATCCTGGAATGGGTTTGTTGATAATTTTACCCCATTTTATAATAATTCACCTGACTCTATCCTGGAATGGGTTTGTTGATAATTTAACCCCATTTTATTATAATTCACCTGACTCTATCATGGAATGGGTTTCTTGATAATTTAACCCCTTTTTATTATAATTCACCTGACTCTATCCTGGAATGGGTTTGTTGATAATTTAACCCCATTTTATTATAATTTACCTGACTCTATCCTGGAATGGGTTTGTTGATAATTTAACCCCATTTTATTATATTTCACCTGACTCTATCCTGGAATGGGTTTGTTCATAATTTATCCCCTTTTTATTATAATTCACCTGTCTCTATCCTGGAATGGGTTTGTTGATAATTTTACCCCATTTTATTATAATTCACCTGACTCTATCCAGGAATGGGTTTGTTGATAATTTAACCCCATTTTATTATAATTCACCTGACTCTACCCTGGAATGGGTTTGTTGATGATTTAACCCCATCTTATTATAATTCACCTGACTCTATCCTGGAATGGGTTTGTTGATAATTTAACCCCATTTTATTACAATTCACCTGACTCTATCCTAGAATGGGTTTGTTGATGATATAACCCCATTTTATTATAATTCACCTGACTCTACCCTGGAATGGGTTTGTTGATGATTTAACCCCATCTTATTATAATTCACCTGACTCTCTCCTGGAATGGGTTTGTTGATGATTTAACCCCATTTTATTGTAATTCACCTGACTCTATCCTGGAATGGGTTTGTTGATAATTTAACCCCATTTTATTATAATTCACCTGACTCTATCCTGGAATGGGTTTGTTGATAATTTAACCCCATTTTATTATAATTCACCTGACTCTATCCTGGAATGGGTTTGTTGATAATTTAACCCCATTTTATTATAATTCACCTGACTCTATCCTGGAATGGGTTTGTTGATAATTTAACCCCATTTTATTATAATTCACCTGACTCTATCCTGGAATGGGTTTGTTGATAATTTAACCCCATCTTATTATAATTCACCTGACTCTATCCTGGAATGAGTTTGTTGATGATTTAACCCCATCTTATTATAATTCACCTGACTCTATCCTGGAATGGGTTTGTTGATAATTTAACCCCATTTTATTATAATTCACCTGACTCTATCCTGGAATGGGTTTGTTGATGATATAACCCGTTTTTATTATAATTTACTTGACTCTATCCTGGAATGAGTTTGTTGATGATATAACCCGTTTTTATTATAATTCACTTGACGCCATCCTGGAATGGGTTTGTTGATGATATAACCCGTTTTTAATATAATTTACTTGACTCTATACTGGAATGAGTTTGTTGATGATATAACCCGTTTTTATTATAATTTACTTGACCCCATCCTGGAATGGGTTTGTTGATGATATAACCCGTTTTTATTATAATTTACTTGACTCTATCCTGGAATGGGATTGTTGATGATATAACCCGTTTTTATTATAATTTACCTGACTCTATCCTGGAATGGGTTTGTTGATGATATAACCCGTTTTTATTATAATTTACTTGCCTCTATCCTGGAATGGGTTTCTTGATGATATAACCCGTTTTTATTATAATTTACTTGACTCTATCCTGGAATGGGTTTGTTGATGATATAACCCGTTTTTATTATAATTTACTTGACTCTATCCTGGAATGGGTTTGTTGATGATATAACCCGGTTTTATTATAATTTACTTGACTCTATCCTGGAATGGGTTTGTTGATGATATAACCCGCTTTTATTATAATTTACTTGACCCCATCCTGGGATGAGTTTGTTGATGATATAACCCGTTTTTATTATAATTTACTTGACTCTGTCCTGGAATGGGTTTGTTGATGATATAACCCGTTTTTATTATAATTTACTTGACTCTATCCTGGAATGAGTTTGTTGATGATATAACCCGTTTTTATTATAATTTACCTGACTCTATCCTGGAATGGGTTTGTTGATGATATAACCCGTTTTTATTATAAGTTACTTGACTCTATCCTGGAATGGGTTTGTTGATGATATAACCCGTTTTTATTATAATTTACTTGACTCTATCCTGGAATGGGTTTGTTGATGATATAACCCGTTTTTATTATAATTTACCTGACTCTATCCTGGAATGAGTTTGTTGATGATATAACCCGTTTTTATTATAATTCACATGACGCCATCCTGGAATGGGTTTGTTGATGATATAACCCGTTTTTATTATAAGTTACTTGACTCTTTCCTGGAATGGGTTTGTTGATGATATAACCCGTTTTTATTATAATTTACTTGACTCTATCCTGGAATGAGTTTGTTGATGATATAACCCGTTTTTATTATAATTTACCTGACTCTATCCTGGAATGGGTTTGTTGATGATATAACCCGTTTTTATTATAAGTTACTTGACTCTATCCTGGAATGGGTTTGTTGATGATATAACCCGTTTTTATTATAATTTACTTGACTCTATCCTGGAATGGGTTTGTTGAAGATATAACCCGTTTTTATTATAATTCACTTTTCCCCATCCTGGAATGAGTTTGTTGATGATATAACCCGTTTTTATTATAATTCACATGACGCCATCCTGGAATGGGTTTGTTGATGATATAACCCGTTTTTATTATAATTTACTTGCCTCTATCCTGGAATGAGTTTGTTGATGATATAACCCGTTTTTATTATAATTTACTTGACTCCATCCTGGAATGAGTTTGTTGATGACACAACCCGTTTTTATTAAAATTTACTTGACTCTATCCTGGAATGGGTTTGTTGATGATATAACCCGTTTTTACTATAATTTACCTGACTCTATCCTGGAATGGGTTTGTTGATGATATAACCCGTTTTTATTATAAGTTACCTGACTCTATCCTGGAATGGGTTTGTTGATGATATAACCCGTTTTTATTATAATTTACTTGACTCTATCCTGGAATGGGTTTGTTGATGATATAACCCGTTTTTATTATAATTTACCTGACTCTATCCTGGAATGGGTTTGTTGATAATTTAATCCCATTTTATTATAATTCACCTGACTCTATCCTGGAATGGGTTTGTTGATAATTTAACCCCATTTTATTATAATTCACCTGACTCTATCCTGGAATGGGTTTGTTGATAATTTAATCCCATTTTATTATAATTCACCGGACTCTACCCTGGAATGGGTTTGTTGATAATTTAACCCCATTTTATTATAATTCACCTGACTCTATCCTGGAATGGGTTTGTTGATAATTTAACCCCATTTTATTATAATTCACCTGACTCTATCCTGGAATGGGTTTGTTGATAATTTAACCCCATTTTATTATAATTCACCTGACTTTATCCTGGAATGGGTTTGTTGATAATTTAACCCCATTTTATTATAATTTACCTGACTCTATCCTGGAATGGGTTTGTTGATAATTTAACCCCATTTTATTATAATTCACCTGACTCTATTCTGGAATGGGTTTGTTGATAATTTAACCCCATTTTATTATAATTCACCTGACTCTATCCTGGAATGGGTTTGTTGATAATTTAACCCCTTTTTATTATAATTCACCTGACTCTATCCTGGAATGGGTTTGTTGATAATTTAATCCCATTTTATTATAATTCACCTGACTCTATCCTGGAATGGGTTTGTTGATAATTTAATCCCATTTTATTTTTATTCACCTGACTCTATCCTGGAATGGGTTTGTTGATAATTTAATCCCATTTTATTATAATTCACCTGACTCTATCCTGGAATGGGTTTGTTGATAATTTAACCCCATTTTATTATAATTCACCTGACTCTATCCTGGAATGGGTTTGTTGATAATTTAACCCCATTTTATTATAATTCACCTGACTCTATCCTGGAATGGGTTTGTTGATAATTTAACCCCATTTTATTATAATTCACCTGACTCTATCCTGGAATGGGTTTGTTGATAATTTAATCCCATTTTATTATAATTCACCTGACTCTATCCTGGAATGGGTTTGTTGATAATTTAACCCCATTTTATTATAATTCACCTGACTCTATCCTGGAATGGGTTTGTTGACAATTTAACCCCATTTTATTATAATTCACCTGACTCTATCCTGGAATGGGTTTGTTGATAATTTAACCCCATTTTATTATAATTCACCTGACTCTATCCTGGAAAGGGTTTGTTGATAATTTAACCCCATTTTATTATAATTCACCTGACTCTATCCTGGAATGGGTTTGTTGATAATTTAACCCCATTTTATTATAATTCACCTGACTCTATCCTGGAATGGGTTTGTTGATAATTTAACCCCTTTTTATTATAATTCACCTGACTCTATCCTGGAATGGGTTTGTTGATAATTTAACCCCATTTTATTATAATTCACCTGACTCTATCCTGGAATGGGTTTGTTGATAATTTAACCCCATTTTATTATAATTCACCTGACTCTATCCTGGAATGGGTTTGTTGATAATTTAACCCCATTTTATTATAATTCACCTGACTCTATCCTGGAATGGGTTTGTCGATAATTTAACCCCTTTTTATTATAATTCACCGGACACTATCCTGGAATGGGTTTGTTGATAATTTAACCCCATTTTATTATAATTCACCTGACTCTATCCTGCAATGGGTTTGTTGATAATTTAACCCCATTTTATTATAATTCACCTGACCCTATTCTGGAATGGGTTTGTTGATAATTTAACCCCATTTTATTATAATTCACCTGACTCTATCCTGGAATGGGTTTGTTGATAATTTAATCCCATTTTATTATGATTCACCTGCCTCTATCCTGGAATGGGTTTGTTGATAATTTAACCCCATTTTATTATAATTCACCTGACTCTATCCTGGAATGGGTTTGCTGATAATTTAACCCCATTTTATTATAATTCACCCGACTCTATCCTGGAATGGGTTTGTTGATAATTTAACCCCATTTTATTATAATTCACCTGACTCTATCGTGGAATGGGTTTGTTGATAATTTAACCCCATTTTATTATAATTCGCCTGACTCTATCCTGGAATGGGTATGTTGATAATTTAACCCCATTTTATTATAATTCACCTGACTCTATCCTGGAATGGGTTTGTTGATAATTTAACCCCATTTTATTATAATTCACCTGACTCTATCCTGGAATGGGTTTGTTGATAATTTAACCCCATTTTATTATAATTCACCTGACTCTATCCTGGAATGGGTTTGTTGATAATTTAACCCCATTTTATTATAATTCACCTGACTCTATCCTGGAATGGGTTTGTTGATAATTTAACCCCATTTTATTATAATTCACCTGACTCTATCCTGGAATGTGTTAGTTGATAATTTAACCCCATTTTATTATAATTCACCTGACTCTATCCTGGAATAGGTTTGTTGATAATTTAACCCCATTTTATTATAATTCACCTGACTCTATCCTGGAATGGGTTTGTTGATAATTTAACCCCATTTTATTATAATTTACCTGACTCTATCCTGGAATGGGTTTCTTGATAATTTAACTCCATTTTATTATAATTCACCTGACTCTATCCTGGAATGGGTTTGTTGATAATTTATCCCCATTTTATTATAATTCACCTGACTCTATCCTGGAATGAGTTTGTTGATAATTTAATCCCATTTTATTATAATTCACCTGACTCTATCCTGGAATGGGTTTGTTGATAATTTAACCCTCTTTTATTATAATTCACCTGTCTCTATCCTGGAATGGGTTTGTTCATAATTTAACCCCATTTTATTATAATTCACCTGACTCTATCCTGGAATGGGTTTGTTGATAATTTAACCCCATTTTATTATAATTCACCTGACTCTATCCTGGAATGGGTTTGTTGATAATTTAACCCCATTTTATTATAATTCACCTGACTCTATCCTGGAATGGGTTTGTTGATAATTTAACCCCATTTTATTATAATTCACCTGACTCTATCCTGGAATGGGTTTGTTGATAATTTAACCCCATTTTATTATAATTCACCTGACTCTATCCTGGAATGGGTTTGTTGATAATTTAACCCCATTTTAATATAATTCACCTGACTCTATCATGGAATGGGTTTCTTGATAATTTAACCCCATTTTATTATAATTCACCTGACTCTATCCTGGAATGGGTTTGTTGATAATTTAACCCCATTTTATTATAATTCACCTGACTCTATCCTGGAATGGGTTTGTTGATAATTTAACCCCATTTTATTATAATTCACCTGACTCTATCCTGGAATGGGTTTGTTGATAATTTAACCCCTTTTTATTATAATTCACCTGACTCTATCCTGGAATGGGTTTGTTGATAATTTAACCCCATTTTATTATAATTCACCTGACTCTATCCTGGAATGGGTTTGTTGATAATTTAACCCCATTTTATTATAATTCACCTGACTTTATCCTGGAATGGGTTTGTTGATAATTAAACCCCATTTTATTATAATTCACCTGACTCTATCCTGGAATGGGTTTGTTGATAATTTAACCCCTTTTTATTATAATTCACCTGACTCTATCCTGGAATGGGTTTGTTGATAATTTAACCCCATTTTATTATAATTCACCTGACTCTATCCTGGAATGGGTTTGTTGATAATTTAACCCCATTTTATTATAATTCACCTGACTCTATCCTGGAATGGGTTTGTTCATAATTTATCCCCTTTTTATTATAATTCACCTGTCTCTATCCTGGAATGGGTTTGTTGATAATTTAACCCCATTTTATTATAATTCACCTGACTCTATCCAGGAATGGGTTTGTTGATAATTTAACCCCATTTTATTATAATTCACCTGACTCTACCCTGGAATGGGTTTGTTGATGATTTAACCCCATCTTATTATAATTCACCTGACTCTATCTTGGAATGGGTTTGTTGATAATTTAACCCCATCTTATTATAATTCACCTGACTCTATCTTGGAATGGGTTTGTTGATAATTTAACCCCATTTTATTATAATTCACCTGACTCTACCCTGGAATGGGTTTGTTGATGATTTAACCCCATCTTATTATAATTCACCTGACTCTCTCCTGGAATGGGTTTGTTGATGATTTAACCCCATTTTATTGTAATTCACCTGACTCTATCCTGGAATGGGTTTGTTGATAATTTAACCCCATTTTATTATAATTCACCTGACTCTATCCTGGAATGGGTTTGTTGATAATTTAACCGCATTTTATTATAATTCACCTGACTCTATCCTGGAATGGGTTTGTTGATAATTTAACCCCATTTTATTATAATTCACCTGACTCTATCCTGGAATGGATTTGTTGATAATTTAACCCCATTTTATTATAATTCACCTGACTCTATCCTGGAATGGGTTTGTTGATAATTTAACCCCATTTTATTATAATTCACCTGACTCTATCCTGGAATGGGTTTGTTGATGATTTAACCCCATTTTATTATAATTCTCCTGACTCTATCCTGGAATGGGTTTGTTGATGATTTAACCCCATTTTATTATAATTCACCTAACTCTATCCTGGAATGGGTTTGTTGATCATTTAACCCCATTTTATTATAATTCACCTGACTCTATCCTGGAATGGGTTTGTTGATAATTTAACCCCATTTTATTATAATTCACCTGACTCTATCCTGGAATGGGTTTGTTGATAATTTAACCCCATTTTATTATAATTCACCTGATTCTATCCTGGAATGGGTTTGTTGATAATTTAACCCCATTTTATTATAATTCACCTGACTCTATACTGGAATGGGTTTGTTGATAATTTAACCCCATTTTATTATAATTCACCTGACTCTATCCTGGAATGGGTTTGTTGATAATTTAACCCCCTTTTATTATAATTCACCTGACTCTATCCTGGAATGGGTTTGTTGATAATTTAACCCCATTTTATTATAATTCACCTGACTCTATCCTGGAATGGGTTTGTTGATAATTTAACCCCATTTTATTATAATTCACCTGACTCTATCCTGGAATGGGTTTGTTGATAATTTAACCCCATTTTATTATAATTCACCTGACTCTATCCTGGAATGGGTTTGTTGATAATTTAACCCCATTTTATTATAATTCACCTGACTCTATCCTGGAATGGGTTTGTTGATAATTTAACCCCTTTTTATTATAATTCACCTGACTCTATCCTGGAATGGGTTTGTTGATAATTTAACCCCATTTTATTATAATTCACCTGACTCTATCCTGGAATGGGTTTGTTGATAATTTAATCCCATTTTATTATAATTCACCTGACTCTATCCTGGAATGGGTTTGTTGATAATTTAACCCCTTTTTATTATAATTCACCTGACTCTATCCTGGAATGGGTTTGTTGATAATTTAACCCCATTTTATTATAATTCACCTGACTCTATCCAGGAATGGGTTTGTTGATAATTTAACCCAATTTTATTATAATTCACCTGACTCTATCCTGGAATGGGTTTGTTGATAATTTAATCCCATTTTATTATAATTCACCTGACTCTATCCTGGAATGGGTTTGTTGATAATTTAACCCCATTTTATTATAATTCACCTGACTCTATCCTGGAATGGGTTTGTTGATAATTTAACCCCTTTTTATTATAATTCACCTGACTCTATCCTGGAATGGGTTTGTTGATAATTTAACCCCATTTTATTATAATTCACCTGACTCTATCCTGGAATGGGTTTGTTGATAATTTAACCCCTTTTTATTATAATTCACCTGACTCTATCCTGGAATGGGTTTGTTGATAATTTAACCCATTTTCAGTAAAATTCACCTGACTACACTCTGCTTATAGTTTGTTGAGAATTTAACCTATTTTTTGTATAATTCAATTGGCGCCATTCTAGAATGCGTTTGCTGGGTTTGTTGATAATTTAACCCATTTTTAGTATAGTTGACTTGACGCCATTCCACAATGGGTTTGTCGATAATTTATCCCATTCTTGGTATAATTCACTTGACTCTATCCTGGAATGGGTCTGTTATAATTTACACTCAGGTTATTGACGCCATTCTAGAATAGATTTGTTGTGTTTGTTGACAATTTATCCCATTTTTTATTATAATTCACCTGACTCTATCCTGGAATGGGTTTGTTGATAATTTAACCCATTTTCAGTAAAATTCACCTGACTACACTCTGGTTATAGTTTGTTGAGAATGTAACCCATTTTTTGTTTAATTCACTTGACGCCATTGTAGAATGGGTTTGCTGGGTTTGTTGATAATTTAACCAATTTTTAGTAGAGTTCACTTGACCCCATTCTACAATAGGTTTGTTGACAATTTATCCCATTTTTTATTATAATTCACCTGACTCTATCCTGGAATGGGTTTGTTGATAATTTAACCCATTTTCAGTAAAATTCACCTGACTACACTCTGGTTATAGTTTGTTGAGAATGTAACCCATTTTTTGTTTAATTCACTTGACGCCATTGTAGAATGGGTTTGCTGGGTTTGTTGATAATTTAACCAATTTTTAGTAGAGTTCACTTGACCCCATTCTACAATAGGTTTGTTGACAATTTATCCCATTTTTTATTATAATTCACCTGACTCTATCCTGGAATGGGTTTGTTGATAATTTAACCCATTTTCAGTAAAGTTCAGGTGACTACACTCTGGTTATTGTTTGTTGAGAATTTAACCTATTTTTTGTATAATTCAATTTACGCCATTCTAGAATGCGTTTGCTGGGTTTGTTGATAACCCATTTTAAGTTTAATTCATTTGCCTCCATTCTAGAATAGGTTTGTTGATAATTAATCTGATTTTTTAGAATAATTCGTCGGACTGCACTCTTGTGATTGTTTGTTGATAATTTATCTCATTTTTTATAAATTGCGTGAGTCCATCCTGGAATGGATTTGTCGATAATTTAACCCATTTTTAGTACAATTTGCTTGACAACACTCCGGTTATAGTTTGTTGACAATTTAACCCATTTTGGTATAATTCACTTGAAGCCAGGCTAGAATGGGTTTGTTGGGTTTGTTGATAATTTAACATTTTGTTTGGTATAATTCACTTGACTCTATCCTGGAATGGGTTTGTTGATAATTTATCCCATTTTTAGTATTATATTATTGTTAGTATAATTCACTTGGCTCCATTCTAGAATGGGTTTCTGGTGTTTGTTGATAATTTAACCCATTTTTCAGTATAATTGGGCTGACTACACTGTCGTTAAAGTTTGTTGAGAATTTAACCCATTTTAGTATAATTCACTTGACACCATTCTAGATGGGTTTGTTGGGTTTGTTGATAATTTAACCTATGTTTCTGTATAATTGGCCTTACTACCCTCTGGTTATAGTTTGTAGATAATTTGAACCATTCTAGTATAATTCATCTGGCGCAATCTAGATGGGTTTGTTGATGTATTTACCCCATTTTTGTGTAATTTACTTGACTCCCTTCTAGAATGGATTTGTTGTGTTTGTTGATAATTTACCCCATTTTAGTATAATTCACTTGTCGCCATTCTCGAATGGGTTTGCTGATAATTTAACCCATTTTTAGTATACTTCGCCTGTCTACACTCTGGTTAGAGTTTGGTGATAATTTACCCCATTTTAGTATAATTTACTTGGAGCCATTCTAGAATGGGTTTGTTGTTAATTTAAACCGCTTTTAGTATAATTTACCTGACAACACTCTGGTTATAGTTTGTTTAGAATTTAACCCTTTTTTGTATAATTGACTTGACGCCATTCTAGAATGCATTTGCTGGGTTTGTAGATAATTTAACCCATTTTTAGTATAGTTCACTCGACGCCATTCCGCAATGGGTTTGTCGATAATTTATCCCATTCTTGGTATAATTCACTTGACTCTACCCTGGAATGGGTCTCTTGATAATTTACACAATTTAGGTTATTGACGCCCGTCTAGAATAGATTTGTTGGGTTTGTTGATAATTTAACCCATTTTAAGTATAATTAAGTCTCCATTCTAGAATAGGTTTGTTGATAATTTATCCCATTTTTAGTATAATTCGCCTGACAACACTCTGGTTATAGTTTATAGATAATTTAACCCATTTTTTTATAGATTGTGTGAGTCCATCCTGGAATGGGTTTCTTTATAATTTACCCCATTTTTAGTATAATTCGCCTGACGACACACTGGTTATAATTTGTTGATAATTTAACAAATTATTGTATAATTCACTAGACGCCAGGCTAGAATGGGTTTGGTGAGTTTATTGATAATTTAACCGATTTTTAGTACAATTCACTTTACTCTATCCTGGAATGGGTTTGTTGATAATTTTAACCATTTTTAGGGTAATTTACCTGAGTACACTCTGGTTATAGTTTGTTGATAATTTAACCATTTTTTTAGTATATTCACTTGTCTCTATCCTGTACTGGGTCTGTTGATAATTTACACTCAGGTTATTGACGCCATTCTAGTATGGATTTATTGGGTTTGCTGATAATTTAACTCATTTTAGTACAATACACTTGACGCCATTCTAGAATGAGTTTGTTGGGTTTGTTGATAATTTAACCCATTTTAAGTATAATTCACTTGACGCCATACTAGAATGGATTTGTTGACAATTTATTCCATTTTTTTGGTATAATTTACTTGACCCTGTCCTGGAATCGGTTTGTTGGAAATTTAACCCATTTTAAAATTAATTCACTTGACGCCATGGTAGAATGGGTTTGTTTGGATTGTTTTGTAAATTTACCCATTTTATTATAATTCTCTTGAATCCATCCATAATGGGTTTGTTGATAATTTAACCCATTTTCAGCAAAATTCGCCTGACTACACTCTGGTTATAGTTTGTTGATAATTTAAGTCATTTTTGCATAATTCACTTGACGCCATTCTAGAATGGGTTTGTTGGGTTTGTTGATAATTTAACCCCTGTTAGAAATATTCACTTGGCTCCATTCTAGAATGCGTTTCTTGGGTTTGTTGATAATTTAACCCATTTTTCAGTATAATTGGGCTGACTACACTGTCGTTATATTTTGTTGAGAATTTAACCCATTTTAGTATAATTCACTTGACACCATTCTAGAAGGGTTTGTTGGGTTTGTTGATAATTTAACCTATGTTTCTGTATAATTGGCCTTTCTACACTCTGGTTATAGTTTGTTGATAATTTAACCTATTTTAGTATAATTCACTTGACGCCATTCTAGAAGGGTTTGTTGGGTTTGTTGATAATTTAACCCGTGTTTCTGTATAATTGGCCTTACTACACTCTGGTTATAGTTTGTTGATAATTTAACCTATTTTAGTATAATTCACTTGGCGCCATTTTAGATGGGATTGTTGGGTTTGTTGATAAATTAACCCCAATTTTGTGTAATTTACTTCACTCCATTCCAGAATGGATTTGTTGGGTTCGTTGATAATTTACCCCATTTTAGTATAATTCACTTGGCACCATTCTACAACGGGTTTGTTAACAATTTAACCCATTTTTAATATAGTTCGCCTCACTACACTCTGGTTATAGTTTGGTGATAATTTACCCCATTTTAGTATAATTTACTTGGAGTCAGTCTAGAATGGGTTTGATGGGTTTTTTGTTAATTTCGCCGGTTTTTAGTGTAATTCACCTGATAACACTCTGGTTATAGTTTGTTGAGAATTTAACCCATTTTTGTATCATTAACTTGACGCCATTCTAGAATGCGTTTGCTGGGTTTGTACATAATTTAAACCATTTTTAGTAGAGTTTACTGGACGCAATTCCACAATGGGCCTGTTGATAATTTACACTTAGGTTATTGACGCCATTCTAGAATGGATTTGTTGGGTTTGTTGATAATTTAACTCATTTTAGTAAAATACATTTGATTCCATTCTAGAATGAGTTTGTTGCGTTTGTTGATAATCTTGCCCACTTTTTGTATAATATGCTTGACTACACTCGGGGTATAGTTTGTTGGTAATTTAACCCAATTTTTTGCTTGACTCCATCCTGGAATGGGTTTGTTGATAATTTAGCCCTCTTCTTGTATGGTTCACTTGATGCTATTCTAGATTTGGTTTGTTGGGATTGTTGATAATTTAATCCATTTTACTATAATTCACTTAATGCTATTCTAGAATGGGTTTTTTGATAATTTTACCCATTTTTGTATAATTTGCCTGACTTCGCTCTGGTTGTAGTTTGTTGAGAATTTAACCCTTGTTTAGTACAATTCGCTTGATCCTATTCTGGAATGAGTTTGTTGATAATTTAACCCTTTTTAGTATAATTCCCCTGACTGCACTCTGGCTATTTTTCAGTATAATTCACTTGAGTCAATTCTGGAAATGGTTTGTTCATAATTTAAAACATTTTTTAACATAATTCTCTTGACTCTATCCTGGAATGGGTTTGTTGATTATTTAACCCATTTTTAGTATAATTTACTTGACTCTATTCCAGAATAGGTTTGTCCATAATTTAACCCATTTTTAGTATAATTCGCGTGACAACACTCTGGTTATAGTTTGTTGATAATTTAACCCATTTTTAGTATAATTCACTTGACGCCATTCTAGAATGGGTTTGTTGAGTTTGTTGATAATTTAACTCATTTTAGTACAATTCACTTGACGACATTCTAGAATGGGTTTGTTGAGTTTGCTGATAATTTAACCCACTTTTTGTGTAATTCGCCTGACTACACTGTGGGTATAGTTTGTTGATAATTTAAACATTTTTTAGTATAATTCACTTGACGCCATTCTAGAATGGGTTTGTTGTGGTTGTTGATAATTTAACTCATTTTAGTATAATACACTTGACGCCATTCTAGAATGGTTTTCTTGAGTTTGTTGATAATTTTACCCCCTTTTTGTATAATTAGCCTGACTACACTCTGGCTATAGTTTGTTGGTAATTGAACCCATTTTGGTATCATTCACTAGACTCTATCCTGGAATGGGTTTGTTGATAATTTAATCCTCTTTTTGTATAATTCACTTGACACCGTTCTAGAACCGGTTTGTTGGGCTTGTTGATAATTTAAGCCATTTTATTATAATTCACTTGATGCCATTCTAGAATGGGTTTGTTGAAAATTTTACACATTTTTAGTACAATTCGTCCGACTACACTCTGGCTATAGTTTCTTGATAATTTAACCCATTTGTCACTGTAATTCACTTGTTTCCATTCTGGAAATGTTTTTTTCATAATTTAACACATTTTTAGTGTAGTTTACTTGACTCTATCTTGGAATGGGTTTGTTGATAATTTTACCCTTTTTAGTATAATTCGCCACACTGCACCCTGGTTATAGTTTGTTGATAATTTAACCCATCTTTCAGTATAATTCACTTGATTCCATTCCGGAAACGGTTTGTTCATAATTTAATACATTTTTTAGTATAATTTACTCGACTGTATCCTGGAATGGGTTTGTTGTTTAACCCAATTTTTAGTATACTTTACTTGATGCCATGATAGAATGGGTTCGTTTGGTTCGTTTTCTAATTGAACGCATTTATTTTAATTCAATTGACGCCATTCTAGAATGGGTTTGTTGATAATTAAACCCATTTTTGTATAATTCACTTGAGGCCATTCTAGAAAAGGTTTATTGAGTTTGTTTATAATTTAGTCCATTTTAGTTTAATTCGCGTGACTACACTCTCGTTACAGTATGTTGATTATTTAACCCATTCTTATTATAATTCACTAGAAGCCATTCTAGAAGGGGTTTGTTGTTAATTTAAACCATGTTTAGTATAATTCCCTTGACGCCATTCTAGAATGAGTTTTGTTGATAATTTAACCCATTTTATAGCATAATCCACTTGACGTCATTTTAGAATGTTTTTGTTCGGTTTGTTGGTAATTTAATCCATTTCTTTGTATAATTCATTTGTCGCCATTCTAGAATGCGTTTGTTGGTTTTGTTGGTAATTTAAAACATTTTAGTATAATTCTCTTAACTCCATCCGGGAATGGGTTTGTTGATAATTTAACCAATTTTAGTATAATTAACCTGACTACACTCTGGTTATAGTTTGTTGAGAATTTAACCCATTTTTACAGTGGAATTCACTTGAATCCATCCTGGAATGGGTTTGTTGATAATTTAACCCATTTTGAAGCCATTCTACAATGAGTTTGTTGATAATTTATCCCGCTTTCAATATAATTCGCCAGACTACACTCTGGTTATAGTTTGTTGATAATTAAACCCACTTTTAGTATCATTCGCCAGACTACACTCTGGTTATAGGCTGTTTGTAATTTAACCCATTTTTCAGTATAATTCACTTTATTCCATTCTGGAAATGGTTTGTTCATAATTTAACACGTTTTTTAGAATAATTTACTTGACTCTATCCTGGAATGGGTTTGTTGATTCTTTAACCCAATTTTTAGTATAATTCAACTGACGCCATTCTAGAATGGGTTTGATGATAATTTAACCCGTTCTTAGTATAACTCGCCTGAATACACTCTGGTTATAGTTTGTTGATAAGTTAACCCATCTTTAGAGCAATTCACTTGACGCCATTCTAGAATAGGTTTTTTGGGTGTGTTGATAATTTAACCCATTTTTAGTATACTTCTCCTAACTACACTCAGGTTTTAGTTTGTTGATTATTTAATCAATTTTTATATAATTCAGTTCACGCCATTCTAAAATTGGTTTGTTGATAATTCAACCCATTTTAGTACAATTTGCCTGACTACACTCTGGAAGGAGTTTGTGGATAATTTAACCCATTTTTAGTATTATTTGCCTGACTACACTCTGGAAAGAGTTTGTTGAGAATTTATTCCATTATTAGTACAATTCACTTGACTCCATCCTGGAATGGGTATGTTGATAATTTAACCCGTTTTGAAGCCATTCTAGTATGAGTTTGTTGATAATTTAACCCATTTTGATTATAATTCACATGCCTCCATTCTAGAATGGGTTTGGTGATAATTTAACCCTTTTTAGTATAATTTGCATTACTACACTCTGGTTATAGTTTGTTGATAATTTAAGCCACCTTCTACTATAATTCCGTTGCCTGCATCCTGGAATGGGTTTTTTGAAGATTTAACCCAATTTCTAGTATACTTCACTTGACGCCATGCTAGAATGGGTTGGCTGGTTTGTTTTCTAATTTAACCAATTTTAGTATAATTTACTTGACCCCATCCTGGAATGGGTTTGTTGATAATATAACCCGTTTTTAGTATAATTCACTTGACTCTATCCTGGAATGTGTTTGTTGATAATTTAACCCATTTTTAGTATAATTCATATGACCCATTCTTGAATTGGTTTGTTGTTTATGTTTATAATTTTACCCATTTTCTTGTATAGATCACTGGACTCCATCCTAGAATGGGTTTGTTGATAATTTAACCCTTTTTAGTATAAGTGACCTGAATACACTCTCGTCACAGCTTGTTGAGAATTTAGCCAATTTTTGAAAAATTCACTCGACGCCATTCTAGAATGGGTTTGTTGGATTTGTTGATGATCTATGCTATTTTAGAATAATTCGCCTGACTTCACTCGGGTTATAGTTTGTTTCCACTTTAACCCAGTTTTAGTATAATTCACTTGACTCCTTCCTGGAATGAGTTTGTTGACAATTTAACCAATTGTGAAGCCATTCTAGAATGAGTTGGTTAAAAATTTAACCCATTTGTTAGCATAATTCACATGACTCCATTCTAGAATGGGTTTGTTGGGTTTGTTGATGATTTACCCCATTTTAGTATAATTCATTTGGTGCCATTCCAGAATAGGTTTGTTGGCTTCGTTGGTAATTTAACACATTTTTAGTATAATTTGCCTGACTACACTCTGGGTATGGATTGTTGAGAATTTAACCCATTTTTTAGAATAATTCACTTGACTCCATTCTAGAATGGGTTTGTTAATAACTTAACCTATTTTTCGTACAATTCACTATCCTGGAATGGGTTTGTTGATTATATAACCCGTTTTTGGTATAATTCACCTGACTACACTCTGGTTATAGTTTGTTGAGAATTTAACCCATTTTTTGTATAATTCACTTGACGCCATCCTGGAATGGGTTTGCTGATAATTTAACCGATTTTCAGTATAATTTACCTGACTGCACTCTGGTTATTGTTTGTTGAAATATTAGCCCATTTTTGTATAATACATTTGACGCCATTCTAGAATGGGTTTGTTGATAATTTAACCCATTTTTAGTATTATTCGCCTGACTACACTCTGGTAATAGTTTGTTGAGAATTTATTCCATTTTTTAGTATAATTCACTTGACTCTATCCTGGAATGTGTTTGCTGATAATTTAACCCATTTTTAGTATTATTGACCTGACTACACTCTGGTCATATTTGACAAATTATCCCATCTTTGGTATAATTCACTTGACTCTATCCTAAAATGGGTCCGTTGATAATTTACACTCTGGTTATTGACGATATCCTGGAATGGATTTGTTGATTTGTTGATAATTTAACCGATTTTTAGAATAATTCACTTGAATACACTCTGGTTATAGTTTCTTGAGAACTTAACCCATTTTTGTATAATTTACTTGAGGCCATTCTGGAATGGGTTTGCTGATAATTTAACCCAGTTTTGCCATAATTCACTTGACTCTATCCTGGAATGGGTTTGTTGATAATTTAACCCATTTTTAGTATAACTCACTTGACTCCACCCCGGAATGGGTTTGTAGATAATTTAACCCAGTTTTAGTATAATTCGCCTGACTACACTCTGGGTATAGTTTGTTGATTATTTAACCCATTTTTGTATAATTCACTTGACACCAGGCTAGAATATGATTTGTGGGTTTGTTTTCTAAATTTACCCATTTTATTATTAATTCCCTTGACTCTATCCTGGAATGCGTTTGTTGATAATTTCACTGATTTTTAGTATTATTGACCTGACTACACTCTGGTCATAGTTTGTTGACAAATTATCCCATTTTTGGTATAATTCACTTGACTCTCTCCTAATATGGGTCCGTTGATAATTTACACTCTGGTTATTGACGATATCCTGGAATGGATTTGTTGATTTGTTGATAATTTAACCGATTTGTAGAATAATTCACCTGAATACACCCCGGTTATAGTTTCTTGAGAATTTAACCCATTTTTTGTATAATTCACTTGAGGCCATTCTGGAATGGGATTGTTGGGTTTGTTGATAATTTAACCCAGTTTTGCCATAATTCACTTGACTCTATCCTGGAATGGGTTTGTTGATAATTTAACCCTTTTTAGTATAATTCTCCTGACGACACTCTGGTTATTGTTTGTTTAGAATTTAACCCATTTTGTGGTATAATTCACTTGACGCCATTCTAGAATGCGTTTGCTGGGTTTGTTGATAATTTAACCCATTTTTAGTAGAGTTCACTTGAAGACATTCTACAATGGGTTTGTTGACAATTTATCCCATTTTTTGGTATAATTCACTTGACTCTATCCTGGAATAGGTTTGTTAATAATTTTCACTCTGGTTATTGACCCATTCTAGAATGGATTTTATGGGTTTGTTGATAATTTAACCCCTTTTTAGTTTAATTCACTTGACTACACTCTGGTTATGGTTTGTTGAGAAGTTAACCCATTTTGTGGTATAATTCACTTGACGCCATTCTTGAATGCGTTTGCTGGGTGTGTTGATAATTTAGCCCATTTTAAGTACAATTCACTTGAAGACATTCTACAATGGGTTCATTGACAATTTATCCATTTTTGGTATAATTCACTTGACTCTATCCTGGAATAGGTTTGTTAATAATTTTCACTCTGGTTATTGACCCATTCTAGAATGGATTTGATGGGTTTTTGATAATTTAACCCATTTTTAGTATAATTCACCTGACCACATTCTGGTTATAGACTGTTGATAATTTAACCCATTTTTAGTATAATTCGCCTGACTACACTCTGGTAATTGTTTGTTGAGAAATTATTATTTTTTAGTACAATTCCCTTTACTCTATCCTGTATTGCGTTTGTTGTTAATTTAACCCATTTTTAGGGTAATTCGCCTGTCTGCACTCTGGTTGTAATTTGTTGATAATTTGACTCAATTTTTGCATAATTCACTAGACGCCATTCTTGATGGGTTTCTTGGGTTTGTTGATAATTTTACCCCATTGTAGAATAATTCACTTGATGCTATTCTAGATTCGTTTGGGTTGGGTTTGTTGATAATTTAACTCATTTTTAGTATACTTCGCATGACTACACTCTGGTTATAGTTTGTTGAAAATTGAACCCATATTTCAGTATCATTCACTTTACTCCATTCTAGAATGGGTTTGTTGGGTTTGTTGATAATTTAAACCATTTTAGCATAATTCACTAGGCGCCATACTAGAATGGGTTTGTTGGGTTTGTTGATAATTTAACCCCTTATTAGTATAATTCACCTGACTACACTCTGGTTATAGTTCGTTGAGAATTTAACCCATTTCTTGTATTATTCATTTGACGCCATTCTTGAATTGGTTTGCTGGGTTTGTTGATAATTTAACCCAGTTTTAGTATAATTCACTTAACTCTATCCTGGATTGGGTTTGTTGATAATTTAACCCATTTTTAGTATAGTTCTCCCGACAACGCTCTGGTTATAGTTTGTTGGTAATTTAACCCATTCTTTATAGATCGCTTGACTCTATCCTGGAATGGGTTTGTTGATAATTTCACTGATTTTTAAGGTAATATCAGTCTCATCAGTCTCCTGATACCAGGTTTCGACTATGGGGATTGCAGGTCTATTGAGTTTGTATCGATTTCACTCGCAATGAAGTACAGACAGCTGGCTTCAGAGAAACGTAACTATTGGGTAGTTTGTTTGTGCATTTTACAAATAGAAACGTATAATCTGTGATGCTTAGCCGCATCGGCGTAAAGAGCTGGATAGCTACGAAAGGGAGATCGTTGATGTGCACTTAAGGTACTAACCCTCTCTGAGTTCCCAGAGAAATATTCAGGAAAAAAGCGATTAAAAATCGACAGCAGTTGAATGACATTATCAGTAAAGAAGAGTACTCTTTAAGTTATGTGCGACAAGATGGTGCAACCAAAATAATTAAAGATTTAGAGAAAGATGCTTAGTTATGCCAGACAGATGTTACTAATTCCTCCAAGCTGATTCCAGTACACCCTTCCCCTTTGAACTATCAGAGTGTCGAGTGGAAGAACAGCCACTATTTTTAGTGTAGATTGATTTTCGGGTCTCCATGTAACTCTTTTATCATCTATCACAATCCATCTGCTGGATAGCTACAAATAATTATAAGATTCCCAATATTTTTCACCTCCTAGATGATTTTGTAAGTATTGACCCACCTGAAACGCTAGCATTGCTTTCACATATATTCAACTTATAAAATATATCCACTGCTCGACATAAAACGGTGTGTCCTGTAACCTCTTTAGAATATTTAGGAATCATTTTAGACACAATGTAGATGGAAGCTGACTCGCTCACAAGATAAATTAGTGTCGGTTATCAATAAGTTCAGTAATGCTGATCAGTGTACAAAGCGAGTACGCTTATCTCTTCTAAGTTACATGAATCTTGCAAGTCTCTGCATTATTACAGGTAGATCATTTGTTTCATACCTAATTTCACTTTCCATCACAGTTGATAAATTGTTTGCTCCTGTATCTCTTACTATTGACTGAAAAAATGATTTAAAAATATGGAATAAATTTCTAGAAGGATGGAATGGCATTTCGTTTTCCTTAAAACAGAATGTCCCTCGCCTGCACATTATAACCGCTTCACTGATGCATCATCAGCAGCGGTGTTATCGGCTTTCTTTGCTGACCGGTGGTTCCAAGGAAAGTGGTCAAAAGAACTGCATCTACTAGGTACAAGAAAACCTTTCTCTATGACATTGTTTGAACTCTACCCTATAGTAGTTGCAGCTGTGGTGTGGGGAAGGAGTTGTCAACGAAAGAACATATTATTTTTCTGTCAAAATGAGGCTACAGTCCACATAATAAGAAAAGACCGCTAAAAAACCCAGTAATTATGAAATTTATGAGAAAACGAACTCGGTGTGCAGAAGTAAACAATTTTGCAATGTTTGCTAAACACATTCCGTGCACAAAAATGAGATTGTTGATTCCCTTTCTCGATTTCAGATTGATTGTTTTCGAACATTAACATCACATGCATACCAAGAGCCATACAAGACTCCACCAATCGAAGGAATAATCCAAATTCGAGCCGTTCACGTGATCTGCTTTTCCAGGCTGCATTAAACAGGAACACTAGGATAGCATATACTACAGGCATGAAAACTTTACGAACATTTTTTTATCATGCATCGTTTTTTCCAGCTCGTTATTTCCTGTATTTGATAAAACTGACAAATTTCTTAGCCCACTGTTCAACAGTTTGAAACTGGCATATTCAACTGTTAAATTGTGTTTAGCAGGCATCAAATACATCTACCTAGCAGCAGGTTTCCCCAACCCTTTTATGTCAAAGAGATGATTCTCCAATGTGCAGGATTCCAATTTTGCTTCGAGGCTACAGAAAAGCTATCCACGGGTCCTCAGAAGCCTCGAATTCCAATCACATTCTTCATCTTGTGCAAAATCTTCGATCTTTTACAATATGGAATGTTTAGGCCTTTACTAACCTTCTGCCACACACATTCTGTTGCCTGGCATTTTTGAACTTTCTGAGGTATGGAGAAGTCACTTTAAGAATCAAGGAATTCCAGGCGGGGGAATTAGACCTAAGTGATGTTCGACTTAATTTTAGAGAAGAAGTTTATAAAATCATATTGCGAACTTCTAAAACTGATCCAGTTCGACAAGGTGTTTCAATTAATTTATGCACGGTCACGACTAGCCATTGTGCATAATTATGTGACCATAAACACCAATAAATAAATTAACTTATGCAAGACTAAACGCAGGGTATGCCCATTTACATTAACAAGGAAGTATTTAATTGACCGACTACCCCGGCCCAGAGGAGAGGCATTCTTTGTGACAGAGAGAGGTGCTCCCATGACAAGAAATCTGCGCATCATACTATGTCGATTTATATTTAACATTCAGGACACTCCCCTAGAATTAGAGCAGCCACCTCAACTGCCAGGGTGCACATTGAGGATTACCTGATCGAGACTTTGGGAAGGTGGTCCTCAGACTGTTACACTATATATATTAGTACCCCCTAGATGTAATATATTCGGCACAAAAGGCATTGAAAAATCACCAATCTTAAACACTGACCAGAATGTCCAACTATCTGTAGGCAGTGATTCATCACCAAGAGGAAGAGTTAACATCACAAGAAAATGCTCAGTTTGAGAAGGCTAGGAATATCAAGTGAAATTGACACAAGAAATGTCAGAAAGTTCTATCCTAGGAAATTGTTTTATTGCAGTTTGTTGTGAAATGCCACTACCTACTGTTGTAATATGATGATTGCCAGTGAGGAATTTGACTTATGGGAATCTCCCGGCATTCCACTGGCAAAGATAAATGCTGATCCATATGAATAAGTTTACAAATCCAACAGATTGAGCATCTCTGCGTGAATGATTTTTTAACTTGCAGAGCGCCATGGAGATGGAATAAGTAAATGAACATCTCCTACTGCTCCAGACATCGGTAGATTATTTCCTGTGCTTAGTCCTCTTAATATTCGGTCTGAGTGATGCAGTACACCAGACATCGGTAAATTATTTCCTGTGTTTAGTCATCTTAATATTCGGTCTGAGTGATGCAGTATACCAGACATCGGTAAATTATTTCCCGTGTTTAGTCCTCTTAATATTCGGTCTGATTGATGCAGTACACCAGACATCGGTAGATTATTTCCTGTGTTTAGTCATCTTAATATTCGGTCTGATTGATGCAGTATACCAGACATCGGTAGATTATTTTCCGTGCTTAGTCCTCTTAATATTCGGTCTGAGTGATGCAGTACACCAGACATCGGTAAATTATTTCCTGTGTTCAGTCATCTTAATATTCGGTCTGAGTGATGCAGTACACCAGACATCGGTAGATTATTTCCTGTGTTCAGTCATCTTAATATTCGGTCTGAGTGATGCAGTATACCAGACATCGGTAAATTATTTCCTGTGTTCAGTCATCTTAATATTCGGTCTGAGTGATGCAGTACACCAGACATCGGTAAATTATTTCCTGTGTTCAGTCATCTTAATATTCGGTCTGAGTGATGCAGTACACCAGACATCGGTAGATTATTTCCTGTGTTCAGTCATCTTAATATTCGGTCTGAGTGATGCAGTATACCAGACATCGGTAAATTATTTCCTGTGTTCAGTCATCTTAATATTCGGTCTGATTGATGCAGTGCACCAGACATCGGTAGATTATTTTCCGTGTTTAGTCCTCTTAATATTCGGTCTGATTGATGCAGTATACCAGACATCGGTAGATTATTTCCTGTGTTTAGTTTTCTCAATATTCGGTCTGATTGATGCAGTATACCAGAGTACCTAATGAGTATCTATCCTAGGAAGATGCTGTGAACACGCAGTTGCACAAAATCAGTTAAAAAGGCTCTTGTATATATGTATATGGGTAGACAAATAATATTGTCGTCAGTTGATAGACATTACTTTAATTATGTTTATTCACCATGGATTGTCTTGAACAGGTTTCAAGTTATTGGTATTTAATTAAGTTATATTTCATAAAGACAGTCAAGCTTACTGGAGGTTTAATTTGTCCGACTCAACTACACTTTTGGCTACTTCAACATGACCTTTGTCATTTGTATTGACAAATTATAAAGATCATTCTTATAATTTTAAAAGTCTTACCGATTGCTGCAAGAACATCAGAATAGGGCCCGGGCAATACATACAGCGAACAGGGACCAGCAGCGAACGCGTTACACCTGTCACTTTGGAATACCACGTGTTCTCTGCAAATTCTGTTTTCTAGTTACAGTATTGGGGCGCCGAAGAAACCTCTTGAATGATGACTGTGTAGGTGAGTCTGCACACAAAGGCCAAAGTTGTGTATATTTAATAAAAAAAAAATTAAATCAACTGTTGTGTTATGTTATGTTCATAAACTTTCGTTTATTTTATATATAGAGTTGATTACACATTATTTTGTTTACGGAATCCCTACCAACTGGTGTGCCGCGGTCTGATGGCGATCTTGTTGCGAAAATAGAACCCTTTCTGTAGAGATAGAAAATATACCGAAGAACCGAACAAACACCGATATCACAGGGATACCGAAAAACTGAAATTAACCAATCGTCGAATACCGAACTCGTCAGAATTTTCAAATCTTCCAACATTCGCTATTTATAACTCCATGCTGAGGTTTGATAACAGTTGAAAAATTCATTTCACGAAAGAAGTGACGGATTTTCTTTTACGTTTTGTTAACCCTCACTGAACTGGACAACTGTCCTGAATTCCCACTAGACTACACCCTGTACGTGTCCAATTGCCTAGCAGAGATTTCTAATCAGGTCATGGCTGCCTATTAAGGCGGCCAGGACCTGACTAAAAATCACAGCCCGGGTGTTTTGTATACTGTTAGTTGGACTTCCTAAAGATGGCAGGCATGATCAGAGCACATGCTCTGAGATCGCAAAAACCTGAAATAAGTCTTTAATCAATAAGATGGGTTTAGAACAAGTAACTAGTAAAGAAATTCCAATGTTGAGCTCATTGATACTGCCATTTTAGCGTTGTGGTAGAGTGATACTACAACAACTTATTTTGTTTTTGCTGATGAAATTCCTCTTTGGTATTAGCAAATGTCAGTAAAGTCAGAAACCAAATCGACACTGAGTTATTCCCTCCTAAAATACCGAAAAAAAACGATACCGAACTCAAATTCCAATACCGTCAGTCTCTCCCTTTTAGATCATAGTGCTGTATCGTGAGAAAGCCCCATTTTATGAAATTCACAATCTGGTATTTAAACGAACTAAAAAAATGCGTGTCGGAAATCAACTTTGCAAATATGGTTTATTCCAAGAAGACTGTCTTGTTTGTTATCCCATCTTAAATTATATGACAGACTGTGATGTGAATACAAAATACCTGTTTAATGTGCCTACAGAATGGATGATACATTGCGACTAATTAGGAGTACTACTTTCAGTGTGAGGATTTCCATATTAGAAAGAGCAAACATCCCATGTTTAACCCTGTAATGCCAAAGAGCACTTAACATTTTGGATCCCAATTGTTGGTTCCGAATCAGAAATATGTCATAATAGGGAGGATGTAGTATTCATTATTTGGGGGTTGGACCAATCAATATTTTGAACGTACATTGTTGGAATTGGAGTTGAACGTTGGAAATATAGAATGAACTACACCACAATGTCCCTTTAACACTTACGCTGCTGAAAGCCATTATTGTCACCTACTTTATGATGATTAGCTGTTCGTTTCGGTATGCGCAGATCAAATCTACCATCTGATTAATTGTTGGAAAGGGCTCAGTGAGCCCTTTCCAACAATTAATCAGATGGTAGGGTTTCCAGTATATCATAGGTCTTATCAAACTTCCTCACATACAAGCGTACATAGCGACCCTCCATATATGTCTAAAGTGGGTGTGGCAGTAAAAGGTTTAACCTTCTGTACGCTAATCTCAAAATATGAAGTTTTAATCAATGGGTTTTCCCATAACGCAACTAGTAATTTATTCAATTCAACCGGATTAATATAATGTATACGTTTATGTACAGCACTGTTGTATATGTTAACGGTGTGTTAATACATACACCACAAAGGCTTTCTATGCGTAGCTGGTCAAAAACAACGACATCTTATTCCGAAGATTGAATTTCAACAGACATGATGGTTCGAATTCACTTATTTTAACGTGTGCACGTGCAAATAGGTCGATGACAACTACCAAGCGTAAACCAGATATTGGTACATGATTATAGTTTTGGGCCGCTAGTGCTTACTTGATACGTAGTACCATGTTGTGATTGATTATCTAGATACAGAGCTGGTATACTGGTATATAATGGCATCAACGCTCACCTGAACACAGCTCTCTTTGTGAGTACGTAGAAACTGGCCAGATAGGTTTTACGTTCCCTAGAACTATCATTGCTGATGTTGAAACGAACCCTGCGAATACCGTTGCCATCTCTGGATATTTAGGACATCATAGCGATTAGGTTACATCACAAGCGACCTAATAGGAAGAGGAGCAACTCAGTCGCCATAATGATTCAATTCAGAACCCGCCCTGTGCTCGATATAAAAGATTTGGCGACTTCAAAACGACTTAAAAAAAGTTGTTCGGGGTAACTGCCTCTAACATCTACCATTCCTCTGCAGAGAACACCGATGCCAGTTATACCTATACTCGCATATCTTGGAGTAAAGAAAATAATATTAAAGAGTGACAAGAGGACACAGTATACAACAATAATGTAAACCAATAAGGGTGCAGGATTAATGCGTTGTTGAACAGCCTCACGAAAACAATAAATTAAGCCATATCATTATCACTATTATTCCGAAGGACGATACTACACGTAAACACAATACAGGAAAGGTTAGAGAATAATACAGATGTGGGTTAATTTTTGTTGTCATAGAGCTGGTTAATTATTGTCGTTATAGAGTTGCTTATGCATTGTCGTCATAGAGCTGGTTAACTGTTGTCATAGATCTGTTTATTTATTGTCTTCGTAAAATGTTTAATTATTGTCGTCATAGAGCTGCTTATTTATTGTCTACATAGAGCTGATTCACTATTGTCATCATAGAGCTGCTTAATTATTGTCGCCATAGAGCTGGTTAATTATTTTCGTCATAGAGCTGGTTAATTATTGTCAACATAGAGCTGGTTAATTATTGTCATCATAGAGCTGGTTAATTATTGTCATCATAGAGCTGGTTAATTATTGTCATCATAGAGCTGCTTAATTATTGTCATCATAGAGCTGCTTAATTATTGTCGCCATAGAGCTGGTTAATTATTTTCGTCATAGAGCTGGTTAATTATTGTCAACATAGAGCTGGTTAATTATTGTCATCATAGAGCTGGTTAATTATTGTCATCATAGAGCTGGTTAATTATTTTCGTCATAGAGCTGGTTAATTATTGTCATCATAGAGCTGGTTAATTATTGTCATCATAGAGCTGGTTAATTATTGTTATCATAGAGCTGGTTAATTATTGTCATCATAGAGCCGGTTAATTATTGTCATCATAGAGCTGGTTAATTATTGTCATCATAGAGCTGGTTAATTATTGTCAACATAGAGCTGGTTAATTATTGTCATCATAGAGCTGGTTAATTATTGTTATCATAGAGCTGGTTAATTATTGTCATCATAGAGCTGGTTAATTATTGTCATCATAGAGCTGGTTAATTATTGTCATCATAGAGCTGGTTAATTATTGTCATCATAGAGCTGGTTAATTATTGTCATCATAGAGCTGGTTAATTATTGTCATCATAGAGCTGGTTAATTATTGTCATCATAGAGCTGGTTAATTATTGTCATCATAGAGCTGGTTAATTATTGTCATCATAGAGCTGGTTAATTATTGTCATCATAGAGCTGGTTAATTATTGTCATCATAGAGCTGGTTAATTATTGTCATCATAGAGCTGGTTAATTATTGTCATCATAGAGCTGGTTAATTATTGTCATCATAGAGCTGGTTAATTATTGTGTCATAGAGCTGGTTAATTATTGTCATCATAGAGCTGGTTAATTATTGTGTCATAGAGCTGGTTAATTATTGTCATCATAGAGCTGGTTAATTATTTTCGCCATAGAGCTGGTTAATTATTGTCATCATAGAGCTGGTTAATTATTGTCATCATAGAGCTGGTTAATTATTGTCATCATAGAGCTGGTTAATTATTGTCATCATAGAGCTGGTTAATTATTGTCATCATAGAGCTGGTTAATTATTGTCATCATAGAGCTGGTTAATTATTGTCATCATAGAGCTGGTTAATTATTGTCATCATAGAGCTGGTTAATTATTGTGTCATAGAGCTGGTTAATTATTGTCATCATAGAGCTGGTTAATTATTGTCATCATAGAGCTGGTTAATTATTGTCATCATAGAGCTGGTTAATTATTGTGTCATAGAGCTGGTTAATTATTGTCATCATAGAGCTGGTTAATTATTGTCATCATAGAGCTGGTTAATTATTGTCATCATAGAGCTGGTTAATTATTATCATCATAGAGCTGGTTAATTATTGTCATCATAGAGATGGTTAATTATTGTCATCATAGAGCTGGTTAATTATTGTCATCATAGAGCTGGTTAATTATTGTCATCATAGAGCTGGTTAATTATTGTCATCATAGAGATGGTTAAATATAGTTATCATAGAGCTGGTTAATTATTGTGTCATAGAGCTGGTTAATTATTGTCATCATAGAGCTGGTTAATTATTGTCATCATAGAGCTGGTTAATTATTGTCATCATAGGGCTGGTTAATTATTGTGTCATAGAGCTTGTTAATTATTGCCATCATAATGATGGTTAAATATTGTCATCATAGAGATGATTAAATACTGTCGTCGTAGAGCTGCTTAATTATTGTCGCCATAAAGGTTGTTAATTAAGTTCGTCTAGAGCTGGTTAATTATTGTCATCATAGAGCTGGTTAACTATTATCATCCTAGAGATGGTTAAATATTTTCGTCATAGAGACGGTTAAATATTGTCATCATGAGCTGCTTAATTATTGTCGCCATAGAGCTGCTTAATTATTGACGTCATAGAGGTGGTAACATATTGTCATCATAGAGCCGGTTATTTATTGTCAGCATAGAGATGGTTAAATATTCTCATCATAGAGCTGGTTAATTAATGTCGTCATAGAGATGGTTAGATATTTCCATCATAGAGCTGGTTAAATATTGTCGTCATAGAGATGGTTAAATATTGTCATCATACATCTGGTGAATTACTGTGGTCGTCATAGAGGTCGTTAATTATTGTCGTCGTAGAGGTGGTTAATTATTGTTATGATAGAGATGGTTAATTATTGTCGACATGCAGGTAGTTAATTATTGTCGTCATAGAGATGGTAAAATATTGTCGTCACAGAGTTGCTTAGTTATTGTCGTCATAGAACTGCTTAATTATTGTCGTCATAGAGGTGGTTATATATTGTCATCATAGAGCCAGTTATTTATTTTCAGCATACAGATGGTTAAATATTGTCATCATAGAGATATTTAACTATTGTCGCCATAGAGATGGTTAAATATTGCCGTCATAGAGCTCGTTAATTATTGTACTCATAGAGCTGGATAATTATTGTTGTCACAGAGCTGGGTAATTATTGTCGTCATATAGCTGGTTAAATATTGTCGTCATAGAGCTGATTAATTATTTTACTCATAGAGCTGGATAATTATTGTTATCACAGAGCTGGGTATTTATTGTTATCATAGAGCTGGTTTATTATTGTCGCCATAGAGATGGTTAAATATTGTTCGTCATTGAGCTAGTTAAATATTTTCGTCATAGAGCTGCTTGAATATTGTCGTCATAGAGGTGGTTAATTATTGTCGTCATGGAGCTGGTTAAATATTTTCGTCATACAGCTGGTTTATTATTGTCGTCATAGAGCTGGTTCATTATTGTCATCATAGAGATGGTTAATTATTGACGTCATAGATTGGTTAATTATTGTCGTCATAGTGCTGGTTCATTATTGTCATCATAGAGCTAGTTAACTATTGTCATAGAGATGGTTAACTATTGTCATCATAGAGATGGTTAAATATTGTCGTCTTCGATCTGGTTAAATATTGTCATCATAGCAATGGCTAAATATTGTCAACCTGGAGATGGTTACATATTTTCGTCATAGAGATGATTAAATATTGTCGTTAAAGAGCTGATTAAATATCGTCATCACGGAGATGGATAAATATTGTCAACATAGACGTAGTTAAATATTGTCGTCATAGAGATGGTTCAATATTTTCGTCCTAGAGCTGCTTAAATATTGTTGTCATAGTGCTGGTTAATTATCGTCGTCATAGAGCTACTCAGGTATTGTCGTCATAGAGATGGTTAAATATTGTCGTCATAGAGTTGGTTAGTAATTGTCGTCATAGATCCGCTTAATTATTGTCATCATAGAGATGGTTAAATGTTGTCGTCATTGATCTGCTTAATTATTGCCGTCATAGAGCTGCTTAATTATTTTCGTCATAGAACTGATAAATTATTGTCATCATAAAGCTGGTTAAGTAATGCCGTCATAGAGCTCGTTAACTATTTTCGTCATAGGGCTTCTTAATTATTGTCGTCATAGAGATTGCTAATTATTGTCATCATAGAGCTGGTTAAATATTGTCTTCATAGAGCTGTTTAATTGTTGCCGTTATAGGGCTTCTTAATTATTGTCGTCATAGAGCTGGTTAAATATTGTTTTCATAGAGCTGGTTAAGCATTGTAGTCATAGGGCTGGTTAAATATTGTCGTCATAGAGATGTTAATTATTGTCGTCACAGAGCTAGTTAATTATTGTCGTCACAGATCTGGGTAATTATTGTCGTCATAGAGCTGGTTAAATATTGTCATCATAGAGATGGGTAAATATTGTAGTCATAGGGCTGGTTAAATATTGTCGTCACAGAGCTGGTTAATTATTGTCGTCACAGAGCTCCTTAAGTATTGTAGTCATAGAGCTGGTTAAATATTGTCGTCACAGAGCAGGTTAAATATTGTCGTCATTGAGATGGTTAATGATTGTCGTCGTAGAGCTGGTTAATTATTGTCGTCACTGCGCTGCTTAAGTATTTTCGTCATAGAGCTGCTTAATTATTATCGTCATAGATCTGCTTAATTATTGCCATCATAGAGCTGGTAAATTATTTTCTTCATATGGCTGCTTAAATATTGTCGTCATAGAGCTGGTTACTTTTTGTCGTCATAGAGCTAGTTAATTTTTGTCAACATTGAGCTGGTTAAATATTGTCGTCATAGAGCTGGTTTATTATTGTAGTCATAGATCTGGTTAAATATTGTCGTCATAGAGCTGGTTTATTATTGTCGTCGTAAAGCTTGTTAGATATTGTCGTCATGGACTTGTCTAATTGTACTCGTTATAGAGTTGGTTAATTAGTGTCGTCAAGGGCTTGATTAATTTTTGGTGTCATAGAGTTGGTTAATTATTGCCGCCATAGGACTGGTTAATTCTTTCTACTATCAAGCAGGTTAATTATTGTCGTTATTGATCTGATTAATTACTGCTGATATCGAGCGGGTTATTTATTGTCATCATGGAGCTGGTTAATTATCTTCGTCAGAGAACTGGTTAATTATTGTCGTCATAGGGCTGGCTCGTTATTGTCGTCATGGGTATGTTTAATCATTCTCGTCATAGAGCTGGTTGATTAGTGTCGTCTTAGGGCCGGTGAAGTTTTGTTGTTATAGGTTTGCTTAGTTATTGTCGCCATAGGGCTTAGTCATTGTCGTCATCGAATGGTTAATTAATATAAATAATTAACTTAATTAATGGCATCGTAGAGCTGGTTAATTAGTGTCGCCAATGGGCTGGCCAATGGGCTGTTTAATTATTGTCGTCAGGGGGCTGGTTGAATATTGTCGTGAACCGGTTTAATGATAGCCATCAAATAGATAGTTAATTAGTGTCGTCATGTGGCTGGTTAAGTATTGTTTTCATACAGTTAACTATTGTCGTCATAAGGCTGGTTAATCGTAGCCATCATTAACGTCATAGTGCTAGTTAACTGTTATCGACATGTGTCTGGTCAATTAAACACTTAATTATAATTATAGGGCTGGTTAATTTTGTCGTCATAGAGCTGTTTAATTATTCTAGTCAATGAGCTGGCCAAATATTGTCGCCATGGAACTTTTCTAATTGTAGTCGTCTTAGAGCTGGGTAATTAGTATCGCCTTCGGGATGGTTTATTAGTATCGCTATAGGGCTGGTTAATTAGTATCGCCATGGGGCTGGTTAATTTTGTCGACATAGAGCTGCTTAATTATTCTCGTCAAAGAGCTGGTTTATTATTGTTGCCATGGAAATTTTCTTATTGTCGTCGTCACAGAGCTGGTTAATTAGTAGCGTCTAGGGGCTGGTTAATTTTTGTTGTCATGGAAGTGGTTAATTACTGCCGACATAGGGCCTGTTAATTATTGCCACTACCGAGGAAGTTAATTATTGTCGGCATTGGGCTGATTAAGTATTGACGCCATCGAGCAGATTATTTATTGTTGTCATAGAGATGGTTAATTATTGTCGTAATAGGTCCGATTCATTAGTTTCGTCGTGGATCTGGTTAATGATTGTTGTCATAGAGCTGGTTGATTATTGCTGTTATAGAGTTGGTTAATGGTTGTCGCATAGGGCTGGTTAAATATTGCCGTCCAAAGCTGGTTAATCATTAACGACATAGAGCTGTTTAATTAGTGTCGTCAAGGAGCTGGATGGTTATTGTTTTCACATAGTTAGATTATTATTATCCTCATAGGGCTGTTCTATTACTGATACCATGAAATGATTAATTATTGTTGTCATAGGAGTGATTAATTATTGTAGACATGGGCCTGGGAAATTATTGTCGCCACAGAGCCGATTCATTTATTTCGTCATAGTGCTGGTCAACTGCTGTCGTCATGTGGCTTGGTAATTATTGTTGTCATAGAGCTGGTTAATAATTGTCATCGTAAAGGTGATTAATTTTTGAGGCAATAGAGCTAGTTAATTATTCTCGCCAGGGAGCTTGTTAATTATTGTTGACATAGAGATGATTAATTTTTGAGGCCACAGAGCTGATTAATTATTGTCTTGGTTTGACAAAACAAGTTGCATGGATAAAATATTCCAGTATGCGTTTGTTAACCCTCCGAAGGTTCTCAAACGTCAAAATTTTGATAAAATGGGCTATGTTCGCATATCCACAGCACCCAATGTGTAGCAGAGAGATAAAGATGACTTCCTTTATTGGAAGTGGAATTATTTTTGTAAGTAATAAGGGTGTTAAAAAAAACAAGAGTTAAGCCGTCTTGGGCTGGTTAAACAGCGATACCCCTCAAAAGCTTAAAAGACATGTTTTCTGTGGATTTCTCTAGATGAGACTTGTAGATTTTCAGGACAAATTGGCCATTCGCGGGTCTTGGTGTGACATTACAAGTTGCATGGACAAATAATTGCGGTACGCGTTTGTTAACCCTCCACAGGAGATCAACATACTGAGAAAATGGCCTGTATTCGGGCACACACAGCACCAAACGTGTAGCTGAGAGATAAATATATCCACCTTTATTGGAAGTGGAATGCACCGAGGATCATTTTTTTAAGTAATAAAGATACTGAAAAAACAATCCTTAACCCCTTTTGGGCTGGTTAATCATGCAATGATACCTATCAAAAACTTAAAATTCACGCTTTCCCAGGATTTCCCTGTAAACATCTTGTAGATTTTCAAGAAAAATGACCATTCGTACGTCGTGGTGTGGCATTACAAGTTGCATGGACAAAATGTTCCCTTCAGCGTTTGTTAACCCTATACAAAATGCCAAAAATCAAAATTTTAGATACATTTGAGATAAAATGGGCTGTTTTCAAATAGCCACAACACTCAGTGCGTATGTGTCAAACAAACTTAACTCCTTTTGCCGGATTTAGACTTGTCGGACGACGATATTGATATTAACCCTCTACATCATTAACCCTTTACCTAACGTAACGGCCAAAACCGGCCAGCGCTATTCTCAAAAATCGACAATTAATTATCATTATTCTTTTCATTTTTTGTCTCAAAAACATGGGTTATGACCCATCGTTGGAACGAGCTCGTTCCAACGAGGGGTCATAACCTATGTTTTTGAGACAAAAAATGAAAACAATTAGTTGCTCAAGAATTATTTTTGCAAGGGTCGTCTGCTTTTCAGGTTAGGTAAAGGGTTAATGATGGTTTTAACCTAAACATTTTTATATCAAACTTAGTCATTTGAGACTACTATACTCACCTTTCTCGGGACATCACATAAAGGCACTTCAGTGATAAAGTTAAAACTTAGTCATTTGAGAATACTATACCCACCTTTCTCGGGACATCACATAAAGGTACGTCAGTGATAAAGTTAAAACTTAGTCATTTGAGACGACTAAACCCACCTTTCTCTGGACATCACATAAAGGCACTTCAGTGATAAGGTTAAAACTTAGTCATTTGAGACTACTATACCCACCTTTCTGGGGACATCACATAAGGCACTTCAGTGATAAAGTTAAAAAAAAATCTTCAGGTACTCTGGGGTAATGGAAAATGAAGGAATCTCATCTGAAAAAGCCACGATTCTCCAGAGAATCATTACGTCTAGTTGTACGTTGAGATTTGACTGCCAATTCTCCCGAATCATTACGTCTAGTTGTACGTTTAGATTTGACTGCCAATTCTACAGAATCATTACGTCTAGTTGTACGTTTAGATTTGACTGCCAATTCTACAGAATCATTACGTCTAGTTGTACGTTGAGATTTGACTGCCAATTCTCCAGAATCATTACGTCTAGTTGTACGTTGAGGGATTTGACTGCCAATTACCTGTTTATTGAGATTATTTTTCCTTTCTTTCTTTCTTTTTTTCCTTTGTAAAATGTGTGCTGCGTAAAACAGAATTTAAAAAGTTTGTATCCAACAGGAGTCTGTTTGAAATACTAGGCTCTGGGCCTTCAGACTTTCTTTCGGATTTGAAGGACTTTGTTCCAAAGTTGCTTTTTCATTCCACAATTCATTAGGCTAGAGCTATGGGTCACGGCTGGATCCATTCTTGTTTCTAGCTCGTTTTTATGTCGGAAATATATGGCAACCTAAAGGAGATCTCACGTTAATGGACACGCCCTCACACAGCATTGTCGAAAAAGTTCGTTTTAATAATATGAGAAATATTATTCTTCTTTTTGTTATTTTTGTTGGCGTCTTAAAATTAGTTTTACGATCAAATAAAAACGTTTCCAAATAAACAGTTTTTTTGTGGTTAATAGAATGGAAGGGCTAACTGGTTTCCACTGCCTTGAACCTGTCGAATTAAGATTTGGGTAGTTCTATTGATCTTTTTGAACGTGTCGATGAGGTTTGGGGAGTACCATGAGCTTGATCTCACCCCTTCACGACCAAAACAACAAAAACGATTTTGGAACGCGAAGTTATGATAAACATATGGTTTACTTATTTATGATTACTCGAATGTGTGTTAAGTTTCCAAGCTGCTTATCTATGGTGTATTGGTACCCGTAGGCACAAGGCACAAAGCCTACGTGGATCAATACAAAATCATTGAAAAAAAAAACGCATTGAGCAGTTACACACTACTGGTGAAAAAATAAGTAAATAAACCCGACTCTTGTGCATCTACGAAACTTCTCAGACAGTCACAGTCTAGCCCTTGTTTTTCCATCCCACATCTATTCATGAGACAAAAACTACACCCCCTCCCACCACCCACCGAAATGAAGACTAAATGAATGTTGAATGTTGACTTGGAAAGTGACAAAATGAAGTGAAGACTGAAATCGAGACAATCAATTATTCAAATATACGACTGCGTTTCTTCTTCACAAATAATCTCAACAATAAATAGAATTAAAAATATTACCCTGTAATTGTTCAGTAACCCCGTATTACATGTTAGTATAGTATAGCACTATGGTAGAGTAAAAATACTCTGAAGACAGTTCTTTGTGAAAATTTACAATTTTTACAAAAAAATAAACATTCAGGTATATTTGGAATGAACTAACCTACGAACAATCGTGCCTCCGATTAGAACGTTAAACAGTGACTTCCGAGGAGATTCCCAACACACAGTGACTTAACACTATACCAGCAGCAACTAGACTTTATGATTCTGGAGAATCATGGCTTTTCCAGATGAGATTCCATGATTTTTCATGACCGTACCCGTAGTTCAAGGTACAAAGCCTACGTGTCTGATGAATTGTTTCTAACTGTCTCACTGAAGTTCCTTTTCTGATGTTATGAGAAAGATGGGTATAGTGGTCTCAAATCACTTAGTTTGATAAAAAAATGTTTAGGTAAAACCCACCATTAATGGTGGAGAGGGTTAATATCAATATCGCCGTCTGACAAGTTTATGACCGACAAAAGGAGTTATATTTGTTTGATACATACCCACTGAGTGCTGTGGCTATTCGAATACCCTTATTTCTTACAAATATAATTCTCTATGAATTCTATTTCCATTTATGTTGATCTCTCCTCTTAACTTTGGATGCCGTGGGTACGCAAACACCGCCCATTTTATCAAAATCTTGATGTTTGAGAACCTGCATAGGGATAACAAATGCTTACTGGTATATTTTGTAATGGCACACTAAGATCTGAGAATGGCCAGTTTTTCTTGAAAATCTACGAGACATTTTTAGAGAAATCCTCAGATAACACGAATTTCAACCTTTTGAGGGGTATCGCTCTGT
Organism: Pictodentalium vernedei; assembly: GCA_031216915.1. Classification (NCBI taxonomy): domain Eukaryota; kingdom Metazoa; phylum Mollusca; class Scaphopoda; order Dentaliida; family Dentaliidae; genus Pictodentalium; species Pictodentalium vernedei. The sequence goes on along the minus strand of CM062288.1, from coordinate 339,585,284 downwards.
AACCAGTCCTAAACGGGTTAATGCTTGGTTTTGTGAACACCTTTATTACTTACAAAAATGATACTTGATGAATCCCACTTCTAATCAAGGAGGTTATGTTTATTTCGCAGGTACACATTGGGTGCTATGAGTGCCCAAGAAAAGCCCATTTTCTCAAAACGTCTATGCTTGGAAGCATCTGGAGGGTTAAGGAATGCTTACCGGAATATTTGGTCCATGCAACTTGTAATTTCACCCCAAGACCTTCGAATTGTCAGTGTTTTCTTGAAAATTTACTAGACGTTTTGGAGAAATCCACACAAAAAGTGAATTTTAAGCTTTTAGTGGGTATATCTCCTTAACCAGTCGAAAATGGGTTAAGACCTCGATTTTTGAATACCCTTACTACTTATAAAATTTTTCCCTGTCAGTTTTGCGACCGGCAAAATAATTTACGTTTCTCTGTGGCATTCCCATTTGATATTGTGGGTGTCCAAAAACAGGATATTTTTTCAAACTTTTGAGAGTTAGCAGCACATTGGAGGGTTAACAAATGCTTACCGGAATATTTTATCCATGCAACTGGTAATGTGACACCCAGACCTATCAATGGTCAATTTCTCTTGGAAAGCTACGAAGTTTTTGTATAGAAATCAAGGTAAAACATGATTTTTTAAGCTTCTGATGCGTATCGCTATTAACCACCCCAAAAGGGGTTAACACTTGTTTTTTTTTAATACCATTGTTACTTACAAAAATACTCGTCGGTGAATTCCTCTTCCAACAAATGAGATTATGTTTATTTCCAGGGTATACATTGACTGTGTCTGTGTCCGAAAACAGCCCAGTTCAACAAAATTACGATGCTTGGTAGCCTGTAGAGGGTTAATAAACGCTCACCGGAATATTGTGTCCATGCAGCTTGTAATGTCTGGGTGCTTTAGGGGCCCGATTATAACCAACTTCAACAAAATTTCGATGTCGGAGATCCTGTGTAGGGTAACATATGCATTGCCTAATATCTATTGTATATGAATGGTCCTGTCGCAGACAGTTCTAGCAATAACGAATGTTTAAAAAAAATGTTCAAGATGCGTTTCGAGAAAGTGCCTATAGTAAACCCTAATTTTGACAGGTTTTTGCCAATTCTGACGAATTAAGGGTTAAATCCAAAATTCCATTTTTGGTACCTTTTTAGATTGTGTGCCCCTCTATGCATGTGCATAATTGTGTGAAAATCGGTTCAAAAATGGCTTCTCAGTCGTACGGACAAAATGTGTGGACCTCCCCCCTCCCCCACTCAAAAAAAAAAAAATTATTAATATTCCGTAGAAAAAACAGTAATCTTTTCCAGATGGAAAAGCCTACATATATACACATTCTGATTATATAAAATGTGGCTTGGCATGTTCAATTGACACAATGGTAACAAAATTATCGGCTGAAGAGTTTCTGAATGACGGAAAAAATCCTAAATCAGTCAGAGGTGATTACTGGCGTATTATCAATTTAGTATGATAGTTTCTTAAACAAAGCCTTTGTTAAGGATGGATGTGTATAAATAGTTTGAATAGCTGATTTCGGAACAATTGAGCGATTCAGTTAATCTTGTGAAAATGCACTCGGGTTGTTTTCAAATCGCCAAACTAAATGTCATCTGTCAAAAGTCGGTGCCACAATACTCCCTGCCTCCGATGAGTTGCGTCCTCGCCTTTTGGTTTGAAGTCTCCTAGCTCGTTCCTTTTCATCCTCCCTCCCGGACGTCATTTGGAATATCATCCCTCTTTATACCTCTTCCGATTTTTCGGTTGTTGTATTAAACGGTGTGTGTAAGCTCACCGAAACGGAATTGAGTTGAAATTACATGGCGAATGTTTGTGGGATATCAAGCGCCTGGCTGAATGGAAGCCACAGAATGTCCAACGAACGCGTCGCCCGTTTCTATCGAGATATTTCCTTGAATTTTGCCTGTTATTCCATTCAATAACTTTTGAGAATTATCTTTAAACCCATCCTCATTCACCCACAAGTTTTCCGTTGACGGTCTGTCTTGCCATTTTATGAGATATTGCGGAATTTTTGTTTTTGAATTAATACGACCTCGTGCTATCTTTTCGATTACTTTAGCGTTAATGTTTGCACTCGATGAAAAACTTCCCTGATCGGTCTTAATAGTGGTAAACGACCGATCAGTTGGTTCACCATCCTTCATGTTGTGTCTGGTCAATAGGGGAATTTTGTACGCCCACTCTCTCAACTGACGGGATTGTCGTCAGTCCGATACTTGCTGCCGAACATGGTTTGAAAGTTTGTTTAGATGAGTCGGCTACAACAGCTATGGCGTCCACACAAACATGCGCCTTTCTTACAGTGGGTGATTGCGTAAATGTACTTACTGATGACGAACATCCTGTCTCCGAGTGAACAGACATCGAAGCTTCTAGTTCTCTCTCCTTGACCTTTCTCTGTTTGAATTCTCTCAAACGAATCTCGTCCCATAGGCGATGCGAATCATACTTGTTCTTCTCGTTGGGTTTCTTCCATCTCAAATCAACATCTCCGTATTATACAATGCCAAATCAACATCTCCGTGTTATACATCTCAATGCCAAATCAACCTCTCCGTGTTATACACTGATACTCCATCTCAATGCCAAATCAACATCTCCGTGTTATACATTGATACTCCATCTCAATGCCAAATCAACATCTCCGTGCTATACATCTCAGTGCCAAATCAACATCTCCGTGTTATATATTGATACTCCATCTCAATGCCAAATCAATATCTCCGTGTTATACATTGATACTCCATCTCAATGCCAAATCATCATCTCCGTGTTATACATCTCAATGCCAAATCAACATTTCCGTGTTATACATTAATACTCCATCTCAATGCCAAATCAACATCTCCGTGTTGTACATCTCAATGCCAAATCAACATCTCCGTGTTATACATTAATACTCCATCTCAATGCCAAATCAACATCTCCGTGTTATACATCTCAATGCCAAATCAACATCTCCGTGTTATACATTGATACTCCATCTCAATGCCAAATCAACATCTCCGTGTTATACATCTCAATGCCAAATCAATATCTCCGTGTTATACATTGATACTCCATCTCAATGCCAAATCAACATCTCCGTGTTATACATTAATACTCCATCTCAATGCCAAATCAACACCTCCGTGTTATACATTTCAATGCCAAATAAATATCTTCGTGTTATACATTAATACTCCATCCCAATGCTAAATCAACATCTCCGTGTTATACATGTCAATGCCAAATCAACATCTCCGTGTTATACATTGATACTCCATCTCAATGCCAAATCAATATCTCCGTGTTATACGTTGATACTCCATCTCAATGCCAAATCAACAATCTCCGTGTTATACATCTCAATGCCAAATCAACATCTCCGTGTTATACATTAATACTCCATCTCAATACCAAATCAACATCTCCGTGTTATACATCTCAATGCCAAATCAACATCTCCGTGTTATACATTGATACTCCATCTCAATGCCAAATCAACATCTCCGTGTTATACATTAATACTCCATCTCAATGCCAAATCAACATATCCGTGTTATACATTAATACTCCATCTCAATGCCAAATCAACATCTCCGTGTTATACATTAATACTCCATCTCAATGCCAAATCAACATCTCCGTGTTATACATTAATACTCCATCTCAATGCCAAATCAACATCTCCGTGTTATACATCTCAATGCCAAATCAACATCTCCGTGTTATACATTAATACTCCATGTCAATGCCAAATCAACATCTCCGTGTTATACGTTGATACCCCATTCCAGGTGATTGTCGGCTAAAGAGTTTATGAATGGCGGAAAAAATCATTAATCAGTCTGACGTGATTACTGGCAAATTATGAATTTAGTAAAAAAGAAAAAGATGTTCATGGCCTTTTTGGATGTTAAAAAGCCATACGATAGAGTATGGAGGGAGGGTGTGTGGCGCAAGCTTGAGGCTCTGGGCTTGGGAGGTGGGTTTGTTGGAATTATGAAAGCATTATTTAAAGATGTACAGAGTGAACTTAGCCTGGGTAACATAACAACAAAACGTGTGCCCATGGAGATAGGCCTAACACAGGGATGTATCCTTTCGCCAGTTCTTTTTGCATTGTACATCAAGAGTTTAAGACATGAACTCCTGTATAGCGACGAGGAAGTAACAGTTGGTGATCTGAACATCCCAGGGATATTTTTTGCAGACGATATAGTGCTAGTGTCGGAAAGCGAAGAGGAGCTAGCGAAAATGCTGGGAATTGTTGGAAAATATGGTAGCAAATGGAGACTCGAACTTAATGAAAGCAAGAGCAAAGTTATACCCGTGGGCCGCAAAGTGGACCCCACTCGAAGGTGGAGAGTGGGGGGGGGGGGGGGAATTCTGTATTCCGGAAGGTAGCACCAAACCTCTTAGTGTGGGAGAGGCAGGTGACTATGAGTATCTGGGGGTAAATATAAACATCACAGGAAGAGGCATCTACCGAAACCTCACAAATAAATTGATTCTGAAAGGGAGGCGAATCCTTAACCAAATGAAACTTATAGGGAGAAACAGTTTCAATAAGGTATAAGTATAACATATGGGACGGAAGCGGTACCCCTAAACCAGACGGCTGTAAAGAGCTTGGAAATCCTGCAGAACGATGCAGGCCGATGGATAACGGGGTCGAGTAATGCCGCAGCACTTGAAGCAATCAGGGGTGAGCTTGGGTGGATGAGCATCAAGGACAGGATAGACTTATTGAAACACGGTTATCTCAATTATTTGGTGCATCTCCCCGACAGCCGATGGTGTAAAGTAATGTTCCTGCGAATTTTCAACTCAAATATCAAGACAGGATGGATGGTCCAAGTGAGGGAACTAATAGAGAACTACTCACTTGAGATCTCGGACCTAGACGTTGGGGCAAACCAGAGTAAAAATATCGTCAGAGAAAGGGTCACGGAGGATGGTAACATTAATTGGCGAGAGGGGGTCAAATCAAAGAGATCTTTGGTGGCCTGCGTGATAAAGAGAAGCCTGGTTTTGAAGAGTACCTTGATGGCACCTTTAGGGGGGGGGGGGTCACTGTTGTTCAAGTTGAGGTCGCGGTCCCCTGATCTGAGAGGAAAAATTAGGAAAAACAGTAAAAAAGAGTACCAGATGTGTAATTTGGGCGTGGTGGAGACCCTGGAACACTTTCTTCTAGAATGCCCAAAATACTAGTCTAAAAGAATAAGATTCACTGGGAGTATAATGGGGAAGTGGGATGGGAGAATGAAGGGCATGTGGTTAGTGGGAGACTCAAAGGAGAGGTTGAATATGCTAATCGGAGAGATTGGGAACAAGTGATGTCATCAAGCAGTTCGTCTCCGAGTGTTGGGAGGAGAGAAGAAGAGTGGGAATAGGGAGGCAGTTGGGAGTACAGGGATAACCAAGGCCTTCTCATCCGAAAACCGCGACAAATCAGCGGCCGGCCAAAGTGTTATTATTAGTATTATTTTTTCTTAAACAAAGCCTTTGTTATGGATGGATATGTATAAAGCGGCTGAAAAGCTGATTTCGGTCTGATTGAGCGATTCAGTTAATGTTGTTGTGAAAGTGCACTCGGGCTGTTGTCAAATCGCCCAACTGAATGTCACCTGTTAAAAGACGCTGTCACGGTATATGCACCTCGTCTTTGTATTCAGATAAGGGGCCATTTCAAAACACTGATGAACATTTTGGGATTTTGTCTTGCTAAAATGAGCAATCAGCATCATAAACAACATATCTTAATATAACTTTGATGTGGATTCCCCGTTTTTAAATACTGAAATTACAATACCTTTATATGCTCCATACGTTATTAATAGTGCATGCCTGTCATAAAAATGTATTATTCACTTCTATGCAATTAATGTACAAATATCATAAATCCAGATGGAGTTAAGACAAGACAATAGGATTATTAAACATAAAGACACCAATAACCTGATGTATTGGTGTGCTTCTTAGACACTACTTTCCATCACTCTGTAACAAGCTAGACAATTATGTGCGGACCATGAACCACAGGGAAACAACAAGCTTAATCAACACTAAAAGGTACGACATCACCATAAATGATTGGCGATGAACTTATACTAATCTTGCGCTGCGGCATAGCCGCACATACTGATAATAACCTTAAACACCAGTGTATGCACACGTAAAAAACCTGGAACCAACTTCAGTTAACCCTTTACCCAACGTAATGGCAAAAACCGACCAGCGCTATTCTCAAAAATCTCCAATTAATTTTCATTATTTTTTCATTGTTTTCTCAAAAACATAGGTTATGACCCCTCGTTGGAACGAGCTCGTCGAGCTCGTTCCAACGAGGGGTCATAACCTATGTTTTTGAGATAAAAAATGAAAAAAAGTTATTCAAGAATTTTGTTTGCAAGTGTCGTCTGATTTTCCTGTTAGGTAAAGGGTTAACGCATTGAACCATACAAATGTTGTTTGGGGTGGGGAAACTTCTGTAGACTTGTGACGAAATAATTTCAAAAAACATTACATTGCAGGTTAAGTTGGTTATATTGTTGGTTAAGTTTTATTATATTTTTGGTTATTACGATAGTGGTTGTTACAGGGATTTATGTTCGGTGCTTTTATGTTTTATTTCCCTCGTCATATTATTATGTTGCAGTGATCTCGGGAGTGTGGGTATCACTTACTGTCGGTTTTGAATTCTTTATTTAACGATATACATGTTGCAAAGCTAAGATATAATGGTACACGAATTTTAACAATGGCATTTTGCTTTTTTACAATATAATAAATAACATGCACATTGTAAGGAGACAACATAGCCAGATTGGCTGTCTTCCTGATGCCTCCTGAAGGGTAAAGTTGGAAAGAGAATGATGAAAAGGGGAAAATGAGGGGTCGTTTATGAGGGAGACAGTATAGGAGTTAAGTGAAAAAACACGGCTAGAATTAAAAAAAAAAACAACTAAACCAAAAAGAAAACAATAAAAAAAAAGAAACAAAAGAACGGCAGCAATACGTGGATACCTACATATATGTATCAAAAGAAGTATATTTTAGACTGTAGGATGCTTGCATTTATCGAGTAAAATCTTGCGGTCATCACACAATTTGGATGTTCAGAGGCAGTTGTGGTGGGTTGCATAGCCTGTGTCGAGTGGAGAAGATGCGGATCAGTTGGCGGAACTTAACAGAAATACTGTGGATGATACGCTTTTTGTCGAGGTACGAATACGACTGATTAGGATGTAAAGTTGGAACGGCAGTCAGAACGGAGGATAGATTGAGATGTTAAGTTAGAGGCTGAGCGACAGTCGGGACATACCGGATTATAGCAGCGTACTGAGTTATGATAGGAGTCAAGTGAAATCTGGGTAATTATTTTTATAAATACCGATCTTGACGTAATATTTTTTATATCGTTACTCAGGCTGTTCCATAGCCTTGGAAATGAATGTTTTGGGAGTTTTTTTTACCTCTTTTTAATTGACCTGTCTGTCTGGTTATTCTTCCAGATACACTGTCATATATTTTGAAGTGATTTGTAAAGCTCACTGGAAGATTTCCATTCTTCCAATCAAACATAAAAGTTAAGGCATTACGTTATGTAGGTCAGGAAATAAGAGAATTATTTCTTTCTTGAATGAGGGATCTGTGTGCAATTGAATTTGTTATTGTTAATAATGCGTAAAGCTCGTTTCTGTAGGAGAAAGTGCTTATTGCTGTTGTTGGTATGTCTCGATGCCTGGATGCAATATAACAGGTGCCTATGCACGAGAGCAAAGTAAACGGATCTAAGCGCACTATGTGGAAGAATGTTTTTTTACTCTATTTATAGCATATATCGCCCTTGATATTTCAGATGCAATGTCCGTAATATGATGCTTAAAGTTCAGGCATTCGTCAAAATAAACACCCAAGAATTTCACAGCTTTATTGTCAGCTGTATTTAATACCCGTTCAAGTAGATTGTTGTTTATGACCAAACGTGAATTGGATTTATCAGTTTTAATATATGAGGGGCTAAGGAGAATATATTTTGTTTTATTTGCGTTTATGGCAATTTTATTTGCCTTACACCACTTACGCAGCTTCGCGATTTCGCTATTTATCACTTCACGATTTTGTTATCTGATGCATAGCCAGTCGTGTCATCTGCAAAAGAAAGAACTTCAATGTTGTAGATTTACTGATATCATTAATATAAATCAAAAATAGCAATTGACCTAGGATTGATCCCTGTGGAACTCCGCACGACGTATCTTGTAATACTGATGCAGTTTCTCCATATTTTACAAGTCGAACTCATCTGGTGAAGTAACTGCGGAACCACAAATTCGTTATGCCTCTGATCCCGTAGAAATCTAACTTGTGTAAAAGTATATCGTGATTAAAAGTGTCAAAAGCCTTTGAGAAATCCACAAACAATGACAGCATATAATCCTTCATGGCGTTATTATAGTTTGCAGCAACGTGATTAAGGAGATGGGGTGGAAGGTGGAGTGACTGTCTCGAAAGCCATAGTGATGCTGGAACAGACTATTAACTTTTGACAGAAACCCTTGAACTCTATTGAACATGAGCTTTTCAAGCATTCTAGAGAAAACGGGTAAATTGCTAATTGGTCTGTAGTTATCAACGTTTTGTGGATTACCAGATTTGTTAACAGGTATTACTTTGGCAATTTTCACTTTCGTTGTTGGAAAATAAACAGAAGAGATGGATTTACGTCATATCACATAATTATTTGGCTACCTATCTATTTTCTCTCGACACAGAGATCTATTCGATTGTGACAATGACATTAAAGAGAGATAAATTGGGTTTCTTTTGTTTTGCCGGTCTCCAAATGGATAATCCGCCCATACATAAAGAATAGGACTGGTAAAAAGGCAGTCCGGCGAAGCATTCTTGAAAATTATGTTCACAAAATCCAAACAGTGTGTTCTTCGTTCGTACCGTCAATATATACTATTCACAAAAAGTAGGGGGTATCCAAACCGATGTTAATATTTCCGGAAAACGATAGTGGATACGCATGATTGGACACATCAATATATTACCAAGTTTAGTGTGAATTATGTATGTCACCGACCCACGAAATCTTCGTGCAGGTTTTTCGCACGAGCGCCGCGTTAATGTCCGTATGTTTTGAAATTTTCATTTGTACTGGACAGGCTTTTTTTGGAGGCCTCATGTTCCTTTTCTTGGTGTAAACTCGGTCATCAATAGTTTCTGGTCGAAACGTAAATTTGAGGTATGTGAAGACTGACCCGAGACGAACGTTTACGTGCCGGTAGCATGTTGGAAGCTGGCAACAGACAGACTGTAGTGGCTCAAATTCGCAACGGTACTTAGTCGATGATTAACAGGTTGTGGACACGCTACCACAAGACAGGTAATGTTGATGTCAGACGTCGGCCAGCTCGTCCAGGGGTGACAACTGCTAACCAGGATCATTTCATCAGAACCACAGAATTACGTAACCGCCAGCAAAGTGCCCCAGAAATTGGACAGCAGCTGAACCGAGCGACAGATGTGCGAGTCAGTGATCAGACTATCCGAAATCGCCTATACAGCTGGAAATTGTACGCTCGACTAACTCGAATAATTCCATGTTTGACTGAACGTCATATTGCAGCAAGTCGTAATTGGTGTGGAGTACGACAGCGCAGGGACATTCGTCGTCGGAGCAACATCATGTTTTCCGATGAATGGCGGTTCACCCTCGACTTCCACGACAGGCGAAATAGAGTGTGGCAGCGGCGGAACGAACGATACCATGGCGTAACCGTTATTCAGCACGATCGTTTTGGTGGTGGGTCAGTTATGGTGTGGGGAGGCGTAACCATGACAAGCAGAACAGCATTACATGTCAAGGGCATGTCACAGGGCAGTGCTGCCGTGACAACAAGTTAGCAGCTCATGTTGTGCCATTAGCGCGATGTCACAGCCGTCAATTCATTTTCCAAGATGACAATCCAAGAGCACACAGGACCCTGTCGCTACAGAGTTCCTCTAGGAGCAGAACATCACTACACTGCCTTGGCCAGCACAATGTCCAGACCTTTCACCAATGGAACAACGCCAACAGCCCCTACAAATGTATACTACGTCGGATCCGAGCTTGTCACGCGAACCGAGGATGATTTGCAAGTTATTGAGGTCTTGGACTGAATGTGGTAAATGCTCTGACTGAACGTCCATGTTTTCTACAGCTCAGTGCGTGGAATGTGTGCTTGTCAGACACCCAACTGTCGCTGAAATCAATCACCAGATGCAATGCCTCAACTGTCTTTTTGATGAAAATATAAATATATTTCTTCATATATCTCACTTTTATCAAATATACTTACTTTTTTTAATAGTATACTTTACAACATATATTAGAAGTCTGGAGGTGTATATATTGTCGAAATAAAACGCCTTTAATGGAATATTGAATATCTCTATATTCACATATCTTTGCACTTGGTTGAACATAGAGACCTGTAGGTGAGACATGGCAGTCATTTTTTCACTTTAAAGTTTGTCAGGAATTTAGGATACGTCAGGTTAAAATTGTTTTACTTATATAATTATCTAGAGATAAACTGTAGTATATTTTTTTTATTTTGCGCACGTGCACGTAAATATGTTGGATTATAATTGGCTTTTATAATTGGCAAAAATAAAAGAAATTGTGGGGCTTTAGTTTGGCAAACATAAAAAAAAAACTTGTAGAGCTTCGGATCTGCAAATATTAAAAAACTTGTGAGGCTTTGGATCGGCGAATATATAAACCTGTGGGGGCTTTGGAAAGGCAAATTTAAAAAAACAAAACTTGTTGGGCTTTGAATCGGCAAATATAGAAAACCTTTGGGGCTTTGGATCGGCAAATATAAAATAAAAACTTGTGAGTCTTTGGATTGGCAAATATAAACTAACTTGAAAATATCAAAAAACTTGAGGGGGGGCTTTGGATCGGCAAATATAAAAAAAAAACTTGTGGGGCTTTGCATCGGCAAATATAAAAAAAAAAACTTGTGGAGCTTTGGATCGGCATATACAAAACACAACTTGTGGGGGCTTTGGTTTGGCAAATATAAAAACAAAAGTTGTGGGGCTTTGGGTTGGCAAATATAAAACACTTGTAGAGCTTCGGATCCGCAAATATTAAAAATAAACTTGTGGGGCTTTGGATCGGCGAATATAAGAACTTGTGGGGCTTTAGATCGGCGAATGCAGAAAAAAACTTGTGCGGCTTTGGATCAGCAAATATAAAAAAAAAAACTTGTGGTGTTTTGGCTTGGCAAATATAAAAATACTTATGCGGCTTTGGGCCGGCAAATATTAAAAAAAACTTGGTGGCTTTACATAGGCAAATATAAAATACTTCAGGGGCTTTGGATCGTCAAGTGTACAAAAACAAATCATTTGGAGCTTTCGATCACCAAATATAAACAAAAATACTTGTGAGGCTTTGGTAAATATCAAAAAAAAACTTGTAGGCTTTGAATCGACAAATATAAAAAAAAACTTGGGGCCTTTGGATCGGCAAACATAGAAAACGTGTGGGGCTTTGCATCGTCAAATATAAAAAGATAGCTTGTGGGGCTTTGGATCGGCAAATTTAAATTTTTTTTACACATTCAGATTTAGTAGTTTTTTGCCATCTCCAACAGCTGTTACCTCGATTCGATCACCCTATCAACCCCATAGTAATGTCATTCTAAATGTCATCCATCATAGTATTCCGCTCCCCAGACGATCCATTCCCTTTCCAAATGGCGTTGCCTACACGTGTGGTAATAATTGTGAGGGAATAACAGTTTTTGCCACTGTTGCCTCCAATAATGGCAAATCTGCCAAATTTACTACTTTACTATCTTGTGCCGAATAACCGATTAGGAAATATTAAATTGTTACTCAAACCTTGTTAACAGACATCAGGGTAATTAACTCATTGTATAGAAAGTTTCCAACTCCATCTCGGTGTCTCTCAATCTGGCAGAATGTATGCCTGCAAAATTTGATTATTTTTTATCTGTAATGGATAGTAATTAATAACCTTTAATGTTGGCCGAAAATCATTGGATGGGTGACCGTTTGAGGGATCGATTCGGACGTCCGTCTTGTGTCCTTGGATGGGTGACCGTTTGAGGGATCGATTCGGACGTCCGCCTTGTGTCCTTGGATGGATGACCGTTTGAGGGATCGATTCGGACGTCCGTCTTGTGTCCTTGGATGGGTGACCGTTTGAGGGATCGATTCGTACGTCCGTCTTGTGTCCTTGGATGGGTGACCGTTTGAGGGATCGATTCGGACGTCCGTCTTGTGTCCTTGGATGGGTGACCGTTTGAGGGATCGATTCGGACGTCCGTCTTGTGTCCTTGGATGGGTGACCGTTTGAGGGATCGATTCGGACGTCCGCCTTGTGTCCTTGGATGGGTGACCGTTTGAGGGATCGATTCGGACGTCCGTCTTGTGTCCTTGGATGGGTGACCGTTTGAGGGATCGATTCGGATGTCCGCCTTGTGTCCTTGGATGGGTGACCGTTTGAGGGATCGATTCGGACGTCCGCCTTGTGTCCTTGGATGGGTGACCGTTTGAGGGATCGATTCGGACGTCCGCCTTGTGTCCTTGGATGGGTGACCGTTTGAGGGATCGATTCGGACGTCCGCCTTGTGTCCTTGGATGGGTGACCGTTTGAGGGATCGATTCGGACGTCCGCCTTGTGTCCTTGGATGGGTGACCGTTTGAGGGATCGATTCGGACGTCCGCCTTGTGTCCTTGGATGGGTGACCGTTTGAGGGATCGATTCGGACGTCCGCCTTGTGTCCTTGGATGGGTGACCGTTTGAGGGATCGATTCGGACGTCCGCCTTGTGTCCTTGGATGGGTGACCGTTTGAGGGATCGATTCGGACGTCCGCCTTGTGTCCTTGGATGGGTGACTGTCTGAGCGATCGATTCGGACGTCCGCCTTGTGTCCTTAGATGGGTGACCGTTTGGGGGATCGATTCGGACGTCCGCCTTGTGTCCTTGGATGGGTGACCGTCTAAGCGATCGATGCAGACGTCCGCCTTGTGTCCTTAGAGGGAGGACCGTCTGAGTGATCGATTCGGACGTCCGCGTTGTGTCCTTGGATGGATGACCGTCTGAGCGATCGATTCGGACGTCTGCGTTGTGTCCTCGGATGGGTGACCGTCTGAGCGATCGACTTGGACTTCCGCGTTGTATCCTTGGATGGGACCGTCATAGCGATCGATTCGGACGTCCGCCTTGTGTCCTTGGATGGCTGACCGTCTGAGCGATCGATTCGGACGTCCGCCTTGTGTCCTTGGATGGATGACCGTCTGAGCGATCGATTCGGACGTCAGCCTTGTGTGCTTGGATGGGTGACCGTCTGAGCGATCGATTCGGACGTCAGCCTTGTGTGCTTGTTTGGGTGACCGTCTGAGCGATCGATTCAGACGTCCGCGTTTTGTCCTTGGATGGGTGACAGTCTGAGCGATAAATTCGGACGTCCGCGTTGTGTCCTTGGATGGGTGACAGTCTGAGCGATCCATTCGGACGTCCGCCTTGTGTCCTTGGATGGGTGACCGTCTGAGCGATCGATTCGGACGTCCGCGTTGTGTCCTTCGATGGGTGATCGTCTGAGCGATCGATTCGGACGTCTGCGTTGTGTCCTCGGATGGGTGACCGTCTGAGCGATCGATTCGGACTTCCGCGTTGTATCCTTGGATGGGAACGTCATAGCGATCGATTCGGACGTCCGCCTTGTGTCCTTGGATGGGTGACCGTCTGAGCGATCGATTCGGACGTCCACGTTGTGCCCTTGGATGGGTGACCGTCTGAGCGATCGATTCGGTCGTCCGCCTTGTGTCCTTGGATGAGTGACCGTCCGAGCGATCGATTCGGACTTCCGCGTTGTGTCCTTGCATGGATGTCTGTCTGAGCGATCGATTCGGACGTCCGTGTTGTGTCCTTGGAGGGGTGACTGTCTGAGCGGTCGACTCGGACGTCCGCGTTGTGTCCTTGGATGGGTGACCGTCCGAACGATCGATTCGGACGTCCGCTTTGTGTCCTTGGATAGGTAACTGTCTGAGTGATCGATTCGGATGTCCGCGTTGTGTCCTTGAGCAAGGCACTTCACCACGATTGTCCACATGTGGGCACGATGAAGCCGTGCACTAAGGCGTACTGAACGTCGATCATGCGCATGTCCTCAACCAATCTAAACCTGACTGTTCTGCAGTGCGGAATTACGATGTTGGGGAGCTGGCAGCTGCTCGTCGTTGCTCGGTGGTTCTCTGCGGGTACTCCAGCTTCCTCCACCCGTAAAACTGCAATTTTGTTATTAATCCGTAATGACGAATTAGTTATCTGTAAATCAGGATTACGAGTTAGCAAATCCGTATTTACTCTTTATTAATTCGTAATTACGGATTAATAACTAAATTGATTGTTGCATTAATATGTTTCCGTAGTAAATTGCCTGTTACGTAATACGTTTTTATAGTTTCGCCTTTGAATTACTATTGAACTTTCACTACTCCGTCAATTTTGAAGCCAGTACATCTTTTTTGTCAATTAAAACACGTGAAAACATGTATTTATTTAACGTTATTTAGTTAAATGATACGCAGGTGTCACAAAATGTGTACCTAGGCGTATTAATTTCGGTAAGTAGCCAAGTTGGAAATCTCGAACAATACTGTGTTCTAAAGTCGAACAGCACAAGTCTATTTTTGCCAGGAAATCATCAGAACAATGAAATCATGTCCAGACTTGCCAAATAGTGTACGTCTTCATCAAACGAACGTTGATAAAAAAACATTCGTCAGCAGTGGAGAGTTTTATTATAAAGAAAAAAATGGTTTTAATTTATTACCAAAAAAAATTGTATATATGTATATGTAAGTAGGTATAAAAGGCGGATTCTGTATCACTTGTACACGATTTTGTACATGTACACGTACATCGATGTACACCTCCACAGGATTTAGTGTTAAAATCGTGTACAAGTACACAAAAATGTCGTTTTTTTATGGTGATACAGAATCCGCAAGCGGATTCTATATCTCTCAGATCGCACATTTAACGTTAAAATACCCGTTGGCGAACGCATACATTGTACACGTCGCTCAAGAGTGAAAAAAATGTATGAAATTTTAAGAAAAATGAGGTCGATTGTCTGATCTAGAATCCGCAAATGGGTTTCCCCCATAGGAGCCCACGTTAACCGCGCGAGCAAAAAACGTGTTGCGGATTCTGTATCAGCATCAAAAAGTGGTTTGCGGATTCTGTATCATCTGTATCTGTACACGATTTTAACACTGAATCCTATGGAGGTGTACAGGGAAACCCATTTGCGGATTCTACATCAGAAATCGACTTATGTACGGTACATGGAAAAAAGATGATACTGAACCCGCAAAACCACTGCCACGTTTTCCAATAAAATTAGGAATTTTGTGAAATAAATTTTGTGAAATAAATTTTAATAAAAACACTGGGGAATACCCATAGTGGATTTTTCCAAACTTAACAGACTACTATTGGGCACTCCCATCTCTGACGTGAGTGGGGGGGGGGGGGGGGGGAATACCCATAGTGGGATTTTCCAAACTCAACAGAAAAAAAACTAAGTTTTTTGGAAAATCCATACTGTATAAACTTACTGAGAACGCCATTTGTCACGCTCAAAATGTATTACGGGTTTTTATTCAAATGAGTGTCAATTGTCAGTTAAATAGTTTAACTGAAAAACTATTCTATAGATGAAAGCGGAAACAGTTCAAAAGATTAATTGGTATGATTTAAACGCGTTTTTGAAAGCGTTACATTACTGATGTGTTTATTTGTGATTTTTGATTATTCGAGTTTTCCTTATGGTGAAAATAAGCGCGGTTGCGATTTAACATTTTCGAGAGCAAAACTCATTTAGAGAGGTTTATTTTGTAAATGTTTTTTTTCTCAACTGGAATCGGTTTTGAGGTGAGGAAATAAAAAAAGTGATTGATATATATAGGAGAGAAAAAAAAATATAATAAAATAGTTATTTAAAAACAAAATTTAAAAATCGAATAGATAATAAAAAAATACGTAAATCATGAGCGCTTCCCAGACTATTAGAGCAAGGTTTCTTTTAAAAATGCTGATGAGAGCCTACGCATTCTGCGTGAATGAACAACTAGGTCGCCTCTTGTTAGAACGATGCGTCGGATGTCGGGATCACCTAGACTTCGATCATGAGAATCATTCGTGTCTGACGATGGAAAGGGAAGATATGGTCGTCAAGTATTTCGAACCGGCGTTCGAACGTGTTCAAATCGACGAAGTGATCGTGTTTTGGAAGAGATTACTCTTTTGTAAGGATCGAGACAAGCCCACAGTTTCGGAAGAACTGAAATTGGCGCGTAGAAATCTGAATTTAGAAGACAAGGGATGCATCATGAAATTATTGTTCAATGAAGCATACATCTAAGTTTTCTCGTTGATATAAAATAAGGGAGAATAGAAAATACAAATAAATACACACATAAATTTTTTATCTAATATTAGAAAGAAAAAAAAAACACAAAAATGAGAACAAGAAATAAATTGTATCCGACGTTAGATGACGACGAGGACGAGAAGCCGAACGGCGTTTTGCCGGCGGCACCGTCGCTAGAAGAAAAAGAAAGAGGAGAGAGGTATCGCATCAATCAAATCAGTAGAATCCAAGCGTATCTAACTCGAGAGAGAGAGAGATTCTCGCCGTTCTCTCAAGAAGAAGTATTCGCGTTTCCTGAAATTCGTCAACGCGGTCGACACGACACTCATCACGATTTCCATTGGTTTACACGCGGCCAGCATCGGATTGTTGTTGACCGCGGTCAGCATTCCGATCGTGTTGACCGTAGAAGGAGTGGCTCTCGCCGCCGGATTGTTTAGCATGCTCGGAAACTTTTTGAGTAGGAAATTATATCTGAAGGCGAGGAAACACGACAAGATTCGCGTCTTGGCCGACTCCAAGATCGACACGATATCCGAAATGATCTCGATGGCGATGAAAGATGGTAGGATATCGGACGGAGAATACTTAACGATATTGGGCAAGAAAATGAAATACGAAGCCATGAAAGAAGCCGTGAGAATCAAGACTCGTCAGATCATCAAGGAAGAGATGAAGGATTCTATCGTGGAAAAAGGGAGGAAAGAGGCCAGGGAGGAATTCAGTAGGATGATAGAACTCAAGAGCAGAGATTGAAAAAAAATATATATATAATAAGAACAGAATTTTTTAAAAAAATATTAAATTTATATATAAAATAAAAACGAAATTAATTTAAATAACTCTCAAAAAAATGTATTGCGTAAAGTGTAAGAGAGTTACCGAGACGAGTAATTCTCGAGAAGTACGAACTAAAAACGACAGACAGATGCTTCGCGGAATATGTGACGTGTGTGGTTCTATCAAGACTTGATTCGTCAAAAAAAAGAACGCGAGCAAAGGTAAAGGTATCGTGAATAAAATGATCAGTAATCTACCTTTCGAAATGCATCTGCCTGGTCACAGTTTCACGGGACCTGGAACAAAATTGAACAAGAGACTCAACGCCGATCTGACTCCTAAATCTTGGAGCAAACCTGTGAATAGGGTGGACGTGGCCATATATGATCATGATCTGTGCTACGCCGGACATCCCGACACCAAGACTCGCAACGATGTCTGCGACAAAAACATGTTGGGGAAATTGAGAGGTATATCGAATCCGACCAGGAGAGAGAAGATAGAACGTTCGCTGGTCGGCAATTTGATCGGTGTGAAACGTCCATTGCGATGGGGCGTTCAAAAAAAAAGCGCATCTGCAAAGAAGAAGAAACGATTATTGACGAGCGAATTGGCCGAGGAGTTACACAAACCCATCGTGCATAAATTTCGAAAGAGAAGGGTGTTCGTGAAGGGTTTGGATGTTATTTGGTCTGCCGACGTGGTCGACATGAGATCGTTTTCGAGGTGGAACGAGGGTGTCAAATATCTATTGAAGGTCATCGACGTGTTTTCCAAATACGGTTGGATCAGAGCTTTGAAGAATAAATCGGGACCTTGCGTCCTCGGCCCACACGGTGATCAATTTTCTAGCGTATTTGAGTCTTTCCACAAGGGCTACGTAGATTCTGCCATGATATGATCACAAGAATATGTAGAATCGCAAGTGGACGATCTCTACTTGAACAAACAATCTGGCGGAACCATGGAGGGTGGTATCAACATGAACGGTGAGAATTTATTCGGACTCAATCACGATCCCGAATTCGATTCCAGCGTGGTCAGCAGGAAGTACGTGGATGACAACTCGGTCTGGAGAAAGGGCGACATCACGGAAGGTAAACTAGACATGGGCGGACACGCCCTCACGAATCTACCGGATCCTGTGAACATGACGGACGCCTGCACCCTGATTTCGGTGGTGGAAAGACTCAAATACGCTAGAAAATTGATCACCGTGTGGGCCGAGGACGCAAGGTCCCGATTTATTCTTCAAAGCTCTGATCCAACCGTATTTGGAAAACACGTCGATGACCTTCAATAGATATTTGACACCCTCGTTCCACCTCGAAAACGATCTCATGTCGACCACGTCGGCGGACCGGTTGAGTCCGCATCCGTGTCGTCGACCTTCGACAGATTCAATATCTTGTTGAATCCCGCATTCAGATCCGATTTCATTTCTCGTCCATCAGACTTTCTCTGTTCCAGATCTACATAGTGTCGCCACGTCCTTGGGATTCGTGGGAGTGGCCACGTTCGTTATCTTGCTAGAATTGGCGTTCAATTCCGAGTGCATCGTTTTCTGAACGTATCTATTTCTCAGATGTTCACTAAATCGCGCGTGAGAGTTGTCCGCGTATTTCTTGGTCGCGGCATTGGTGGGATCTATGGGATTCGCGACGTTCATCAAACGTTTAGATTTCGGATCTCCACATGATTATCTAGCATGATTCGTTCGAAATCTGCGTTCCCCCTGTCGACGTATTTTTTAGTCGCAGCATCTGCGAGATCTATCAGCTCGGTAAGATTGTAGAGCTTCTTATCGTTCATGTTCAAAGGTTCCTCTTGAGGTTCGTATCTCCAAACGTAACATTCGTCCAAGTTAGCAACGTCATAACCATCGTCAACTTCGAGCGTCTTCCTCGTCTTTTTTAGGTTGACTTTTTCGTCGTCACTTCTACCAAATTTATCGACTGGCATGTTGTTTTGAGATTTTTGTTTCAAACGCAGTTTATTAAAAATGAATTATTTCATTTATTTTTATTTTTCGTTTTTATTTGATTAAATTTTTTTTAAATAATTTTTTACCTTTATATACTATAAAAAAAAATCTCTCTCTAATGTAAATCATTGAGAATGTATTGAAATTGATCTCCTTCAGACCATCTCTTGAGAACGTAGAGACATAAGTGACCGCAAAACCCTTGATCTGGTGATTGCACTCGTTCTGTGTTGTAACAAACCATCGATTTGTTGAAATAGTTCTTTATTTCTTTCGCCGGTGAGATTCTGTAGCTGTCGAAATAATAATTCTTCTTCTTCCCGTTCTTGAACCACGCCACCCAGTGAGTGCCTTTACCTGATAAATCGTCTAGATTTAAAATTCCGCATTCCGATTGTTGAGGTCTTCTCTTCGGCAAGGCATCTCTGGAAAACACGCCTAGAAAATCTTTGATTTTCAAATCCTTTGCCACATTCGACAGATCGATGTTGGATAGGGGTTCATTTGGTATGACGACACCTTGTATAGATATCTCTATTTTCTTATTCATAAATGTGTATATTTTTTTTTAAATTTATTTATTTTATTATAATTTACTAAAATGACGTTATTTTTTTATATTTTTCTTTTTCTTTTTAAACTAACTCTCTCAATGTCTCTATCGACTTCCATAATCTTGAATTCGCCTAATTCCTCTTGATTTTCTGGAATCCTATCATCCACAATCATATCTGAAATCCTATCATCTAAAATTAGATCCAAAGTCCAATGTCCACGTGCCAAAGTGCTTATTTTATCGTCTAACACAAATCTCTTATCATCGTCGACCGTCAGCAAAATCTTGTTGACTATTTCGGTATACCAGTCGTGATTTTTGCTTTGAATCGATTTCATAGTCTTATACACTGGACCACTTCCTAACAGACAATCTTTATACTCTTGGAAAGAGATGTTTTTCTTCACCACGCACGCTTTAACCCCTTTGCACTTCTTGATTTCTTCATCTTGTAAATGATAAGCATACAGTTTGGGTCTCAAGCCCACAAATTTGAGGATTTGTTTCCCACCGCTCTCGTCCTTAAATTTACCTAACACCTTCTTGTTGTTGTTCGACTGAATGTTGGATGGGTGATCGATGGGATAATTACTCGTGTCGAACCATGCGGCCACGTCCGGAGATATATCTTGGTAGACATCTTTCGTCTCTATCTCGTAAACTAAACTGTCCATGTCGGTGAACAGAAGTTTGGCTTTATCACCAAATTTTCGTTTGACATAATCGTAGTGAAACTCGTACAGCAATCGCTTGCTGATATCTAAGATGATCGGTCCGAGATAATACAGTTTGTTGAACTTCAGGTGCGTCTTTTGCATGTGAACGGCCACTAGATTTTCATTGAATATGGTTCGGTGTTTGTAATTGGGTTTCGCCACTAATTTTTTTGCACTTTTCTCAGACATGACGAGTCAAACATCAGTTCTCTTCCTGATGTTTTCCATCGATTTACAGTATTTGCAGTTGTTCATGAGTTTGAAGAAATCTTTTTCGAAAGAGTTCTTGGCTCGAATTCTGAGATTCGTGTTGAGATCGATGTATTTTTTCATCCAAGGCTCTTCGTTGAATCGAATGATGTGATGTATGTTGACTAATTTCATCCCGTAATTGACATATTGTTTCAAATTCTCACTGTAGACGACGTAGTTACGTTTGTTAGATAAATTGGGAATGAGTTTTTCCTCGTCTCCTGCATTCAGTTCCATTCATAATCGTTGTGTAGATCGTGTAATTCTTCCGGATAGTTCAAATCGACTTCTAAAATGCAAGGATAGTCTCTCCATTTTTGCATCTCTTCCTGTTCCGTTACCCATTCGAAATTTCCAATCGGTAAAGGATGACTCATAGCCCAACTGTACAGATTATTAGCGTCCCAATACTGTATGTATTTATTCAATCGTTTCGAATCGAAACCTTCTTTCATGTAGGGATTTTTAGCTTCAGAATATCTGTGGGAGATCATCGAGACGCCACCTCTCGCAGCCCTTTCGAACATGAGCAACATGTCCACGTCAGATAATAATTCCAATTGGACTTTGGTGGTCTTCAACAGAGCGTACCATGCCAGACCAGGTGTGGTGAAATACCAAGCGGGATCCAGATCGTAATTTCAACGAAAATTTTTGAACACGTCTGCCAAGAGCAGAACGTCAGTCTTTAGATAGAGATTGTGATAATCTCTCATGGTTTTCATATCGAATGATTTCCACACGTTTTTAGCATGTTCGTAATTCTCGTCAGAAATGTTGGAATCTTCTTTCGAAGGTAGTGCGGTGTCGGCGAATCTCTTTAGATCGTTCATGCAATCGTAAGGATAGACTCCTTTCCTCAACATAACATCTACTCGTTCTCCAAAATGTTCGCTCGTGATTTTAATTTATCCTTGCTCATGTTATCGACTAATTTTTCCAGAGCGGTTGACATGAATCTAAAACTGTCGATGAAACGTATGCTTCTACGAATGAATTTCGTTTTTTCTTTCAACGTCTCTCCATCGATTACTCTTTTCTTCTCCATGAGCTTCTATTTTGTGAAGGAAATGTATCTTTCTTCGCTGTTCACGATGCAATTTAATTCTTCGTGGGAGGTGCCGAGATTTTTCATGAACAGATGACTGTCATAACCCGAGAGATTGTGAAATATCACCAGATAGAAAACGGCATCTCGATACTTTAAATTACACTTGCTGTGAGCCGGACCGTGATACAGACCCATGTAATGATCATGATCTCTGACCTTCTTATTTTCCTCTGAATTCTCGTCGAACGATTGTCTGCATATGTGACATTCGGTGGCTCTGTCATTTTCGTCCTGCTGCTCTCGCGTGATGATCATTTTCGCTTTGAATTTATCGTAAAACATTTGAATTTTCGATTCTAACTCTTCCACGAACCTTTGAGCCACGTCGTCGTCTTCGCACTGTTTTGTGTAGGTGAAGGGACCCATGCTGTGCTGCGAGTCGAAAGCGCATTTCACATAAATGCAATAACCTGAAGGTATGTGTTTTTTATATCTTTCAACGTAACTTTGAAGAGCATTGGGTTGGCAGGAACTCATTTTCACGGTGAAGCATTCGAAATCAGCGTACTCGATGAATGGTACTTTTAACCCTCTATTGCGACTTCACGATTGTGTTGGGTTTGGGCATTTCAATGGTGACACCTTGATTTTCATTGCAATATTTCTGATGTTTCGCTAACGATTTTTCGCTCTGAAACATGTTCATACAGTTATAACATAAACATATCTTTCCTTTTTGTTTATTATTTTGTCTCGACAGTAATCGGCTCGGATTTTTAACCCAACAATAATGACGATTGTCACCATTCGAAATCAATAATAAAATAATCGTCTTTTCTCTTTCGAGATACGAAGTCTGTCTGAGAGGATAGATCATTCGTTTTTCATCGTCGTATCCCAAGACGTTCACTGCTACTGTGGGATTTTGAACCTCGAATCGTTTGATGTGTTTTAACTGCGTTGGAAAAGTCACTCCGGCCAATCGAGATTTTTAGAAGTCTCCTTGTAATGAGAAACTCTATCGGAGTTCATTTTGACAGGGTATAAAGCGGAGGTGACTGCCCATTTAAAACACTGATCATCTTTATTTCTCACATTGACCATGGAGTGTTTTTTAGCTAAGAAATACGGTAATTCCACGTAGGCAGACCCTTTCAACAAATCGTTTTCAGTTATATGAATTTCGAGTTTCAACACCTCATCGAACGTCCAATTACTACCTTCATGTTGATAATTCGCGAGAGACGTCAACATCTTGTCTTTCATCTTTTTGAAAACGTCTGATAAATCTAAACCTCGAAATATGGGTTTGACATTAGATCTGAAATATGCATTTTTCACGACGCTCTCACCGGACTTCACGTTGATTTTATTCATCATGCAATGGAGTATCATCTTAATTTTTCGTCCCACGTTCATGTATTCGTGAAACAAATCCAATATTTTTTTCTTCACCCATTCCATGAATAATTTTGCATCAATTTTCTTGAACGAGGGAACCACATCGAAAGTTTTAAAAACACCTTTGATCGCACACTCCCGTTCTACGGGCTTCGATTGGAATATTTCTGTGATGAGTCATGTTACATATTCTTCTCCTTTCCCTTTGTTGATTGTTTGTCGAATTTCGCTTGATATATCTCGTTTATCTAGAATTTGAAGTACATCACTCATTTTCGTTTTAGTTTTTTTTTTTTTCTTTTTTTTTGAAACTTGAAGTTCTTCAACGGCTTTTCATTTAGTCGTCTTCTTATTTTTCACAACCAAAACGTTTTTGTTTTTTTTTCGACATCAGCATTTCAATTCCTTTTATTATCTTTTTCTTCTTCTCATTTTTCACAACCGATGCATTTTTTGACGTCGTTGCTATTGACATTTCATTTGCCTTTCCATCGTTTCACAAATATTCCTGTATGACTTCAATTTTTTTTTTTATTTAGTTCTATGATTTCTGAAATGTGGAATTTTTAATAGTTTACAAATCTCGTTTAACTGAGGTATGGTTTTCTCATTTAAATTTTCCATTTTTTTATTTGTTTGCTCCATTTGTAAGAATATTTTTTTTCGAATTTTGTATTTAAATAATTTGTTAAAAAAATTTGTTTTTTAATTTTAATTTTTCTTTAATGTGAAAAATATTTATTTTTTTTTTGATTATTTTTTTTATGTTCCTTAACATGAAAAAAATTGAATTAATATGAGAAAAAAAGGATGTTAAAATTTAACTTTTTTATTTATATATATAAAGAGATAAAAAAACATTTACAAAAAAAAAATTGACATTAAAGAAAATTAAAATTAAAAAAAAAAATTTGTATATATATAAAGAGTAAAAAAAAAACAAACTTTTTTAACAAATTATTACTTAAATACAAAATTTAAAATATATTATTTGCCAGAATTCATAAAACAAAAAAACAAATAATCAATCATGACAACAACACCTAAAAGATGGGAATTGAAATTGAAATGAGTCGAAACGTTTAAAAAATTCGGTTTTAAAATCTATAGATTACAACGACACGATTCCATCAAATTGAACGAGGTCGAGACGAAGGGCTTAGAGCGCAAATACGACAAATATAACAAGTGTTTGAAATTGGATGAAGCCATGCTCAATTTGTTTTACGACTACCAAAGCGATCTACAGAAAATCGTCATCGCCAAAGATAGAGGATTCGACAAGGACGATTTGTCGTTGTTCTATGGAAGTTACATATATCCAAAAATCTCACACGAACTCGTGGACAAATTGGGTGGTGAGAGTGCGTTCACTGAAGTAAAAAAAAACTCAAAAAAGTAAAGATAAACATTCAACACATTTTCGAAAAAGGAGAAAAAATGAGTGTCAGCATGCTAATAATGGACTTGGAAATATAAACAATAGAGAGATTGATTTTTAGCGAAGAAGAAGGAAAAAAAAGTAATGAGATCATCTTTAGATTTTATTACTTTTTTTTGTTTTTTTTTTGTTTTCCTTCTTCACTATTGCCCATATATTATAATAACGTTTCCGTTTTTCTCAAATTTCAGCATCGATTCTTTTCTTTTTTTTTCTTTTTTGTGATATGTTACGTTTTTATAAGAACACATTTGTTTATCCGAATCATAATTATGAACGAATGTTGTGCATCTCTCCATAATACTCGCATCATTACCATTCTCTTCAGAAGGTAGTGGTGATGGTGGAAAACGTCTCATTCTTTTAAATTTCAACCGTCTATCCTGATCTTTATTTAACTCTTTTATTATTCCTTTCCTAAGATATCCATCATTAGCGTCTAATCGTTTTTCCACATCTTTTTCGCACTCTATCTCGCAAGATTCATCATTATCGTCTAATTGTTTTTCCACCTTTTTATCCATTTTATATTATTTTATACTTTCTATGATTTATATTTTATATTTATATAATTATATCATTTTTTGACATTATAATAACATACTCAAAATCGGTATATTCTTAAATGGCGAATTCTCACCAAACAACAAACCCTTGCCGAGTCGCTCAACGTTCCGTCCACTCTTCAGATAGAGACCGTTTCCACTCAAAGAGTTGTCACCTCTAATGGGTTCTAGATACAATCCTTCACCGCTGTCGTCTATGTGGACACGACACACGGCTCCTCCCTTCTTCAAAAACAGTCTGCTGCCACCCATTAATTTCTCAACAGGCGAACACGCGAGTCCCGTGAGAGCTCCCACGCCGAGAGTCTTTCCGAGAAAGGGTAATGCTTTTGCGGCAAAGGGTAATGCTTTTGCGGCGATTCCTGCCAATAGCGGTAGGAAACTGCCTTTCATTCTCAAATTGTATCTCAATTGAGCGGGACTCAATCTCACCATCAACCCTCTTCCATCACGAATCACTTTCTCCATCCTTTTGATTTGACTTCTGGTCCAGGCGATCGAATCTTGACCGCCACTCGTCAGATCTTCATGAGTGAATTTGAATCTCACTGCCTCGCCTCAAGTTGTTAACGCTCTCTTAAGTTTCTTCCTCTGTCCTGCGCATATGTTCACGTTTTTAACCACGTATTGTGTCATAATTCTTTTTTTAAAATATATTTTCTTCAATTGTTTTTTTTTGTTTTAATGATAATTATATATTAAATAATTTTTGTAAAATTAATATTGCGTTTATTTTATTTGTTATTTATATATATATACACAATATTTTTTTTTTTGCTTTTATATTTCTCTTATGTGAAATCGTATCGTCATCCTCTCTCCGCGAAGATCTAACAGTTCACCATTTTGATCCGTCAACGTGGTTTTGAGACTATACAACGTGTCTAAAATCACTGGTAGATAAACTAAATTTCGAGGTCGTTCCACGATCATATAACCTGGCGACACGTTTGGAAAGAAGGAATAGATCGTCGGTTGAGCGCTACCATTCACGTAGCTTCCAGCAATCACATCCACGTTCACCAGAATGCTATTGACTGCGAGAATGTCGACTGTATTTTTAGATGCCGCATGGCCTCGATACATCTTTCGATTGAATCCCAGCATCTTGCCTATAGAATCGTCCGTGTTGAAATCCACTCGAAAATTATCTTCCAAATCCATCATCGTCTGTAAGGTATTAGGATTGGGAGCGAGTCTGATCTTGTTGCTTCCCTTTCCATCCGTCTTTATTCGCGTTTGAATGTAATTGTTCAAATCGTCTATGTCGTAATTTCCTTTGGGAATTCGAATCTCCAACCAATCCACTCCGTCGGAATACTTAAATGAGTTATTGTGTTCGGTGACGTTGGGAAAGGAATAATAAGTCTCCAGATTCACCAACGCCATCTCGTATCTTTTCTCTCTATTCACTTCGATGGAAGGTTCGAATTTCGTCGCGAATCGAGTCGAATCGCCACTCACCACGATTTGAATGGATTGTTTTTCAGCCGTATTCTCGGCTATCCGTTCTAACAATTCTCCTTGTTCGAACATTATATTTAATTTTATTATTTATTTTTTTCAAAAACTAATTGTTTGAGGATTTATTATTTTCTAATTTTTATTTTCACGCTCTATCTTATTATCATCAGAAACATAAAACTTGTCGAATCCGCACCGATATTTTCCGCAATTAAATTCGCTAGTCAAATCGATCACGACGAAATTGTAAAGTCCTCCATCCCAAACCCTCTTACAGAATCTCCTGAATTCCGCCGCGCTCATGTCGTTTGCGACGTGATCGCTGTAGATGTGATTGAGATTCTTGAGATCTTGGCGAAAGAGACATAGAAAATCAGCGTTCTCCCTTATCGTCTGTCTGGGCAATCGAAAATAATTCTGCGACAGGTAGAAACAGTCCACGTTGCTGTAACGACCCCTAACGTAATACGATTCGCATCGGTTCTGTCTCTCCAAAAGCAGATCGTCGAAAATCATGAGATTCTTATCTTCCGATTTCAATTCTCTAGGATCCGGAACATCGCTAGCGTTCCCATAAAATCGACACTCAATGTTCGAAGATGCATTTCTCTTCATCAATTTCATTGCCGCACCGTCCAAAATAGTCGAAAGAGGAGCTTCACTTTTGTCGAATTCCTCCCTACTGTCAAAGATTCTGGCTATGACGTCCTTGGGCAATCTACGATCCATGCACTCTCGAAGCAATCTGTATTCGGGTTGAAACAAGCTCTTGCCAAACACAAACAATCTGTCGTAATCCAACCAGTCGGGTCGCGACAACAGATTCATCAACAGATTGGTCTTTCCACAATTCGATTTTCCCACTATCAAGCCTCTTATGCTTGTGGGAAAGAACTCGTTATTCGACCTCTTGGTCGCGGCGTCGTTCCAAGACATATCTTTAATGTTCATCTTTGTTTATTTTTGTTTGTTTGTTCTTTTAGATTTTTTCAAACACAATTTTTTATGTTTTTTCAAACTCACTTTTTAATATTATTATTTATTTATATTACACCGTCGCGAGTTCTCTTCAATCCAGATCCACTCGTCATTTTGGCTAAATCTTGTATGGGTACCACAACATCCTTAAAATCTTTCCAACTTTTCGGCGTTCGCTCTAAAGTTGCTTGCTTCGCCGGTGGACTGATCAACTTGTCGATCAACGCGTCGGCTGCCCTCTTGCCAGCCACAGAAGCTATCCTACCACTGGCTTCAGAAGCGGCTTTCTTACCAGCATCCAAATCCGTCTTCTTACCAACCTCAAACGCAGTCGATGCGAGTTTTCTACCTGCATCAATCGTGAACGCTCGCATTATAGAATCGATGATGCCAGAACCGCCTTGGACGTAAGTTCTAACGTATCCCCTGTTCTTTATCACCAACATATTTTATTTTATATTATATATTTTGTTTTCATTGGTAAATCGTTTGTTGTTTTAATACTTTTTTATTATTCTAGTGTAAAATTTACTGTTTTTATTTTATATATTTTTGGTTGTTTGTTTGTTTCCCTCTACTTATTATATATATCAATCCTTCAATTCGTTCATCAGCCTTTTATAATGTTTTTTATTCAAAACCTTCTGTCTTAACAATTCATCGCATATGCTAACTATCTCATTATCTAATCCTGTGTTACCAGCGCGTCTACTTGCCATCAACAATCTCAATCTCTGAGACAGAGCGTCAGAATCGCTCGGAAGAAAAGTGGTTTTCACCCCTTTACCAGTCACCGATTCGACGAACTTCTTATTCATATTCCATATAGGTTTCACCACTTTCGTCCACTTGTAACCTCTGCTGGCTTTAGGTATCGTCTCTCTGTCATCGTTATTTCTCTTCATGGCGTTGGTCTGAACCAGAATGTCGCCGTAATTGTTGTAATCCTCTTCTGTGTAACCTCTAGGCTTGTCAAAGTAAAGCAATTCACGCAGTCCATCAGTCTTTTTGTACCTATTCGGACCGACGTATAAATACTTATCATCCATCGACACTTCTGTGTCACCCAGGAAAGTTCTACCGTCCGAATCCTCGCGAACTCCATACGACAGATCTCTCTTACCACCATCCTCAGACGACGCGACGCTATCAGTGGTGATAGTCAAAGCTGTATCATCGCTCTCACTCACGTCGGTTTCGATTCTCATGGGAACGTAATCCGGTGTAGATTGAAACGAATACTGTTTTGTAAAACTGCCGGGCAACGAACCCATTCTCAAAGAACTTTTTTTGAGGGCCTCAATTCGTCAACGATCTCCTTCTTGCTTCGCTCTTGAACCTCCGTCACGGGTTTAAATATTTTTGTGGTCTCCCGTTTAAGTTCCACCTCTCCAAGACGTCTGCTTCTGTCAGCCGATTGAATGCTCTTCTTGGCACGTTCATACTCATTTAAAAGCTGATCTCGGCGTTTAGCATCCATCTGTAAAAACATTTTTTTTTCGTTTTTAAATTATTAATATTTCCTTTGAGTATGCTAATGTGAGTTATTTATTATTTTCAAAATTAAATGTATAATTATTTTTATGTTTTAAATAAATACAAATCTTCTGTCTTTAATATAATAACTAAAACCAGGTGAGAAAAAAAAAACATTTACAAAATAAACCTCTCTAAATGAGTTTTGCTCTCGAAAGTGTTAAATCGCAACCGCGCTTATTCTCACCATAAGGAAAACTCGAATAATCAAATAATACATCAGTAATGTAACGCTTTCAAAAACGAGTTTAAATCATATCAATTAATCTTTTGAACTGTTTCCGCTTTCATCTATAGAATAGTTTTTCAGTTAAACTATTTAACTGACAATTGACACTCATTTGAATAAAAACCCGTAATACATTTCAAGCGTAACAAATGGCGTTCTCAGCAAGTTTATACAGTAGGGATTTTCAAAAAAGCTTAGTTTTTTTCTGTTGAGTTTGGAAAATCCCACTATGGGTATTTCCCCCACTTACGTCAGAAATGGGAGTGCCCAATAGTAGTCTGTTAAGTTTGGAAAAATCCACTATGGGTATCCCCCCCCCCCCCCCACTTACGTCAGAAATGGGAGCGCCCAATAGTAGTCAGTGGTTTTGCGGGTTCAGTATCACCTTTTTTCCATGTACCGTACATAAGTCGATTTTCTGATGTAGAATCCGCAAATGGGTTTCCCTGTACACCTCCATAGGATTCAGTGTTAAAATCGTGTACAGATACAGATGATACAGAATCCGCAAACCACTTTTTGATGCTGATACAGAATCCGCAACACGTTTTTTGCTCGCGCGATTAACGTGGGATCCTATGGGGGAAACCCATTTGCGGATTCTAGATCAGACAATCGACCTCATTTTTCTTAAAATTTCATACATTTTTTTCACTCTTGAGCGACGTGCATAATGTACACGTTCGCCAACGGGTATTTGAACGTTAAAAGTGCGATCTGAGAGATATATCACCCCAAAAAACGACATTTTGTGTACCTGTACACGATTTTAACACTAAATCCTATGGAGGTGTACATCGATGTACGTGTACATGTACAAAATCGTGTACAAGTGATACAGAATCCGCCTTTTATACCTACTTATGTATATTGGGAAATGGTGAATCTGTAGGCAATCTTCTTGTCCAAGACGAATGTTTGTGGAAACATTTTGACCGGCACGTAATAGGAACCCCAAGCGGGCCGTAGGCCCGCAAAGGGTTCCACATACCTAGTCAGATAAATGTGTTCCAGAACAGAATTCTCTATAGCCGTCAATGTGATTTTTTGAATTGGACAGTAAATTTCAGTGAAAAAATCACGTAACATCCAGTGTCGAATTGCCCATGCAATTGCAATTGGCCTGTCCCCCTCTGGGAATCAAACGTTTTCTGTTGCAAACTAATTCTCCTCAAAGCTTTGCGTGACACATAGACCTTCATATCTACACTTCAGGGGAAACCAGGCCTTCTCATCCGAGAACCGCGACAAATCAGCGGCCGGCCAAAGTGTTGTTTTTTTATTATTACTCGAATTCTGTCCTTCTATAGGTTTGTCAATATGCTCAGCTGAGGATCTCGTTATTTCAGATCGAACTCTCAGTCCTGATTTCCTTGCAGCTTGTCTGCCAGTGATAACCTCAATCGAAAAAAACGCACCTATATATAACGGATAATATAATTGTTGTTATATTGCTGCGATTGTACACAGATAAGCATTGACACGTATCTCATGAAATATCAAGACGAACAGAAACTCAGTTTTTGAATTATCCGAATCGTCCCCTGAGTTTCAATGTGTTGTATGTGCCAGTAGGCACATAGAACACATTGGAGCTCAGGGGACGGAATGTTAAGGTGTTGTAAAAGTAAGGAAAAGTTTGCCTGAAAAAAGGGTATACGGAAGTCTCGTCCGCAAGCCGAGTCGTCCGCTTACAATTTTACCCATTTCGTCCGCCAGCGCACCGAATCGTCCGCTAGTAATTTTGCCCAATTCGTCGGCTTGCAATTTTACCCATGTCGTTCGCCAAGGGTTTGAATATCATAAAAACATGGAATTTTAAATTAATGATATTTATCCAGTGTCAAACGAAATAATGATATTTATTCAGTGCACAAGAATCACAAGATAATAACAGTATGGCATAGGAAGTATTTTTCAATGAATAATTGCAAAATTATAAGATTATGTTATGGAACTTAATATAACAAGTTTTGATGTTTTTCTTAATATAATTATAACACGTTTTGATGCGTTTCTTAATATTATTAATTCCTGAAATACATTTGCTAATAATTTTGCTGTTATTCATCATATTTCCACGGTCGCAATAACATTAGATTCAAAGCACTAATTACAGGAATAATCATCAAAAATTTAATTAATGAAGCACCGGGTACAACCCGATGCTTCATTAATTAAAATTTTGCTGATAATGATTTTAATTACTTTATAAACGCATGCGTGGACATCACTGACCGCGTATGGATTACGACCAGCCCACGGCAACTGTACTGTATATCGTCGAGCAATTATCTCTGCAGTAAATTCACATTCAATGTGTTCTGTAATAATTAACGTCTCTCATCTGAGAGAATGGTATCCAGTCACTTCGGCCCCAAGTCATTTCGGCCTCTGGTCACTTCGACCTCAAAGTCATTTCGGCCCTATTCACTTCGGCCCCTTTGTCATTTCGGCACCATTTTGAGTGTAGAGATCTATAACGATCAGCGCATCGTTTATATTTAGAAATAATGGGTAATTTCCTTTGTGAAGTAATGTACAGTTATTTGTATTTACATAGTGTACAGAAACGTTATACATGACATTAAAAATTATCCATGTGTTCAATTTTACATACATTTAAGATGCCATCTATATAAGTAAGAGAAATTTGTTTACTTTGAAATTTTGCAAAGTATATGCAATCATCTCATTCATTCAGAATTGCTATGCACTATTCCCAGTCACCTTCCAGTTCGAGGGTCACAGGGTTTCTTTTTCTTCTTTTTTTCGGAAACAACCACCAAATTGCGATTTCGATGCTACCATAAATATGTCCACATTTTCTAAAACACAGAGCAGAATTCTTGTAGTTATGCGCAATTCCTAGTCCCCTTCCAGTTCGAGGTCCACGGGGGTCTGACCCCAGTACCCTACTTCCAATGCGCAGACCCAACACCAAATAACATTACTGACCCTCGCTTCAGGCTCTCGTAGATTCATAAGCAAATAAAAAAACATCCTCACTCAAATGTCGGCCCGCGTTATAACTTGAACATTACTGTTCAGATTTCATTGAAATTTAATACACATGTTCACTATCATACATGTAAGATCTTTAAGAAGTAACAGCTGTTTTGCTGTTGAAAATATTTTTTTCTCTGCCTTATGGCCCTTTGAATATACAAAAATAGCCTATTTTTGTCTCTTGGCCTCGTATATCGGGTTTGGATTATTGGATCTCAATTATATTTATTACTTTCAACTTTTCAGACTTATCCCACTTTTTAACTTTGAAAATTTGCTGTTTGTCTCGTAAAATACCAGTTTTTTGTCTGTTTGCCTCAAATTTCAGAATTGGGTTATCAGATTTCAATAAACGAATGAAAATTGTTTTGGGAAAGGTTTTCAAATGAGTCACGTCCCTGCAGTAAAACCAAGAAAATTCATTCAAATCACATCCCCACATGTGGCATTATGTCTTTGTTCTCTTTGATGGTCCAATCATTGTTTCTGGCCTTTACAATTACTACTGAGTTGGGGTGTGGGATTGATGTTGCTGCAAAACAAAGACAATAATTTCACATCTCACATATAGATGATCTGATTGACACAACCTATTGTTAACGGGTGTACGTTGATCTCACAATTTTTGCTGGGTTGGGTTTCTCTTCACTGTAAAACAAAGATGATAAACCTCTTGTGTGTATGCCCAGTGTTGAAAATATGTCCATCTTAGCATTTTCAGAGATGGTGGGGGGGGGGGGGGGGCGAAGTGGGATACATATGCCATGCTTAGCATGCTGTTCTTAATATTAGTGTGTGGGAGAAGTACGAGAGCTCTATCGCAACATGAGAGTGAGAGTGATAATGCCGAAGAGCTGCGAATGCTCATTGAAAGGGTCTCAGAAAGATCCAACACAATTTGAGAACGAATTATTTGTTAAGACCGGAGGGCAAACCATTTGTCTGTTAGGGGATTAATAACATACACCGTCTAGCTTTGAAACGTTTAGCAGATTAACTCGTTTAGTGGTACATAGCGTGAAAATGTAGCTGCTCTTTCGCGGTGTGATAGCCCCACACGGTGGTGGGTGAGCTTTCAAACCATCAGTCAAATTCTGAAACGAATCTGACGTTGTTAAGGTCTGGAACAACTCCAACCCTTAAATAACACACATTGACTACGCTTAGATTCTATTGGATGGAATATTGCAGTTGGTATGAAGAGCAAAATCGTTCAGGTTCACTTTTTCGTACAACTAAAATATTCTATTCCATTGAATTTAAAATACCAAAACATTGACATTTTTAATCAGCACAAGGAATATTTCTCTCAGTGGAGGCTTGATTTGAGTCTATCTTTCACATTACTAGTAGATGTACGGAGCGGTCGTCGTGGAAAGGCCCAAATATACCCACGCATGCGTTAACAGTGGATTTCCGACATGAAACAATGGAATCGCCATCACATTTTCATTGACTGAAGCAACGGGTAGGGAACGGTGCTTCTTTTGTTGAATATGTGCTGAAAACTATTGATCACTGATTGAAAAAGCACCCGTGGGCAAGTCTGACACGGGTGAATTTTAACCATTTAACAGTGGCTATACTGTATTTGTTTAATAAATATTTTTAATAAAGAGTCAAAGCAGATGTATGTATGAAGTTCAACTGATTGGTTAATATTTTGCTGTTTTCAAAGTAAATTAAATACTCATTGATTCAAGTGTCATTAGTTGGTTATAGAAAGAAATGTATATCTTTTGATAAATGTGATATCATATCACCGAAAGTCTGGCGCACTTTCTACAAAACAAATGCAAACAAATAACTCAGACAGAACTTGATTGGCCTGAAATCTAGAGCGAAGTTATTAACACCGCAAGCAGTCAACGTCAGACGGATACAGGACTGTGTTGGGAATGAGGTGAGAGCCAATAGCTGTCCATCTCATTGGAAAGAAAGCAAACATGCGGTGGGAACCGCGATGAGTCTTTACAAGTAGCAATTATGAGACGATGTGGTTCCAAAGAAACTAGAACTCTCAAACTAATGACAGTATCAATACGTGAATTTTATTTGAATAGATGAAATAATTGTGGCTGGCGTTCTATCTTTTGTTTATTTTTCTGTAAATATATTGTGTTTGGCGAATAATAGTAAATACTCATTTAATACTCAATAATCTTGGCATCAAGAGGTGAAAAAACAGCCCCTATTAAACGAGAATACATGTGGTAAGTTTGTAAGATGTACGAATGTACCTGAGTTCTGGCTGTGACACCTGTTTGTCGAAACTGCTCGTCCATCATACAATGCATACAGAAAGGAATATAATGGCAGAGATGAGTTGAAGTTTGGTTTGGTTGGCCGAGTTGGGAATTCTGTTTTCTGTTTTTTTGTGAAATGGGTTAGTTTCTGTCAATGAGGGAAATACCAATCTAATAATAAATCTTTATCGTCTATTTCATCGTTGTGAGTTACACACTGTTCAGAGCTGTCTAAGTTCGTGCACGCCAACGGGTTTTTATCATCATAAACATGCTCGGAAGTTTACTTCCTTCTAAGCGGCTTTCATTTTTGACTAATTCTTATTCCGTTACGTAAAGTGCCGTACCAATGTGTATCGCGTCATGGGAACGTAAAATTTAGCGTCACACAGATCCTAATTGTTGAATGGGAATTATAAAATTGATCGGGATACGCGTACGTCTTACAGATCGATTTATTATTTGGCAAGTGGCCGCCTAGCTCCTAATCACGAACCCGTCTATAAAATCGCCGATACATATCTTCCTGTAAAGATATGTTCCGCATTACACGTTGTTCACTGTTTTTAATTGTAAATTATGGACAAACAATACCGTATCAGATCTTCCTTAGGTGGTAACAAGTGGAGATATATTCCGCGTTTTTATGCGCAAATTTTGTTTTCAGCCTTAGAATTAGGAGCATTCAATCATTTATCTCAACCTCGCCCTGGTAACAGAGGCAGAAGCGAGTTCCCATGCAGTATTCACACATTCAACCATTCCTTGACCCGAATTGTTCAAATGTGTTGTTCTCCATATTCAAGTGTATTGCTTGAAAAATCCCCGTACCATATCTCCCTTGGGTGGCAAAGGTATGTTCCCCGTTTCATGTTATTCCCCGTATCCGAGTCTTTTACGCGCAAAATAACCGTATCGTATCTTCCTTGGGTGGCAACAAGTAAAGATATGTTCCGCGCTTCACTTTGCTTTTTGTATTCAAGTGTAAATTATGCAAAAAATACCGTATAATATCTTCCTTGGGTGGCAAAAAGTAAAGATATGTTCCGCGTTATTACTCAAAAAGCAAATATGAATTAGACACTATTTCTAAAACCTCGCCCTGGTAACAGAGGCAGAGGCAAGTAAGTTCGTATACTGTATTCACACATCCAACCACTCCTTAGCCCGAATCATTCAATCATTTAAAAGCGCGCCTCCATATCTCCGCCCCAGTACCTAACCCGCGTCAATCAGACATCAATACCGCTGATGAAAAATAGAATCTTTTTAAACCGCCCTTGCGTAGTAATAACTCCCCTCCCGCCCGATCTTTCTAGGGGGTGGAAATGTTTTGTCCCCACCCACTATTGCAGCATATATGTGCCCCCCCCCCCCACCACTGATCTAAGTGCAGCCCCTCCTATAATGTCTACACTGACAATCGTAGGCTAGGATTCCATACCCCCCCCCCCCCCCCCATATACACATGATGTACGCATTTACATATATCCAATGATAATAATCTCACATATACACGCTATGTTCAACACGAATGCGTTTTTAGGTGTAATTGCTCTATACACTAATTTATATCCCGCCCCCCCCCCCCCCCCCCCCCCTCGGTTCAGCAAGTTTATAAATGAGAATATTTGGAATGTTTCTTGTCTATTGAGCCCATTGGGTTCTAGTGTTTGAAGTTTGTTAATCCAAAATTCTTCACGACCCCTCCTGTAAGCTGTATTTTGTTGATTAATTTGTTCATTCCCAATAATCTTAAAATTCTTTATACTCTGGTTTTTGGTCAGAAAATGATGTGGTATTGGTTCATCCATAACCTCAAGTTTTATTCTTCTCAGATGGTTTGCATTCTCTCATACAATTTAGTCCCCGTCTCTCCCACGTACACAACTTCATTGCACTTGTCGCAGAGAATCCCATATATCACATTCCTGGACATGCAGGTGATTTTTTTGCCTATGTGGTAGGCCGTTCCGTTCTTGTCTGCGAATTGTTTTGTTTGGAGCATAAACCCACAGATTGCACAATTTCTCTCGCATCTATCAGATCCCGTCTCTTGATTGTTGAACATTTGATTATGCTTGCTATGGACTATGATATCTCCCAAATGTTTCAGTCTTTTGTACGAAATCAGGGGAGGTTTTTCGAATGACAACTTCATGCGTTTTAAGCGGTGTAAAATGGGCATCCGCTCCCGCGTTATTTTCCCGATGTCGGGGAGGCGCCGCGAGTAGGTGACCACAAACGGGACTCTTTCGCCGGTTGATTTGTTGGATCGTTTTTCAAGTAACTGTTTACGCTCGATTTGGTCGACCTTTTTTAGTTGTTCGCTTACAAATTTTTCGTCGTAACCTCTGGCATGCAGGTATTGTTTTATATCATTTTTGTGGCATTCATATTCAGCATTATCGGAACAAATTCTTTTTACTCTTGAAGCTATTCCATATGGTATCGCACTTTTGGTGTTGATTGGGTGATCTGACTTTGCGTGCAGGTATTGATGCGTGTCCGTGGATTTTGTATATAAACCGATTTTAAGAAATCCGTCTTCAATTTTGACTATCGTGTCTAAGAATTCTATCCCATTTTCAGACCACCTTAAATCAACCTGTATTCTTGGGTGTATCGTATTTGCCAAAGAATGTTATTGTTTCAGAGACTCCAACCCATGCGTCCATACTCCCCAGATATCAGCAACGTACCGTACCTGTTCCAGGGGGTGTAACTTCGATGCTTTTGACAGTTTCTCTTCCCATTCACCCATATATGTGCACGCATAATTCATCCCTAATCGCGAACCTATTGCAACGCCGTCCGTTTGTAAATAATGTCTTTCTTTAAATGAAAAATTGTTATTGTCCAAAACAGTTTCTATTAGTTTAAGACCTATCTTATTTATATATATATATATATAACTTCGTCAATTTGCCGTCATGCTCGGAAGTTTACTTCCTTCAAAGCGGCTTTCATTTTTTACTAATTCATGTGTACATGTATAGAGAATACATTTCAATGTTTTTGTAGGATTTTATAGCTCTTGCTAGATCTGAGAAAGAGGGGATGGTATTACTTCGACTGAAGGTGCAAATATACTTTTTGTAGATAAGGAGACAGGTATTCCAGACATTTGGATAGGCATGCTCGGAAGT
Organism: Pictodentalium vernedei; assembly: GCA_031216915.1. Taxonomy (NCBI): domain Eukaryota; kingdom Metazoa; phylum Mollusca; class Scaphopoda; order Dentaliida; family Dentaliidae; genus Pictodentalium; species Pictodentalium vernedei. The sequence continues at coordinate 339,547,416 of CM062288.1, read as the reverse complement.
AGAACCTAAAATTATTTCTCTTTTACTAATGTTTAGTTAAATTTGCGGATCCGGCCTAAGGTTAGTCTTTTCCACTAGTGAAAGTAAAACTGTTTTTGAGAAAGAACAATCGTAAAATAGATGTGCGATCGTTTCTTTCGTATTTCCTCAGAATGAGCACAGCTCTGTTTCCGAAAGCCCACATTTAAAGAGTCTAGACTTTGTGAATAGGATTTTATGGTTATTCTTATATTGTAAACTTTGTAGATATGTATCATCTGTTTCCCTACAGGTTTGTTTGTAAATGTATTGCCAATCATTATGGTCAAGATTTTCGTCCAATGCTGTGTTCCATTTCTCTTGGGTATATGTAGGTTTTTTGATACTTTATTAAGAAATATGGGATAGAAATGGCGGTTTGCTTTAGTGCAAAATATTAATTCATTCACGAAGGGATCTGAAACAAATTCAAGTTTTGTACTATCAGATATTATATTTTTTCATGACATTGGTATTGCATTGACCACACCTTGGTAGTTGGTGAATGGAATATAAAGGTCATATTTCAGCTTAAATTCTTGAAAGTCAAAGATGGATCCTGAAGCGCTATGTATATCGTTTATAAAGAAAACACCCTTTGTACACCAACGTGTGTAAAGAAACGGTTCATTATTAATTTTTTTATAATTATTATAAATTAGTGGTTGTGAGAGAATTTCTGTTAGGGTTGTGTGATTGCTATTTTTTAAAAGAGCCCATACCTTAAGCACGTATTTCCAAAAAGGGTCCATATAATTTGAAACACTAAGTATACCATGTTTATTCAAAGATCACATTTTGCTCCCCCCAAAAATTTCAAAATTATCGACTACGAGTGTTTTCCATTGGGCCATTGTTTCTGAATCTAGTCACTTTTTGATCCATATAATTTCTAAAGAGCAACATAGTGTTTTTATGCGGAGTAGTTTGAGGCCGCCATTTTCGATTAAGTTGATTATTACGTCACGTTTAATTTTGTCCGACCATAGAAATTTAAAAATTATACTTTGAATTTCATCTAATATCCTATCAGCCGGATCAGGGAGAACAGTAAAAGAGTGTATTAAGATGGGGATCGCTAACGTTTTAATAACTGTAACTTTGCCGACTAGTGTAAGATTTCTGAGGGACCAATCTGCTAAAAGTTTTCGCATTTTGTTTATTTTTTTGAGAAGTGTTTATAGAAGTTATTGGCCGAATTTAGTTCAAATTTTATGCCAAGTGTGATAAACGTTCCGTTATGATTCCACTGTATATGTTTTTTCTGTTTCCAGTTCAATCCCACAGCCACGCCGAGAATCCTATCCAAACGATATGAGTTTTATCAAAGTTAACGCTTAATCCGGATATCGCAGCGAAGTTGTCAGAGAATTTAAGGTCTCGTTTAGGGAATCCTGGTCGTCATCTAAGAATAGAGTACTGTTGTCAGCGTATTGATTGATTATATACTCCGAGTCATTAATTTTGATTCCATTTATTTTGGGATTGAATTTAAGAAATGCGCTAAGCATTTCGACACACAAAATAAACAGGTAGGGAGACAATGGGTCCCCTTGACGTACTCCCTTCTGAATATTAAAATAATCTGAACAATGCCCATTGTTTATGATGCAGCTAGAAACCTCGCCGTAGAACTAGTGGGGCGGATTGCTATAAAAATAGTTCAGTTTGGGATACAAGCATGACATTTGGTATGGAAGTCACTTGTGGTATATAGAGTACTTTAGGATAGTTGGCCACGAAATATCTTATTATTTTCAAGATGGCTACCGGAAGTGAAAAAATCTGCACTATTGGTGATGTGAGTGCAGCATATATGAGTGAAACATATAGCATTAAAGCAATTTTTCTGCTGTTAAATCATTCATTTATGCAAACCAAGACTGAATATGAATTGAAATAATGAATAGCAACGACAATTGTGGTTTAAAAGGCTGTGGAAATATATGGCAAGGGAAATAAATCTGTATGCTCAAATGTGCAGTTACCAGGGATTTGTTTCTTTTTTAAACGTACACGTATTTTCAAAATAAACCTCATAATCTGCAATATCAATGCCAATGTTTTGTATCTCGTGCATTTAGAATCGATGCCCGTATATATCACAGGTGTATTTGTTGATACTAACTGTTTTCTTGGCAGTTACAGGAGCAAAGTGCAGCGCATGACAATCTTGTGCGGTAGCATTTGCAATTTCCAGTACATGTTGAACGCTTGCAGCAGCACTTCTGTAGTTCTTGACAGCACTCTGCTATAGCAGAGAGTGTAGTCCAGTGTGGCTCCCACAAATTGTTGTGTTTAAGCCAACCCCAGCTGATAGGATCTGGTAACTGTTGCACTGGAGAAGAAGCCTGGCCCCAAACATAACCCGCTTGGAAAACTGCCCTTTTAACATGTTCATATAGGGATGCCCTAGTTGGTGGTATGCCATTGTATGGACGTTTCTTTCGAGCGAACAAATCAAGGCGACATTCGTCTACTCTGCATGTTGTGCTTGAACGGTCGTACGTGACAACAACAAAATGTTCCAAGATATCCATGTCTGCCTCTGTAACTTCATTCTTGTGGTGAACTGAGTCGACAAAAAACCTCTGTTGCAGCCTCATACACATTCCATGCCCGTCAAGCAGATTTCTTTCCTTTTCCCACAAAGGCAGACACTGTATCACATCCTGTAAAAGCATGAAAGAAAGGTAAAGCACTTGACCGAGGTCCAATTGATATGGTAATGTCGTGTACTGGGAGCCAGCGGAAGTGTTGTCCCTTCCCAAAAGCTAACCACATTGAATTAATCTGAAGGTCAGTAAACACAGAGATGGCCATAACAGCAACATCTCTGTCGGAATTAACAACAGTCATGCTATTAAAACCTGTAACAACAGTCGCATGTTTGGCATGAACAAACATACGGGTGTCTGCCTCTTCATGGTTACAGGGTGACAGCATATCTGTGTTCAGTTCCTTATTACAGGCAACATCATCCCCTTTAGTGACAACTAAAGGCTGTTTGTCTGAGCATTTACAATTCTATCTGCCAAAAATCCAAACAGTTCAGTTTTGTTTTCATCACACCTCAGGAAATTTCTCCACGACTTTGGTACGTTACTCTTACCGACCACTTTTCTTCGAAACCCAGCTCCCCATTTCTGTCGAGTTCCTGCTTTGAGGCTACTTTCGAGGTATACATCAAAAACAACATCTACTCTTGTACATTTTTGTGCACATGTTACAATGTATGGTATAATAACCTCAGCAGCATAGTCATCAAATGTTTTAGCAGTTCCAGGTGGTTTTGCATTGACCATAGCCGCACCATCTATAATTATAACTTCAGTATGAGGCTCTTCTACTCGAGCAGCTATCCCTGTCTCTAAAATGTTCATCAGCTGCGATTTTACTCCAGAGTTGAGCATACCACTGTGTGATAATGATGGTGGGTACTGGTGGTTTTCATGTTGAAAAAAGTTTTGAAGGTCACACTGTCGATTTTGGCACGATATAAAAAGTCGTGAAAGAGGCATTAAGGAAGAAACACTTACACACACGCTTGGACCTCGGTTGCGTGAGGAGTGATAGGATGACCAAGAAACAGCATCAGAATTTACAGCATCATCCGTCAAATCTTAACCATTCGTACTCCATGTCAATGTGTTTATACAGATATGATTGATCTGAAATAGTTGGATATAGATTGTGGGCAGTTGGCTCGGGCTTACTCTTGAAATATGCCGATTTAACATTTGTATATGATTCAGGAAGCACAGAAATAGTTTTTGACTTTGGTCTTTCTGAATCTACATTAAATTTTCGCTCCCCACCATCTGAATCGGTATTTGGGTGCTGGAAGATAGAGATACTTGTGCCATGAAACGATGACATAGCTGTTGTAGCCAATGGATTATGATCTATGTTATCACAGGCTGATGTAGTAAATACACCCTTGCGCAATGCAGGAGGGCAGACAAGCCCTCCTTCTAAATATTGGTTAACAACCGCTTCACCAAGTTGTGTTGAAATTGCGAGAGTTCTGTCATATGAAATACTTATTCCATACTGAAATAAAGTATCAATAAGCTGTCGCTTTCTTGTTTTTGCAAAAAGAAGACCAACGTAAATGGCAAATGGGGTCTCACGTTCAGTTGAATGTCTCTGGCCTCTAACACCTTCTTTTACCACCTTTTTGTGACAGTTGAACTACAGTAGTTGTGCTATTGCTAGATCAGACTTTGTTGCCCCCTGCTCAATTTGGGATTCAATATCGGACCCATGCTCAGTCATAGAGACTAGTTCTAGCAAGCTTTGTGGTACGGAATTTTGTATGTCGCCTTCCTCAAACGACCCTTTAAACGCTGATTTATGTTGTAGCATATCTCTACGAACAATTTCAGCTGTTCTTGATAGCTGTATTGCATCTGTATCAGAGCAAGCTGAAGCTAGAGCAGGTCCAACATCTTTTTCAAACGCAAGGAGAACCTCTCTTCCCTTACTAAACGTATTCATTTTTGGAACTTTGGCGAGTATCTTTTCTTTCAGCCGTGTTTTATTGACCGTATTATGTTCGGTTTGAGATTCCTTTAACCCCCCTGCACACTGATGTCGATGTGTCAAAATTTTCAGGTGCAAAATTTGCCCATAATGCAACTAGGAATTTAGCAAATTCAATCGTGTTTGACAGAGCTCATTGAACTCTATCAAACAAGATTGAATTGGCTAAATTTCTAGACGCATTATGGGAAATATGACAACTTATAATTTTAGTATTTTGACATCAGAGTGCAGCGGGTTAAACGGCTTTCATACAGACTACCGAGGTCGGCAAGATTAAAAACACATCCTGCGGGACTATTTCGCTGAGTTTCCATGATGTGAGTAATAAGCTCAGCAAGAACTAAATCTTCAGCGCTATTGATTTCAACAGCAACATTCTCCTTACTTTTGGCTGTTTTATTTAAAACAGACCTCTCTCTGTTATATAATGCCGTAAAGCAGGCTGGGTGGTACTTAAATTCCTGTACTATAACATCACCAGCACTGAGCTTTGCAAGAAGTTTATCATCTTGAAGAACTTGTGCACACTGATTAAGTCTCTCATTCAGTTGCATGGTCATTGCTTCCCTAACTTTTGAACAAGTGGGCTGTTTGTCACAAATAAAACAAACAACTGGGAATTCGTCAGTATCTTCTACTGAACTTCTTGTAAATTTAGAAGGTTCGCTGACCAAAGAGGACTGTGAATCTTCTTCTAAACCTCTCCGTGTTTTTGCTCTTGATAGCTTTGTATTGTTAAATCTAAGCCCACAGGATTCGTGATACTTTGCATCATTTTTAACAAATGTGCTCTCTATTCCACTACCATCATCCAAACGACGTAAATCAATTGCCATTGGCATTTCGTTCAGCTTATGAAACTGAGGGATATTAGTGGCAAGTGTTGCATACCCACTAGCCTGATAAGCCTTTGGTGGAGACCTTAATGGTTCATCTGTATCTGCTTGATACAAGGCACATTTTGACCAATCTGTATTCTCCAACCCGGTGTGGCTAGTTGAGAGTCGAATTCTTTTCGACATATTGAATTATAGATGAACAGAATAAAATGAAACAAATTAGATGGTGCTTCCCGTGACCATTAAAACATCAAATAAACAAAATAAATGAAATCTCTGATTTGTAAGTGAACAATATTATGGCTAGTTTATTGTTTCCAAAGGAATAACCTCTCCAAAGAAAATAACACACAACTCTCGTTCCCTGCGTCGTTGTCACCGTTAGGTACCAACAGGGTACAAGCGTGCGATTAATGAGAGAACTGATTAACGTAGCAGAAAGGCAAACTGGACTCCACAGAGTTTGAAACGAAGTGGCATCAACGCTCTTTATTTCGTGCGATTAAAGAGAGAACTGATTACTAATGTAGCAGACAGGCAAACTGGTATGGACTCCACAGAGTTTGAAGCGAAGTGGCACCAACGCTCTTCATTTCTGTATTTACGGCGTGAAGAGAAAACTGAGTATTGACGAAACAATAACGCGAGCGTCCCAATGTGTGAAACAGAGACGCACTAATACCTTGTTAATACCGCACTTTAACCGGGCTTCAATTGATTTTATTTATAGGAATTAGAATTTTAAGAAATTTATTCGCCTTCAGCCGGTTGTGATTAAACAGTCATCAAATTAAAGAACTATCGTAACTGGGAAATGTTAGCATACGCAATAAATTTGCTATGAGCGTTAACATCAGTATCATTTGGACGAATCTACGTCGAAAACTCAATTAGAATTTCTTATTTTCGATAAAAATGGTAGTTTGCTTCAATGCGCTGTAGAAACAGTTTTTTAAGCCTGTTGGCAATTGCTGATGAGCCTATTTTTTGATCAACATTAAGGAGGGAGATCGGTCGCCAATTTTTTATATGTTCTCTCGATTTCCCTTCTGTTGGTATACAGGTAATAAGCCCCCGCATCTGAGTGATAGATAATTTTCCTAAGTCAAGCCAAGATTTAGGGAATTAACAACGTATTTGCCCAAGTCGCCCCAGAATTATTTATAAAATTCAATTGTAAATCCATCGGAACCCGGTGATTTGTTGTTACCCATGTCTTTTAGAACCATAGCAAATTCATTTAAAGTTAGTTTTCCTTCTAGTAGTAAACTTTCTTCAGTATCCAGTTTGCAAATGTATGGATTTTCAGAGTCAAAAAACAAGCTTTCTAAAAGGTTCGTTTTGTGAAAACTGTTAATTTTTGACTTGTACAGTAGTTCGTAAAAGTTGCATTGCTCGGTGAGTATATCTGAAATGTCATTTCTATATAACGAAATAGAATACAAATCTACAATATTCAATAATTACCCAAGTATGCTGCTCCGCTAAAGGTCGAGGTTGCTAGTCTCAATGGCGTCGAAAGCTTCTGTCTCAGCCCAACAGACTTGGGTAAACTGATCTTCGCAGATCTCTAACTGATCTTCACAGATCTCAAGGTGACGTCCAGCCGATGATAAATCAAAGTATGGAGTGATGAAAACAACTTCTCTTCCCGCCGTTCTGCTTCACGGTCCAATGAAAATCGCCAATATAACTAGGACGTCCAACAAATCATTTCAGTCCAATCAGAAACGTCCATACAGCTAAAATACTAAAAATATCACAGATAGAATATCGTGACGTCACAGGGGAAGACTCAAACATTAAAGCCAGATGAAATCAAAGGACACAACATTCCTCCCCGTTTTGTAAAAGGCGGGATAACATTATTCAATTAAAAACACTGTCTATCACAGATCAATAGAGATTTGATTAAAACCCATAGAGACAGCAAGCATTCCTTACAGACAACTCAAAGACTTCTGACTCAGACACACCTAAAACCTTCGATACCTCAACCCCAACATCAGCAACAAACCTGGGGTTGGTGACAACACCCTTACCGCCGAAATACGGCCCATCCGTTTCTAGCAACAGCTTATCATGTGGCACCGCCCTCAAACCAGCCTTCTGTTCCTTGTTAAAATACTTCACTAATCCAGTAAAACCGAAATAAACATTGGGAAAGTCTTTGAGCCAAGCTTCAACTGTCTCCACTTCAGAGGCACAACAATGAACATGCAACTTCTGACTACACCTATTTGCAACTTTTAAAATCTTCATCGCCCTGCGATTTACTAAAAAACCAGTCCGATCAGCTCCTCTTAAATGTAAAATGATGACCTTATTTAAAGGAGTAATGTTCACAAGATTAAAAAGAACCTCTTCTTGTAACATAAAAGAATTAAAATGCACCGTGTGATCAAGCCCAATCTCCCCCATAGCACAAACCAAAGGATTATTTACAAATTCCTCTAATCTTGACAGTAACTCAGCAGTAAATAACTTAACTTTTTTAGGATGTAACCCTACCGCCACCTTCCAACGCTCACCTAACTCCAACACAGAAGGATAAGTGGGGGGATCACAAAACACTGCCACTCCACCCACCACTTCACATTCCATTTCACCACCAGGGAGAAAATTAAAAACCTGATCCCAGGTATACTCGTCATCTCGACGACCCCAAACTCTCTCTAAAATCCTGTCAATGTGGAAGTGGCTGTCAATCACCTTCACAGCACCACCAGAGCTAGACATGGCCCCGACATCACCACTATCCTCTATCAAATCCATTTCTGCCTCAGTTTCAAACCCTTCCTCCTTCCTCCAGGCATCAAGGCTATCATCATGCAGTTCCAGAAGAGGAAAATTAGATGGCGAGGACACAGTCACTATACGCTGATCCCCTCCCAAATGGGATGGGACCAAAGCGTCATCCTCCTCAACCACCTCTCGCTGTTCCCCTCCCAACTGGGATGGGACCAAAGCATCATTCTCCTCAACTGTTCCTGCAGTCAGATAACCCCAATTTTCAGAACGGGTGCCCGGACCCTTACATTCTACAAGAAGGGTAGAACACTGCTCCTCTGACAGCGATGACATCAAGACCATGTACACCCGCCAGTGGGCAAAACAACCAGGTGAATTTACTGGGTGGAGGGCAAAAGTGGCAGGGGAGTCGAGATTCAACTTTCCACAAAACTCCTGCATTATAGGAATATAACTAGGATCCACAGTAGCATTGAATGGAATAAAAGATTTACTATTTACAAAATTCATTGCAGCCTCAAGTTCCTCCTTTCCTAAATTATTAGAATTGTTAAACAATTTCAACAAAGTAAAAACCGCAGAAATATACAAATCCAACTTGGACATATCCCATAAAAATTCCGGAGCATGGTTAAAAATAAAATGATTACGAAGATGAGAAACCTGAAAACTACAAAGAAAACAAGATGATTTAGCTTTCCCAAGCCCCTTCTTCTTTCTATTCTGCTTCTTAACGAGGCGACGATATGCTTTTACACTACTGGCTTGGGGAGCTGTCATAATCTTGTTTGTTGAGGCTGGTGGCGAGGTGGTAAGAAGGCTACTAGGAATGACACCATTTCCATCACCTGGAGAAAGTATAACTCCGTTACAACTTTTAAAAAGAGGAATTCCTTGTTTAAAACATTCTTCAACGTTTAAAAATAACTTAACCTCACAACCAGGCCTCAACCCACCAGGACCTCCTTCCACATCGGAAGAGGCAAAATGAATATGTTGCCTACCCATAGGCTTGAGTCCTTCGACCCTGATACGCTCCCAGTTGGCTCTGCTTGTCCCATGAACCGCCACCGGAACGTGGGACGGGCAAACAATGGAAATAATCTCTAAATTAGGGACAGGTTTCGAATGCCCCTGATTAGCCCTAATTTTACATTCCCCACCCACTGTTTCAATCAAGGTAAAACGTTGCTTTTTATCTTTAGCCACTATCTTTTTTAGCATATCAAGGTCCAGGGATCTCAATCGATGGTGTTTGAAAACATCTCTAACATCCATAAAACCATCCTTATTTACAATACTGCTGTGCCTCAATAAATAAGATAAAACTTTTGCGTGTTTGTTAAAAGAGACGTTTGTATAACATTTTTTATCACATTTGTCCACTATTCTGGAGGTGGAACAATCTCCATCATGACTATGGCCATGAATTTCACTTTTAGAACTTGAGTGTTCCATCCCTAAATGGGCTGGTCCAAACTCAACTCCACTGTGAAGGCCATAATCATCCACTGTCTCGAAGCTTGAGTGTTCCCTCCCTAGATGGGTGGAGCCAGACTCTACTTCTTCCCTGGGCAAACAGTGAACCTGACTATATAAGTCAGGGCCAAACTGTTTCCCAGTCACATCACCAAAATCAGACCCTGAGGATTCTAATATCCTAAACTCACCAGGGTTAATTCCCTCTACTGCTTTCAGTTCCTTCTCTGACAACTGATACATTATTGCAGTTCTTTAACAAAGGATAATTAAGTTCTGTAAATATAAAATAAATTTTATAATTAGCCTGTGCATTCTTGACAAAAATAATCTTTCATTTTCTTAGCCATTTTCGGTGTAACACTAACACATTCCCCGTGGTACCATTCTAAACAGTTGTCACACTGAATCATAAATTTGTTTAATTGAGGTCTATTACATAAACAATATAAAATCTCATCTGATTTTGAAGCTGAATCAGTTTGACTCTCCAGGTGTTTTTTCAAAGCTGTGACCCATTTAGGTAACTCACGATCACGACACAACTTTAATCGGTCATGATGTAGAGTCATTTCGTTTGTCCGTAGCCTAACACGGAACAAACTGGAAGTTAAAACTTTAACTATTACTCCCGGACCCTTCCAATTTGAAGCAAGTTTAGTACATCGACCTTTAATAATTGCAGTATCTAAAAGGTATACTGCATCTCCCACTTTGTAAGATTTCGTCAAAACGTTTAGGTCATAATTTCTTTTCATTCTCACTTGTGCTTGCTTCAAATTGTCCCGAGTTACTTCATGAGCTGATCTAATCGAATCAGTTAACTGTGTGACATACTCAGGTACAGTCTGATTAGTGATTCCAACTGCTTGGTTAGTTGGGAAAACAAGATCTACCGGTTTATTTACTTCTCTCCCCAACATGACTTTATTAGCAGTACATTTCGTCTGCTGACAGACAGAGGACCTAATTGCGCTAGCAATTTGGGGAATATACAAATCCCAGCTCCTTGGATCTTGTTTATCAATAAAACACCTAACAGCACCCATTAGGGTCTTATTATAAACTTCAGCCTGTCCATTAGCAGACGGTCGGTACGGAGTTGTCTTCACCTTGTGTACCTGAGTAAGCTCACATACTGACTTGAATAGTGCACTTTCAAAATTCTTACCCTGGTCTGTGAGAATTTCAAATGGAAATCCGAACCTGGAGAAAAAATCATTGACAGCTGCTCTGGCAGTATCCTCAGCTGTTTGTGATGGTAAGGGTATACACTCTACCCACTTTGAAAATTGGTCCACCATCATCAAAACATATTCATTTCCACGATGAGTTTTAGGAAGTGGTCCTAAGTAATCTAAATGAACTCGCTCCATGGGTGCACCTGACTGAAATGATGTTAAAGGAGCCCTACTTTTTCGAGTCCGTTTCTTCGAAACATTACAAGCTTTACATGAACTCACATAATTTTCTACATCCCGTGCTAAATTAAACCAATAAAAAGATTCTCTAACTCTCTGGCGTGTCCGTAACATACCTTGGTGACCAGCAAGTGGGATGTCATGACATAAATACAAAACTTCATTTTTCAAACAAAAGGGAACTACCAAGGCTTTAGTTCCCGTTTTACGGGCATGGTATAAAAGCCCCTTATCAAGAGAACACAATTCTTTGTTAAGCCAATAATATTTCGAAGCAGGACTGGATATTGACAATTCACTGTTAGTAGGTTCAACTTTGTTTTTCAACCAATTGAGAATTATTTCAAGATCAGGATCTCTGCTTTGTTTCTCAATTAATTCTTCTACTGAATTTTTTAACTGTCCTACCAATTTTATCTGGATATCATCAGGCTTGCAATCAGACAAATTAGGGGTTTCAGTATGTAATTCCGGTTCACTTTTTAACTCAATGAGTGCAGAAGAAACTGGATTTATATCTGACTGCCCTGAATTCACCTCAAATTTGAGGGAACTCACAGAACAATCAGAGGAAGAATTATTCCAACACTCATTATTGAAGTTTAAATCACACGGACCCTCAGGAAAATATGTAACAATATCTAAAGCAGAGGGTGCTTCAGACACCATTCTGATCACAGGTCGTACAGTTAAAGGGAGAACATCATCAACCTCTTCTTCAAACTGCCTCCATTTTAATTCAGCCCTTTCACAGTATTTATAACCTCCACAAGGTAAATATTTTAAGTTACTTTTCTGTTCACAACAATTTTCCCAAGGAATCCTACTCAATGCATCTGCATTTGAATGCTTATCGCCTTTTCGATATTCAATTTTCATATCGAACTGACTGAGCTCTAGGAACCATCGGGCGAGTTGCCCTTCAGGTTCCTTGAAACTCATTAACCATGTCAAACTACTGTGATCGGTTCGCAAAATGAATGGTCTACCTAATAAATGATGCATGTACTGTCTAGTAAATACAATAACGGCCAATAACTCTTTACGGGTTGTACAGTAGTTTTGTTGTTCTTTGGAAAGAGCTAGACTACCATAAGAAATAACCTTTTCTTCATTATTCTGGACTTGAATTAACTCAGCTCCCATACAAAATTGGGAACAATCTGTATCCAGAATAAATTGGTCTGTTTTATTTGGCATGGCTAACACTGGGGGATTCATTAAATCAGTCTTAAGTTTTTGCCAACAATTTTCCAGTTCGTCAGTCCAAACAAATGGTTTTTTCCTGATTGATTGATACAAAGGTCTAGCATATTCTGCGAAATTTTTACAAAAACTTCTATGATAGTTTACTAAACCCATAAATCTCTCGACTTGTTTGGCATTTTCAGGGCGGGGCCAATTTTTTATAACATCAATTGCACTATTCCCAATTTCCAGCCCATTTTCTCTAACTAATCTGCCTAAAAATTGAACTTCTTTCTGGAATAAAATGCATTTACGGGGTTTTAATTTCAGTCCATATTTTCGTAACCTTAAAAAAACTTCCCGTAGGTTACTTAAATGACCTTCCACCCCCTTTCCCATTACCATACAATCATCTACAAAAGCTAACGTGGTTTTCCATAGAAGACCTTGTAGAACAAGATTCATTGCTCGACAATAACTAGCAACTGCCCCAGTAAGGCCCATACTCATTCTAACAAACTCAAACAACCCATATTTTGTCACAAATGCTGTTTTGTGACGATCCTCTTCTTTGATCCTAATTTGATAATATGCCTGATTGCAATCTAACTTAGAACACCATTCATTATCAGTCAGGGCATCAAGACATTCTGTCAATAACGGAAGCGGAAAAGAATCTTTGGCGGTCACAGAATTTAATTTCCTATAATCAAGGCACCACATAACAGTTTGATCCCTTTTTCGTATCAAAAGGGGCAGCCGCCCACTCAGAAGTGGATGGCTGTATAATTCCAGCTTCCAGCATTTTATTCAGTATTGCCTCCTCCTCCTCAGCAAAAGCATCGGGGACCCTTCGCATTCGGAGTTTAATAGGCTTTGCATCTTCAGTAGGGATGGAATGTTCCACTGCATGAAAATTCCCTAAATCAAAATCATGTTTGGCAAAAACATCCTGAAACTCAACAAGCATTTTTTTTATTTTTCCATGCTGAGATTCAGGCAAATTTTTAATTGATCTATTGAACAAGTCAGTTAAATGGTCAGGTAATGATGTTTCAGAATTATTTTCCGAGTCTCTAATACCCGAAAGAACTGAAGAATCCGAGGAAGAAACAGAATTCAATGACTTTTGAGGTTTTAACTGAATTTCAGTATAATCGGGTGAAAAATCCACACCAGTATTCATCAAATCCTGAATCTCCCCGCAACTCAGAGTTATCTTTTCATGATTTAACAAAAGTTCATTTTTTGATAAATCTATTTTAATACCATGTTTACTTAAAAAATTGAATCCCAATAACATGTCGTCCATAATGGGAGCAACATATATGAATTCTTCAAATACCTGGCCACCCAACCCCAAGTTCACAGGTCCTACATATAACCCAGGCATACTACTGTCTTTAGCAGCCAGTTGCAAACTCAAGGATTTGACAATCGCAGGTTGTGGATTTAACCCATGATAAATTTCTTCCGAAATTACCGACACTTCTGCTGCAGAGTCAATGATAGCGTCAATTTTAATGTTATTTAAATTCAAGGGTACAGTTATAAGAGCCCTATGGATTTTTAACACTTTAAAACTTGAATCAAGGACACTCTCATCGTGGAAATGTTCAATACTACCTGCAGCACTGACAATGGAAGGATTCAATACAGGAGTCGAATCGACAACACCCTTTTCGGCCAATTCCTCTAATGCACAATCCAACAAGAAAACATTGGAGGTACTATTATTTTCAGGCTTAAATGAACACTCTTTTGCTTTATACATATTTTCAACCTCTGTGTTTTCCTGCTGGTTTTTAATGGCATTATTCTTTGGTATTAGTACTGGGGAACAATCCTCATTTGCTAAATCAAGAAGACTTACCAAAGGATCACAAACATTTTCTGTAACTTCTTGTGGAGACTGCATCCCTCCCGAACAGGATGAACGCATAGAATCCAAATTACAATCAAAAAGATTCATTAATTCACCAGACGACTGCATCCCTCCCAAACAGGATGGACGCAAGGTAGCCGATAAATTTTCAGAATCCTTGATTGATTTCTCTGAAGACTGCACCTCCCCCAAATAGGATGGGCAAACTGTATCCAGAGGAGTTTCAGCAACAATATTCACACCTGTGGTTCTGCTAGACATACTAAGCTTGCCCCCCAAATCGGATGTGCCTAAAGTAACAGGTGCAATAGCCAAATTTCCCTTCTCGTTTTCAATTTGAAAATTGGTGTGGAATAGTCCAGGCTGCTGTTCCCCTCCCAAATGGGATGGGACCAAAACACCCTGAATATTATTAATTTCAACATTTGAAGGATGTTTATTTAGGCCTTGTAAATAGCCATTTTGAGCCGAACCTCGGCCTGCAGGCCCGCCTCTCACTAGTTTCCCGAATTGCCATTTTGATTTTTATTTGACATTCGGTTTTTAGCATTTAAACTAGGGCAAAATCTCATTATGTGCCCAGCAGAACCACAAGAATTGCATATGGGTTGCCCTGACTTTGTGTACCTAAACTTCATTTTTTGTTTGTGTGTTCCAGTACTAGTTTTTAAACTCTGGACTTCTTTTTTCAACTCCTGTATTTGCTGCATCAGCACTTTATAACCATTGTCAGTATTGAATGACTTATCATTATTTTTACTGACTTCCCGTATTCCAATTCTCCCCTCAGATTCACTGTCTTGAAATTTCACAGTTCTGACCTTCTTATTTAAATTGTGACTGGCTTGAATATACCGGACTTTGTTAACAGCCAGCTCTAGAGAAGGTAACTGCAGGCCATTAACATAGTCACCTGTCACCTTATCATACAAGCCTTGACAGAACCGCGAAACAGCATGACCATGTAAAATATTCTGGGGAGATCCTACCCACACTTTTACTGCCAAATCCAGAACCCTATCAGCCCAATCAGTAATTTCTTCATCTTTTTCCTGAACCATTGAGTGAAACTGAGCACTCAATGCCTCAGGTGGTTGTTGTGAATCATATTTAATTTTAAATTTTTTTATTAATTCATGAAATTGAATATCTGGGTTTGTCTTGTTTAAAAAAGCATAGTAATCCAATGCCTTGTCTTGCAAACAAAAACAGAATGCAGTGATCTTATCACTGTCATCCATATCCTCCAGGTTTATAATTCTATCAAACTTGGCCATAAACCCAGAAAACTTGGATTTACCATCATATTTAATTTTTGATGGCCAATTCCAGGTTTTTCTACTGTCATGTATTGGGATAAATGAATTCTGTACCGACTGTTTTGCTACCACAGGTCCTGATGTTTTTGAATTAGGTGTTGGTATATATTTTCGAGGATTTGAATGTTTTAAGTCGGAATTAATATTCAATCGTGAAACCGGTTCTGTTTTAGGTACCACTGGGAACCTGTCTGTTGAGTCAAATAGAGAACCAACTGTAGATTTATTACCTAAAATCGGCCTTTGGGAACCCCTACTTTCTGATCTTTCCAAAGATCTAGTTTTGGAATCAATATCTTTCAACAGTGATTCCAACTTACGCCTTTCTACTTTTAACATAGATAACTGGTCACCGACCGAAAGATCACTGATTCTAGAATCCATTGATTCTTTTTTCTTGGGTGTAGAAGACACCATGGATCCCAAACTTAATGTCTTAAAGTCTATAGAACTCTCCGAATTATGGTTCCCAAATGCCGATTCTTTTCTATTTCCACAAGTAAGCTCTCTTGGTTTATCTTTCGCTTGGGAAAACCCAAGCAAATTTCCACTTTGTAATGATGATGTGAAATTTGTATCTTTTTTATTTTTCTTACAAAATGCAGACCACAAATTTTCTAAATTATCTGTTGTGGGGGGATGATTCTCAAAAATGTCTAAAACATGTACAAGTCTTTCCATTGCCTTCTTGTCTTGCATTCTAGGCGAAGAGTTAAATTCAATATTGTCAGAACAAATAGAAAAATCTATCATATATGTCAGAGATTGAACATCCAATCTCAGGGGCAGAGCTTCAAATATCTCGGGCGTCAGAAAACTAAATTTATGCCTATAATATAAAATAATGTCAGCCCTTTTTGTTGCTACCCCTGGGAGCAGGCGGAAGTCTTCCCATGTACAGCTATTGATCTTTAATTGAAAATTAGAAGCCATCTTCTATCTAAACTTGGATACTTTATAAATAAATTTATTTAAGTAATCCTATGAGTACAAAATTCAATTTTGTAACCTATCTATATAATTTGCTGAATTCTCAAAACCTTATTTGGGAAATCAGCAATATACCTATTTTATTTACAAAAAGCTCAATTGAAATTTAACATAATTCCAACTTAGAAAAGAAAAAGAAAACACAGAATTTTTCAATAAGGCAAGGAGATCCCGATTGATAAATCGTGGGATATCCTAATGTCAAAAAGAAAACTGACACTTCAAGTCACGTGATTCGCCGTTTGTACGGAAATCTAATCACGCGTACTATTTGACCCAAAACAATATTGGATCTATCAACTTGATCGAGAACAATTCGATCAAATTCCTACACGATCGTCAAAAAATCGATCACATCATATTTTGCAAAAGCAAAATAATGAATAAATATACACCCGTACGAGTGGGGGACAATAATCTCCCAGCAGCTTCAAAAGAACATCGCTCGTCGCCAGTGAAATGTCATTTCTATATAACGAAATAGAATACAAATCTACAATATTCAATAATTACCCAAGTATGCTGCTCCGCTAAAGGTCGAGGTTGCTAGTCTCAATGGCGTCGAAAGCTTCTGTCTCAGCCCAACAGACTTGGGTAAACTGATCTTCGCAGATCTCTAACTGATCTTCACAGATCTCAAGGTGACGTCCAGCCGATGATAAATCAAAGTATGGAGTGATGAAAACAACTTCTCTTCCCGCCGTTCTGCTTCACGGTCCAATGAAAATCGCCAATATAACTAGGACGTCCAACAAATCATTTCAGTCCAATCAGAAACGTCCATACAGCTAAAATACTAAAAATATCACAGATAGAATATCGTGACGTCACAGGGGAAGACTCAAACATTAAAGCCAGATGAAATCAAAGGACACAACATATCGTTAATTGCTGTACACTCTTCACCGTCATCTCTTATTAATTTGGGTATTATTTGTTCTGTGTACTGCCTCTTTTCTAAGTTGCAGAAGTATTTTGAGGGCCTCTCGCCTTCAACTTTCCATCTAGCCGTTGATCTGATAATCATGCCTTGCACCTTTTTATTTCTTATATTTTGCAGTTCATTAGTTAGGCAGCTGATATTTTCTAACATATTTTCACAACCATCTTCGAGTTTTTCAGTAAGAACTTTTATTTGTTTTTCGATAGCTAATTCGGTGCATTGAAGTTTTCGTTTCAGGAAGGAGGAATATGAAATTGTTTTACCTCTGATCATTAGCTTTAGTGTTTCCCAAAATAACTGATTGTTTATTGTGAATCTAGAATTATTTTCATCATCATTATTATTATTATCATTATTAATTTTATTATCACTACTACTACTACTTATCCTACTGTTATTGTTATATGAATACTGAAGGACGGTATCTGCAATAGTGTCGTTAACTATTTGTATGTATTCGGGGTCGCTTAGCAAACTATTATTAAATTTCCAAATACCGCGTCCTCTAGTTTGATTTATAAATTTCAGGGAAATTACAAAGGGTGCGTGGTCCGATCTGTACATCATACCAATATCTACTTTTTGAACAGCTGTCTGTAAGTCAGATGTGATTAAAAAGTAGTCTAATCGCGACAGTTTTTTTATGTGGGCCTCTCCACGAATACATTTTTTTGCCAGGATTTTCTAAACGCCACGCATCGTGTAAATCGAGTTTGTCCATGTGTTTGTGGATGCATTCATTACATTTAACATTATTTTGTTTTTTATAATTTTGTGTGTCTAAACCCTGGTCCAATGCAACATTCTAATCCCCACCAGTCAACACTGAGGTGCTACCGATATTTTCAATAGTATTAAACAGATGTTTATAAAAACTAGGTTCATCATTATTAGGGCCGTATACCGCAGCGATGGTTAATCGTTGCGATTGGATCAAAATATCTAACACGACGAAGTTTCCAGCTGTATCAATTACTTTATTTTTGATTTCGTAGCCAAAACTGTTTTTGAACAGAATGGCAGTACCCCTTTTGTTACTTTGGTACGATGAAAAGACTATTTCAACCCCCCACTCATGTTTCCAAATATTTTCAACTTCATTTGAGGAGTGTGTGTCAATCAGAAATGTTATATCGTATGTGTCTCTACATTTCGAGAAGGTGTCCTTCCGCTTAATGGGGTCTGAGGATAGACCTCGACAGTTCAAACTTCCGAAAATTATACTATCCATGAGGATTCGTTTGGTTTAGCCTGCCATAAACAATCAGCAAGGTTAATGGTATTACAGTAGATTCATAATTGGAGTTAATATTTTGATTAAATATATATGCCAATTTCAAAACAATTTTTTGTAAAACAAAACAATTACAAGGGGAATCTGGCCGACATAGGTCCCCCATAAACTTCTGTCTGGGTGACATAATTTAACTCGAAGGGGTGCCAGAACTAACTGTGAATATAGAACCTTATATCACATGTATATGTTTTGAGCTTAAATTTATTAGAACCTGTTAATTTTGAAATGTAAGGCATCATTGGTTTTTTAAGAGAAATAGATAGTGAGAGGATGTGTATGTGGTGTGTTTTTCGAATAACACAATCATGTTTTAGAGGAATTTGGTATGTTGGTTTCTGATCCCTCGCTGGGATTCGAACCCTCGGCAACACCGCCTGGCAATCAGGAGTCCAGCGCCTAAACCACTGGACCATTGCACACCGTCAAAAACGATGGCTGGAATCTAGCTTTTTAGATGAAGTCCTCATGATTACTTGATTCATCTTCCTTTCGGCAGCATGAAAGTGTGGAACGCGCTGGCTACAGTACGACGAAAGTGTTGTGGATGGCCTCAGACGAAGACTGGCACGGGCATGTGTGTGTTTTTCGAATGACACAATCGTGTTTTAGAGGAAGCCAAGAGTAACTGCCGGACAGACAGACGAATCAAACAGAAGAACAGGCAGAGAGACAGGCAGAGGAACAGACCAACAAACAGATAAACGGATGGGCGGCAGTAAAACAGTATATAAAGCAGTTAATGGAGGTTAACAACCAGACGAAAACACGGGATGGAGAGAGTGAGAGGGGAGAGAGAAAAAGGAGCAAGCGAAATAAAATGTGGAATCGGACAGGCCATAATATGTTATAGTGCGCTGATATGCGTATATCTATTTTTTACATAAAATGATCTTATGTTGTTTGCCAAACTTGTGTGTAAAATTAAACAAATAAAATAGAGAGAGAGAGAGTGGGAGATCATGTGGAAAAGAGAGGAGGGGTAGAGTGAGTGACGCGGCCGAAGGAAAGAGAAGTGGATGAGCTTTACTCGAAAGAGGGGAGTGGCCAGGTGTCTGAGAGAGAAAAAGAAAGAGAGTAGAGAAAAGTGAGTGGGAGGGATAACGATAGAAGAGAGGGAAAGAGAGAGAGAGATAGAAAGAGAGAGAGAGAGAGAGAGAGAGACATGCAGGCAAGTAGATTGGGAAAGGAAAACGATGATGCGGGTATACACCAGCAGGCAGACATGAAGTGGCAAACGGATTTCGTAATGTCCACTCACTATTTTGTGGACAAAACAGTGCACACCCTAGAGAATAATTCGTAAATTGTTCATAATATATCCCCGAGTTCCCTAACATATAGACATATAAATTATTATGACAAACCATATACAACTATGTTACAATATCTCTGTGTATACTGGGACTAGACTGATCACGATCCTGTGAAATGGTCAAATATACGTTAAGGCACGTTAACAGTGGGGATATGAAAATGAAACATGCTATTAATCCAATTCAAGAAAGTTTTAACTTGTTACTGTATGACATAGCAGAGAAACCGAGTGTGGATCCATACTCATTTGTGAAAAAGTTTCTACTCGACGACCTAAAATTACAGGAGAATCTTGCCTCCGGTATCGCACTTGTTAACAGTCCAGGTATACATTCTCACTATAGGTTGTTTTGCTAGTCACTTGTTAACAGTCCAGGTATACATTTTCACTATACGTTCTTTTGCTAGCCACTTGTTAACAGTCCAGGTATACATTTTCACTATAGGTTGTTTTGCTAGTCACTTGTTAACAGTCCAGGTATACATTTTCACTATAGGTTGTTTTTCTAGTCACTTGTTAACAGTCCAGGTATACATTTTCACTATAGGTTGTTTTTCTAGTCACTTGTTAACAGTCCAGGTATACATTTTCACTATAGGTTGTTTTTCTAGTCACTTGTTAACAGTCCAGGTATACATTTTCACTATAGGTTGTTTTGCTAGTCACTTGTTAACAGTCCAGGTATACATTTTCACTATAGGTTGTTTTTCTAGTCACTTGTTAACAGTCCAGGTATACATTTTCACTATAGGTTGTTTTTCTAGTCACTTGTTAACAGTCCAGGTATACATTTTCACTATAGGTTGTTTTTCTAGTCACTTGTTAACAGTCCAGGTATACATTTTCACTATAGGTTATTTTGCTAGTCACTTGTTAACAGTCCAGGTATACATTTTCACTATAGGTTGTTTTTCTAGTCACTTGTTAACAGTCCAGGTATACATTTTCACTATAGGTTGTTTTGCTAGTCAGTTGTTAACAGTCCAGGTATACATTTTCACTATAGGTTGTTTTTCTACTCACTTGTTAACAGTCCAGGTATACATTTTCACTATAGGTTGTTTTTCTAGTCACTTGTTAACAGTCCAGGTATACATTTTCACTATAGGTTGTTTTTTCTAGTCACTTGTTAACAGTCCAGGTATACATTTTCACTATAGGTTGTTTTTCTAGTCACTTGTTAACAGTCCAGGTATACATTTTCACTATAGGTTGTTTTGCTAGTCACTTGTTAACAGGCCAGGTATACATTTTCACTATAGGTTGTTTTTCTAGTCACTTGTTAACAGTCCAGGTATACATTTTCACTATAGGTTGTTTTGCTAGTCACTTGTTAACAGTCCAGGTATACATTTTCACTATAGGTTGTTTTTCTAGTCACTTGTTAACAGTCCAGGTATACATTTTCACTATAGGTTGTTTTGCTAGTCACTTGTTAACAATCCAGGTATACATGTTCACTATAGGTTGTTTTTCTGGTCACCTGTTAACAGTCCAGGTATACATTTTCACTATAGGTTGTTTTGCTAGTCAATTGTTAACAGTCCAGGTATACATTTTCACTATAGGTTGTTTTTCTAGTCACTTGTTAACAGTCCAGGTATACATTTTTACTATAGGTTGTTTTGCTTGTCACTTGTTAACAGTCCAGGTATACATTTTTACTATAGGTTGTTTTTCTAGTCACTTGCTAACAGTCCACGTATACATTTTCACTATAGGTTGTTTTTCTAGTCACTTGTTAACAGTCCAGGTATACATTTTCACTATAGGTTGTTTTTCTAGTCACTTGTTAACAGTCCAGGAATACATTTTCACTATAGGTTGTTTTGCTAGTCACTTGTTAACAGTCCAGGTATACATTTTCACTATAGGTTGTTTTTCTAGTCACTTGTTAACAGTCCAGGTATACATTTTCACTATAGGTTGTTTTTCTAGTCACTTGTTAACAGTCCAGGTATACATTTTCACTATAGGTTGTTTTTCTAGTCACTTGTTAACAGTCCAGGTATAAATTTTCACTATAGGTTGTTTTTCTAGTCACTTATTAACAGTCCAGGTATACATTTTCACTATAGGTTGTTTTTCTAGTCACTTGTTAACAGTCCAGGTATACATTTTCACTATAGGTTATTTTGCTAGTCACTTGTTAACAGTCCAGGTATACATATTCACTATAGGTTGTTTTTCTAGTCACTTGTTAACAGTCCAGGTATACATTTTCACTATAGGTTGTTTTGCTAGTCACTTGTTAACAGTCCAGGTATACATTTTCACTATAGGTTGTTTTTCTAGTCACTTGTTAACAGTCCAGGTATACATTTTCACTATAGGTTGTTTTTCTAGTCACTTGTTAACAGTCCAGGTATACATTTTCACTATAGGTTGTTTTTCTAGTCACTTGTTAACAGTCCAGGTATACATTTTCACTATAGGTTGTTTTTCTAGTCACTTGTTAACAGTGCAGGTATACATTTTCACTATAGGTTGTTTTGCTAGTCACTTGTTAACAGGCCAGGTATACATTTTCACTATAGGTTGTTTTTCTAGTCACTTGTTAACAGTCCAGGTATACATTTTCACTATAGGTTGTTTTGCTAGTCACTTGTTAACAGTCCAGGTATACATTTTCACTATAGGTTGTTTTTCTAGTCACTTGTTAACAGTCCAGGTATACATTTTCACTATAGGTTGTTTTGCTAGTCACTTGTTAACAGTCCAGGTATACATTTTCACTATAGGTTGTTTTTCTAGTCACTTGTTAACAGTCCAGGTATACATTTTCACTATAGGTTGTTTTGCTAGTCACTTGTGAACAGTCCAGGTATACATGTTCACTATAGGTTGTTTTTCTGGTCACTTGTTAACAGTCCAGGTATACATTTTCACTATAGGTTGTTTTGCTAGTCAATTGTTAACAGTCCAGGTATACATTTTCACTATAGGTTGTTTTTCTAGTCACTTGTTAACAGTCCAGGTATACATTTTCACTATAGGTTGTTTTGCTAGTCACTTGTTAACAGTCCAATTATACATTTTCACTATAGGTTGTTTTTCTAGTCACTTGTTAACAGTCCAGGTATACATTTTCACTATAGGTTGTTTCTCTAGTCACTTGTTAACAGTCCAGGTATACATTTTCACTATAGGTTGTTTTTCTAGTCACTTGTTAACAGTCCAGGTATACATTTTCACTATAGGTTGTTTTTCTAGTCACTTGTTAACAGTCCAGGTATACATTTTCACTATAGGTTGTTTTTCTAGTCACTTGTTAACAGTCCAGGTATACATTTTCACTATAGGTTGTTTTTCTAGTCACTTGTTAACAGTCCAGGTATACATTTTCATTATAGGTCGTTTTGCTAGTCACTTGTTAACAGTCCAGGTATACATTTTCACCATAGGTTGTTTTTCTAGTCACTTGTTAACAGTCCAGGTATTCATTTTCACTATAGGTTGTTTTGCTAGTCACTTGTTAACAGTCCAGGTATACATTTTCACTATAGCTTGTTTTTCTAGTCACTTCTTAACAGTCCAGGTATACATTTTCACTATAGGTTGTTTTTCTAGTCACTTGTTAACAGTCCAGGTATACATTTTCACTATAGGTTGTTTTTCTAGTCACTTGTTAACAGTCCGGGTATACATTTTCACTATAGGTTGTTTTTCTAGTCACTTGTTAACAGTCCGGGTATACATTTTCACTATAGGTTGTTTTTCTAGTCACTTGTTAACAGTCCAGGTATACATTTTCACTATAGGTTGTTTTGCTAGTCACTTGGTAACAGTCCAGGTATACATTTTCACTATAGGTTGTTTTTCTAGTCACTTGGTAACAGTCCAGGCATACATTTTCACTATAGGTTGTTTTTCTAGTCACTTGTTAACAGTCCAGGTATACATTTTCACTATAGGTTGTTTTTCTAGTCACTTGTTAACAGGCCAGGTATACATTTTCACTATAGGTTGTTTTTCTAGTCACTTGTTAACAGTCCAGTTATACATTTTCACTATAGGTTGTTTTTCTAGTCACTTGTTAACAGTCCAGGTATAAATTTTCACTATAGGTTGTTTTTCTAGTCACTTGTTAACAGTCCAGGTATACATTTTCACTATAGGTTGTTTTTCTAGTCACTTCTTAACAGTTCAGGTATACATTTTCACTATAGGTTATTTTGCTAGTCACTTGTTAACAGTCCAGGTATACATTTTCACTATAGGTTGTTTTTCTAGTCACTTGTTAACAGTCCAGGTATACATTTTCACTATAGGTTGTTTTGCTAGTCACTTGTTAACAGTCCAGGTATACATTTTCACTATAGGTTGTTTTTCTAGTCACTTGTTAACAGTCCAGGTATACATTTTTACTATAGGTTGTTTTTCTAGTCACTTGTTAACAGTCCAGGTATACATTTTCACTATAGGTTGTTTTTCTAGTCACTTGTTAACAGTCCAGGTATACATTTTCACTATAGGTTGTTTTTCTAGTCACTTGTTAACAGTCCAGGTATACATTTTTACTATAGGTTGTTTTGCTAGTCACTTGCTAACAGGCCAGGTATACATTTTCACTATAGGTTGTTTTTCTAGTCACTTGTTAACAGTCCAGGTATACATTTTCACTATAGGTTGTTTTGCTAGTCACTTGTTAACAGTCCAGGTATACATTTTCACTATAGGTTGTTTTTCTAGTCACTTGTTAACAGTCCAGGTATACATTTTCACTATAGGTTGTTTTGCTAGTCACTTGTTAACAGTCCAGGTATACATTTTCACTATAGGTTGTTTTTCTAGTCACTTGTTAACAGTCCAGGTATTCATTTTCACTATAGGTTGTTTTGCTAGTCACTTGTTAACAGTCCAGGTATACATGTTCACTATAGGTTGTTTTTCTGGTCACTTGTTAACAGTCCAGGTATACATTTTCACTATAGGTTGTTTTGCTAGTCAATTGTTAACAGTCCAGGTATACATTTTCACTATAGGTCGTTTTTCTAGTCACTTGTTAACAGTCCAGGTATACATTTTCACTATAGGTTGTTTTGCTAGTCACTTGTTAACAGTCCAATTATACATTTTCACTATAGGTTGTTTTTCTAGTCACTTGTTAACAGTCCAGGTATACATTTTCACTATAGGTTGTTTTTCTAGTCACTTGTTAACAGTCCAGGTATACATTTTCACTATAGGCTGTTTTTCTAGTCACTTGTTAACAGTCCAGGTATACATTTTCACTATAGGTTGTTTTTCTAGTCACTTGTTAACAGTCCAGGTATACATTTTCACTATAGGTTGTTTCTCTAGTCACTTGTTAACAGTCCAGGTATACATTTTCACTACAGGTTGTTTTTCTAGTCACTTGTTAACAGTCCTGGTATACATTTTCACTATAGGTCGTTTTGCTAGTCACTTGTTAACTGTCCAGGTATACATTTTCACCATCGGTTGTTTTTCTAGTCACTTGTTAACAGTCCAGGTTTTCAATTTCACTATAGGTTGTTTTGCTAGTCACTTGTTAACATTCCAGGTATACATTTTCACTATAGCTTGTTTTTCTAGTCACTTGTTAACAGTCCAGGTATACATTTTCACTATAGGTTGTTTTTCTAGTCACTTGTTAACAGTCCAGGTACACATTTTCACTATAGGTTGTTTTTCTAGTCACTTGTTAACAGTCCGGGTATACATTTTCACTATAGGTTGTTTTTCTAGTCACTTGTTAACAGTCCGGGTATACATTTTCACTATAGGTTGTTTTTCTAGTCACTTGTTAACAGTCCAGGTATACATTTTCACTATAGGTTGTTTTGCTAGTCACTTGGTAACAGTCCAGGTATACATTTTCACTATAGGTTGTTTTGCTAGTCACTTGGTAACAGTCCAGGTATACATTTTCATTATAGGTCGTTTTGCTAGTCACTTGTTAACAGTCCAGGTATACATTTTCACCATAGGTTGTTTTTCTAGTCACTTGTTAACAGTCCAGGTATTCATTTTCACTATAGGTTGTTTTGCTAGTCACTTGTTAACAGTCCAGGTATACATTTTCACTATAGCTTGTTTTTCTAGTCACTTGTTAACAGTCCAGGTATACATTTTCACTATAGGTTGTTTTTCTAGTCACTTGTTAACAGTCCAGGTATACATTTTCACTATAGGTTGTTTTTCTAGTCACTTGTTAACAGTCCGGGTATACATTTTCACTATAGGTTGTTTTTCTAGTCACTTGTTAACAGTCCGGGTATACATTTTCACTATAGGTTGTTTTTCTAGTCACTTGTTAACAGTCCAGGTATACATTTTCACTATAGGTTGTTTTGCTAGTCACTTGGTAACAGTCCAGGTATACATTTTCACTATAGGTTGTTTTTCTAGTCACTTGGTAACAGTCCAGGCATACATTTTCACTATAGGTTGTTTTTCTAGTCACTTGTTAACAGTCCAGGTATACATTTTCACTATAGGTTGTTTTTCTAGTCACTTGTTAACAGGCCAGGTATACATTTTCACTATAGGTTGTTTTTCTAGTCACTTGTTAACAGTCCAGTTATACATTTTCACTATAGGTTGTTTTTCTAGTCACTTGTTAACAGTCCAGGTATAAATTTTCACTATAGGTTGTTTTTCTAGTCACTTGTTAACAGTCCAGGTATACATTTTCACTATAGGTTGTTTTTCTAGTCACTTCTTAACAGTTCAGGTATACATTTTCACTATAGGTTATTTTGCTAGTCACTTGTTAACAGTCCAGGTATACATTTTCACTATAGGTTGTTTTTCTAGTCACTTGTTAACAGTCCAGGTATACATTTTCACTATAGGTTGTTTTGCTAGTCACTTGTTAACAGTCCAGGTATACATTTTCACTATAGGTTGTTTTTCTAGTCACTTGTTAACAGTCCAGGTATACATTTTTACTATAGGTTGTTTTTCTAGTCACTTGTTAACAGTCCAGGTATACATTTTCACTATAGGTTGTTTTTCTAGTCACTTGTTAACAGTCCAGGTATACATTTTCACTATAGGTTGTTTTTCTAGTCACTTGTTAACAGTCCAGGTATACATTTTTACTATAGGTTGTTTTGCTAGTCACTTGTTAACAGGCCAGGTATACATTTTCACTATAGGTTGTTTTTCTAGTCACTTGTTAACAGTCCAGGTATACATTTTCACTATAGGTTGTTTTGCTAGTCACTTGTTAACAGTCCAGGTATACATTTTCACTATAGGTTGTTTTTCTAGTCACTTGTTAACAGTCCAGGTATACATTTTCACTATAGGTTGTTTTGCTAGTCACTTGTTAACAGTCCAGGTATACATTTTCACTATAGGTTGTTTTTCTAGTCACTTGTTAACAGTCCAGGTATTCATTTTCACTATAGGTTGTTTTGCTAGTCACTTGTTAACAGTCCAGGTATACATGTTCACTATAGGTTGTTTTTCTGGTCACTTGTTAACAGTCCAGGTATACATTTTCACTATAGGTTGTTTTGCTAGTCAATTGTTAACAGTCCAGGTATACATTTTCACTATAGGTCGTTTTTCTAGTCACTTGTTAACAGTCCAGGTATACATTTTCACTATAGGTTGTTTTGCTAGTCACTTGTTAACAGTCCAATTATACATTTTCACTATAGGTTGTTTTTCTAGTCACTTGTTAACAGTCCAGGTATACATTTTCACTATAGGTTGTTTTTCTAGTCACTTGTTAACAGTCCAGGTATACATTTTCACTATAGGCTGTTTTTCTAGTCACTTGTTAACAGTCCAGGTATACATTTTCACTATAGGTTGTTTTTCTAGTCACTTGTTAACAGTCCAGGTATACATTTTCACTATAGGTTGTTTCTCTAGTCACTTGTTAACAGTCCAGGTATACATTTTCACTACAGGTTGTTTTTCTAGTCACTTGTTAACAGTCCTGGTATACATTTTCACTATAGGTCGTTTTGCTAGTCACTTGTTAACAGTCCAGGTATACATTTTCACCATCGGTTGTTTTTCTAGTCACTTGTTAACAGTCCAGGTTTTCATTTTCACTATAGGTTGTTTTGCTAGTCACTTGTTAACATTCCAGGTATACATTTTCACTATAGCTTGTTTTTCTAGTCACTTGTTAACAGTCCAGGTATACATTTTCACTATAGGTTGTTTTTCTAGTCACTTGTTAACAGTCCAGGTACACATTTTCACTATAGGTTGTTTTTCTAGTCACTTGTTAACAGTCCGGGTATACATTTTCACTATAGGTTGTTTTTCTAGTCACTTGTTAACAGTCCGGGTATACATTTTCACTATAGGTTGTTTTTCTAGTCACTTGTTAACAGTCCAGGTATACATTTTCACTATAGGTTGTTTTGCTAGTCACTTGGTAACAGTCCAGGTATACATTTTCACTATAGGTTGTTTTTCTAGTCACTTGGTAACAGTCCAGGTATACATTTTCACTATAGGTTGTTTTTCTAGTCACTTGTTAACAGTCCAGGTATTCATTTTCACTATAGGTTGTTTTTCTAGTCACTTGTTAACAGTCCAGGTATACATTTTCACTATAGGTTGTTTTTCTAGTCACTCGTTAACAGTCCGGGTATACATTTTCACCATAGGTTGTTTTTCTAGTCACTTGTTAACAGCCCGGGTATACATTTTCACTATAGGTTGTTTTTCTAGTCACTTGTTAACAGTCCAGGTATACATTTTCACTATAGGTTGTTTTGCTAGTCACTTGGTAACAGTCCAGGTATACATTTTCACTATAGGTTGTTTTTCTAGTCACTTGGTAACAGTCCAGGTATACATTTTCACTATAGGTTGTTTTTCTAGTCACTTGTTAACAGTCCAGGTATACATTTTCACTATAGGTTGTTTTTCTAGTCACTTGTTAACAGTCCAGGTATACATTTTCACTATAGGTTGTTTTTCTAGTCACTTGTTAACAGTCCAGTTATACATTTTTACTATAGGTTGTTTTTCTAGTCACTTGTTAACAGTCCAGGTATAAATTTTCACTACAGGTTGTTTTGCTAGTCAATTGTTAACAGTCCAGGTATACATTTTCACTATAGGTTGTTTTTCTAGTCACTTGTTAACAGTCCAGGTATACATTTTCACTATAGGTTGTTTTGCTAGTCACTTGTTAACAGTCCAATTATACATTTTCACTATAGGTTGTTTTTCTAGTCACTTGTTAACAGTCCAGGTATACATTTTCACTATAGGTTGTTTTGCTAGTCACTTGTTAACAGTCCAATTATACATTTTCACTATAGGTTGTTTTTCTAGTCACTTGTTAACAGTCCAGGTATACATTTTCACTATAGGTTGTTTTTCTAGTCACTTGTTAACAGTCCAGGTATACATTTTCACTATAGGCTGTTTTTCTAGTCACTTGTTAACAGTCCAGGTATACATTTTCACTATAGGTTGTTTTTCTAGTCACTTGTTAACAGTCCAGGTATACATTTTCACTATAGGTTGTTTCTCTAGTCACTTGTTAACAGTCCAGGTATACATTTTCACTACAGGTTGTTTTTCTAGTCACTTGTTAACAGTCCTGGTATACATTTTCACTATAGGTCGTTTTGCTAGTCACTTGTTAACAGTCCAGGTATACATTTTCACCATCGGTTGTTTTTCTAGTCACTTGTTAACAGTCCAGGTTTTCATTTTCACTATAGGTTGTTTTGCTAGTCACTTGTTAACATTCCAGGTATACATTTTCACTATAGCTTGTTTTTCTAGTCACTTGTTAACAGTCCAGGTATACATTTTCACTATAGGTTGTTTTTCTAGTCACTTGTTAACAGTCCAGGTACACATTTTCACTATAGGTTGTTTTTCTAGTCACTTGTTAACAGTCCGGGTATACATTTTCACTATAGGTTGTTTTTCTAGTCACTTGTTAACAGTCCGGGTATACATTTTCACTATAGGTTGTTTTTCTAGTCACTTGTTAACAGTCCAGGTATACATTTTCACTATAGGTTGTTTTGCTAGTCACTTGGTAACAGTCCAGGTATACATTTTCACTATAGGTTGTTTTTCTAGTCACTTGGTAACAGTCCAGGTATACATTTTCACTATAGGTTGTTTTTCTAGTCACTTGTTAACAGTCCAGGTATTCATTTTCACTATAGGTTGTTTTTCTAGTCACTTGTTAACAGTCCAGGTATACATTTTCACTATAGGTTGTTTTTCTAGTCACTCGTTAACAGTCCGGGTATACATTTTCACCATAGGTTGTTTTTCTAGTCACTTGTTAACAGCCCGGGTATACATTTTCACTATAGGTTGTTTTTCTAGTCACTTGTTAACAGTCCAGGTATACATTTTCACTATAGGTTGTTTTGCTAGTCACTTGGTAACAGTCCAGGTATACATTTTCACTATAGGTTGTTTTTCTAGTCACTTGGTAACAGTCCAGGTATACATTTTCACTATAGGTTGTTTTTCTAGTCACTTGTTAACAGTCCAGGTATACATTTTCACTATAGGTTGTTTTTCTAGTCACTTGTTAACAGTCCAGGTATACATTTTCACTATAGGTTGTTTTTCTAGTCACTTGTTAACAGTCCAGTTATACATTTTTACTATAGGTTGTTTTTCTAGTCACTTGTTAACAGTCCAGGTATAAATTTTCACTACAGGTTGTTTTGCTAGTCAATTGTTAACAGTCCAGGTATACATTTTCACTATAGGTTGTTTTTCTAGTCACTTGTTAACAGTCCAGGTATACATTTTCACTATAGGTTGTTTTGCTAGTCACTTGTTAACAGTCCAATTATACATTTTCACTATAGGTTGTTTTTCTAGTCACTTGTTAACAGTCCAGGTATACATTTTCACTATAGGTTGTTTTTCTAGTCACTTGTTAACAGTCCAGGTATACATTTTCACTATAGGTTGTTTTTCTAGTCACTTGTTAACAGTCCAGGTATACATTTTCACTATAGGTTGTTTTTCTAGTCACTTGTTAACAGTCCAGGTATACATTTTCACTATAGGTTGTTTTTCTAGTCACTTGTTAACAGTCCAGGTATACATTTTCACTATAGGTTGTTTTTCTAGTCACTTGTTAACAGTCCAGGTATACATTTTCATTATAGGTCGTTTTGCTAGTCACTTGTTAACAGTCCAGGTATACATTTTCACCATAGGTTGTTTTTCTAGTCACTTGTTAACAGTCCAGGTATTCATTTTCACTATAGGTTGTTTTGCTAGTCACTTGTTAACAGTCCAGGTATACATTTTCACTATAGCTTGTTTTTCTAGTCACTTGTTAACAGTCCAGGTATACATTTTCACTATAGGTTGTTTTTCTAGTCACTTGTTAACAGTCCAGGTATACATTTTCACTATAGGTTGTTTTTCTAGTCACTTGTTAACAGTCCGGGTATACATTTTCACTATAGGTTGTTTTTCTAGTCACTTGTTAACAGTCCAGGTATACATTTTCACTATAGGTTGTTTTGCTAGTCACTTGGTAACAGTCCAGGTATACATTTTAACTATAGGTTGTTTTTCTAGTCACTTGGTAACAGTCCAGGTATACATTTTCACTATAGGTTGTTTTTCTAGTCACTTGTTAACAGTCCAGGTATACATTTTCACTATAGGTTGTTTTTCTAGTCACTTGTTAACAGTCCAGGTATACATTTTCACTATAGGTTGTTTTTCTAGTCGCTTGTTAACAGTCCAGTTATACATTTTCACTATAGGTTGTTTTTCTAGTCACTTGTTAACAGTCCAGGTATAAATTTTCACTATAGGTTGTTTTTCTAGTCACTTGTTAACAGTCCAGGTATACATTTTCACTATAGGTTGTTTTTCTAGTCACTTGTTAACAGTCCAGGTATACATTTTCACTATAGGTTGTTTTTCTAGTCACTTGTTAACAGTCCAGGTATACATTTTCACTATAGGTTGTTTTGCTAGTCACTTTTTAACAGTCAAGGTATACATGTTCACTATAGGTTGTTTTTCTGGTCACCTGTTAACAGTCCAGATATACATTTTCACTATAGGTTGTTTTGCTAGTCAATTGTTAACAGTCCAGGTATACATTTTCACTATAGGTTGTTTTTCTAGTCACTTGTTAACAGTCCAGGTATACATTTTCACTATAGGTTGTTTTGCTTGTCACTTGTTAACAGTCCAGGTATACATTTTTACTATAGGTTGTTTTTCTAGTCACTTGCTAACAGTCCAGGTATACATTTTCACTATAGGTTGTTTTTCTAGTCACTTGTTAACAGTCCAGGTATACATTTTCACTATAGGTTGTTTTTCTAGTCACTTGTTAACAGTCCAGGAATACATTTTCACTATAGGTTGTTTTGCTAGTCACTTGTTAACAGTCCAGGTATACATTTTCACTATAGGTTGTTTTTCCAGTCACTTGTTAACAGTCCAGGTATACATTTTCACTATAGGTTGTTTTTCTAGTCACTTGTTAACAGTCCAGGTATACATTTTCACTATAGGTTGTTTTTCTAGTCACTTGTTTAAAGTCCAGGTATAAATTTTCACTATAGGTTGTTTTTCTAGTCACTTATTAACAGTCCAGGTATACATTTTCACTATAGGTTGTTTTTCTAGTCACTTGTTAACAGACCAGGTATACATTTTCACTATAGGTTATTTTGCTAGTCACTTGTTAACAGTCCAGGTATACATTTTCACTATAGGTTGTTTTTCTAGTCACTTGTTAACAGTCCAGGTATACATTTTCACTATAGGTTGTTTTGCTAGTCACTTGTTAACAGTCCAGGTATACATTTTCACTATAGGTTGTTTTTCTAGTCACTTGTTAACAGTCCAGGTATACATTTTCACTATAGGTTGTTTTTCTAGTCACTTGTTAACAGTCCAGGTATACATTTTCACTATAGGTTGTTTTGCTAGTCACTTGTTAACAGGCCAGGTATACATTTTCACTATAGGTTGTTTTTCTAGTCACTTGTTAACAGTCCAGGTATACATTTTCACTATAGGTTGTTTTGCTAGTCACTTGTTAACAGTCCAGGTATACATTTTCACTATAGGTTGTTTTTCTAGTCACTTGTTAACAGTCCAGGTATACATTTTCACTATAGGTTGTTTTGCTAGTCACTTGTTAACAGTCCAGGTATACATTTTCACTATAGGTTGTTTTTCTAGTCACTTGTTAACAGTCCAGGTATACATTTTCACTATAGGTTGTTTTGCTAGTCACTTGTTAACAGTCCAGGTATACATGTTCACTATAGGTTGTTTTTCTAGTCACTTGTTAACAGTCCAGGTATACATTTTCACTATAGGTTGTTTTTCTAGTCACTTGTTAACAGTCCAGGTATACATTTTTACTATAGGTTGTTTTGCTAGTCACTTGTTAACAGGCCAGGTATACATTTTCACTATAGGTTGTTTTTCTAGTCACTTGTTAACAGTCCAGGTATACATTTTCACTATAGGTTGTTTTGCTAGTCACTTGTTAACAGTCCAGGTATACATTTTCACTATAGGTTGTTTTTCTAGTCACTTGTTAACAGTCCAGGTATACATTTTCACTTTAGGTTGTTTTGCTAGTCACTTGTTAACAGTCCAGGTATACATTTTCACTATAGGTTGTTTTTCTTGTCACTTGTTAACAGTCCAGGTATACATTTTCACTATAGGTTGTTTTGCTAGTCACTTGTTAACAGTCCAGGTATACATGTTCACTATAGGTTGTTTTTCTGGTCACTTGTTAACAGTCCAGGTATACATTTTCACTATAGGTTGTTTTGCTAGTCAATTGTTAACAGTCCAGGTATACATTTTCACTATAGGTTGTTTTTCTAGTCACTTGTTAACAGTCCAGGTATACATTTTCACTATAGGTTGTTTTGCTAGTCACTTGTTAACAGTCCAATTATACATTTTCACTATAGGTTGTTTTTCTAGTCACTTGTTAACAGTCCAGGTATACATTTTCACTATAGGTTGTTTTTCTAGTCACTTGTTAACAGTCCAGGTATACATTTTCACTATAGGTTGTTTTTCTAGTCACTTGTTAACAGTCCAGGTATACATTTTCACTATAGGTTGTTTTTCTAGTCACTTGTTAACAGTCCAGGTATACATTTTCACTATAGGTTGTTTCTCTAGTCACTTGTTAACAGTCCAGGTATACATTTTCACTACAGGTTGTTTTTCAAGTCACTTGTTAACAGTCCAGGTATACATTTTCACTATAGGTCGTTTTGCTAGTCACTTGTTAACAGTCCAGGTATACATTTTCACCATCGGTTGTTTTTCTAGTCACTTGTTAACAGTCCAGGTTTTCAATTTCACTATAGGTTGTTTTGCTAGTCACTTGTTAACAGTCCAGGTATACATTTTCACTATAGCTTGTTTTTCTAGTCACTTGTTAACAGTCCAGGTATACATTTTCACTATAGGTTGTTTTTCTAGTCACTTGTTAACAGTCCAGGTATACATTTTCACTATAGGTTGTTTTTCTAGTCACTTGTTAACAGTCCGGGTATACATTTTCACTATAGGTTGTTTTTCTAGTCACTTGTTAACAGTCCGGGTATACATTTTCACTATAGGTTGTTTTTCTAGTCACCTGTTAACAGTCCAGGTATACATTTTCACTATAGGTTGTTTTGCTAGTCACTTGGTAACAGTCCAGGTATACATTTTCACTATAGGTTGTTTTTCTAGTCACTTGTTAACAGTCCAGGTATACATTTTCACTATAGGTTGTTTTGCTAGTCACTTGTTAACAGTCCAATTATACATTTTCACTATAGGTTGTTTTTCTAGTCACTTGTTAACAGTCCAGGTATACATTTTCACTATAGGTTGTTTTTCTAGTCACTTGTTAACAGTCCAGGTATACATTTTCACTATAGGTTGTTTTTCTAGTCACTTGTTAACAGTCCAGGTATACATTTTCACTATAGGTTGTTTTTCTAGTCACTTGTTAACAGTCCAGGTATACATTTTCACTATAGGTTGTTTTTCTAGTCACTTGTTAACAGTCCAGGTATACATTTTCACTATAGGTTGTTTTTCTAATCACTTGTTAACAGTCTAGGTATACATTTTCATTATAGGTCGTTTTGCTAGTCACTTGTTAACAGTCCAGGTATACATTTTCACCATAGGTTGTTTTTCTAGTCACTTGTTAACAGTCCAGGTATTCATTTTCACTATAGGTTGTTTTGCTAGTCACTTGTTAACAGTCCAGGTATACATTTTCACTATAGCTTGTTTTTCTAGTCACTTGTTAACAGTCCAGGTATACATTTTCACTATAGGTTGTTTTTCTAGTCTCTTGTTAACAGTCCAGGTATACATTTTCACTATAGGTTGTTTTTCTAGTCACTTGTTAACAGTCCGGGTATACATTTTCACTATAGGTTGTTTTTCTAGTCACTTGTTAACAGTCCAGGTATACATTTTCACTATAGGTTGTTTTGCTAGTCACTTGGTAACAGTCCAGGTATACATTTTCACTATAGGTTGTTTTTCTAGTCACTTGGTAACAGTCCAGGTATACATTTTCACTATAGGTTGTTTTTCTAGTCACTTGTTAACAGTCCAGGTATACATTTTCACTATAGGTTGTTTTTCTAGTCACTTGTTAATAGTCCAGGTATACATTTTCACTATAGGTTGTTTTTCTAGTCGCTTGTTAACAGTCCAGTTATACATTTTCACTATAGGTTGTTTTTCTAGTCACTTGTTAACAGTCCAGGTATAAATTTTCACTATAGGTTGTTTTTCTAGTCACTTGTTAACAGTCCAGGTATACATTTTCACTATAGGTTGTTTTTCTAGTCACTTGTTAACAGTCCAGGTATACATTTTCACCATAGGTTGTTTTTCTAGTCACTTGTTAACAGTCCAGGTATACATTTTCACTATAGGTTGTTTTGCTAGTCACTTTTTAACAGTCAAGGTATACATGTTCACTATAGGTTGTTTTTCTGGTCACCTGTTAACAGTCCAGATATACATTTTTACTATAGGTTGTTTTGCTAGTCAATTGTTAACAGTCCAGGTATACATTTTCACTATAGGTTGTTTTTCTAGTCACTTGTTAACAGTCCAGGTATACATTTTCACTATAGGTTGTTTTGCTTGTCACTTGTTAACAGTCCAGGTATACATTTTTACTATAGGTTGTTTTTCTAGTCACTTGCTAACAGTCCAGGTATACATTTTCACTATAGGTTGTTTTTCTAGTCACTTGTTAACAGTCCAGGTATACATTTTCACTATAGGTTGTTTTTCTAGTCACTTGTTAACAGTCCAGGAATACATTTTCACTATAGGTTGTTTTGCTAGTCACTTGTTAACAGTCCAGGTATACATTTTCACTATAGGTTGTTTTTCCAGTCACTTGTTAACAGTCCAGGTATACATTTTCACTATAGGTTGTTTTTCTAGTCACTTGTTAACAGTCCAGGTATACATTTTCACTATAGGTTGTTTTTCTAGTCACTTGTTTACAGTCCAGGTATTAATTTTCACTATAGGTTGTTTTTCTAGTCACTTATTAACAGTCCAGGTATACATTTTCACTATAGGTTGTTTTTCTAGTCACTTGTTAACAGACCAGGTATACATTTTCACTATAGGTTATTTTGCTAGTCACTTGTTAACAGTCCAGGTATACATTTTCACTATAGGTTGTTTTTCTAGTCACTTGTTAACAGTCCAGGTATACATTTTCACTATAGGTTGTTTTGCTAGTCACTTGTTAACAGTCCAGGTATACATTTTCACTATAGGTTGTTTTTCTAGTCACTTGTTAACAGTCCAGGTGTACATTTTCACTATAGGTTGTTTTTCTAGTCACTTGTTAACAGTCCAGGTATACATTTTCACTATAGGTTGTTTTTCTAGTCACTTGTTAACAGTCCAGGTATACATTTTCACTATAGGTTGTTTTTCTAGTCACTTGTTAACAGTCCAGGTATACATTTTCACTATAGGTTGTTTTGCTAGTCACTTGTTAACAGGCCAGGTATACATTTTCACTATAGGTTGTTTTTCTAGTCACTTGTTAACAGTCCAGGTATACATTTTCACTATAGGTTGTTTTGCTAGTCACTTGTTAACAGTCCAGGTATACATTTTCACTATAGGTTGTTTTTCTAGTCACTTGTTAACAGTCCAGGTATACATTTTCACTATATTTTGTTTTGCTAGTCACTTGTTAACAGTCCAGGTATACATTTTCACTATAGGTTGTTTTTCTAGTCACTTGTTAACAGTCCAGGTATACATTTTCACTATAGGTTGTTTTGCTAGTCACTTGTTAACAGTCCAGGTATACATGTTCACTATAGGTTGTTTTTCTGGTCACTTGTTAACAGTCCAGGTATACATTTTCACTATAGGTTGTTTTGCTAGTCAATTGTTAACAGTCCAGGTATACATTTTCACTATAGGTTGTTTTTCTAGTCACTTGTTAACAGTCCAGGTATACATTTTCACTATAGGTTGTTTTGCTAGTCACTTGTTAACAGTCCAATTATACATTTTCACTATAGGTTGTTTTTCTAGTCACTTGTTAACAGTCCAGGTATACATTTTCACTATAGGTTGTTTTTCTAGTCACTTGTTAACAGTCCAGGTATACATTTTCACTATAGGTTGTTTTTCTAGTCACTTGTTAACAGTCCAGGTATACATTTTCACTATAGGTTGTTTTTCTAGTCACTTGTTAACAGTCCAGGTATACATTTTCACTATAGGTTGTTTTTCTAGTCACTTGTTAACAGTCCAGGTATACATTTTCACTATAGGTTGTTTTTCTAGTCACTTGTTAACAGTCCAGGTATACATTTTCATTATAGGCCGTTTTGCTAGTCACATGATAACAGTCCAGGTATACATTTTCACCATAGGTTGTTTTTCTAGTCACTTGTTAACAGTCCAGGTATTCATTTTCACTATAGGTTGTTTTGCTAGTCACTTGTTAACAGTCCAGGTATACATTTTCACTATAGCTTGTTTTTCTAGTCACTTGTTAACAGTCCAGGTATACATTTTCACTATAGGTTGTTTTTCTAGTCACTTGTTAACAGTCCAGGTATACATTTTCACTATAGGTTGTTTTTCTAGTCACTTGTTAACAGTCCGGGTATACATTTTCACTATAGGTTGTTTTTCTAGTCACTTGTTAACAGTCCGGGTATACATTTTCACTATAGGTTGTTTTTCTAGTCACTTGTTAACAGTCCAGGTATACATTTTCACTATAGGTTGTTTTGCTAGTCACTTGTTAACAGTCCAGGTATACATTTTCACTATAGGTTGTTTTTCTAGTCACTTGTTAACAGTCCAGGTATACATTTTCACTATAGGTTGTTTTGCTAGTCACTTGTTAACAGTCCAGGTATACATTTTCACTATAGGTTGTTTTTCTAGTCACTTGTTAACAGTCCAGGTATACATTTTCACTATAGGTTGTTTTGCTAGTCACTTGTTAACAGTCCAGGTATACATGTTCACTATAGGTTGTTTTTCTGGTCACTTGTTAACAGTCCAGGTATACATTTTCACTATAGGTTGTTTTGCTAGTCAATTGTTAACAGTCCAGGTATACATTTTCACTATAGGTTGTTTTTCTAGTCACTTGTTAACAGTCCAGGTATACATTTTCACTATAGGTTGTTTTGCTAGTCACTTGTTAACAGTCCAATTATACATTTTCACTATAGGTTGTTTTTCTAGTCACTTGTTAACAGTCCAGGTATACATTTTCACTATAGGTTGTTTTTCTAGTCACTTGTTAACAGTCCAGGTATACATTTTCACTATAGGTTGTTTTTCTAGTCACTTGTTAACAGTCCAGGTATACATTTTCACTATAGGTTGTTTTTCTAGTCACTTGTTAACAGTCCAGGTATACATTTTCACTATAGGTTGTTTTTCTAGTCACTTGTTAACAGTCCAGGTATACATTTTCACTATAGGTTGTTTTTCTAGTCACTTGTTAACAGTCCAGGTATACATTTTCATTATAGGCCGTTTTGCTAGTCACATGATAACAGTCCAGGTATACATTTTCACCATAGGTTGTTTTTCTAGTCACTTGTTAACAGTCCAGGTATTCATTTTCACTATAGGTTGTTTTGCTAGTCACTTGTTAACAGTCCAGGTATACATTTTCACTATAGCTTGTTTTTCTAGTCACTTGTTAACAGTCCAGGTATACATTTTCACTATAGGTTGTTTTTCTAGTCACTTGTTAACAGTCCAGGTATACATTTTCACTATAGGTTGTTTTTCTAGTCACTTGTTAACAGTCCGGGTATACATTTTCACTATAGGTTGTTTTTCTAGTCACTTGTTAACAGTCCGGGTATACATTTTCACTATAGGTTGTTTTTCTAGTCACTTGTTAACAGTCCAGGTATACATTTTCACTATAGGTTGTTTTGCTAGTCACTTGGTAACAGTCCAGGTATACATTTTCACTATAGGTTGTTTTTCTAGTCACTTGGTAACAGTCCAGGCATACATTTTCACTATAGGTTGTTTTTCTAGTCACTTGTTAACAGTCCAGGTATACATTTTCACTATAGGTTGTTTTTCTAGTCACTTGTTAACAGGCCAGGTATACATTTTCACTATAGGTTGTTTTTCTAGTCACTTGTTAACAGTCCAGTTATACATTTTCACTATAGGTTGTTTTTCTAGTCACTTGTTAACAGTCCAGGTATAAATTTTCACTATAGGTTGTTTTTCTAGTCACTTGTTAACAGTCCAGGTATACATTTTCACTATAGGTTATTTTGCTAGTCACTTGTTAACAGTCCAGGTATACATTTTCACTATAGGTTGTTTTTCTAGTCACTTGTTAACAGTCCAGGTATACATTTTCACTATAGGTTGTTTTGCTAGTCACTTGTTAACAGTCCAGGTATACATTTTCACTATAGGTTGTTTTTCTAGTCACTTGTTAACAGTCCAGGTATACATTTTCACTATAGGTTGTTTTTCTAGTCACTTGTTAACAGTCCAGGTATACATTTTCACTATAGGTTGTTTTTCTAGTCACTTGTTAACAGTCCAGGTATACATTTTCACTATAGGTTGTTTTTCTAGTCACTTGTTAACAGTCCAGGTATACATTTTTACTATAGGTTGTTTTGCTAGTCACTTGTTAACAGGCCAGGTATTCATTTTACTATAGGTTGTTTTTCTAGTCACTTGTTAACAGTCCAGGTATACATTTTCACTATAGGTTGTTTTGCTAGTCACTTGTTAACAGTCCAGGTATACATTTTCACCTAGGGGGGTTTGATCATCCCCTACTAGGCGGGTCCTCAGGTGGCGGATAGAGGACGGCCTGCTCAATTGGGCAGGTTTGCTAATTTCTAATTGGCAGGTTTGCTCAATTGTGCTGGTTCGCTGCGAAATACACGAATACGCAGCCCCGGACCAAAATGATCAACCCTGCTAATACCATCTGGCAGGCACCTTGTTCTCCCGTGAGGTGCGTTCTGAAGGCCCCGGAAGAAGGAATCCTGGTAGTTGAGGACTCGGGCCCCGGTTAGGGCAGTCTCCGGGATGGAGCCCTGGTCTCCATTTCGAAGATAATGTCCAACACACTGCTTTGGCCCCAATTTCGGGAGTAGACAGATGGTCGGATGGCCCGATCTGACCAATCGGGAGCCCCCAACCCCAAAAATATCGGGTGTCACGTCGGGGGGCATTGGGTGGTCATTCAGCCAGTCATTTCTTTTATTTAGATTTTATCACTACTACCCTGTACCGATTTTTAATGAACTTAATACTTGTTTAACAGCTTTTGTTTTGTTGCGCTGTCTGCGTTGATCATCAATCAGTAGTAGTTCTTGATGTACTCGTTTTTAATGAAATGGTTGGTTGAATGGCTGCCACGACCTGGCACTTCCCATAAACATTCGACGGGTCAATCCTCCAGCGGTATGCACTAGCATCAACGCTGGGGGAGTATGCTTTCCGTGTACTCTTGGTGCTGTTTGCTGGATATCCGCAACGTAACCCCCTAAGTTGGGCTCAGAGTAAGGGTGGGAGTCATGGAATGATGAATAACTTTAAAAATAAATATGGATTCTTCCAAAAACAAAAAACAGAAACGTGATAGAGAATTTTCTTCAGGCTCTGATTCTGACTCAGAACAAGATATTCAAAAACCTAAAAACTGGCCAAAATTCATAATTATTTATGCAGCTGATGAGAACAAGAAGGCTTCC
The DNA here is from genome assembly GCA_031216915.1 of Pictodentalium vernedei. Lineage (NCBI taxonomy): Eukaryota > Metazoa > Mollusca > Scaphopoda > Dentaliida > Dentaliidae > Pictodentalium > Pictodentalium vernedei. The sequence goes on along the minus strand of CM062288.1, from coordinate 339,506,196 downwards.
AACATCAATCCATTTTTGTTGGAAAAGGCTATCAAAGGTATCGCTGGCACTGTTACAGATGTTAAAAAGCTTAGATCTGGCGCTTTACTTGTGGAATGTAAAAAGGAATCACAGGCACTAAATTTATTAAATACTACAAAACTGGCAGATATGGATGTTAATACATTTCCACACAGAACACTGAATAACAGCAAGGGTGTAGTAAGAACAAAAGAATTAGTTGGCATTGATGTTTTAGAAATAAAGAAAGAACTGCAGTCACAAGGTGTTAGCGATGTCAAACGAATACAAATTAAAAAAGATGACTCAATAATACAAACAAATACATACATTTTAACCTTTGAATCTTCTCGGCCGCCTAAATCTATCAAAGTTGGTTATATGAACATCAGAGTGGATCTGTATATTCCAAATCCACTCCGATGCTTCAGTTGTCAAAAATATGGTCATAGTCAAACCAATTGCAGAGGACAAACGATATGCTTCAGATGTGGCCAGCAACATCAAGAGCCATGTAATAATCCAATCAAGTGTGTGAACTGTCAGGGCAATCATATGTCATCTTCAAAGGATTGCCCTGTATGGAAAAAAGAAAAAACGATACAAAAAATTAAATGTGAAAAAAACATTAGTTTCAAAGAGGCCAGAGAAATTGTGACATCAATGCCTGGCATGAATGCATCAATTCCATCATATGCAACAATAATAAATAAGACAATATCAACAAAATCTGCAGAATGCCAGACACAATACACGTGGCTCAAAGGCACAATACCATCTTTACTACAGGCCTTCACTATAGACCACAATAGTCCACCAGAAGTTAAGTCAACTCAGACACCGCCAGTCACTCAAACAACTACAGAACATTTTAAAACAAATCAGAAGAAAAACCCAGTGAAACCTAAACCAGAAGAGAAAAAAGCGACAGAAGCAAAATCAGAACAGAAAAATAACCAAAATAAACCGAAATCAAAACAAGAAACCCAACCTCTAAGTCAGAATCAAAGAAGAAACCAAGAAAAAGCAAAAACGAAATTAGAAAAAACAAAACAGCTCTCAGACAGAACTCCAAAGGCTCTTCAAGACCCTGTGACCCGAAACAGGTTTGAAGGCCTTGAAGACATGGAAGTCGGTGATTGCATTGATGAGACGTTCGAGCTCTTACGCTCGAAACCTTCTCAGAGTAAGTCTCCAAAGAACAAATCACCGAAGAAACATACTGGGGCTATATCGCCCATACGTCCACCATCCCAATCTCCAAACAAATATGGATAAAACACAGAAAAATAATATAATCCAGTGGAATTGTCGAGGTTTTAGAGCTAATTTTAATGAACTGGGTCTTCTTAGCCAAAAATACAAACCTGCTGCTGTTTGCCTGCAGGAAACACTTTTAAAGAAACCCGAAGCTCGGGATCATTCAGTCTTTAGGCATTATACACCGTATAATGCCTGGGCAGATGATAATGATCTTCATATTCGTGGAACGAGTGTCTTGGTTAGGAACGACATCATTCACAGTTCTGTACCACTACTGACAAATTTACAGGCTGTGGCGGTACGCCTTACTTTAGACAAAACAGTTACACTTTGTTCAATTTACGTTTCACCAAGTAAAGTCCTACAACTGAATGATCTTGAGCTACTGGTCCAACAGCTCCCAACTCCATACATTTTGTTGGGTGATTTTAATGCACATAGCCCTCTTTGGGGTGATTCCTGCAGTCAAGAAGATGTAAAAGGCAAAACTGTAGACGAGTTCGTTACTAAATATGATCTGTGTTTGTTTAATGATGGTTCAGACACTTATCTGCACCCCGCATCTGGTTCGTATACATCGATTGATCTTTCAATTGCATGCCCTTCTATCTTCCTCGACTTTTCGTGGAAGGTAGAAGATGACTTGTGCGGGAGTGATCACTTTCCAATTGTGTTGGAGAGTGTAGTTCCGGCGGATGATGAGAGAGTGCCCCAGTGGAACTTTAAAAAAGCTGACTGGGACACTTTTTCATCGCTTTGTTCTGAACGACTCACACGGGAGAAATTTCTGGATAGTGCTGACCAAATCGAACATTTTACAAACGAGCTGCTTGACATTGCAAACACAGTCATCCCTAAAACCTCGACAAAACCAAAACGTTTCAACAAACCATGGTTTGATGATGAATGCAAAAAGGCTATAAAGGAACGTAAGAAAGCTGAAAGGGAATTTAACAAGTCACCAACCACATATAATTTAAACAAACTTCGTATAAATCGGGCAAAAACAAGACGACATATAAAACAAAAAAAGAAAAGTTCTTGGGAATCTTACATTTCGAAGATTAACCAAAACACCCCTATCACTAAAATTTGGAAAATGATTAAAAAGATTAAAGGAAAAGAAACAAAATCAACTGTACAACACCTGAAGGAAAACAACACCTTAATTACCTCTAAAACAGAAATTTCAAATACTTTGGCCTCTACATTTTCGAAACATTCGTCATCCGAAAATTGTAATCCAGAATTTATCAAAATTAAAAAACAGCAAGAAAAGCAAAAGATCAAATTTACTTCCAACAATTTAGAGGATTACAATGAACCTTTCTCTATGGAGGAGTTATGTAACTCCTTGCATAGAGCAAAGGATACTGCCACTGGTCCCGATGAAATTCACTACCAAATTTTAAAGCATCTGCCTCAATCTTCACTAGAACTTTTATTATCAATTTTTAATGGCATTTGGGTGACTGGCCAGTTTTCACCATCCTGGCGTAAAGCAACAATAATTCCAATTCCTAAGCCTGATAAAGATCACAGCAACCCAAGCAATTACAGGCCTATTGCCTTAACCAGTTGTCTGTGCAAAACCATGGAGAGGATGATCAATGATCGACTTGTCTGGTTTCTGGAATCGAACAATCTGCTTGCGGATGTTCAGTGTGGTTTCAGAAACCAGAGGAGTACTGTGGATCATTTGGTCAGACTTGAAACGTTTATAAGAAATGCCTTTGCTAGAAGAGAACATGTGGTCGCCATCTTCTTTGATCTAGAGAAGGCATATGATACAACGTGGACGTATGGGATTTTAAAAGATCTTTTTAACATGGGGTTGAGAGGGCGTATGCCTCTTTTTATTGAAAACTTTTTGAGGGACCGCCGGTTTCAGGTTCGTGTTGGGTCAACGTTATCTGATCCTCACGAGCAGGAATTGGGGGTTCCTCAGGGTAGTATTTTATCCGTTACCCTGTTTTCGATTAAAATTAACAGTATCATCGATGCAATTGAAAATATGGTAGACTCTTCATTGTATGTCGATGATTTTTTAATCTGTTATAGCAGCAAGAAAATGAATGCTATAGAGCGCAAACTTCAGCTGTGCCTAAACAAAATTCAAAAATGGGCCACAGAAAACGGTTTCAAATTTTCAAAGATGAAAACAAATTGTGTTCATTTTTGTAAGCTTCGGAAACATCACCTCGATCCGGAGTTAAAACTTGATGGGAGTCCTATTAAAGTTGTTAAGGAAGTGAAATTCTTAGGTTTGTTGTTTGACAGCAAACTGAATTTCACTTCCCACATAAAACAACTAAAAGTTAAATGTAAAAGAGCACTGAACCTGCTGAAGGTTGTTGGTAGCACTGATTGGGGTGCTGACCAAAAAACTTTGCTCCATCTGTATAGATCACTTGTACGATCAAAATTAGATTACGGTTCTATAGTTTACGGTTCTGCAAGGAAGTCATACCTAAAACCACTTGATGCAATTCACAATAGTGGTATTAGAATTAGTCTAGGGGCTTTTCGAACATCCCCAATAGATTCAATGCTTGTTGAAGCAGAGGAGCCTTCTCTTGAGAAGCGCAGAATTAAATTGTCTCTACAATATGTGTCTAAACTTTTGGCCAATCCTTCAAATCCTGCTTTTAATTGTGTTTCAGAACCTCAAAATGTTGAATTTTTTAACCGACATCAGAAACATATTCCTCCATTGGGAATTAGAATTAAACCCCACATGGAGTCTTCAAAAATTAATTCTGAATCTATAAAAGAAAACCGTAAATCACACATTCCTCCTTGGCATCTTAAAAAACCTACTGTTATTTTGGACCTTGCTTCTACCAAAAAATCTGATACCAATTCCTTGCAGTTCAAGCAAAAATATGCCGAAATAAAGTCCAAGTATAGTACGTATACAAGAATCTATACAGATGGATCTAAAGATGGTGACAAAGTATCATCAGCTGCTGTTACTGGTGATCATGTCACCTCAACAAGCATCCCGAATCAAAGTTCTATTTTCACAGCTGAAGTTAAAGCTATTCAACTCGCACTTGAGCACATCGAGAATGTACAGGAAAGAAAGTCGATCATCTTCTCCGACTCTCTTTCCTCTTTACTTGCTTTACTCAACCCCAAGTTGAAGAACCCTCTCATTTTGGAACTTCGTGAGAAGCTGACAACTCTTATGTCTGACCAATATGATATCGTGTTTTGCTGGTTACCCGGACATGTTGGTATCGCTGGTAACACCAGGGCAGACAGTGCAGCAAAACAGGCTTTATCCAAGCCTCTCACTGATTTTAAGATTCCGTTCAGTGACTTCAAACCACATATCAGTAGTTACATCAAATCCATGTGGCAGGCGGAATGGGATGGAGCGACAAATAACAAGCTTCATCGCTTCCGACCAACTATTTCAGATCCCTACCCGTCTAGTAACCTTTGTAGAAAGGATCTTGCAGTTTTGACGCGATGTCATATTGGTCATACAAGACTAACACATTCCTTTTTGTTGGAGGGTACTGTGCGACCAGAGTGTGTTCCTTGTCAGCAGGTGTTGTCAGTGGAACACATTCTTTTACATTGTACAGATTTTAATCTTGTCAGAGGGCAGTATTTTTCTGTAGGATCTCTGAGAGATCTTTTTTATCGTACGAGCCCGAATATGATTCTCGCATTTTTGAAATCAATCAACCTTTTTAATAAATTTTAAAATTGTTTTTATTATCTTAAACTAGAGTCTTTAAGACTTACATTCACCTGGTTGATTTGTGAGCTATTCATATTTCTTGTTTCTTCACGCATCACTGTTCATACTACATTGTCTTTATCATTTTGATTAGAGTTCTTTTTACTCATCTTTGTATTTCATTAGTGTCATGTTTCCCTTTTATCGTTTTCTCGCCACGATATAGCCTTAGCTGCTGATGTGGCGTTAAGCACCAATAAATAAATAAATAATACATTTTCACTATAGGTTGTTTTTCTAGTCACTTGTTAACAGTCCAGGTATACATTTTCACTATAGGTTGTTTTGCTAGTCACTTGTTAACAGTCCAGGTATACATTTTCACTATAGGTTGTTTTTCTAGTCACTTGTTAACAGTCCAGGTATACATTTTCACTATAGGTTGTTTTGCTAGTCACTTGTTAACAGTCCAGGTATACATGTTCACTATAGGTTGTTTTTCTGGTCACTTGCTAACAGTCCAGGTATACATTTTCACTATAGGTTGTTTTGCTAGTCAATTGTTAACAGTCCAGATATACATTTTCACTATAGGTTGTTTTTCTAGTCACTTGTTAACAGTCCGGGTATACATTTTCACTATAGGTTGTTTTTCTAATCACTTGTTAACAGTCCAGGTATACATTTTCACTATAGGTTGTTTTGCTAGTCACTTGGTAACAGTCCAGGTATACATTTTCACTATAGGTTGTTTTTCTAGTCACTTGGTAACAGTCCAGGTATACATTTTCACTATAGGTTGTTTTTCTAGTCACTTGTTAACAGTCCAGGTATTCATTTTCACTATAGGTTGTTTTTCTAGTCACTTGTTAACAGTCCAGGTATACATTTTCACTATAGGTTGTTTTTCTAGTCACTTGTTAACAGTCCGGGTATACATTTTCACTATAGGTTGTTTTTCTAGTCATTTGTTAACAGTCCGGGTATACATTTTCACTATAGGTTGTTTTTCTAGTCACTTGTTAACAGTCCTGGTATACATTTTCACTATAGGTTGTTTTGCTAGTCACTTGGTAACAGTCCAGGTATACATTTTCACTATAGGTTGTTTTTCTAGTCACTTGGTAACAGTCCAGGTATACATTTTCACTATAGGTTGTTTTTCTAGTCACTTGTTAACAGTCCAGGTATACATTTTCACTATAGGTTGTTTTTCTAGTCACTTGTTAATCGTCCAGGTATACATTTTCAATATAGGTTGTTTTTCTAGTCACTTGTTAACAGTCCAGTTATACATTTTCACTATAGGTTGTTTTTCTAGTCACTTGTTAACAGTCCAGGTATAAATTTTCACTACAGGTTGTTTTGCTAGTCAATTGTTAACAGTCCAGGTATACATTTTCACTATAGGTTGTTTTTCTAGTCTCTTGTTAACAGTCCAGGTATACATTTTCACTATAGGTTGTTTTGCTAGTCACTTGTTAACAGTCCAATTATACATTTTCACTATAGGTTGTTTTTCTAGACACTTGTTAACAGTCCAGGTATACATTTTCACTATAGGTTGTTTTTCTAGTCACTTGTTACCAGTCCAGGTATACATTTTCACTATAGGTTGTTTTTCTAGTCACTTGTTAACAGTCCAGGTATACATTTTCACTATAGGTTGTTTTTCTAGTCACTTGTTAACAGTCCAGGTATACATTTTCACTATAGGTTGTTTTTCTAGTCACTTGTTAACAGTCCAGGTATACATTTTCACTATAGGTTGTTTTTCTAGTCACTTGTTAACAGTCCAGGTATACATTTTCATTATAGGTCGTTTTGCTAGTCACTTGTTAACAGTCCAGGTATACATTTTCACCATAGGTTGTTTTTCTAGTCACTTGTTAACAGTCCAGGTATTCATTTTCAATATAGCTTGATTTTCTAGTCACTTGTTAACAGTCCAGGTATACATTTTCACTATAGCTTGATTTTCTAGTCACTTGTTAACAGTCCAGGTATACATTTTCACTACAGGTTGTTTTTCTAGTCACTTGTTAACAGTCCAGGTATACATTTTCACTATAGGTTGTTTTTCTAGTCACTTGTTAACAGTCCGGGTATACATTTTCACTATAGGTTGTTTTTCTAGTCACTTGTTAACAGTCCGGGTATACATTTTCACTATAGGTTGTTTTTCTAGTCACTTGTTAACAGTCCAGGTATACATTTTCACTATAGGTTGTTTTGCTAGTCACTTGGTAACAGTCCAGGTATACATTTTCACTATAGGTTGTTTTTCTAGTCACTTGGTAACAGTCCAGGTATACATTTTCACTATAGGTTGTTTTTCTAGTCACTTGTTAACAGTCCAGGTATACATTTTCACTATAGGTTGTTTTTCTAGTCACTTGTTAACAGGCCAGGTATACATTCTCACTATAGGTTGTTTTTCTAGTCACTTGTTAACAGTCCAGTTATACATTTTCACTATAGGTTGTTTTTTCTAGTCACTTGTTAACAGTCCAGGTATAAATTTTCACTATAGGTTGTTTTTCTAGTCACTTGTTAACAGTCCAGGTATACATTTTCACTATAGGTTGTTTTTCTAGTCACTTGTTAACAGTCCAGGTATACATGTTCACTATAGGTTATTTTGGTAGTCACTTGTTAACAGTCCAGGTATACATTTTCACTATAGGTTGTTTTTCTAGTCACTTGTTAACAGTCCGGGTATACATTTTCACTATAGGTTGTTTTTCTAGTCACTTGTTAACAGTCCAGGTATACATTTTCACTACAGGTTGTTTTGCTAGTCACTTGGTAACAGTCCAGGTTTACATTTTCACTATAGGTTGTTTTTCTAGTCACTTGGTAACAGTCCAGGTATACATTTTCACTATAGGTTGTTTTTCTAGTCACTTGTTAACAGTCCAGGTATACATTTTCACTATAGGTTGTTTTTCTAGTCACTTGTTAACAGTCCAGTTATACATTTTCACTATAGGTTGTTTTTCTAGTCACTTGTTAACAGTCCAGGTATAAATTTTCACTATAGGTTGTTTTTCTAGTCACTTGTTAACAGTCCAGGTATACATTTTCACTATAGGTTGTTTTTCTAGTGACTTGTTAACAGTCCAGGTATACATTTTCACTATAGGTTGTTTTTCTAGTCACTTGTTAACAGTCCAGGTATACATTTTCACTATAGGTTGTTTTTCTAGTCACTTGTTAACAGTCCAGGTATACATTTTCACTATAGGTTGTTTTTCTAGTCACTTGTTAACAGTCCAGGTATACATTTTCACTATAGGTTGTTTTTCTAGTCACTTGTTAACAGTCCAGGTATACATTTTCACTATAGGTTGTTTTGCTAGTCACTTGTTAACAGGCCAGGTATACATTTTCACTATAGGTTGTTTTTCTAGTCACTTGTTAACAGTCCAGGTATACATTTGCACTATAGGTTGTTTTGCTAGTCACTTGTTAACAGTCCAGGTATACATTTTCACTATAGGTTGTTTTTCTAGTCACTTGTTAACAGGCCAGGTATACATTTTCACTATAGATTGTTTTGCTAGTCACTTGTTAACAGTCCAGGTATACATTTTCACTATAGGTTGTTTTTCTAGTCACTTGTTAACAGTCCAGGTATACATTTTCACTATAGGTTGTTTTGCTAGTCACTTGTTAACAGTCCAGGTATACATGTTCACTATAGGTTGTTTTTCTGGTCACTTGTTAACAGTCCAGGTATACATTTTCACTATAGGTTGTTTTGCTAGTCAATTGTTAACAGTCCAGGTATACATTTTCACTATAGGTTGTTTTTCTAGTCACTTGTTAACAGTCCAGGTATACATTTTCACTATAGGTTGTTTTGCTAGTCACTTGTTAACAGTCCAATTATACATTTTCACTATAGGTTGTTTTTCTAGTCACTTGTTAACAGTCCAGGTATACATTTTCACTATAGGTTGTTTTTCTAGTCACTTGTTAACAGTCCAGGTATACATTTTCACTATAGGTTGTTTTTCTAGTCACTTGTTAACAGTCCAGGTATACATTTTCACTATAGGTTGTTTTTCTAGTCACTTGTTAACAGTCCAGGTATACATTTTCACTATAGGTTGTTTTGCTAGTCACTTGTTAACAGTCCAATTATACATTTTCACTATAGGTTGTTTTTCTAGACACTTGTTAACAGTCCAGGTATACATTTTCACTATAGGTTGTTTTTCTAGTCACTTGTTACCAGTCCAGGTATACATTTTCACTATAGGTTGTTTTTCTAGTCACTTGTTAACAGTCCAGGTATACATTTTCACTATAGGTTGTTTTTCTAGTCACTTGTTAACAGTCCAGGTATACATTTTCACTATAGGTTGTTTTTCTAGTCACTTGTTAACAGTCCAGGTATACATTTTCACTATAGGTTGTTTTTCTAGTCACTTGTTAACAGTCCAGGTATACATTTTCATTATAGGTCGTTTTGCTAGTCACTTGTTAACAGTCCAGGTATACATTTTCACCATAGGTTGTTTTTCTAGTCACTTGTTAACAGTCCAGGTATTCATTTTCACTATAGCTTGATTTTCTAGTCACTTGTTAACAGTCCAGGTATACATTTTCACTATAGGTTGTTTTTCTAGTCACTTGTTAACAGTCCAGGTATACATTTTCACTATAGGTTGTTTTGCTAGTCACTTGGTAACAGTCCAGGTATACATTTTCACTATAGGTTGTTTTTCTAGTCACTTGGTAACAGTCCAGGTATACATTTTCACTATAGGTTGTTTTTCTAGTCACTTGTTAACAGTCCAGGTATAAATTTTCACTATAGGTTGTTTTTCTAGTCACTTGTTAACAGTCCAGGTATACATTTTCACTATAGGTTGTTTTTCTAGTCACTTGTTAACAGTCCAGGTATACATGTTCACTATAGGTTATTTTGGTAGTCACTTGTTAACAGTCCAGGTATACATTTTCACTATAGGTTGTTTTTCTAGTCACTTGTTAACAGTCCGGGTATACATTTTCACTATAGGTTGTTTTTCTAGTCACTTGTTAACAGTCCAGGTATACATTTTCACTACAGGTTGTTTTGCTAGTCACTTGGTAACAGTCCAGGTTTACATTTTCACTATAGGTTGTTTTTCTAGTCACTTGGTAACAGTCCAGGTATACATTTTCACTATAGGTTGTTTTTCTAGTCACTTGTTAACAGTCCAGGTATACATTTTCACTATAGGTTGTTTTTCTAGTCACTTGTTAACAGTCCAGTTATACATTTTCACTATAGGTTGTTTTTCTAGTCACTTGTTAGCAGTCCAGGTATAAATTTTCACTATAGGTTGTTTTTCTAGTCACTTGTTAACAGTCCAGGTATACATTTTCACTATAGATTGTTTTTCTAGTGACTTGTTAACAGTCCAGGTATACATTTTCACTATAGGTTGTTTTTCTAGTCACTTGTTAACAGTCCAGGTATACATTTTCACTATAGGTTGTTTTTCTAGTCACTTGTTAACAGTCCAGGTATACATTTTCACTATAGGTTGTTTTTCTAGTCACTTGTTAACAGTCCAGGTATACATTTTCACTATAGGTTGTTTTTCTAGTCACTTGTTAACAGTCCAGGTATACATTTTCACTATAGGTTGTTTTGCTAGTCACTTGTTAACAGGCCAGGTATACATTTTCACTATAGGTTGTTTTTCTAGTCACTTGTTAACAGTCCAGGTATACATTTGCACTATAGGTTGTTTTGCTAGTCACTTGTTAACAGTCCAGGTATACATTTTCACTATAGGTTGTTTTTCTAGTCACTTGTTAACAGGCCAGGTATACATTTTCACTATAGATTGTTTTGCTAGTCACTTGTTAACAGTCCAGGTATACATTTTCACTATAGGTCGTTTTTCTAGTCACTTGTTAACAGTCCAGGTATACATTTTCACTATAGGTTGTTTTGCTAGTCACTTGTTAACAGTCCAGGTATACATGTTCACTATAGGTTGTTTTTCTGGTCACTTGTTAACAGTCCAGGTATACATTTTCACTATAGGTTGTTTTGCTAGTCAATTGTTAACAGTCCAGGTATACATTTTCACTATAGGTTGTTTTTCTAGTCACTTGTTAACAGTCCAGGTATACATTTTCACTATAGGTTGTTTTGCTAGTCACTTGTTAACAGTCCAATTATACATTTTCACTATAGGTTGTTTTTCTAGTCACTTGTTAACAGTCCAGGTATACATTTTCACTATAGGTTGTTTTTCTAGTCACTTGTTAACAGTCCAGGTATACATTTTCACTATAGGTTGTTTTTCTAGTCACTTGTTAACAGTCCAGGTATACATTTTCACTATAGGTTGTTTTTCTAGTCACTTGTTAACAGTCCAGGTATACATTTTCACTATAGGTTGTTTTTCTAGTCACTTGTTAACAGTCCAGGTATACATTTTCACTATAGGTTGTTTTTCTAGTCACTTGTTAACAGTCCAGGTATACATTTTCATTATAGGTCGTTTTGCTAGTCACTTGTTAACAGTCCAGGTATACATTTTCACCATAGGTTGTTTTTCTAGTCACTTGTTAACAGTCCAGGTATTCATTTTCACTATAGGTTGTTTTGCTAGTCACTTGTTAACAGACCAGGTATACATTTTCACTATAGTTTGTTTTTCTAGTCACTTGTTAACAGTCCAGGTATACATTTTCACTATAGGTTGTTTTTCTAGTCACTTGTTAACAGTCCAGGTATACATTTTCATTATAGGTTGTTTTTTCTAGTCACTTGTTAACAGTCCGGGTATACATTTTCACTATAGGTTGTTTTTCTAGTCACTTGTTAACAGTCCGGGTATACATTTTCACTATAGGTTGTTTTTCTAGTCACTTGTTAACAGTCCAGGTATACATTTTCACTATAGGTTGTTTTGCTAGTCACTTGGTAACAGTCCAGGTATACATTTTCACTATAGGTTGTTTTTCTAGTCACTTGGTAACAGTCCAGGTATACATTTTCACTATAGGTTGTTTTTCTAGTCACTTGTTAACAGTCCAGGTATACATTTTCACTATAGGTTGTTTTTCTAGTCACTTGTTAACAGGCCAGGTATACATTTTCACTATAGGTTGTTTTTCTAGTCACTTGTTAACAGTCCAGGTATTCATTTTCACTATAGGTTGTTTTGCTAGTCACTTGTTAACAGTCCAGGTATACATTTTCACTATAGCTTGTTTTTCTAGTCACTTGTTAACAGTCCAGGTATACATTTTCACTATAGGTTGTTTTTCGAGTCACTTGTTAACAGTCCAGGTATACATTTTCACTATAGGTTGTTTTTCTAGTCACTTGTTAACAGTCCAGGTATACATTTTCACTATAGGTTGTTTTTCTAGTCACTTGTTAACAGTCCAGGTATACATTTTCACTATAGGTTGTTTTTCTAGTCACTTGTTAACAGTCCAGGTATACATTTTCACTATAGGTTGTTTTTCTAGTCACTTGTTAACAGTCCAGGTATACATTTTCACTATAGGTTGTTTTGCTAGTCACTTGTTAACAGGTCAGGTATACATTTTCACTATAGGTTGTTTTTCTAGTCACTTGTTAACAGTCCAGGTATACATTTTCACTATAGGTTGTTTTGCTAGTCACTTGTTAACAGTCCAGGTATACATTTTCACTATAGGTTGTTTTTCTAGTCACTTGTTAACAGTCCAGGTATACATTTTCACTATAGGTTGTTTTGCTAGTCACTTGTTAACAGTCCAGGTATACATTTTCACTATAGGTTGTTTTTCTAGTCACTTGTTAACAGTCCAGGTATAAATTTTCACTATAGGTTGTTTTTCTAGTCACTTGTTAACAGTCCAGGTATACATTTTCACTATAGGTTGTTTTTCTAGTCACTTGTTAACAGTCCAGGTATACATTTTCACTATAGGTTGTTTTTCTAGTCACTTGTTAACAGTCCAGGTATACATTTTCACTATAGGTGGTTTTTCTAGTCACTTGTTAACAGTCCAGGTATACATTTTCACTATAGGTCATTTTTCTAGTCACTTGTTAACAGTCCAGGTATACATTTTCACTATAGGTTGTTTTTCTAGTCACTTGTTAACAGTCCAGGTATACATTTTCACTATAGGTTGTTTTGCTAGTCACTTGTTAACAGGCCAGGTATACATTTTCACTATAGGTTGTTTTTCTAGTCACTTGTTAACAGTCCAGGTATACATTTTCACTATAGGTTGTTTTGCTAGTCACTTGTTAACAGTCCAGGTATACATTTTCACTATAGGTTGTTTTTCTAGTCACTTGTTAACAGTCCAGGTATACATTTTCACTATAGGTTGTTTTGCTAGTCACTTGTTAACAGTCCAGGTATACATTTTCACTATAGGTTTTTTTTCTAGTCACTTGTTAACAGTCCAGGTATACATTTTCACTATAGGTTGTTTTGCTAGTCACTTGTTAACAGTCCAGGTATACATGTTCACTATAGGTTGTTTTTCTGGTCACTTGTTAACAGTCCAGGTATACATTTTCACTATAGGTTGTTTTGCTAGTCAATTGTTAACAGTCCAGGTATACATTTTCACTATAGGTTGTTTTTCTAGTCACTTGTTAACAGTCCAGGTATACATTTTCACTATAGGTTGTTTTGCTAGTCACTTGTTAACAGTCCAATTATACATTTTCACTATAGGTTGTTTTTCTAGTCACTTGTTAACAGTCCAGGTATACATTTTCACTATAGGTTGTTTTTCTAGTCACTTGTTAACAGTCCAGGTATACATTTTCACTATAGGTTGTTTTTCTAGTCACTTGTTAACAGTCCAGGTATACATTTTCACTATAGGTTGTTTTTCTAGTCACTTGTTAACAGTCCAGGTATACATTTTCACTATAGGTTGTTTTTCTAGTCACTTGTTAACAGTCCAGGTATACATTTTCACTATAGGTTGTTTTTCTAGTCACTTGTTAACAGTCCAGGTATACATTTTCATTATAGGTCGTTTTGCTAGTCACTTGTTAACAGTCCAGGTATACATTTTTACCATAGGTTGTTTTTCTAGTCACTTGTTAACAGTCCAGGTATTCATTTTCACAATAGGTTGTTTTGCTAGTCACTTGTTAACAGACCAGGTATACATTTTCACTATAGTTTGTTTTTGTAGTCACTTGTTAACAGTCCAGGTATACATTTTCACTATAGGTTGTTTTTCTAGTCACTTGTTAACAGTCCAGGTATACATTTTCATTATAGGTTGTTTTTCTAGTCACTTGTTAACAGTCCGGGTATACATTTTCACTATAGGTTGTTTTTCTAGTCACTTGTTAACAGTCCGGGTATACATTTTCACTATAGGTTGTTTTTCTAGTCACTTGTTAACAGTCCAGGTATACATTTTCACTATAGGTTGTTTTGCTAGTCACTTGGCAACAGTCCAGGTATACATTTTCACTATAGGTTGTTTTTCTAGTCACTTGGTAACATTCCAGGTATACATTTTCACTATAGGTTGTTTTTCTAGTCACTTGTTAACAGTCCAGGTATACATTTTCACTATAGGTTGTTTTTCTAGTCACTTCTTAACAGGCCAGGTATACATTTTCACTATAGGTTGTTTTTCTAGTCACTTGTTAACAGTCCAGTTATACATTTTCACTATAGGTTGTTTTTCTAGTCACTTGTTAACAGTCCAGGTATAAATTTTCACTATAGGTTGTTTTTCTAGTCAGTTGTTAACAGTCCAGGTATACATTTTCACTATAGGTTGTTTTTCTAGTCACTTGTTAACAGAACAGGTATACATTTTCACTATAGGTTATTTTGCTAGTCACTTGTTAACAGTCCAGGTATAAATTTTCACTATAGGTTGTTTTTCTAGTCACTTGTTAACAGTCCAGGTATACATTTTCACTATAGGTTGTTTTGCTAGTCACTTGTTAACAGTCCAGGTATACATTTTCACTATAGGTTGTTTTTCTAGTCACTTGTTAACAGTCCAGGTATACATTTTCACTATAGGTTGTTTTTCTAGTCACTTGTTAACAGTCCAGGTATACATTTTCACTATAGGTTGTTTTTCTAGTCACTTGTTAACAGTCCAGGTATACATTTTCACTATAGGTTGTTTTTCTAGTCACTTGTTAACAGTCCAGGTATACATTTTTACTATAAGTTGTTTTGCTAGTCACTTGTTAACAGGCCAGGTATACATTTTCACTATAGGTTGTATTTCTAGTCACTTGTTGACAGTCCAGGTATACATTTTCACTATAGGTTGTTTTGCTAGTCACTTGTTAACAGTCCAGGTATACATTTTCACTATAGGTTGTTTTTCTAGTCACTTGTTAACAGTCCAGGTATACATTTTCACTATAGGTTGTATTGCTAGTCACTTGTTAACAGTCCAGGTATACATTTTCACTATAGGTTGTTTTTCTAGTCACTTGTTAACAGTCCAAGTATACATTTTAACTATAGGTTGTTTTGCTAGTCACTTGTTAACAGTCCAGGTATACATGTTCACTATAGGTTGTTTCTCTGGTCACTTGTTAACAGTCCAGGTAAACATTTTCACTATAGGTTGTTTTGCTAGTCAATTGTTAACAGTCCAGGTATACATTTTCACTATAGGTTGTTTTTCTAGTCACTTGTTAACAGTCCAGGTATACATTTTCACTATAGGTTGTTTTGCTAGTCACTTGTTAACAGTCCAATTATACATTTTCACTATAGGTTGTTTTTCTAGTCACTTGTTAACAGTCCAGGTATACATATTCACTATAGGTTGTTTTTCTAGTCACTTGTTAACAGTCCAGGTATACATTTTCACTATAGGTTGTTTTTCTAGTCACTTGTTAACAGTCCAGGTATACATTTTCACTATAGGTTGTTTTTCTAGTCACTTGTTAACAGTCCAGGTATTCATTTTCACTATAGGTTGTTTTTCTAGTCACTTGTTAACAGTCCAGGTATACATTTTCACTATAGGTTGTTTTTCTAGTCACTTGTTAACAGTCCAGGTATACATTTTCACTATAGGTCGTTTTACTAGTCACTTGTTAACAGTCCAGGTATACATTTTCACCATAGGTTGTTTTTCTAGTCACTTGTTAACAGTCCAGGTATTCAATTTCACTATAGGTTGTTTTGCTAGTCACTTGTTAACAGTCCAGGTATACATTTTCACTATAGCTTGTTTTTCTAGTCACTTGTTCACAGTCCAGGTATACATTTTCACTCTAGGTTGTTTTTCTAGTCACTTGTTAACAGTCCAGGTATACATTTTCACTATAGGTTGTTTTTCTAGTCACTTGTTAACAGTCCGGGTATACATTTTCACTATAGGTTGTTTTTCTAGTCACTTGTTAACAGTCCAGGTATACATTTTCACTATAGGTTGTTTTGCTAGTCACTTGGTAACAGTCCAGGTATACATTTTCACTATAGGTTGTTTTTCTAGTCACTTGGTAACAGTCCAGGTATACATTTTCACTATAGGTTGTTTTTCTAGTCACTTGTTAACAGTCCAGGTATTCATTTTCACTATAGGTTGTTTTTCTAGTCACTTGTTAACAGTCCAGGTATACATTTTCACTATTGGTTGTTTTTCTAGTCACTTGTTAACAGTCCGGGTATACATTTTCACTATAGGTTGTTTTTCTAGTCACTTGTTAACAGTCCGGGTATACATTTTCACTATAGGTTGTTTTTCTAGTCACTTGTTAACAGTCCAGGTATACATTTTCACTATAGGTTGTTTTGCTAGTCACTTGGTAACAGTCCAGGTATACATTTTCACTATAGGTTGTTTTTCTAGTCACTTGGTAACAGTCCAGGTTTACATTTTCACTATAGGTTGTTTTTCTAGTCACTTGTTAACAGTCCAGGTATACATTTTCACTATAGGTTGTTTTTCTAGTCACTTGTTAACAGTCCAGGTATACATTTTCACTATAGGTTGTTTTTCTAGTCACTTGGTAACAGTCCAGGTATACATTTTCACTATAGGTTGTTTTGCTAGTCAATTGTTAACAGTCCAGGTATACATTTTCACTATAGGTTGTTTTTCTAGTCACTTGTTAACAGTCCAGGTATACATTTTCACTATAGGTTGTTTTGCTAGTCACTTGTTAACAGTCCAATTATACATTTTCACTATAGGTTGTTTTTCTAGTCACTTGTTAACAGTCCAGGTATACATATTCACTATAGGTTGTTTTTCTAGTCACTTGTTAACAGTCCAGGTATACATTTTCACTATAGGTTGTTTTTCTAGTCACTTGTTAACAGTCCAGGTATACATTTTCACTATAGGTTGTTTTTCTAGTCACTTGTTAACAGTCCAGGTATTCATTTTCACTATAGGTTGTTTTTCTAGTCACTTGTTAACAGTCCAGGTATACATTTTCACCATAGGTTGTTTTTCTAGTCACTTGTTAACAGTCCAGGTATTCATTTTCACTATAGGTTGTTTTGCTAGTCACTTGTTAACAGACCAGGTATACATTTTCACTATAGTTTGTTTTTCTAGTCACTTGTTAACAGTCCAGGTATACATTTTCACTATAGGTTGTTTTTCTAGTCACTTGTTAACAGTCCAGGTATACATTTTCATTATAGGTTGTTTTTTCTAGTCACTTGTTAACAGTCCGGGTATACATTTTCACTATAGGTTGTTTTTCTAGTCACTTGTTAACAGTCCGGGTATACATTTTCACTATAGGTTGTTTTTCTAGTCACTTGTTAACAGTCCAGGTATACATTTTCACTATAGGTTGTTTTGCTAGTCACTTGGTAACAGTCCAGGTATACATTTTCACTATAGGTTGTTTTTCTAGTCACTTGGTAACAGTCCAGGTATACATTTTCACTATAGGTTGTTTTTCTAGTCACTTGTTAACAGTCCAGGTATACATTTTCACTATAGGTTGTTTTTCTAGTCACTTGTTAACAGGCCAGGTATACATTTTCACTATAGGTTGTTTTTCTAGTCACTTGTTAACAGTCCAGGTATTCATTTTCACTATAGGTTGTTTTGCTAGTCACTTGTTAACAGTCCAGGTATACATTTTCACTATAGCTTGTTTTTCTAGTCACTTGTTAACAGTCCAGGTATACATTTTCACTATAGGTTGTTTTTCGAGTCACTTGTTAACAGTCCAGGTATACATTTTCACTATAGGTTGTTTTTCTAGTCACTTGTTAACAGTCCAGGTATACATTTTCACTATAGGTTGTTTTTCTAGTCACTTGTTAACAGTCCAGGTATACATTTTCACTATAGGTTGTTTTTCTAGTCACTTGTTAACAGTCCAGGTATACATTTTCACTATAGGTTGTTTTTCTAGTCACTTGTTAACAGTCCAGGTATACATTTTCACTATAGGTTGTTTTGCTAGTCACTTGTTAACAGGTCAGGTATACATTTTCACTATAGGTTGTTTTTCTAGTCACTTGTTAACAGTCCAGGTATACATTTTCACTATAGGTTGTTTTGCTAGTCACTTGTTAACAGTCCAGGTATACATTTTCACTATAGGTTGTTTTTCTAGTCACTTGTTAACAGTCCAGGTATACATTTTCACTATAGGTTGTTTTGCTAGTCACTTGTTAACAGTCCAGGTATACATTTTCACTATAGGTTGTTTTTCTAGTCACTTGTTAACAGTCCAGGTATAAATTTTCACTATAGGTTGTTTTTCTAGTCACTTGTTAACAGTCCAGGTATACATTTTCACTATAGGTTGTTTTTCTAGTCACTTGTTAACAGTCCAGGTATACATTTTCACTATAGGTTGTTTTTCTAGTCACTTGTTAACAGTCCAGGTATACATTTTCACTATAGGTGGTTTTTCTAGTCACTTGTTAACAGTCCAGGTATACATTTTCACTATAGGTCATTTTTCTAGTCACTTGTTAACAGTCCAGGTATACATTTTCACTATAGGTTGTTTTTCTAGTCACTTGTTAACAGTCCAGGTATACATTTTCACTATAGGTTGTTTTGCTAGTCACTTGTTAACAGGCCAGGTATACATTTTCACTATAGGTTGTTTTTCTAGTCACTTGTTAACAGTCCAGGTATACATTTTCACTATAGGTTGTTTTGCTAGTCACTTGTTAACAGTCCAGGTATACATTTTCACTATAGGTTGTTTTTCTAGTCACTTGTTAACAGTCCAGGTATACATTTTCACTATAGGTTGTTTTGCTAGTCACTTGTTAACAGTCCAGGTATACATTTTCACTATAGGTTTTTTTTCTAGTCACTTGTTAACAGTCCAGGTATACATTTTCACTATAGGTTGTTTTGCTAGTCACTTGTTAACAGTCCAGGTATACATGTTCACTATAGGTTGTTTTTCTGGTCACTTGTTAACAGTCCAGGTATACATTTTCACTATAGGTTGTTTTGCTAGTCAATTGTTAACAGTCCAGGTATACATTTTCACTATAGGTTGTTTTTCTAGTCACTTGTTAACAGTCCAGGTATACATTTTCACTATAGGTTGTTTTGCTAGTCACTTGTTAACAGTCCAATTATACATTTTCACTATAGGTTGTTTTTCTAGTCACTTGTTAACAGTCCAGGTATACATTTTCACTATAGGTTGTTTTTCTAGTCACTTGTTAACAGTCCAGGTATACATTTTCACTATAGGTTGTTTTTCTAGTCACTTGTTAACAGTCCAGGTATACATTTTCACTATAGGTTGTTTTTCTAGTCACTTGTTAACAGTCCAGGTATACATTTTCACTATAGGTTGTTTTTCTAGTCACTTGTTAACAGTCCAGGTATACATTTTCACTATAGGTTGTTTTTCTAGTCACTTGTTAACAGTCCAGGTATACATTTTCATTATAGGTCGTTTTGCTAGTCACTTGTTAACAGTCCAGGTATACATTTTTACCATAGGTTGTTTTTCTAGTCACTTGTTAACAGTCCAGGTATTCATTTTCACAATAGGTTGTTTTGCTAGTCACTTGTTAACAGACCAGGTATACATTTTCACTATAGTTTGTTTTTGTAGTCACTTGTTAACAGTCCAGGTATACATTTTCACTATAGGTTGTTTTTCTAGTCACTTGTTAACAGTCCAGGTATACATTTTCATTATAGGTTGTTTTTCTAGTCACTTGTTAACAGTCCGGGTATACATTTTCACTATAGGTTGTTTTTCTAGTCACTTGTTAACAGTCCGGGTATACATTTTCACTATAGGTTGTTTTTCTAGTCACTTGTTAACAGTCCAGGTATACATTTTCACTATAGGTTGTTTTGCTAGTCACTTGGCAACAGTCCAGGTATACATTTTCACTATAGGTTGTTTTTCTAGTCACTTGGTAACATTCCAGGTATACATTTTCACTATAGGTTGTTTTTCTAGTCACTTGTTAACAGTCCAGGTATACATTTTCACTATAGGTTGTTTTTCTAGTCACTTCTTAACAGGCCAGGTATACATTTTCACTATAGGTTGTTTTTCTAGTCACTTGTTAACAGTCCAGTTATACATTTTCACTATAGGTTGTTTTTCTAGTCACTTGTTAACAGTCCAGGTATAAATTTTCACTATAGGTTGTTTTTCTAGTCAGTTGTTAACAGTCCAGGTATACATTTTCACTATAGGTTGTTTTTCTAGTCACTTGTTAACAGAACAGGTATACATTTTCACTATAGGTTATTTTGCTAGTCACTTGTTAACAGTCCAGGTATAAATTTTCACTATAGGTTGTTTTTCTAGTCACTTGTTAACAGTCCAGGTATACATTTTCACTATAGGTTGTTTTGCTAGTCACTTGTTAACAGTCCAGGTATACATTTTCACTATAGGTTGTTTTTCTAGTCACTTGTTAACAGTCCAGGTATACATTTTCACTATAGGTTGTTTTTCTAGTCACTTGTTAACAGTCCAGGTATACATTTTCACTATAGGTTGTTTTTCTAGTCACTTGTTAACAGTCCAGGTATACATTTTCACTATAGGTTGTTTTTCTAGTCACTTGTTAACAGTCCAGGTATACATTTTTACTATAAGTTGTTTTGCTAGTCACTTGTTAACAGGCCAGGTATACATTTTCACTATAGGTTGTATTTCTAGTCACTTGTTGACAGTCCAGGTATACATTTTCACTATAGGTTGTTTTGCTAGTCACTTGTTAACAGTCCAGGTATACATTTTCACTATAGGTTGTTTTTCTAGTCACTTGTTAACAGTCCAGGTATACATTTTCACTATAGGTTGTATTGCTAGTCACTTGTTAACAGTCCAGGTATACATTTTCACTATAGGTTGTTTTTCTAGTCACTTGTTAACAGTCCAAGTATACATTTTAACTATAGGTTGTTTTGCTAGTCACTTGTTAACAGTCCAGGTATACATGTTCACTATAGGTTGTTTCTCTGGTCACTTGTTAACAGTCCAGGTAAACATTTTCACTATAGGTTGTTTTGCTAGTCAATTGTTAACAGTCCAGGTATACATTTTCACTATAGGTTGTTTTTCTAGTCACTTGTTAACAGTCCAGGTATACATTTTCACTATAGGTTGTTTTGCTAGTCACTTGTTAACAGTCCAATTATACATTTTCACTATAGGTTGTTTTTCTAGTCACTTGTTAACAGTCCAGGTATACATATTCACTATAGGTTGTTTTTCTAGTCACTTGTTAACAGTCCAGGTATACATTTTCACTATAGGTTGTTTTTCTAGTCACTTGTTAACAGTCCAGGTATACATTTTCACTATAGGTTGTTTTTCTAGTCACTTGTTAACAGTCCAGGTATTCATTTTCACTATAGGTTGTTTTTCTAGTCACTTGTTAACAGTCCAGGTATACATTTTCACTATAGGTTGTTTTTCTAGTCACTTGTTAACAGTCCAGGTATACATTTTCACTATAGGTCGTTTTACTAGTCACTTGTTAACAGTCCAGGTATACATTTTCACCATAGGTTGTTTTTCTAGTCACTTGTTAACAGTCCAGGTATTCAATTTCACTATAGGTTGTTTTGCTAGTCACTTGTTAACAGTCCAGGTATACATTTTCACTATAGCTTGTTTTTCTAGTCACTTGTTCACAGTCCAGGTATACATTTTCACTCTAGGTTGTTTTTCTAGTCACTTGTTAACAGTCCAGGTATACATTTTCACTATAGGTTGTTTTTCTAGTCACTTGTTAACAGTCCGGGTATACATTTTCACTATAGGTTGTTTTTCTAGTCACTTGTTAACAGTCCAGGTATACATTTTCACTATAGGTTGTTTTGCTAGTCACTTGGTAACAGTCCAGGTATACATTTTCACTATAGGTTGTTTTTCTAGTCACTTGGTAACAGTCCAGGTATACATTTTCACTATAGGTTGTTTTTCTAGTCACTTGTTAACAGTCCAGGTATTCATTTTCACTATAGGTTGTTTTTCTAGTCACTTGTTAACAGTCCAGGTATACATTTTCACTATTGGTTGTTTTTCTAGTCACTTGTTAACAGTCCGGGTATACATTTTCACTATAGGTTGTTTTTCTAGTCACTTGTTAACAGTCCGGGTATACATTTTCACTATAGGTTGTTTTTCTAGTCACTTGTTAACAGTCCAGGTATACATTTTCACTATAGGTTGTTTTGCTAGTCACTTGGTAACAGTCCAGGTATACATTTTCACTATAGGTTGTTTTTCTAGTCACTTGGTAACAGTCCAGGTTTACATTTTCACTATAGGTTGTTTTTCTAGTCACTTGTTAACAGTCCAGGTATACATTTTCACTATAGGTTGTTTTTCTAGTCACTTGTTAACAGTCCAGGTATACATTTTCACTATAGGTTGTTTTTCTAGTCACTTGGTAACAGTCCAGGTATACATTTTCACTATAGGTTGTTTTGCTAGTCAATTGTTAACAGTCCAGGTATACATTTTCACTATAGGTTGTTTTTCTAGTCACTTGTTAACAGTCCAGGTATACATTTTCACTATAGGTTGTTTTGCTAGTCACTTGTTAACAGTCCAATTATACATTTTCACTATAGGTTGTTTTTCTAGTCACTTGTTAACAGTCCAGGTATACATATTCACTATAGGTTGTTTTTCTAGTCACTTGTTAACAGTCCAGGTATACATTTTCACTATAGGTTGTTTTTCTAGTCACTTGTTAACAGTCCAGGTATACATTTTCACTATAGGTTGTTTTTCTAGTCACTTGTTAACAGTCCAGGTATTCATTTTCACTATAGGTTGTTTTTCTAGTCACTTGTTAACAGTCCAGGTATACATTTTCACTATAGGTTGTTTTTCTAGTCACTTGTTAACAGTCCAGGTATACATTTTCACTATAGGTCGTTTTGCTAGTCACTTGTTAACAGTCCAGGTATACATTTTCACCATAGGTTGTTTTTCTAGTCACTTGTTAACAGTCCAGGTATTCAATTTCACTATAGGTTGTTTTGCTAGTCACTTGTTAACAGTCCAGGTATACATTTTCACTATAGCTTGTTTTTCTAGTCACTTGTTCACAGTCCAGGTATACATTTTCACTCTAGGTTGTTTTTCTAGTCACTTGTTAACAGTCCAGGTATACATTTTCACTATAGGTTGTTTTTCTAGTCACTTGTTAACAGTCCGGGTATACATTTTCACTATAGGTTGTTTTTCTAGTCACTTGTTAACAGTCCAGGTATACATTTTCACTATAGGTTGTTTTGCTAGTCACTTGGTAACAGTCCAGGTATACATTTTCACTATAGGTTGTTTTTCTAGTCACTTGGTAACAGTCCAGGTATACATTTTCACTATAGGTTGTTTTTCTAGTCACTTGTTAACAGTCCAGGTATTCATTTTCACTATAGGTTGTTTTTCTAGTCACTTGTTAACAGTCCAGGTATACATTTTCACTATTGGTTGTTTTTCTAGTCACTTGTTAACAGTCCGGGTATACATTTTCACTATAGGTTGTTTTTCTAGTCACTTGTTAACAGTCCGGGTATACATTTTCACTATAGGTTGTTTTTCTAGTCACTTGTTAACAGTCCAGGTATACATTTTCACTATAGGTTGTTTTGCTAGTCACTTGGTAACAGTCCAGGTATACATTTTCACTATAGGTTGTTTTTCTAGTCACTTGGTAACAGTCCAGGTTTACATTTTCACTATAGGTTGTTTTTCTAGTCACTTGTTAACAGTCCAGGTATACATTTTCACTATAGGTTGTTTTTCTAGTCACTTGTTAACAGTCCAGGTATACATTTTCACTATAGGTTGTTTTTCTAGTCACTTGGTAACAGTCCAGGTATACATTTTCACTATAGGTTGTTTTTCTAGTCACTTGTTAACAGTCCTGGTATACATTTTCACTATAGGTTGTTTTTCTAGTCACTTGTTAACAGTCCAGTTATACATTTTCACTATAGGTTGTTTTTCTAGTCACTTGTTAACAGTCAGGTATAAATTTTCACTATAGGTTGTTTTTCTAGTCACTTGTTAACAGTCCAGGTATACATTTTCACTATAGGTTGTTTTTCTAGTCACTTGTTAACAGTCCAGGTATACATTTTCACTATAGGTTGTTTTTCTAGTCACTTGTTAACAGTCCAGTTATACATTTTCACTATAGGTTGTTTTTCTAGTCACTTGTTAACAGTCCAGGTATACAGTTTCACTATAGGTTGTTTTTCTAGTCACTTGTTAACAGTCCAGGTATACATTTTCACTATAGGTTGTTTTTCTAGTCACTTGTTAACAGTCCAGGTATACAGTTTCACTATAGGTTGTTTTTCTAGTCACTTGGTAACAGTCCAGGTTTACATTTTCACTATAGGTTGTTTTTCTAGTCACTTGTTAACAGTCCAGGTATACATTTTCACTATAGGTTGTTTTTCTAGTCACTTGTTAACAGTCCAGGTATACATTTTCACTATAGGTTGTTTTTCTAGTCACTTGGTAACAGTCCAGGTATACATTTTCACTATAGGTTGTTTTTCTAGTCACTTGTTAACAGTCCTGGTATACATTTTCACTATAGGTTGTTTTTCTAGTCACTTGTTAACAGTCCAGTTATACATTTTCACTATAGGTTGTTTTTCTAGTCACTTGTTAACAGTCAGGTATAAATTTTCACTATAGGTTGTTTTTCTAGTCACTTGTTAACAGTCCAGGTATACATTTTCACTATAGGTTGTTTTTCTAGTCACTTGTTAACAGTCCAGGTATACATTTTCACTATAGGTTGTTTTTCTAGTCACTTGTTAACAGTCCAGTTATACATTTTCACTATAGGTTGTTTTTCTAGTCACTTGTTAACAGTCCAGGTATACAGTTTCACTATAGGTTGTTTTTCTAGTCACTTGTTAACAGTCCAGGTATACATTTTCACTATAGGTTGTTTTTCTAGTCACTTGTTAACAGTCCAGGTATACATTTTCACGATAGGTTGTTTTTCTAGTCACTTGTTAACAGTCCAGGTATACATTTTCACTATAGGTTGTTTTTCTAGTCACTTGTTAACAGTCCAGGTATACATTTTCACCATAGGTTGTTTTTCTAGTCACTTGTTAACAGTCCAGGTATTCATTTTCACTATAGGTTGTTTTGCTAGTCATTTGTTAACAGACCAGGTATACATTTTCACTATAGTTTGTTTTTCTAGTCACTTGTTAACAGTCCAGGTATACATTTTCACTATAGGTTGTTTTTCTAGTCACTTGTTAACAGTCCAGGTATACATTTTCATTACAGGTTGTTTTTCTAGTCACTTGTTAACAGTCCGGGTATACATTTTCACTATAGGTTGTTTTTCTAGTCACTTGTTAACAGTCCGGGTATACATTTTCACTATAGGTTGTTTTTCTAGTCACTTGGTAACAGTCCAGGTATACATTTTCACTATAGGTTGTTTTTCTAGTCACTTGTTAACAGTCCAGGTATACATTTTCACTATAGGTTGTTTTTCTAGTCACTTGTTAACAGTCCAGTTATACATTTTCACTATAGGTTGTTTTTCTAGTCACTTGTTAACAGTCCAGGTATAAATTTTCACTATAGGTTGTTTTTCTAGTCACTTGTTAACAGTCCAGGTATACATTTTCACTATAGGTTGTTTTTCTAGTCACTTGTTAACAGTCCAGGTATACATTTTCACTATAGGTTGTTTTTCTAGTCACTTGTTAACAGTCCAGTTATACATTTTCACTATAGGTTGTTTTTCTAGTCACTTGTTAACAGTCCAGGTATACATTTTCACTATAGGTTGTTTTTCTAGTCACTTGTTAACAGTCCAGGTATACATTTTCACTATAGGTTGTTTTGCTAGTCACTTGTTAACAGTCCAGGTATACATTTTCACTATAGGTTGTTTTTCTAGTCACTTGTTAACAGTCCAGGTATACATTTTCACTATAGGTTGTTTTTCTAGTCACTTGTTAACAGTCCAGGTATACATTTTCATTATAGGTTGTTTTTCTAGTCACTTGTTAACAGTCCAGGTATACATTTTCACTATAGGTTGTTTTGCTAGTCACTTGTTAACAGTCCAATTATACATTTTCACAATAGGTTGTTTTTCTAGTCACTTGTTAACAGTCCAGGTATACATTTTCACTATAGGTTGTTTTTCTAGTCACTTGTTAACAGTCCAGGTATACATTTTCACTATAGGTTGTTTTTCTAGTCACTTGTTAACAGTCCAGGTATACATTTTCACTATAGGTTGTTTTTCTAGTCACTTGTTTACAGTCCAGGTATACATTTTCACTATAGGTTGTTTTTCTAGTCACTTGTTAACAGTCCAGGTATACATTTTCACTATAGGTTGTTTTTCTAGTCACTTGTTAACAGTCCAGGTATACATTTTCACTATAGGTCGTTTTGCTAGTCACTTGTTAACAGTCCAGGTATACATTTTCACCATAGGTTGTTTTTCTAGTCACTTGTTAACAGTCCAGGTATTCAATTTCACTATAGGTTGTTTTGCTAGTCACTTGTTAACAGTCCAGGTATACATTTTCACTATAGCTTGTTTTTCTAGTCACTTGTTAACAGTCCAGGTATACATTTTCACTATAGGTTGTTTTTCTAGTCACTTGTTAACAGTCCAGGTATACATTTTCACTATAGGTTGTTTTTCTAGTCACTTGTTAACAGTCCGGGTATACATTTTCACTATAGGTTGTTTTTCTAGTCACTTGTCAACAGTCCGGGTATACATTTTCACTATAGGTTGTTTTTCTAGTCACTTGTTAACAGTCCAGGTATACATTTTCACTATAGGTTGTTTTGCTAGTCACTTGGTAACAGTCCAGGTATACATTTTCACTATAGGTTGTTTTTCTAGTCACTTGGTAACAGTCCAGGTATACATTTTCACTATAGGTTGTTTTTCTAGTCACTTGTTAACAGCCCAGGTATTCATTTTCACTATAGGTTGTTTTTCTAGTCACTTGTTAACAGTCCAGGTATACATTTTCACTATAGGTTGTTTTTCTAGTCACTTGTTAACAGTCCGGGTATACATTTTCACTATAGGTTGTTTTTCTAGTCACTTGTTAACAGTCCGGGTATACATTTTCACTATAGGTTGTTTTTCTAGTCACTTGTTAACAGTCCAGGTATACATTTTCACTATAGGTTGTTTTGCTAGTCACTTGTTAACAGTCCAGGTATACATTTTCACTATAGGTTGTTTTTCTAGTCTCTTGTTAACAGTCCAGTTATACATTTTCACTATAGGTTGTTTTTCTAGTCACTTGTTAACAGTCCAGGTATAAATTTTCACTATAGGTTGTTTTTCTAGTCACTTGTTAACAGTCCAGGTATACATTTTCACTATAGGTTGTTTTTCTAGTCACTTGTTAACAGTCCAGGTATACATTTTCACTATAGGTTATTTTGCTATTCACTTGTAAACAGTCCAGGTATACATTTTCACTATAGGTTGTTTTTCTAGTCACTTGTTAACAGTCCAGGTATACATTTTCACTATAGGTTGTTTTGCTAGTCACTTGTTAACAGTCCAGGTATACATTTTCACTATAGGTTGTTTTTCTAGTCACTTGTTAACAGTCCAGGTATACATTTTCACTAT
This sequence comes from Pictodentalium vernedei, assembly GCA_031216915.1. NCBI lineage: Eukaryota > Metazoa > Mollusca > Scaphopoda > Dentaliida > Dentaliidae > Pictodentalium > Pictodentalium vernedei. The sequence continues at coordinate 339,478,155 of CM062288.1, read as the reverse complement.
AGGTTGTTTTTCTAGTCACTTGTTAACAGTCCAGGTATACATTTTCACTATAGGTTGTTTTTCTAGTCACTTGTTAACAGTCCAGGTATACATTTTCACTATAGGTTGTTTTTCTAGTCACTTGTTAACAGTCCAGGTATACATTTTCACTATAGGTTGTTTTGCTAGTCACTTGTTAACAGGCCAGGTATACATTTTCACTATAGGTTGTTTTTCTAGTCACTTGTTAACAGTCCAGGTATACATTTTCACTATAGGTTGTTTTGCTAGTCACTTGTTAACAGTCCAGGTATACATTTTCACTATAGGTTGTTTTTCTAGTCACTTGTTAACAGTCCGGGTATACATTTTCACTATAGGTTGTTTTGCTAGTCACTTGTTAACAGTCCAGGTATACATTTTCACTATAGGTTGTTTTTCTAGTCACTTGTTAACAGTCCAGGTATACATTTTCACTATAGGTTGTTTTGCTAGTCACTTGTTAACAGTCCAGGTATACATGTTCACTATAAGTTGTTTTTCTGGTCACTTGTTAACAGTCCAGGTATACATTTTCACTATAGGTTGTTTTGCTAGTCAATTGTTAACAGTCCAGGTATGCATTTTCACTATAGGTTGTTTTTCTACTCACTTGTTAACAGTCCAGGTATACATTTTCACTATAGGTTGTTTTGCTAGTCACTTGTTAACAGTCCAATTATACATTTTCACTATAGGTTGTTTTTCTAGTCACTTGTTAACAGTCCAGGTATACATTTTCACTATAGGTTGTTTTTCTAGTCACTTGTTAACAGTCCAGGTATACATTTTCACTATAGGTTGTTTTTCTAGTCACTTGTTAACAGTCCAGGTATACATTTTCACTATAGGTTGTTTTTCTAGTCACTTGTTAACAGTCCAGGTATACATTTTCACTATAGGTTGTTTTTCTAGTCACTTGTTAACAGTCCAGGTATACATTTTCACTACAGGTTGTTTTTCTAGTCACTTGTTAACAGTCCAGGTATACATTTTCACTATAGGTCGTTTTGCTAGTCACTTGTTAACAGTCCAGGTATACATTTCCACTATAGGTCGTTTTGCTAGTCACTTGTTAACAGTCCGGGTATACATTTTCACTATAGGTTGTTTTTCTAGTCACTTGTTAACAGTCCGGGTATACATTTTCACTATAGGTTGTTTTTCTAGTCACTTGTTAACAGTCCAGGTATACATTTTCACTATAGGTTGTGTTTCTAGTCACTTTGTAACAGTCCACGTATACATTTTCACTATAGGTTGTTTTTCTAGTCACTTGTTAACAGTCCTGGTATGCATTTTCACTATAGGTTGTTTTTCTAGTCACTTGTTAACTGTCCAGGTATACATTTTCACTATAGGTTGTTTTGCTAGTCACTTGTTAACAGTCCAGGTATACATTTTCACTATAGGTTGTTTTGCTAGTCACTTGGTAACAGTCCAGGTATACATTTTCACTATAGGTTGTTTTTCTAGTCACTTGTTTACAGTCCAGGTATACATTTTCACTATAGGTTGTTTTGCTAGTCACTTGTTAACAGTCCAGGTATACATTTTCACTATAGGTTGTTTTGCTAATCACTTGGTAACAGTCCAGGTGTACATTTTCACTATAGGTTGTTTTTCTAGTCACTTGTTAACAGTCCGGGTATACATTTTCACTATAGGTTGTTTTTCTAGTCACTTGTTAACAGTCCAGGTATACATTTTCACTATAGGTTGTTTTGCTAGTCACTTGGTAACAGTCCAGGTATACATTTTCACTATAGGTTGTTTTTCTAGTCACTTGGTAACAGTCCAGGTTTACATTTTCACTATAGGTTGTTTTTCTAGTCACTTGTTAACAGTCCAGGTATACATTTTCACTATAGGTTGTTTTTCTAGTCACTTGTTAACAGTCCAGGTATACATTTTCACTATAGGTTGTTTTTCTAGTCACTTGGTAACAGTCCAGGTATACATTTTCACTATAGGTTGTTTTTCTAGTCACTTGTTAACAGTCCTGGTATACATTTTCACTATAGGTTGTTTTTCTAGTCACTTGTTAACAGTCCAGTTATACATTTTCACTATAGGTTGTTTTTCTAGTCACTTGTTAACAGTCAGGTATAAATTTTCACTATAGGTTGTTTTTCTAGTCACTTGTTAACAGTCCAGGTATACATTTTCACTATAGGTTGTTTTTCTAGTCACTTGTTAACAGTCCAGGTATACATTTTCACTATAGGTTGTTTTTCTAGTCACTTGTTAACAGTCCAGTTATACATTTTCACTATAGGTTGTTTTTCTAGTCACTTGTTAACAGTCCAGGTATACAGTTTCACTATAGGTTGTTTTTCTAGTCACTTGTTAACAGTCCAGGTATACATTTTCACTATAGGTTGTTTTTCTAGTCACTTGTTAACAGTCCAGGTATACATTTTCACGATAGGTTGTTTTTCTAGTCACTTGTTAACAGTCCAGGTATACATTTTCACTATAGGTTGTTTTTCTAGTCACTTGTTAACAGTCCAGGTATACATTTTCATTATAGGTCGTTTTGCTAGTCACTTGTTAACAGTCCAGGTATACATTTTCACCATAGGTTGTTTTTCTAGTCACTTGTTAACAGTCCAGGTATTCATTTTCACTATAGGTTGTTTTGCTAGTCATTTGTTAACAGACCAGGTATACATTTTCACTATAGTTTGTTTTTCTAGTCACTTGTTAACAGTCCAGGTATACATTTTCACTATAGGTTGTTTTTCTAGTCACTTGTTAACAGTCCAGGTATACATTTTCATTACAGGTTGTTTTTCTAGTCACTTGTTAACAGTCCGGGTATACATTTTCACTATAGGTTGTTTTTCTAGTCACTTGTTAACAGTCCGGGTATACATTTTCACTATAGGTTGTTTTTCTAGTCACTTGGTAACAGTCCAGGTATACATTTTCACTATAGGTTGTTTTTCTAGTCACTTGTTAACAGTCCAGGTATACATTTTCACTATAGGTTGTTTTTCTAGTCACTTGTTAACAGTCCAGTTATACATTTTCACTATAGGTTGTTTTTCTAGTCACTTGTTAACAGTCCAGGTATAAATTTTCACTATAGGTTGTTTTTCTAGTCACTTGTTAACAGTCCAGGTATACATTTTCACTATAGGTTGTTTTTCTAGTCACTTGTTAACAGTCCAGGTATACATTTTCACTATAGGTTGTTTTTCTAGTCACTTGTTAACAGTCCAGTTATACATTTTCACTATAGGTTGTTTTTCTAGTCACTTGTTAACAGTCCAGGTATACATTTTCACTATAGGTTGTTTTTCTAGTCACTTGTTAACAGTCCAGGTATACATTTTCACTATAGGTTGTTTTGCTAGTCACTTGTTAACAGTCCAGGTATACATTTTCACTATAGGTTGTTTTTCTAGTCACTTGTTAACAGTCCAGGTATACATTTTCACTATAGGTTGTTTTTCTAGTCACTTGTTAACAGTCCAGGTATACATTTTCATTATAGGTTGTTTTTCTAGTCACTTGTTAACAGTCCAGGTATACATTTTCACTATAGGTTGTTTTGCTAGTCACTTGTTAACAGTCCAATTATACATTTTCACAATAGGTTGTTTTTCTAGTCACTTGTTAACAGTCCAGGTATACATTTTCACTATAGGTTGTTTTTCTAGTCACTTGTTAACAGTCCAGGTATACATTTTCACTATAGGTTGTTTTTCTAGTCACTTGTTAACAGTCCAGGTATACATTTTCACTATAGGTTGTTTTTCTAGTCACTTGTTTACAGTCCAGGTATACATTTTCACTATAGGTTGTTTTTCTAGTCACTTGTTAACAGTCCAGGTATACATTTTCACTATAGGTTGTTTTTCTAGTCACTTGTTAACAGTCCAGGTATACATTTTCACTATAGGTCGTTTTGCTAGTCACTTGTTAACAGTCCAGGTATACATTTTCACCATAGGTTGTTTTTCTAGTCACTTGTTAACAGTCCAGGTATTCAATTTCACTATAGGTTGTTTTGCTAGTCACTTGTTAACAGTCCAGGTATACATTTTCACTATAGCTTGTTTTTCTAGTCACTTGTTAACAGTCCAGGTATACATTTTCACTATAGGTTGTTTTTCTAGTCACTTGTTAACAGTCCAGGTATACATTTTCACTATAGGTTGTTTTTCTAGTCACTTGTTAACAGTCCGGGTATACATTTTCACTATAGGTTGTTTTTCTAGTCACTTGTCAACAGTCCGGGTATACATTTTCACTATAGGTTGTTTTTCTAGTCACTTGTTAACAGTCCAGGTATACATTTTCACTATAGGTTGTTTTGCTAGTCACTTGGTAACAGTCCAGGTATACATTTTCACTATAGGTTGTTTTTCTAGTCACTTGGTAACAGTCCAGGTATACATTTTCACTATAGGTTGTTTTTCTAGTCACTTGTTAACAGCCCAGGTATTCATTTTCACTATAGGTTGTTTTTCTAGTCACTTGTTAACAGTCCAGGTATACATTTTCACTATAGGTTGTTTTTCTAGTCACTTGTTAACAGTCCGGGTATACATTTTCACTATAGGTTGTTTTTCTAGTCACTTGTTAACAGTCCGGGTATACATTTTCACTATAGGTTGTTTTTCTAGTCACTTGTTAACAGTCCAGGTATACATTTTCACTATAGGTTGTTTTGCTAGTCACTTGTTAACAGTCCAGGTATACATTTTCACTATAGGTTGTTTTTCTAGTCTCTTGTTAACAGTCCAGTTATACATTTTCACTATAGGTTGTTTTTCTAGTCACTTGTTAACAGTCCAGGTATAAATTTTCACTATAGGTTGTTTTTCTAGTCACTTGTAAACAGTCCAGGTATACATTTTCACTATAGGTTGTTTTTCTAGTCACTTGTTAACAGTCCAGGTATACATTTTCACTATAGGTTATTTTGCTATTCACTTGTAAACAGTCCAGGTATACATTTTCACTATAGGTTGTTTTTCTAGTCACTTGTTAACAGTCCAGGTATACATTTTCACTATAGGTTGTTTTGCTAGTCACTTGTTAACAGTCCAGGTATACATTTTCACTATAGGTTGTTTTTCTAGTCACTTGTTAACAGTCCAGGTATACATTTTCACTATAGGTTGTTTTTCTAGTCACTTGTTAACAGTCCAGGTATACATTTTCACTATAGGTTGTTTTTCTAGTCACTTGTTAACAGTCCAGGTATACATTTTCACTATAGGTTGTTTTTCTAGTCACTTGTTAACAGTCCAGGTATACATTTTCACTATAGGTTGTTTTGCTAGTCACTTGTTAACAGGCCAGGTATACATTTTCACTATAGGTAGTTTTTCTAGTCACTTGTTAACAGTCCAGGTATACATTTTCACTATAGGTTGTTTTGCTAGTCACTTGTTAACAGTCCAGGTATACATTTTCACTATAGGTTGTTTTTCTAGTCACTTGTTAACAGTCCGGGTATACATTTTCACTATAGGTTGTTTTGCTAGTCACTTGTTAACAGTCCAGGTATACATTTTCACTATAGGTTGTTTTTCTAGTCACTTGTTAACAGTCCAGGTATACATTTTCACTATAGGTTGTTTTGCTAGTCACTTGTTAACAGTCCAGGTATACATGTTCACTATAAGTTGTTTTTCTGGTCACTTGTTAACAGTCCAGGTATACATTTTCACTATAGGTTGTTTTGCTAGTCAATTGTTAACAGTCCAGGTATGCATTTTCACTATAGGTTGTTTTTCTACTCACTTGTTAACAGTCCAGGTATACATTTTCACTATAGGTTGTTTTGCTAGTCACTTGTTAACAGTCCAATTATACATTTTCACTATAGGTTGTTTTTCTAGTCACTTGTTAACAGTCCAGGTATACATTTTCACTATAGGTTGTTTTTCTAGTCACTTGTTAACAGTCCAGGTATACATTTTCACTATAGGTTGTTTTTCTAGTCACTTGTTAACAGTCCAGGTATACATTTTCACTATAGGTTGTTTTTCTAGTCACTTGTTAACAGTCCAGGTATACATTTTCACTATAGGTTGTTTTTCTAGTCACTTGTTAACAGTCCAGGTATACATTTTCACTACAGGTTGTTTTTCTAGTCACTTGTTAACAGTCCAGGTATACATTTTCACTATAGGTCGTTTTGCTAGTCACTTGTTAACAGTCCAGGTATACATTTCCACTATAGGTCGTTTTGCTAGTCACTTGTTAACAGTCCGGGTATACATTTTCACTATAGGTTGTTTTTCTAGTCACTTGTTAACAGTCCGGGTATACATTTTCACTATAGGTTGTTTTTCTAGTCACTTGTTAACAGTCCAGGTATACATTTTCACTATAGGTTGTGTTTCTAGTCACTTTGTAACAGTCCACGTATACATTTTCACTATAGGTTGTTTTTCTAGTCACTTGTTAACAGTCCTGGTATGCATTTTCACTATAGGTTGTTTTTCTAGTCACTTGTTAACTGTCCAGGTATACATTTTCACTATAGGTTGTTTTGCTAGTCACTTGTTAACAGTCCAGGTATACATTTTCACTATAGGTTGTTTTGCTAGTCACTTGGTAACAGTCCAGGTATACATTTTCACTATAGGTTGTTTTTCTAGTCACTTGTTTACAGTCCAGGTATACATTTTCACTATAGGTTGTTTTGCTAGTCACTTGTTAACAGTCCAGGTATACATTTTCACTATAGGTTGTTTTGCTAATCACTTGGTAACAGTCCAGGTGTACATTTTCACTATAGGTTGTTTTTCTAGTCACTTGTTAACAGTCCAGGTATACATTTTCACTATAGGTTGTTTTTCTAGTCACTTGATAAGGCTTTGAGCAAGAATGTTAATTTTAGAAATGTTGGTCCATTCATTATTTCTTTGCCCTCAACTGTTGTATAATTGCTTTGGACTGTAAAATAATTTTTAATCCAGGTATACATTTTCAGCATAGATTGTTTTGTTAGTCACTTGTATAGACTTTGAATAAGAATGTAAATCTCCGTAATGTTGTTCCACCCATTACAGTTTTGCCCAGAACCGTTGTATAACTGCTTTGGACAAAACGTTTAGTCCTATAAAATTATTTTCAGTCATGGTATACATTTTCATCTTAGGATGTTCTGTTGTTTATCTGCGTATGCTTGGAGTAAGATTGATTATTCAGTATTATTGTTTAGCCCATTACAGTTTTTCCCACAGCTACTGTATAGGTTTTTTGATCAAAACTGTAAATCCCTTCAAATAATTTTCAGTCCAGGTATCCACTTTCGCTATAGGTTGTTTTGCTGGTTACTTGTGAAACCAAACTATACACACTGCTCTGTAGACAGCCTGCAGATATATAGTCAACTGATATATAGTCAACAGATATATAGTCAACAAATATATAGTTCTGAATCTATCTACTGTTTGTATTATGTCATTTTCAGTCCATATATACACTTTCATTATAGATTAGTTGTAACATAAAACTATACATTATGCCCTGTAGACAGTTGACATAAATTTCTGACTGTTTCCGGCTCAATATTTCTCAGAACTGCTTTGGTTGTATCTGTAGATGTTATGCAGATATCCAGTCAGAGGAGTAATGTTACCCCACTCAGTGATGCTTTGTTGTAACTTTTCTCGGGAATGTGTTGGACAGAACTGTAAGTTTTATGTAGGAGTGTCTGTTAACGTATATGGTCTCCATAATACGGTTGTGGCCACAGCCACTGAAACGTTGCCTTGGACAAAACTGTAAATTCCACAGAATAATAGACATATCGTACACTGAGGGCTAGAATGATTTATGTTCCCCTAAGGGACATATCGTCGACCGAGTCCTAGAATGTTATATGTTCCCCTATGGGACATGTCGTCGACTGAGTCCTAGAATGTTCTATGTTCCTCTATGGGATATATCGTCGACTGAGTCCTAGAATGTTCTATGTTTCCATATGGGATATATCGTCGACTGAGTGCAATCATGTTCTATGTTCCCCTATGGGACATATCGTCGACTGAGTGCTAGAATGTTCTATGTTCCCCTATGGGATATATCGTCGACTGAGTTCTAGAATGTTCTATGTTCCCCTATGGGATATATCGTCGACTGAGTCCTAGAATGGTCTATGTTTCCTTACGGGACATATAGTCGACTGAGTGACAGAATGTTCTATGTTCCCCTATGGGATATATCGTCGACTGAGTCCTAGAATGTTCCATGTTACCCTACGGGACATATCGTCGACTGAGTGATAGAATGTTCTATGTTCCCCTATGGGATAAATCGCCGACTGAGTCCTAGAATGTTCTATGTTCCCCTATGGGATATATCGTCGACTGAGTGATAGAATGTTCTATGTTCCCTACGGGATATATCGTCGACTGAGTGCTAGAATGTTCTATGTTCCCCTATGGGACATATCGTCGACTGAGTGATAGAATGTTCTGTGTTCCCCTACGGGACGTATCGTCGATTGAGTGCTAGAATGTTCTTTGTTCCCCTACGGGATATATCGTCGACTGAGTGCTAGAATGTTTTATGTTTCCCTATGGGACATATCGTAGACTGAGGGCTAGAATGTTCTATGTTCCCCTACGGGACCTATCGTCGACTGAGATCTAGAATGTTCTATGTTCCCCTACGGGACATATCGGCGACCGAGTGCTAGAATGTTCTATGTTCCCCTACGGGACATATCGTCGACTGAGTGCTAGAATGTTCCATGTTCCCCTACGGGACATATCGTCGACTGAGTGCTGGAATGTTCTATGTTCCCTTACGGGATATATTGTCGACCGAGTCCTAGAATGTTCTATGTTCCCCTGCGGGATATATCGTCGACTGAGTCCTAGAATGTTCTATGATCCCCTATGGGACATATCATCGACTGAGTCCTAGATGTTCTATGTTCTCCTATGGGCCATATCGTCGACTGATTGCTAGAATGTTCTATGTTCCCCTACGGGATATATCGTCGACTGAGTGCAAGAATGTTCTATGGTCCCCTACGGGATATATCGTCGACTGAGTGATAGAATGTTCTATGTTTCCCAACGGGACATATCGTCGACTGAGTCCAAGAATATTCTATGTTCCCCCACGGGATATATCATCGACTGAGTGCTAGAATGTTTTATGTTCCCCCTATGGGACATATCGTCGACTGAGTCCTAGAATGTTCTATGTTCCCCTATGGATATGTAGTCGACTGAGTCCTAGAATGTTCTATGTTTCCATATGGGATATATCGTCGACTGAGTGCAATCATGTTCTATGTTCCCCTATGGGACATATCGTCGACTGAGTGCTAGAATGTTCTCTGTTTCCCCACGGGACATATCGTCGACTGAGTCCTAGAATGTTGTATGTTCCCCCACGGGATATATCATCGACTGAGTGCTAGAATGTTCTATGTTCCCCTATGGGACACATCGTCGACTGAGTGCTAGAATGTTCTATGTTCCCCTATGGGACACATCGTCGACTGAGTGCTAGAATGTTCTATGTTCCCCTATGGGATATATCGTCTACTGAGTCCTAGAATGTTCTATGTTCTCCTATGGGATATATCGTCGACTGAGTCCTAGAATGTTCTATGTTCCACTACTGGGCATATTGTCGACTGAGTGATAGAATGTTCTATGTTCCCCTATAGGATATATCATCGACTGAGTCCTAGAATGTTCTTTGTTCCCCTACGGGACATATCGTCGACTGAGTGATGGAATGTTTTATGTTTTCCTACGGGACATATCGTCGACTGAGTGCTAGAATGTTCTATGTTCCCCTACGGGACATATCGTCGACTGAGTGATAGAATGTTCTATCTTCCCCAATGGGGCATATCGTCGACTGAGTGCTAGAATGTTCTATGTTCCCCTACGGGACATATCATCGACTGAGTTCTAGAATGTTCTATGTTCCCCTACGGGACATATCGTCGACTGAGTGCTTGAATGTTCTATGTTCCCATACTGGATATATCGTCGACTGAGTTCTAGAATGTTCTATGTTCCCCTACGGGACATATCGTCGACTGAGTGCTAGAATGTTCCATGTTCCCCTACGGGACATATCGTCGACTGAGTGCTGGAATGTTCTATGTTCCCCTACGGGATATATCGTCGACTGAGTTCTAGAATGTTCTATGTTCCCCTACGGGACATATCATCGACTGAGTGCTAGAATGTTCCATGTTCCCGTACGGGACATATCGTCGACTGAGTGCTGGAATGTTCTATGTTCCCCTACGGGATATATCGTCGACCCAGTCCTAGAATGTTCTATGTTCCCCTACGGGATGTATCGTCGACTGAGTCCTAGAATGTTCTATGTTCCCCTATGGGACATATCGTCGACTGAGTCCTTGATGTTCTATGTTCTCCTATGGGACATATCGTCGACTGAGTGCTAGAATGTTCTATGTTCCCCTACGGGATATATCGTCGACTGAGTGCTAGAATGTTCTATGTTCCCCTACGGGATTTATCGTCGACTGAGTTCTAGAATGTTCTATGTTCCCCTACGGGATATATCGTCGACAGAGTGCTAGAATGTTCTATGTTTCCCCATGGGACATATCGTCGACTGAGTCCTAGAATGTTCTATGTTCCCCTATGGGATATGTCATCGGCTGAGTGCTAGAATGTTCTATGGTTCCCCACGGGACATATCGTCGACTGAAGCCTAGAATGTTCTATGTTTCTCCGTGGGATATATCATCGACTGTGTGCTAGAATGTTTTATGTTCCCCTATGGGACATATCGTCGACTGAGTGCTAGAATGTTCTATGTTCCCCAACGGGAAATATCGTCGACTGAGTGCTAGAATGTTCTGTGTTCCCCTAAGGGATATATCAACGACTGAGTGCTAGAATGTTCTATGTTCCCCCTATGGGACATATCGTCGACTGAGTCCTAGAGTGTTCTGTGTTCCCCTATGGGACATATCGTCGACTGAGTCCTAGAATGTTCTATGTTTCGGAAAGGGATACGTTTTGCCCTGGCACTTATTGGAATTATCTTTGGAGCAGTAATGTGAATATGGAAAGGGTGATGATTATTTTCACATTGCATGGAAATCTTTGGAACCCACATTGAGGTGCTGAGAAGGTTAAAAGCATTGAAATGAATAATTTATACTTTATTTCCTTGTAACGCAAAGGGTTTCTCTCAACTTGATTTGAGGAACTGACATCTGATGGAAAAGCAGATAAGAAGAAGAAAAGAAAAAGAAACTATGCAAAAAACAGTTGTCTGTGAGTTTCACACAGACTAATTAAAGTAATGGTGTTATCTCTGGTAGCAGGTCACCCAAAAAGGTTGTTAGTGGTAACACACATTGTGGTACTTTGTCCGTAAAATTAATTTTTCTTGTTCGAAATAGCTTTATCTGCTTTAATAACTGTTTCGCCTTCCTGTGTCAACGACACTAAAGCCGAGGAAAGTGGCAACTGTGTACTGTACTGAACCAGTATTTGAGATAGACATACTATTATTTCGTCCCCTGAGTTCCAATGTGTTCTATGTGCCTACTGGCACATAGAACACATTGGAACTCAGGGGACGATATGTCAATTTAGGGCAATCCCCTGTGCTTGGGCGGCACACATTGTGAGATTACACCCGGTTACACGCTCATAGCTCTTGAAACCATCTCACTTGCTCCATTTCTTCTCTCGCCCTTCCTATGTCGACCATTCAGATCAGGAGTAAGGCCAAACAAGGTAACTATTGAATTTGTCTGTATCGGTATTTCCGACGAGGTCGTCATCAAGTTATACGCACTGCCGATGCGCCCTATATGGTTATTGCACTGAAAATATGTAGAAAAAAAATTGAAAGTTCCACATACTTCGATTGGTGGTGTGGGCAGTGCTGTTGTTTGTGATGGTAAGATGTTCACTCATTGCCCTAGCCAGTCACGGGTCCAACGACACGTCCGCCGATGATGATGGCCAGTAATGCTAATATTAATGAACATTGGCATTCGTTGGCCATTATCATCGGCGGTCTCATCGATAAGTTGGAGGAGAATAATCGTTGGGCTAAAATCGCCCTATTGAGGTTTGTTGAAAAATATGTATAAGCGCTCTCCAATAGACCCCCACACAGCGATCGTTTATGAACAGACTCCATTTTTCTGAGCAAATGATCGAATTAATGGTGAATGCTATCGGATGTGGAAATGTGGGGAAAATATAATTGTTGAAAGAAACCCGCTTTTTTGAAGTTTATTGGAAAGTGTTAATAAGCGTTCCCCAATTTATACTATTCAAAAAAGTAGGGGATATCCAAACTCATGTTGATATTCTCGGAAAATGGATCTGCATAGGCGTGATTGGACAAATCAATATGTTACCAAGTTGACTGTGGATCATGAATATCACCGGCTTACGAAAATTTCGTGCAGGTTTTTCGCACGAGCGCCGCGTTAATGTCTGTGGGGAGCGTTTTGAAATTTGCATTTGTACTGGACTGGCTTTTACGGAGGTTTCAACGTTCTTTTCTTGGTATAAACTCGTTCATCAATAGTTTCTGGTGGAAACGTAGCATTTGTGGTATGCGAAGACCGACACGTGACGAACGTTTACGTGTCGTTGGCATGTTGGACGCTGGCAACAGACAGGCTGCAGTGGCTGAAATTCTTCAACGTTACTCGCTCGGTGATTAGCTGGCTGTGGTCACGCTACCGTGAGACAGGCAATGTTGATGACAGACGTCGGTAAGGTCTTCCAAGATCGTTTCATCCGAACCACAGTATTACCTAACCGCCATCAAAGTACCTCAGAAATTGGACAGCAGCTGCACCGAGCGACAGATGTGCAAGTCAGTGATCAGACTATCCGCAATCGCCTACACAGCTGGAATGTGTGCGTTCGACGACCTCGAATAATTCCACGCTTGACTGAACGTCACATCGCAGCAAGGCGTAATTGGTGTGGGGCACGACAACGATGGGACAATCGATTGTGGAGAAACGTCATGTTTTCCGTTGAATCGAGGTTTACTCTCGACTTCCACGGCAGGCGAAACAGAGTGTGGCGGTGGCGGAACAAACGATACCATGACGTAACCGTTAGGCAGTACGACCGTGTTGGTGGTGGATCGGTTATGGTGTGGGCAGGCGTAACCATGGCAAGCAGAACAGCATTACATGTCACCCAAGGGCGTGTCACAGGGCAGTAAGAACTATGTCCAGGCCTTTTACCAATCGAGCACGTCTGTGATACGCTTGGCAGGCGCCTACCACAACGCCAACACCCCCCTACCAATGTCCAGGAACGCGCCGCTGCACTGCAGGAAGAATGGAATAACTCAGTCAAGCTGATTTTGGATGTTTAGTGACGAGTAGGCCACGTCGGATCTGCGCTTGTTTCGCGAACCGAGGAGGATTTACAAGGTACTGAGTTCTTGGACTGAATGTGGTAAATTCCATTCCATGTCTTCTACAGCTCATTGCGTGAAATGTGTGCTTGCCAGACACCCATCTATCGCTGAAATCATTCACCAGATGTCGCAGTGCAATGCCGCAATTGTCTTTTTGATGAAAATATAAACATAATTCTTCATATATCTCATTTTTATCAAATATCTCCTACTTTTTTTTAATAGAATATATAAACCCTAACATAGCGATCGTTTATGAACAAGGTCTTTCTGATAAAATGCTCCCAGTGATGGTAGACGCAATTGCATTAAAAAAAAGCCTGACGCTCTGATTTATTGATATTGTTCTACCGAACTTTTTAGGGGTTCTACGGCCACTATAACCCTTCCACATCCACCTGTCTATATTTTGTGTGTGATATGTTTATGTTTCCACGGAAATGTGTTTTAGGCTACTGCACTAATGTTGTGCTATATGTGATGCATTCTTATACTACACCCACTCATGTATGTCACATTTTAATGATGCCCATAGAAAAATTACTTCCTACGAATAACCCAAACCAACTTAGCTAGCTGAATATTAAAAGTAAACCTGATCATGGTTCGTCTAAAAATGTCCCTTCTTTAATGCCACACAATCCTGACAAAAGCACACAACTCGCCTTGAAAAATATCAGATTAAACATTTTTGATAAACCCTTTTGTTCCTTTCTGAGTAATATGGCCGTCTTCCAGACTCTTGATCATAGCTAACCCATTGTCAGTTGATGAGATACAGAGTAGCAGCTCATTTGATTTCATTTCCCAGTTTAACGACGCAATTACCAATAACGAAGCGGTCGACTTGAACTGCCCCTATACCATTGAGTAACGTAATACTACACTCCCGAATGCTTTACTGATGAGATCTCAAAAATACCCAACACACTTAGTCTCTTTAACATTAACTGTCGAAGCCCGAATGCTAACTGTGAACCCCTTCATGACCTAATATGTAACCTGCAACCCGACTCCAATATTTTGGGCGTCATATGCTTGAAAGAAACATTTGATATAAAAGAAAATTTTACCTACTCCATTGATGGCTACGATCCTTTGACCACACGATAGCGAGCTGAGCACGACGATGGCGGGAATGGAGGGAGTAGGTATTTTTATTGAAGACACTGTTCCATTTAATATTCGCGAAGATCTATCTGTGTTTGTCTCACATGTCTTTGAATCCCTGTTCGTCGAGATCGCGACGAAAGAAATACAGATCATTGGAATCATTTATAGACCTAGCACAGCCCCTAAACCGGACCTTGATTTTTTCCCGAAAAAACTGTCGAACTTACTAGACATGTTAGGTGATCTAAACAAGACTGTTTATCTTATGGTTGATTTTAATATCAATCTACTGGGCTTCTGCGCACACACTAAAACTGACTTGTTCATAGATACAAAATTCAGTGCTGGGTTTATGCCTGTTAACGAGATCAACGCGAATCACGGATCACTCTGCCACTATAATCGAAAATATCTACAGAACAATCAAGTCACAACTATCTGGAATAATTATCACTGATGTAAGCGATCATTTTGCAATATTTCCTGTAGACGAATCAGCTAAAAGACATGTCCACACAGTACAAACTCCAAAAATATCATTTGAGCAGGAAAACACTAACCATTTCAAATCCTTATTGTCAGTAAGCGATTTCCCTAACGAAATGACTGCATCATGTCCGAATGAAGCCTACAATACTCTACTCGACATTGTGCATACATTTTTTGACCGCGCTCTTCCAGAACATCTTGTTAAAGTTCCCCCAAAATTTGTAAAGCACGAACCGTGGATGACATCGGGTCTTTTCAAAGTCATCAATGAAAAAAAAAAACTGTACGTAAAAAAATTAAAAAACACAACAATGAAAAACAAATTAAGATACAAAACGTACTGCACCAACTGCAACAGACAAAACCGAGCTCATAAATCAGATTTTTATAACACTATACTTCGAGAAAACAAACATAACATGAAAAAAGTGGGAAATATTGAAGAAAGCAGTTAATAAATCCAACCCTACCCTTACTGCCCCATCGTCATTTGTCGATGATAATGTTGAAATAATCGACGCCGAAGTAATAGTAGCCAAATTTAACTCATACTTCGTTAACATTGGCAACAAAATAAGTGAGGCATTGCCACCTTTCTGTCGTCTATTTTCCGAGTAAATTGAGAGAAGCAACGAAAAATCATTCTTTATATTGCCAACTACTCCACACGAAGTAATTCAGTGCACTAAAAAAATAAACCCAAACCCGAGTAGAGACCTTCACAATATATCCTGCAAAATGGTAAAGGAAATCATGTACGAAATCGCTGAACCCTTAACACACGTAATTAACCTTTCCTTCTCAACTACCTTGTCCCCGTGAAAATGAAAATAGCTAAAATAACACTTTCTTCAAATCTGGCAATCAACAACTACTCAACAACTGTACACACATTAGCATCTTACCAACGTTCTGTAAAATATTGGCAGAATTAATGTATTGTACTTTAATACATTTCCTGTAGGATAATTCATCAACAATAGTTTGGTTTTAGAAATGCACACTCAGCAATACATCCGGTACTACATCTTGTCAAAAGTGTCGGCGAAATGAACGATCGGCCGACAAAACACTGCACATTAGCTCTTTTTCTCGACTTCTCCAAAGCATTTGATATCATAAATCATTGGATGTTACTTAAAAAGTTAGACGGCTATGAAATTCGAGGGCATGTGAACACCTGGTTTAAAAATTTGCTCACAGAAAGATGTCAATCGGTATCATTCAAAAATGTATGTTCCGCATTTCTTGACATCTCTAAAGGTTTATCCTTGGTCCTCTTCTTTTTATTATTTATTTAAGAAATAACTGTTGTTTTCCTTCGGTTTATGCGATATAAACCGAAAATTTTCAGCACAAGCTTCATAACTCGCGTAGCGAGTTATGATTAAGCTTGTGCTGAACATTTTTGGTTTATATCGCGTAAACCGAAGGAAAACAACAGTTATTTCTTATAATTTAATCCGGCTGTAATATTAAAACATAAAAACGAGTTATGAAGCTTGTGCTGAAAATTTTCGGTTTATAGCGCATAAACCGAAGGAAAACAACAGTTATTTCTTATAATTTAATCCGGCTGTAATATTAAAATATAAAAACTATGTGTACGTGAACGAAAAACTTTTAATTTTCGCATAAGACAACAGTCAAACTCAGGAAAGTGTGCCACAAACAGGTCACGTCAATCATTGTCAAATTGTTTGTTGTTTTGATTTTCGTTCGCAGACGACAGATATTTAGCAAGTCACGTAACAATATCATTAAAACATTTTTTTTAAGTTCCCCCAAAATCATGTTTGGGTATATGATCTTTTATTCGTCTCCCACTTTGGTATATTTTATGAAATTCAATTGTTCTGAGAAATTATCATTATATTCTCGCTGACTGGAGGCGATGAAAAATCTATCATTGATCTTTGTTTACAAGCTTGTTATCCATCTATCAGTCTGCCGTCACGCCCTCACGGTGACAATTGGATTGAGTGGGCGGGGCTTCCATAGTCTTCAAAGTTGGGTCGGATGTGCGAACATGTAGCGACATTCCAAATCATGACGTGATTTGGTTTGTACGATTTTGACGACTTTCACGCTGTATGCTTTCAACCAATCAAACGCAGAGGCGGGGCAAATGATTAAATTATATGAATGATATTATAAATTCCACGTCTATAACAATGTTATCGTATACCAATGACACTACTACTTACACGGCTGGCAATAACTTATAATCAATTATAGAACTAACATCGAACTCAACAAGGTAAACAATTGGTGTATGGCAAATAAACTCGCTCTCAACGAAAGTAAGACAAAATTTATCATCTTTCATCCGCAGTGCAATAGTTACTGCATTAGACGTAGGATAATTGTACTTAACAATTCAACCATAACTCCTATCGCAAATAAGCAAGGAGAAATATTTGTCAAGCTCTTAGGATTTTTTTATTGATGAAAATCTGAACGTCAGGCACCATCTTTCGGTTGTCTGTTCCAAATTTTCTAAGGCTATTTATGCCATAAATAGAGTGTAAAGAAGTCTGCCACAAATGCTTGAGAACAGTATATTACTCTTTAATCCACAGTCACATGCTGTACGGTATCCAAATCTGGGGGCACTCACCCGCCACAAAAGAAACCCACCCTAATCATATCCAACAAAAGATTCAACGCACACACCGACACACTATTTAGAAACCACTGTATTTTAAAATTAGCAGACTTGTGTAAACGTCACGTTCAGATGTTTATGCATGATTGGTATATACATTACTCCAAGTTTGCTAAGCACCAAGTATATCCAACTACCCGTTTTACGTTTTAGTTGAAATATTGTAATGAAAAGTGTATATAATTTTTATTTAATTATATCTTTAATGATTTAAGTACAGAAATTAAGATTTTGTTTGTGTTTGACATTATGTTTTAGCTTTTGAATACGATAACCATGGGGAATGGATATTATTGGTAAAAGAGGAAATTTGTCAATATGCCAAAACGTTAACGGTGCGAACTGGTATGGGTTCAATATCGAGTATGTTAACCATTACTGTTAATAACAGCTTGACAACGCTCCCAATCAGGTTCCTGGTGGTCCTTTGTGGGATGTTGTTCCATTCTTGGACCTGCATGGCACCAAGCTCCTGAACACTTCTTGGCTGGACTGGATGGGCTGAAATTGCAAGCTGCAACTCATTCCAGACATGTTCGATTGGATTGAGGTCAGGGGATCTTGCTGGCCAGTCCAGACGTTCAATCCCCTCCCTCTGTCGGTATTCCACGACAGCATGGGCAACATGAGGACGGGAATTATCGTCCATCAGAATGAATCGATCACCCACTGCACCTGCATACAATCTGACGTACCATGTTCAAGGACACAGAGTTCTGTACGTCCATCCCAGCTGATGCCGTCCAGAATATGATCGACCCTCCGCCATAGCGGTCATGCTCAGCAATGTTGGCTGCATGGGATCACTCTCCTGGTCTTCTCCATACCCTAGTCTAGGCAGTACCTTAACTCATCTGTAAAAAGGACAGGGCGCCAATCTTCTCTGGTCCACCGAACGTGGTCCATGGCACATTCATATTGTGCCTGGCGGTGATTCTGAGACAGCGGAATGCGAATACATGGTCTTCCCGATCGGACACCACCTTCGTGCAACCTTGCCCGGATAGTCTGCGTCGAAATATTTACCCCGGATGCATTCTGAAGGTCACTGCGAAGCTGGGTTGCTGTGGCAAAGCGGTTCCTACGGACCGGAATGATCAAAAACCGGTCTTCAGCTGCAGATGTTGCCCTGTCTCTACCACCACCATGCCGTCTAACTGGTGTGCCATACTACTGAAATTTTGCCCAGGCTCTGGTGATCATCGTATGGTGCACACCAGGGGCTTCACCAGCCTGACGATGGGTAGCCCCTTGCTCCACCATCCCTACAGTCCGTCACATTTCTGCTTCAGACAAATGTCTTCTTACATTGCATTTGCCATATTCGATCATTAAATCACAAGGGGTTGTGTTGAAATGAAGATTGAATATCCTACACATGTCATGAACATGGAGACAGTTGACGAAAACATCATGAAAATCATGGGGTACATGCTTTCCATGACTGTTACGAAAAGTTTGCCTGTCAAGAGAGCTAATGTAAACACCGGGGACCATCTCAATACATTCCTCAATCATATCCACCAAAAATATCGTAAATATGTCACCAGCAAATTTCACAATGTTGTGTCAAATATTCGGTGCTTAGCAAACTTTGAGTAGTATAATATACTTAAGTATCACCACACTTCATTACTTTTGAGGAAAAATAGAAAACAAACTTTGAGTAGAAAATATAATGTTTCCTGAAAGTTTTGAGAATACCTATAAAATATACCCTCCGTGGACACCAGACAGTCAGGTAAACTGCGCACAGATAAACCGAGGACCCAGTTCTCTGCTAACCTTCCCACACTTACTTTCCATAGGACGTGGAATAATATTGAACCATTACTAAACAGTTTCTAAGTTCGTACTCACTGCATGTCAACTGTAACAATTCAGTATGCCACGAATGTAGAACGTAGCTCTGTCAATCGCATCGCTACCTCTCTATTCAACTCTATCATCATCACAATGTTATGCCAGAAAACACAGAAAAGAGTTCTCACATGACGGAAAGAAACAGTCAAACATATCATCTACACTATGGGCTATAAAATGCCCTCTAAATGTAAAACGCGCTGTTTCAGGATTGTCTCGATTGTCGCTTATGCTTCTCGTTTTCATTTCTCTTTTTTCATTTTTCTGCTTTTTTCTTTTTTATTGTTTATTTTTTTTTCAAAACGGGAACGGCGGGAAGACAGCCACTAGTTGTTACGCCATCTCCCAGTAAAGCAGTCATGTAGTTGTGCATTATGCCACCTCTATGTATATTTACGTTATTAATGGTATACATGTACTACTAAATAAAATCAATCAATCAAATAAAATGGGTTACAGCCGCCTTGGACTCGGCACTTTTCACAGGTGGTCAATATTTCCACGGACGCAAGAAAATTAGATTCCAAACACTGATGAGATGATTGCCCAATATTGGTTTTAAAATGACCTGCATTCATACTATTCAAAAAAGGTAGGCCATATTTGATAAAAGGGAGATATATGAAGAAACATATTTATATTTTTATCAAAAAGACAGTTGAGGCATTACACTGTGACATCGGGTGAATGATTTCAGCGATAGTTGGGTGTCTGGCAAGCACACATTCCATGCACTATGCTGTATAAGACATAGACGGTCAGTTAGAGAATTTACCACATTCAGCCCAAGACCTCAATACCTTGTAAATCCTCCTCGTTTCGCGAGATGAGCGCGGATCCAACGTGGCATACTCCTCACCAAACGTCCAATATCAGCTTGACTGATGTTATTCCATTCTTCCTGCAGTGAAGCGGCTAGATCCTAGACATTGGTAGAGGGCTGTCGGCGTTGTCGAAGGCGCCTGCCAAGCATAAACCAGACGTGCTCGCTTGGTGAAAGGTCTGGACTTAGTGCTGGCCAAGACAATGTGCTGATATTCTGCTCCTGGAGGAACTGTGTAGCGACACGGGCCCTGTGTGCTCTTGCACTGTCATCTTGGAAAATGTATCGACGGCCGTGACGCCGCGCAAATGGCACCACATGAGCTGCTAATATGTTGTCACTGTAGTACTGCCCTGTGACACGCCCTCGGATGACATGTAATGCTGTTCTGCTTGTCATGGTTATGCCTGCCCACAACATCACCGATCCGCTACCGAAACGACCATGTTGTCTAACGGTTACGTCATGGTATTGTTCGTTCCACCGCCGCCACACTCTATTTCGCCTATCGTGGAAATCGAGAGTGAACCTCGATTCAACGGAAACATGGCGTTGCTCCAACGACGATTGTCCCAGCGCTGTCGTCAAACGTGGAATTATTCGAGGTCGTCGAGCGTACAAATTCCAGCTCTGGAGGCATTTCGGATAGATTGACCACTGACTCGCACATCTGTCGCTCGGTGCAGCTGTTGTTCGATATCCGAGGCATTTTGATGGCGGTTACGTAATGCTGTGGTTCGGATGAAAGTTGTCGTCCTTGGGCGACTTGACTGACGTCTGTCATTAACATTGCCTATCTGATGATAGTGTGACCACAACAAGCTAATCACCAATTGAGTAACGTTGAGAATTTAAGCCACTTCAGTCTGTCTGTTGCCAGCTTCCATCATGCCAACGGCACGTAAACGTTTGTCACGTGTCAGTCTTCGCATACCTCAAAAGTTACGTTTCGACCAGAAACTATTGATGAACGAGTTTATACCAAGAAAAGAACGATAAGTCCTCCTAAAAAGCCCGTCAAGTATAAATGGAAATTCCAAACGTTCCGCACAGACATTAACGCCTCGCTCACGCGAAAAACCTGTACTGAGTTTTCGTGGGCCGGTGACATTCATGATCCACTCTAAATTTAGTAACATACTGATGTGTCCAATCACGAGTATCTAATCCCATTTTCCGAAAATATCAACATGAGTTTGGATATCCCCTACTTGTTTTGAATAGTATAGTAGGAATGACATAGGGAACATTATTTTAATGTACATTGTAAACAGTTTTACTGGTGATGGATAAGACAGGGTTGCTTGTTGGTATCTTACAACGACAGGAGTCTTACAATTTGTTACATTACAAGTATTATTTCTTGATATTTTGACCAAAGTCGGTCTTTGTTGAAGAAACAAGTGGATTGATGAAGATCTTTTTGTTCAATTAATCGATTTGCTCACCGGAATTTTCGCCAGTAATCACACTTCCACTTCAAGGTCGTTGTATTTCATCGCTTTTACTAGATCAGATCATATAGATTAAACAAGACGCTGCCGGCGTCTTATGATCTGGAACCAATACAATAAAACTTTTACAATTGTATTTTCGAGAATTGTATTCTATCTATTAATATAACTGGCTAAAATAAATCATTAGTATTTTAAAAGATATGGCAATTTGCCAACTGGCAAATTACCACATCTTTGAAAAAATGCTAATGGTTCATTTCAACTCATTTAAAGTCATAACTTGAGAATACAATTCCAGAAAATACAATTGTAAAAGTTTTATAGTATTGATCCCTTGTTGCGTTAACGAAATGGACTAGGTTGGTTGAGCGTTGCAGTGATTTGTTTATTATATGAGAACATTATACAAAATGTAATAACAAAATAACCCACATTTTTATCAAATATTCATCTTACAATACTAAATGTTTAACTCTATTACAAATCGCTTTCAGAGAACATGGGTGTGCGTATATAGATTAGCTTCATGAAAATGGTTGTCTTAACTTAAGCATTTCCAACTTGACCTGGGGTAGTGGTGTAGATAGTGTTCACTGGTTGGAATGGTGGGGGGGGGGGGGGGTGGGGGCGCAAACCCAAACTATTCCTACAGACCAAGCAAAGTGTCAATAGATTGGAGATTCTACTATCTGGCGTTCAAAATTACTAACGAACAGCTTTGAAATTTTACCGACGAGCTGAAAGTTTTCCGACATTTTATTTCTAATCATTTCATTCTAATCATTTCATTCCTTTGAAGAGGGGGGAGGTGGCATCAAAAATGTGTCTCAGTAGATTTCAATTTAGCAAACCATTATGTTCTATGCCAAGATGTTGCGGAACATTATGCAAAATTTTGTAACAGTGAATAAGGATAGGATGAATGTGGTTGCTTCCTTCACCCAACCCTTTCTGGTAGGGACAACCATTCCAAATTCTCTTCCCAGACCTTTCCACAGATCTGGGCACGTCCTTATTGTCAACTGTGTGCATTCTAACACAAATCATTTATGGCTATTATCAGTCAATATAAATCATTTATATCTGAAAGCTGATGTCTTTCAGCCCTTTTCATGTATTCAGAAACTCAAGGAAAATGAACACGGGATCAGCGTGTACTGACCCGCCAAGTCGCCATTCATCGGTGATTAGATTTGTGGAAGTGAATATAACCTTCAAAACTGTATGAAACATTTCAGTTGGCAATCCTAGAGATGGACATCCTCTGTAATGGAAAACTGTTGTTTATTCATTCAGTTCCAATCATTCGTCAGTCAATAAATATTCATGTTGCCTTCAGATTGCTGTTGCGATTTTCAAACCGCCGTTGTAACATACATACCTATTGTTGAACTAGACAAATGGTTTAGCTGAGTTAACTTTCAGACTAAATTGTTTAAACCCTTTCAACACTGTGTGAATAATTTTTTTTGCGTTAACCATTTCGCTGCAGTGCAATTTGGTAATATCCTGTGCTGAACCATAGATTGCAGGGAATGAGGTTAAAGTAAAAAAATGAAAACGCCAATAACGTTCACGTATTTGTAAATTTAAAACTGTTGTTATACAGTACTTGGATAGTGTATTATCACTAAATCACCCCTGTAGTGGCGATTTCACCCAAGCAATAATTGCAGATTTGTTGCAAACCATAACAAGCACAAGCAAAGTTAAACCCGGAGGTCCATTGGCTGAAACATTGTTTGTGACTTTTGTCCACATATGTGAAGAATTTGAAAGTGATACTTTGGGTGATACCTCCGCTCTACGGGTGATTTTGTTACAATCCATTCTCCACGTACTGTATATTGGAACAACGTTGACTGAGTTCAACAATGTTTCCAAAACTACTCCCAGCCACACTCCATAAATCTCAAAAGGAAAGACGTCTTGTCGACTTGAATTTAGTTCCTATTTAATGGACTGACCATGTACTCCAAACTTTGCTCCACAGGCCGTTATATAATTTTTGTTTTGTCGCCGTGTGGCACAGGACAACAAAAAAAAACCAATTATATATGTTGGGACAAGTTTGGACTATTGAGTTCGTTGTTGCCTCGGGTATTTCGGAATTTACATAGACGCGAAAAATGGTTGAGATCAAATGGATAATGCCATATCGTCTGTCGCTTGCATTTCATATAACATGCGTTCTATTGAGAATAACAACGAGCTATGATATCCATTCCCTGTACATGTATGTGGTATCTCCGTACTGAGTACGGACTTATCGCACAGGCCGTCAACAGTTGGTTCCGTACTCAATATGGACCTGTAGCAGCGAAAGGGTTAAGAAAACATTAGCTGTGGTCGAACAGACGACATCAAGAGCAAACAATCTTAAGCAGGACTTGGTAAATAATTTAATCCTACAGCTCGACAGAATCTCCTATCAGACAAGGATGGTTTCGTTCATTTCGCCGTTGACAATATTGACTGAAATGATACCTTCAAGGGCCCCAGTATTCAAAGGGTTAACTACGTTTATTTCTATGAATTTTGTCGTTTCTTTCTTTGATATTTAGGTCATCCAGCGAAGTTGGAATGACTTACAGCGATCGTTAGCCTGGTTTGGGTTGTTTTTTTGTTTTTTTGTTTTTTTTTTTTTTTTTTTGGGGGGGGGGGGGGTTGTTTTGTTGTTTTATTTATTTATTATTTTTTTGTGTGTCGTAAGATCCGATTTTTAAAGTGCTTCCGTTTCAACTACAGCCATGAAATTTGACGCATATCTTAATAATAAATTACAGATTTCTATATGGTTTTAACACTTTTAAATTGCCACCTTTATCCAAAACTGCGGTCAATTTTTATTTCCTTACCTTTTAATATCAACGCCCGTATGAAGCTACCCTATTTCGAACTTTGCCTATCCCGCCTCCAATAAATAGAGATTATTAGCATTATGTGGATGTACAAAATCTGTATCCTAGTCGAGCTCCGGGTTCTAAGGGTAGATCACGACGAGTCTACCCTTAGAGCCCGGAGCGAGACTCGGATACATATTCTGTGCATCCACATAATGGTAATGATCATTTTATCTTACTATATTGGGGATAAGTCAAGAATGTAGACGAATATATAATGAACTATTTATTCGGATGGATGAAGAAAAAGAAAAACAATGGAACTCACGCAAAAGGAACGTGCTTGTGTCCGACCCACTGATACAAACATCTGTATTAGAGGTCGGATTCACGACAGTTGTGGAGTTAATACAGACAAAATACATGTTGATTGTAAGATAAAAATCAATATTTAATAAATGTGTACCACTCTGGAAATTGCCATGTATTATGGCAGAATTGAAGTGTGGCGTTATTGATGTCAAGGTCATAAAAAATTAAATGACTTCGAATTCTCGTGAAAGTTACTATGTTGCAGTGTTCAAATAATTAGGAGATTGCTGTTTTAAGTTTCTCAGTTTAACTCCATTCTTGACGTTTTTACACCAAACGGAATTTTATCACATTAGATAGATAGATAGATTGATAGATATTTTATTTAACGGTATAGTTTACAGGCAATTACATATTTGACTATAAAATACATATAGATAACTAGAAAATGATAAGCAATCTATACCGTTGGAAGATGACATAGCCAGATTGCCTGTCACTCCCGTAATACATTTAACTCCAACACTGACTACGTGCTCTGCGCATTAATCTTTGATAGAAAGATCTACTAGTATGGATACTTGTGAGTAGCTAGTAGAACTGCAACTTTGACACGGCTGCGTACCCCATTAATCTATTTCTGTAGATGGACGAGTTTCCAGGTTCATAACAGGTGGCTAATTGTGAATGTGATAGTGGGTATCCCTACCCCTCCGTGCTAATCTGATATTATTATGGTTACCAAACTGGGTTGAGGTTAAATTTAGAAGACAAGTATGGCACGGTTCAAATATTGTTCATCAGTCAAGAAAAAACAAAATGAGCACAATATTATAGATAATAAGTCCTTGATGTGTCGACAGTTTGGGACACTTAAGTTATTTAGGTTATCGGTGTGGCAACCCTTACTGTGGAGTGTGACAGTCAGGACAGTATGGGTTGTCACACTGATAGCTTTCTTGATATGAGGACAGAAGTTTTGTTCTTAACTTCTCTTTAAATTCTTTTTTTATTTTCTATGTTTCACACTTCATGGTCCATTTCGTTCCAGATTTTCGGAAAAGGCATATGAGGGCAGCTTATCTAAAGCCTTTGTTCGGGTTTTGGTGATACGTACCAGTCCTGATTACCTTGTCCCCATGTGTGACTGAGAGATTAGGGAAGTAAAATAATGTTCGAAAGATTCTGGAAGTTTTCCATTTTTCCAATGAAACATAAATAGACAGGAATGTAGATTGTACAAGTCGGGGAACTTCAATATTTTATCTTTTATGAACAATGGGTCTGCATGGGAATTATATTTTTTGTTGTTTAATATTCGAAGTGAACGTTTTCTGTATTCTTAGTAATTTATTGATTGCTCTTGAGTTTCCCCATATTTGAATGCCGTATACCAAGTGGCAGTGGACCAAAGAGTAATAGAGCATCTTCATAACATGTTGTGATAGTAGTTTGTTTGCTCTGTTCAAAGTATAATTGCCCATCCAATCTTAGAACAAATTTTTGATATATGAGTTTGATAAGATAAGTGTTCATCAATATGAATACCTAAACAATTTAGAGATTTATCTTCTTCATTTGAACCCACCCTTTTTAATTTTTGACCATTCATGAAAATGTTAGGGTGAATGCAACTTTTTGCTTTATGGTTTAGATTAATAATAATGTATTTTGTTTTGTTGGCATTCAGAGGGAGTTATTTGTCGAGCACCACTCAAAAAGATTATTTAGTTCATGATTAAAATGGGTATCTATGGATTTGGAATTAGAGATTGAGTCATGAGCAGTTGTGTCATCCGCTAATGACAAGAGATTAAGAGTTGTATAACGACTTATGTCATTTATATATAATAGGAATAAGGCCGGACCAAGAACTGAACGCTGTGGGACCCCACATGCTAATTCGGTGAATTCAGACTTGAACATATTGCGATCTATTCAAGAGATAGCTTTTAAACTAATTGTTACTGATGCCTCTGAATCCATACGTTTCCATTTTTGTTATCAATATGTTGTGGTTTATTGTGTCGAATGCCTTGGAGAGGTCCAGAAATGCTGCTAGTGTGTTGTTTTTACTGTCCTTGTTGTTTTCAGAACCTATAGTTTTCAGTAGTTCCATTACTAAATGCATGGTAGAATGCTTTTTTCTGAAATCCATATTGAGGGTGATATAAGATAAGCGACGTTTCTAGGTATTTCGTGATTCTGTTGCACATGAGCTTTTCTAATACTTTAGAAAAGCCTGGTAAAATACTTATCAGTCTATAATTATTAAATACGTGCTCGTCTCTACTTTTAAAAATCGGAATAACTCTTGCTATCTTCATCCTATCAGGGACAATACCGCGGATAAAGGGCATATTGATGATGTGTGCCAGAGGAGGAGCTATTACATTAATTGAGTGTTTGAATGATGCCGTCGCAATCCTCACTATTTTTAGACTTAAGAGAATTAATAACAGAAAATACCTGGTATTCAGTTGTTGGCGTTATGAAAAAAACTGTTTGGTCCATTACTGTCCTTGAAGTCCAGAACATTTTTCTGGGATATATTTATTTGTTCGCTAGTACGTTTCCCTATGATCGTGAAAAGGTCGCTGAATTCCTGTGCTATTTCCGCTGGATCATCTATTTCTTTATTAGTTTCTATTACGAATGAGTGTGGCAAGATGACTGCATGATTTGTTCTTAGTAGGGCATCATTAATAATTTGCCACGTACTGCATAAATTATCTGTATTTTCTGATAGTATGTTACAGTAGTACATTGCTTTACTTTGTTTTTTAATTTTGTTAAATATTTTACAGTAGTTTTTTATATTTTCTAATATTCTGCTCATTTGGGTATCTCAGTTTTTTGTTATAAAATTTAGATTTATTATTTGATGAGGTTATTTCGTTTAATTTGACCAGAAACAGATCAATGTCTGCTTTAGGTTGCGTGTATATATTACCCCAAGCAATTTACTAGACTTGGTGTAGTTGATTTCAACGAACAGGGATTCGATGACATGTGGTATAAAGACTTAGACATCCCAACGAGTCTTAAAAAAAGCTATATTCTCCTTGATGTACATACCAATACCACCACGTCCATCGTCGCTGTCAGATCTTGTGGTCCTAGGAAGGGGATGGTAGCCATGTAGTGTGTAGGAACATTTGGGGGAATTTGGGGAATATTTCTGTCAGGCCTACAGTATAACATCAAAATGGTTTTGAGAACCTTGTGTTTTGGACAGAAGCTCATTAAAAGAATCCCAATGAGCCTTGAGACTTTGGCAGTTTAGGTGACGAATCGAGAACTCTTCTTGCTGGAGATTAAAATTAGGGGGCATTTCGTCAGGTAGATAGTATTTACTTTTGTGAGAACATCTGAGGGCAAATCATTGTTATTTTAAACAATATTAATTTCGTAAACTCAAAATGTAACACAGTTTACATAATATATGGATTCGGCAGTAAGCATGCAATGCTTATATTTAGCCGTTTCCACTTGATGAGCATATTACAATCAAACGAACATACATCAAGGATGGGAGAAACACAAACGATGAAATGATTTTGGAAACGGAGTTGTGTTGTGTCAAAGAAGCAATGGTAATTGACCCCAACCCAAGGACGGTAACCCGCTGGTAACACCACTAATATCAGGTATAATTATACATTACGGGTGCACATTGTCAAAAATTGTGAACAGGTATTGTACTTTGATGAGCCATATACAAGACTCTGCGATTCATCAGCCTCAACGTGGACAGGGGGACAAGCCTACTCAACGTGGACAGGGGGACAAACCTACAACTGGGGTGAAGGTTACGATCTAGGTGGATGAGCAAAATCGTTTCGTAGCGAGAATGAACTGTTCAAGTAGGTTGAAAACAAAACGGTTTTCCTCTGTAGTTAACTGGTTGAGTGCTAGAAGCCACTATCATGGCTCTACTGAAAAGTGCTGAAAGCCACTTTAGTGGCTTTACTCTGTTATACACTAGTTTGTTGTTGGCTCAGCAGTAGAAAAAAATCTTAATATAAATTAGTTTTGTTACAATTAATTGGAGAGTGCCAAATTGCTAAACTAAGTCTCCTCTTGCTGGTAGAGTAGTGTCTTTGAAAAAAATACTCGCGTTTCAAATAACCACAGAAAAATAATTTAGCACTCTACCAGTTATTGTTTCAGATCCAAATAATAGCGCGTCCACATCAAAATCGTCAGGGAGCATTCCAAAATATTCAAAACGTTCGTCAACGTAAAGTGGACAATTGAATAAGAACTGATTATTTGTTTCAATTGCAACACAGGATGATTGTCACATAAATGTGCATTAAGATTACTACAGTTAAGTCGCAGTCTACAGTGGTAAATTTGGCCAAGACGAGATTTAGATTGTTGATAGAAAGATGGAGGGCGGCACTTGTCCTTATTGAGGTAAGCTTTGAAATTACAAAGGTTAGGATCTTCTCTGTTATGATTAGGGATGTCATTCCCATTTTTGTTGTTGATGGTAAAAATGATGATTGGTAGTTCAGGGTGCAACACCTTGGAACACGAAGGTGTTACTCGTCTGCAAGTTGTTTTGCTGATTGGCTGATACTAAGGGGATATTTTACTTCCAATATAAGGTGGTACCAGGTTTTGATACATCTTGAAAAACTGAATCAATTTATGTTTGTTACGCCTGGAGCTGAGCGACGCCCAACCTGTTTCAATATACAGACGACTTTTACTTGAACTTGCACTTGCTGTAACAATTCTGGCAGCTTCTATTTGAATTTTTTCAAGTTTATCTGAGCTGCTAACAGTACAATTCGACCATACAGTGTCTACATATTCCAATAAGTGTCTCACAAATGCGAAATAAATATTTTCTAAGCTACTTCGGTCGCGGGTGAATTTCAATTTTCTCATCATGTCAAGTCGGGACCATGCTTTAAGACAAATATAATCGACCTGACTATTCCACATACAGTTACTATTAAGAATTACACCCAAATGTTTATGCTGATTAACCTCAACAATTTTTACATTGTACATACGAAGTGTGGGGGGGGGGGGGGGGAGGCAGGCGGGGTGATTGGTGGTTTCTGTTTTTCGTGAAATTAGCATTGTTTGTGTTTTTTGTAGATTAAATTCGACAAGCCACTGCTGGGCCCACTGCTCGATTGTGTTTAAGTCTTTGTTTAAAGTTGAAGCGGCTTGCTTGGGGTCTTCGGCGATTAAGTAAAGGGAAGTTCCGTCAGCAAATAATCGAATACTGCTGGTAAGGTTTAATGTTATATCGTTTATGTAGACAAGGAATAAGAGCGGCCCCAACACCTGAGTTTATTTGCTGCCAGGAAGAAAAGTCAGAGTTTATAACTACCCGTTGTTTCCTATTAGTTAAGTAAGATTTGATAATTTTCAATAGATCCCCAGTAATACCAATCTGTTTAAGTTTATACAATAGATCTGCATGCCAGACCTTGTCAAAGGCCTTGCTAACATCACAGAATATTACTCTGACATCCTTGCTTTTGTCAAGAGCTCCACTGAACTCATCGTATAGATCAGTTAATTGCAAGACTGTCGAGTCGCCCTTGATGTAACGCGATTGGAATTGTGATAATACATTGTTTTCCATGAGAAACTGCCAAATTTTGTTGAAAATGCATTTCTCAAAAACTTTGCCTAAACAGCTGATGAGAGAAATTGGGCGATAGTTGGAGACTGAATTTGCTGGATTTTTAGTACAGGGCATACATTTGCCAGTTTCCACTACGAAGGGAAGTAACATATAGGTAACAACAAGTTAAACAATAAAGTTAGTGGTTCAGCGAGACTAGTACTACATTCTTTAAGAAGCCGAGGACTAACTAGGTCAGGCCCAGACGCTTTAGATATTTTCAATGATTTTAAGGCCAGGAATACATCCGTTACTTCTATAGTAGAAGCGGCGAGTGTGGGGCAACCAAGGATCATCGGAAGGGGTAGGGAAGCTTGTGAGTCATCACTACTGGAGATAGTATAGAAGTGATCATTAAAGGCTTCAGCTTTTCCGGAGTTTAGTGTCAATATTTTATTCTGATAATTTATATTTGGAATTTTGTCATCCTTGTTCCCCAAAATACGTTTAAGAGTTTTCCACCAGTCTTTAGGTTGCGTATTAGGGTCATTCGCAATGAATCTTGCTTTCGCTTTTCTAACAGCTGAAACTACCTGGTTTCGTCTGGTTCTATATTTGTGCCAAGATTCCGGTTTGCCGTTTCGCTTCGCGATGGTTTTCTCTGACGAATTAGAAGACTCACTTCGCAATGCATCCACATCAGTTCATTTCTCTTGACAGTTATTAATTTATTTGGTATATATATGTATATACATGGCGAAGTACTTTAGGCGTCACATTATTAACTATTGTGTCCAAACACTCGCCAGAATGTAGCGAGTCCCATTCTCCTTCTGTTAAAGTATTGTTTAGAGCACCTTAGTTCCCTTCATCGTATAGACATATACGACGCTTGAATGATAGAGAGGGTGGATAGGCACACCCAATATTAATGGACACAGGGCAATGGTATCGAACTAAATCAGGAAAAAAGGGATCAAGAACTTCGCAAGCTAGCACATTAGTTATGCTACTAACGGCAATAAGGTCCAGAAGCGTAGCCGAGTATTCAGTAAAATACGTTGGATCCGTTATCAACTGTGTCAGATTGAAGTTGTTGGCTATATCACATATCTTACCGCCACGTAAATTAAGCTGGTTATCATTGAAATCGCCTGTAATCACTAAGTCCGAAATTCCCGAGTCTTTGGCTTTGCCAATGGAGCTTAATACCAGGTCCCATAAAATAGGATCGGAACTAGGGGGCGATAAATACTCATAATAAGACAGGACTATGGCCAATAATTAGTTCCACCCATAAACACTCGAGACCGTCAACTTCAAGATCAGCCCGTGATTTGAATGGAATCTCGGATTTAATATAAATTGCTACACCTCCACCTCTAGTGGGACGATTCTTGCGCAGTGGTGAATGAAATCCGGGGAATTGTATGTCAGACGAAGAATCAGAAGGTGCAAGCCATGTTTCGGAAAACGCAAATAAATCGGGGCTCTGTGATTCGCATTGAAGAATATCTATTTTTGTTTAATACTTTGTACATTGAGATGACAGATTTTGACCGAACTCCCTGCAGGCTTATTGTTCCGAAGTATCCGACCAGGGTTCAGCTCGACGTCCCCACACAAACCTACGATCAGTAAACAGAAACTACATACCATTAAATATACGGTAGCACTAATGAAGTTAGCCTTGGCAGGTTGGGTATACATTGGCCTGCACTTGCTGTGCACTTGTGCACTCGAGTTAATTATTTTAGAGTGCGGAGGTAGTTGGGTTAACATCCTTATGGTAGCAATGTGTAGGTTAGTGAGGGTCAGTAATAACATAATAGCAATACCTTTACTACCAAAACAGCAAGTTAGATTTACTAATAAAACACAAGGTAAGTCGAGAACTTTTTTTGGATGCGCACATCTTCGAGCACGTGTTAGAAAATAGACCGACTCGAGCTCTGCGGATAGCAACGTCAGCCATCAGTAGTGTCACTTGTCAAGAAGATCGCATGTTAATAGTGAGTGAGTCCTATTCCAGATGTCACCAACAAGCGCCCATTCTGAGATACGGCCAATTTGATATTGCTAACTTCCATGAGACAGACACATATAAAGCAGGAATTTGGCGTTGGAATATTACTTGATGCTTTGTTTAGGGATATTGTGGGGGAAAGAAAACAGATGTGTTCCGTATAGAACGGATCAGAGGTATATAGAAATCTGATGAGTAGTAACGGTATAATAAGACTGGTGAAATTCATATTTGAGCTACGCCTCCAGATACTCCAGTATTAAGCGATGAATAGGTGTCACAAGCACAATTACAAGAAACAGGCTATCGTTCAGGAAGACAATATTGTGTTAGATCGGAGCCAGTAACTGTTGGGTCAATGAGGTATGATTCAATGTTTTGTCAGTACACACGTCTCATCTCCCATACGAGCTCCAAAGGATGCAGCCCACAGGGGAGGTGAGCCCTAAGAGGTGCACACCCATAAACTCATTGTTAGCTGGTGTCTCAGGCGCCCTATCATTTAAAATCGATTTTAAATCATAATTCAGATTTTTGTGGATCTCGTACAATGAAATATTATCTGACGACATTACAACAACCCGAAACGACAAAAAGTGGAATATGGATAACATGGATAACTCCCTCATTTTTATACCAGTACATAAAGCAAAGTAACTTGTTCACCTTTGGAAGATCTATTGCACGCCATTTTAATATTTTCAAATTTAAACCTTTATCCCTTAGAGGGGTTTGGTCATCCCCTACTAGATGGGTCCTCAGGTGGCGGATAGAGGACGGCCTGCTCGGTTTGCTAGTTTCAAATTAGCAAGTTTGCTCATTTAAGCTAGTTTGCTGTGGAATAATCAAATACGCAGCCCCGGACAAAAATGGTTCTTTCCAGGTATTAAAATCCAGCAGCCACCTTGTTCTTACGCGAGGTGCGCCCCGACGGACCCGGAGGAAGGAATCCTGGCAGTTGAGGACACAGTGACACCTGTAAGGGCAATCTCCATTTTGGAGATACCTGTTCAATACACTGTTTCGGCCCCAAATTCGGGAGTAGATGGATGGACGGACCGGTCCGTTCAGGCCAATCGGTAGCTACTAGAAATACTGTTATGTCGTGGGGGCATTTGCAGGTCATTCATCCAGTCATTTCTTTTAAGCAAATACCATCATTGCTATTGTGTACTGATTTTTAAATACATTTTTATATTTTAAAAACATTCTTGATTTTATTGAACTGTCTGATCGTTACAATTGGCAACTTCAGTTACAGTGTATTGTAACGTGATTGGTCGAATGACCGCCATCTGAAGACATGGCACTCCCACAAACGGACTATCAGGAAGAAACATGCTTCCGGATCAACACTACCTGAATACACCGCCCTAGAATAAGTGAGGGGGAATACTGGGCAGCTCGGCGGATTAACTGCATAGCATTAACTCTATCCCCTTGTTGGACACCGTGGTGGGTGGGAGCCAGTGTGACAGGAATGATAGTCCGTAGGAACGTTAGTCCCTCTGGACTATTATTCCGCGGAATTATAGTCCCAGGTCTAACATTTCTAGGAATAGTAGTCCGCCGGACTACTATTCCTAGAAATGCTAGACCTAGGACTATAGTTCCGCGGAATAATAGTCCGCCGGACTACTATTCCTAGAAATGTTAGACCTAGGACTATAATTCCGCGGAATAATAGTCCAGAGGGACTAACGTTCCTATGGACTATCATTCCTGTCACACCGGGGCAATGAACATTTATACAATCACTCTATGGATACACTACACACCTACAAACTAAAAGAAGGCCGAGAATTATTTTCAGACGGATCTGATTCTGACCGATCAACATATTTTAATAATTTCAACCAAATGACCAAAATTTCGTCGACTGAGGACTATAATGTTTTATCTCCATTTTTGTCAAAATCGAGATTTTGGTTCCGTTCTTTGGATGTTTTTTCGACATTTTAAAATAAAAAAACAAAGGACAAACACAGTGTGCGGCCATTTGAAACGAAGAATTATTTTATTCTATCTCCATATTGTAGTATATTTTAAGGACCACACTGTTCTAACTCGAAGAGCACCAATCGTATAACGTAAATTACGTCACGTGACCCAGTCTCTTCCAACGTCCCAATGAGTTTATCATCAAATATCACGGAAATATAGTCTAACTATTACTTATAGTAGTTGCTATACTAGTTTTATATATGTACTTTATTTTACAGTAGTAGCTATACTAGTTTTATATATGTACTTTATTTTACAGTAGTTGCTATACTAGTTTTATATATGTACTTTATTTCACAGTAGTGGCTATACTAGTTTTCTATATGTACTTTATTTTACAGTAGTTGCTATACTAGTTTTATATATCTACTTTATTTTACAGTAGTTGCAATACTAGTTTTATATATCTACCTTATTTTACAGTAGTTGGTATACTAGTTTTATATATCTACTTTATTTTACAGTAGTTGCTATACTAGTTTTATATATCTACTTTATTTTACAGTAGTTGCTATACTAGTTTTATATATCTACTTTATTTTACAGTAGTTGCTATACTAGTTTTATATATATACTTTATTTTACAGTAGTTGCTATACTAGTTTTATATATCTACTTTATTTTACAGTAGTTGCTATACTAGTTTTATATATCTGCTTTATTTTACAGTAGTTGCTATACTAGTTTTATATATGTACTTTATTTTACAGTTGTTGCTATACTAGTTTTATATATGTACTTTATTTTACAGTAGTTGCTATACTAGTTTTATATATCTACTTTATTTTACAGTAGTTGCAATACTAGTTTTATATATCTACTTTATTTTACAGTAGTTGCTATACTAGTTTTATATATATACTTTATTTTACAGTAGTTGCTATACTAGTTTTATATATCTACTTTATTTTACAGTAGTTGCTATACTAGTTTTATATATCTGCTTTATTTTACAGTAGTTGCTATACTAGTTTTATATATGTACTTTATTTTACAGTAGTAGCTATACTAGTTTTATATATGTACTCTATTTTACAGTTGTTGCTATACTAGTTTTATATATGTACTATATTTTACAGTAGTGGCTATACTAGTTTTATATATGTACTTTATTTTACAGTTGTTGCTATACTAGTTTTATATATGTACTTTATTTTACAGTAGTAGCTATACTAGTTTTATATATGTAAACTATTTTACAGTAGTTGCTATACTAGTTTTATATATGTACTTTATTTTACAGTAGTGGCTATACCAGTTTTATATATCTACTTTATTTTACAGTAGTGGCTATACTAGTTTTATATATGTACTTTATTTTACAGTAGTTGCTATACTAGTTTTATATATGTACTTTATTTTACAGTAGTGGCTATACTAGTTTTATATATGTACTTTATTTTACAGTAGTGGCTATACTAGTTTTATATATGTACTTTATTTTACAGTAGTGGCTATACTAGTTTTATATATGTGCTTTATTTTACAGTAGTAGCTATACTAGTTTTATATATGTACTTTATTTTACAGTTGTTGCTATACTAGTTTTATATATGTACTTTATTTTACAGTAGGTGCTATACTAGTTTTATATATGTACTTTATTTTTATTGTGTAATAGGGCTTTGATAAGTATAGGTTACAGCATAGAAAACGAGTGATATTGAATATACAATCGCGAGAGTTAGTTAACGAGAACTTGTCCGAGTAACTAGCTCGAGCGATTGTATGTTCAATATCACGAGTTTTTGTGCTGTAACCGACTTGTCACATTGATGTTTGCACAAACAATCAAAACACGAACAATCAAACACACCACTGAACCCTTGTCTGACACGTGTCCATTCCCGTTTAATTAGTTAATTTCTTAAGCCAAACTTGCAAGACACATGAAGATTGATGGAAAGCAAGTGATATTACTTCATTTTTTTCCGTTTCGTCATTGCGCTCAAAAGGTTGAGCGAGAAATTAAACGTTCCAATTATCATTTACACCCGGGTGTGGATTTCTTTCTTTAACTCTTTCAATAAAATCAAAAGTCAGGTAAATTCTCGTTTAACTGTTCAAAACATTTTAGCACAGGTGCCCTTAATCTTTCCTCTCGGCTGTGTTTATATTAGAACTGACAGGTTACACAATCACTGTCTATTGTTCCTTGATTGGTAAAAGTGTGGCGATATATGTTGAATATCACACATGCTCTAATCAACTCTTCGAAATATGTCACACACTTTTAACAAAGGCGTGACGTCATAACTATGTGACAATGCTTAATTTGAAGTGTATTTATACAAACAAAATCCACATATTAGAGTGATTAATTATAACTTTTGATTATTTATTATTCATCAGCATGGAGACACAGACAATAATTTT
This sequence comes from Pictodentalium vernedei, assembly GCA_031216915.1. Taxonomy (NCBI): domain Eukaryota; kingdom Metazoa; phylum Mollusca; class Scaphopoda; order Dentaliida; family Dentaliidae; genus Pictodentalium; species Pictodentalium vernedei. The sequence continues at coordinate 339,441,172 of CM062288.1, read as the reverse complement.
TGCAAGGAAGGATTTTCTTAGTTATTTTACAAAACAATATTGTCCAGACATATTTGTTGTATGCGGAACTATTATTTTAAACTATTTCAGTATCAATGATGCGTTTGCGCTTCATAATTCATATACCATACTGTTATAACAGAAGCCAAAAACTTATAAAACAAGGAAGGGGATGGGGAGTTTTAATTTCAAAACTAATGGCATTGGATTTGAAATGTAATATTGCTTATCCCATAACTTCTTTAATGCTCATTCATCGCCTCAACCATTTAAAACCTTTAAAAGGACAAGGTTAACTACAGATGATCGTTGAAGTATTGCGAACTATAATTCTACGCTCTGTAAGAATGTTACAGTACAAAGAACATCAATCATCATAATTTATTATTACCACTTTTGTGGGCGTTCCTAGCACATTAACAATGTTTTACCGGGCGTTGAAACCTCGTAATGCTCAACAAGTACAAGTCATGTGACGTGTTGGGCCGTTATTGACTATAACATCCCAACACGTCAATAACAGCCCGACACGTCTAAATATAGACAATGACGTCACATCTATCAGCCGATCAACAATATTTTTCCTAGATTTCCATTGGGATCGAAATTCAATTCGGATTTTTTTAATTTGTAACCACAATTAACACGTTTGTTTCAAGTGTTTCTCTTTGTGTCATGGATAGATAATGTATCAAATATAGGAAGCGATACGCACAAAGTAAGTGATGACATCTTTGATGAATAAACTCCTTGCCTAAAGTTCGCATTTCGAAGATATATTTCATCATCTAACTTCCCAAATTTAGCCGCAGACTGATCAGACGATAGTCATGTTACCCGGTTTGTTTGTCAACAAATCAGACGATAGTGTCGCTGTTTTTTAATTCTAAAATGTCAAATTTCATTTATTTATCTTATTTCCCATATAATTTAATTCCCATATAATTTAACTGTAATGTACCCGATGTACGAAAGTGACAATAATAGAAATAACATGACTTTGTCGGGCATTGCCGCTAATAAACTCTTGGGTTGTTAACCATTTCTGTTGAGCCGTTAATACACTGTAATTCCCTTCAAAATCATGTTATTGTTATATTAACACCCTCTGCCCAATAAGAGGTTTTTTGGAATGACCAAATGAAAATAATTATTCATCTGCAAATTGGAATTAGCTCAATCATTCATTACTGGACTGTGGTTTCTGAGTTTTATCAAACAATATTCGACTTGTCACTTTCCCTTTTCCAGAAGTTTGATTCACTTTTCATAGCTTCTATAGGAAAATTCAGTTGTTCAATGTAAACTTTACTACAGACGACAGAAGGGTTCAGTTTAGTAATATCATGATACACAGAAAATTTAAAACACCCCCACCCACCCTTAATATATACAATACACTATGTAGCATATTTGCTCACCCTTTCACTGATAATTTCTCTGTATCATAACTTTTCTAGATTTTGTTATCAAATCAAAGCAAGGTTGGTAATATTCCTGGAATATAACCTTTCTAGAGTTTGTTATGAAATGACATCAAGGTTGTTATAAGCAGTTGTGACCTGATTTGATAGTAAAGTCGAGGTCGAGAAAAAGATGGTTCCTATGTTATGAAATATGTTGAAATATTTTTCGTCCTCTCATTGAAATGAAAAAAACATCAGAGTCTGTACTCCAAATTTTTAATATTCTGCCACCCCTGTAAACCAGGTTTCACCTGTGAAAGGTTGAAGGTATTCTTATTTTTGGTTATTTGATCTTTCCGTGCATTCACATTAGCCGTAAAAAAGTCATGTACTGACAAAAATATTAATTTCCGTTGATGTCACTTTTAACCTTCATATTTGAATACTGTTTAAAAATGAATTCTATTTGTTCTGCAATTTCTTCTATCTTTAGCCTGTGTGTTGAACATTAAATTGAAATTGAACCCAAATTACCCTTCATTATCCAAACATGTGTGATTTTTATACCTAATCTATCCACCTAACCATTACTATATGAATCCACTGAAATATTCTTACATCCATCAATCCACCGATATACCAACCAACCAGCCAGTCAGCCAACCACCAGCCAGCCAGCCACCAGCTAGACATTCCTTTGTCAGGAATAATGTTGTTGCACATAGGTAGAAACAGCACCAACAGTAAATGATGTTATAGAGAAACCGGCGTATTTCATACTTCACTAACACATTCTTAACCTTTACTATGAATTTTCTGATTTTCACATAAATTTAAATAACTCAAACCATATTCCGGGTTTCTACGTGATACTTTTCATGAGCTGAAAATGTATGGGATAAAATAAATCACTACGCCAAGAGTGCAGGCAACATAATTTCACTGTACTTACAATGAACATTTACCCATAAATTGTGAACAAAGTTTTCTATCTCCAGACACCACAATGGTTCTAATGAAATGTCGTCCTGCAAGTGAAATGTGTTCTATCTCCAAACGAAAAAAGTAGATTTTTAGCTTAATAGGTTAATGTGGTAGACATTTTATACTTTAAAATATGATATTTTAATAATTACTTTAATTATAACAATGAAGCACATACTAATAACCACAACATGGGGTAGAACTCAGTGTGCAAAACTTTAAACTTGATTTTCTCGAAAATATGAAAATAGTAGTTAGAACTTTATTGTTCGCAGCCGACGATTTATCATAATCAATGCTTGCGACTCAAATAAAAAATCAACTGTATTACCACCTTTTGCCTTAGAAAAGAGACATTAAAGGGATTGTTTACACTCTAAAAAATGTAGAAAAGGAGAGAACTGGAGCTGTACTAATAGAGTATAATGGGGAGGCTCAAACAATAAATCTATTGAATACCGAAACACCAGTAGATATGGAGGTGACGCTTTTCCGCATAGGACGCTAAATAACAACAGCAGGGGTGTAAACAGAATAAGGTAACTAGCAGGAATTGACGTACTTGAAATACAGAAAGAACCTGAACCACAAGGTGTAACAGCAGTAAAAAAAATATCTTAATTTAAAAATGGATCAATCATCAAAATAAACACCTATATATTATCATTCTACTCAGCTTACCACCAATACCAATCAAAGTTGGTTATATGAACACCAAAGTGGATTTATATATACCAAATCCTCTTCGATGCTTCAAGTGCCAGAAATATGTCCATGGGTAAAACAGCTGCATGGGTTAACCAATATGTTACTGATGCGGCCTACAACATCGGGCGGAGCCATGTACCAATTCTATTAAATGTGTAAACTCTCGTGGAAATAACATGTCATCAGCTAAACATTGCCCTGTATAAAAAAAACTATATAAAAAATGGAATGTAAAAAGCAAATAAGTTTTAAAGAACTTAGATATATCGGAACATCAATGCCTGGTATGAGTACGTCACGACATCGCCTTCATATCCTGCAAAATTATCACAAAAGAACCAACACAATCAGTAGAATATCAGACACAATATACATAGCTTAAGGGAACAATTCCCTCTTCAGTAACTCTATTTACAATAAAACAAACAGAACAACAGATGACCCGAAGAAATTCAAGAGTCAAAGAGTTGAGAAAATAAATATCGGATATGAATAAGCAACAGAAATACCTAACTCACGACTCCAAAAAGAACAAAACTCTAAATCAGAAAACAAATCAGCCATACAAACCAAAACCAGATCCACAGCACAGACCCCAAGAAAATCTGTACAGAATCAAGAACGGCAACAAGAACATGGTAACAAGAAAAAAGAAAAACAGAAACAAGATTCAGATAGAAAACATAAAAGCCTTCAAAATGTTGTTACGAGCAAAATGTTTGAAAGAATTGAGTACAAGTCAGTTGATGAGTAAATCGATGACATGTTCCCAACCAAACTACACTTGTCTTCCTGTCTGGGGAGTTAAACCACGTTACACAGCTCCAAAATGAAACACGACGACAATTTCACCCACCTCCAAAATCGCCACCCAAACATGGATAATACATCCAAACACAACATAATAATAATTGTTCCTTTTAAGCCAAAAATATAAACCCGCTGCTTTTTGCTTGCAGGAAACACCCGCAAAGAAACCTGACACTCATGATCATTCCGTTTTCAAACATAAAACTTTGTATAACGCTTGGGCATGTGAGAATGATCTTCATGCCCGTGGAACATCTGTCTTGGTTAGAAATGACATTATTCGTAGTTCTGTACCTTTGCATTCAAATTTACAGTATATAGTGGTGGCCCGGCTTTAGACAAGAGAGTTACATTATGTTCTATTTCCGTTTTACCAAGTAAATCCCTACAGCTGAGTGAGATTGAACACCTGATTCACTAGCTCCCAACTCCGTACATTTGGGGGTGTTTTGATGCACATTGTCCTCTTTAGGGTGATTCCTGCAATAAAGAAACCCTAAAAGGCAAAACAGTAGAAGAACAGGTTACAAAATATGATTTGTGTTTGTTCAAATGTGGGTCAGACACTTACCTGCAACCCGCCCCTTATTCATATTCCTCCACTGATCTCAGTATTGCCTTCCTTCTCTCTTCCATGATTTTTCTTTGAAAGCTGAAGATGACTTGTGCAGGAGTTGGAAAGTGTAATGATGGCAGCCGATGGGAGGGTTCCCCAGTGTAACTTTAAAAAAGGCTGAGTTGGGCACTTTCTCATCACTTTTTTTTGAACGCCTCACACGGGGTGGGGGGATTTGAGGACATTGCTGACCAAATAGAACAGTTCACTAAAGAGTTGATTGACATTGTAAACACAGTCATTCCTAAAACTTCAGCAAATCCGGAACTTTTCAGAGAAGCATGGTCTGATAAGAAGGCAGAAGCACAAATTAATACAGTTCTTCAAAATGTACCATAGCATTTCCCCGCCATATATTTCCTGTTTAGTCCCACCCCCTATTTCGATAACCCAGAATTTCGAACTTCGAACCGCAACTAACCTACGAGTTCCTTATTGCCGAACCGCATGCTACCAAAGATCTTTTGTCCCATCCACAACGAATTCTTGGAACGAAATTCCACCTAACGTTAGAGAAAATTGCTCTCTCGCAGAATTTCGAAAATACTTAAATCATAACCTTGTTCGTCCCCCAGCCTACTTTGTCAAATCAATGTCCCGTAAAGCTCAAGTATACCACTGCAGGTTACGACTTCGATGTAGTCATCTCAATGAGCATCTTTTTGTTAACCACCTGGCAGAGTCACCGAATTGCTCATGTGGTGAACGTGAGACAACAGAACACTTTTTATTAAAATGCCCTAATTATGACCGTATACGAAGTGAGACCCTAGGGCTACTTCCCAGTCAAACTGACTGCAATACATTACTGTATGGATCCGAATTTTATACTCATGACGAAAACCATTTAGTTTTTAAAACAGTTCATAAGTACATTCTTAGTTCTGCGAGATTTAGTTAACTACTTTGGGTGACCCTCAGATCATAGTGAATAGTTAGAGTGGTGCCACTATTATAACCCTATGAATATATTTATGGAAAAGAATAATAATACAGATTGAATGCATATTCATACACGCGTTATGCAACCCAACACCCGTCCTCTGCTTTGCCTCATAATTGCCGTGCGTTCCACCTGGTGATCATTTCTATTTGTCTTGGTGCTAGGACACATCGCACCTATACCACATCACCGTGACCGGGCGGAGGCCACTGTTGACTGGAGGAGATTTCTTCCTATCTTCCTACTGTGCCTTGTACTAACAAAAACTGAAGTGCAAGCCCGACATGGGCTAACTGGAATTATCGGACCGTCTCTATGTTTGGACTCCCACTTGCAAGCATGAAGCAATAAAGTGCATCTCGCATCTGGGAATAATACATCATCCGTCCCCGAAGGTTGTCGCTAATGATCGATGAAAGTATAATTCATCGCCAGAGAGTTAAGTGCTGTATGTGCCACAGGGACATGGAACGCTTTGGTATCCGGGCGCCGAAATCTAGTTATGCTACTATTGTTTAACTGTGAAAATCCACCAAAATATGCTCAGAATTATTGTACCACGATAAACTAACTCCCGATCATTTCCCTCACTAGAGCATATGTTCTTATGATAGTCCAACAAAGTTAAAATTTAGAATTCACTTGTTACAGTATCAAGGTACAAACATGGAGGTGGTTCGGTTCGGACTAGGCGCTCCTTACTCTTTCTCTACCTGAGAACTGTACTTCTATCTTCTTACTCTATATCAGTTAGGGAAATCTAACCAATTTGTATCTTTTTATAGTATTTTCTATTTTTCTTTATTAGCGAATTATTTGTGTCAACAGGTATCTTATTGTACACGTTCTTGATAGAAGGAATTGGTCTCACCGTCTTTTCGTTTGCTACCTGTTAAAATTAATAGAGTGGAAACGACCACAGATAAGCTAACAGCTTACTGTCGAATCCACACCCAATGATAATGTAAGCTATGTATTACCATGAAAATTCTTTTGAAATAAATACTGTTTAAACTAACGGCCAAAACCGGCCAGCGCTATTCTCAAAAATCGCCAATTAATTTTCGTTATTTTTTTTCATTTTTTGCCTCAAAAACATAGGTTATGACCCCTCGTTGGCACGAGCTCGTCGAGCTCGTTCCAACGAAGGGTCATAACCTAGGTTTTTGAGACAAAAAATGAAAAAAATTAGTTATTCAAGAATTATTTTTGCAAGTGTCATCTGCTTTTCAGGTTGGGTAAAGGGTTAAAGATAAAAACACACTAATTGCACCAAAAAGGAAATCTCAAACCCATTGGCCTCCATATTCTCTAAACATTCATCGTCTGAAAATTGTTCTCCAGACCTCATTAAAGTTAGGAAGAACAGCAGGAAAAACAAAGGATTAAATTTACCTCCAATAATTCAGAGGATTACAACGATTATTTCTCCATGGAAGAGATACGTAATTCATTCCATAGAGCGAAGGATACTGCAACTGGACCCGATGAAATAGACTACAAAATATTTAAACATCTGCCGTAATCATCTCTCGAACTTTTATTATCATTTCTCAAAGAAATATGGGTGATTGGCCAGTTTCCACCTTCCTGGCGAAAAGCAATAATAATTCCCGTTCCTTAGCCTGATAATGACACAGCAACCCAAGTAATTTTTTGGCTATCGCCTTAACAAGTTGTATGTGTAAAACCATAGAAAGGATGATCAATGATCGACTTATCTGGTTTCTGAAATTGACCAATCTAGGTGCGAATGTTCAGTGTGGTTTCAAGAGCCAGTGAAGTACTGTCATTCTGTTAGACAAGAGAAGTTTATAAGGACTGCCTTTGCCAGAAAAGTACATGTGTTCGCCATTTTTGTTTTTGATCTGGAAAAGGCATATGATACAACGTGGACGTATGGGATTTTAAAAGATCTTTTTAACATGGGGTTAAGAGGGCGTATGTATCTTTTTATAGACAATATTTTAAAAGACCACCAATTTCAGTTCAACGTTATCTGATCCCCGAGAACATGGGTAGTATTTTATCTGCGACTCTTTTCTCGGTTAAAATCAACAACATTATTGACGATATTGAGAATATGGTGGACTCGTCATTGCACCTAGATGACTTATTAATCTGCAATAGCAGCAAACCATGAATGCTGTAGAGGGCAAACTTCAGCTGTGCTTAAAGAGAATTACAAAATGGGCCACATAAAAAGGTTTCAAATTCTCCAAAACAAAAAACAAACTGTGAACATTTTTCGGAGACACCATCTCGATCCAGAGTCGAATATAGATGGCAGTATCATTAAAGTTGTTGAGGAAGTGAAATTCTTATGGTTGTTGTTTGACAATAAACTGAATTTCACTTCTCATATAAAACAATTAACCCTTTACCCAACGTAACGGCCAAAACCGGCCAGCGCGATTCTCAAAAATCGCCAATTAATTTTCATTATTTTTTTCATTTTTTGTCTCAAAAACATAGGTTCTGACCCCTCGTTGTACGAGCTCGTCGAGCTCGTTTCAATGAGGGTTCATAACCTACGTTTTTGAGACAAAAAATAAAAACAATTAGTTATTCAGGAATTTGTTTTGCAAGTATCGCCTGCTTTCCATGTTAGGTAAAGGGTTAAGCGGGAGATAGAAAGTTGGTTGGTAGCACTGATTGGGATGCTGAACAAAAACATTTCTCTATCTATAAAGCTCACTATTAGATCCAAATTGGATACGAAAGTGGTATCTCAAGCCACCTGATGAAGTCCATAATAGCGTGATAAGAATTTGCCTGGGCGCATTCAGAACATAACCAACAGATTCAATGCTCGTTGATGTATGGGAGCCTTCTCTTGAGAAGCGCAGAATTAAACTCTCCTTCCAATATATTTCCAAACGTTTGACTAACTCATCAAATCCCGCTTATAATTGTTTCTCAAATCCTCAAAATTGTGACTTTTTTAACAGGCGCCAGAAACATGTTCCTCTGTTGAGAATATTAGAATTAAACCCATACGGAGACCACCGCACTACAATCTTCTTCAGTAAAAGAAAGTCGTGAGCCACATATTCCTCCATCATTTTCTAACATCTTATGAAACTTACTATTAGTTTATACCTTGCTTCTTCCAAAAAGTCGGAGACTTAATTATTTATTTATTGATGTTTAAGGTCACATATTTATGCACAATGGCTAATCATGACCTCGACAGTTTTACGGGTGGAGGAAGCCGGAGTACCCGGAGAGAACCACCGAGCAAAGACGAGCAGCTGCCAGCTCCCCAACATCGTAACTCCGCACTGCCGCACAGGCAGGGTTAGATTGGTTGAAGACATGCGTACCATCGACGTGCAGTACGCCTTAGTACACGGCGTCATCGTGCCCCCACGCGGGCAATGGAGATGAAGTGTCTTACCCAAGGACACAACGCGGTTGCCGCAGGTGGGATTCGAACCGAGGACCTCTCGGCTTGCAGCCTGCACCTCTACCTACTGAGCCACCGCGCTCCCTAGTCGGAGACAAATTCGTTGGAGTTCAAACAAGGACATGCGGAATTAAAGTCACAGATTCGTGCATATAAAAGGATCTACACATATGGATCTAAAGATGGAGATCAAGTATCATGATGATCAGATCAACGCAGTCACAATACCAAATAAATGTTCTATTGTCACGGCTGAAGTTAAAGCTTTACAACTTGAGCTTGAGCACGTCAAGAATGTATGGTAAAGAAAGTCGATTATTTTTTTCCGATTTTTTTTCCTCTTTGCTAGCTTTACTCTACCCCAGTACCCTCTCATTTTGGAACCTGGTGAGAAGTTGACTACTTTCATGTCTGACGGAACTTAGGTGAGAAGTTGACTACTCTCATTCTGACAGATATGAAAACGTGTTTTGCTGGTTACCTGGACATGTTGGTATCTCCGGTAACACCAGGGCAGACAGTACAACGAAACAGATTTTAAATAAGCCTCTTACTGATTTTAAAATTCCTTTGAGTGATTTTAAACCACATATCAGTCAGAGCACCAAATGTGTGTGGCGAATAGGGCTTACAAATATCCAGATGTGAAAAATCCATGATCATCAAATTGGAAATTATTGCTTAAAATTAAAAATGGGCAAATTCACCACTTTAGAACAGAAGAGAATAAAAACAACATTTCAGGTAACCAAACAGCAACATTTTTCCAGATGGAAGTTTTTACTAACATTTCAAGGACACCGTATTAAATAATGAGATAAACCTTTCCTTATCATGTAACTTTCTTAATTCATTCATCAATCTACGGATGTTTTGTGAGCTTCAGAGACTCTTTGTTATAGAACTGACAGCGTCGAGGCCATAGATTTATTAATTTTTTGATTGATTAATTGATTGATTCGATCGTTCGTTCACTCATTCATTCACCCCATTGAATCATTAGTTTTGTCTATCCACAAACCACTGATATTTGCCATTCATATAATCATCACTATGGACGAATTTTCAATATTGATCGAGTTTCAGGCTGGGCGACTATTTTCATTCATTCATTCATTCATTCATTCATTCATTCATTCATTCATTCATTCATTCATTCATTCATTCATTCATTCATTCATTCATTCATTCATTTACTCCTTAATAAATCACTCATTCTTCTCTTTGGGTTTTTTTTTGTTCAGCAAAAGTATTTTGACCAAAGTATCAGGCCGGGCGACTATTTTCATTTATTCATTCATTCATTTACTCCTTAATAAATCGCTCATTCGTCTCTTTGGGGTTTTTTTTGTTCAGCAAAGGTATTTTGACCAGAAGTCTATATGGTAATATACTTTCTTCTTAAACTCGGCATATCTAAATTATCACTCTGTTCTTTTTTTAAGTCCCTTTAATACTGATATTTGGTATAGCTAGAACATTCTACAAAGGAGCTTTCTCTCTGCCCAGTCTTTAAGTCCCTTTAATACTGATATTTGGTATAACTAGAATATTCTACAAAGGAGCTCACTCTCTCTCTCTGCCTAGTGTTTAAGTCCCTTTAATACTGATATTTGGTATAGCTAGACAATTCTACAAAGGATCTTTCTCTCTGTCTAGTTTTTAAGTCCCTTTAATACTGATATTTGGTATAGCTGGAATATTCTACAAAGGAGCTCTCTCTCTCTGCCCAGTTTTTAAGTCCCTTTAATACTGATATTTGGTTTTGCTGGAATATTCTACAAAGGATCATTTTCTCTGTCTAGTTTTTAAGTCCCTTTAATACTGATATTTGGTATAGCTAGAATATTCTACAAAGGAGCTTTCTCTCTGCCTAGTTTTTAAGTCCCTTTAATACTGATATTTGGTATAGCTAGAATATTCTACAAAGGAGCTTTCTCTCTGCCTAGTTTTCAAGTCCCTTTAATACTGATATTTGGTATAGCTAGAATATTCTACAAATGAGCTTTCTCTCTGCCCAGTTTTTTAAGTCCCTTTAATGCTGATATTTGGTATAGCTAGAATATTCTACAAAGGAGCTTTCTCTCTGCCTAGTTTTTAAGTCCCTGTAATACTGATATTTGGTATAGCTATAATATTCTACAAAGGAGCTCTCTCGCTGCCCAGTTTTTAAGTCCCTTTAATACTGATATTTGGTATAGCTAGAATATTCTACGAAGGAGCTTTCTCTCTACCCAGTTTTTAAGTCCCTTTAATACTGATATTTGGTATAGCTAGAATATTCTACAAAGGAGCTTTCTCTCTGCCTAGTTTTTAAGTCCCTTTAATACTGATATTTGGTATAGCTAGAATATTCTACACAGGAGCTTTCTCTCTGCCTAGTTTTTAAGTACCTTTAATACTGATATTTGGTATAGCTAGAATATTCTACAAAGGAGCTTTCTCTCTGCCTAGTTTTTAAGTCCCTTTAATACTGATATTTGGTATACCTAGAATATTCTACAAAGGAGCTTTCTCTATGCCTAGTTTTTAAGTCCCTTTAATACTGATATTTGGTATAGCTAGAATATTTTACAAAGGAGCTTTCTCTCTGCCTAGTTTTTAAGTCCCTTTAATACTGATATTTGATATAGCTAGAATATTCTACAAAGGAGCTCTCTCTCTCTGCCTAGTTTTTAAGTCTCTTTAATACTGATATTTGGTATGGCTAGAATATTCTACAAAGGGGCTTTCTCTCTGCCTAGTTTTAAGTCCCTTTAATGCTGATATTTGGTATAGCTAGAATATTCTACAAAGGAGCTTTCACTCTGCCTAGTTTTTAAGTCCCTTTAATACTGATATTTGGTATAGCTAGAATATTCTACAAAGGAGCTTTCTCTCTGCCTAGTTTTTTTAAGTCCCTTTAATACTGATATTTGGTATAGCTAGAATATTCTACAAAGGAGCTCTCTCTCTCTGCCCAGTTTTTAAGTCCCTTTAATACTGATATTTGGTACAGCTAGAATTTTATACAAAGGAGCTCTCTCTCTGCCTAGTTTTTAAGTCCCTTTAATACTGATATTTGGTATAGCTAGAATATTCTACAAAGGAGCTTTCTCTCTGCCCAGTTTGAAAGATTGTCGATAGGTCTGACTGAGAGATTATTTTAATTCAACCATACATTCATTCTTTCCTTCATTCATTCATCCATTCAGTCTTTCATTATTAGACAGATATTCAAGACCAGAGAATGACATTTGCCGTGTTGTATGGACCAAACAACGACAGACTGCAGTTCTATGAGAATTCTTTTCAAAGATCAAAGATATGGGAACAACATATATTTTGATCGGTGGGTTTTGGAATATTCCACAAAATTATGAATTGAACACAATAAATCATAGACATAAAAATAACATTAAATTGAATGATAAAATTTTCGGGCCCTCAGGAAAAATAGATTTACATGATCTGGCGAATAAATAACATGGCTATTAGGCGATAGACATGGAGAGGACCAGAAAACAAAATGGCAAGATTAGATTATTTCTTGATCACCTCAGATATAGAGATATTTTGCAGAAAAACAAACATCTACTTGCGGTATTAGTCTGGCCACAAACCAACCAGTTTACAACTAAATATAGTTACTTGCGTTAGGGGTAAAGGTATGTGGGAGTGTAATAACACTCTAATTAGCGATCAGTAATACATAAATAATGTCAACTCTGTAGTAGTTGAAACTATTAATGTGTACTCTGATAATAATAATAATAATAATAACAATAATAATAATAATAATAATAATAATAATAATAATAATAATAATTGTTTCAATTAACGACCAGTTATTTTGGGAAACCTTGAAGGTTATAATATGGAAAAAACAATCGAACTCTCCTCTTTTTTGAAAAAGAAAAAAGCCAAAGGCAAGCTGAAATTGAAAACAGACTCATGTTATTAAACATTAAAGTTCAGTGACGACCTACCTGTGGCAGATGGATTGAACAGTCTGAACACAGATTTAAAAGAAATCAGAGAAACAAAAATAAAGGCTTCTTATTCTTCGAACAAAATGTAAATGGAAAGTGGAAGGGAAAAAACGAACGAAATATTTTTGTAACCTCGCGAAAAGTTATACCGAAAAAATGTCCACAAGATTATTAAATCAGATGGAGTTGAAACAGAAGATTTGAAAGAAATAATTTTAGAACAAAAAAAACTTTTATGAAAGTCTTCACAAGTCTCGACTGCCCGCTACAAATAAAAAAAAAACATTGAAGAAATGTTTTTGACAAAAGCATTCCCTTTCTAAATTGTTTGGAGGAAGCAGACGCTGGATACCTGGAAGGTTCATTAAGTGAACAAGAACCGTTGTGTGCTCTTAAAAACACGAAAAATAATAAAAGTTCCGGCTCGGACGGATTCACCGCAGAAGTCTACATTTTTGGAAAGACATTGGCCAATTTTTAATTAACTCTCTAAATTATGGTTACGACGTTGGTGAACTCTCCATTACACAAAGAGTCTGAGTAATTTGCTGCTTACCGAAGCCAAACAAATCCAAATTATATATAGAAAACTGGCGTTCTACTTCGTTAATTAATGTAGACACTAAAATTGGTTCAACGGTGATCGCAAAACCTATTAAACATGCTTTACCAAAATTAATCTTTGATACTCAACTGGGCTTTATGGAGGGCAGATTCATTGGTGAATCATTTAGATTAATACTGGACGTAATAACAAAAGGTGAAAAATATGAGCATTTGGGCTATTTTAATGTTGAAAATTAAACCCTATATAATTACTTCAAATGAAGAAGATTACAAAGCTTCTAAATGAATGGTCTTTCCGGCATTTAACAATTTTGGAAAATATGCTATGATAAAATCCATGGCTTTGCCAATTTTGACAGATGTTTTTACGGTATTACTAAATCCACCTGAACATATTTTTAATACAATACAGAATATGGTTTACGTCCAACAGAAGAGACAAAATAAAACGAGAAATAATGATCAATACAACAGAAAACTGCGGGATAAAGTTTCCACACCTAAAATCACATGCTATGCTTTAAAAATGGCCTGAATTAAAATAATAATAGACCATTCTGTGTGTGCCTCTTGGAAAACACTAGTTATTCATGTCTTTGAGCAACTAGGATGCTACTAAAATTGGTCTGCGCTCAAAGAAGGCTGCAGAAAGTATGCATGCATACAAAACCTTTTGGAGAGATGTAATTACATTTATTTATTTATTGGTCATTCTGCACAATGGCTAATCGTGACCAGGGAGAGATGCAATCAATACATGGTCCATGATAGACGATGACCCCTGTACCAATCCGGTAAACAATTTTTCAGAACCTTTACTTTATAACAGAAATATAAAGATCGACAGTAAACTTTTCTTTGCCAGAGACTGGTGTGAGAAGGTGATTTTCTTTGTCAATGACATTCTTACATAATAATAGTTTTCGACTCTTCTCAGACCTTTCCCGAAAATATGATATCATAACGCTATTTTCTGTGTATCATGGACTGATTTAAAGTTATTCGTACCTCCTGGAAACCGATCATAGAAAAAACAACAACAAGTCGAAATCGTACGACATAAAAATTTGGAGACTGTCAACAACAACACATAGAAAGTATGTCAAACATTTTATTTAATCTTTTTACAGTTGTTTGCAAAGACACCAACCCAAACTCAGGAAAAGTGGAGTCAAAGCTTGGGTACCAGTCTACGACTGGAAGATTGACAGTTGCAGTACAAACGATTTTCCTTTATTATAGAATACAGATGACACTTATCTGACGTGTACGCAATATAAAATACTACATAATATTTTATTTACAAACTCAAAACTTATCAAATGCAATCTGTCAGGAACAGAAGTATGTACTTTCTGTGGCAATACAAAGGAGATACCATTGCATTTGTTTTTAGAATGTTCGGACACAAAAACAATTTTATTAGCAATTAGAGAGCAGTTGAGAGACAGGTGTAACGTGTTTATATATCGAACTCATACCAGAATTTATACTTCTGGGACATCCAGTCCATCACAATCCATTTGACAAGACAGTAGCTCTTAGTGTGCCCATCTTTAAAAAATACCTTTGCTCATGCAGTGTGAGGGGATGCAAGTCTGTTTTAAAAGCTTTAAAGATGAACTTTAATGATTTTAAGATGAACTTAAATTGCAGGAAAACCTGGAAATGTCATGCAGTTAAATGTATCCCCCTCAAAAAGTCGAGAAAACAAAATAACGAGAACGATGGAGTACTCTGAGTCACATTTTAGTCATAAACTTCTCTTGTTTTATATCTTCTCCACAAGAAGGATATCATTTGCTTGCATAAATTGGTCCACCTATTTAAACAAGCCGATAGCGCCCCATTAAAATTAAGGGACGCGTAAGGGTACTTCCCGAGTGTGGCCAACCATCATACTTACCTTCATATCAAACTGACCGACAGCAGAGTCTTTTCTTCTTTTGCACGTAGAAACAAATTTAAAATTCACTCTGTAAAGTGTCCATGCCGTAATAATGTGATTTAATGAAAAAGGAAATTAGAAATTGATCTTGATTGAAAAAAATATTCACGCATTTATACATTTTTCGTTGTAATATAAGTTGTTTGTAATTCACATTATTTATAGAATGCCATATATACTGCCTAAAATTCTTCTTGTTAATGATACTGTATGTTTATCTGAATAAAAAATTATAAACAAAACTCTGTGTGGCAAGCGGAATGGGATGAAGCGACAAATAACAAACTTCATCGCTTCCGACCTAATATTACTGATAAGTATCCGTCCAGTAAACTTTGTAGGAAAGATCAAGTTATTGGAACACAATGTTAGATCAGTCATACAAGCCTAACACATTATTTTTTGTTAGAGGGTAATATGCGACTAGAATGTGTTCCTTGACAGCAGGCGTTGACAGTGGAACACATTCGTTTGTTGGGGGGGGGGGGGGGGTAATATGCGACTAGAATGTGTTCCTTGACAGCAGGCAGGCGTTGACAGTGGAACACATTCGTTTGTTGGAGGGTAATATACGACTAGAATGTGTTCCTTGACAGCAGGCGTTGACAGTGGAACACATTCGTTTGCGCTGTGCAGATTCTAATCTTGCCAGACGGCAGTATTTTAATATTGTGTCTCTTTGTGACCTATTTTATAACACAAATTCTTTTAAGATTCTATCGTTCCTGAAGAGCAGCAACCTTTTAATAAATTTTAAATTGTTTTTATTTTTATTCTTTTAACCTCTCATCTATTCAACAGTTTGATTTACACAGCACACAGTATTCTTTAAACAGCTGGTCTCGTTTTCGCATTACTGTGTTCACTGCTAATTTTTATTGCTTATATTTCATCGACACTTTTTTCGATTACATTATGGAAGAAATTATATATTTCAAGATGTATACTTTTCACCGCCACGATATAGCCTTAGTTGTTAGTGTGGCGTAAAACACCAATATATAAATAGATAAACCTTTATCGCAAAAACGATAAATTTAACATTTCAATTGCAACACACTGCAAAAACTATAGGTTCTCTTTGGAACCAAAACTGGTTCTAATATTGTCCCTGAGATGGAACCAGTTCTGTTTAAACAGTATTTAATTCAAAGCAAATACATTTATAAAGATTAACATTAAATATTAACAGAACTAAACATAAACTGAGAGGGTTTCAGCCGTAAGTTTAGAGCTCATACGAGGTTGTCTCAAATCATTATTAAGCAAAGGAGATATGAACAGTTGGCATATCGAACAAGTTTTGGTTCTATACAGAACCAAAACTGGTTCGATATGCCAAATGTTCATATATCCTTTGTTTCAAAATGTTTGGCGACTGCGTTGAATTAGCTCCAAGTTTACTACTGAATCTTCAGTTCATGTAATATTCTGTTAAAATCGAACGCTGATCTTGGTAAATTTATTTGATTTGAAACAAATACTGTTTAAATAGAACTGGTTCCATCTCAGGGACAAGATTAGAACCAGTTTTGGTTCTAAAGAGAACCTATATTTTTTGCAGTGCACCTGCATCAAGCCTTCCTCTTTCAAGATTTGCACATATCATATCCAACAAAAACACTTTCTAAAAATAAGATACAAACAACATTTTGTTGTTATAGTTTCTAATGTCCACGACTTCACAGGTGACGAAATGGTTGTGTATACGCGGGAGATGTTGATAGCACCATAATATGTTTTGATATATTCCTATATGTGACTCACAGAACTCCCTCCAGTTAGGGAATGTAGCTACTGGTAAACCCATACAACCCTCCAACTAGAGATCGTAGCTACCGGTACACTTCACAGAACCCTCTGGTTAGAAATTGTAGCTACCATTACACCCAACAGAACCCATCAACTAATCAACAAGAAATTGTAGTTACCAGTGCACCTTAAAGAACCCACAGCTAGAGATTGTAGCAACCTGCACACCCCCAAAATAATCCTCCAGTCAGATTGTAGCAACCAGTAATCCCCAGAAAACCCGTCAGCTAAAGAAAGTAGCCGCACGTACGCCTCACAGAACCCCTAGCAAGAGATTGTTACGACCGGTAATTTATTTATTCACACAGCACAACTCACGTAACCTAAATAACTCAGGGTTGGCATTTTCTACGAGTGTGTCAGTGAGCAAACGTGCGTTTAGACAGTTATGAAAAGAAACAGATTGACTTCTTCAAATTAAATTATTTTTGAACCCTGAATTATCGAACACCTAAATACTATAATATTCCGGTTTCTTTTGCAGGAAACCAGGTTTAGAGCTTTAGAAAATTGTATGAATATTGAAAGGAAGCAACCGTTCGTTGATTCATCATTTTGTTTGGCAACATTGTTCTATAGTATGATAGGGTGTGAAGTTCAATGTTGTTTCTAAAAACAGAAAACAGAATTACTACTGGTATATAGTATTTTGAGTGGAGAGTACTCGACTACACTTGTTCGTTTCATTATATTGGAAATCCAGAAAGAGTTTTTGTATTTAATAACTTTTCAATGGAAAGTTTATTATTTTTGAATGTACCTTTGGTTTTTATACAATAAGGATTGCACCAGTCCACATGTCATTCGTGACTTCCCTGTTATGTATTTGAACGCTCCGAAGAGTCCGTAGCATTATCGAAGAACATATAGTATTCTTCATTTGTACATTCTGCACTCTGTACATTCAAGAAGTAGCACGCCAGATAAAAATACTTTTTTTAATTGATTAGCCCTTCACTCAATGTAACATAATAATAATAACACTTTGGCCAGCCGCTGATTTGTCGCGGTTCTCGAACGAGAAGGCCTTGGTTACCCCTGAACTCCCAACTGCCTCCCTGTTCCCACGCTTCTCCTCTCCTCCCATCATTCGGAGACGAACTGCTTGATGACATCCCTTGCCCCATTCTTCCCAATCTCTCCGATTAGCACATTAACCCTCTCCTTTGAGTCTCCCCCTAACCACATGTCCTTCATTCTCCCATCCCACTTCCCCATTATACTCCCAGTGAATCTCATTCTTTTAGACTGATACTTAGGGCATTCTAGAAGGAAGTGTTCCAGGGTCTCCACCATGCCCAAGTTACACATCTGGCACTCCCTTTCACCGTCTTTCCCAATTTTTCCCCTCAGCTCCAGGGATCGCGACCGCAGCTTGAACAGCAGTGACCTCCCAAAGGTGCCATCGAGGTACTCTTCAAAACCTGGCCTCTCTTTATCACGCAGGCCACACAAAGACCTCTTTGATTTGACCCCCTCTCGCCAATTACGGTTACAATCCTCCAAGACCCTTTCTCTGACGATTTTTTTACCCTGGTTTGCCCCAACGCCCAGGTCCGAGATCTCCAATGAGTAGTTTTCTACTAGCTCCCTCACTTGGACCATCCACCCCGTTTTGATATTTGAGTTGAAGATTTGCAGGAACATTACTTTACACCATCGGCTGTCACAACATTTATTCACAAAAATCGCCACTCAGTTTTCATTATTTCCTTCATGTTTTTTTCTCTCAGAACATAGTTCATGACCCTGATTGGAGCTCATTTTAATGATGGTTTCACAAGCAATATTTTTGACGCAAAAAAAATAGTTTACGAGAATTTTGTTTGCAAGTGTCGACTGCCTTTCCTAAAAGATAAAGGGTTAACATTTGCTCCTTTGAGTTTTAAGAATGAACGAACCGCACACTCGCCACTGTCTTAGTAGCTGGTCGCTACCATCTCTTCTAATAATTTTCCATTCAAATTGGTCAGCATTGTTACTGAAAACTTAAAATGTCCACTTGAGTCTTGGCGATTGTGTTGTTAGTTTCTTGTACTCCTTATTTGACAGACCTGTAACTTGTTTGGCACGTTATTTAGGTGTGCCTTAAAACATGCTACTCGAGACAAACTTAAAGCGTGCATATAAGCATGCGTATAAAATGCGTATAAAACGCATGTGTCCAAAAAATAAGGTAATGGATGTGGATTCCTAGTGGTACCATTTCAGTGGTACGCCATTGCACTTCAAACCGAAAAGTCCGTGGTTCTATCGCCGTCAGAGGTAACTGCGTTAAATCCTCGGTGCAAGACCTTTTATCCAGATTGCCCATTAGGGGCACGGTGCCGCTGCATCCGAAGGCCTACTGCACGTCGATGGTGCTCTTGGCTTCACCCAATGCTAACCCTGATTCTGCTGTGATACTAGGTTGGGGAGTCTGTCAGTCGCTCGCAATTGGTCGATGGTTCTATCCGGGTAATCCGGTTTCCACCACCCGTTAAACTGCCCGACACGAGGTGATCCTGGTTGTTTAAAGTGTAGTTTAAGCTCCATTTCATAACAATAATAAACATCGTGTACATTTCTTACAAGTGGCTCAGCGCTTTCGTTAGTACAATTGAAACCTAAAGATTAACACAGTGCATGTTATCAAAATGATGTGGTTTATTATCGAACAGCTTAGATAGTCTGGTCTTCTTGACAGCTGTTGTTATTGGATTTGGTTTCCTTATCAGTTTGGAGATAGAACACTTTAGAATTTGTTTCATCTCTATATTATACCTCTTTGATAATTATGTTGGTGTAATCGTTATAATATCTCTTGGTGAACCTAACTGCCATCAATTATGTGAAGTTTCACCGCTGTCGCAACGCACTTTGTAATAATAGTTACAAAATGCCATACTTGTAACAAAATGCAACTATCGATATGAGTAGTAGGGGTTGAGGTAAACGTGCCACATTGGGGGGGGGGGGGACCTAGTGGGGGACCTAGGAAGTGACATCATGTCACGTGACCTGGTGGTGCCATGTTGTGCGGTCCTGGTAACACGCGTGAGCGGCCATCATGTGACGTAATCTCCATAGTGATACGTGGTGTGAGTGCGCATGTGCCGCGCGTGTTGTTAGGGTGATACGTGTTTGCGTCATTCATTTTGTATACTGGAGACCGCCATCTTGGTTTCTATGATAGCATGTGGTTTCTATGTGACCCAAAGGCTTCTTATGGGACAGGGGTATGTTCGGGGGGTATGTTCGATTGAATCGGTGTATCACTCACGAAATACCGCAAACAACCCGACAATCCCTCCAAATCACCGAAATTGACTTTATTTACTACAGATTCTCCATTTTAGCGGCTTAGCACGTAGTGATATAGTATCGACGGGGACCCGATGGTAAGTTCGATTGAACTAAGGTACTTTTTCCTAGAATCCCATTATTATGCCTATTACAGATGCTACTCGAACACTAACAGTCTATCTTGTCCCAGCTATATCCGGTTCCCTCGTCCAAGGCTTACAATCACCAGTGCTTGATTTCCCATAACCTGTATGCAGAGTTATCTCCCTTGAGTATCTCAAAAGCCTATATCATGCCCAAAGCCAATATGCAATCGAACTGTTACTGAAAAGTCATTCCACTTATGGAATCCCATTTTGGAATCTCATTTGTTGAATCCCCTTTTCGAAAACACATGGCCTTCGGAATCGTTTTTTTTTTCTGAAATGAGGCTAAGAGTCGTATGTCCGAGTCTCTCGAATGAGCAATTACTCGTTAGCTCATTTGCTCGATGGACTTCGAGTCGTTCGAGTAGTATGTGGAGTCACTCAATCG
Organism: Pictodentalium vernedei; assembly: GCA_031216915.1. Classification (NCBI taxonomy): domain Eukaryota; kingdom Metazoa; phylum Mollusca; class Scaphopoda; order Dentaliida; family Dentaliidae; genus Pictodentalium; species Pictodentalium vernedei. The sequence goes on along the minus strand of CM062288.1, from coordinate 339,420,179 downwards.
AACAATTGTTTTAAGGCTCATTTGCTCGATGGGTTTCGAGTCGTTCGAGCAATTCCTCATGGAGCAATTCCTCTCTTGGCTCTTTAACTTGTAAGGGGCATTTGGGATAGGTATGTCCTGGGGTGAACCAGAAGGCTGGGCCAAACAAGTAATAGTATCCTCAGATAAGTATCCTCAAATAATACAACACCAGGCCATAGGTATCCTAAAATACTGAAATGAGTCGGAAGAGTCGTTCGAGAAGTCATTCTATCGAGCAATTACTCTAAAGCTCATTTGTTCGATGGGCTTCGAGTTATTCGAGCAATGGCTTTTCAGTAACTGCTCGATTGCATATTGGCTTTGGGAATGATACAGGCTATTGATATACACAAGGGAGATAACTCAGGTTATGGGAAATCAAGCACTGGTGATTGTAAGCCTTGGACGAGGGAACCGGATATAGCTGGGACAAGATAGACTGTTAGTGTTAGAGTAGCATCTGTAATAGGCATAATAATGGGATTCTAGGAGTAAGTACCTTAGTTCAATCGAACTTACCATCGGGTCCCCGTCGATACTATATCACTACGTGCTAAGCCGATAAAATAGAGAATCTTTAGTAAATAAAGTCAATTTCGGTGATTTGGAGGGATTGTCGGGTTGTTTGTGTTAATTCGTGATACTCCGAATCAATCGAACATACCATCCGAACATACCTCTGTCCTATTAGAAGCCTTTGGGTCACATAGAAACCATGCGCTACCATAGAAACCACGATGGCGGCCTCCAGTATACAAAATGGATGACGGAAACACGTATCACCCTAACAACACGCGTTGCGCATGCGCACTCACATCACGTACCACTATAGGGATGACGTCACAAGATGGTCGCTCACACGTGTTACCATGACAATACAACATGGCGCCACCAGGTCACGTGGCATGACTTCAATTCCCAGGTCCCCACTAGGTCCCCTCGATATGGCACGTTTACCTCATCTCCTTCTTCTGATATGTAATAAACGTGCATTGCAACAGACGTGCATAAGACAATAAAATTCTTCAAATAAACACGTCACACATTTTCCAGTCCTCGTAGTAAAAAAAAACAAACAAAATCTGCAAACATACCTCCAAGCAGTCGTACGAACAAACAGAATAGAATTTATTTTAGTACTTATAATATGAAATATGTGCTACCTAAAGTGCGAACATAGTTACAAATTACAGTACGTGTAGAGTGTATTATCACTAAATCACCCGCAGAGTGAAGATTCCACCAAAGCAATGATTGCAAATCTGTTGCAAAGCATAACAAGCACAAGCAAAGTTCCAGCTTTTTTTTTGTCCATGTGTACACAATTTGAAAGTAATACTTTGGGTGATAACGCCACTCCACGGGTCATTTTGTTACAATCCACTCTCCACATACTGTGTTTTGTAAATTTGAATAAAAATAAAAAATGTTCAGAGGATGTCATTGGGTGTGTGTAATTCTGTACCCATCACCAAAACCATTTCGTACCCAAGTGATTTCATACTCAAAACCATTTTGAACACTTTGAGAAAAAAGTAAATTTGTGCCCCCAAAATAATAATAGAATGTCCATGGCAGTATTCCTAGCAGTTTGTTTGTCAGGGGTATAATTTGAAAAAAAAAATAGGTAATAAATTTAACATTTATAAGCAAAATTGATCACAACATAGCATTGAGTAATGAATCCACAACCTTTAGAATTAATTATTTATTTATTGGTATTTAATATCACATACTTATGCACAATAGGTAATCGTGACCGTGACAGTTTTACGGGGTCTGAGTCGGTCAGCACGGGAAAATAAGATCTAGACCCTTTCATATTGAACTAAAGGGTCTCCTATTTCATGAGGTGACAAAATATAATTCAATTAAATTTATTATTTAATAAATATGCACATTCATTCATTCAGGTTTCCTTTTGTACTATTATTCATTGCTCAAACCAACAACTATTTGTTTTGTAATTTCATGCACAACTCAGGCTGCACAGTGGGGAAATGAATATTAAATACTTGTGACTAATACTTGCAAAAGGCCACTCTCTCAAAGCTGGCTACTTTTCTTTCAGCTCGCTGGACTGTCCATGTGTACCAGAGCAGTGTGCTCACTGTGCTGCTTGGAACATGTAACACCCACTGCATGAGAAAGTTTGGTAGCTTTGAGAAGCAGTGCAAAATCCGTAAGAATCTGCTGACTGGGATTGACAATAAATCTTTGATCAAAAAAGACAACAGAAGAATGAAATGGCGCATCACTCAGGAAAGTACTTGATTCCTACTCCTGTGTTCTAAATGATCATACCTGTAGTATTGATATTTTTGGTATTTTCTACTCCATATTATTCTGATTTGTTCCCCTATCTTTATTCATTTTCACCAATTTGGACTGCAGTCTTGGACTAAATTCTTAACATCTTCAATAGCTGTAGAAGATACTTGGAGTTATTTTGGAATTTTGAGGTTATTTATCCAGGATATGGCACTTTGAAATATTATGAAGTCAGTTTATAACTTCAGTATAATATTCTACCCTGTACAATTGATTGATTGATTTTTCTTCAGCAATATACATAATTACATACATATGTTTACAATAAACAAAGCAGTCAAACAAGTCACAAAGATCAATACAAAGGATATAAGAGTATATTGCTAGGGAAAGTCATAGCCATATTGACTGTCTTCCTGATTTCCCCTTGAAGAAGAATGAAAGAAAATCAAAAACAGAAGAAAAAGAAAAGGAGTAGGAAAAGGACACAAAAAGAAGAAAAGAAGAAATTAGACAATTAGTCCTCACCATACTATTATATGGATGACAGTTACAGGAGTATACCCCCTCTCCTCACCATACTATTATATGGACGATTATATGGATGACAGTTACAGGAGTATACCCCCTCTCCTCACCATACTATTATATGGACGATTATATGGATGACAGTTACAGGAGTATACCCCCTCTCCTCACCATACTATTATATGGACGATTATATGGATGACAGTTACAGGAGTATACCTCCCTCTCCTCACCATACTATTATATGGACGATTATATGGATGACAGTTACAGGAGTATACCTCCCTCTCCTCACCATACTATTATATGGACGATTATATGGATGACAGTTACAGGAGTATACCTCCCTCTCCTCACCATACTATTATATGGACGATTATATGGATGACAGTTACAGGAGTATACCTCCCTCTCCTCACCATACTATTATATGGACGATTATATGGATGACAGTTACAGGAGTATACCTCCCTCTCCTCACCATACTATTATATGGATGACAGTTACAGGAGTATACCTCCCTCTCCTCACCATACTATTATATGGATGACAGTTACAGGAGTATACCTCCCTCTCCTCACCATACTATTATATGGATGACAGTTACAGGAGTATACCCCCTCTCCTCACCATACTATTATATGGACGATTATATGGATGACAGTTACAGGAGTATACCTCCCTCTCCTCACCATACTATTATATGGATGACAGTTACAGGAGTATACCCCCTCTCCTCACCATACTATTATATGGACGATTATATGGATGACAGTTACAGGAGTATACCTCCCTCTCCTCACCATACTATTATATGGATGACAGTTACAGGAGTATACCCCCTCTCCTCACCATACTATTATATGGACGATTATATGGATGACAGTTACAGGAGTATACCTCCCTCTCCTCACCATACTATTATATGGACGATTATATGGATGACAGTTACAGGAGTATACCTCCCTCTCCTCACCATACTATTATATGGACGATTATATGGATGACAGTTACAGGAGTATACCTCCCTCTCCTCACCATACTATTATATGGACGATTATATGGATGACAGTTACAGGAGTATACCTCCCTCTCCTCACCATACTATTATATGGATGACAGTTACAGGAGTATACCTCCCTCTCCTCACCATACTATTATATGGATGACAGTTACAGGAGTATACCTCCCTCTCCTCACCATACTATTATATGGATGACAGTTACAGGAGTATACCCCCTCTCCTCACCATACTATTATATGGACGATTATATGGATGACAGTTACAGGAGTATACCTCCCTCTCCTCACCATACTATTATATGGATGACAGTTACAGGAGTATACCCCCTCTCCTCACCATACTATTATATGGACGATTATATGGATGACAGTTACAGGAGTATACCTCCCTCTCCTCACCATACTATTATATGGACGATTATATGGATGACAGTTACAGGAGTATACTCCCTCTCCTCACCATACTATTATATGGACGATTATATGGATGACAGTTACAGGGGTATACTCCCTCTCCTCACCATACTATTATATGGATGACAGTTACAGGAGTATACCCCCTCTCATAATCCCAATAAAGTTCACACAATCCTCACCATACTATTATATGGATGACAGTTACAGGAGTATACCCCCCCCCCTCCCTCATAATCCCAATAACGTTCACACAAGAAACATGAGGACATTGGTCAATGGATGAAAATACATATAGAATTAGAATATTGGACACAGATCGCTCTCACCAATCACCAAATTTCTCAACATCCCACATCCACACTGCCAATACACCACCAATTTCACTGTGACCCACATATGCAATGATAAGGAGAACTACAGTGTAATGCTAATAGAATTCCTCAACACCTTTATGATGAGCAAAACCCTACTGAATCAGACCGAAAACTGTGTCCCGGTTAATGGCTTGTTTAAGAGACTTTACCGAGGAGGGAATTGGAAAAGCATGGAGTTGGAGAAGAGATACAGCCCGGAGAGAGAAGATCACCATTAAATCAGAAACCTTTGCAACAATTGTGCACACTTTTTGAGAATAGACCTAACAAAACAATAAAGGTTACAGCACAAAGCCCTGGGGGTGCAAGCGGTCTATGAGCTGAACATGTACAGGTTCCTATACAGTAGTTGGAGGCGCGGTGGCGTTGCAGTGACCGGTTTTCGTCAAGATCACCGAAGTTAACGTCGAGCCCGGTTTGTCCTCGGATGGGTGACCGTCTGAGCGATCGATTCGGACTCCCGCGTTGTGTCATTGGGCAAGGCACTTAACCCCGATTGTCCACACGGGGGCACGATGACGTCGTGTTCTAAGGCGTACTGAACGTCGGTGGTGCGCATGTCTTCAAGCAATCTAACTCTGCCTGTGCTGCAGTGCATCGTTGCTCGGTGGTTCTCTTCGGGTACTCCGGCTTCCCCCACCCGTAAAACTGTCACGGTCATTATTAGCCATTGAGCATATGTATGTGATCTTGAACAACAATAAATAAATAATAATTATAGAGTAGTTTCTAAAAAAATAGTATCCTGCAAAAAACTTAATAAATTCAGACTGGTATGCTGTGATTTCACCCAGGGGCATGGTTAGGATTTAGACAGAAGTCATAGCATTATCACAACTCTGGGATTTTCTACTTCCAACATCAATAAATACAATTTGGCAAAAGTTCTGTTGCCCATCATAACATTCTTTTCAAATAAATTTGTTATGATCCTGCAAAATTACAATTTTCCATCCCAGTTAGAAAATACTGGCTGTGGTGATGGGGGGGGGGGGGGGGGGGGGGCCCCATCACCACAGCCAGTATTTTCTAACTGGCGTCCACAGTAATTACTATTCACCAAAAAAAATCTACTTACTTGCCACAACTCTGTATATTTTTATTGTCTTGTTGTGAAATTCTAGTTTATCCTCTATGCCCAGCCCCCACCATTCCCACAGAGGTTTTCTAGCTTTACCCTTAGAAAGTACAATTAACAATTTGATGAATGCTACGTGCATGCTCTTACCACTTTCAGATATTTCTTCATGGTCTTCGAAGCGTGAATTTCTGATTGCATCTTTTCTTTTCTGGTGTTTGAAAATTTCCTAAGTATGGTGGATTCTTAGCTGAAAGAAAAGATTGTTTTCCCAATTTTTTTGCGAAGATTTCTGACTTTTTATCACTTTCAGATTTCATAACTCAGCAATCTGTGATGGGATTTGGTTGGGGGGATTAATTAAAATACCCACACACTACCTCCATATCACCTCTTGTATTTTTAAGTACATGTAGTTTAAGCTGGTTGAAAATTTTCTGAAAGGTGGGGTGGGTGGGTGGGGGGAGTGGAGGTGCAACAAGTACACTCACCCATTCAGCCTGAACACCCCAGGTTCTAAGTAGGCTGGAAAGGGTCTTTTTATTTATTTATTTTTTTTTTTTTGGGAGGGGGGGCATCAATCACCCCCCCCCCCCCCATCGAACCCAAATCTGTGGTTGTATTTTCAACTTGCAAGTTTGTTAGAACATTATGTAGCTTAATTTTATGTAGCCCTTTCTGCAAGTTTGCAACACATTGTTTTTCATCACAAGTTTTCTTGATACCGACTGATCGCCACAGTGACGGCGCCAGGATGTCAATATGTTTTTTGGAGGGAGGGAGGCTTAGGTAAGCTATGGAGGGGTGGGGAGTGTCTAAGGTCAAGATGCCGAAGGCATCTCCCAAATTCCACAGGCCTTATAGCTGGCGGAGGGTAGGGATCTCCCCCTCCCTCGCATGTGTGGGATATGGAGGTTCTCCCCATGAATGATTTCCATTTTTGGAGGCCCTGGTATTGTTGTGTGTCGTTTACGGTGTGAAATTGGATGGGAAAACCACGGTCAGATAGAAATTTGAAGTTTTATTGGGGGGGGGGGGGGTTAAAGGAAAAGTGGGAGGGACAGCCATCTCCCTCCAGTGATACCGCCACTGGATTGTTAAACGTCATGTAAAAAGTTTTGGACCAGGTAGAAAATAAATTCAGTATCAGTGAGTGTAAGTAAAATTGTCTGGTATCAAATTTATGGAATTAATTCTGACGATTTAATTTGTAATTGTAGTCCCATTTAGCTGGTCACCTGAATTTGCAAATGCATTTGGAATTGGATTTGGAGACTGACAGAGTGTTTGATCGGACTCGGTCACTGATCACAAACAACAACAGTTCACCTTCTCGTCTTCCTTTTCTTTCCAAGGAGTCAGTCATGATCTATTTTCTGAATGATTTTATCTTCAAAAACAAAATGTTTCAACACTGCCTGTACACGTATTGATAATTTTATCTTGCAATCACAACCTGAAGACGGCACACCGTCTTTCCAGCCAAAATTGGTATACAACGTTAAAAGAATCACCGCGTGATTGTTACTTACACCCAAACACCTCCACTGCAGTGGAAAATTCACAGTTTTCTGTGAAGTTTCCACTGCAGTGGAGGTGTTTGGGTGTAAGTAACACTGTATCACTTCAAAACCTTAAAAATGGAATGATCGTGTTCGAAATATCATTACCAGGTACCGGTACCTAAAGTTTTTGATAAATATTAAAGTGGAAAAATCTTTCCAAAAACTTTATTGCGTCAGAAAAATGGGAAAAAATTGACGATCCGAAAAATACAATGCATTGCAATGAAGAGCAAAGTCTCAGGAATCCCATTGTGTGCCTCTTTTAATTATATATTACGTATCTTCCAGCGGAAATCGTCCCAAGCACGAGGTGTTCGTGTCTTTTCGGCCTCGGGAACATTCAGCCCCAGGTATTTTTCCGGGAACATTCGGCCGCAGTCGAGGCCGAATGTTCCGACTTTTGAGGCCGAATGTTCCCACTTTTGGTAAAAATTTTAAGGAGTTTGGGAGTTGAAAAATAACTTTAACAAATATTTTTTTAGTTCATTATGTTAGGTTTTTTTATATTAGGAGGTTTTCCAGAATATTGTTTAAAGAATAATACATACGGCGTACCTACCTTTATTCCTAAAGTCGAAATATATTAAGCACAAGCCCAATCCATAATGAATAATGAAATTTATAAAATCCACTGAACTGAATAACAGAATGACAAAATATGTGGTCCAATGTCGACATGCAAACCCGAAGTGATATATTTCTTCTTGGATGTTGTTTGGCACAACTCATCTCAAAAATTTGGTTTTCATAAGTTCTTCAGCATGAAGTAGTGATCAAAGGTCCTGCCTTTGATGAGATACTGATACAGAGTTTTTACAGGGCGACTGAATTTTGATTGATTTAATAGCACTTGATTAGGAGATCATATACTGTTTTTACAGTTTGTACGGACTCTTAAACCTTTTATGTGGACTGTAATTGTCCTTGAATGTGGTTGACGGCGATTTGGAAAATGTAACAACAAAGATATCCAAGATGTTAGAGGAAGCATGGGAGAAATATAAAGAGAATGATGTAACTACATCTAGATTTTTGAGGTTGTGTGCCAGTATATATAAAGTGTAATTGTATTATGTTTTTGTCGATATATCTGTCAATGTATTTTATATTGTATATTACGCTGTATTTAGGCTTTCCCAAACCCAGTTTGGGAAAGACTATTGTTATTCTTCTTTTTCAAAATTTTTCTTCTCTATATTTTTTTTTTTTTTTTTTTCCCTCCCTGAATTTTGTCTGTTGAACTGGTCGAAAACAAGTTGTACGATTTTGACCAAATTTAGCACACTTATGTAATGTCATACAATCTCGATAAATGCGGTATCGTCATATCTGTGAAAAAGCGTATTTTTTTAAATATTCTGCCAAAACCTTCAAAATTTCACCATTTTTCGAATGTCTCAAAATTGTTTACAGTTATTTCGCTCAAATTTTCAACACATTTACAGCATAATATGATACAACACAATCACCACTCAAATCTTTCAACATTAACCCCCACTGGCCAAAAATGACATGAATATAGATTTTTTGTTCAAAATTGACCAACTTCAAGGGCAAATTTCTCTAATAACAAGGTCGTTGTAACAATTATTTTGGTTTGGATAGATGCAACAATCATTGCGAAATAAAGTTACTGTTTACTTTTTAATCTCAGATTTAACCCTCAAGCACAATGAGGGCGAGGATAAGAGTACCGTTTAAAAATGCCAAAATTAGCCAACTTTGGTTGCTTTTTCTATCATTTTGGAAAGGGTTAATTTCAAACAATTTTCATGTAAGTATTCACAATTGACTACCGAGCATATTTGTTGTTGTAAGTTTGGTTGTAAAGTTTAATCCTATCCCATTCTGGCTGCATAAAAGTAGGTACCGTCCAAAAAAACTCCAATTTTTTAAGAATTTGATAAGTTTAGGTGGCGATTTACTCCATTTTTAATTGCTTGAGCTCTGAATGTTTTCTGTAGCTGCCTGCAGCAATCAAAGTATGACAAATTTTGTTCTATATGTTATTATTAAAAGTTTAACCCTTGGCAGATTTGAGACTTCCCATAAGGGTACTGTCGGAATAATTGTTATTTTCGCCAACTTCAAGGGCAAATTTCTCTAATTACAAAGTAGTTGTAACAATTATTTTGATATGGCTAGATGCAACAATTATTGTGGAAGAAAGTTACTGTTTACTTCTTAATCTCAGATTTAACCCTCAAGCACAATGAGAGCGAGAATAAGAGTACCGTTTGAAAATGCCAAAATTATAATCTTTGGTTGCTTTTTTCTATCAATTTGGAAAGGGTTAATTTCAAAAACTTTTCATGTATGTATTCACAATTGACTACCGAGCATATTTGCTGTTGTAAGTTTGGTTGTAAAGTTTAACCCTATCCCATTCTGGTTGCATAAAAAGTAGATACCTTCCAAAAAACTCAAATTTTTCAGAATTTGGTAACTTTAGGTGGCGATTTACTTCATTCCTAATAGCTTGAGCTCTAAAGTTTTTCTATAGCTGCTTGCAGCAGTCAAAGTATGACAAATTTTGTTCTATATATTACTATTAAAAGTTTAACCCTTGGCAGATTTGAGACTTCCCATAAGGGTACTGTCGGAATAATTGCTATTTTCGCCAACGTTTACATGCACTTTCTCAGCACTGGAGCCATAGTGTCTCAAAGCCTTTTCCATGAGAGGATTGGGCCTTCATCCAAGAACAATTTTGCTGTTATATATTTTATTCAAAGATTTAACCTTCACCCAGTTTTCTGGCCTTGAATTTGAGTGCCCTAAAATTCTTCATAAAATTGGCTAATTTGGAGCTCACTTTTCTTCCATTTTCGAAAGGAATATCGAAAAATGATTTACATGTTCGTATTTATAATTGCCTACTGAGCATATTTGCTGTTGTAAGTCTAGTAGTAAAGTTTAACCCTATGCTCGTTCTGTTTGCATAAAGATAGGTGCAGTCCAAAAAAACTATTGTTTTTCAGAATTTGGTAAGTTTAAGTAACGATTTACTCCATTCCTAATTGTCTGAGTGCTGAACGTTTTCTATGGCTGTATGCAGCAGTCATAGTGTGACAACTTTTGTTTTATATGTCATTATTAAAAGTTTAACCGTTGGCAGATTCGAGACTGCCCATATGGGTACGGTCGGAATAATTGATATTTTCATAAAATCACTGAATATTGATAAGCGTGCAGTGGTAGTTTGGAATAGAATATCCGAAAATGCTTTCGAAATTCGGATACACAGTTCAATTCCAAGAATATTTTCTGTTATAAGGTTGCTGTAAAGTTTACCTCCATCTTTGTCTCAAATGCATAAAAATGGTGCCGTCGAAAAAAACCTCTCATTTTTTTCAGAATTCCGTCGGTTTAAGTGACAATTTACTCCATTCCTAATTCATTGAGCGCTGGATGTTTTCTATTCCTGCATGCAGCAAGCATAGCATGACAACTTCTGTTTTATACGTTATTATCAATAGTTTAACCCTTGGCATATTTAGGAGTTCCCATGTGGGTATAGTCGGAATAATTGTTATTTTCGTAAAATCAATCCCTGAATATATTGGTAACCGTGCAGTGGCCTTTCGGTGGTGCTACATGAAGCCGCAAATAGTTAAGGTTGAAAAGTTCATCAAATAGACAGATATAATGCCTAACTCAGTCGGTGACAGGTAAATAATGAATGGAAAAGTCGTTGAATTGAGAATAAAGTAGGGACGAATCGTGCCCTCGGTTTCCACCTGATCCACGGTATTTCCTCGCGCGGCACTTGACAAAGATACTAAACTGTCGGGCAGGGACAGTAAAAAACATTCTGAGAATTTCAAGTTGCTGCCTTGCATGGTCGGGACATAATTGGAGTATATCCGACATTGTAACTGTTAAATTTGACTGTTAAATTAGCCAGATGACGGCTTTTTCTCCACCGGATAATCCCACCTGCGGCAACCGGTGGAATGACGGCTTTTTCTCCACCGGATAATCCCACCTGCGGCAACCCGTCCTTGGGCAAGACACTTCAACTCCACTGCCCGCGTGGGGGCACGGTGGCGTTGTGTACTAAGGCGTACTACACGTCAATCGTGCACTTGTCTTCAACCAATGCTAACCCTGCTTGTGTGGAGTTCGTATGTTGGGGAGCTGACAGTTGCTAGTCGTTGCTCGGTGGTTCTGTCCAGGTACCCCGGCTTCCTCCACCCGTAAAACTGTTTGGGTCATGATTAGCCAGTGTGCATAAATATGTAACCTTAACCACCAATAAATAAATCAATAAATTCTCCACCGGATCGAGTTGTTAGTTTCTGCCGGGACGGTCTAAAATAAGCAGTTTAACTCAAAACTTTCTGTCCCATATGAATGTGCAAATATTTAAAGCTGGACAGTTCATGAAATAGACAGAAATAATGCCAAACTCGACTGGTGTGAAGTAAATAGTGAATGGAAACGGCATTTCATTGGGAATAAAGTAGGGACGAATTGTCCCCGCAGTTTCCACGCGATCCATGTTGTTCCTACGCGGTCACGCCACTTGACAAAGATACTGTTCTGTCGAGCAGGGATAGTAGAACAACTTCTGAAGATTTCGTGCATCTGCCTTCACTGGTCTAGACGCTGTGTACTAAGGCATACTGCACGTCGATGGTGCGCATGTCTTCAAACAATCTAACCCTGCCTGTGCTACAGTGCGGAGGCACTATGTTGGGGAGCTGGCAGCTGCTCGTCATTGCTCGGTGGTTCTCTCTGGGTACTCCAGCTTGCACCACCCATACAACTGTCACCGACATAATATGACCTTGGCTGTTAATGTGTCGTTAAACCCTAATAAATAAATAAATAAATAAATAAATAAATAAATAAATAAATAAATAAATAAATAAATAAATAAATAAATCCAGTACCAGTTTTGCTCGTACAAATATTAGTACCGTCAGACAAAATTCCTTTTCTGATTAATTTCGTACTTTTCTGTACTCACCTTCCCTGAGTAAGATTGGTATATCTTTTCAATCTCAGATTTAATCCTCAAGCACAATGAGAGCGAGAATAAGAGTACTATTTGGAAATACCTACATTATCCAACTTTGGTTACTCTCCTCTATCATTTTGGAATGGGTTAATTTGAGACACTTTGCTTTGCTATATCCAGAGATGTTTAATCAATAAATCCGGCTTTAGTTATGTTCTGGGACTTAATGAAACATGTGCTTTGGTCACTTAAAAATAGCACTGTCTGCAAAAAATGACTGAGTGAATACTCACTTGTCCAAAAACAAAAAGGAAAGAGCTCTTTGAGCTTTCCATAACTGCTTTCAAAAATCAATGGGGAACAAAGTTTGTGTTATATGTTTTGGTGTTCCGTGTTATCCAACCCCAGTTTGGCCGTACAAATATGAATACCGCCAGGAAAGAAAGCACATTTCCTCAGTGATAGACTGTTTGACTTCTATGATAGAGGTCCCGAGTTTGATCCCTGTCTGGGACGACCCACGTAATGTCCTTGGGCAAGGCACTTTATCCCGGTTGCCAACATGGGGACACAATGATGTCATGTACTAAGGCGTTCTGCACGTCAATGGTGCACATGTCTTCAACCTCTGGTACCCTGCTTCAGCGGAGCTTGAACATAATTAGAATGTTGGGCTGACAGTTGCTCGTCTATGCTCGGTGGTTCTCTCTGGGTCCTCCGACTTCCCCCACCCGTAAAACTGTCACGGTCACGATTAGCCATTGTGGATAAGTATGTGACCGTAAACACCAATAAATAAATACCGTCAGGGAAACCCTCTGTGAAATCCTTCTGTCAATAAATAGCAAAGTAGTAATGAAATGCAAGAAATATTAACAAGCTGTTCAACATCCCTTTAATCAACTCATTTTGACTTGAACTGTACCTATCACTGTGTATACTAGCTCTCAAGATGATTTAAACCATATCAAATAAACAACTAATTTGTGTGTGACAGTAACTCATATTACATGTATTTCATTGTATCTGAAACAGATATGTTGGAAAAATTGGGATATCATGGAGTAGAAAGCTTACCCTCGTTTGTTGACAAATCCCACACATTCACAAACAGATAGAATGATAGAGAATAAATTAATTATTGATATTTAAGGTCACTTTCAGCATCTTCAGCTATATCATGACCATAAGTAGGTAATAATTGAGAGTTTACTATCACTTTGTACATGTACGTGTACACGATGCGTTTACCAACGTGGGATTCGGTGTTAAATCGCACGCTTGTTCACAAAAATGTTCAGTGATCTTGAATCTCCCATGTTTTTTTTATGACTCCTAGATCGCACTTTTAACGTTCAAATACTCGTGATGAACGTTGAATGTCACGCGTTTTTAAAAAAAGGTGAAATTGTACATTTTCACTTTTTTCTTTTACTTTAAAATTTTTTGTCAACATTCTCATCGCAGATCAGACCATCGATCCATCGTTGGTGAACGCGAGCAAAAAATTCTAGGCTATCATCAAAAAACGGTTTGCGGATTCTGGATCAGTGATCCAGAATTCGCAATTGTTTTGAAGCGGTGGGTTTTTCCCATTTATGACGTCATTAGGGGAATTCCCACTATTGACCAATCAGATCGCTCGATTCTCATAAACTCGATCATACAGAGTTATCTCCCCTCGTCGTGGAGTGGGGGGGGGGGGAATACCCGGATTTTTTTCCTCCAAAAAACTTGACGGACAACTGTCGAACGCTTCCATTTCTGACGTGAGCGGGGGGGGGGGGGGGGGGGTCGGGGGAATACCCCGAGGAAATAAATAAAAAAAGTGATCGATATATATAGGAGAGAAAAACATAAACATAAAAATAATTATACATTTAATTTTGAAAATAATAAACAATTAAAAACGAAAGATGTTTTTACAGATGGATTCTAGACACCGAGATCGAATTTTAGAAGAGTTTGAGCGTGCTAAGAAGGGCATTCAGTCGGCTGATAGGAGCAGACGTCTTGGTGAGATGGAACTCAAACGCGAAGCCACAAAAATATTTAAACCCGTGACGGAGGGTCAAGAGCGAAGCAGGAAGGAGATAGTCGAAGAATTGAGACCCATAAAGGAGAGTTCTTTGAGAATGGGTTCGTTGCCTCCTAGTTTTGGAAATCGGTATTCCGTTCAATCTACACCGGATTACGTTCCCACGGGAATTCAAACAGATTTGAGCGAGAGCGACGATACAGCTTCGACTATCACCACTAGTAGCGTCGCATCGTCTGATGATGATGGCGGTAAGAGAGATCAGTCGTATGGATTTTATAAGCATTCGGAGGGAAGGATTTTTGTAGGAGACACAGAAGTAGATATTGGCGATGATGAATTGATCGTGGGTTCGAACAGATACGAATTGACTGATGGGCTGCGCAGATTGCTCCTTTACGACAAGCCTGGCGATTACACGGATCAGGATTTCGACAATTACGGCGACATTCTGGTTCAGACCCACGCCATGAAGAGAAATAACGATGCCAGAGAGACGAGACCCAAAGCCAACAGAGGTTACAAGTGGACGAAAGTGGTGAAACCCATATGGGATATGAACAAGAAGTTCGTCGAATCGGTGACTGGCAAAGGTGTGAAAACCACTTTTCTTCCGAGCGATTCTGACGCTCTGTCTCAGAGATTGAGTTTGTTGATGGCGAGCAGATGGGCTGGTAACACAGGATTAGATAATCAGATAGTTGCTATATCTGACGAATTGTTAAGACAGAAGGTTTTGAATAAAAACCAGTATAAAAGGCTGATGAACGAATTGAAGGATTGATGTATATAATAAGTAGAGAGAAACAAACAAACAAACAAACAAAAAAATAAAACAGTAAATTTTTACACTAGAATAATAAAAGTATTTAAACGGCAAAAACGATTTACCAGTGAAAAAACAAAAAAATATATCATAAAAATAAAATATGTTGGTGATAAAGAACAGGGGATACGTCAGGACTTACGTTCAAGGAGGTTCTGGCATCGTCGATTCTATAATGCGAGCGTTCACGGGCGATGCGGGTAGAAAACTCGCATCGACCGCGTTTGAGGTCGGTAAGAAGACGGCGTTGGATGCTGGTAAGAAAGCCGCTTCCGAAGCCAGTGGTAGGATAGCTTCTGTGGCTGGCAAGAGGGCAGCCGACGCGTTGATCGACAAGTTGATCAGTCCGCCGGCGAAGCGAGCTGCGTTAGAGCGAACGCCGAAAAGTTGGAAAGATTTTAAGGATGCTGTGGTGCCCATACAAGATTTAGCCAAAATGACGAGTGGATCCGGATTGAAGAGAACTCGCGACGGTGCGATATAAATAAATAATAACATTAAAAACAGAGTTTGAAAAACATAAAAAATTTGCGTTTGAAAAGAACCTAAAATAACAAACAAACAAAAAATAAAATAAAGATGAACATTAAAGATATGTCTTGGAACGACGCCGCGACCAGGTGGTCGAATAACGAGTTCTTTCCCAAGAGCATAAGAGGCTTGATAGTGGGAAAATCGAATTGTGGAAAGACCAATCTGTTGATGAATCTGTTATCCCGACCCGACTGGTTGGATTACGACAGATTGTTCGTGTTTGGCAAGAGCTTGTTTCAACCCGAATACAGATTGCTTCGAGAGTGCATGGATCGTAGATTGCCCAAGGACGTCATGGCCAGAATCTTTGACAGTAGGGAGGAATTCGACAAGAGCGAAGCTCCACTTTCGACCATTTTGGACGGTGCGGCGATGGAGCTGATGAAGAGAAATGCATCTTCGAACGTCGAGTGTCGATTTTATGAGAACGCTAGCGACGTTCCGGATCCTAGAGAATTGAAATCGGAAGATAAGAATCTCATGATTTTCGACGATCTGCTTTTGGAGAAACAGAACCGATGCGAATCGTATTACGTTAGGGGTCGACACAGCAACGTGGACTGTTTCTACCTGTCGCAGAATTATTTTCGATTGCCCAGACAGACGATAAGGGAGAACGCTAATTTTCTATGTCTCTTTCGCCAAGATCTCAAGAATCTCAATCACATCTACGGCGATCACGTCGCAAACGACATGAGCGCTGCGGAATTCAGGAGATTCTGCAAGAGGGTTTGGGATGGTGGACTTTACAATTTCGTCGTGATCGATTTGACAAGCGAATTTAATCGCGGAAAATATCGGTGCCGATTCGACAAGTTTTATGTTTCTGATGATAATAATAAGATAGAGCGTGAAAATAAAATTTAGAAAATAATAAATCTTCAAATAATTAGTTTTGAATAAAAAAAAAATTAAATTAAATATAATGTTCGAACATGGAGAATTGTTAGGACGGATAGCCGAGAATACGGCTGCAAAACAATCCATTCAAATCGTGGTGAGTGGCTATTCGACTCGATTCGCTACGAAATTCGAACCTTCCATCGAATTGAATAGAGAGAAAAGATACGAGATGGCGTTGGTGAATCTGGAGACTTATTATTCCTTTCTCAACGTCACCGAAAAGAATAACTCGTTCAAGTATTCCGACGGAACGGATTGGTTGGAGATTCGAATTCCCAAAGGGAGTTACGACATAGACGATTTGAACGATTACATTCAGACGCGAATGAAGACGGATGGAAAGGGAAGCAACAAGATCAGACTCGCTCCCAATCCTAATACCTTACAGACGATGTTGGATTTGGAAGATAATTTTCGAGTGGATTTCAACACGGACGATTCTATAGGCAAGATGTTGGGATTCGATCGAAAGATGTATCGAGGCCGCGCGGCATCTGAAAATACGGTCGACATTCTCGCTGTAAATAGCATTCTGGTGAACGTAGACGTGATTGCTGGAAGCTACGTGAATGGTAGCGCTCAACCAACGATCTATTCCTTCTTTCCAAACGTGTCGCCGGGTTATAAGATCGTGGAGCGACCTCGAAATTTAGTTTATCTACCAGTGATTTTGGACATGTTGTATAGTCTGAAAACCACGTTGACGGATCAAAATGGTGGACTGTTAGATCTTCGCAGAGAGAGAGTGACGATACGATTTCACATAAGAGAAATAAAAGCAAAAAAAAAATATTATATATATATAGATAACAAAAATAAAATAAACGCAATATTAATTTTACAAAATTATTTTAATATAATTATTAAACAAGAAACAATTGAAGTAAATATATTTAAAAAAAACAGAATTATGACACAATACGTGGTTAAAAACGTGAACATATCCGCTGGACAGAGGAAGAAACTTAAGAGAGCGTTAACAACTCGAGGCGAGGCGGTGAGATTCAAATTCACTCACGAAGATCTGATGAGAGGCGGTCAGGATTCGATCGCCTGGACCAGAAGTCAAATCAAAAGGATGGAGAAAGCGATTCGCGATGGAAGAGGGTTGACGGTGAGAATGAGTCCCGCTCAATTGAGATACAATTTGAGAATGAAAGGTGGTTTCCTACCGCTATTGGCAGGAATAGCCGCAAAAGCATTACCCTTCACCGCAAAGGCACTACCCTTTCTCGGAAAGACTCTCGGCGTGGGAGTTCTCACGGGACTCGCTAGTTCGGCAGTTGAGAAATTAATGGGTGGCAGCGGACTGTTTTTGAAGAAGGGAGGAGCAGTGTGTCGCGTCCACGTAGATGACAGCGGTAAAGAATTGTATCTAGAACCCGTTAGAGGTGGCAACTCTCTGAGAGGAAACGGTCTCTATCTGAAGAGTGGACGGAACGTCGAGCAACTCGGCAAGGGTTTGTTGCTCGGTGAGAATTCGCCGTTAAGAACATACCGATTTTGAATATGTTATTATAATATAAAATTATATAAAATATAAATCATAGAAAGTATAAAATAATATATTTAAAATGGATAAAAAGGTGGAGAAACAATTAGACGATAATGACGAATAGCGCGAGACAGAGTGCGAAGAAACAAAAAAAAATGAGATCAAAAGATGATCTCATTACTTTTTTTTTTTCATTTTTCTTTGCTAAAAATCAATCACTCTATTGTTTATATTTCCAAGTCCGTTATTAGCATGTTGACACTCGTGTCTTCTCCTTTTCGAAAACGTGTTGAATGTTTATCTTTACTCTTTTGAGTTTTTTTACATCGGTCAACTCGCTCTCACCACCCAATTTCTCCACGAGTTCGAATGAGATGTTTGGAAATATGTAATTTCCATAGGGCAATGACAAATCGTCCTTGTCGAATTCTCTATCTTTGGCGATGACGATGTTCTGCAGATCGCTTTGGTACTCATAAATCAAATTGAGCGTGGCTTCGTCCAATTTCAAAGGCATCTTATATTTGTTGTATTTGTGCTCTAAGACCTTCGTCTCGACCTCATTCAATTCGATGGGATCGTGTCATTGTAATCTATAGATTTTATGACCAAATTTCTTATTCGTTTCGACTCGTTTCAATTTCAATTCGCATCTTTTAGGTTTTGTTGTCCTCATGATCAATTATTTGTTTTTTTGTTTTTACGAATTCTTGCAAATAATGTATATGTTAAATTTTGTATTTAAATAATAATTTGTTTAAAAAGTTTTTGTTTGCTCTTTATATATATAAAAAAGTTGTTTTTTCAATTTTTAATTTTTTTAATGTAAAATTTTTTAGTAAAAAAGTTTTTTTCTCTTTATATATATATAAAAAAAAGTTAAATTTTAAATTTCAATATCTCTATTGTTTATATTTCCAAGTCCGTTATTAGCATGTTGACATTCATCATTTTTCCACTTACGAAAATGGTTTGAATGTTTATCTTTACACTTTTGAGTTTTTTTTCATCGGAGAATGCGCTCTCACCACCCGATTTGTTCACGAGTTCAAGTGAGATTATTGGATATATGTAACTTCCATAGGACAACAATAAATCACCCTTGTCAAATTCTCTGTCTTCAGCGACGATGATATTATTCAGCAGATCGCTTTGGTACTCGTAAAACAAATCGAGCGTGGTTTCATCCAATTTCAAACACATTTGATATTTGTGGTAGTAGCACTCTAAGTCCACCATCTCGACCTCATTCAATTCGATGGGATCGTGTTTTTGTAATGTATAGATATTAAAACCAAATTTCTCATACACTTCGTCTCGTTTCAATTTCAATTCGCATCTTTTAGGTGTTGTTGTCATGATCGATTATTTGGTTTTTATGAATTCTTGCAAATAATGTATATTTTAAATTTTGTATTTAAATAATAATTTGTTAAAAAAGTTTCTCTTTATTTCTCTTTATATATAAATAAAAGTTAAAAAAAAAATATTCCTACAAACTCAATTTTGAGGTAAAAACAATGATCAAGTCCAAACATCTGAATTATAGTCTAGAACGTGCAAGACTTCAAACGTTTAAAAATTGGCCTTCTCATCTCGCTCAAAAACCCGAAGATTTAGCCGCCGTGGGTTTTGTTTATGTGGGTAAAGGCGACAAAGTCAAATGTTTTTGTTGTGACATACATTTGATGAATTGGGAACCTCACGACAGACCTTTACTAGAACACATAAGTAATATTAAAAAAGGCGAATGTGATTATTTGAACAAGATCCTAACGTTGGGATTGATCAAAATCCAAGACGAAGAGAGGGATAGAGATAAAAACCAAAAATTCTTGATGGATATGTTACAACTCGGACACACCAAGGAACATTTGTACAATGCATTAAACAACGCGAACAAGACCCTGTCTCAATTCATAACTTTAGAACATCTCCTCAAATTCATGGTGGAAATGGACGAGTTATCGTCACTCGTCAAAAACGAGCCGAGTAAAACGTCCACTAAGTGTCTGCTCTGCGAAGGTGTTGCAAACGTCTTGTTTTTACCATGCGCACACCTGCGTTACTGTAGAGAATGTTATTCTGAAGACGAGAAAACGTGTTCGTTTTGTAAACGAGAAATAAAAGTGGTCTTAAATTGTTTTTGAATAAAAAACACATTAAAGAAAAAAATTGAATTTAAAATTTAACTTTTTTTTTTTTTTTTTTATATATATAAAAAGAGTAAAAAAGCAAAACTTTTTTAACAAATTATTTAATACAAAATTCCCAAAAAAATATTCTTACAAATGAATCAAACAGATAAAACAATGGTAAATTTAAATGAGAAAACCATACCTCAATTAAACGAGATTTGTAAACTATTACAAATTTCAGATTTCAGAAATCATAGAACTAAATCAAAAAAAATTGAAGTCATACAAGAATATTTGCAAAATGCTAGAAAGGCAAACGAAATGTCGATAGCAACGACGTCAAAAGATGCATGGGTTGTGAAAAATGAGAAGATAGTAAAAGGAATCGAAATGCTGACGTTGAAAAAAACCAAAAACGTTTCGATTGTGAAAAATAAGAAGACGACTAAACGAAAAGCCGTTGAAGAACATCAAGTTTCCAAAGAAAAGAAAAGAAAAACTAAAACGAAAACGAGTGATGCACTTCAGATTCTAGACAAACGAGATATATCGAGCGAAATTCAATGAGCAATCGACAAAGAGAAAGGAGTAGAATATGTAACACGGCTCGTTGCGGAACTATTCCAATCGAAACCTGTAGAACGGGAGTGTGCAATCAAAGGCATTTTTAAAACTTTCGACGTGGTTCCCTCGTTCAAGAAAATCGATCCGAAATTGTTCATGGAACGGGTGAAGAAAAAAATATTGGATTTGTTTCGCGAATACATGAATGTGGGATTTAAAATTAAGATGATACTCCATTGCATAATGAATAAAATCGACGTGAAGGCCGGCGAGAGCATCGTGAAAAATGGATATTTCAGATCTAACGTCGAACCCGTATTTCGAGGTTCAGATCTATCGGACGTTTTCGAAAAGATGAAAGACAAGATGTTGATGTCTCTCGCGAATTATCAACATGAAGGTAGTAATTGGACGTTCGATGAGGTGTTGAAACTCGAAATTTACATAAATAAATATGAACCGTTGAAAGGATCTTCCTACTTGGAATTACCGTATTTCTTGACTAAGAAACATTCCGTGGTCAATGTGAGAAATAAAGATGATCAGTGTTTTAAATGGGCAGTCACCTCCGCTTTATACCCTGTCGAAATAAACTCCGATAGAGTTTCTCGTTACATGGAAACTTCTAAAAATCTCGATTGGACCGGAGAGACTTTTCCAACAGAGTTAAAACATATTGAACGTTTCGAGGCTCAAAATCCAACCGTAGCGGTGAACGTCTTGGGATACGACGAGGAAAAACGAACGATCTATCCTCTTAGAAGGCTTCATATCTCGGAAGAGAAAAGACGATTATTTTATTAATGATTTCGAATGGTGACAATCGTCATTATTGTTGGATTAAACATCCGACTCGATTACTGTCGAAACAAAATAATAAACATAAAGGAAAGATATCTTTATGTTTCAATTGCATGAACGTGTTTCACAGCGAAGACTCGTTGGCGAAACATCAGGAATATTGCAACGAAAATCAAGGTGTCGCCGTCGAAATGCCAAAACCTAACACCATCGTGACGTTTGAAAATCACAATAGAAGGTTAAAAGTACCATTCGTCGTGTACGCCGATTTCGAATGTTTCACCGCGAAAATGAGTTCCTGTCAACCCAACGCTCTTCAAAGTTACGTCGAAAGATATCAAAAACACATACCTTCATGCTATTGCATTTACGTGAAAGGTGCTTTCGACTTGCAACACGACATGGGTCCCTTCACCTACACGAAACAGTGTGAAGACGACGACGTGGCTCAAAGGTTCGTGGAAGAGTTAGAATCGAAAATTCAAATGTTATAAGACAAATTCAAAACTCCGGCAAAAATGATCATCACGCGAGAGCAGCAGGACGAAAAAAACAGAGCCACCAAATGTCACATATGCAAACAATCGTTCGATGAGAATTTGAAGGAAAATAAGAAGGTCAGAGACCACGATCATTACACGGGTCTGTTTCGCGGTCTGGCTCACAGCAAGTGTAATTTAAAATATCGAGACGCTATTTTCTATCCGGTGATGTTTCACAATCTCTCGGGTTACGACAGTCATCTGTTCGTGAAAAATCTCGGCACCTCACACGAAGAATTAAATTGCATCGCGAACAGCGAAGAAAGATACATTTCCTTCACGAAATGGAAGCTCATGGAGAAAAAAGAGTAATCGATGGAGAGACGTTGAAAGAAAAAACGAAATCCATTCGTAGAGCCATACGTTTCATCGACAGTTTTAAATTCATATCGACCGCTCTGGAAAAATTAGTCGATAACATGAGCAAGGATAAATTTAAAATCACGAGCGAACATTTTGGAGAACGAGTAGACGTCATGTTGAGGAAAGGAGTCTATCCTTACGATTACATGAACGATCTAAAGAGATTCGAAGGTATTCTATAGAGCACATAAACTGAGTTGAAAAATGAGGGACTAGTAGTGAACGTATTCTATAGAGTACAAACTGGGTTGAAAGATGAAGGACTAGTAGTGAACGTATTCTATAGAGTACATAAACTGGGTTGAAAGATGAGGGACTAGTATTGAACGTATTCTATAGAGTACATAAACTGGGTTGAAAGATGATGGACTAGTAGTGAACGTATTCTATAGAGTACATAAACTGGGTTGAAAGATGAGGGACTAGTATTGAACGTATTCTATAGAGTACAAACTGGGTTGAAAGATGAGTGACTAGTAGTGAACGTATTCTATAGAGTTCATAAACTGGGTTGAAAGATGGGGGACTAGTATTGAACGTATTCTATAGAGTACATAAACTGGGTTGAAAGATGTGGGACTAGTAGTGAACGTATTCTATAGAGTACATAAACTGGGTTGAAAGATGAGGGACTAGTAGTGAACGTATTCTATAGAGTACATAAACTGGGTTGAAAGATGAGGGACTAGTATTGAACGTATTCTATAGAGTACAAACTGGGTTGAAAGATGAGTGACTAGTAGTGAACGTATTCTATAGAGTTCATAAACTGGGTTGAAAGATGGGGGACTAGTATTGAACGTATTCTATAGAGTACATAAACTGGGTTGAAAGATGTGGGACTAGTAGTGAACGTATTCTATAGAGTACAAACTGGGTTGAAAGATGAGGGACTAGTATTGAACGTATTCTATAGAGTACATAAACTGGGTTGAAAGATGTGGGACTAGTAGTGAACGTATTCTATAGAGTATATAAACTGGGTTGAAAGATGAGGTACTAGTGGTGAACGTATTCTATAGAGTACATAAACTGGGTTGAAAGATGAGGTACTAGTGGTGAACGTATTCTATAGAGTACAAACTGGGTTGAAAGATGTGGGACTAGTAGTGAACGTATTCTATAGAGTACATAAACTGGGTTGAAAGATGTGGGACTAGTAGTGAACGTATTCTATAGAGTACAAACTGGGTTGAAAGATGTGGGACTAGTATTGAACGTATTCTATAGAGTACATAAACTGGGTTGAAAGATGTGGGACTAATAGTGAACGTATTCTATAGAGTACATAAACTGGGTTGAAAGATGTGGGACTAGTATTGAACGTATTCTATAGAGTACATAAACTGGGTTGAAGGATGAGGGACTAGTAGTGAACGTATTCCATAGAGTACATAAACTGGGTGGAAAGATGAGGGACTAGTTGTGAACGTATTCTGTAGAGGACATAAACTGGGTTGAAGGATGAGGGACTAGTATTGAACGTATTCTATAGAGTACATAAACTGGGTTGAAAGATGTGGGACTAGTAGTGAACGTATTCTATAGAGTACATAAACTGTGTTGAAAGATGAGTGACTAGTAGTGAACGTATTCTATAGAGTACATAAACTGGGTGGAAAGATGAGGGACTAGTATTGAACGTATTCTATAGAGTACATAAACTCGGTTGAAAGATGTGGGACTAGTAGTGAACGTATTCTATAGAGTACATAAACTGGGTTGAAAGATGAGGGACTAATAGTGAACGTATTCTATAGAGTACATAAACTGGGTTGAAAGATGAGGGACTAGTATTGAACGTATTCTATAGAGTACATAAACTGGGTTGAAAGATGTGGGACTAGTATTGAACGTATTCTATAGAGTACATAAACTGGGTTGAAAGATGAGGGACTAGTAGTGAACGTATTCTATAGAGTACATAAACTGGGTTGAAAGATGAGGGACTAGTATTGAACGTATTCTATAGAGTACATAAACTGGGTTGAAAGATGAGGGACTAATAGTGAACGTATTCTATAGAGTACATAAACTGGGTTGAAAGATGTGGGACTAGTAGTGAACGTATTCTATAGAGTACATAAACTGGGTTGAAAGATGTGGGACTAGTATTGAACGTATTCTATAGAGTACATAAACTGGGTTGAAAGATGTGGGACTAGTATTGAACGTATTCTATAGAGTACATAAACTGGGTTGAAAGATGAGGGACTAGTAGTGAACGTATTCTATAGAGTACATAAACTGGGTTGAAAGATGAGGGACTAGTATTGAACGTATTCTATAGAGTACATAAACTGGGTGGAAAGATGAGGGACTAGTATTGAACGTATTCTATAGAGTACATAAACTCGGTTGAAAGATGTGGGACTAGTAGTGAACGTATTCTATAGAGTACATAAACTGGGTTGAAAGATGAGGGACTAGTATTGAACGTATTCTATAGAGTACATAAACTGGGTTGAAAGATGAGGGACTAGTATTGAACGTATTCTATAGAGTACATAAACTGGGTTGAAAGATGTGGGACTAGTATTGAACGTATTCTATAGAGTACATAAACTGGGTTGAAAGATGTGGGACTAGTAGTGAACGTATTCTATAGAGTACATAAACTGGGTTGAAAGATGAGGGACTAGTATTGAACGTATTCTATAGAGTACATAAACTGGGTTGAAAGATGTGGGACTAGTAGTGAACGTATTCTATAGAGTACATAAACTGGGTTGAAAGATGAGGGACTAGTAGTGAACGTATTCTATAGAGTACATAAACTGGGTTGAAAGATGTGGGACTAGTATTGAACGTATTCTATAGAGTACAAACTGGGTTGAAAGATGAGGGACTAGTATTGAACGTATTCTATAGAGTACATAAACTGGGTTGAAAGATGAGGGACTAGTATTGAACGTATTCTATAGAGTACATAAACTGGGTTGAAAGATGTGGGACTAGTAGTGAACGTATTCTATAGAGTACATAAACTGGGTTGAAAGATGAGGGACTAGTAGTGAACGTATTCTATAGAGTACATAAACTGGGTTGAAAGATGAGGGACTAGTATTGAACGTATTCTATAGAGTACAAACTGGGTTGAAAGATGAGGGACTAGTATTGAACGTATTCTATAGAGTACATAAACTGGGTTGAAAGATGTGGGACTAGTAGTGAACGTATTCTATAGAGTATATAAACTGGGTTGAAAGATGAGGTACTAGTGGTGAACGTATTCTATAGAGTACATAAACTGGGTTGAAAGATGAGGTACTAGTGGTGAACGTATTCTATAGAGTACAAACTGGGTTGAAAGATGTGGGACTAGTAGTGAACGTATTCTATAGAGTACATAAACTGGGTTGAAAGATGTGGGACTAGTAGTGAACGTATTCTATAGAGTACATAAACTGGGTTGAAAGATGTGGGACTAGTATTGAACGTATTCTATAGAGTACATAAACTGGGTTGAAAGATGATGGACTAGTAACGAACGTTTTCTATAGAGTACATAAACTGGGTTGAAAGATGTGGGACTAGTAGTGAACGTATTCTATAGAGTACAAACTGGGTTGAAAGATGAAGGACTAGTAGTGAACGTATTCTATAGAGTACAAACTGGGTTGAAAGATGAGGGACTAGTATTGAACGTATTCTATAGAGTACATAAACTGGGTTGAAAGATGAAGGACTAGTAATGAACGTATTCTATAGAGTACATAAACTGGGTTGAAAGATGTGGGACTAGTAGTGAACGTATTCTATAGAGTACATAAACTGGGTTGAAAGATGAGGGACTAGTATTGAACGTATTCTATAGAGTACATAAACTGGGTTGAAAGATGTGGGACTAGTAGTGAACGTATTCTATAGAGTACATAAACTGGGTTGAAAGATGAGGGACTAGTATTGAACGTATTCTATAGAGTACATAAACTGGGTTGAAAGATGAGGGACTAGTATTGAACGTATTCTATAGAGTACAAACTGGGTTGAAAGATGTGGGACTAGTATTGAACGTATTCTATAGAGTACATAAACTGGGTTGAAAGATGATGGACTAGTAGTGAACGTATTCTATAGAGTATATAAACTGGGTTGAAAGATGAGGTACTAGTGGTGAACGTATTCTATAGAGTACAAACTGGGTTGAAAGATGTGGGACTAGTATTGAACGTATTCTATAGAGTACATAAACTGAGTTGAAAGATGTGGGACTAGTAGTGAACGTATTCTATAGAGTACATAAACTGGGTTGAAAGATGAGGGACTAGTAATGAACGTATTCTATAGAGTACATAAACTGGGTTGAAAGATGTGGGACTAGTATTGAACGTATTCTATAGAGTATATAAACTGGGTTGAAAGATGAGGTACTAGTGGTGAACGTATTCTATAGAGTACATAAACTGGGTTGAAAGATGAGGTACTAGTGGTGAACGTATTCTATAGAGTACAAACTGGGTTGAAAGATGTGGGACTAGTAGTGAACGTATTCTATAGAGTACATAAACTGGGTTGAAAGATGTGGGACTAGTAGTGAACGTATTCTATAGAGTACATAAACTGGGTTGAAAGATGTGGGACTAGTGGTGAACGTATTCTATAGAGTACATAAACTGGGTTGAAAGATGAAGGACTAGTAACGAACGTTTTCTATAGAGTACATAAACTGGGTTGAAAGATGAAGGACTAGTATTGAACGTATTCTATAGAGTACATAAACTGGGTTGAAAGATGTGGGACTAGTAGTGAACGTATTCTATAGAGTACATAAACTGGGTTGAAAGATGAAGGACTAGTAACGAACGTTTTCTATAGAGTACATAAACTGGGTTGAAAGATGTGGGACTAGTTGTGAACGTATTCTATAGAGTACACAAACTGGGTTGAAAGATGTGGGACTAGTAGTGAACGTATTCTATAGAGTACATAAACTGGGTTGAAAGATGAGGGACTAGTAGTGAACGTATTCTATAGAGTACATAAACTGGGTTGAAAGATGAAGGACTAGTAACGAACGTTTTCTATAGAGTACATAAACTGGGTTGAAAGATGAGGGACTAGTATTGAACGTATTCTATAGAGTACATAAACTGGGTTGAAAGATGTGGGACTAATAGTGAACGTATTCTATAGAGTACATAAACTGGGTTGAAAGATGAGGGACTAGTATTGAACGTATTCTATAGAGTACATAAACTGGGTTGAAAGATGAGGGACTAGTAGTGAACGTATTCTATAGAGTACATAAACTGGGTTGAAAGATGAAGGACTAGTAACGAACGTTTTCTATAGAGTACATAAACTGGGTTGAAAGATGAGGGACTAGTATTGAACGTATTCTATAGAGTACATAAACTGGGTTGAAAGATGAAGGACTAGTAACGAACGTTTTCTATAGAGTACATAAACTGGGTTGAAAGATGAGGGACTAGTATTGAACGTATTCTATAGAGTACATAAACTGGGTTGAAAGATGTGGGACTAGTAGTGAACGTATTCTATAGAGTACATAAACTGGGTTGAAAGATGAGGGACTAGTATTGAACGTATTCTATAGAGTACATAAACTGGGTTGAAAGATGAGGGACTAGTAGTGAACGTATTCTATAGAGTACATAAACTGGGTTGAAAGATGAAGGACTAGTAACGAACGTTTTCTATAGAGTACATAAACTGGGTTGAAAGATGAGGGACTAGTATTGAACGTATTCTATAGAGTACATAAACTGGGTTGAAAGATGTGGGACTAATAGTGAACGTATTCTATAGAGTACATAAACTGGGTTGAAAGATGAGGGACTAGTATTGAACGTATTCTATAGAGTACATAAACTGGGTTGAAAGATGAGGGACTAGTAGTGAACGTATTCTATAGAGTACATAAACTGGGTTGAAAGATGAAGGACTAGTAACGAACGTTTTCTATAGAGTACATAAACTGGGTTGAAAGATGAGGGACTAGTATTGAACGTATTCTATAGAGTACATAAACTGGGTTGAAAGATGAAGGACTAGTAACGAACGTTTTCTATAGAGTACATAAACTGGGTTGAAAGATGAGGGACTAGTATTGAACGTATTCTATAGAGTACATAAACTGGGTTGAAAGATGTGGGACTAATAGTGAACGTATTCTATAGAGTACATAAACTGGGTTGAAAGATGAGGGACTAGTATTGAACGTATTCTATAGAGTACATAAACTGGGTTGAAAGATGAAGGACTAGTAACGAACGTTTTCTATAGAGTACATAAACTGGGTTGAAAGATGAGGGACTAGTATTGAACGTATTCTATAGAGTACATAAACTGGGTTGAAAGATGTGGGACTAGTAGTGAACGTATTCTATAGAGTACATAAACTGGGTTGAAAGATGAAGGACTAGTATTGAACGTATTCTATAGAGTACATAAACTGGGTTGAAAGATGAGGGACTAGTATTGAACGTATTCTATAGAGTACATAAACTGGGTTGAAAGATGTGGGACTAGTAGTGAACGTATTCTATAGAGTACATAAACTGGGTTGAAAGATGAGGGACTAATAGTGAACGTATTCTATAGAGTACATAAACTGGGTTGAAAGATGAGGGACTAGTATTGAACGTATTCTATAGAGTACATAAACTGGGTTGAAAGATGTGGGACTAGTAGTGAACGTATTCTATAGAGTACATAAACTGGGTTGAAAGATGAAGGACTAGTATTGATCGTATTCTATAGAGTACATAAACTGGGTTGAAAGATGTGGGACTAGTAGTGAACGTATTCTATAGAGTACATAAACTGGGTTGAAAGATGAGGGACTAGTATTGAACGTATTCTATAGAGTACATAAACTGGGTTGAAAGATGTGGGACTAATAGTGAACGTATTCTATAGAGTACATAAACTGGGTTGAAAGATGTGGGACTAGTAGTGAACGTATTCTATAGAGTACATAAACTGGGTTGAAAGATGATGGACTAGTAGTGAACGTATTCTATAGAGTACATAAACTGGGTTGAAAGATGTGGGACTAGTATTGAACGTATTCTATAGAGTACATAAACTGGGTTGAAAGATGTGGGACTAATAGTGAACGTATTCTATAGAGTACATAAACTGGGTTGAAAGATGTGGGACTAGTAGTGAACGTATTCTATAGAGTACATAAACTGGGTTAAAAGATGATGGACTAGTATTGAACGTATTCTATAGAGTACATAAACTGGGTTGAAAGATGTGGGACTAATAGTGAACGTATTCTATAGAGTACATAAACTGGGTTGAAAGATGTGGGACTAATAGTGAACGTATTCTATAGAGTACATAAACTGGGTTGAAAGATGTGGGACTAGTAGTGAACGTATTCTATAGAGTACATAAACTGGGTTGAAAGATGAGGGACTAATAGTGAACGTATTCTATAGAGTACATAAACTGGGTTGAAAGATGAAGGACTAGTAGTGAACGTTTTCTATAGAGTACATAAACTGGGTTGAAAGATGAGGGACTAGTATTGAACGTATTCTATAGAGTACATAAACTGGGTTGAAAGATGTGGGACTAGTAGTGAACGTATTCTATAGAGTACATAAACTGGGTTGAAAGATGAAGGACTAGTATTGAACGTATTCTATAGAGTACATAAACTGGGTTGAAAGATGAGGGACTAGTATTGAACGTATTCTATAGAGTACATAAACTGGGTTGAAAGATGTGGGACTAGTAGTGAACGTATTCTATAGAGTACATAAACTGGGTTGAAAGATGAGGGACTAATAGTGAACGTATTCTATAGAGTACATAAACTGGGTTGAAAGATGAGGGACTAGTATTGAACGTATTCTATAGAGTACATAAACTGGGTTGAAAGATGTGGGACTAGTAGTGAACGTATTCTATAGAGTACATAAACTGGGTTGAAAGATGAAGGACTAGTATTGAACGTATTCTATAGAGTACATAAACTGGGTTGAAAGATGTGGGACTAGTAGTGAACGTATTCTATAGAGTACATAAACTGGGTTGAAAGATGAGGGACTAGTATTGAACGTATTCTATAGAGTACATAAACTGGGTTGAAAGATGTGGGACTAATAGTGAACGTATTCTATAGAGTACATAAACTGGGTTGAAAGATGTGGGACTAGTAGTGAACGTATTCTATAGAGTACATAAACTGGGTTGAAAGATGATGGACTAGTAGTGAACGTATTCTATAGAGTACATAAACTGGGTTGAAAGATGTGGGACTAGTATTGAACGTATTCTGTAGAGGACATAAACTGGGTTGAAAGATGAGTGACTAGTAGTGAACGTATTCTATAGAGTACATAAACTGGGTGGAAAGATGAGGGACTAGTATTGAACGTATTCTATAGAGTACATAAACTCGGTTGAAAGATGTGGGACTAGTAGTGAACGTATTCTATAGAGTACATAAACTGGGTTGAAAGATGAGGGACTAATAGTGAACGTATTCTATAGAGTACATAAACTGGGTTGAAAGATGAGGGACTAGTATTGAACGTATTCTATAGAGTACATAAACTGGGTTGAAAGATGTGGGACTAGTAGTGAACGTATTCTATAGAGTACATAAACTGGGTTGAAAGATGAAGGACGAGTATTGAACGTATTCTATAGAGTACATAAACTGGGTTGAAAGATGTGGGACTAGTAGTGAACGTATTCTATAGAGTACATAAACTGGGTTGAAAGATGAGGGACTAGTATTGAACGTATTCTATAGAGTACATAAACTGGGTTGAAAGATGTGGGACTAATAGTGAACGTATTCTATAGAGTACATAAACTGGGTTGAAAGATGTGGGACTAGTAGTGAACGTATTCTATAGAGTACATAAACTGGGTTGAAAGATGATGGACTAGTAGTGAACGTATTCTATAGAGTACATAAACTGGGTTGAAAGATGTGGGACTAGTATTGAACGTATTCTATAGAGTACATAAACTGGGTTGAAAGATGTGGGACTAATAGTGAACGTATTCTATAGAGTACATAAACTGGGTTGAAAGATGTGGGACTAGTAGTGAACGTATTCTATAGAGTACATAAACTGGGTTAAAAGATGATGGACTAGTATTGAACGTATTCTATAGAGTACATAAACTGGGTTGAAAGATGTGGGACTAATAGTGAACGTATTCTATAGAGTACATAAACTGGGTTGAAAGATGTGGGACTAATAGTGAACGTATTCTATAGAGTACATAAACTGGGTTGAAAGATGTGGGACTAGTAGTGAACGTATTCTATAGAGTACATAAACTGGGTTGAAAGATGAGGGACTAATAGTGAACGTATTCTATAGAGTACATAAACTGGGTTGAAAGATGAAGGACTAGTAGTGAACGTTTTCTATAGAGTACATAAACTGGGTTGAAAGATGAGGGACTAGTATTGAACGTATTCTATAGAGTACATAAACTGGGTTGAAAGATGTGGGACTAGTAGTGAACGTATTCTATAGAGTACATAAACTGGGTTGAAAGATGAAGGACTAGTATTGAACGTATTCTATAGAGTACATAAACTGGGTTGAAAGATGAGGGACTAGTATTGAACGTATTCTATAGAGTACATAAACTGGGTTGAAAGATGTGGGACTAGTAGTGAACGTATTCTATAGAGTACATAAACTGGGTTGAAAGATGAGGGACTAATAGTGAACGTATTCTATAGAGTACATAAACTGGGTTGAAAGATGAGGGACTAGTATTGAACGTATTCTATAGAGTACATAAACTGGGTTGAAAGATGTGGGACTAGTAGTGAACGTATTCTATAGAGTACATAAACTGGGTTGAAAGATGAAGGACTAGTATTGAACGTATTCTATAGAGTACATAAACTGGGTTGAAAGATGTGGGACTAGTAGTGAACGTATTCTATAGAGTACATAAACTGGGTTGAAAGATGAGGGACTAGTATTGAACGTATTCTATAGAGTACATAAACTGGGTTGAAAGATGTGGGACTAATAGTGAACGTATTCTATAGAGTACATAAACTGGGTTGAAAGATGTGGGACTAGTAGTGAACGTATTCTATAGAGTACATAAACTGGGTTGAAAGATGATGGACTAGTAGTGAACGTATTCTATAGAGTACATAAACTGGGTTGAAAGATGTGGGACTAGTATTGAACGTATTCTATAGAGTACATAAACTGGGTTGAAAGATGTGGGACTAATAGTGAACGTATTCTATAGAGTACATAAACTGTGTTGAAAGATGAGGGACTAATAGTGAACGTATTCTATAGAGTACATAAACTGGGTTGAAAGATGTGGGACTAGTATTGAACGTATTCTATAGAGTACATAAACTGGGTTGAAAGATGTGGGACTAATAGTGAACGTATTCTATAGAGTACATAAACTGGGTTGAAAGATGTGGGACTAGTAGTGAACGTATTCTATAGAGTACATAAACTGGGTTGAAAGATGATGGACTAGTAGTGAACGTATTCTATAGAGTACATAAACTGGGTTGAAAGATGTGGGACTAGTATTGAACGTATTCTATAGAGTACATAAACTGGGTTGAAAGATGTGGGACTAATAGTGAACGTATTCTATAGAGTACATAAACTGGGTTGAAAGATGTGGGACTAGTAGTGAACGTATTCTATAGAGTACATAAACTGGGTTGAAAGATGATGGACTAGTATTGAACGTATTCTATAGAGTACATAAACTGGGTTGAAAGATGTGGGACTAATAGTGAACGTATTCTATAGAGTACATAAACTGGGTTGAAAGATGTGGGACTAATAGTGAACGTATTCTATAGAGTACATAAACTGGGTTGAAAGATGTGGGACTAGTAGTGAACGTATTCTATAGAGTACATAAACTGGGTTGAAAGATGAGGGACTAATAGTGAACGTATTCTATAGAGTACATAAACTGGGTTGAAAGATGAAGGACTAGTAGTGAACGTTTTCTATAGAGTACATAAACTGGGTTGAAAGATGAGGGACTAGTATTGAACGTATTCTATAGAGTACATAAACTGGGTTGAAAGATGTGGGACTAGTAGTGAACGTATTCTATAGAGTACATAAACTGGGTTGAAAGATGAAGGACTAGTATTGAACGTATTCTATACAGTACATAAACTGGGTTGAAAGATGAGGGACTAGTATTGAACGTATTCTATAGAGTACATAAACTGGGTTGAAAGATGTGGGACTAGTAGTGAACGTATTCTATAGAGTACATAAACTGGGTTGAAAGATGAGGGACTAATAGTGAACGTATTCTATAGAGTACATAAACTGGGTTGAAAGATGAGGGACTAGTATTGAACGTATTCTATAGAGTACATAAACTGGGTTGAAAGATGAGGGACTAGTATTGAACGTATTCTATAGAGTACATAAACTGGGTTGAAAGATGTGGGACTAGTAGTGAACGTATTCTATAGAGTACATAAACTGGGTTGAAAGATGAGGGACTAATAGTGAACGTATTCTATAGAGTACATAAACTGGGTTGAAAGATGAGGGACTAGTATTGAACGTATTCTATAGAGTACATAAACTGGGTTGAAAGATGTGGGACTAGTAGTGAACGTATTCTATAGAGTACATAAACTGGGTTGAAAGATGAAGGACTAGTATTGAACGTATTCTATAGAGTACATAAACTGGGTTGAAAGATGTGGGACTAGTAGTGAACGTATTCTATAGAGTACATAAACTGGGTTGAAAGATGAGGGACTAGTATTGAACGTATTCTATAGAGTACATAAACTGGGTTGAAAGATGTGGGACTAATAGTGAACGTATTCTATAGAGTACATAAACTGGGTTGAAAGATGTGGGACTAGTAGTGAACGTATTCTATAGAGTACATAAACTGGGTTGAAAGATGATGGACTAGTAGTGAACGTATTCTATAGAGTACATAAACTGGGTTGAAAGATGTGGGACTAGTATTGAACGTATTCTATAGAGTACATAAACTGGGTTGAAAGATGTGGGACTAATAGTGAACGTATTCTATAGAGTACATAAACTGTGTTGAAAGATGAGGGACTAATAGTGAACGTATTCTATAGAGTACATAAACTGGGTTGAAAGATGTGGGACTAGTATTGAACGTATTCTATAGAGTACATAAACTGGGTTGAAAGATGTGGGACTAATAGTGAACGTATTCTATAGAGTACATAAACTGGGTTGAAAGATGTGGGACTAGTAGTGAACGTATTCTATAGAGTACATAAACTGGGTTGAAAGATGAAGGACTAGTATTGAACGTATTCTATAGAGTACATAAACTGGGTTGAAAGATGTGGGACTAGTAGTGAACGTATTCTATAGAGTACATAAACTGGGTTGAAAGATGAGGGACTAGTATTGAACGTATTCTATAGAGTACATAAACTGGGTTGAAAGATGTGGGACTAATAGTGAACGTATTCTATAGAGTACATAAACTGGGTTGAAAGATGTGGGACTAGTAGTGAACGTATTCTATAGAGTACATAAACTGGGTTGAAAGATGATGGACTAGTAGTGAACGTATTCTATAGAGTACATAAACTGGGTTGAAAGATGTGGGACTAGTATTGAACGTATTCTATAGAGTACATAAACTGGGTTGAAAGATGTGGGACTAATAGTGAACGTATTCTATAGAGTACATAAACTGGGTTGAAAGATGTGGGACTAGTAGTGAACGTATTCTATAGAGTACATAAACTGGGTTGAAAGATGATGGACTAGTATTGAACGTATTCTATAGAGTACATAAACTGGGTTGAAAGATGTGGGACTAATAGTGAACGTATTCTATAGAGTACATAAACTGGGTTGAAAGATGTGGGACTAATAGTGAACGTATTCTATAGAGTACATAAACTGGGTTGAAAGATGTGGGACTAGTAGTGAACGTATTCTATAGAGTACATAAACTGGGTTGAAAGATGAGGGACTAATAGTGAACGTATTCTATAGAGTACATAAACTGGGTTGAAAGATGAAGGACTAGTAGTGAACGTTTTCTATAGAGTACATAAACTGGGTTGAAAGATGAGGGACTAGTATTGAACGTATTCTATAGAGTACATAAACTGGGTTGAAAGATGTGGGACTAGTAGTGAACGTATTCTATAGAGTACATAAACTGGGTTGAAAGATGAAGGACTAGTATTGAACGTATTCTATAGAGTACATAAACTGGGTTGAAAGATGAGGGACTAGTATTGAACGTATTCTATAGAGTACATAAACTGGGTTGAAAGATGTGGGACTAGTAGTGAACGTATTCTATAGAGTACATAAACTGGGTTGAAAGATGAGGGACTAATAGTGAACGTATTCTATAGAGTACATAAACTGGGTTGAAAGATGAGGGACTAGTATTGAACGTATTCTATAGAGTACATAAACTGGGTTGAAAGATGTGGGACTAGTAGTGAACGTATTCTATAGAGTACATAAACTGGGTTGAAAGATGAAGGACTAGTATTGAACGTATTCTATAGAGTACATAAACTGGGTTGAAAGATGTGGGACTAGTAGTGAACGTATTCTATAGAGTACATAAACTGGGTTGAAAGATGAGGGACTAGTATTGAACGTATTCTATAGAGTACATAAACTGGGTTGAAAGATGTGGGACTAATAGTGAACGTATTCTATAGAGTACATAAACTGGGTTGAAAGATGTGGGACTAGTAGTGAACGTATTCTATAGAGTACATAAACTGGGTTGAAAGATGATGGACTAGTAGTGAACGTATTCTATAGAGTACAAAAACTGGGTTGAAAGATGTGGGACTAGTATTGAACGTATTCTATAGAGTACATAAACTGGGTTGAAAGATGTGGGACTAATAGTGAACGTATTCTATAGAGTACATAAACTGTGTTGAAAGATGAGGGACTAATAGTGAACGTATTCTATAGAGTACATAAACTGGGTTGAAAGATGTGGGACTAGTATTGAACGTATTCTATAGAGTACATAAACTGGGTTGAAAGATGTGGGACTAATAGTGAACGTATTCTATAGAGTACATAAACTGGGTTGAAAGATGTGGGACTAGTATTGAACGTATTCTATAGAGTACATAAACTGGGTTGAAAGATGTGGGACTAGTAGTGAACGTATTCTATAGAGTACATAAACTGGGTTGAAAGATGAAGGACTAGTAGTGAACGTATTCTATAGAGTACATAAACTGGGTTGAAAGATGAGGGACTAGTAGTGAACGTATTCTATAGAGTATACAAACTGGGTTAAATGATGAAGGACTCGTAGGGAACGTATTCTATAGAGTACATAAACTGGGTGGAAAGATGAGGGACTAGTATTGAACGTATTCTATAGAAAACATAAACTGTGTTGAAAGATGAGGGATTAGTAATCAACGTATTCTATAGAGTACATAAACTGGGTTGAAAGATGAGGGACTAGTATTGAACGTATTCTATAGAGTACATAAACTGGGTTGAAAGATGTGGGACTAGTATTGAACGTATTCTATAGAGTACATAAACTGGGTTGAAAGATGTGGGACTAGTAGTGAACGTATTCTATAGAGTACATAAACTGGGTTGAAAGATGATGGACTAGTAGTGAACGTATTCTATAGAGTACATAAACTGGGTTGAAAGATGAGGGACTAGTATTGAACGTATTCTATAGAGTACATAAACTGGGTTGAAAGATGTGGGACTAGTATTGAACGTATTCTATAGAGTACATAAACTGGGTTGAAAGATGATGGACTAGTAGTGAACGTATTCTATAGAGTACATAAACTGGGTTGAAAGATGAGGGACTAGTAATGAACGTATGCTATAGAGTACATAAACTGGGTTGAAAGATGTGGGACTAGTAGTGAACGTATTCTATAGAGTACATAAACAGGGTTGAAAGATGATGGACTAGTAGTGAACGTATTCTATAGAGTACATAAACTGGGTTGAAAGATGTGGGACTAGTAGTGAACGTATTCTATAGAGTACATAAACTGGGTTGAAAGATGATGGACTAGTAGTGAACGTATTCTATAGAGTACATAAACTGGGTTGAAAGATGTGGGACTAGTAGTGAACGTATTCTATAGAGTACATAAACTGTGTTGAAAGATGAGGGACTAGTATTGAACGTATTCTATAGAGTACATAAACTGGGTTGAAAGATGTGGGACTAGTAGTGAACGTATTCTATAGAGTACATAAACTGGGTTGAAAGATGAAGGACTAGTAGTGAACGTATTCTATAGAGTACATAAACTGGGTTGAAAGATGAGGGACTAGTATTGAACGTATTCTATAGAGTACATAAACTGGGTTGAAAGATGTGGGACTAGTATTGAACGTATTCTATAGAGTACATAAACTGGGTTGAAAGATGAAGGACTAGTAGTGAACGTATTCTATAGAGTACATAAACTCGGTTGAAAGATGAGGGACTAGTAGTGAACGTATTCTATAGAGTACATAAACTGGGTTGAAAGATGA
The DNA here is from genome assembly GCA_031216915.1 of Pictodentalium vernedei. Lineage (NCBI taxonomy): Eukaryota > Metazoa > Mollusca > Scaphopoda > Dentaliida > Dentaliidae > Pictodentalium > Pictodentalium vernedei. The sequence continues at coordinate 339,382,235 of CM062288.1, read as the reverse complement.
GGGACTAGTATTGAACGTATTCTATAGAGTACATAAACTGGGTTGAAAGATGTGGGACTAGTATTGAACGTATTCTATAGAGTACATAAACTGGGTTGAAAGATGAGGGACTAGTATTGAACGTATTCTATAGAGTACATAAACTGGGTTGAAAGATGAGGGACTAGTATTGAACGTATTCTATAGAGTACATAAACTGGGTTGAAAGATGAGGGACTAGTATTGAACGTATTCTATAGAGTACATAAACTGGGTTGAAAGATGTGGGACTAGTATTGAACGTATTCTATAGAGTACATAAACTGGGTTGAAAGATGAGGGACTAGTATTGAACGTATTCTATAGAGTACATAAACTGGGTTGAAAGATGAGGGACTAGTATTGAACGTATTCTATAGAGTACATAAACTGGGTTGAAAGATGAGGGACTAGTATTGAACGTATTCTATAGAGTACATAAACTGGGTTGAAAGATGTGGGACTAGTATTGAACGTATTCTATAGAGTACATAAACTGGGTTGAAAGATGAGGGACTAGTATTGAACGTATTCTATAGAGTACATAAAATGGGTTGAAAGATGAGGGACTAGTATTGAACGTATTCTATAGAGTACATAAACTGGGTTGAAAGATGAGGGACTAGTATTGAACGTATTCTATAGAGTACATAAACTGGGTTGAAAGATGTGGGACTAGTATTGAACGTATTCTATAGAGTACATAAACTGGGTTGAAAGATGAGGGACTAGTATTGAACGTATTCTATAGAGTACATAAACTGGGTTGAAAGATGTGGGACTAGTATTGAACGTATTCTATAGAGTACATAAACTGGGTTGAAAGATGAGGGACTAGTATTGAACGTATTCTATAGAGTACATAAACTGGGTTGAAAGATGATGGACTAGTAGTGAACGTATTCTATAGAGTACATAAACTGGGTTGAAAGATGAGGTACTAGTGGTGAACGTATTCTATAGAAAACATAAACTGTGTTGAAAGATGTGGGACTAGTATTGAACGTATTCTATAGAGTACATAAACTGGGTTGAAAGATGTGGGACTAGTAGTGAACGTATTCTATAGAGTACATAAACTGGGTTGAAAGATGAAGGACTAGTAGTGAACGTATTCTATAGAGTACATAAACTGGGTTGAAAGATGAGGGACTAGTATTGAACGTATTCTATAGAGTACATAAACTGGGTTGAAAGATGTGGGACTAGTATTGAACGTATTCTATAGAGTACATAAACTGGGTTGAAAGATGAAGGACTAGTAGTGAACGTATTCTATAGAGTACATAAACTCGGTTGAAAGATGTGGGACTAGTATTGAACGTATTCTATAGAGTACATAAACTGGGTTGAAAGATGTGGGACTAGTAGTGAACGTATTCTATAGAGTACATAAACTGGGTTGAAAGATGTGGGACTAGTATTGAACGTATTCTATAGAGTACATAAACTGGGTTGAAAGATGAGGGACTAGTATTGAACGTATTCTATAGAGTACATAAACTGGGTTGAAAGATGTGGGACTAGTAGTGAACGTATTCTATAGAGTACATAAACTGGGTTGAAAGATGAGGGACTAGTATTGAACGTATTCTATAGAGTACATAAACTGTGTTGAAAGATGAGGGACTAGTATTGAACGTATTCTATAGAGTACATAAACTGGGTTGAAAGATGTGGGACTAGTAGTGAACGTATTCTATAGAGTACATAAACTGGGTTGAAAGATGTGGGACTAGTAGTGAACATATTCTATAGAGTACATAAACTGGGTTGAAAGATGATGGACTAGTAGTGAACGTATTCTATAGAGTACATAAACTGTGTTGAAAGATGAAGGACTAGTAGTGAACGTATTCTATAGAGTACATAAACTGTGTTGAAAGATGTGGGACTAGTATTGAACGTATTCTATAGAGTACACACACTGGGTTGAAAGATGTGGGACTAGTAGTGAACGTATTCTATAGAGTACATAAACTGGGTTGAAAGATGTGGGACTAGTAGTGAACGTATTCTATAGAGTACATAAACTGGGTTGAAAGATGATGGACTAGTAGTGAACGTATTCTATAGAGTACATAAACTGGGTTGAAAGATGAAGGACTAGTAGTGAACGTATTCTATAGAGTACATAAACTGGGTTGAAAGATGTGGGACTAGTAGTGAACGTATTCTATAGAGTACATAAACTGGGTTGAAAGATGAAGGACTAGTATTGAACGTATTCTATAGAGTACATAAACTGGGTTGAAAGATGAAGGACTAGTAGTGAACGTATTCTATAGAGTACATAAACTGGGTTGAAAGATGTGGGACTAGTAGTGAACGTATTCTATAGAGTACATAAACTGGGTTGAAAGATGAGGGACTAGTAGTGAACGTATTCTATAGAGTACACACACTGGGTTGAAAGATGTGGGACTAGTAGTGAACGTATTCTATAGAGTACATAAACTGGGTTGAAAGATGTGGGACTAGTATTGAACGTATTCTATAGAGTACACACACTGGGTTGAAAGATGTGGGACTAGTAGTGAACGTATTCTATAGAGTACATAAACTGGGTTGAAAGATGTGGGACTAGTAGTGAACGTATTCTATAGAGTACATAAACTGGGTTGAAAGATGATGGACTAGTAGTGAACGTATTCTATAGAGTACATAAACTGGGTTGAAAGATGTGGGACTAGTAGTGAACGTATTCTATAGAGTACATAAACTGGGTTGAAAGATGATGGACTAGTAGTGAACGTATTCTATAGAGTACATAAACTGTGTTGAAAGATGTGGGACTAGTATTGAACGTATTCTATAGAGTACATAAACTGGGTTGAAAGATGAGGGACTAGTATTGAACGTATTCTATAGAGTACATAAACTGGGTTGAAAGATGAGGGACTAGTAGTGAACGTATTCTATAGAGTACATAAACTGGGTTGAAAGATGATGGACTAGTATTGAACGTATTCTATAGAGTACATAAACTGGGTTGAAAGATGAGGGACTAGTATTGAACGTATTCTATAGAGTACATAAACTGGGTTGAAAGATGTGGGACTAGTAGTGAACGTATTCTATAGAGTACATAAACTGGGTTGAAAGATGATGGACTAGTAGTGAACGTATTCTATAGAGTACATAAACTGGGTTGAAAGATGTGGGACTAGTAGTGAACGTATTCTATAGAGTACATAAACTGGGTTGAAAGATGAGGGACTAGTATTGAACGTATTCTATAGAGTACATAAACTGGGTTGAAAGATGAGGGACTAGTAGTGAACGTATTCTATAGAGTACATAAACTGGGTTGAAAGATGAGGGACTAGTATTGAACGTATTCTATAGAGTACATAAACTGGGTTGAAAGATGTGGGACTAGTAATGAACGTATTCTATAGAGTACATAAACTGGGTTGAAAGATGTGGGACTAGTAGTGAACGTATTCTATAGAGTACATAAACTGGGTTGAAAGATGATGGACTAGTAGTGAACGTATTCTATAGAGTACATAAACTGGGTTGAAAGATGTGGGACTAATAGTGAACGTATTCTATAGAGTACATAAACTGGGTTGAAAGATGTGGGACTAGTAGTGAACGTATTCTATAGAGTACATAAACTGGGTTGAAAGATGAGGGACTAGTAGTGAACGTATTCTATAGAGTACATAAACTGGGTTGAAAGATGAGGGACTAGTATTGAACGTATTCTATAGAGTACAAACTGGGTTGAAAGATGTGGGACTAGTAGTGAACGTATTCTATAGAGTTCATAAACTGAGTTGAAAGATGGGGGACTAGTAGTGAACGTATTCTGTAGAGGACATAGACTGGGTATGGAAGTCGTGGAGGTTTATAATTGAAAACGTGCTCAGACGGGTTGTTGAAATAATGGTCGTCAGTTTAAAAGCAGCTTGCTGGCGAATTTAGCAGTCGTTGTTGGATAAATTGTCGTCTAGGTCACTATTGGGTAGACATCGATATGTGGAACTGATGGGTATAACATATAGCAAATGTAAATCTTGTTAGTAATAGAAACCATATTATCCTAAATCGTGCAAGTTTTCAATCCAGCATGGTGGTTATTCATACACTGCGTATTGCTCAGAGAAAACGAGGAGCCGGAATGGAGCAGTGTATCATTAGCTGGCCCAGTATTGGCATTCTTTAATTACTGTGATCGCAAAAGCGGTCAATCATATTGTGATTTGGTCGCAGCACAGAGATGTCATAAAAAAACATTACAAGCTAGATTTTATGATTCTAGAGAATCATAGCTTTACAAGATGAGATTCCATGATTTTTCATGACGCCAGAGTGTCTGATGAATTGTTTTAACTGTCTCACTGACGTTCCTTTATTGGTGTTATGAGAAATGTAGGTATAATAGTCTCAAATGACTCAGTTTGATAAAAAAATGTTTAGGTAAAAACCATCATTAACGGTGGAAAGGGTTAATATCAATATCGTTGTCCGACAAGTTAATGACTGACAAAAGGAATTATGTTTGTCTGAAACATTCCCACCGCGTGCTGTGGCTATTTGAAAATGGTCCATTTAACTCAAATATATCCAAAATATTGATGTCTGGCTGCTTGTAATGGGATAACAAGTGCTACCAGGAATATTTTTCATGCAACTTGTAATGTCACACCAAGAACTGCGAATGGCCATTTTTTCTTGAAAATCTACAAGATGTTTACAGAGAAACTCAGGGAGAACACGAAGTTTAAGCGTTCCATGGGTATCAATGTTTATCCAGCCAAAAACGGGTTAAGGGTTGTTTTTTTGAATACCTTTATTACTTACAAAAATAATTCTCAGTGAATTCTATTTCCACTTATGTTGATCTCTCCTCTTAACTTTGGGTTCTTTGGGTGTGCAAACACAGGCCATTTTATCACAATTGTGATGTTTGAAAACGTGTATAGGGTTAACAAGTGCTTACTGGAATATTTTGTACATGCAACTTGTAATGTCACACTAAGATCTGAAAATCTACGAGATGTTTTTCTAGAAAAATCCTCGGATAACATGAATTTTTAACCTTTTGAGGGGCATCGCTCTGTAACCAGCCCTCAACGGGTTAATGTTTGGTTTTGTAAATACCTTCGTTACTTACAAAAATGATCCTCGGTGAATTCCCCTTCCAATAAGGGAGGCTATGTTTATCTAGCAGGGTGTTTCTCAAAATGTCTATACTTGGCAGACTCTGGAGGATTAACAAATGCTTGCCGGTATATTTTGTCCTTGCAACTTGTAATGTCACTCCAAGACCTGCGAATGGTAAATTTTTCTTGAAAACTAGATTTTGGGGGGAAATCGGCAGAAAACGGGGATTTTAAGCTTTTAAGGGGTGTATCTCCCCAACCACTTGAAAATGGGTTTCCCTATCAGTTTTGCGTCCGGTAAAAGAAGTTACGTTTCTCTGTGGCATTCCCTTTTGATGTTGTTGGTGTCCAAAAACGGACTATTTTTTTCAAAATTTTGACATGTAGTAGCAGGAGGGTTAACAAATGCCTACCAGAATAATTTATCCATGCGACTGGTAGTGTTACACCAAGACCTGTCAATGTCCATTTTCTCTTGAAATCCTTACAATATGTTTGTAATGGAATCCAGGGAAACATGATTTTTTTTAAAGTTTTTGATGGGTATCGTTATTAATCAACACAAAAGGGGTTAATGCTTTGATTTTTGAATACCCTTGTTACTTACAATGGTCATCGGTAAATTTCACTTCCAACAAAGGAGATTATGTTTATCTTTTCTTTGTGGCGTACCCATTGGTGCTGTTGGTGTCCAAATGGCAAAAATAACACATTTTATCACAATTTTGACATTTAGCAGCCCGTGGAGGGCTAACAAATGCTCACCGAAGTATTTTGTCAATGCAACTTCTATTGTCACACCAAGATATGCAAGTGGCCAATGTTTCGTGAAAATATACAAGACTCGTTTAGAGAAATCCACAGAAAATATGCGTTTTTGAGCTTTTGAGGGGTATTGCAGTTTAACCAGTCGAAAACAGGTTAACGTCTGATTTCTTGAATACCCTTATTACTTACAAAAATGACCCACGGTGAATCCCACTTTCAATAAATTAAGTTATGTTTATCTCTCGAGTATCGTGGAGGGTTAACATGTGCATTGCCTAATATCTCTTGAATATGAATGTTCCTGTCACAAAACAAATCTACAAGACGCGTTTCGAGAAAGTGCTATAAACCCTAATTTTGACAGGTTTTTGCCAATTCTGGTGATAAGGGTTAAATCGAAAGCTCCGCTTGGGTACATTTTTAGATTATGTGCCCCTGTATGAGTGTGCAACATTGTGTGAAAATGGGTTCGAAAATGGCTTCTGAATCGTGCGGACAAAATGTGTGGGCGACAAAAATTTAAAAAAAAACCAAGATAATAATCCGCAGAAAAAATAGCCTTTTCCAGAGGGTAAAGCCTAATTAAAGGAAGACCGAATTATTTAATGGAATAAAGCATTGTTTAATTATTGAAGCACCGGGTGTAACTCAGTGTTTCATAGATTAAATAATCACCCAAAATTTAATTAATGAAGCACCCGGTGTAACTCAGTGTTTCATGGATTAAATAATCGCCCAAAATTTAATTAATGAAGCACCGGGTGTAACTCAGTGTTTCATAGATTAAATAATCACCCAAAATTTAATTAATGAAGCACAGGGTGTAACTCAGTGTTTCATAGATTAAAATTTTGCTGATGACGATTTTTTGTTATTTCGTAATTTAACGCATGTATTTATCTGGTAATAAAAATCATCATGAATGAAATTTTAATTAATGAAGCACCAGATTGTACCCGGCGCTTCATTAACTATATGTTTTTTATGAATATTCTTATAAGTAGTGTTTGGAATCTGATACTATTACGTCCGTGGAAAGTCAGCAGTCGGCAGTGGCCGCATTGTAGGCACGCCTCTGGAATGCTCAAGAGATAACACTAGTGTGAAAACTCAAATAAATATTAAATAACAACCCATTGGCATAAATTACATTTTAATTTCATCGTTGGACATGGTCGGAATTTTTTATTTGACAAATTGGCGGGACAAAGCAAAGATATTCATACGATAAGAAAAGTATTCATCTTGTTATGTGCAATCATGCAAACCGGATATGACGACGGGAAATTAAACTGAATTAAAGATCATTTCTACGTTAACCCTTCTATCAGTGTAACACATAAAATGTTCTTTCAATCTTACAAGCACATATTTTCTCGAAGGTTTGCATATAGTAAACACGTAAGAGGAAATTAGACAGACTATTAGCAAAGGATAGATTGACCATCATACCTCCAGTAGTACTGTTTGCAATTAATTTAACGCAAAATAGATTTTTTATCTTGTCATCGCAGCCCGCCAGGTTTATGATCACTCCACCTCGACTAAACTGTATAGGGTTACAGGATTCAATTAAAACTTATCATTCTGTTCGGTTTGGTCTTTATAGTGTTGTCTTCTCACGAATGCCATTTTTTTCTTTACATAAAAATGTCGGCTAAACCGAATAATAAAACAAGTGAGAGTTATTTTTGTAAAGACAATATCAGTATTCCTTTTTGTTAGTCCATAACAATAAATCTCACTTCTTTGAAAGAAGTACTAACTCGACATAACTATACATATATACCACCCACGCCATAACGACGTTTTTATGTGAATTCGGTTTTCCAACTAGTTTATATTACCTTATTCCAAAACTATTCACGTCATATGTCTCAAAAGTGTATAATTTTATAACTCTGTTATAATAGATAGTACGCAGTGTGCCTAATAAAAGAATTCACAGCATCATATTGGATGACAAAGTTATACTGTCATTAATCGTAACCTGATCCAAAAATGTCTTCTCTAATATATCAGATTATCTTATAGGGTACAATTATTTATATAGTAAGAGCTACATACGAATTGCTGTTTGACAGAAATCCGTTACAATAAATATTTCTATTTCTATGAAAATAATCATCCGACATTAAAACTAAAGGTGCTGCCCCCCACAAAATGAATAACTTGGCAGCGCTAAAGTTTGAGTCAAGTTGATGGTACTTAACTGCTGTATTATAACTTGGGAGGGCCAAATGTTGTGGCTGTTTGATGGTACTTAATTGCAGTATTACAACTAGGGAGCGCCAAATTTTGAGCCTAGATGATGGTACTTAACTGCTGTATTATAACTTGGGAGCGCCAAATTTTGAGTCATACAGGACTTTAGAGACACTGCCATACAGGATTTTAGAGAGAATGCCATACAGGGTTTTAGAGAGAATGCCATGCAGGTCTTTAACAGGTTCAGACCATACAGGATTGTAAAGAAAGACTGCCTTATGGGACTTTGGAGAGAGATACACAAAGTAGGAATAGATACCAGAGGCATTTAAATTTCATTTGGATCAAAAAAAAAGAAAATCCAGTTCGGACTTTATTTTGAGAATTGCCACATAAGATTTTGTTTCGGGAATTACGTAGACATTTTATCTAGGACTTTAACGACTCCCATATAGAACTTTAGGCAATGCGATATAGGTCTTAGAATATGGCCATATAATTCTTTTGTTCTAGAAATAGAATAGTAGGACTTTAACAAATTCATGCCTAGAGATTTTCTCTAGCACTTGAGGAAAACAGACTGCCATTTGGGACTTTGGAGTGATACTGCCATGCAGGACTTTAAAAAATGTCATGTCATGTAGGACTTTAAAGAGATGATGTCTTATAGGACTTCAGAGAGACTTCCACATTGGACTTTGGAGAGGGACTGGTAAAGAGGATTTTTCAGGAATTGCAATGCAGGACTTTAAAGAGAGACTGCCTTATAGGACCTTTTTAAGATAGATCGCATAGAATCCATCAGCAATTTTCTTTTAGGAGTTTTAGGCTTACATAACAGGATTTTTTTTCAGGAAATTGCTGTTTTTACAGTTTAATTAACATTGACTGTTCTTGGTTATAGAGTTGGAAATACGGTTAGCGAATCATATATCACCTACCGAAGTTAGTGAAATCCGTATCCGTGAACAGTTTGTTTCATTAATATGATTATTCTTCAAAAATCAGTTGTTTTTGATTTTTGGTTGTGTAGCTGAAAATATGGTTAACGGCTAGTATGTCATTCTCAGAATTTATCTCGTGTTTTTGGTCTTCTTTATTTTTGTTCTCGATTGCATTCTACACTGGTTGTTCTTGCTACTTAAATCTGTAATGGTTTGGTCGAGGCACCATCTGACTGTATCCGTGTCCTATGATAAAAGTAAGTCAAACGTTCTCGCCTCTGGATAGGTAAAATGGTGTTGTCTTTGTTCCAGTTCAAGCTTGTTGTGTTTCAGCACGTCCCTGTATTTCTGCTTAGTCGGGTTGTTTTGACGTTAGTTCATTCTGTCTGTAGCTCCAAAACAGTGGTATACCTTCACCTTGCCTTTCAACTCCAAAGAGACCACAGGTTATTTTACCAAAAGGCTTTCTGTGCATTACAATATGAAGGAGCTCGCTACTTCTTCCCTTCAGATTTGATTGTTTTGCAAATTCACGTTGATGCTTGCTACAAGCTTCCGCAGGAAACGACAAGCGTGGCTTTTCAGGTGTTAGCATGGGTTCTCCTCATCTCAGCATAACAATGACTGACAATTCATGAAGCGTTCTATTAAGTCTTGAAAATCACCATCAGTCTAAAAAGATCTAGATGCAGCACAACCAGGAATGTTACTGTACACACTTTATATTGTATGTCCTAGGAGACTTTATGAGCACAAGTAGGTATGTTGGTCCTAGCAAAATAAGACTCAATGTCAAATGTTGCTCGAAACGAATAGTACTGTCGGCCTTAGACAAGTCACTCCATTAATTTTTTAAGTTTTGAAAAATGCTTTGTTGTGCAGGGTACACTCCATCAACATAGTTAAAATTCACTTCATGACTGAAAATCATCTCGTGAGTGTTTATTGCGTAAGAAGGGTTCCATATTTTTCAACATATTTTGGCTAGCGAAGGAGTGAGATTAATCATCAAGATTCTCTATATAACTGAAATGATTTTTGTACTTGTACATTGTGTCGTTAAAACGACATTTGGACCCATGTACCAGTTCAGCAAACTTTTCCATCAGCAGTAATTTTTAATTCATAAGCCATAATATTGATGTTAAATAATGTTTCTATTTCTGGTAGTTGATCGAGTTGTACACCTGGAAAAATCATCTTTCTTTTGCGGAGAATACTTAGTAAAGAAGGTGCCAGCAGACAGGCTCAAGTTATAAAGCAAGACATCGGAAGCGGCAAAGGTCATCTTCGTACTTGAAATGGTTCTTTTCATCTTTAACAAGTGCGATAACAGCTTGGTTATACATTATACAGTCGGGAAGGTTCGTGGTGCCTCCGACAGGATGTCCTGGATATTGATAACAAAGGAGCGAAGGATGTCCAGATAATGTACAATCCATTTTGAAGTGGGTTTTTAGTGTCGGGTACACTCCAAGTTGTCTTCTTGGATTACTTTTAAAAAATGATGAAAATATTCTCAGATAGGGCGCTCCCCCGTACACATGTATTGTTCCGGGAAGGGTGAAAATATGATATTCACTGTTTTCATTATTTCACAGAACAACCCCATACCTGTATTTGATTTTAAACTTGTAACGCTGGTCACGAAAATGGTGGACATCAGTCCATCAGCCATGGTCAACATATTGGTGGTCCCAAGCCTGTAGTTGCGTACATCTTGGACTCGACGGTTCATCACATGGTGAGATCTAACTTCAGTACTTCTAGAACAGACCCCAAACCTCTTCTTTATCTTGACCAGCTAGTAATCCAACATCAAAACATAATGAGACAGGATCGAAAACAATAGATCATGTTGCGGTTGAAGTGTCGGACTTGGTCAAAATCTTTTCAACTTTTGATACAGGGGTACACATTGTAAGGCAGGTTTTCAGGTGGTGGACGAATTTTTTTTTTCTGGTGTACTTCTTAAAGCAGTTGGTACATCCAAACTTCTTCTCCTTCAAATGTAATGTACGTACATGCGGTCGTGGTTATTGTCTTTGCTAGCGAAGTTCTTCCCACAGTCGTCGCTGGTAAATCCAGGCGTTTTATTTTCTTGAAAAGTTTTGCAAAGAAAAATTGCCTCCGATAATTCTTCACCTGTGTTCAGTCCGAAGGTTCAAAACAAAATGGCGTGACGATACTCCTCTCACGTATGTCACTAGAAAGCAATGGACGTTTCCGAAAACGTCACGATGTTTTTTGATCAAATGTTCGGTTCTTTATTTGGGTTTATGTTTCTTTCCCCCAGGATTGTGTCTTAAAGTTGGAAATGCAGGGAATTAATTTAGAATTCCGTGGAAAAAATACAATTTATTTTTCCATGATAAACTCATTGAGGGGAGAATTTGATTGGTCGACTATTCTGCTATTGCATTGGTCGAGGACTTATAAACTTGATCTTCATTAAATTTATTAGGCCTATTATTAAAAATGATGCAGCTCAGGGGGTAGTTAGGGACGTTTCTGGGAGCGCGGTGGCTCAGTAGATAGAGGTGCAGGCTGCAAGCCGAGAGGTCCTCGGTTCGAATCCCACCTGCGGCTGTCGCGTGGTGTCCTTGAGCAAGACACTTCATCTCCATTGCCCGCGTGGGGGCACAATAACGCCGTGTACTAAGGCGTACTGCACGTCGATGCTACGCATGTCTTCAATCAATCTAACCCTGCCTGTGCTGCAGTGCGGAGTTACGATGTTGGGGAGCTGGCAGCTGCTCGTCGTTGCTCGGTGGTTCTCTCCGGGTACTCCGGCTTCCTGCACCCGTAAAACTGTCACGGTCATGATTAGCCATTGTGCATAAATATGTGACCTTAAACAACTATAAATAATAATAGTAATACATAGGGACGTTTCTAAAATAGATCTGTGTGTAAAATTTAGTTCTGGAATGAAATTAATGGAAACTGAAGAGACTTAGTTGTTAGTAGTAAAGCATGTACCCGAACGTCCCCTATTGGGGGAACCTAGTGGGGGAGGGGGACATAGGAAGTGACGTCATGTCACGTAACCTGGTGGCGGCATGTTGTGTTGTCATGGTAACCAGCGTAAGCGGCCATCTTGTGATGTTACCCCCATTATTATTACTATATTTAGCTTTTCTGGTCTGTTCTTGTTAGTTCTGACGATATTCCGAGTACTCTTTTTGTTTTGTTTATCTAGATAACCCAATCACTTCACTTTCCTGCCGCTAACTAATCAATCACAGTGCTTCATCTTTATGCAGAGTTATTTCCCATTATTACAACGAAGTCCTATACGATTCTCATCACCTCTATACCCAATGGCCACGTCTCATAGAATCCCTTTTTGTGAAACGTCTCTGGTTATGGAATCCTGTTTTAGTCTTATGAGTCCATGAGGGCTGTGAGAAAAGCTCTAAATGAGGCCTAATTTACTATCCCCCTTATCCTCATTTCGTTTGAGGCCATGACGGCAATGAAAAAAGCCCTCAATGAGGCCTAATTTACTATCCCTCTTATCTTCATTTCTTTTGAGGACATGAGGGCTGTGAGAAAAGCCCTAAATGAGGCCTAATTTACTATCCCTCTTATCTTCATTTCTTTTGAGGTCATGAGTGCCGTGAGAAAAGCCCTCAATGGGGCCTCATTTACTATCCACTTAGCCTTATTTCAGTATTTGAGGATCCTATGGCCTGGTATTGTATTATTTGAGGATACCTATCGAGGATGCTTTCTGGAGAATCACCTTTTTTGCCGTATGAGGCCATGGGGCCATGAGAAATTCCTCAATGAGGCATCACTTACTATCCCTTTTAGGGTCATTTCTTTTGAGGCCATGAGGGCCACAAAAAATTCCTCAATGAGGCCTCATTTACTATCCTTCTCAGCCTCATTTCCTTTGAGGGCATGAGGGACATGAAAAAATAATTTACTATCCCTCTTAGCCTCATCTCGGTATTTAACAACCATAGCCCCTGGGACTCCAATTTCAGTACCCTTTTTTGGAAAACGGCTGGCCTTCGGCACCCCTTTTTAGTCGTATGAGGCCATGAGGGCCATGAGAAAGCCTCAGTTAGGCGTTATTTACTATCCCTCCTAGCCTCGTTTTTTTGAGGTCATGAGGGCCATAAAAAATCCCTCAGTGGGGTATAATTTACTATCCCTCTTAGCCTCATTGCGGTATTTAACAACCAAAGCCCCTGGGACCACAATCTCAGTACCCCTTTTTGGAAAACGTCACGGAATCCAAATTTTACGGAGTCGGATAAGAATCTCAATTACGGAATCAATTATAGAGCCCGTTTATATGTGTATAGGGGAAATGAAGCAATCAGATTCATCCTTGGTCGATGTTATAGTCGAGACTGAGATTGGTATAGCTAGGAATTAATGTTACAAGTCAATATTAATGGTTGAAACTTGGGGCAGAATAACAGAAGCCAATAGTACTGGTACAAGGCCGCAATGGCATAAGACTGACGTAGAAGCTAATGAATGATAGGACAGATAGACCATAGACAGGTAGTTGGCTTGGAGCTTTGAAGATAAGATGGAAGCCATTGATGAGACTACCTGTATAGGAACTGCATAGGAGCCATATAGGAGATAGGAGCTGTATAGGAGCTGGGATCATATGTATCCTTAAATACCGAAATGATGCTAAGAGGGGTTGGTAAATTAGACCTCATTGAGGGATTGTTTCATGGCACTCATGCCCTCAAAATAAATGAGGATTAGAGGGCTAGTAAATGAGGCCTAATTGAGGGCTTTTCTCATAGCTCTCATGGCCTCGTACGACAAAAAGGGATTCCATAGCCACAGGCATCTCCCAAAAAATGGGATTCCATGGGATATAGCTGTTAAATACCAAGATGAGGCTAAGAAGGATACTAAATTATACATCATTGAGGGATTTTTTTATGTACTACATGCCCTCAAAAGAAATGAGGCTGAGAAGAATAGTAAATTAGGCCTCATTGAGGGATTTCGCATGGCCTTCATGGCCTCATACGACAAAAAAGGGATTCTCCAGAAAGTATCCTCAATAGGTATCCTCAAATAATACAATACCAGGCTTAGGAATCCTCAAATACTGAAATGAGGCTAAGAGGGATAGTAAATTAGGCCTCATTAAGGGCTTTCCTCATGGCCCTCATGGCCTCAAACGAATTGAGGTTAAGAGGGATATTAAATGGGGTTGGGAAGATTATACATTGAGATATCATGCGTTCGAGGGGGTAACAATGTGTTGAGGTAATTTGGAGTTTCATTGTTGATAATTTTGAAAAGTATGCAGTATTTGTGCTTTTCGCGACGCTTCAAAAGGGAGGGCCACCGAGTTCAGCCACAAGTTGATCAGCAGACAGTTCGCGTTAAGCCAGTAATGAAACGCGCAGCGTCAGGCTGCAGTCTGTCAAGATTTTTAGTCAAATTTCCGGGTGGGCAGTCCCACACTACGTCGCCGTAATCTGGTAGTGGTTGGATAGGGGTAAGATAGATTTGTTCCAAGTTTTGTTCTGTTCAAAATGAATTTCAGTTTGCGAAGGAAAGATAGACGGATGTTGCCTTTCTTGCATATTTCAGTTATCTGGGAGTCCCAGTTTAGATTAGATTGGAGAATTAATCCCAGGTGCGCGTGATCTTCAGTGAACGAGACTGGATTACTATCAAATATTAAGGTGGGATAATCTGTTTCGTCTTTACTGCCATAGTGGAATAGAACTGCTTTTGTCTTAGCAGGGTTGAATGAGACGAGACATTGAAGAGACCAAGTGTTAATTTTTCCAAGGTGTAAATTGAAGGAAACAGTAAGATTTTCAATATTGTTGTTGTTATCAGTTACACGGGTATCATCGGCATACAGTCTAGCAAAGGCATCGATGATCTCAGCAATGTCATTTATATAGATTAGGAAAAGAAACGGACCGAGAACGGAGCCTTGGGGCACTCCAGCTTGAATAAGTCTATAGTCGGAAAGGTAGTTTCGACGAGGACCCTTTGCTTTCTCACGTGCAGGTAGTCCCGACCCGAATCCATTCCTTAAGGGTTCCAGAGATGCCATATTGGCAAAGTTTGAAAACAAGGCCTTTATGCCAGACTCTCTCAAACGCTTTTGAAATGTCGCAGAATATTGCACAGGTCTAGAGCCATTTATCAAGAGAGAGGCAAATGGAATGGTAGAGTTCTAATAACTGGAAAGTTATGCAGTAGCCTGGAAGAAAGCCTTATTGGAATTCATACAGTAAATTGATTTCGTGGAAATAACTAAATAGATACTTCAGAACTAGTTTTTCAAATATTTTACTCAGAGTCGGTAATGATGAAATAGGCCTATAGTTCGTCACTTCGGTTGGGTTATCTTTCTTGAATATTGGGATAACATCTGGTTTCTTCCATTCAGATAGAAATTTATGTAAATCCAGAGATTTGCGGAAGAGGATGCTCAGTGGGAATGCAGCCGAATTTGCAGTTCCCTTAAGCATTCTGGCACTAATTCCGTCATGTCCATTTGCTTTGTTGCTTTTTAGGGACATGATTATTGAAGTAATATCATCTTCTGTAAAAAAATATATTTGAGAGATTGCGAGTGTATTTAGTAATAAATTCGGGAAAGGTATGATTTTGTTCATCGACGAATCCATTGCATATAGAGGTTTCATTCGGTAAGTTAGCTTTTCTGCGTCGGTGAAGGCCATGACGGCAGTGAAGTTGGGATAGCGGGTGAGTGGTGGGATTGATTTGGATGAATGATTTCCGAGGACATGTTTGGCAATGTGCCAGAATTGTTTGGGAGATGAACAATCAGTAATTTTATCTTGCAATTTTTCTTCGAATTGGGCTTTGGCGTGCTTTTTCATGTTATTGACTTTGTAACGACAATGTTTAAATAATATCCAATCAGTATCGCTCCCGGTTCTCTTTGCCCTTTTCCTACGTTTATCACGTCGACGTATTTCTGTACGTATTTCCGACGTAAACCAGTATTTGTCCTTTGGATGTATAAGTATTTTAGATTGAGGTATGCATTTTATTGATTTCAAGACAGGTGTTTACAAATTTGCTTTGCATAAGGTTTATGTCATCAGATTCTAGGACTGTGTTCCAATCCAGCTGACCAAGGAGAAAGTTAGCTAAATTAAAATTGGCTTGGTTGTAGTTCTGTACTAAGCGATAAAAAACCTCTTGAGATACACTGTCAAAGGCAACGTGGGTATACACTCCGAGGTGATCCGACACTTCACGGTCAATAGTATCAGATTCAGTGGTTCGAACAGAATCGGTTACGAGAATGGGATTAAGTAACGTTTCAGAGTGCGGAGTAATACGTGTAGATTTAGTTATAACATTAATTAGATTATAATGATTCAGTATATTATTCAGTTTAGCTTGGGTGTTTAGCAAGTCAGAGTTGAAATCACCACAGAGGATAAGTGAACGATTTAAATTCAGAGCTTCGTCAATTGAGCTGTCGAGAAGGTCCCAGTAGTTAGGATCACAGTATTGGGGAGATCGATATGATACCCCCAGAAGATAACGAAATAACTTCGAAGAGATTTCGATCCACATGATAGAATTATCGAATTCTAGGTTAGTTAAACGTTTATAGTGCAGGCCATTTGTGAAGTAAACTGCAATGCCACCACCAAAGCTATCTCTGTCATTACTAACAGGCAGGGAGAAGTCGGCTATTTTAATATCATTTGAATCAAATTCTTCGTTTAGGTGGGTTTCGGTGAGGCACAGAACATCGAAATCCTCTAAAATATCAACAATTCGTGCAAGTTTAAAACATAAACTACGAACATCATAACGGAAGATTGATAGTGTTGATTGATTATCAGAAGTAGAATCATTTAGGCGTGTGTTGGATTCGATATCCCCAACAACAATAAGTAAGGCAGTTAGGCATGGGTTGGATTCGATATCCCCAGCAACAATAAATAAGACAGTTAGGCCTGGGTTGGATTCGATATCCCCAGTAACAATAAATAAGACAGTTAGGCCTGGGTTGGATTCGATATCCCAAGCAACAATAAATAAGACAGTTAGGCCTGGGTTGGATTCGATATCCCCAGCAACAATAAATAAGACAGTTAGGCCTGGGTTGGATTCGATATCTCCAGTGACAATAAGTAAGACAGTTAGGCCTGGGTTGGATTCGATATCCCCAGCAACAATAAATAAGACAGTTAGGCCTGGGTTGGATTCGATATCCCTAGCAACAATAAATAAGACAGTTAGGCGTGGGTTGGATTCGATATCCCTAGCAACAATAAATAAGACAGTTAGGCCTGGGTTGGATTCGATATCCCTAGCAACAATAAATACGACAGTTAGGCCTGGGTTGGATTCGATATCCCCAGCAACAATAAATAAGACAGTTAGGCCTGGGTTGGATTCGATATCCCCAGTAACAATAAATAAGACAGTTAGGCCTGGGTTGGATTCGATATCCCTAGCAACAATAAATAAGACAGTTAGGCCTGGGTTGGATTCGATATCCCTAGCAACAATAAGTAAGACAGTTAGGCCTGGGTTGGATTCGATATCCCCAGCAACAATAAATAAGACAGTTAGGCCTGGGTTGGATTCGATATCCCTAGCAACAATAAATAAGACAGTTAGGCGTGGGTTGGATTCGATATCCCTAGCAACAATAAATAAGACAGTTAGGCCTGGGTTGGATTCGATATCTCCAGTGACAATAAATAAGACAGTTAGGCGTGGGTTGGATTCGATATCCCAAGCAACAATAAATAAGACAGTTAGGCGTGGGTTGGATTCGATATCCCTAGCAACAATAAATAAGACAGTTAGGCGTGGGTTGGATTCGATATCCCTAGCAACAATAAATAAGACAGTTAGGCCTGGGTTGGATTCGATATCCCCAGCAACAATAAATAAGACAGTTAGGCCTGGGTTGGATTCGATATCCCTAGCAACAATAAATAAGACAGTTAGGCGTGGGTTGGATTCGATATCCCTAGCAACAATAAATAAGACAGTTAGGCCTGGGTTGGATTCGATATCCCCAGCAACAATAAATAAGACAGTTAGGCCTGGGTTGGATTCGATATCCCTAGCAACAATAAATAAGACAGTTAGGCGTGGGTTGGATTCGATATCCCTAGCAACAATAAATAAGACAGTTAGGCCTGGGTTGGATTCGATATCTCCAGTGACAATAAATAAGACAGTTAGGCGTGGGTTGGATTCGATATCCCAAGCAACAATAAATAAGACAGTTAGGCGTGGGTTGGATTCGATAGTTAGGATAACAAGACTGTACGTCAATGTTATTCCCGATAGTTGCCAAAACAGAAAGGATAACGTCACAAAGTTCACAGTGTCGTTGTTGTTGTTGAAGGTATTTTTGTTTTTTGTACTATCCGCATTCCAACACCTGGCATTGAAAACCCTAATTGTGGTTCTATACTGAGTTTTTGTTGTCGCCATTTTGAAGGTTCGTTTTCAGAAACGTAGTAAAGAGGTCATCAAAGTGAGGTGATGGAACAATATATAGCTGTGATTGTGTAGGGCTGTGAACTGAATAATTTTGCTTATTAGGGAAATAGATGTGGTCATTTGGTGACGATGCAATATAAAGTGTTTTTTTTTGTTGGTGGTTACCTGTTTCAACAACATATTTACAAGAGATGGAGCACTGCGGAAGCAAAATACATAAAAAACAGTGAGCAGTGCAAAAATGGACAGTGCACATGCGCAAATAGAGTGGTACAGTAGGTTATGTAGTTTGGTTTGGCTATAGAGTATATTATTGAGCCTGGGATGGGATAAACTGAGTTGATATAACTATACTATCAGGGATGGGATAAGCTAGGTGTCGACAGTGGCCAGTGTCGGGCAGGGGATGAGGGTACAGCATAGAGTGGGATTCTGCAAGCACATAACATTGGAAAACAATAAGTGTCAGCAGTCACGGAGTTCATACACTGGAGATTTACACCGTCATTACCGTTTTTATCATACCAGTTTTCGTATTTACACTTTTCTTGATTGGAGCCAAAATACCACGTGGCCTAAGTATTGCTGGAGTTGGCTATATATATGAATGTTTTAGAATCTCAGAGATATATTCAGCTCGGCATGTATCCGAGCCTTGAGCTTTGCAACAAATGCAATCAAAAACACGTCTTTAACTGGTAGAGTGCTGAATTATTTTTGGTCATCATAATTTGTTCACATATCTTTGCCTTGTTACAATTAATGGGAGAGTGCCAATAGGCACACCGAGAGACACGCCAATAGGCACTCTCCCATAAATTGTAACAAAACAAATCCCAACAGATTAAATAATTTTGCTTCAAAGGTGATATGTTGAACAGCCACTGAATATGAAGCCTTTAAGTTGTTGTAACGACACTCAGCATAAAGCCCAAATATGGGCTTCCAGCACGCTACCAGTTAAAGCAGGTCGAATGAGTAGCGCTTTACCTAAAAATGGTCTAGCGCTGCCTAGCAGCCACGTCCTACAATGGGAATAGGAGTAAAGGATGCATATACATGAACAATGACTGGGTTCATTATTTATTCTAAAGGGGATTATCTCAGTGGATAATCACAGGAAGTTGATGGTGGAAATTATAGGGCCCGTGAGAGAAGGGATGGACAGGTGAAACGTGAATATACAGTAAGTATTGGGGAAGAAACAACGGGTCCAAATTCATCAACTCGCCTACACAACACATTCAGCGCTCACAAGATGCGGCAGTGACGACTGACATATCGCCGCATCATATGAGCACCAGACGTGTTGAGTAAGTACACTTTTGAAGGACGGGGTGAACGAAAGCCCTTGGCGTAATTGATTCCTTCTAATCAAATGCAGAATCAAACTCGTGAATGATTTAGAAATGGAGGGTGTGTATCGTCTCAAAGACGCGTCAAGGCCGCATCATATGAGCACCAGACGTGTGGAGCAAGTGCACTTTTGAAGAACGGGATGAACGGAATCCCCTGGCGTAAGTAATTCCTCCTATTCAAATGCCAAATCAAACTCGTGAATGATTTAGAAATGGGGAGTGTGTAACGTCTCACAGCGCGTCAAGGCGTCACCTGCAATAATATGGCATTGTGTGTGGAGCCGTGCGGTGCCCAAGGGGCGACACGGTCTTATGGTATGGATGATTCCGGGACTGTATTACGGTTTATAATGAACTGGATATAAATTTATGATGATAAACAAGTATTTGAAAGGTCACATTTAATGTCCGATCTGCGACGAGGCTAAATTTGGGGAAGCACCGCAACAGCTGGGGCAAGGGTGAAACACTAGCAGGTAATGTGAATGTTCAGATGATGGTTGGTGAAAAGATAAACTAATTCGTACCCTTCGAAATTCCTAGACTGGATTTGAAATAGTTCATGCAGAAATTGAGTATTTAATCCGAACAAGGATTGACCATCTATTCCAGACGGAGAAACTATTCCAGAGATGCTAGGTTTAGAAAATATCACATTATAGAAATTTCTTAGTGGGTGGGGGGGGGGGGGATGGTCACTGCAGCGTTCAGATTGGGGGAAAGTGTTATTTTTAACTTTAATGCTAAAAATGTCGCAAAAAAAAAACCCTCGAGTTTTGTAAATGTTTACAGGATGGATTCATATTTCAGAAACTCAAATACAAACTGATACCACTGGGGAATTACGTGCGATGGGACTAGAATATTTGAGCACTGTAGATTGAGCAAGTATAATATAGGCTGGTAATTTAGCTAGTTGAGGGTTAGATTATTTGTGATGGTCGCAATTGTTATTCAAAATGTGCTGGTTACAAATTATTGGAGAGAACACAGGCATCCTCCAACTATTAGCAATAGAACAAATTTATATAATTAAACTTTTTTTCGGTTCATGCGTTTTCAGATAAAACGATTGGCTCACACGATTCTGTTTTTTTTCTTTTCATACCTCAATGAACCGAAAAAAACACAATTAGGTCCGCCCCCAGCCACGCCCCTAAAATACCAGTCTTCGGAGTTGCAACATGGTGTTAAATCAATAGAAGTTAGAACACTGGCACGTTCTAAATGTGAAAAAGAAAAATAAATTTATATTACTAATTTATCACCATGAAATTATTTATAAAATATTTAAATGACCGTGGTGGGTCAATTTTTCTTTTTCTTCACAACTGTATTTATTTGACATTTCAATTTTTACGCACACTGGGTAATCGTCTGCGTTCATCGTTTTACCCAAATCGATTGTAAACAATGGCTGGTCACGACGAATACGGCAATTTTGACATTGCTAATTTGAATGAAATTTTTAGAAATCAAAATGATTTTATATTTGAGCAAGAACATTTGGCTTTATATCTGACTCCACTTTTACAAACTGTGTTTTTCAGTTCTCGGGAAACGGTCAAAACCAAAATACAATGTAATATTGATGGCCTACTTCCACCTACCACGGAACGTAACTTTTACGTGAAGTGAACAGTTGAATGAAATTTGAGGGAGGCGTGGCTTATGACGTTTTCTTTGAATTACGAAATTCATTGGTCAATAAAAAATTTAAAGACATAAGTGCATTTGACTTGGAAAGTGTGTCAATTGCTACCTGCATTTCAATAATATGCGCCCTCTTTATGCCAGAAAAATAATATGTCTACCAGTTTTAGTTTTTAAGTGTTTGTTCGCTGAAGTAGAGGACGACTAACACTATTTATTTATTTGGGTCGCGAATGTTTAATTATATGGAATGATCGCCCATTTACACAGTTTGGACTTTGTTTTTTGGGGTGCATAACTCAAGAAATAGACAAAAAAAAACGATCATTCCTTAAATAAACAAAATATTATTTGCATTTTGCTGAATATGAAACATGAACACAGACAATACTGCCAATTGCTGTGGAACCTTCCATTTTCTGAAGGCCCAGATGTTTGATGTATATTTTCTGTCACAAGACCTTTCCCGAAACAGCATTTAAATTTTACATGAACTAGATTACAAATT
Source organism: Pictodentalium vernedei (assembly GCA_031216915.1). NCBI lineage: Eukaryota > Metazoa > Mollusca > Scaphopoda > Dentaliida > Dentaliidae > Pictodentalium > Pictodentalium vernedei. The sequence continues at coordinate 339,360,196 of CM062288.1, read as the reverse complement.
TTATCGAAGCGATTCCAGTACTGACAGCGCTTGGTTGAATCCGAACCCCGACATTGGTTATAACTGTAGCCAGGTCACCGTTGGGGAGACCGACGGAATAGCAGATCATATAATACATGAGCTCACAGTATGTATGGTTGTTGAGGCAGGATTGAGAAAATTTATTAGCAGACCCGTTTACAGATCTCTGGCGACATGATACAGTACGTGCAGAGTGTATCATCACTAAATCACCCGCAGAGTGGACAATCCACCCAAGCAATAATTGCAAATTTCTTGCAAAGCATAACCAGCACAAGCAAAGTTTCAGCTAATGGACCTCCGGGTTAAACCCGGAGGTCCATTAGTTGAAATATTGCTTGTGTTTTTTGTCGATATGTTCAAAATTTGAAAGTTATAGCATGGGTGATAACTCCACTCAGCGGGTGATTTACTTACAATCCACTCTCCATGTACTGTACGTCAGGAACAGGGTATATAGCATGTCTCTATATAAATGTATTTTTAAAGTTGTATTCCACACTTAGATTGGACTAGAAATAGTATTATCCTTGATGTTCAAGAACTGATTGTTTTCTCAGATTTAAACCAAACCAAGTAGTAGCTGCTCAACAGCAGCCACATCGCAGTTAGACGAAAAGCGAGACACCATCAACAACTTGTGAACTTTACGTACTCGGAGCTTATGAGAAGTTGGTAGGCTGAAAACCGTTGGGGTTAGACAAGTAGGTAAATGACTAGTATTTCAGTTTGAGTATGGACCTCAGGTGACCTGGTGTTTCAGAACTTTGAAGTAATTAAAATGTCACTATAAAAATGGTTCGTGGGACTACTTTGCAAGTTTGAATTGGGCTGAAGGGCATTTATCATTGGGGTGTAGTGCTGTCACTGTTATTGGGTTAATATCCGAGCTGTGGTGTGCCATGTCATAGACTGCGAACAGGAGAAAACAAGGGAGGCTCATAAATATTACGATAATAGGATTGCGAAGTCGAAAGTGTTTAGAAACGGATAAATGTATAGTGTGAGTAAAATAAAGGCGATGTAGTTCAATGTCCAGTTGTAACGTGGCTGTTGCTCAGCAGCCACGATGCAGCCTGAGACAAAAGAAACACCAGTTGATTATCTGAATAATAAAGGATACGATACACACATCACTGAAAGAAATAGATATCAGTTCAGAAGTGTAAAGATTAGAACCCGAGTGTTTACAATGGCATAGCGGGGGTTCGAACCCACGCCGAGAGAGTTTCCAACCGCACCAACCGCCTCGCGAAACCGCACTTAACCACGCACAACACTCGGCCACCGATAGACCCAAAAAGGGTATTTAGTTAACCAAGTATGTACGAGATCAGTACCGATGACACATAATTCTCTCTCAGTAACTTTTATCAAGTAATTGATCGATTCTACATACTGCACTGCAAGGAAATCAGTGAGAACTTCTCTATCAAATTTCCGCTTGCTACAGAAATTAATAGAATCAAGGGCGCTGGTTGTGTTTACAATGGCATGGCGGGGGTTCGAACCCACGCCGAGAGAGTTTCCTACCTCACCAACCGCCTAGCGAAACTGCTCTGGACCACGCATACCATTCGGCTACCGACAGACCCCAAAAAGGAATGTTAGTTAACCACGTATGTAGGAGAAAGTTCCTGGAAAGTTCTCCCTCTTGAGGTATTTTAAGTCTGGTGATGGTATTATCAAGAGAATTATGTAGGTTTTTCAACAAACTTTAAGAACTTTCCAGGGAATTATCAGAGTGTGGTATAAAAAGCATACTGTCTTGACAGAATAGGGGAAGCACTGGTGTTACATGCTTTCATCTAACGCAAAGTTTAATCTACAAAGCTTTTATCATAGTCAGAAATGTGAAAGAACAGACCTTCTCTCGATGAAGATTACTGCATAAAGGAACGTAAAAAATTGGCTGTCAGAGTGCTCAGTCTGCCGCCATCCATTTGGCTTAAGGACACTGATTTAACAATTTTTTCATATGTACCATACATCATTTTTCTCAGAATTAAATACACATACACATTTACTGTTTCTGAGAGTGTAAAGATTTTTTTTATTTTTCACTTAAGGTCTCGTTTCCTATTAAAAGGTCATTTCCAAGGTTATTGAATATCCACAGCCAAATGGCTATTTTGAGCTATAGTTTTAGTTTGTGGTGGTGTGGATTTAGTAAATAATTCTCATTAATGGTGATAAGGCCAAAATAATCTGTTGATGGCCTTCATTCAAACAGTGTACTGTTAAGTGCATTTCAATTCGGGGTCAAGGTCACATGGAAGTGTTAAATGACTAACCCAGAGCTGTTTGGGACCTGACAATTTGTGCTTTACAAATGGGGCCTTTTTGTGTAAATTTGCTTTGGGAAAGCCTTCTGAAAAAAATGAATAAGAAAGCCATATGTTTTTTATTTGTCAGAATGATCATGTTATGCTGAAAAATCCTCAGTGGAGGAATGCGGAATTCCTATAACACAGTTTTATCACTATCGATGCACGAAAAGTGGAAATTTATCCCCAAAATAAGAAAATTTTGACCATTTTGAGCCATTTTCTAAGCCATCAACTGTATCATTCAGCTAAGTTTGTTTGAGTGATATTGTAAGATTTTTGTTATGTACAGTTGTCTCCAGAAAAGGCCATATGCACAGCTTCCAGAAACTATATATATTGTGAGTATTGTGAATAAGGGAGGCAATTTAAATGCGAAATATCCTCGGCCGTGTTAATGAAAAGCTGCAAATTTCTTGAAGAGCCAACGTTTTCACCTGAATAACTGTAACGAGACTTTAAATAGAAAACAGAATTTGCTTTCATTGCAATTCCTGGCCTCCAATCTCCATAGCAACCAACTGTATTGGTGGAAATATGTTGCAGGATAACTAGAAGAAATTTTAAAACATATTTTTCTTTTTTCAGTGGTACCCTGTACAGATATAATTTTCTGGAAAGTTCTCTCTCTTGAGGTATTTTAAGTCTGGTGATGGTATTATCAAGAGAATTATGTAGGTTTTTAACAAAATTTTATTTGACAATGCTGTTTACCGGAACAGATTTTCTGGGGTACTCTTTCTAAGAACTTTCCAGGGAATTATCAGAGTGTGGTCTAATTAGTAGAGATAATTTTGGACTGAATATTCTTAATCCTTACATTTGCACATCACCTTTCAAATAGCATATACTTCAAATGTCAGTCTTTTGGATCAGGTCAAGAACTGAAATGGGTCTATTTTTAACCCTTTAGCAAGCACAATTTATGCTATGCAGGAAAATGTGGTTACAAGAGATTTATAGAATTTTTTCTTTTATGATTACTTTATATTATAATTGATAGAATCAGTGAATGATGCTTAGCCAAATGAGGAAAGTGATTTGAGAATGCTGTGGACAAGGGTGTGTGGGTGGGGACTGAAATATGCATGTTGAGGGACGACGTAGTTTACAAATGAATGTAATTTCTGTTTTGTTTTTTAATTTAATCAGTTAATGTGTGATCCTGATGTAGCTTTTGGTGCTGAAATTGACTGTACACATCAAAAATAAATAATCCACCACCATTGGTTTGGTCTGATCAATGGCAATATACCAACACAGCTGCCATGATAGCTATTGTCCTTGGTGATACAACTGTGCATCCATCTAAATTGAAATCTAACTTCCTTCTCTCATGTTTAGCATACTGCATTGACAGAATAGGGGAAGCACTGGTGTTACATGCTTTCATCTAATGCAAAGTTTAATCTACAAAGCTTTTATCAGAGTCAGAAATGTGAAAGAACAGGCCTTCTCTCGCTGAACATTACTGCGTAAAGAAACGTAAAAAATGGCTGTCAGAGTGCTCGGCCTGCAGCTATCCTTGGGGCTTAAGAACACTAATTTAACATTTTTTTCATATGTTCCATACATCATTTTTCTCAGATTTAAATGCAGATGCACGTATACTGTTTCTGAAAGTGTGAAGATTTTTTTTATTTTTCGCATGAGGTCTCGTTTCCTATTAAAAAGTCATTTCCGAGGTTATTGAATACCCATTTTGAGCTATAGTTTTAGTTTGTGATGGTGTATATTTAGTAAATAATTCTCATTAATGGTGATATGGCCAAAATAATCTGTTGATGGTCTTGATTCAAACTGTGTACTGTCAAGTGCATTTCAATTCGGCGTCAAGGTCACATGAAGGTGTCAAATAGTAATAATAATAAGGACATTTTATAAGGCGTAAAATCACAAAGTCCTCTAAAACGCTGTGCAGTTAAATAAACAATGAGCTCGTGACTATCAAGGCAATATGCAGAGTGGGAAAGGTGTGAAGGCAAGCAGTTTACATACTGTCAAAAACCTCTCTGAAAAGATGTGATTTTAATTTTTTTTTGATTGGTTGATCTTTCGATACTTGAACCTGAACTGATCAATTATTCCAAAGTGCAGGTCCAGCGAAAGAGAAAGCTCTGTTATTTACAAAAGTGGACATAGAGAAGGACATCTGAAGCTTGACTTGTGCGGAGGAGCGCAAGTTCCTTTCAGGTTTTTTAATTGCCAGAAGATCTTGTAAGTACTTAGGTGCCAAGCCATGAATGCACTTGAATACCAAAATTTTGAAAATAATCCGCTGTCGTACAGGGAGCCAGTGCATTTTTTTAGTAGTGGTGTTATATGATCATAGCGTTTAGAGCCTGTGATGATATGCGCAGCTGTATTTTGAATATCCTGTAGTTTTGAAATATATGACTGTGGCAACCCAATAAGAAGTGAGTTGGAAAAATCCAAGTGGGATGAAATAAAAGCATGAACTACAGTTTCCAATGACTTAGTGGATAGGTAACGACGAAGATAGCTCAGGTTCCTAATTTGCATGAAACAGCGCTTGCAAATAGTATTGACATTGTCCTCCATTGACAGATGAGAGTCAAATATCACACCACTGTTACGAGCATTGTTTGATACATTTTGTGCAGAATTTCCGATAACAAGTGACTTGATTTGCAAATTTGAAGGATCTTTGAACGCGAATTAACCAGTACCTCGATCTTATCATTCATTTTAAGTCTATGACAGGTCATCCAGTCCCTAACCTTGGTACACAGTCTTCCGTCATCGAAACTGAAGCAATAGGGTCAGATCCAATTGAAGGGTCTAGTGACAAATACAACTGAATGTCATCAGCATACAAATGGTAAGGAACATCGATCTGCCTCAGCAACTTTCCCAATGACGCTGTGTAAAGTGTAAACAATATTGACCCAAGAACGGAGCCCTGTGGAACTCCACACGTTAACACTTTACTGTCAGAGTTCGTTTCAGAAATCGTTACTTGTTGTTAGCGTAACGAGAGATAAGATTGGTACCAGGCACGAATTTTTCCGTTGATTCCAAGCTGTTACATTGTGGATAAGAGAAGGGAATGATCAACGGTATCGAAGGCAGCGGAAAGATCCAATAAGACCAGAAGGACAGATCTACGTTCACCTAATGAACATATTATATCATTACAGACCCTTAAAAGAGCAGTTTCCGTACTATGATTAGCCTGATAGGCCGATTGGTATGGTTCCAATAGGCAATTTGTTGAGAGGTATTGCATAAGTTGTTTGGCAACCACCTTTTCTAAAATTTTGGATATAAAGGGTAGATTGGAAACAGGGCGATAATTTTCCAGGATATCTGGATCAAGAGACGATTTCTTGATTAATGGTAAAACCAGGGCTATTTTCAGCTCTGTTGGTACACAACCTTTCTGGAGCGATGATTGAATAATGTTTGTAATGGAAGGTAATAGACAATCAACCGCTGTTTTAACCAGCGACGTAGGAATGGGATCTAGGTCATTTGTCTTGTTAGGACTCATCAAAATTAACTTTTTCACTTCGAGCTCATTTACCGCAGTGAACTCTGACCATGTGTAGCCGATAAACAAATCATCGAAAGTTGGTTAAATGACTAACGCAAACCTGTTTGGGACCTGACAATTTGTAGTTTACAAATGGGACAATTTTTTTGTAAATTTGCTTTGAGAAAGCCTCCTTGAAAAATGAATAAGAAACCCATATGTTTTTTATTTGTCAGAATGATCATGTTATGCTGTAAAAGCCTCAGTGGAGGAATGAGGAATTCCTATAACACAGTTTTATCACTATCGATGCACGAAAATTGGAAATATATCCCCAAAATGAGAACATTTTAACCATTTTAAGCTATTTTTGTAGCCATCAACTGTATCATTCAGCTGAGTGTATTTGAGTGATATTGTAAGATTTTTGTTGTTTACAGCTGTCTCCAGAAAAGGCCATATTCAGATCTTCCAGAAACTGTATACATTGTGAGTATTGTGAATAGGGGATGTAATTTAAATGCGATCCTCGGCCGTGTTAATGAGAAGCTGCACATTTCTTGAAAAGCCTACCATGAATGACTGTAACGAGACCTAACATCACGCTGACTACCATGGTAACCCAACATGGCGTCATTTAGTCTCCTATGACATCACTTCCCCTCCCGGCTCTCTCTAGTTATAAGGGTCGAAAATCGCATTACATGCTACTCATAGGTAAACTGGCACTGTTCGTCTTTCACCAAAGGCATATATTGCTATTGTTTGCAGAATATAATCGGAAAGGTCTTCTACCATTCCAATTGGGTGGTCTTTCAGCTTGATTACATAGAACTAAAGTTAGTAACTCCACTTTCCATTCGTTGTTTGATAGTTCTGTTTGGCTCATTCGTAAGATCTTCTTCCATCTCATCTTGTAAAAAACATCAAAATCCTCTTGGAAACACATTATGAGTAAAAAACATCAAAATCCTCTTGGAAACACATTATGAGTGGAACATCCACTACACAGACATTGTTTTGCGATGGATAATAGTATTTTAGCTCATCCATGTCGTTGTTCATCATGAAAAATTCAATGATGTGGTAAATTTTAAACCTCAGCTGTTGCTCTTGAAATATGGTGCTCATCATTCATCATTTTCAGGTTCACATCGTTGATCCGATAGTTGTATTGGTTCTACACTCTTCTGTTTGCAGTGTGGTAAATCGGAATGCTTCCAGATTACTTCCTGCATCTCATCTGTTGGCAAACTTTGATAAAAATCGGTCGTCGGCTCAATATTACAACGGGCGGATGTCGTGGTCCTGTGTTTTTTAGGTGGTAGTTGCTTCAGATGTTCACATAAGGCGGGGCTAGCATTCGTGTTGGAAGATTTTAGATGTAGAAAAAGTATGCTTAGACTGTGACATGCATGGCAGGAAGAGAGATAAAGGGATATATGTACATATGATAAAGTGTGCCTGTTATGACTGATGTCATGGCCCTCATAAGACAAAGGGGTCATCAGAAGTCTTTAAGTCATGGTATGTTTACTAGAGCCAACTCCACAAACACGCACACCTTTAACATTTTACATTTCTCTCATCAAAGCATGATAATCCAGGGGATGGCATTGTGTGATTCATTTTTTGTTACAAAATATTACTTGGGTTTGACTGAATATGAAACATGAGTAGTGAGAATGTTGGCTTTTGCTCCGGTTCCCGCATTTTTCTGAAAGCCCTGATAGTGGCTTCTAGCACTCAACCAGTTAAAAAATTGTATTTTCCAGCTAGAGATATCTGAGATGAAATATAGTTTTCTTTAAACCTAATTAACTCGGCGTTTGACTGTTTTCCTATTTCATCATGATTACACACTAAAGTCGTTACGTTTTTGTTTTAAAGTACCGACATTCTAGATTTCAATCAATATAATGGCTTTTCATGTCAAAATTTATTATGCAGGTGTGCAGTATACAAATCATGTTTTCAAAGGGGGTTTAAAACTGAATGTTAGTGGGTCACGTCGTTAGCTCCGATAGCAGAAAATATAATATAAAAAATAGAAAAATAGTACGTCTACAAAATAAACAGATGTTATTTAGATTTTTTAAGCCCGATTATTTACAAATACTGTCAAGCAAGTTCTAGTGTCGGATTCAAGCGGGCAACCCCTTTAAAATGTTCTTAATATCGTATTTAAGTTGGCACAAATCACATATTTTGCATGTTTTTTCAGTAAATAGCGCAATCCACGTAATAAACTCGATATCTCTTTTTTTAGAAACAAAACTTTAGTCTTAATAGATTCCATGGAGAGTAATCGCTCGACTGGACTGGTTGCGTGAAATAATTCATGAGAGATGAGGGACGTTGTACAAACACTCGTGAGCGAATGCGCACGAGTGTTTTGCAATATAGTCCCTCGCCTCGAATGAATTATTTCAGGTAACCAGTCCAGTCAAGCGATTACAATGTTTATTTCTTTTCATTATTAACGATAATTATATTATTTAACCCGTTACCTAACGTAACGGCCCAAACCAGCCAGCGCTATTCTAAAAATCGCCAATTAAGTTTCATTATTTTTTACTCTTTTGTCTCTAAAACATAGGTTATAACCCCTCAACGGAACGAGCTCGTCGATCTCGTTCCAAAGAGAGGTCATAATCTATGTTTTTGCGACAAAAATTGAAAATAAAAATTGTTCAAGAATTTTTTTTCAAGTGTCGTCTGTTTTTCATGCTAAGTAAAGGGTTCAAAAAAGAAAAACAATGAAGTCCCCATTGCACCCACGGCAAAGCGTCTTCGTTTGTGCGCTCGGATACATGACCCACTTCGTCCCCTGAGTTCCAATGTGTTCTATGTGCCAGTAGGCACATAGAACACATTGGAACTCGGGGGACGAATTGTTGATTGCATAATTCCCTTGTTAAGTTATCGTTTATAATCAAACCGGAAAATCCCAGTAAATCACACTTTGGAAAGCAATAAAGTGCAATAAACTATTGTGCTAGGGCCATGTATATACCAAAATGATTTCTTAAAGGCAGGGACAAGCGTCGTACTAACACAACTTAATACTTACAATAACAAACATATCATACTATCAACACTATTAAAACACAAAAGGTATGACACTTCCCGGGCCGGAATTTTCAAATACAATTGTAATGCAGCTAACAATTCACCAATCTTGCTCAAATGAACGACAGAATGCGTTTAAGTCACATAGCTTCTGCCATATCAAGACATACTTCGACAAAAATTACTTTTAGCACCAATTATTTCTAATTTTATACCGCCAAGCGAACAGATCTCCAACTCCCATTGCTTGATTTCCTCCAGCAACGCCGTGACTTCTCCCTAGTTCGCTGATTGGTCAAAGTAGTTATTGACAATATTATTGTCTTTACAAATATAGCCGAAAGTTTATATCACCACCAAATCACTTTTATGACTTTTGTCTGTCAGAATTGGAAAATGTCATAATTGGACTACTTGTTATGACAATACCGCCTACTTCAGCAAAATAAATACAAGATTCGCAGTAGATAACAAGAAAAGGTAATTATTTTATATAACACGAATGGTAAGAACGAATCGCAGAGAATAACAAGAAAAGGTAATTATTTTATATAACACGAATGGTAAGAACGAATCGCAGTAGATAACAAGAAAAGGTAATTATTTTATATAACACGAATGGTAAGAACGAATCGCAGAGAATATCGAGAAAAGGTAATTATTTTATATAACACGAATGGTAAGAACGAATCGCAGAGGATAACAGGAAAAGGTAATTATTTTATATAACACGAATGGTAAGAACGAATCGCAGAGGATAACAAGAAAAGGTAATTATTTTATATAACACGAATGGCAAGAACGAATCGCAGAGGATAACAAGAAAAGGTAATTATTTTATATAACACGAATGGTAAGAACGAATCGCAGAGGATAACAAGAAAAGGTAATTATTTTATATAACACGAATGGCAAGAACGAATCGCAGAGGATAACAAGAAAAGGTAATTATTTTATATAACACGAATGGTAAGAACGAATCGCAGAGGATAACAAGAAAAGGTAATTATTTTATATAACACGAATGGTAAGAACGAATCGCAGAGGATAACAAGAAAAGGTAATTATTTTATATAACACGAATAGCAAGAACGAATCGCAGAGGATAACAAGAAAAGGTAATTATTTTATATAACACGAATAGCAAGAACGAATCGCAGAGGATAACAAGAAAAGGTAATTATTTTATATAACACGAATGGTAAGAACGAATTGCAGAGGATAACAAGAAAAGGTAATTATTTTATATAACACGAATGGTAAGAACGAATCGCAGAGGATAACAAGAAAAGGTAATTATTTTATATAACACGAATGGTAAGAACGAATCGCAGAGGATAACAAGAAAAGGTAATTATTTTATATCACACGAATGGTAAGAACGAATCGCAGAGGATAACAAGAAAAGGTAATTATTTTATATAACACGAATAGCAAGAACGAATCGCAGAGGATAACAAGAAAAGGTAATTATTTTATATAACACGAATGGTAAGAACGAATCGCAGAGGATAACAAGAAAAGGTAATTATTTTATATAACACGAATGGTAAGAACGAATCGCAGAGGATAACAAGAAAAGGTAATTATTTTATATAACACGAATGGTAAGAACGAATCGCAGAGGATAACAAGAAAAGGTAATTATTTTATATAACACGAATAGCAAGAACGAATCGCAGAGGATAACAAGAAAAGGTAATTATTTTATATAACACGAATGGTAAGAACGAATCGCAGAGGATAACAAGAAAAGGTAATTATTTTATATCACACGAATAGCAAGAACGAACCGCAGAGGATAACAAGAAAAGGTAATTATTTTATATCACACGAATAGCAAGAACGAATCGCAGAGGATAACAAGAAAAGGTAATTATTTTATATAACACGAATGGTAAGAACGAACCGCAGAGGATAACAAGAAAAGGTAATTATTTTATATCACACGAATAGCAAGAACGAATCGCAGAGGATAACAAGAAAAGGTAATTATTTTATATAACACGAATAGCAAGAACGAATCGCAGAGGATAACAAGAAAAGGTAATTATTTTATATAACACGAATGGTAAGAACGAATCGCAGAGGATAACAAGAAAAGGTAATTATTTTATATAACACGAATAGCAAGAACGAACCGCAGAGGATAACAAGAAAAGGTAATTATTTTATATAACACGAATGGTAAGAACGAATCGCAGAGGATAACAAGAAAAGGTAATTATTTTATATAACACGAATAGCAAGAACGAATCGCAGAGGATAACAAGAAAAGGTAATTATTTTATATAACACGAATGGTAAGAACGAATCACAGAGGATAACAAGAAAAGGTAATTATTTTATATAACACGAATGGTAAGAACGAATCGCAGAGGATAACAAGAAAAGGTAATTATTTTATATAACACGAATGGTAAGAACGAATCGCAGAGGATAACAAGAAAAGGTAATTATTTTATATAACACGAATAGCAAGAACGAATCGCAGAGGATAACAAGAAAAGGTAATTATTTTATATCACACGAATAGCAAGAACGAATCGCAGAGGATAACAAGAAAAGGTAATTATTTTATATCACACGAATAGCAAGAACGAATCGCAGAGGATAACAAGAAAAGGTAATTATTTTATATAACACGAATAGCAAGAACGAACCGCAGAGGATAACAAGAAAAGGTAGTTATTTTATATAACACGAATGGTAAGAACGAATCGCAGAGGATAACAAGAAAAGGTAATTATTTTATATCACACGAATAGCAAGAACGAATCGCAGAGGATAACAAGAAAAGGTAATTATTTTATATCACACGAATAGCAAGAACGAATCGCAGAGGATAACAAGAAAAGGTAATTATTTTATATAACACGAATAGCAAGAACGAACCGCAGAGGATAACAAGAAAAGGTAGTTATTTTATATAACACGAATGGTAAGAACGAATCGCAGAGGATAACAAGAAAAGGTAATTATTTTATATAACACGAATAGCAAGAACGAATCGCAGAGGATAACAAGAAAAGGTAATTATTTTATATAACACGAATAGCAAGAACGAATCGCAGAGGATAACAAGAAAAGGTAATTATTTTATATAACACGAATGGTAAGAACGAATCGCAGAGGATAACAAGAAAAGGTAATTATTTTATATCACACGAATAGCAAGAACGAACCGCAGAGGATAACAAGAAAAGGTAATTATTTTATATCACACGAATAGCAAGAACGAATCGCAGAGGATAACAAGAAAAGTTAATTATTTTATATAACACGAATGGTAAGAACGAATCGCAGAGGATAACAAGAAAAGGTAATTATTTTATATAACACGAATGGTAAGAACGAATCGCCGAGGATAACAAGAAAAGGTAATTATTTTATATAACACGAATGGCAAGAACGAATCGCAGAGGATAACAAGAAAAGGTAATTATTTTATATAACACGAATGGTAAGAACGAATCGCAGAGGATAACAAGAAAAGGTAATTATTTTATATAACACGAATAGCAAGAACGAATCGCAGAGGATAACAAGAAAAGGTAATTATTTTATATAACACGAATAGCAAGAACGAATCGCAGAGGATAACAAGAAAAGGTAATTATTTTATATAACACGAATGGTAAGAACGAATCGCAGAGGATAACAAGAAAAGGTAATTATTTTATATAACACGAATGGTAAGAACGAATCGCAGAGGATAACAAGAAAAGGTAATTATTTTATATAACACGAATGGTAAGAACGAATCGCAGAGGATAACAAGAAAAGGTAATTATTTTATATAACACGAATAGCAAGAACGAATCGCAGAGGATAACAAGAAAAGGTAATTATTTTATATAACACGAATGGTAAGAACGAATCGCAGAGGATAACAAGAAAAGGTAATTATTTTATATAACACGAATGGTAAGAACGAATCGCAGAGGATAACAAGAAAAGGTAATTATTTTATATAACACGAATGGTAAGAACGAATCGCAGAGGATAACAAGAAAAGGTAATTATTTTATATCACACGAATGGTAAGAACGAATCGCAGAGGATAACAAGAAAGGGTAATTATTTTATATAACACGAATAGCAAGAACGAATCGCAGAGGATAACAAGAAAAGGTAATTATTTTATATAACTCGAATGGTAAGAACGAATCGCAGAGGATAACAAGAAAAGGTAATTATTTTATAAAACACGAATGGTAAGAACGAATCGCAGAGGATAACAAGAAAAGGTAATTATTTTATATAACACGAATGGCAAGAACGAATCGCAGAGGATAACAAGAAAAGGTAATTATTTTATATAACACGAATGGTAAGAACGAATCGCAGATGATAACAAGAAAAGGTAATTATTTTATATAACACGAATAGCAAGAACGAATCGCAGAGGATAACAAGAAAAGGTAATTATTTTATATAACACGAATGGTAAGAACGAATCGCAGAGGATAACAAGAAAAGGTAATTATTTTATATAACACGAATGGTAAGAACGAATCGCAGTAGATAACAAGAAAAGGTAATTATTTTATATCACACGAATGGCAAGAACGAACCGCAGTAGATAACAAGAAAAGGTAATTATTTTATATAACACGAATGGTAAGAACGAATCGCAGAGGATAACAAGAAAAGGTAATTATTTTATATCACACGAATGGCAAGAACGAACCGCAGTAGATAACAAGAAAAGGTAATTATTTTATATCACACGAATAGCAAGAACGAATCGCAGAGGATAACAAGAAAAGGTAATTATTTTATATAACACGAATAGCAAGAACGAACCGCAGAGGATAACAAGAAAAGGTAATTATTTTATATAACACGAATGGTAAGAACGAATCGCAGAGGATAACAAGAAAAGGTAATTATTTTATATAACACGAATAGCAAGAACGAATCGCAGAGGATAACAAGAAAAGGTAATTATTTTATATAACACGAATGGTAAGAACGAACCGCAGAGGATAACAAGAAAAGGTAATTATTTTATATAACACGAATGGCAAGAACGAATCGCAGAGGATAACAAGAAAAGGTAATTATTTTATATAACATGAATAGCAAGAACGAATCGCAGAGGATAACAAGAAAAGGTAATTATTTTATATAACACGAATGGTAAGAACGAATCGCAGAGGATAACAAGAAAAGGTAATTATTTTATATCACACGAACAGCAAGAACGAATCGCAGAGGATAACAAGAAAAGGTAATTATTTTATATAACACGAATGGTAAGAACGAATCGCAGAGGATAACAAGAAAAGGTAATTATTTTATATAACACGAATGGTAAGAACGAATCGCAGAGAATAGCAAGAAAAGGTAATTATTTTATATAACACGAATGGTAAGAACAAATCTGCCGACAGCTTTTATCACTGAGTACTTTATTTATTTTTGTTTGGCGGATGACAGATATTTTTGTTTGGCGGATGACAGATATTTTTGTTTGGCGGATGACAAATATTTTTGTTTGGCAGATGACAGATATTTTTGTTTGGCGGATGGCAGATATTTTTGTTTGGCAGATGACAGATATTTTGTTTGGCAGATGACAGATATTTTTGTTTGGCGTATGACAGATATTTTTGTTCGGCGGATGACAGAAATGTTTGTTTGGCGGATGACAGATATTTTTGTTTGGCGGATGACAGATATTTTTGTTTGGCGGATGACAGATATTTCATGGCATTTTTTATGAAGAAAATCAGGTATGATGGCATTTATCACGATGTACGTGCCAGTAGATAGTAGATGTTGTAATCATTGATACTTTCCCACACACAATTCCAACAAATTGACAATAACTGGGAGGAGATATGAGGGATCAGAACAAGTAGTCTGAAGATATTTAGATGATTTTGTGTGGAGAAATCTGCCAGATCCGACCGATGCCAAATGAAACTTGCCTTCTTAAGTACAGAGGCTCATGACTTGAAGCATTGCTAGCAATTTGGCATTGAATGTAAAGGGAATAAAACATTGATAAAGAGTAAAGGTAAATTATTTTTATAACACTGGGGAGATTTTGAAAAGGAGGCTGTAAAACTAAGATTGTCGGAAAATGTGTTCAATTTGGGGTAAATTGTTGAGGAGAAAGCGTCTGGAAATGGAGTTAAATAGCTGGAAGGACGAGATGGCTCTACGTGTGTGTGTGACCAATCGCCGCACTGTAGATAGTATAAAGTGCTGGTTGGCACTCCGTGTGTGTGTGACCAATCGCCGAAATGTAGATAGTATAACGTGCTGGTTGGCACTCCGTGCACGTGTGACCAATCGCCGAACTGTAGATAGTATAAAGTGCTGGTTGGCACTCCGTGCACGTGTGACCAATCGCCGAACTGTAGATAGTGGAAAGTGCTGGTTGGCACTCCGTGTGTGTGTGACCAATCGCCGAAATGTAGATAGTATAAAGTGCTGGTTGGCACTCCGTGTGTGTGTGACCAATCGCCGAAATGTAGATAGTATAAAGTGCTGGTTGGCACTCCGTGCACGTGTGACCAATCGCCGAACTGTAGATAGTGGAAAGTGCTGGTTGGCACTCCGTGTATGTGTGACCAATCGCCGAAATGTAGATAGTATAACGTGCTGGTTGGCACTCCGTGCACGTGTGACCAATCACCGAACTGTAGATAGTATAAAGTTCTGGTTGGCACCCCGTGTATGTGTGACCAATCGCCGAACTGTAGATAGTATAAAGTGCTGGTTGGCACTCCGTGCAGGTGTGACCAATCACCGAACTGTAGATAGTATAAAGTGCTGGTTGGCACTCCGTGCACGTGTGACCAATCACCGAACTGTAGATAGTATAAAGTGCTGGTTGGCACCCCGTGTATGTGTGACCAATCACCGAACTGTAGATAGTATAAAGTGCTGGTTGGCACTCCGTGCAGGTGTGACCAATCACCGAACTGTAGATAGTATAAAGTGCTGGTTGGCACTCCGTGTATGTGTGACCAATCGCCGAAATGTAGATAGTATAACGTGCTGGTTGGCACTCCGTGCACGTGTGGCCAATCACCGAACTGTAGATAGTATAAAGTTCTGGTTGGCACTCCGTGTATGTGTGACCAATCGCCGAACTGTAGATAGTATAAAGTGCTGGTTGGCACCCCGTGTATGTGTGACCAATCGCCGAACTGTAGATAGTATAAAGTGCTGGTTGGCACTCCGTGCAGGTGTGACCAATCACCGAACTGTAGATAGTATAAAGTGCTGGTTGGCACTCGTGCACGTGTGACCAATCACCGAACTGTAGATAGTATAAAGTGCTGGTTGGCACTCCGTGTATGTGTGACCAATCGTTGAACTGCACATAGTATAAAGTGCGGCTTGGCACTCCGTGTATGTGTGACCAATCGCCGAACTGTAGATAATGGAAGGTGCGGGCTGGCAATCCGTGTATGTGTGACCAATCGTTGAACTGTAGATAGTATAAAGTGCTGGTTGGTACTCCGTATATGTGTGGCCAATCGTTGACATGTAGATCGTATAAAGTGCGGGTTGGCACTCCGTGTATGTGTGAGCAATCGCCGAACTGTAGATAATGGAAGGTGCGGGTTGACACTCCGTGTATGTGTGAGCAATCGCCGAACTGTAGATAGTATAAAGTGCTGGATGGCACTCTGTGTGTGTGTGTGGCCAATCGCCGAACTGTAGATTGTAAAAAGTGCGGGTTGGCACTCCGTGTATGTGTGACCAATCGCCGAACTGTAGATAGTATAAAGTGCGGGTTGGCACTCCGTGTGTGTGTGACCAATCGCCGAACTGTAGATAGTATAAAGTGCGGGTTGGCACTCCGTGTGTGTGTGACCAATCGCCGAACTGTAGACAGTATAAAGTGCGGGTTGGCACTCCGTGTATGTGTGACCAATCGTCGAACTGTAGATAGTGGAAAGTGTGGGTTGGCACTCCGTGCGTGTGTGACCAATCACCGAACTGTAGATAGTATAATGTGCGGGTTGGCATTCCGTGTATGTGTGACAAATCGCCGAACTGTAGATAGTATAAAGTGCGGGTAGGCACTCCGTGTGTGTGTGACCAATCGCCGAACTGTAGATAGTATAAAGTGCGGGTTGGCACTCCGTGTATGTGTGACCTATCGTCGAACTGTAGGTAGTGGAAAGGGTGGGTTGGCACTCCGTGCGTGTGTGACCAATCACCGAACTGTAGATAGTATAAAGTGCAGGTTGGCACTCCGTGTGTGTGTGGCCAATCGCCGAACTGTAGATAGTAAAAAAGTGCTGGTTGGCACTCCGTATATGTGTGGCCAATCGCCGAACTGTAGATAATGGAAGGTGCGGGCTGGCACTCCGTGTATGTGTGACCAATCACCGAACTGTAGACAATGGAAAGTGCGGGTTGGCTCCCCGTGTGTGTGTGACCAATCACCGAACTGTAGATAGTATAAAAGTGCTGGTTGGCACTCAGTATGTGTGTGACCAATCGCCGAACTGTAGATAATGGAAAGTGCTGGTTGACACTCCGTGTATGTGTGACCAATCACCAAACTGTAGATAGTGAAAAGTGCGGGTTGACACTCCGTGTATGTGTGACCAATCACCGAACTGTAGATATTTGAATGTACGGGTTGGCACTCCGTGTATGTGTGACCAATCACAGAACTGTAGATAGTGGAAAGTGCTGGTTGGCACTCCGTGTGTGTGTGACCATTCACCGAACTGTAGATAGTGGAAAATGCTGAGTGGCACTCCGTGTGTGTGTGACCAATCACCGAACTGTAGATAGTGGAAAGTGCTGGTTGGCACTCCGTGTCTGTGTGACCAATCGCCGAACTGTAGATAGTAAAAAGTGCGGGTTGGCACTCCGTGTATGTGTGACCAATCACCGAACTGCAGATAGTAGAAAAGTGCGGGTTGGCACACCGTGTATGTGTGACCAATCGCCGAACTGTAGATAGTAGAATGTGCGGGTTGGCTCTCCGTGTATGTGTGACCAATCACCGAACTGTAGATAGTAGAAAGTGTGGGTTGGCACTCCGTGTATGTGCGACCAATCACCGAACTGTAGATAGTGAGAAGGGCTGGGGCTGGTGTCCCGTGTGTGTGACCAAGCACCGAATTTTAAGTAGTGGGACGTGCGTGTTGTTGTTCTGTGTTTGAGACCAATCACCGAACATAATGATGTCTGGAAAGAAGTTATAGGAAATTGAAGGAAGTAAATGGTACAGAAAGTTTACTTTTCTCAAACCATGTCTCTAAATTTTGGGTAGATATGTGAATCTAACGCTATAGTTGTGAACTATTCGTTGTATTACTGTTTTGTTTAAAATATCAGACAAGGAAGTGTTGGATTTTGTTTTATTTCCGTTGTAAATATAATATGCTAAATTTGTTAATTCGACGAGAGATTGTGCTTAAAAGACAATTGCGGTAAACCACGTGCTGTCAGTTCAAAATATTAAGGTGTACCGTGCTACTTCGCTTTAAGGGTCTAATAGAAACACCCCATTGAGGGAAATCTGATCATATCGAGACAATTACAGATGGACTCTCACACCCCACCAAGGGGCGTGTCTGTGGACATGTATGGGCCTGACACATCTTACCAATATTTTTCCTTAACTGATAGAGTGCCCATATCTGGGCTTTATTCTGAAATGCATATATGTGGGTGTGCTTCATATTATCTTGAAGGTAAAATTTTGAATCCGAATGAATTTACAACTTATAGCCTATAGTCGTTCTCCCATACATTTTAACAATACAAAGACAGGTGAGCAAATTTTAATGGGCAAAAATAATTTAGCACTCTACCAGTTAGGAGAGTAAATTTGATACATGGAAATTTAGATACCAGTAACCCCTTAACCCTTTACCCAACGCAGACGATATCAGAATTTATTTTTTTAAATATCATTTTTTCAAATTTTTCAAAAAAATTGAACAAAACTATATCATGTGACCCCCTCGTGGGAACGAGCTCGACGAGCTCGTTCCAACGAGGGGTCACATGATATGGTTTTGTTGAAATATTTTGAAAAATAATATTTTTTCAACTGCTGAATTTGCATATTACGCGGGCGGATGCCGCCGATTCGTTGGGTAAAGGGTTAACCCCCCAACTTGAGAAATATTCTACACTAGCTGGGCTTTGAAACGCCTTTGGCTCCCCAGCAGGCGTTTCTGTAACAGAATTGTCCGGAACCGTCTCAAAGCAGGGGTATGAGGTTCAGAGGGGTCATCAAGCGTCCAGCTCTGTCCGATCAGCATCAAAGACGAAGTTTGGAGCGGTGTGGTCAGACGCGCGTAGGTTCCTGCTTCACGTCACAAATGGTCGCATGAGAGTGTGAATGCACTGAAATGCTGCTTGTGTGCCCAGCAACATCAGCCCCTCTGTTCCTTGTGATCTGGGGAAGCCTCGCTCATGATGGAAAACTTGATATGGTTACAGTACTTGGGAATCTGAATGGTCAGCAGTACATCCGTGACATTCTCATTCCGGTTGCCGTGCCTCATTTTGGCAATCAAACGTAGGCTACTCGCCCTGTATACGACAATGCAAGGCCACATCGGCCCCATTGTGTGAAAGCATTCCTTCGGAATAGCGCTAATTCAACACTACCATGGCCTCCGTGGATCCCCGATTTGAGTCCTTTACAACACATGAGGGGCTTTCTGGGCGTCGCGTGCAAGCAAGAGATCTGCCTGTACAGAATTTGGCCGATTTGGAATCTACATTGAATGAGGAATGGCAACTGTTGTCTCTGGACCATATCAGAAGGCTCACTGGTAGCATTAGGAGGAGAGTCCAGGCTGTTTTCCGGGCACGTGGTAGATACACTCGCCAACGACGTCAGACACTGATATTGTGTTCAGGAGATCACAAGTTACATTTTTGTCAGTAATTGCGGCATAGTTTAGTCATGAACCATTTCAGCACCATACTTGTGGAGAAAATATTGTTTCTCGGGTTTTTTTGTTGTTGTTGTTTTCTCCTATTTTTAACTTTTACACTGCTGAAAGTGATTATTGTCACCTATTTTATGATGCTTATCTCTATGTTCTGGTATGCGCAGGTCAAACCTGCCATCTGATTAATTGTTGGAAAGAGCTCAGAGAGCCCTTTCCAGCAATTAATCAGGTGATAGAGTTTCAAGTATGTCATAAATGTTATTAAACTTCCTTGCATACAAGTGTACATCTACGTCCTCCATATATGGATAAAGTGGGCGTGGCTGTAAAAGGATTAGTGAGATTTGGTGAAGAAAAAACATAGACTCTTCAAACGAAATATTCTTGGACAGTATTGTTGTTGTTCATAGAAGAATAAGAAATAACCTCCCAGAAAATAACATTTCCATCATAGACCCCTTTGTAGCTGTCTCATTTTACGTTATCATTTATCAGGGAAGATGAATGCGTACAGATGAGATGAGTTGCGACCAAGACGGCTTCCGATATTGTCGACGAAAGTTGTAAAAATATCTTTGACGGAAATAATGGCGGCATTTGAACCTTATCTCAATTAATATTGATAAGCAAACTCATTAATATAGAAGGATATATAGAAGGATATGTTCATTTCATATCGAAAATATATTCTTTTAATGTCGGAAGTCAGGAGATCAGTTCTGTAAGATATTTGTCTGTAGTATTGGAGTAATAATTCATTATTTTTAGCACTTCTGGGTGAATATAATGATGTTGCAATTTCGAATCTGATTTTGTCCAAATTCATCTTATTTCCATACAGTGGACATTGTCTCCAAAGCACAAATAACGAAGCAAATACTGATAAAAAAAAAGAAAAGTTTCAATGGTAGCAGTTCGGATTTCAATTTGGAAAATTTGAAAAACACATTTTTTCTGATGACCATACTTCCCATTCAGTGGTATTTATCTTACAATCAACATATATTTTGTCTGTATTAACTTCACAACTGTCGTGAATCCGACCCCCTGATGCAGATGTTTGTATCAGGGGGTCGGATACAAGCACCTTCCTTTCGCGTGAGTTCCATTTTTTTTTTCTTTTTGTTCGTCCGTACGAATAAATAGTTCTTTATATATTCGTCAACATTCTTGACTTATCCCTTATATATTGTAAGATAAAATGATTATTACCATTATGTGGATGTACAAATTATGTATCGGAGTCTCGCTCCGGGTTCTAAGGGTAGATCACAACTCGTCTTCGACTCGTCGTGATCTGCCCTTAGAACCCGGAGCTCGACTCGGATACATATTTTGTACATCCACATAATGGTAATAATATCTATTTATCACAGTACAGGAAATCAAAAATCTATTACTTTTAGACATTTGCTGACTCTGTATCGGACAAACACACACCTAAAGTGAATTGCATGCATTCTTCTTCTGTAATATCAGTAACAACATATACCAAGGGCATCTACAACTTTGTAGTGAACAATCTATGAGACAGCCACTCATGGACCTAACTAATATCTATATATGAGACAGCCACTCATGGACCTAACTAATGTCTATATATGAGGCAGCCACCCATTAACCCAGATTATGTCTATATAATTATGAGACTACCATCCACGGACCTAAATTATTACTTTCTATAAGACAGCCACACATTAACCTAAATTATGTCTAAAATGAGACAGCCACCCATGCAACTAAAATAAATTTATACCCGAGAGCACAGCTTTAAGATAATGCGTTTACAATGATTGGAAGAATCTGGGGGCTTTGCTTGTTTATGAGAGATGAATGAAGCTTTGTATTCCGTTTGGGCTACCCCACTTAGGATAGCCGATTTATTATTAGCAAGTAAACAATAGCATTGTAATATATTTATATACAGCTCTAAATAAAGGTGGAGTGGCCAACACGCCACATATGTCCTGCTCCGGCACCTGCTGGCACTAGACCCAGTGGGTACTGGAGCAAGACATAGCCCCACCCAAAGCCACCAGAGAACGGCTGAAAAAGGATTAACAGAGTAAACTGAGCAGAGTAAATTGTTCAAATGTGGGGCCTGAAAGGTATCCAAGGTATGCTCGAGTAGCAGTTCCCAAGCTAGAATATAAGCTGCTAGCATCGTATTATCGCCAAGAGGAATTCATTCACCAAGAGTAGGGTCAAGCGCTTCGTCTTATATACCAGAGGCATGTCACACAAGAAGAAAGGACAGAATACAGGGGAAAAGAAGATCAAAATTATATGTAAACATTATAGGTCATCGTACATGCACATGAAAGAAACGTAAACATTGCGAATACTATATACAGAATGTTTGACAGCGATCGCAGGGCGTCCAAGCTGCCACAGAGCCTCGCAGGCGAACTGGAATCTCGTCCAAGCTACTAGCATTGGACACCACCAAACATAGCGCCATGTAGCCTGGAAGCCCAAAACAATCACGTAATATTAAATGCTGAATTGTTATAGATATAAGCGAGAAAAGTCCATTCAACCCATATTACATACAAATAATGGAATGCAAAAGGACAATACCAAATATCAAGTGCTGTCTCAACAATGAAAAATCATCTCGTACTGTTAATATAGGGCCATGAAGTGCCTCCAAGCTTCTAGCATTGGAAAGAGTCCAGGCCCAAGAGAAGCAGTATAGTATAGCCGCAAGCACAATGTGTACCCGGAATCCAAGGTCCTCCGCACAATAACAAACTTGCAATGGACAACGTGAATGAACGACATAAGATATAAAGTGAATGCTGAACATGCTTCATTGCGCTGAACATATAGGGCCATGAAAATGCATCCAAGCTGCTTGCATCGGAAACTACCCTGGCCCCAGAAAAGCAGAGCAGTAGCATGTGCAACAGGCACCCGATATCGGAATACCTCATCTATATTAATAACTATTAATTGAAGAATGTGAAGGAATGAATTTTACATGTGGTCATCCACATAAATTACACGGCATTCATTCGAGCTACTTGCATGGAATGATGGAATCAGGAGACCCAAGGCTTGTTATAATGTGGCACAATTTTGTGGCAAGCAGGGCAGGATGATCCGCACGAACATCCAGACAATAGATGGCATGAAGCATGCAATGTCACATCCAGACCATGGTGCCCAGCTGGAAACAACTACTCGAGTGACCAGATTTCTAGCAAACAAGGTCAGTCTACTAAAATTTACAAAGAAACTGGCTTTATCCACTTTCGGAAGGCATCAGATTTCCACCGCCCAAGTGCCATTATCTGTGAATCTATTAAGCCCCGTATTGCTGCCTCAGTAGCTGCGCCTATCCGAAAACTATGCCCCTTGAATACGGCGTGTTAAGGCCACAGCCATTCAGCACCCATTTTAACATGACATCGAAATGGCGTCGAAGGACTGTTGAGCCATGTGCATTTGAAAAGAGTGGACCCTTGTGTGGTCCTCTCACTGGCAGGAACTGTCGAGACACTCAACTGGGCAAATGGTCCTATCTGATTGTGGCCTTAAAATAATAGTATGTGGGGTGCTCTGGAAATTGTGTTTGAAATGTGTGAAACAAACATTGATTTTATCATGGTAAATTGAAACATCAGAGAGTTGTAGGACTCGATGGGACTGGCTGAGGGAGGGAGGGCACAATTCACCGATCCGCGCAAACGCAAAGAAGGCTACCGTAAATAGGGCCCGAAAAAGTAACATGTCAAAATAACTTTTAGTGCAAGAAGGCAGAAAGGCCACCAGAGACCTCAGCAGTTCTTTTGTGATTGGCAGCCGCAGATCAACTGAGGGACGCATCCGAAAGAACCCTGCGATTGCTTTTCTGATCAAAAATTCTGCTGTGGGATCTGGCAAATTGCGAGTCTTGTGATAAAACGATAGGGCAGATAACATGGAAACAATTGATTTTGCAGCATAACCTTTGTGAAATAAATGTACAATGAAGAGCAGCGGTGTATTTTGTGGTATGGGCAAGGTATTCGGGACATGAATTAACGTGCAAAATTGAGAAAAAGTAGTCCAGCTTCTGGCGTACATGGAACAGGAGTTCTTCGCCAAAGACGACTCAAGAATGTGATTCACCGTCCTAGTAAGTTCTGTAGTGACAGGTGTTGCGGAATGTGCTCTGGCTCTGGGTTGCACCAAGGGGCCAGCCTCCTGAATACATCGACCTACAATCGAGAAGTTGAATCAGCCGCTGAATTGAACTTACCAGGAATATGTTGAGCAGAAGTGAGAACATTATGTTTCAAACAAAGCAGATCGAATTGTCTTAATAAAATGAGGAGAGTAGGGTCTTTAGTGGTCTGTTTGTTAATAATGGCTACCACAGATTCATTGTCCGAAAAAATAACAATGCATTTTCCTGCTACCGCCGGGCCCCATAATGCCAAAGTCAAAATTATGGGATAAAATTCCATGACTGCAATACTGAGGTTGTGCAGGTGATCCCATGGCCCATAAAACCAACGCTCACCAAACACTCCACCAAACCCCAGAGAGCCGGCTGCATCTGTGAACAGATTCAGTCTGGGACTTGCAATCCAATGTTCATCAAAAAACAAGATGCGGCCATTGAATCCCTCTAAAAAGGAAAGCCAAAGGCGTAAGTCAGCTTTAACCTCACCAGTGAGACGTATTCGATGACTGGGTCGTGTCACTTTGAGAGTAATGTTAATTAGCCGCCTCAAAAATACCCGACCTGGAAGAATTACCGAACAAGCAAAATTTAACACCCCGATAATACTTTAAATTTCACCCAATGTCGCTTTCCTGCGGTGTAATAATGTCAAAATGCGCTGTTGACAAGCATGTAATTTATCAAGAGGGAGTCGTGCTTCCATGGCCACCGAGTCCAGTTCGATACCTAAAAATTGCATGACTCTTGAAGGGGAACATGTCTTCTCCTCGGCAATTGGAACACCTATAAACTCACAGAAAAATAAAAAATTGTTCAGGGACTGCTGACATATTGCCTGAGTCGGGGCTACCACCAAAAAGTCATCCAACACATGTACCATCCCAGGTAGAGACAAACGATGCAGGGCAACCCATTCTAGTGCAGTGCAGAAAGTCTCGAAAATCATACAAGAAGCCGAACAGCCCATAGGCAGGCATCGATCGTAATAATACAAGTTACGCCATTGGAAACCCAAAAGAGGATAATCGCTTGGGTGAACCGGCACTATGCGAAAGGCCAATTTGATGTCAGTTTTGGCAAGATATGCGCCAGTACCCAATTGCTTAATCAATTGAATTGCTTTCTGAATAGATGCATACCGCACAGAATCATTCTAAAGTCGTCAGGTGTTTTTTTTTTTTTGGGGGGGGGGATGATCCCAAGAGGAGAATTGTTTGTTGCTGGAAAAGGGGGCTCTGCAAACGGGCCTGCAATCCGACCTAACAGAACTTCCTTCCCCAATTGTGCATCAATTTCCGTTTCATGTGACTTGGCCGACTGGAGATTGTTAGACATTTGCCCAAAGCGGCTACCTCGGAAGCCCAAATGAAATCCGTCTGAAAAGCCCTGTAGTAAATATGATGCTTTATCTGCCTCATAGCTATCCAACATTACTCTCAAATGTTCCACCTGAATTGGACTCGGGAGCTCAGGCGTCAACAGGGCCGTGCCAGAATGGTCACTAGTCTTGTTGGGTTTGGACCCGCGGACATCACGGGCAGCTCCCCTTCGAAAGGACTGCGAACCGGCTTTAGATTTTGAGGGACAATGAGAAAAGGAATGTTCCTTTTTGCATTCAAAACATGTGTGAGAGAAATTGTAATTGCCAGAACAGGGCCTTCCATCATGGTAGGGAAAGCAAAAGCCCTGTGGAAATTGCATTTTCTTTTTGCCGCCAACATTTTTTCTTGGGTGGGGTTAACCACGCTTATCAGAGGAGGGCTGTTTATCCAGCAATGCTGCAATCCAAAGTTCATGATGAATCTCGTGCCACCCCATGGGTTGGTGCTGTTTCAACATTCGAATTTCGAGATCGTACATGGCCCAGTTACCTTTATTAGCTGCAATTGACCGAATAAGAGATTGATATTTTAGAATTTGAGTACTGGTCCCGGGATATTTAAGTAAATAAACCGCCATAAATATTTCAAATGCAGCAAACCATTGCCCTAGGGATTGAATCCCCTTGGATGGTTTGCGAGTACATGCCAAAGAGGGCATATCCTCATCCAAGCCAACCATGGTGATCGTGTATGCAGGTTGGGCCTGGTTCGCAGGCATGAGACAGCTTAAATCGATGTACTCCTCAGCCCAAATTTGTTGCTTCATACGCGGCGAGACGCGATTATCCAGTGAAATGGTAGAAGAGATAAAAGAACTCTGTTCATGATGATGTGAAGCAGTAAAGTCTTGTTGAATGTCAGCCTCAGGATTTGCAATAGGTATACCTGGAAAAGGATCCATTATATGGTCTGTCCTTGAAACCGCACTTAGATTATTGTCCTGTACATTGTCCGGCTAATGTGCCATTTGATTAGTAAGCTGTGTGGAGATTTGTTGAGTAATGGTTGCCATAAGTGCATTCCGAGAAGGAAGATAGTTGTTGGTCACTGGTGGAATGTTAATGTGCAATGAAAAACTATGTCCCAAGGAATTAGGAGCAGGAGGTACGGGCCGTGATGTAATAACTATGCGAGGGCTGGGAAGTGAGCCCACTGAAGTCACTGTTGATGTACTAAGACCTGCAACACTATACACTGGTAACGAAGTGGGAGGAAGCCCTGTAAGCCCGGAAGATAAGATCCGTTGTGAAAATGAATCGGTTGACATTACAGCTGGATTGTTCCACCGAGTCGTACTTAAGAAGTCACGGCCTGAATCCACAAGTGGAACAGAAGGTTCTACTGACTGATGTCCTGAGTGAGTTGACAGTGTGGAGACAACCGCGTAGAAATTAAATGGATACCGCATTGGAGAATCGTCATTGACAGTGGCCACAACTGTCCAGTGCCCAGTGTGCACCTGATGTCCCAAAAAATTGAGGTTATTCATCCCATGAATTGCATGTGAATTGCTTGCAGTGTGCGAATCTGTTGAAGATCGAGTGGTGGAAGGAACAGCTGTAGAAAGACTGACTGGACCGCCGAACACTGAATGGTGTGTAACACGTCGTGGAATAGCGAGCTGCACCTCAGTGGCCATAACTGATGCACTTGAAGATGCCTGAACATCCATCTGGAAAAATCCTGATAAACCATCCTGTACGTTATCAACCGCTGATGCACTGTGTCGTCTCAAAGAGGGCTGGCGATCGGTTATAATAGCCCGGGCTTTCCGTTTCCGAGGAGGCATATCTGAAAGGCAAAATGAACCATACGGTACAGTACTGAAAAGATCTGTTGAATCACAAGTTACCAAAAGGAGGACCCCAGGCACCCATACTTCCCCCACCTCTCCCCCATCATACCACCACTAATACACAAGCCACCAACGTGGAATAGCTAGAAACCTAGTGCTGCTGTATCCCAGACTAGACATTCTGGATGCCCAATGGGGGAAGCCCCCGCATAGCAGAGCAAAGAAATCAAATGTGTATAGACATGCATGCTGATGTCCACACAGCGAGCAGTGTTCTGCCAATGGGTAATGAAGCCACATTGGTGGCTGAACCAAGAAGGAAACAATGCACTCTAATGCAATGGTGTGAATGCTAAATGAGGAAATAATAGACATTACCAACCTGCAGAACAACCCATCGCAATGATGGAACAAAGGCAAGGCTGGGCAAAAAGACCAGTCAATACAAAAACTGCCCTGGGATACGACCATATAGATAGCAGCAGGAATTAGACATGCAGTCCAGCAAATGTGCTGATAGCGGTGCATGAAGCCGACAATGCCAACATGTCACTGCTATAAATTTGCCCAAAAATGAGCTTAAAAGATCAGCACCGTGCAAATGCATAGAGTAACTGTGTTGTTTTTTGTTTTTTTTTGTTTTTGTTTTTTTTGTGAATATAATAATGTAATAATATAATAATGTAGCGCTATACAGCAATTATATGAAAGTATACCATGAAAAAGGTAATTTAAAGACGTGAGGTGCCACTACTGACACCGCACCCGCATGTAGTAGTCAAATAGGGGGCCATAATGTGATGATATGGTGGAGGGGAGAGGCAATGTCTTATCGAAGGCCCAATGGGAAATACGTATACCTCCGCATAATGAAGACGAGGTGTGCTAAACACCCAAAACAATAAAGGGACATCAAAAGGAAAAGTGGTAAGTAGTTAATCAAACGTGCGGTCGCATAACACAACGCCGCACACCATGTACAATTGCTCCACGAATACTCCAATAAAACTTTTTGAGACTAAAGGCATTCAAATGCACCCCATCAAACAAATACGAGCAAGCTTGGTTGGCAAGTTGGCGATGCTTCCAGAATTGAACTGCGTCCCCACTCACTGGCAAGACCTCCTCTAAATACTGATTGACAAACTGTACCTTCTTATTGTATGCCTGGATGGAAATGGTACCACCTCGCAAACGAGAATTGTGGGACTTAGCTCGTCGAGAACGGGAAGTAACCGAGGTGCGAGGAAACACCTGGCAGATAAAAACAAATTGTACCCCCAGTTCCGAAATCAGGCGTTGGCCTAAATCATCAAACTGACTTCCCACTGTTTCCATGCGCATGTTTGGGGACGACAGGTCATTACCACCTGCTTGAATAATTACAATATGGGGTTGATACTGTGACACCAAAGCCCAATCGTGCTGCTCCATCAAACGTAAGGTATTGCCACCCACACCATGCATTCTTATTTCGACATTACCAAGTTCCGGAGTAAAATTAAAATAAGAAGCCATATCTTCTGACGTGGGAATTGTGACATCGGGGCATAAATGCTGAGCCAAACGGCGAACAAAGGAATGTCCCCAAACAAGAACACGAGAATGGTGGACTGCCATATAACAGAACTACATAAATTAAATACAGAGGAATTGTGTGTAGGAACCAGGAACTCAGTATAAATTATATAATGAGATGTGGGAAGCAAATAGACAAATACAAGAGAAAAAGCATTAAAGCTGATATACAACCTGGTAAAAAGAATCTCTGATCTGTAAAATGTGTCTCAGCTCCTCTGTTGAAAAACAAACACTGACTGACTGATTGCTTTGTCTTATATCCAGCTCACAGGTGTTCATTACTGCTGGTGAA
Source organism: Pictodentalium vernedei (assembly GCA_031216915.1). Taxonomy (NCBI): domain Eukaryota; kingdom Metazoa; phylum Mollusca; class Scaphopoda; order Dentaliida; family Dentaliidae; genus Pictodentalium; species Pictodentalium vernedei. Next base: position 339,331,152 of record CM062288.1, on the reverse strand, counting down.
ATTGGCCAGGCCGTCATGGTAACCAGTTCTTTAGAACCTCATCTTCTAAATTTAGGACTGACCCATTCAACTGTTCTTGCTCTGTCATACAATGTTACATATATATGTATGTGAATGAGCTTGTTTCCAAATTATTTTCTTTAACCCTAGCAGTGCTTTCAGGTATAAGTTTGTTCATTTTTATGAACTTGGTATTTATACCACAATCAAATCATTCGTTATATCAAGCAACGTTCTGATGAGAAAAAGTCACAAAATGAGGAAAGTCGAAAAGTGAGTGTGCGGTGCATTAGGATGAAGGCATGTATACCGTAAAGTGTGTCAAACTCCTTGTCACACTGCTCCTAGTGCACTAATCAAACCAACCAAAAGAGTAAATAAAGAGGGGGGGGGGGGGGGGGGGGGTTGACACCCTCCCAATAACTTGTCAAGTTGAGACACTTTCGTTGAAACTGGAAATTATGGAATAGCATTTTCACGTAATTTCTGCTTTAACAATTTACGAAAATCGATACTTACAGTTACAGACGTTTGAAAATTGTTATTGGTATTATTAACTGCAGTGCGTATATTTGTTGGAGATAGCTTAAGAATTCTAATGGGAGTTTCCCCGGTCAAAGCGAGCGAGGTATTCAGTATATTTGTTGGAGATTTCTTAAGAATTCTGATGGAAGTTTCCCCGGTCAAAGCGAGCGAGGTATTCAGTATATTTGTTGGAGATTGCTAAAGAATTCTAATATGAGTTTCCCCGGTCAAAGCGAGCGAGGTATTCAAAATATTTGTTGGAGATAGTTTAAGAATTCTAATGGGAGTTTCCCGGTCAAAGCGAGCGAGGTATTCAGTATATTTGTTGGAGATTGCTCAAGAATTCTAATATGAGTTCCCCCGGACAAAGCGAGCGAGGTATTCAGTATATTTCTTGGGGATTGCTTAGGAATTCTAATGGGGGTTTCCCCGGTCGACGCGAGCGACGTATTCAATATATTTGGTGGAGATAGCTTAATAATTCTAATGGAGTTTCCCCGGTCGAAGCGAGCGAGGTATTCAAGGTCAAAGATTGTTTTTCGCGCCTGGGTGTTTCTCGTACAACAAACGGGTAACAACAACGCATTGTCCTATTGCCTGTATGTTTTAGAATGGTCGGCGTCATTGCTATTTGCTTTGCTCACTTTAGCCAATCAGAAGACGCGTTCAATGCCGATAAAGGAACAACATCTGTTAAATACTTTTATTATTGAATGATGGTTTAAACTACTTCTAATTTACTGACTTAAATATGAACTAATGCGAGAGAATAATTGCACATATGTCTTGTGATGTCATGTATTTTTTTAAATGAGTTGTTCATACTCGCCCAACTGTGGCAGTCTAAATCATGATAAGATGAATCATTTCTCATTATATGTATGCACCATACAAGTACAGATTGGTCTTCATGATTCTATATTTAGGAAATGCTTATGTATGATTTGATGATCGCTAATTGCACTGACCATTCCTAAACGGACCAAAGGTTGATTGAAAGGGTAAGCAGCAAGGGAGAGTTCAATACAGTTTTTATAGAGGCATGTCAGGCCCACCCCAACCCTATTATCACCCAAGCCCACTCTCAAGTTATATGCAAAAGGCATGAGAGCCAAGGGGCGCTCCCCACCCTGCCCTCCAATCTACGTCCAAATCTCAAGCACAGAGAGCCACCCATTTTAGATAAATCGTATTTTTTAGTACAGATGAGATAAAATGAAAGGCACATACTCATGCAGCTGACTTGTTCTTAGCTCCACGGAGCTATGCGGAAAAAGCAGCTTGTGGCAATACTGTAAAATTCACCTGACACTTCCACCCAGGGATACAGGAAAATGCGGTAGGTGAGTACGAAAACTCGTCTGTCTCTTTCTCGGAGATGCCGGTACATGGTGGCGTACACTAAAGAATAGCGGAACAAGTGGCGTGATTTTAGAGGTGAATATATGCGTCTTGCGGCGATAGAGGTCTGTGCAATCCATTTAAACAGATTAAACAAATCAATAGGATAAAAACAATCAATGGTATTACTATGAGTGATCTTATAGACGAGATACTTATGACAAAAATGCCACAGCAAGAGTATGAGTTGATTGATATGGGCATCCGCGTCTTTTTTCATTTAAGGTTGTCTCTCTGAGGAAGGGGCGGGGGTGGGGACACGAACGTAATGTACACATACCTTATCTACAGGAGGTATTAGTGTTAACATCCCTCAACACTAAAGTAGGCTAAACTCGAAATATATACTTGTGTTGGGGCCATCAGCCTGACAGAGTTCGACGAATAATGAGTCGAAAAGACATCAAAGACGAGTTTTAGGTTGACAGTGCAGCTGCGGTCTTCTTCGGGGGAACCGTTGGAGGAGGGGTGGAGGGGGGGGGGGTCCAACATTGGTGTTCTTGACTGAAGACCAGTTTGACCAAGTAAAGGGATAAAAGAGAAAGGCAATGGTCTAAACGTGTCCAAAACACCAATCAGTACGTTGTGACTGTGATCGTCCACTCATACAACCACCATGCACTCTTACAGTCGTGTTATATGGTCTCTATCCTCTCAGAGAGCCAGACACGGCAAACCTAGCACCTTTAAAAGTTGGCGGTTTAAACATCGTTGCCCGCTCTGTGGTTGGGGTTTCCCATTCCCGATGGCGCTCTCAGATGACATGACGTAAACTCGTCCAGGCGTCAGTAAATGCAGGAGTGGGGAGGAAGGGTTCTGGCGCCGTAATTGATGAGGTGGTGAAATCCTCAAGAGAGCGCGATAAACCTGAAAGACATCGCTTATGGGGACATCTTCTCCAGCGACAAATATGCAGAGCATGCTAATTGCACATACAGAACCATATAACCCATCTGTGGACACTCAGATGTAAAGAGGGCACAAAATTTGGCCCGTCCGCCACACGTGATATCTTTTTGCTACTCACGTATAAATATGGTATAAAAACTGGTCCATCACCCAAAGCTTTACATCTTGTGATATCCATGTATAACTTGAGCACAAAATGTGGTCCATGGCCCCATGCTGGACATCTATTGACACCCATATATAAATGGAGCACAAAATGTGGTCAGCCTCGCAACGCTTTAGATCGGTCGGCACTCATATATAAACAGGGCACAAAACGTGTTCCGTCGCCCAATGATTGACTTGTGTTGACACTCATATATAAACAGGGTACAAATTTTGATCCGTCGCCCAAACCTTGACATCTGTTGACATCTATGTATAAACACGGCACAAAATGTGGCGCGTCGCCCAAAGCTCGACTTCTCTATTGATACCCATATATAAACAGAGAACAAAGCTTGACAACTATTCACACCCATATACAAGCTGATCACAAAATGTGGCCCACTGCGCACTGCTTGAGGTTTGTTGACACTAATATATAAGCCGGGCACAAAATATGGTCCGCCGACAAATGCATCACTTCTGTTGAGACCCATATACAACAGGGGATCGTCGCTCAATGATTGACTTCTGTTGACACCCATATATAAACAGGGCACAAACTTTGATCCCTCGCCCAGCCTTTGATATCACTTGACACCCCTCCATGCATAGGCCACAAACGTTGGTCTGTCGCTCAAGGCTTCACATCTGTTGACGCCCATGTATAAGAAGGGCACAAGAAGTGGTCCGTCACCCAAGGCTTGACATCTGTTGACAATGATGTATAAACGGAGAACACAATTTCGTCCTTCATCCAGGGTTTGACCTCTGCTGTCAATCATATACAAAAAGGACACAAAATGAGGTCCGTCGCCCAAGGCTTGACATCTGTAGACACACCTGTAAACTGGGCTCTATAATTGTGTCTGTTGCGTCAGACTTGGCTCTGTTGACGCCAATATCTAAACACGGCAGAAAATGTTGACCGCGTCGAAGGGTGATATTTGCTGCCACACATGAACAAACAAAGTTCGGTCCTTAGAGCAAAGATTGATGTCTACTTTTGCCTGATATAAATGAGGCATACAATCTGGTCCGCAGTACAAAGCTTGAAGTCATCGTTTGATACCAACGTATAAACAGAGTACAAAATGTGGCCGTCAACTACGGCTTGAAATCTGTTGACACACATATGAACAAGGCACAAAGTTTGCTTTGTCTCCCAATGATTGGCATCTTTGACACCTACATACAAATGGAATACAACATTTGGTCCATGCTCAAGGCCTGAAATTAGGTCCGTCTCTCAAACTTGGCCTGAGGTTTGACATCTTTTGTGGGCCTCTCCCAAGGTTTGATTAACCAATCGGCTGTCGGACCCTGAGTCGCCACACTGAGAGATTGACGAATCGACTGACTGATCTTGTGTCGTAACATGAGAGATTGACCAATCCGCTGTCTGATCTAATGCCGTAGCACAGAGAGGTTGACCAATCGGCTGTCTGATCTAGTGTCGAAGCACTGAGAGATTGACCAATCGGCTGTCTGATCTAGTGTCGTAGCACTGAGAGATTGACCAATCGCCTCTCTGATCAAAGTGTCGTCGCACTGAGAGATTGACCAATCGGCTGTCTGATCTTGCGTCGTAACACTGAGAGATTCACCAATCGGCTGTTTGATCAAGTGTCGTAGCACTGAGAGATTGACCAATCGGCTCTCTGATCTAGTGTCGTAGAACTGAGAGATTGGCCAATTGGATGTCTGATCTAGTATTTTAGTACTGAGAGATTGACCAATCGTTTGCCTGATCTACTGTCGTAGCACTGAGAGATTGACCAATCGGCTGTCTTATCCAGTTTCGTCGCACTGAGAGATTGAACAATCGTTTGCCTGCCTGATCTAGTGTCGTAGAACTGAGAAATTGACCAATCGGCTTTGTGATCTAGTGTCGCAGCATTGAGAGAGTGACCAATCGACTGTCTGATCTAGTGTCGTCGCAATGAGAGATTGACAAATCGGTTGTCTGATCTAGTGTCGTAGCACTGAGAGATTGCCCAGTCGGCTGTCTGATCTAGTGTCGTAGCACTGTGAGATTGGCCATTCGGTTGCCTGATCTAGTGTCGTATCATTGAGAGATTAACCAACGGACTGTCTGTCCAGTGTCGTCGCACTGAGAGATTGACCAAATCGGTTGTCTGATCTAGAGTCGTAGCACTGAGAGATTGACCAATCGGTCGTCTGATCTAGTGTCGTCGCACTGTCAGATTGACCAATCGGCTGTCTGATCTAGTCTCGTACCACTGAGAGATTGACCAATCGCTTGTCTGATCTAGTGTCGTAGCACTGAGAGATTGACCAATCGGCAGTCTGAACCAGTGTCGTCAGTGCGACGAAACTTGATAAGACAGCCGATTGGTCAATCTCTCAGTGCTACGACAGTAGATCGGACAATCGATTGGTCAATTTCCCAGTGCAACAAAACTAGATCACACAGCCGACTGGTCAATCTCACTGAGAGATTGACCAATCGATTGTCCGATCACTACTGTCGTAGCACTGAGAGATTAACCAATCGCCTGTCTGATCTAATGTCTTAGCACTGAGAGATTGACCAATAGGCTGCCTGATCTAGTGTCGTAGCACTGAAAGATTGTCCAATCGGCTGTCTCATCCAGTGTCGTCCACTGAGAGACTGACCAATCGGTTGTCTGATCTAGTGTCGTAGCACAGAGAGATTGACCAATCGGCTGTCTGATCTAGTGTCGTCGCACTGAGAGACTGACCAATCAGTTGTCTGATCTAGTGTCGTAGCACTGAACGATTGACCAATCGTTTGTCTGATCTAGTGCCGTAGCAATGAGAGATTGACCAATCGGCTGTCTGATCTAGTGTCGTAACACTGAGAGATTGCCCAATCGACTGTCTGATCTAGTGTCGTAGCACTGAGAGATTGACCAATCGGTTGTCTGATCTAGTGTCGTAGCACTGAGAGATTAACCAATCGGCTGTCTGATCTAGTGTCGTAGCACCGAAAGAATGACCAATCGGCTGTCTGATCTAGTGTCGTCGCACTGAGAGATTGACCAATCAGTTGTCTGATCTAGTGTCGTAGCACTGAGAGATTGACCAATAGGCTGTCTGATCTAGTGTCGTAGCACTGAGTGATTAGCCAATCGGCTGTATGATCTAGTGTCGTAGTACTGAGAGATTGACAAATCGACTGTCTGATCTAGTGTCGTAGCACTGAGAGATTGACCAATCGCCTGAATGATCTAGTGCCGTAGCACTGAGAGATTGACCAATCGCTTGTCTGATCTAGTGTCGTACCACAGAGAGATTGACCAATCGGCTGTCTGATCTAGTGTCGTAGCACTGAGAGATTGAGCAATCGCCTGCCTGATCCTGTGTCATAGCACTGAGAGATTGGCCAATCGGCTGTCTGATCCAGTGTTGTCGCACTGAGAGATTGACCAATCGGCTGTCTGATCTAATGTCTTAGCACTGAGAGATGGCCCAATCGGCTGTCTGATCTAGTGACGTAGCACTGAAAGATTGACCAATCGGTTGTCTGATCTAGTGTCGTAGCACTGACAGATTGACCAATTGGCAGTCTGATCTAATGTCTTAGCACTGAGAGATTGACCAATCGGCTGTCTGATCTAGTGTCGTAGCATTGAAAGATTGACCAATCGGTTGTCTGATCTAGTGTCGTAGCACTGAGAGATTGAGCAATCGGCTGCCTGATCCTGTGTCGTAGCACTGAGAGATTGACCAATCGGCTGTCTGATCCAGTGTTCTCGCACTTAGAGATTGACCAATCTGCTGTCTGATCTAGTGTCTTAGCACTGAGAGATTGACCAATCGTCTGTCTGAACCAGTGTCGTAGCACTGAGAGATTAACCAATGTGCTGTCTGATCCAGTGTCGTCGCACTGAGAGATTGACCAATCGTTTGACTGATCTAGTGTCGTAACACTGAGAGACTGACCAATCGGCTGTCTGATCTACTGTCGTAGCACTGCGTGATTGACCAATCGGCGGTCTGATCTACTCTCGTAGCACTGAGAGATTGACCAATCGGCTCTCTGATCTAGTGTCGTAGCACTGAAAGATTGACCAATCGGCTTTGTGATCTAGTGTCGTAGCACTGAGAGATTGACCAATCAGTTGTCTGATCTAGTATCGTAGCACTGAAAGATTGATCAATCGGCTGTCTGATCCAGTGTCGTCGCACTGAGAGATTGACCAATCGTTTGACTGATCTAGTGTCGTAACACTGAGAGACTGACCAATCGGCTGTCTGATCTACTGTCGTAGCACTGCGTGATTGACCAATCGGCGGTCTGATCTACTCTCGTAGCACTGAGAGATTGACCAATCGGCTGTCTGATCTAGTGTCGTAGCACTGACAGATTGACCAATCGGCAGTCTGATCTAATGTCTTAGCACTGAGAGATTGCCCAATCGGCTGTCTGATCTAGTATCGTAGCACTGAAAGATTGATCAATCGGCTGTCTGATCCAGTGTCGTCGCACTGAGAGATTGACCAATCGGTTGTCTGATCTAGTGACGTAGCACTGAGAGATTGACCAATCGGCTGTCTGATCCAGTGTCGTAGCATTGAGAGACTGTCCAATCGTTTGTCTGATTTAGTGTCGTGAGATATTAGCCAACCGACTTTGTGATCTAGTGTCGTAGGATTGAGAGAGTGACCAATCGACTGTCTGATCTAGTGTCGTCGCACTGAGAGATTGACCAATCGGCTGTCAGATGCAGTGTCGTCACACTGAGAGATTGACCAATCGGTTATCTGATCTAGTGTCGTCGTACTGAGAGATTGACCAATCGGTTGTCTGATCTGGTGTCGTAGCACTGAGAGATTTACCAATCGGCTGTCTGGTCTAGTGTCGTAGCACTGAGAGACTGTCCAATCGTTTGTCTGATCTAATGTCGTACTGCTGAGAAATTGACCAACCGGCTTTGTGATCTAGTGTCGTAGCACTGAGAGATTATCCAATCGGCTCTCTGATCTAGTGTCGTAGCACTGAGAGATTGACCAATCGCCTGTCTGATCTAGTGTCGTAACACTGAGAGATTGACCAATCGGTTGTCTGCTCTAGTGTCGTCGCACTGAGAGATTAACCAATCGCCTGTCTGATCTTGTGTCGTCGCACTGAGAGATTGACCAATCGGCTGTCTGATCTAGTGTCGTAGCACTGAGACATTGACCAATCGGCTGTCTGATCTAGTGTTGTAGAACTGAGAGATTGACCAATCGGCTGTCTGATCTAGTGTTGTAGAACTGAGAGATTAACCAATTGGTTGTCTGATCGAGTGTCGTCGCACTGAGAGATTAACCAATCGGCTGTCTGATCTAGTGTGGTAGCACTGAGACATTGACCAATCGGCTGTCTGATCTAGTGTTGTTGCACAGAGAGATTGACCAATCGACTGTCTGCTCTAGTGTCGTCACACTGAGAGATTAACCAATCGGCTGTCTGATCTAGTGTCGTCACACTGAGAGATTAACCAATCGGCTGTCTGATCTAATGTTGTAGCACTGAGAGATTGACCAACCGACTGTCTGCTCTAGTGTCGTCGCAATGAGAGATTAACCAATCGGCTGTCTGATCTAGTGTCGTAGCACTGAGATATTGACCAATCGGCTGTCTGATCTAGTGTTATATCACTGAGAGATTGACCAATCGACTGTCTGCTCTAGTGTCGGCGCACTGAGAGATTAACCAATCGGTTGTCTGATCTAGTGTCGTCGCACTGAGAGATTAACCAATCGGATGTCTGATCTAGTGTCGTCGCACTGAGAGATGAACCAATCGACTGTCTGGTCTAGTGTCGTCGCACTGAGAGACAGTCTGATCTAGTGTCTTCGCATTGAGAGACAGTCTGATCTAGTGTCGTCGCACTGAGAGATTGACCAATCGGCTGTCTGATTTTGTGTCATCGCACTGAGAGATTAGCCAATCGGCTCTCTGATCTTGTGTCGCCGCACTGAGAGATTGACCAGTCGGCTGTCTGATCTAGTGACGTCGCACTGAGAGATTAACCAATCGGCTGTCTGATCTTGCGTCGCCGCACTGAGAGATTGACCAATCGGCTGTCTGGTCTAGTGCCGTCGCATTCAGAGACAGTCTGATCTATTGTCGTCGCACTGAGAGATAGTAGATTGGTTGGAAGACAGAAGACAGGAGAATAAGGAGAAGATTAAACTAGAGAAACATAATTTACTGCATCCAGTAAATTCAAGTCTGTATGAAAAGGGTCAAAGTAACAGGAAAACACTATATAGAAAGAGAATTTATGGAGGCTTATTTCCAGGAGTAAGATATTTCTAAACAAATCAGAAATGGATTTTCGTTAACAGTATTTACAGATATTCATACAGGAATCAGCACATTTTTTTCTAAGAAACCAGGAAAGGCATACATTTGCACAACATTTAAAGGCTTCGACCAAGGAATCAGAAATTGACATTACTGGCTCTACCATTTATTTGAATGAGGAGATACATGTATAATCTTCAAAATTACATTAGTTGGTGTAAAATGCAATTCCTAATCGGCCTGAAAACCAGTAATGTGATTTCCAGCAATTCCGAAAAATGCACTCAGTGATCCCTGGGTGATCTCAGTGACCTTGACCTATATTGTAAACCTCAATCGAGTGTCAACTCATTTGATGTTGGTCCCGGGTCCATACATCATACCATGTTTGAGATATGAGCGTGACCCACTTTCAAACATTTTTGGCCACGCCCACTTTCTTTTTCGTGAAAAAATGCATGTAGGAACTTTGGGAAAGCATTTGGAGGTAAAAAAAAATATGATTTCCAGCAATTCTGGAAAATGCACTCATTGACCCCTCGGTGACCTCAGTGACCTTGACCCATATTTTGAACCTCAATCGAGTGTCGACTCACTTTGTGTTGGTCCCAGGTCCATACGTCACATCATGCCTGAGATATGGGCGTGAACCACATTCAAAACACACCTACGGACACCCCCAAAGCCCCAGGAATCTGAAAGATATAGGTGGGCGAGAACTTCTGACTGTCTATCAGTATGCCAAAAATCAGCGAGAATCGACGATTCCTTTTCGAGTTATCGTGCGGACAAGGAAGACAGAAGAAGAAGAAGAAGAAGAAGAAGAAGAAGAAGAAGAAGAAGAAGAAGAAGAAGAAGAAGAAGAAACAGTACAAAAACAATAGTCTGTGTGTTTCACACAGACTAATGATGTAGATACATGAGGTGAGAAAACGTAAAGAGTCTGAAGTGGTACCACTCACTCAGGGAGATCTTTTGAATTCGGTTTCTTCTGGTGTAGAAATGCAATAAAACGAGAACCTAAACGTCAGTCTTTCACTAGTTGTTGTAAAGATACGTCGCAACGAAAGCATGCTGCTGTAAAACGAAGTTGTAGATCACTTTATACAGTTAAAACTAGAAGTTCTGTCACGAATTGCCTGTAAATAGCACGCCACTCTGCGCATTGATCTGCGTGCTATGTAGTAAAGCTATCAAATTCTGTACATTTGCCCCATACACAGACAATGTTTCAGCCAACAGACCACCGATTGTAACCCGGACGTCATTTGGCTTAAACACTGCTTGTGTTTGATATCAGCAACCAAGAGAAACTATCGTGCGTTGGATGTTATTCGATGGGGAAATATTGCGCAATTCCTGTGCAAAATTAGGTCAAGATTAGCGCACAATTCGTGACAGGATCTCTATTGTTAACTTATATGCCAAGGCGTGGATTTCGTGAGACAGAATAGAGTATTCCGTCTCCTAAGTGATCAATCGTTGAGCTCGAAATTCAAACAGAAACGTGTTCTTTCAAATTCACAGAAAAATAGCAAAATTGTGTTTAAAAAGTATCGTACATGTACTGTTTTTTAAGCGTTGGTCTTAATTTTGTTTTCAAAACAACACAGTTTGTGTTTTTTTTCCGTTTCCCAACCTTTTTCATCTCGAAGGCCATTTTCACTGAGTATCTGGAATAGAGCCTGAACTTAAAATCTACGTGGTATTAAATTCTTTATTTAAAGAAATGTACTGAAGATATAAAGATATGCGCAAGATGTTCTGCATTTTTAAGATTTTTATCGCTTTTCCAATTATTTAAATGATGATAAAATATACTTAAACCTAAAGGTTTTAATTGAAAATTCAGATTTGACACATGACATATTTGATGTTGATAACGGCTGCACATAATCTTAGCAACTGCTGCATAATTAATTCTTGCAGTACGTGTTTTTCTGTGGTGTAACAAACTGACATGCAGTTAGCAAATAGTTAGTTGTCAACCCTCTACAGGTTTATTTTAAAATGCTGGAATTTTGGAATAACAAATTTTTCTCGATAATCCAACTAGGAATTTAACCAATCCAATTTTGTTTAACAGAGAGAGCTCTGTAGAACAAGTCTGAACTGGTTAAATTCCTTAGTTGTATCATGAGAAAGATTTGTTGCTTACAATATTGAGAGTTCGTCATCAGTATGCAGCTAAATTAACATACAATGACAAATTAACAATTTGCCTATCACACACAGAGCTCCAGTTGAGGTTTGGGTTTAAAATATGTTCAGCATATCAGCTCACAACCTACGGAATAGAAGTAAGGTAATGACCGTGGCAGCTTTGGGATTAGGGTTAGTCCCAGCGGCAGCGTCCCTACTCAATAATCTAAGAGTATGTGTTTCTTTGAGCCAAATGGGTCAATGACTTTTTGGGGCAATTGTGGGCCATTTAAGACCACATCCGTGCCATTAATCTTTCGCCAGTTCCAGGCTAATATGAAGTTACCTCGGCCTCATATCTCGGCCGATATGAGACTAACCAGTAATAATATCAAAATACAGCAGAAGAATTATATAAAGAAAAAAATTAAACCACCAGGAAGAACGCGCGTTTCTGAGTAGCTTACGCACCCCCATCCCTGTGATTGAAAACATTTTCAGCAGCACCCCCCCCCCCCCGCCCCCGCCCCGCTCCCGTCAAATTGTAGTGAAATACTTGTTGCTAGAAGTCTTCATCAAAATAGTTTTGTTACACATTATGATATTTTTTATTGCCATGTGTATGTTCTTGAACCATGAAAGCTTTCAGCCAAAATGAAATCCTGCAAATGTTTCTGTTCAGCTCAGCATTGTTGGATGAATTACTGTGTAGGTTTGCAATGTTGGATGATATGGATATATGACCCCCCCCCCCCCCCACCCCCCGATTTCCTCAGTTTTCTCTATCTTCTTCATTTCTCTGTTTCCTCCAGTTCTCTGACTACCACTGGAACTTTTTTTGTAATTCTTATTAGTCTGCGTAAAACAAGCAGAACATTTGTTTTTGTACGGTTTCTTCTTCTTCTTCTTCTTCTTCTTCTTCTTCTTCTTCTTCTTCTCCTGTCTTCCGTCTTTTATGTACGTCCTTGTCCGCACGATAACTCGAAACGAATTGTCCTATCTCTCTGATTTTTGGCATACAGACAGGCACAATTTCTCGCAACCTATGTTTGTTCAGGTCGATAGAGACCTTGAGTATGGCCCAGTTGGCCACAGGGTTTTCAAGGCCGCCAATTTCCTGTAACAGTAAATTTTTCCAAAGCAATACTATGTCATAATGGCAGGCACGCTGTCAGTATAAACAAACGTTGAGATAGGATTGGTTGCATTCGGGTTATCGTGTTGACAAACAGTGCATAGAAGACAGAAATATTCCAACTCCACCATCAAGGCGTCTTCTGGGAATGTTATTTATTATGTATTGGGGTTTAACGACACTTTGACAGCTAAGGTCACCTCGTGTCGGGCAGTTTTACGGATGGAGGAAGTCAGAGTACCAGGAGGGAACCACTAAGCAACGGCAAGCAACTGTCAGGAACCCCAACATACTTACTCCACACAAGCAGGGTTAGTGCAAGTGCACCATCGACGTGCAGTACGCCTTAGTACAGAACGTCACCCTGCCCTCACGTGAGCAGTGTAGCTGAAGTGTTTTGACCAAAGGAGAAAGGCGCTTGTCATAGGTGGATTCGAACTGAGGACCTCACGGCTTGCAGCCTGAACCTCTGACTACTGAGCCACCGCGCCACTCTGTGAATGTAACAGGAATACTTTGGAGGCTTATTTTCGGGGATAAAATATGTTTAAAGCAATCAGAAACAGGTTTTTGTTAAACGTATTTAAAGATATTCATTTAGGAATCAGATAAATTTTCCCAAGAAACCAGAAAAGGCATATATGTGTACAGAGAATTTATGGAGGCTGATTTTCGGGAGTAAAATATTTCTAAACAAATAAGAAAGGATTTTCCTTAAAAGTGTATGCAGATATTCAGACAGGAATCAGAACAATTTTTCTAAGTAACCAGAAAAGGTATATATGTGCACAGCATTCAAAGGATTCGATCAAGGGAATGCATTAGGGGTCCAAAAATGTGATTTTCAGCAATTTTGAAAAATGCACTCAATGACCTCAGTGCCCTTGAGCTATATTTTGTCCCCCGATTGAGTGTCGACTCATTTGTTGTTGGTCCCTGGTCCATTCGTCATACCGTGCTTGAGATATGAGCGTGACCCAGTTTTAAAATGTTTGGGCACGCACACGTTTTTTACGTAAAAATGCATTTATGAATTTTGGGAATGCATTAGAGGTTCAAAAATGTGATTTCCAGCAATTCTGAGAAATGCAGTCAATGATCTCTGGGTGATCTCAGTGACCTTGACCCATATTTTTAACCTCATCGAATGTTGATTCATTTGGTGTTAGTCCCAGGTCCATAGGTCATACCACGCCTGAGATATGGGCGTGACCCACATTCAAAACACCCCCACGGACACCCCCAATGCCCCGGGAATCTGAAAAATAGTCAGTGCCGAGAACTTGTGACTCTCTGTCAGTATGCCAAAAATCAAAGAGATAGGGCAATTCGTTTTCGAGTTATTTTGCGGACAAAAAAGTGGTTAGAAGTCAGAAGACAGAAGAATATGAAGAAGAAGAAGAAGAAGAAGAAGAATAAGAAGAAGAAGAAGAAGAAGAAGAAGAAGAAGAAGAAAGAAGAAGAAGAAGAAGAAGATTGAAAAAAAGAAAAAAAGAAAGAAAAAGAAACCGTACAAAAACAATAGTCTGTGTGTTTCACACAGACTAAAAAGAGAAAAGAAAAGAAACCAAACAAAAACAATAGTCTGTGTGTTTCACACAGACAAATTAGTCTGGTAGGATTCATATTGAGAGATGAAGATTCTATGTATTGTTGTTTAGTCGTTGTTAATATGCTATAATTTGTAGCTTTTGTGTACTTAGCTTGGGCTGTTGACATTTAAGAAGCCTGTTATTTATAACGATTATGTTAGTGTCACTTGCTGAACTAGTTCACTTCCACGATTCATTTAAGGTTTTGAATCTCTTTGGACTTAAAAGCTGGAAATTTATTTCAGCTGAATCATGAAATAGAATGGTGATTTCATATGGCTGTAACGTTAGGTAAAGGTTTGATATGACCACTAACAGGGCACGGCAGTTCAATCGATTAAACTGTTGTTTCGTTTTTATCGCGATTTGAACTGAGTCGTGCGTACAGTACAGTCGCCGTGGAGTGATCGTAATTCACGTGTTGGCAGTAATGTCCACGCATTAGTTTACCAGGTAACAAAAAAAAATCATCGTCAGCAAAATTTTAGTTAACGAAGCATCGGATTGTACCCGGCGCTTCTTTAATTAAATGTTTGATGATTATTCCTATAATTAGTGTCTGGAATCTAATATTATTTCCTCTGTGGAAATATTGTCCACCCGTGGAAAGTGACCAGTCCACGGTGTCCATCTTCTATAATAAATCGTCGCCTGGGTGCTAAAATGTCCTATGTCCCTTAGCTATGGGACATAGGACATCCTCCACTCTAAAATCGGTTGGGTTAAAAATCAACCCAAATCTACTGGGTTGAGTGAATATGAACCCAAATTGGGTTCATATTCACTCAACCCAGTCGATTTGAGTTGATTTTTAACCCAACCGATTTAGAGTGTAGCACTCAGGCGACGATATACCAAGAGTATTAAGCATGTTGTGGTGTCGTTCCAGGCTCAGTGCAAATAATATTGGGACCGGTACTCCTCGACCACTACTTTCCATCTTGGCTCATATGACACCATGCCCGCAGAGTAAACGACCTGTAAATTATAATATGAACGTGGTATCTGCATGCAGTACTTTTATAAACGCCAATTAACTGGCACTTGGCTGTTAAAGAAACTTCACCAACGTGGTAAATAGTAACTAAGGGATTCCGAGGATCCGATTCAGCATCAGATGACTGAAACGATTATGAGAACCCATCCTGTCGGTTCGAACTGCAATGAGAATATAAGATATGCAGAAATTTTCGATTAATATACAATACGACACTTATGTTTTAAAGGGTTAACGATTACTAGACGAGAGCGAGTGGCGCTGGGTTATCTTTAGACTCCAGTGGTATCCCAGCACCATTCGCTCTCCTCCAGAAACCGTTAACCCATTCAAATATAGG
The DNA here is from genome assembly GCA_031216915.1 of Pictodentalium vernedei. Classification (NCBI taxonomy): domain Eukaryota; kingdom Metazoa; phylum Mollusca; class Scaphopoda; order Dentaliida; family Dentaliidae; genus Pictodentalium; species Pictodentalium vernedei. The sequence continues at coordinate 339,315,684 of CM062288.1, read as the reverse complement.
TGTGATTATGTATTTATTACACAACCCTGAAAAAAATTCACATTAATTAATCGTTAATTGATCTAAATAGTCAATGATTTGAACGTTTGAAAGGATTTTACTGATTTTTGTCAGAGTACCAGTCTTGAGTGTTTGCTCTTGCCACCTGTAGAATCGATGTTCTTTTATTTTATGTCAGAGAACCAGTCTTAAGTGTTTCTTCTTGCCACCTGTAGAATCAATGTTGGTTCATTTTATTCGTGAAAATATCAATCTGAACACTCAAAGATAATAAGCGTTTCGTATCGGTTACCATAAATTATGAGCTCTGAAATTTGTTTTTTACAATTGTGTGTGTAGAGTAAGCATTCTATATGGGAGATAGAGAATGTTCGGGGAATTTTAAAACCGTTCGAACTGTTTGTGATCTTTAAATTTTCTGCTTTTGAAATTGAAATCAGGTTCCTGGGCATTGGGCGATAGCTTGTGGGTAATCAGTCATTTCTGTTTTGTAACAAAATTACACAATGCACAAGAAAAGACATTTTGCGCATGAATTAACCTTCTATAGGCCAATCATTCGATCGTTTAATTTAAACAGGGCTGTTCATGATTCTATACTGAATGAAGCCTTAATAAGTTAATACATGATTCTATTCTGAATGAAGCCTTAATAAGTTAATACATGATTCTATTCTGGATGAAGCCTTAATAAGTTAATACATGATTCTATTCTGGATGAAGCCTTAATAAGTTAATACATGATTTTTCAATATTTTTGATTTCAGATTCAGTCTTTCTTTTTAATTTATCTCGAGTCTAGTCAACCATTGTTTGAAACTGTCTGTATTTATGCTTTAGGTAGTCCACATTTACTACACACAAATTGAAAAACAAACTGTAGGATATCGGCAAGAAAATGTCTGTTAAGTTTCAATTTTCATTTTCGTAGCTGTCACCATGATGTTGATGAAAAGTTATCTCCGCAGGCTTGGTGTTTAAAATGACACATCCGGGTATTAAATCTCCATATACCATACATGGTGACGGAGATAACGTTTTTGTCCCGTTTGAAACACAATAGCAACGCAGTGGAAATAAATTTGCGGACGCCTTTCTCATGCTCAGCAATTGTTTTGTTTTTACGAACGCAGAAGACAACAGATAGAGTTACATCCCTTGGGTCGTCAAGGAAACGAGTAAACAGTAGTTTGTTGACATGTCGTCCCCTGAGTTCCAATGTGTAGCAGGCACATAGAACACATTGGTACTCAAGGGACAAATTATCTTCTCTTATTTTATTTTTCTCAAGTTGTTTCATTTTAATTATTCGACTATTTAAATTATAACGACAAAATATAATCGAATTGTCGGAAATCTGATGATATTTGTGACTATTTTAGGGTATTTTGGTTCGATTTTCATACCGAGGCGAGTGAATGCGAAAATCTTTTATCTAACCAATATACCCCAGATGTTTCGCGTGCCCATATACCCTGGATGTTGCACGCTCTCATCTTCCTTGGATGTTGGGTGCACCCTTTGCCATGGCTATTTGTCCAAGGCATTCTGACCAATCAAAAGAGAGAATTGATCGGGATACAACGACAACATCCTTTATCATTTGTGCTGATATCCATTCAAATCCATGTCCAGTTCACCCGGACAAAGATAACCCCATCTTAGGTACAATCTGAATTCTGAACTAGATTATTTTGAAATCGCAAGCTAATTTCCAGAAGTCATCAAACGAAACACATCCATCACTGAGTGGGTCCTACAATGAGGAGAAGTGTTGTGTATGCTGCCTTTCAACGCACTATACCACTGAATAACGTGCCCCACGTTTCTTCCTGTAACTTGAAAGCATTGCGTATCTTAGGCCGCAATAATAGCGCTGTCCGTTCGCATTAAAATGTGACCAAACTTCTGGGAGTAGCTTCTCAAAATTTTCAGTGTGTATGACCTCTGCCAAAAGCGATTATACCATTCTGGGCTTTAAATTGAATTAGTACATCACGTGACAAATCCCCGTATTCTCATTGGCTGTATTGATAGGGACTATGAAAGCATAGTGCCCGGAGTCAAGCATAGTGCCCGGAGTCATGCAACAGTACGCACGCATTGCAAACAGAATCCCAAGGGGATTCCCCTTTTCTTCTGAGCAGACGGCAAATGTGGAGACGAATAGAAATAAAATGAGTGTTTCGAGATTCGCAAACGAGAATGTTAATTCTTTTCTTGAACAACATCAGAGCCGAAAGACTGTTAGTTTAACCAAATATGCTGTCAATATTCTCCGGCAGTTCTGTTCTGACAGAAAAAGGAATGGTGCATTTGAAACGTTAGATGTTGGAAGATTAACGGAACTATTGAAAGACTTTTATACAAACGTTAGAAATCGCGATGGTGATTTGTATTCCAAAAGCAGTATTTGTGCCATTCGTCAAGGAATAAGAAGATATTTGCAAGAACCCCCACATGAGAGACACTTTGATATAATAACAGACCCAGCTTTCAAATGTGCTAATCGTGTATTCGACAGCATGTTGAAGAAAACAAGAGAAGACGGAAAAGGAACAGTCCGACACAAAAAACCCATTCCGCCAGGTAACTATAAAAAATGCATAATAAAATAAAACACAACAAAACTAGAAAGTGAACAAGTCAATGTCTGCAATAGACAGTGGTGTTGTAATTATTTGTTCTCGTATAAATACACAGTCTTGTTAATTACATGAAATAGACGATGAAATATTACTCAAATCGACAAGAGACATATAAGAACAGTTGTGAGAGAAAGTAAATAAATAACGGGCAGCAATGTTTGCTGAAAGTTATCATAAACATGAATAAATAGATAAATAGATAAATTACGGGGAGCAATGTATGTTGAAAGTTATCATAAACATGAATAAATAAATAAATTGTAGACCTATCAATTAAATAGTTTTGAATAAGAGTGTTAGAGAGGGCACTGAATATTATTTATCTTCGATCACAACAAACGATTGTGATTGACCGTGTAAACGTTTATTCTGCTTTGATGCTTAGTGTTTCATTCTATTTCAGGCGATCTAAGGAAATTATATCAGCACCCAATTGTGTTTGATCCGGACATTCCAAGAGGTCTTTTGAATAAAGTAATGTTTGAGCTTTTATTTTACTTTTGTCGGAGAGGGAGAGAAAACATTCGAGAAATTAAAGCTTTTGATTTTGTAGTTAAAACTGATGACACTGGAAGAAAATACATCCTGAAAACTACTTCTGAGCGAACAAAAAATCACACAGGTGTAACGAATGAGGATGAAAGTGATGGACCTAGAATGTTTGAAACTGGCACAAAAATGTGCCCTGTTAATAGTTTTCAACGATATCTTATGAAACGAAACCATGAGTGTGATGCGTTCTTTCAAATTCCCCAAAATTCATACCACGATAATGACGAATGCTGGTTTGAGCGAAGGGCAATGGGAAAAAATTCCACAGGAGAGTTAATGGTAAAAATGTCTAAAGAAGTTGGTCTTTCTGATACATATACCAACCACTGTGTGCGTGCTACGACCATAACAATTCTTAATGATTGTGGATTCAACGATCGCGATATTATTTCTTTATCGGGACATAGAAATGAAAAATCATTGTCAAGTTACGTCTCGGACACAAGAGCTGATGTCAAACGAGGTATGTCAGAGAGCTTGAGTTCCATGGTCGATAATGCAGATGCTGAACATTCAGAAAATGCCTGCATCGAAGAATGTTGTTGAGAAAACAACAACGCAACTCTCTTTCCAGTCAGCAAATTCCACAGTATCAGCACCCGAATTATTAGATACCGATATTGATGACGACGATCTGATAAGTGCGTTGGAGGAAATCGAGTGTTCAAAAAACTCAACATCAATTGACATTCGAAAGCAATCCAAAGAAATATGCAACAAAATGCAGTATTGTGCCCCAAAATTCAATTTCAGCAATTGTGTTGTAAATATTTACAATAATTAAAATGTGCTCGTATATCAGAGGCAGTACCCATGACACGTTCAATGGGGTGAACGTTAATAAAACTTTAGTGCCATGAATAATGGAATTTCTATAGTGCCTCACAAGCTCTGTTAATACCACCATATGTGAGACGTTGATTCTGTTGTATGATATCTCGTGTTAACCAGTTATGTGTCACATGATTGGTTGATCGGTTTCATGTGTTTATTTACATTATTCTACTTTACCCGTTGAGTTCGAATCCAGTTGATAGTTTAATGTTTTCCTGACATTTTCATGTTATTAATTTCATTGTTTTATTTTGGATAGGAAAGTGTTAGTTATCTCTCCGTTCCTTCTTTAATATGTTGTGGAGATGGTCTGGGTGCGATGTACTAAACCCATTAATGCCTTCCGTTTCGGGCACCATGCTCTCATAGATTTGCTTCGGGAACCAAATAGTACCCTCGCTATCGCTCGGGCACTATTGCATCCCTCAGCAACACTATGAGAGCATAGTGACCTCAACGGAAGGCATTAATAGGTAAATAGTAAACGCCTTACTCGCCGTAAACGTATTTAAGTGCGCTTGATCTCTTACATATGCTTAATGCTTAATACTGAATCATCTTTCTCTGGTTGCTCTTATTATAGTTTCAATTTCATTGAATCGTGAATATGTACAAATATGTCAATCAAATAAGGTTTAAACTAAAACATTACCTCAATCCCTGACAGGTAAAAAACCCTCACTGGTTCCAAAATATACTACTGAAAGTTTGCAAAACACCAAGTATATCCAATTACCTGCTTTACGTTTTAGTTGAAATATTGTAATGAAAAGTGTAAATATTTGTTATTTAATTATATCTTTAATGATTTAAGTACAGAAATTAAGATTTTAGCTGTGTTTGACATTATTTTGTAGCTTTTGAATACGATAACCATGGAAAATGGATATTATTGGTAAAAGAGGAAACATGTCAATTCGCCAAAAAGTTGACGTAACGAACTGGTATGGGTTCAATATCGAGTATGAGACCCATTACTGTCAATTTATAGCTTGACAACGCCTTCTCAGGCTCCCAGTCGGGTTCCTGTTGTTCCTTTGTGGGATGTTCCATTCTTGGAACAGTATTGCACCAAGCTCCTGGACACTTCTTGGTTGGAATGCACGGGCTGAAATTGCAAGCTGCAACTCATTCCAGATATGTTTGATAGGATTGAGGTCAGGGGATCTTCTTGGCCAGGCCATACGCTCAATCCCCTACCTCTGTCGACACACTCCGACAGCACGGGCAACATGAGGACGGGAATTATCGTCTATCAGAATGAATCTATCACCCACTGCACCTGCATACAATCTGACGTGGACATCCAGGATCTCATCAATATACCGCTGTGCTGTCAATGTACCACGTTCAAGGACACAGAGCTCTGTACGTCCATCCCTGCTGATGCCGCCCCAGACCATGATTGACCCTCCACCATAGCGGTCGTGCTCAGCAATGTTGGCTGCATGGAATCGCTCTCTTGGTCTTCTCCATACCCTAAACACCTATCTGTGTGGTCTGTGCAGGACCTTGACTCATCTGTAAAAAGGACAGGTCGCCAATCTTCTCTGGTCCATCCAACGTGGTCCACGGCCCATTCATATCGTGCCTGGTGGTGGTTCTGGGACAGCGGACTGCGAATACATGGTCTTCTCGATCGGAGACCACATTAATGCAACCTTGCCCGGATAGTCTGCGTCGAAACATTTACGCCGGATGCATTCTGAAGGTCACTGCGAAGCTGGGTTGCTGTTGCAAAGCGGTTCCTACGGGCCTGAGTTATCAAAAACCTGTCTTCAGCTGCAGATGTTGCCCTGTCTCTGCCACCACCTTGCAGTCTTACTGGTGTGTGAAATTTTGCCCAGGCTGTGGTGATCACCGTATGTTGCACACCAAAGGCTTCATCAGCCTGACGATGGGTAGCCCCTTGGTCCACCATCATGACAGCCAACCACATTTCTGCTTCAGACAAATGTCTTCTTACATTTGCATTTGCCATATTCAATCGTTAAATCACAAGAGTTTGTGTTGAAATGAAGATTGAATACCCTAGAAATGTCATGTGTATGTAGACAGTACACGCAAACATCATATAAATCAAGGGGTACATGCTTTCCATGACTGTCACAAAAGTCTACCTGTCAGGGGAGCTAATGAAAACACTGGGGACCATCTCAATACATTCCTCACTCATATCCACCAAAAATATAACAAATATGTCACACGCAAATTTCACAATGGTGTGTAAAATATTTGGTACTTAGCAAACTTTGAGTAGTATATATAAGCTGCTGAGTAAAATTTGGATGCGTTTTTCCTAAACCGGCCTTATCACTGTTCCACAATATTTTCTTCGTTTGCGTTAACCCTTTACCTAACACGACAAGCAGACTATTTTTGCCAAACAAATTCTTCAATAACTATTTTTTTTTCATTTTTTTATCTCAAAAACATTGGTTATGACCCCCCCCCCCCCCCGTTAGAACGAGCTCGAGCTCGTTACAACGAGGGGTCATAACCTATGTTTTTGAGACAAAATGAAAAATATTGAAAATTAATTGAACGCTGGTCGGTTTTGACCGTTACGTTGGGTAAAGGGTTAATTTTAATTTGTGTAAAACCCTCGTTACTTATTTAGTCTGTATCCACCAAATCCTTTCATATTACCATCATTCATTTGTGTAAAACCCTCGTTACTTATTTAGGCTGTATCCACCAAATCCTTTCATATTACCATCATTAATTTGTATAAAACCCTCGTTACTTATTTAGTCTGTATCCACCAAATCCTTTCATATTACCATCATTAATTTGTATAAAACCCTCGTTACTTATTTAGTCTGTATCCACTAAATCCTTTCATATTACCATCATTAATTTGTATAAAACCCTCGTTACTTATTTAGTCTCTATCCACCAAATCCTTTCATATTACCATCATTAATTTGTATAAAACCCTCGTTACTTATTTAGTCTCTATCCACCAAATCCTTTCATATTACTATCATTAATTTGTATAAAACCCTCGTTACTTATTTAGTCTGTATCCACCAAATCCTTTCATATTACCATCATTAATTTGTGTAAAACCCTCGTTTACTTATTTAGTCTGTATCCACTAAATCCTTTCATATTACCATCATTAATTTGTGTAAAACCCTCGTTATTTATTTAGTCTGTATCCACCAAATCCTTTCATATTACCATCATAAATTTGTATAAAACCCTCGTTACTTATTTAGTCTGTATCCACCAAATCCTTTCATATTACCATCATTAATTTGTATAAAACCCACGTTACTTATTTAGTCTGTATCCACCAAATCCTTTCATATTACCATCATTAATTTGTATAAAACCCACGTTACTTATTTAGTCTGTATCCACCAAATCCTTTCATATTACCATCATTAATTTGTATAAAACTCTCGTTACTTATTTAGTCTGTATCCACTAAATCCTTTCATATTACCATCATTAATTTGTATAAAACCCTCGTTACTTATTTAGTCTGTATCCACTAAATCCTTTCATATTACTATCATTAATTTGTATAAAACTCTCGTTACTTTTTAGGCTGCATCCACTAAATCCTTTCGTATTACCATCATTAATTTGTATAAAACCCTCGTTACTTATTTAGTCTTCATCCACTAAATCCTTTCATATTACCATCATTAATTTGTATAAAACCCTCGTTACTTATTTAGTCTGTATCCACCAAATCCTTTCATATTACTATCATTAATTTGTATAAAACCCTCGTTATTTATTTAGGCTGTATCCACCAAATCCTTTCATATTACCATCATTAATTTGTGTAAAACCCTCATTATTTATTTAGTCTGTATCCACCAAATCCTTTCATATTACCATCATTAATTTGTATAAAACCCTCGTTACTTATTTAGTCTGTATCCACCAAATCCTTTCATATTACCATCATTCATTTGTATAAAACCCTCGTTAATTATTTAGTCTGTATCCACTAAATCCTTTCATATTACCATCATTAATTTGTGTAAAACCCTCGTTACTTATTTAGTCTGTATCCACTAAATCCTTTCATATTACCATCATTAATTTGTATAAAACCCTCGTTAATTATTTAGTCTGTATCCACTAAATCCTTTCATATTACCATCATTAATTTGTGTAAAACCCTCGTTACTTATTTAGTCTGTATCCACCAAATCCTTTCATATTACCATCATTAATTTGTATAAAACCCTCGTTAATTATTTAGTCTGTATCCACTAAATCCTTTCATATTACCATCATTAATTTGTGTAAAACCCTCGTTACTTATTTAGTCTGTATCCACTAAATCCTTTCATATTACCATCATTAATTTGTATAAAACCCTCGTTACTTATTTAGTCTGTATCCACTAAATCCTTTCATATTACCATCATTAATTTGTATAAAAACCTCGTTACTTATTTAGTCTGTATCCACCAAATCCTTTCATATTACCATCATTAATTTGTATAAAACCCTCGTTAATTATTTAGTCTGTATCCACTAAATCCTTTCATATTACCATCATTAATTTGTATAAAACCCTCGTTACTTATTTAGTCTGTATCCACCAAATCCTTTCATATTACCATCATTAATTTGTATAAAACCCTCGTTACTTATTTAGTCTGTATCCACCAAATCCTTTCATATTACCATCATTAATTTGTGTAAAACCCTCGTTACTTATTTAGTCTGTATCCACCAAATCCTTTCATATTACCATCTTTAATTTGTGGAAAACCCTCGTTACTTGTTTAGTCTGTATCCACTAAATCCTTTCATATTACCATCATTAATTTGTATAAAACCCTCGTTACTTATTTAGTCTGTATCCACTAAATCCTTTCATATTACCATCATTAATTTGTATAAAACCCTCGTTACTTATTTAGTCTGTATCCACTAAATCCCTTCATATTACCATCATTCATTTGTGTAAAACCCTCGTTACTTATTTAGTCTGTATCCACCAAATCCTTTCATATTACCATCATTAATTTGTATAAAACCCTCGTTACTTATTTAGTCTGTATCCACCAAATCCTTTCATATTACTATCATTAATTTGTATAAAACCCTCGTTACTTATTTAGTCTGTATCCACTAAATCCTTTCATATTACCATCATTAATTTGTGTAAAACCCAAGTTACTTATTTAGTCTGTATCCACTAAATCCTTTCATATTACCATCATTAATTTGTATAAAACCCTCGTTACTTATTTAGTCTGTATCCACCAAATCCTTTCATATTACTATCATTAATTTGTATAAAACCCTCGTTATTTATTTAGGCTGTATCCACCAAATCCTTTCATATTACCATCATTAATTTGTGTAAAACCCTCGTTATTTATTTAGTCTGTATCCACCAAATCCTTTCATATTACCATCATTAATTTGTATGAAACCCTCGTTGCTTGTTTAGTCTGTATCCACCAAATCCTTTCATATTACCATCATTAATTTGTGTAAAACCCTCGTTACTTATTTAGTCTGTATCCACTAAATCCTTTCATATTACCATCATTAATTTGTGTAAAACCCTCGTTACTTATTTAGGCTGCATCCACTAAATCCTTTCGTATTACCATCATTAACTCCTCACCATACCAAAACTACTCCATTTTGCCTGGTAACTCAAATTTTGCTGGTTGATTGCTTTCGGCGAATAACGGTGAATGATTTCACTTTAAACAATATGACTGCGCCAAGTGATGCATTAAGGGGGACAAGTCTAATGTGGTTCATATCAGCCAAGATCGGAGTAATATCAGCCCAGTTTTAAGACGTATCAGTCGAGCTGGTTTTTGGGTGATTCGAGAAAACAAACTCAAATTTGATAAATAACAGTTAACATTCTTCTCTTTTTGAAAATTAAAACAGTATCGACTTACAACATCACTGTATCTTGGGTTTTAGATGGTACAACTTTGAGGAAAACTTTACAGTTACAATGGTAAGTTTAAATTTATTTACAACAATAAGTACATCTTCCTCGTCTCTCTAAGAATGTCCATGTGTTATGATTTCCATCTTAATTCAGGAAAAGCCATCAGCTATACTTGGCATTCTATTTCCATCGTCGACTGAGCAAAGTAAAGAGTGACATATTACACGCCGTCCTGCTACACATAGATATTCCATATTGTGTACAGCTGCACCAGTTGCACTTGTCCGTTTTTCTGTATAGTTCACCAGCCAAGTAAGTTCGTCCGTTGTAGTTACATTCTGAAAAATAGATACATTTTTTTTATCGAACTCTATTTAACAATATTAGATGTCACGTGACTTTCCCGCGTTCTGATTTGTTGAACAGAAACACCCTATTTTCCGATAGTTCGTCAGCGAAATCGCACAGACCTACTATCATTTTTGAAAAAAGAATAGTGCACGGTAATAGTGCACGGTTATAAATAGTAACATTCGAATTCGCTTAGAAAATTCCACTGAATCGTAAATACTTTACAAGACATCTCGTCCCATATACATTATTACATTTAGTTTGGAGAAATAAAAATATGTGTATTGAAAGTGGTGTTTGTAGTAGTGTTGGGGGCGGGGGGGGGGGGGAGTTAATGGAATAATGGTATGGTATTGTGTTTCTTGGGGTTTTGGTTCGCTTCCTCTCTATCCCAGAACTATGAGTGGCAGAATTAACTTAGTTCACCTGTTTAAACTCTGAACCATTTTCTTTTCTCTTTGGCAGTGAATAAGAATATTATCTTGCATATATGACCGATAAAGAACCCCCCCCCCCCCCCCCACACACACACACACACACATCTAATATAATAAATATAGCACGACTTTTCGTTGACTATGCCAAAATAGCGGTCCTCGAGGAGAGAATAGTCCCTCCGCTACGCGTCGGGACTATCCTCTCCTCGAGGACCACTATTTTGGCATAGTCAACTCCAAGTCATGCAATATTTATTAATTATACACCATGGAATACTCTAGCGTCAGATTCCGTAATTACTAATTGGTAATGTCCGTATTTATACTCTTTGACTCCTGCACTCCATGACAGCACGCGTTAATGCATCGCAAATGGTGTTTTTGTTCAGCATTATCAACCACTGATTCCAAAAACCATCGAACATCGAAAATTAACAAATCGTCGGCTGAGTGCTAGAATGTTCTATATCCCATAGGGGACATAGAACATTCTAGCACTCAGGCGACGAAATGCCGCTACCTATTATTTCCGAAGTTTAGTCTCGCCTCAGAAGTTTTATTTTAACATTTAGGTTTTTGTTCAATTTCTCAGCAAATCGAGTCGTGGCTGTTGTGAAGCATCCATGACTAGATTTGCTAAAAAAAAATTAATAGGGTATTTCATCACCTTTCATCAATTGTGTTCCGTTTTTTCTTTGTCCAGAAATCAAAAGCAAAATTTAAAAATAGAAAATTTCAGAAAAAAAAAGCCATGATTTTTCTGAAATATTTCGAATTTATTGAATTTAAATAATCGTTTGAACTAATATTAAATAAAATATTTGTTTAAAAAGAAAATAAAAAAATTCAGTAATAAAGCAAAATTCAATTTTGGGGAAATATTTTGAATTTATTTCTTTTTAATACTCATAAGAACTAACACTAAATTAAAAATTTTGTATTTTAAATTCTACAATCAATTTTTTTTAATTGACTTCCAAATCAGAATTTATTTCCTTCGAATATTTTATGTTATAATAAAAGTAATTAAGAACACTTTATAGGATCTATTTTTTAAACTTACTTTGAAATTCAATTTTTTTTTCGAATGTTATATATTATAATAATAAGAATTGAATGAAAAAATAATTTTGAATTCAAAATTTCTTTTAATTCAAGTCACAAAAAAGGTATTTATTTAATGCTCAGGCATCAATTCACGCTGAAAAATTAAGTCATATTCCCCTGTCGGTCGGCAAAACGAAATATCAAAATGATATTTAGAAATCGATATTTCATCGTAGGTTCGGATGACGAATCACATGTACTTTAAACGAGTCAGCACATCAGTAATGAATTCCAGAGTCCCAAATACAAACGAATTCGAATAATTGATAGTGACAGTGACTAAATCAATTCATTAAATCAGCGGTTTCAAAGTTTGACTTTCTCATTCACCTTCCTGCGAAAAGCCGAAATCACTTTCAAATTTCTTCAGTTCAACTTCACACGTCTTCAGTGCATTGAGTTCAAAAAAAATAAAATGACGTGTCTTGTTATTGAAAATAAGAAAGTGGTGTTTTTTTGTTATTGTTCTATTTCTTCGAAAAACATTGCGATTATTTCAATTCGCCAGCCTTGGTAAATCGTAAAGTTAGGGGAGAAATAAGACGGGACTACTTTTTGTGCGGATATTCACACATTCCAATGGTTGGAGTTTGGTTGTTGTAATTTTTGTATGGACGCCGGTTCGGCACATAAATTTTGCGCCTTAATGGCAAATAAAGGCCACAAATTGGAGAGTTTGTAGTCGTAGAGCATTAAATAAAAAGAAAATTCACGAAAATTTGATGAATACCGAAAATATCTCGTGGCTACAAGAAATATGAGGATCTTCACTCGCGACTGCGTCGCTCGTGAAGATCCTCATATTTCTTTGCAGCCACTCACGAGATATTTTCGGTATTCATCAAATTTTCGTGAATATCCTCTATATATTGAAACAATACCCAGTAAGATCTAATATGAAATTAAATAAAGTTTAAAATACTAAATAATTGACAATAGAAAACTTGAAAAGTAAAATTTTGCTCTTTTCTGAAATAATTTTAAATTATTACAAATAAATATGCATATGAACTGATACTAAAGTGGATAATTTTTTTTTTAAAAATTGAAAAAATAGAAAATATATATTTCGAAAACTAGAAAATCTATTATTTGAAAAAAAAAATGAAAATATAGAAAATTTTAAAAAATGAATTTTGCTTTTTTCTGAATATTCTGAACTTATTTCTTATAAATACTCATAAGAACTAATAAAATTATAAAAAATGTAATTAAAGAAATAAAAAACATTTTTTTTGTATATATAAAAAATTAAATTAATTAGATCAATTCAAATTTGATAAATAAGTTAATTTGCTAAATAAATTGAAATTAAATGAATAAATTGAAATCAATGAATAGAAATTATTTAAATAAACTAAAATTAGTTCAAAAAAATGTAATTAATTAAATAAATTGAAAACAAAAAATTAAAATGGCTTATTTAATTACTTCCAGATTACCAAAATTAAAAACCTTAAAATCCTGAGAGCTTCGAGTTTTAGGAATAGATTCGTTCTGACAGTTGTGATAACTGTTGAGACAGTTTCCGACTTGAGATTAAAGGCTCAGCAATTGGGTTTGAAAGGTGCGAAATGGTTCGAAAGAGAAGAATTGATCGAACATTCAATTCTTGGTGGTATGATTACTGTGGTGACAAAACAGGGAAAAAACAGCTTGATGATAGGAACAAAGGGAATATAAAAGGAAAACTCCCAACAATCTCACACAAACGGAAAACCTCCCGTCACCTTGGTTAAAAAATCTCAAAAACAACAGCCTGACAAGAGAAAAAAGAAACGCCCTTGTCGCCGCTACGGATTTGCAAATGAAACAATTCGAAGTAAAGAAAACAAACAAAAAATCTTCTGTGCAAATGAAACAATGTGAACAGAGATAACAAACGGAAAACCTCGTATGCAGAAAAAGAAACTTGAAGTAGAGAAATACAGAAAAAGGAAAGCTGTGAATTCTTCTCCGGTAGTACAGGCGTTGAACTAGCAAAAGTGTTGTTACCTTGAAAAAATTTGATACAAGCTGATTGTGGTGTCATTCGACGCGGAATTTATCTGGGAACAACATATCCAAAATCCGCTAAAATCCGCCTTGGGAAACATTTTTCATAGCGTCTCAACTGAGGGTGGGGTGGTGGCCATTTTTACCAATTTCCCGATGTCATTTTCCAGGCGGTTCTGTATCTGTTGACCGGCAAAGCTGTTTCCAGAGCTATGCGAGGCCACCTCCTTGTAGAAGCTGCACTGACGAATAAATTATTGGGTGCCATAACCACATCCGAAATGAGCGCGAATGTTTCTCCTCCGATGAGCCCACCCACTGTTGAGAGTGTACAGATAAACCAGAGGGACTTAGATGGTGTGAAGGAGTTATACAAAGGTGTGCTTGAAGGAGCGGCCACCCTTTCTGATGTTAGCAGCTCATCAGCTCTCGTGACGGTGAACACTTGCCTTGACAACTACAAAGCCAAACTGTCAAGAGAATCACGCACCGCTAAGCTATGGGTACAATATCTAGAATATATTCAGGTACTGAAAATGTTCATCCGTGGAGAACGTCTTGGCGATTGGAATCTCCATCTCATTGCTGTTGGTAGAATGCTGAACCTCTCCGCCGCAACAGGGCATGTACACTATGCCAAGAGTTGCAGAGTCTATCTGCAAATGATGCTTGAACTACCAGAAAAACATCCTTGGTTGTATGAGAGATTCTACTGTGACGGCTTCCATGCTATACGTCGAAGTTCTAGGATTTGGGCAGGCCTCTCTAGTGATCTTGTTATTGAGCAAGTTCTTATGCGTTCAATTAAAAGTCGGGGTGGGTTGACGCGAGGTCGTGGCGTGACGGAATCTGTACGACAGGAGTGGATTTACACGATGCATAAATGCGCAGAGATACATGAAGCCATGACAACGATGACCGACCTAAAGCTCAATACCAGCGAACAGCATGTAGATGTGGGCACATCTCGTCGAAAACGAGACAACTTAGACATGGCCAGAATACTAGAGTGGTTTGACACACACAACCCGTTCGATGAAAACGAACGATTGCGTTCTCTGTCATCTGGTTTGTTAGCTTCCGAGGGTGATGGTATCAACTGCGATATCACTGAGTCTGTAGGGGCAGAGATACACTCTAGATTAGACAACGCTATTGTTTCCGATGCCACTATCAAACGAAGTGATCAAATCCGTACCCTAGCTCACCTCACCCCCGAGTTGAAGCTAGATGACCAGAGGGTGACAATTGACCCCTCAACTTTGTTTACTAGACTGGTTGCTATTGCCCAGAGAGAGCAAGACATGGCACAGTTCTTTGCGTATGAACTAACTGTAATGCCAACAGCCCTCTTCAAAGATTTTTTCCTCAGAAAAGCAAACAAGGCGGACGTAGCAACTACAATAACTGATGGCTTATCCCTTACTAAACCAACATCTGATGGTCTGTACGTGCTCGACGGGGGCGCTCTCCTCCACATAGTTAAATGGAAGACAAACACCACTTACTTGGAAGTGGCAAACCAGTATGTTGGATATGTGACGAAGAAATATGGGCAGAATTGTCGAATTGTCTTCGATGGTTATGGTCAACGACCAACAACCAAGACTCAGGAGCAGAGAAGAAGAGCTCTCCACGTTTGTGCTGATATCCGTTTGACGAACAACACGACTGCCCACAAAAATCAGGAACTGTTCTTATCGAATGGAAATAATAAAATGCAGTTTATAAAAATGCTTTCCACATCACTGAGAGAGGCTGGGCATATTGTCGAATGCAGTTCTGGAGATGCTGACACTAACATTGTTGACAATGCAGTTCAACTTTCGTCCCAGGGAAAACAGTTGTCATTGTTGCAGGTGATACAGATGTACTAGTTATGTCCGTATACCATTGGGATCGTACTTGGTCTGATATCTATTTCCAGTCAGAAGCGCGGAAGTCACACAGGGGTGGAGATGCATGGAAAATCGCAGATATAGTAGAGAAGATTGGAGAAACAACTCAGAAGAACCTCCTCTTCATTCATGCATGGAGTGGGTGTGATGTCACATCAGCAACGTTTGGGCACGGGAAAACGTTGCTTCTCAAGAAGTTAGAGAAGTTATTGCCTATTCAAAATATATCAGAAGCAATACACGACAGTACCATTTCTCAGACAGAGGTTGGGAAAATGGGGACTGAACTGTTCGTTATGTTGTACTCTGGCAAACATTCAGACACTTTGAATGGTTTGAGATATTCAAAATTTATGACAATGGTCACTTCCAGCAAATCGGGAATTGAACCACAAAAACTTCCCCCGACTGAGCGTGCAGCACATTTCCACAGCCTGCGAGTTCACCAACAAATAATGGTTTGGAAACTATTGGATAACGATGCCCTAGATCCCGAGGAGTGGGGCTGGGAAAGTCGTGGGAATGAGTTGACACCTGTGATGACTGACCTGGGCGCAGCGCCTGAGGCTCTTCTCAAAGTTATCCGCTGCAAATGCAAAATGACATCCAAAAAGCCATGCGGAACAAACATATGTTCTGGTAAAAAGAATGCGCTCAAATGCTTGTCTGCCTGTGGAGACTGTCGGGGTGAGAATTGCTTCAATGCCGAGCCGATTGAGATCGGGGAGGAAATCGGCGACAATGAATAACCGTGAAGAACACCAACAAATGTCTTGTAAGACCTCATCATGTAGTTAAATTCCTGTTATTATATTAGACCAGTCAACATTATCTGCACCTCATTGTATGCGAAAACATCGATCAAAGAACCATTTCTAGTTTTGTATTCTGTGCAGAAGTATCTTAAATCGGGAGTGAAAATTTGAGAAAAAAAGGTGATTTTTGGGGTTATTAACCCTTTTTCCTCATAAAAAGTGTGAGGATTTCATCAGGCAATTGCCTCTCAATATAATTAACATTTGTATCTGGTCGCCTGCGACACAAAATAATATATAAAACTCAATCTGTGACATATAAACGGCCGAAACCCCGGAAATACAATTGTCCCCCTTCACGAACAACGCCCTGACGGGAAATCTGACATGAAAACTTTTCCCCAAGGCGGATTTTTTCGGATTTTGGATATGTTGTTCCGAAATAAATTCTGCGTCGAATGACACCAAAATCAGCTTGTATCAATTTTTTTCCGGGTCGAACCCTACTACGCCTCTACTACGGTAAAAATCATCGATAAAACAACAACATCCACAACCATGTATTTAATGGATGCAAATGTCTCGAGAGACAGACTGGTGGAACTGATAAAACACGAATTCAAAGCACAGGAGAAAGGAAGAGGGAGAGCGTTCTTCGCTCTGAAACAGAGAGTCAAAGCGATCAAGCATTATTTTAAATCGTTCAACAGTCCCGATGGCGAGAAGTATGAGTATGCCATCGAATATGGCAAATTTGTTCAGAGAAAAGATGGATACGTTACACAAGATAAAGGTGATAATGAAATGTTCCACGAACAAAATTAATGCACACGAAAACTGATATTATGTCCTATGTCTGTGAAAGTTTTCACCAACTAGGATTGCGATCATGTATTCCGTGGAATATCACGTGGCGTGGACAGAATGTCGAAATACCGAGATCCGTGAAAACGGTCATGCCAAAAAAAGGTAGCCTTTTGGATTTCAAGTACCACAACAGACGGTGGAGAGTGCCTTCATCGCGTCGTTCGTTTATTGGGGTTTAATGACACTATCGACAGCCAGGGCCACCTCGTGTCGGACAGTTTCACGGGTGGAGGAACCCGTAGTATCCGGAGAGAACCACCGAGCAGTAGAAAGCAACTGTCAGGCTCCCTGACGTACTAACTCTACACAAGCAGGGTTAGCATTGGTCGAAGTGCGCCATCGACGGGCATTACGCCTAAGTACACAGCGCCACTAACGTGGGAAAGGGAGATTAACTGTTTTGCCCAAGGACACAACTTGGGATTCATTCGAATCGAGGACCTCTCGGCTTGCAGCCCACATTTCTACATACTGGACTACAACACACCCTGCCTTTTATCGCGTACGTGCATTTTAAATTGTTCACAGCAAAGATGAGTTCATGTCGGCAGAACCCCGATGGCGACAGCTACACGGTAAAATATCAAAAACACACACCTTTGGGATATTGTTTTTATATCAAGTGATGTTTCGACAATAGTTCCTCTGTGAATCCCATCATGTACTCCGAACAATCGGAAGGTGTTACAACCAGTAGTGTATAAATTTACCAGTAATGTCGAAATCGACCAGTAATGTCGAAAGAATTAACCAGTAATGTCGAAATCAACCAGTAATGTCGAAAAAATCGACCAGTAATGTAAAAATCCGTAATGTCGAAAAATTAACCAGTAGTGTCAAAAAGTGACGACCAAAATGAGGAGCACTAACACTTGCCGACGGGGGAGGGGGTATAGCCACCCCCCGATGACACCCCTGGGCGTGTGCTTTAATGACCGACTATTATAATGTCAGTCACTACCCGATATTTGCTACATGTCTATCATCTAGTTCTACCAATTTGCTACCTGTCATTTTACCTACATCCATCAATCAGTCAGTCTGCGTCACCAGCATGTACCCGCATGTACGTGGGGAGCACTATTAGCTCAATCGAGAAATTGCCTCGCAATTCAATTTGATGAATATCCGGGTTCTATACCTGACGAGGTCAGTTAAGTTGGGTCCTTGGAAATGACACTTTATCCCAGGTGCACGTTGACTTCGTGTGCCAAGCCACATGCCGAAATGACATGTGTATGGTGCGCGTGCTTTAAACTAAGTGTCGTAAACGAAATCAATCAATCAATCAACCAACCAATCAATCTTTGTATGTAGGTCTGCCTATCTTTCCGTCATTCAGTTGTCTATCCACGTCTAGGGGTTATTTTTTACACGCCACATTGCTATCTGTCTGTCTGGATTTCTGTCCGTCTGCCTGGATGCTGCTAACCTGCCTGCCTACACACTTGCCAGCCTACATGTGTGACTGTATGTCTGTCTGTGCGAGCGCTAAATACTAGACTAAATATTTCAGCGTCGTATCAATTCATTATCTATCCAGAGAGAGAGGGGGAAGGAGGGAGAGAGAGGGGGAGAGGGGGGAGAGACACATAGAGAGAGTTTGACAAAGACAGAGGGAAAAGGGGATAGGGAGAGAGCGATAGAGAGAGAAAGAAGGGGAGAGAGAGAAGGAGAGATAGAGGTAGGGGCAAAGGCAGAGGGACAGGGGATAGAGAGAGAGGGACACATAGATAGATAGATAGATAGATAGATAGATAGATAGATAGATAGATAGATAGATAGATAGATAGATAGATAGATAGATAGATAGATAGATAGATAGATAGATAGATGATAGATAGATAGATAGATAGATAGAGAGAGAGAGAGAGAGAGAGAGAGAGAGAGAGAGAGAGAGAGAGAGGACAAAGGCAGAGAGAGAGGGAGAGAGAGAGAGAGGGATGGATGGATGTGGAAAGAGAGCTGGGCAAAGACAGAGGGAGAAGGGATAGAGAGAGAGAATGATGGAGAGAGAGAGGGGGCAAAGGCAGAGGGACATGGGATAGAAAGAGGGGAGATAGATAGAGAGAAAGAGGAAAGACAGAGAGAGAGAGAGAGAGAGCAAATAGGATGGGATATGTTGTGCATATGAACGAGGGAAATAATTGTTAAACACAAAATTCCATATTTACTGGGGTAAATGTGTTTAAACTTGCGCGAAAATGGTTAAAAGTCGATAAATATAGGAAAAAGTACAATTTGAGCAACCCGAAAAAATATTGAATTTTTTGCGAAAAATCGTCATTTTGGTCGTCACTTTTTGACACTACTGGTTAATTTTTCGACATTACGGATTTTTACATTACTGGTCGATTTTTTCGACATTACTGGTTGATTTCGACATTACTGGTTAATTTTTTCGACATTACTGGTCGATTTCGACATTATGGTTAATTTTTTCGACATTACTGGTCGATTTCGACATTACTGGTAAATTTATACACTACTGGTTGTAACAGAAGGGAAGAAGTTGCTCATATGTTCGCGCACAACTTGGAATCGGAAAGCAGAAAGTTATACTAGCTGTTTAAAAGACCCGTGGCAATGAAACCGTTTGACAGAAGAAAAGAAGAAAGAATATAGAAATGTGCTGGAATGTCAAATTTGTCGAGGACTATTCGATGACAAACCAAGACTCGGGAATGAAAGAGTTAGGGGTCTCGACATTATACCGGCTCCGCACACAATACATGTAATTTGATGTCTTGAGGCGTGACATTGTATACAGTCTTTTTTCATAATTCGTCGGGAAAAGATTTCCATCTGTTTGTTAAAAATCTAGGTTTTTAGAAAGTGAAATTTCGTGCATTGCTAACAATGAGAAATATATTCCGTTGACAAAAAAGATGGCGGTGGATGGAAGACAAATGACGGAAAGATCGATCACTCAAGACACATATTTCTGGGAGAGTTACAAATTATTTCCTTCCAGCTTGGACGATCTGGTAGAACATTTGGAAAAGGGTAGGTTCCGCATCGTGACTCACAATTTCCCAAACTTCGATAATTGGAACACTCTCTCATGAGAAGGTGTCCAAACGTATGATAATAGGGCAGATTTGAAGAGTCGTCGCTTCCTCCCAAAGAACAATTTTTCCTGGACTTTATCATAGATACATTTTGGATGAGAATTATGAGCACGCTCAATAAGTGTAGACGTTATTTAACATAATTACCACTTTATAGGGCGTTCCCTAGTTTAACAGGGCATTACAAGACCGTAACTCTCAACTTGAAAAGTCACGTGATGTGTCAGGCCGTTAATGAGTTAAACATCTCACTAACAGCCCGACACGTCAAGTGACTTTTGTTCCTCGCTGTCGTACACTCAAAAATGAAAACAGTTTCCAGAAATGGTTTCAACTAGTAAACAATGTGATTTTTATTTAAATTATTAAATATGTAAAATGTCCAGCAAAGTCTCTCCATAAGAACAAGCAGCTGTATATAGTAAGTAAGTCTGCAGACATTTTAAGCCTTTATTTCTTACTTAAAATCGGTCTGTTTTTAAGTTTTCTAACTTCGTTGCAATTGAAAGAGTACCGGTGCCGATTACGTGATAATCATGTGACACCAGTTTTTTGAGAACAGACGATAAAATCATCTGGCAAAATTGAAAACGTTAAACAAGTCTCAATCAAGTGAAATGAATGAAGACCAATTGGCTGTTTGTAACTGTCATGTAAGGTACAGGGTCAAAACTTTCTCAGAATCGCAGTGGTAATAATAGTAATAAACGGGGCGCGGTAGCTCAGTTGGTAGAGGTGCAGGCTGCAAGTCCTCGGTTCGAATCCCACTTGCGGCAACCGCGTTGTGTCATTGGGCTAGACACTTCACCCCCATTGCCCACGTGAGGGCACGGTGACGTTGTGTACTAAGGCGTACTGCACGTCGATGGTGCACCTGTCTTCAACCAATGCTAACCCTGCTTGTGTGGAGTTGGTATGTTGGGGAGCTGACAGTTGCTGGCCGTTGCTCGGTGGTTCTCTCCGGGTACTCCGGCTTCCTCCACCCGTAAAACTGTCACGGTCATGGTTAGCAATTGTGCAGAAATATGTGACCTTAAACACCAATAAATAAATAAATAAATAATAATAGTAATAACATGACTTTGTCAGGCCTTGTGGTTTATTAACGGCCCAACAGGTGTGCATAACAGCCCTTCAGCTTATTAACGCTCTCGACTTCATCTCGGGCCTTTTATAAGCTGTCGGGCTGTTATTCGTACCTGTTGGCCTTTAATAGACCACAATGCCATCCAAAGTCATGTTATTGTTATATTGAATAGATGAGAGATTATCACGATCGTTCATTCTCTTGGCAGTCATGTTCGAAAATGTCATAGATGCGTGTTCTACGAATTAGTACGCTATGGATCCTTGGTAGATCATGGCTTCCGGGCTGGCTTCGGACACTGTTTTGAAATTTACGGAAGTGGGATTAGAATTCGTCGCCTGAGTGCTAGAATGTCCTATATCCCCTATCGGGGATTATTATAATCCCTGATGGGTACGGGTGTGGGATGGGGAAATCTCACCCGAAGGCAAGATATTTGGGCCAGACACAAGCCTCGTGTCTGGCCCAAATATCTTGCCTTCGGGTGAGATTTCCCCATCCCACACCCGTACCCATCAGGGATTATTCCCCCCCCCCCCCACCATACAGCGGTTACGCCAGCCAGAGGTAATCGGCGATCACGTGCTGATATAATCAACTCATTTGGTATTCGTTGTTTTGAAAAAACTAATGGCACCATCGGAAAGAGCATGCAAAAGTTATGTATATACCAAAGGTATATACCACAAAATCAATTAGGAACGGTGGCATCTTGGGGTTTAAAGAGCTTTAGAGCATCAAACTTTGATCACACGGCATTCTGATGACGTCAATATGAATTGGTTGGTAGCAAGAAACTGATACGATATGCATAACGTCATAATAACGTTATAAATGTATAACGTCACGTGGGTGGGGTGGGATACATCTGTCTCTCCCTGCTATCTCACCCTGAACAGACGTATGTTGCACATGCAGTGGGGGGAGAACTAGGACATTCTAGCACTAGGCGACGTTATCCGACGTTGACATGCTTCTCATGTCCCAAAAAGATGTCAGATGCAGAGTGTCTCACTGGTATGTGAAAGCCAACAAAATCGTTATCTGAGAAATTTCGAGGAATCTAGCAAATACATTACTTTTCAGACGCGAATAACTTGTACGGTTGGGCCATGTGTAAACTCATGCCCTCGAGAAATTTAGAGTGGCTGACTAAATATGAACAGCCCGAAGATAGGAGACATTATCCCTGCATTTTGGAAGTTGATTTGAAGTACAATTCCGAACTCTATGACCAGCACGGTAAATATCCCTTGACTCTAAAGACTACAGAGATCGACGGTGTGAAAAAAGCTCATTCCGAATCTACGAGACAAATGTAATCGCGTGGTCTATTGCGAAAATCTAAAACTCTATCTCGATTATGGCACGGTATGGGTGAAGATACATCGCGTCATCCGATTCGACGGGAAGGATTGGATGAAAAAATATACAGATCAAAACGCATTTGAGAACACAGGCCAAGATGGAATTCGAAAAAGATTTCTTCAAATTTATGAATAATCCCGTCTTGACGAAACCCATGGATAACTTGATATTTATTTATTTATTTATTGGTGTTTAAGGTCACATACGTATTCACAAATGGTTAATCATGACCGTGACAGTTTTTGTGGGGGGAAGCCGGAGTACCCGGAGAGAACCACGACCAAGAACGAACAGCTGCCAGCTCACCAACATCGTAACTCCGCACTGCAGCACAGGCAGGGTTAGATTTACGGGTGGAAGAAGCCTATTGTTTACCGACACAGACAGTTTTGGATGATAAGGGGGACAAGTAGAGGTAAACAATCTGTACGAGGACATCGCGGAAGATGGGAAAGAGTGGTTCGACATGAGCAATCTCATTCAACACTCTTTGGGCATCTGCCCGGTTGAATTTAAATTCAAATTCGCGAAACTGTGGATGTTGAAGCCTGGGAATGGATTGGTTTGTGAGTGAAGCTGTACTCCCACAGACTTCAAGGAAGAGATTAAGCTGTGAAGAAATGCAAAGGGATTCAAAAATTCGTCGTTCGAAACAACATAACATTCGAAGAGTACAAAACGTAGTGTTGCCTGTTGGAATGTCAGCCAGTCCGCAAAAGTCAGCCACTCCGCAAAATGTCAGCCACTCCGCAAAATGTCAGCCACTCCGCAAAAAAGGTGAATGTGATTCAAACCGATAAATAAGATGTCTATACGGATATAGTGAATACAATTTCTTATCGGGTGATGACGAAAGAGTCTACCACAGCCGGAGGGAATAAGTATCTCGGCACATGGACATTATTGTACGATTTTGCAGACGATTCCTCAATATCAAGAGGGATTAGACGAGCACATGACACTGCAAAATGATATGGACATAGGAAATCTAGAAGACAGATAAAGAAATATATTAAACAAAAATAATTTTTAAAATGTATTGTTCGGAATTATTAAAAAAGGAGAGAGAAAAAAAAACAGTGAACATATTGGTAGAAGGTGTTTCTCACCAAACGACCACTTACCCAATATAGATTTGTTAGAAGCCGTCAAAATTTTAAGACAAACATTTTCGATGGGTCTATTCTCGAGATGTATTACCAAGTCAGCAACGCACAAGAAGAATGCAATATTTTGAATCTAAACGACTTTTTAGGAGACCGTACTCACTGGGTGGCTTAGTTCAAGAAAAATAAAAATTATTAACTCGATAGTGATGGGATCGCACCACCGGTAAAAAATGAGGAAGTATTTGAAATCACCCATCTATTGGATGTCGCCAAACAGTTAGTTCATGCGTTTGTCACCAGTCGCCTTGACTACTGCAATTCCTTAATGTACGGTTCTAAACGTCCCCTTCTACATAAGCTGCAGCTTGTCCAAAACTGTGCGACCAGATTCATTTTTAAAAGGAGGAAATCGTGTCATATAACACCCTTACTATACCACCTTCATTGGCTACCCATTGAAAAACGCATTGATTTCAAAATCATCGTAACTGTCTATAAATGTCTAAGTGGATTGGCCCCTGCATATCTCAGTAAACTACTTCAACGATACGTTCCCACACGATCTCTGAGATCCTCCTTCACAAATAATCTTTATCTCAAGACCAGTACCCTTGTAACTGCTGGAAATCGGACATTCTCCGTTGCCGGACCTTTTCTCTGGAACAATCTGCCTGATCACTTGAAATCACCACAAACATATCAGTCCTTCAAAACTAACCTTAAGACGCACTTATTCGGTAAAACCTATACTTAAAATGTCCTTCTAAATTTATAATTAACACAGAGCTGACTTTATTTATTTTTAATTTTGTAAAGCCTGAGAGCACATTTGCGTGGAGTCATGGCTCTAAACTGTATTTATTATTATTATTATTATTATTATTATTATTACAACGCGCAATGAGTATGCCCTCTGGGTCAAGCGTTTTGCGTCCACAGTAGCAGTAAGTTCCTCATCATCTTGAAATCTTTGACCACGTAAGTGATTCTTCAAATTTGGAAAGAGATGGTAGTCACCTAGTGACTACCATCTCTTTCCAAATTTGAAGAAACAATTCCGTGGTCAAAGTGCCTACCATTACTTTCCAAATTTGAAGAAACACTTACGTTGTCAAAGATTTCAAGACGACGAGAAACTTACTGTTGCTGTGGAGGTTTGGTTACAGGACCAGGATATGAACTTCTACAGACGCGGCATCAACGACTGGTGGTACAAGTGTATTGAATTACAAGGAGACTATGCTGAAAAATAAATATGTTCTGTACCGATATTCCAGCTTTATTTATGTTAGACTCAAAACTTTTTTGACATCTTCTCGTACGAACCTCGACAAGAACCATTGAACAGGAGTTCTCATGAGCTTTATAATTTTCCCAAACTCGCAGACCTCACCGATGAGGCCACTGAAAATTATGCGGAGAAGAGGGACGCGGATTTCGAGAGGTGCTTGAGAGATAATTTTTGGGGCTAATAGTGTTAGGACAGCCTGCCTTGGATCCTTTAAGAGACAAATACTTTACTCGCATTAATTCCTCTAATACTTTATTCACATGTATTTTATCTGTGCTAATATTTTCTAAATGTTGAATGATCACATGAACTGAAGTGGTACTGAGACAGTAGTATTATTCGTGGACGATATGGTGCAAACGTTCTCGTTGAAAGCTTCACATTTATCAGCGTTGGCTGATACAATGCAATTATTATCTGACAGGAATATCGAATTTGTTATTACAGACAGACGTTTGGGGAGTTTTTCACCCGAGGCGGGAGGAGAAGGGTCATTGTTGAACATATTTCTATTTTATTGGAGTATTTTTCTTTTGGTGTACTGATTACCGATATTGTTCGGTTTCTTAGTTTTCGATATTTCACCCAGACCATTGATATATTTTTCAGTTTAGCAAGACAATGAATTCATTTTCTCTGACGAATTATGACCCTAATTTCATTGAGCATCCAATGAGGTTCATTACGTCTTGATGTTATTAGATTATTTGGAATGAGCTTGTGGGTTATATTTTCTAATGCGTTCTGAAAATCAGTGGCTATTGTTGAACACATACCAGCAACAAAAATGCTATCCCAGTCTGAATACATAAGGGATTTATTAACAGCATTAAAGTCCGCATTTCCGAACAACCGTACTCTACGTTTGAATGATACTGTTATAACAGCACGGTGCTAAGGTTCATCAAAAAAACAGGCAGTGTTCTTACAGCACGGTGCTAAAGTTCATCAAAAACCCGGCAGTGTTCTTACAGCACGGTGCTAAAGTCCATCAACATCCCCGGCAGTGGTAACGGAGGCATTCAGCATAAGTGGTCACGGCCGCAATACAATAAATATGTTGGCCTTAGGTGATTATGAAATCCACAAAGGTTGAAGACGTTTCTGTGAATTGTGTGGATTGATTAATTATTTTTGTCAAGGGGATAAATAAATGGGTGGTTAAGCGTTCCTCTGGAATGTATGATGGAAAGCACAAAACATTTATCTGACTTAGTATGCAAGGACACTGCGTGGGGGTACGAAATGCAGCAGGTACTGGCGAAATTCACAATGATTTTCTAAAAAGGGGAGGTGATCTTTTATATGAGCATCTTACATCACCATTTAACATGGCAATCACAAAGCAAGCGGTCCTAACAGAGTGGACTTGAAGCAGGATAAAATTCATACACAACTAGACTTTATGATTCTGGAGAATCATGGCTTTTCCAGACAAGATTCCATGATTTTTTATGACCCCAGAGTGTCTGAAGAATTGTTTTTAATTGTACCACTAAAGCATTTTTATTGATGCCTTGAGAAGAGTGGGTATAATAGTCTCAAATGACCCAGTGTGATAAAAGAAAGTTTCGGTTGAATTATCATTGTTGGTGGAGAGGGTTAATATCAATATCAGCGTCTCAGAATCAGCGTCTAATGCAAATAGCTCATTATATCTCAAATTTATCTAGAATTTTGATGTTTGATAATTTGTGGAGGGTTAATGAAAGCTTTCAAGAATAATTGTTCTCCAGAGTTTACATGTTCGTGAAAATCTGTTAAAATCACTTGAAGATATCCACAGAAAATGTCAACTTCAAGTTCATAAGCATGTCATGTATTTTCCCTGTATCAATTATCTGCTGTTAGACCACAGTTGTTATGCATGATTATGTCATCTTTTCACACCTTCTGTAGTTCACTCTGTCCATTAATAGCAGAATCACTTTTGTCTCCAATTGGTTTTCCCAGTTGGATTAGTTTTAGTTATTACACTGAAGATATCTATACATGCAATGAGAAACATAAAGTTATAGACAACAATAATACATAGGAAGTGTTGCGCATACACCTATGTAGATGAAATATACACTGGGGTGGAGGAGGGGCAGTATAACCGTCTTACAAACTAGTATATACCTAGCCCCACTGCCGGGGAAATGTTGGCGCAACCACTGCATTTGATAACCGCCTTACAGAGTAGTAAATACCTGCCCCCCCCCCCCTTCCCATTTTGGGGAACTCCCCTTTTTTATTGTAAGGTTCCTTAGGCACAACATAGTGTCTGCAAGATGGCTATATACCGCCACGTCGCCACGCTGGGGTGGAGGAGGGGCAGTGTATAGTCGCCTTACATACTAGTGTATACCTGGACCCACTGTCAAGGAAATGCTATAGTGTCAACACTGCAATTGAAATAAAAGGTACCGTAGCTGATCCCATTGTAGCTAACGTTATTTACTGCTATCTTTTCATGCAGGGCAGTGTGGAATACGAAGTGAGGCGTACCTTTCAATGTGTGTTTGGTTGGAGAAAGAGGCAACGAGGAGGGGGGGAGGGGTGGTAAGATTGGAAATTTTGTTGGGATAAATTGACCACTGGCGTGAGACACCGTGGAATTGACCGATGAAACAGGACACAGTGAGAGTGGAAGTTATGGGTGGTTATTCTTGATAATAAATAAATATACACTTACTTTTGAGTTTATCTTGGAGAGGATCCATTGAAAATCGTATATCGACAACCATTACTTGTCAGTTATACTCTGCTCCCCATCCTATGAATTGCACTTCAGACTTCTCGAATCTAGCCCCCACCCCCACATCTTACCTCGCCAGAATTTTAGCTCGCTAAAAACTTATTTTTACTTTGTTCTCCCAACATCTAACATAACGACAACTAGAGGTGCTTCGCATGCCTCCGGGAGCACGAGCGGGCAGGGCAACCCATATTTTCGGGGTTCGATCCTCAGGGCAGTATGCCAGCTATGCTCCCAACAACGCTCTCGCCCCGTCGGCCCGGGTGCTTCAAAAGATATAAGGGCCAATGGGGGAGGGACCAGTTAGCACACAAATGGGGGCAGGTGTACTTGGTAAAAAAAACAGCAGGGGGCACATGTTCTAGGTAAAAAAACAGCAGGGGACAGGTTCCTCGGTAAAAAAAACAGCAGGGGGATGGGGTGGGGGCAGATGTCCCCGCTAATTAATTTTAATAGGAGGCGGCAGTTGTTCATGGGGCAGGTGTCCGTATCCCACTGCCCAGCATTCCAAATTTTCTATAGTACTTGGCCTTGATGGAAACAACATTATAAAAAGAAACAACAGGAAACTTATTTGCAGAAAAGCTGCAAATATAAACTTGATTTTAGGACCATTCCATGGACAGTTTAAATCCTACTTCGATATCAGCGTCCCTTACTCTCGTCCTTTCAGTGCATCACCGCAGTATTTCACCCGAATCGAGTTCTGACGTCATTCAAGTTTGGCTGACATGCTTTCAGTTTTGTTATTGCCAACTACATATTTATAATTTCATGATTACTGATCGGAATTTTGAAAATGACACACGCAATCGCGAAAGAGTTTTCTGAAAAACTCGATTCTGCAAAAGGTTTTAGTGAAATTTGATTATTTTTTTTTTTATTTTCATTTTCGATGGCTCTTGTCGAAAAGGTTTTAATCACTGATCGTCCCGAACGAGGTCAAAGACTGACGCCGAAGATTAATAATAGACAGAGAATCTTCTAAAAGTATACACGTGCAATCCTAAAATGCAATAAATCAAGTCTTTTTTCACGTTTTATGAGAGAAATATGTCCAATCGTATCGTTGAATCATTTTTATGTGTATTTGGGTGAGTAATTTTGTATACGGACAAAATACACACTAAATAAAATATTTGGCATTATTTTCCGCGGACGTAGTTTTGTGTCTTTGCTTTTTGGGGAAATCCATGCTGCTAAATACGACGAAGGAGTGTTATCTAATTAGGTCGGTCAGGTGGTCGGGTCCGACACCCCACCTGGCAGTAGATTTAGAGGGGGTGTCGATTTTACACGTAATGTTGGCAGCATACATGACATGGGCCGTCTGTCTTTAATCCAGCAAAAACAGCGTTAAGGCTTGGTTTTTTTAATACCCTTAATTCTTTCAAACATTATCCCTCGTGAATTCTGAATCTGATAAAGGAGGTTATGTTTATCTATTACATACACATTTGGTGCCCGAAAACACAATTTTATAAAAATTGTGACATCCAGCTGCCTGTAGAGGGTTAGCAAACGATTAGCGGAATATTCTATCCATGCAACTTGTAATACCACATCAAGACCTCCCAACGTCCAATTGTTCTTGAAACTCGCCAACAAGCAGTTGGCGAACTCCACGGAACATGTAAATTTTATGCTTCTAATGGGCATCTCCCCTTATCCAGTTCAAAATGGGTTAGGCTTCATTCTTTTAAATACACTTACTACTTACAAAACTGGTCCTCTGTGAATTCTACGCGCAGTAAAAGAAGTTTTGTTTAGCTTTTACATACGCATTTGGTGCTGTTGGTGTCTCAAAACAGCCCATTTTATCAAACTTTTAATGCTTAGCAGCTCGTGGAGCGTTAAAAAAGGCTCACCGGAATATTTTGTCCATGCAACTTGTAATGTCACACTAAAACCTGTGAATGGCCATTTCTTCTTGAAATGTACAAAATGTTTTAAAAGAAATCCAGGGAAAATATGAAATGTTAAGCATTTGATGGGTATCGCTGTTTAACCAGCCCAAAACGGGTTAAGGCTTGGTTTTATGAATACCTTCATTACTTACAAAAATTATCCTCGGTGAATTCCTCTTTCAATAAAATAGGTTATGTTCATTTCTCAGCTACACGTTGGGTGCTGTGGGGGGGGGGGGGGGGGTGCAAACAGCCTATTTTATCAAAGTGTTGATGTTTGAGAGCCTGTGGAGGGTTAACAAACGCTTATCAAAATATTTTGTCTTTGCAGTTTGTAATGTCACACCAAGACCTGCGAATGACAAGTCCTTTCTTGAAAATCTGCACGACATTTTTAAAGAAATCAACGTAAAACGTGATTATTTAAGCATTTGAGGGAATCACTCTTGAACGAGTCGAAAACGGGTTAACACTTGTTTTATTGAATAACCTTATTACTTACAAAAATGGTCCTCGGTGAATTCCAATTCCAACAAAGGAGATTATGTTTATCTCTCAGGTACACAGTGGGTGTTGTGGGTGCCCGAAAACAGCTCATTTTCTGAAAATTATGATGCTTGGCAGTCTGTAGAGCGTTAATAAATGCTCACATGAATATTTTGCCCATGCAGCTTGAAATGTCACCCCAAGACCTGCGAATAGCCAATTTGTCTAGAAAACCTACAAGATGTTTTTAGAGAAATCCACAGAAAATGGAAACTTTAAGATTTTAATGGATATCTCTTTAACCAGCCCCAAATAGGTTAAGACTACGACATTCGAATACCCTTACCACTTACAAAAATATTTTTCTATAAATTATACGTCCGATAAAAGAAGGCACTGTTCTTTGCGGCGTACCCATTGGGTGCTGTTGGTGTCCAAAAACAGCCCAATTTATCACAATTTTTACTTTTAGCAGCCCGAGGAGAGTGACCGGAATATTTTATCTATGCAGCTTATAATATCACACCAAGACCTGGGAGTGACCAATTTTTATTGAAAATCTACAAGAGACGTTTAGAGAAAACCACGGAAAACGTGATTTTGTTTAGCTTTTGGGGGTATTGCTGTTTAACCAGTCCAAAACGGGTTAACGCTTGGTTTTTTTTAATACCCTTATTACTTACAAAACAAATCTGCAAGTCGTGTTTCGAGAAATTGTCTATAAACCCTAATTTTGACAGTTTGTTTGCCAATTCTGGCGAAATAAGGGATAAATCCAAAAAAAAAAAAAATAATAATCCGTAGAAAAACAATAGTCTTTTCCAGAGGGAAAAACCTAAAAAGGAAATAGGGAAGTGTATAGATAATTACAGAGGGAAATCTGTTGGCAGCAATATTGAGAAGGTATTATGCAATGTTCTCTGTGAAAGGCTTGTGCAATATGTCGAAGAAAGAGGATTCCTGAAGAAATACAGAATGGGTTCCTGAAAGGGGGGTCGTGTCACCAACCACTTGTTTTCCTTCTCCAACTGATAAAGAGAGGGAGTGGGAGCGGAATATCCCTGCGTGGGAAAGGGTTGATGTAGGCCTTCGTGTTAGAGGACCGACACAAATCAGCGGAAGGCCAAAGAATTATTATTTATTTGAAAAGACTATCGACTCTCTGATTTTGCTTGTAAAACAGCGTGAACAAAATGCAAGGTATACCAAGTGTTATCCAATGGAAGCAACGCGAAATTACTTAACCCCTGAAACGCTGGCGCCCTGGAAGGTATCATTTCAGTCAATACCGACAACTGCGAAATGGGAGAAACCATCCTGGTTTGTTGGTAGGTTGAGTAACAATTTTTCCAACAGCTCTGAAGAGCTGTTGGATTATATTATTACCGAGCCTCGCTTCAGATTTTTTGTTCTTTAATTCGTCTGCTTGTCCACTACCATTTTTTTCTCCAAGCAAAAATTGATGCCCCCGTGTTGAAAGTGTTAAGTCTGTATATATAAAAATAGCTAATTTAGACGAATTTTCAAAAGATATGACAGTAGTAAAGTAGTATGTCTCGTATGTTTCACGTCATATTGGCAGGACCCCGGAAGTGACGACATGTCACATGGGTCAGTGGTGCCATGTTGTGTTGTCATGGTAACACGCCTGAGCAGCCATGTTGTGACGTCATCCCCATAATGATACGCGGTGTTAGTGCGCATGCGGAGCACGTGTTTTTAGTGTGACACCTGTTTCCGTCGTCCACTTTGTATACTGGAGGCCACCATCTTGGTTTTTATGGTAGCACGTGGTTGATATGTTACCCAAAGGCCTACAACAAGACAGGGGTATGTTCGGAGGGAGTGTTCGAGTGAATAGGAGTAAATGTAAATACCACAAACAACAGCTTGATTTCCCATCACCTGTACTTAACTGTACAGACTTATCTCCCCTTATTACAACGAACTCCTATCCGATTCTCATCACCTCTATATCCAATGCCCTGCAGTCACGAA
Organism: Pictodentalium vernedei; assembly: GCA_031216915.1. Lineage (NCBI taxonomy): Eukaryota > Metazoa > Mollusca > Scaphopoda > Dentaliida > Dentaliidae > Pictodentalium > Pictodentalium vernedei. The sequence continues at coordinate 339,283,284 of CM062288.1, read as the reverse complement.
AGAGGTCCTTCTAACACCTACTCAAATACAGTTTAATATTGTTTTTATTACATGTGGTGCGATGCTTTAATTGCAATTAAAAAATATATTGGCTATCCTCTCCTTTTGAGGCTCCTGTGTGGATGAAAATGGCTAGTTTCGACATTTCTTCTGCCAATAATGCATGAATGTCTGAATGTAATGATTAATATACTAGTATGTTTAAATTCAGTGAACGGGGTTTGGTGGATGACATCCCGATTTATTTTCGTCTGGTATGTAGTCTTAGATACGGATTCGCCCTTGTGGTGACCATGTACTTTCTCATGAATCTAGATTTGATACATACACACACACAGTCGGAACTACAATGCGGCCATCGTGAACTGGTCACATTCCAGGCGTAGTAATATTAGATTCCAAACAGTAATTATAGGAATAATCGTCAAAGATTGAATTAATGAATCACCGAGTACAACACACGGCGTTCAAGTTCTAAAAGTAACCCTGTTATATGTTTGCCAGGACAATGGAAACTCTATAATAACTAGTTAGGCTTTTCTCTCTGGAAGAGACTATTGTTTTTCTACGGATTATTATTTATTTATTTTTTTTAGGCTTTTCTCTCTGGAAAAGACTATTGTTTTTCTACGGATTATTATTTTTTTTTTTTTATTTTTTTTTTTTTTCACACATTTTGTACGTACGATTCAGAAGCCATTTTCGAACCGATTTTCACACAATTTTGCACACGCATAAAGGTGCACAAAATCTAAAAATGTACCGAAGCGGAATTTTCGATTCATCTCTTATTTCGCCAGAACTGGCAAAAAAACTGCCAAAATTGGGATTTATCGGCACTTTCTCGAAACAAGTCTTGTAAATTTTTTTAAACATTCATCATTGCTAGACCTGCCTGTGACACGACCTTTGATATACACGACATATCAGGCGATGCATATGGTAACCCTCCATAGACTGCCAAACATCGACATTTTGATGAAATGGGCCGGTTTCAGCAGCACCCAAACGATACACGGGAATAAACATAACTTCCTTCATTGGAAGTGGAATTCACCGAGGATCATTTTTGTAAGTAATAAGAGTGTTAAAAAAACCAAGCGTTAACCGTTTTGGGCTGGTTAAACAGAAATACCCCCATAAAGCTCAAAAATTCATGTTTTCCGTGGATTTCTCTAAACGAGTCTTGTAGATTTTCAAGAAAAATTGGTCACTCCCAGGCCTTGGTGTGTCAATAGATGTTGCATGGACAAAATACTGCGGTGAGCATTTGTTAACCCTCCACGAGCTGCTAAAAGTAAAAATAGTGATAAAATGGGCTGTTTTTGGACGTCAACAGCACCCACAATGAAAAGTGCCTTCTTTTATCGAGCGCACAATGTATACTAAAACATTTTTGTAAGTAGTAAGGGTATTCAAAAGTCGAAATCTTAACCCATTTTGGACAGGCTAAAGGGAGAGAAAAAAATAGTATGTTTTTGGACACCAACAACATCAAATAGGAATGCCACAGAGAAACATAACTTCTTTTACCGGACGCAACACTGATAGGGGAACATTTTTTGTAAGCAGTAAGGGTATTCACAAATTGAAGTCTTAACCCATTTTGACTGGTTAAGGAGATATACCCCTTAAAAGCTTAAAATTCCAGTCTTCTGTGGATTTCTCCAAAAATATTTTCAAGAAAAATTGACCATTCGCAGGTCTTGGAGGGATATTACAAGTTGCATGGACAAAATATTTCGGTAAGCATTTGTTAACCCTCCAGAGGCTGCCAAGCATATACATTTTGAGAAAATGGGCTGTTCTTGGGCACACATAACACCTAATGGGTACCTGCGAGATAAACATAACTCCCTTCATTGGGAGTGGAATTCACCGAGGATACTTTTTGTAAGTAATGAAGGTATTCACGAAATCAAGCATTAACCCGTTTTGGGCTAGTTACAGAGCGATACCCCTGAAAAGGTTAAAAATTCATGTTATCAGAGGATTTCTCTAAAAACATCTCCTAGATTTTCAAGAAAAAATGGCCATTCTCAGATCTTAGTGTGACATTACAAGTTGCATGTACAAAATATTCCAGTAAGCATTTGTTAACCCTATGCAGGTTCTCAAACATCAAAATGTTGATAAAATGGGCTGTGTTTGCGTACCCGCACTACCCAAAGTTAAGAGGAGAGATCAAAATAAGTGGAAGTAGAATTCACTAAGACTTATTTTTGGAAGTAATAAGGGTGTTCAAAAAACAACACTTAACCTGTTTTGTGCTGGATAAACAAGGATACCCACCAAAAGCTTAAAATTCATGTTCTCCCTGGATTTCTCTGAAAACATCTTGTAGATTTTAATGAAAAAGTGGCCATTCACATTTCTTGGTGTGACATTATAAGTTGCATGGAAAAATATTCCTGTGAGCACTTGTTAATCCTCTACAAGCCACTAGACATCAATAGTTTGGATACATTTGAGATAAAATGGACCATTTTCAAATAGCCACAGCACTTTGTGGGTATGTGTCAAACAAACATAACTCTTTTTGTCGGTCATTAACTTGTCTGACGACGATATTGATATTAACTCATTACACCATTAATGATGGCTTTTACCTAAACATTTCTTTATCAAACGGAGTCACTTGAGACTACTATACACACCTTTCTCATAACATCAATAAAGGAACTTCAGTGAGACAGTTATAAGCAATTCATTAGACACTCTGGGGTCATGAAAATTCATGGGATCTCATCTGGAAAAGCCGTGATTCTCCAGAAGCATAAATCTAGTTATTAAGTTAAAATTCCTGCCCATCTGTAAAGTTAAATATGCCCGTAAAACTTGACAACTTATAATTCCATCGCACCTGACAACCTAGTCTCACAGTATAAGTCAGGGACACTAATACTTAATAATTTTAGAATAATGTGCTTCATTGCATTTACTTCAACACACATTGTCTCCCCAAGGCCACTAGAGAGAAAATATAGTAATATTGCGTACAAATGACTGGTTCTCATGTCCTGAAAAATGTACTTCCTGATTGACAAGAGAATATAAACATGTTTATATATTTATCAGTCTACTGACAGTTGACATACCAATCGTGGGAGGGGGGGGGGGGTAGCCTAGTACACAGTACATTCAATCTAATACCTGATGTTCTAATATGCTGGTTTGTACTGGTCGGCCCATTCCCCTTTCTGGTTTTGAAGTGAGGGAACTACCGTAGCAATGGATCCAACCGAATTTTTTTTTTCGCTTTTGCAGTTAGATCCAAACGAAAACCTGTTTCCTCATTTGTAGTCACAACACTGTTATATTGGATCAGAGCGAAACTTTCTTTACACTTTTGTATTACTAGCGTTGTAACAATGTATCGGAACGAAATTTTATCTACACTTTTGTAAACACAGTGCCGTAACACTGTATTGAAACGAAATTTTATCTACACTTTTGTAAACACAGTGCCGTAACACTGTATTGAAACGAAATTTTATCTACACTTTTGTAAACACAGTGCCGTAACACTGTATTGAAACGAAATTTTATCTACACTTTTGTCATCACAGTGACGTAACTGTATTCAAAGACTAGTGTAATCACAGTGGCGTCGTAACACTGTATCCAAACGAAATTCTCTTTCCACTTTTGTAATCACAGTGGCGTCGTAACACTGTATCCAAACGGAATTCTCTTTCCACTATTGTAATCACAGTGGCGTCGTAACATTGTATCCAAACGAAATTCTCTTTCCACTTTTGTAATCACAGTGACGTCGTAACACTGTATCCAAACGAAATTATCTTTCCACTTTTGTATTCACAGTGACGTAACACTGTGTCCGAGAGAAATTCACCTTCCGCTTCTGTTGTCGCAGTACCGCAGCACTGTATTCGAATGAAATTCCCTTTCAACTTTTGAAGTCACTGTATCACTGCACATTTTTCTAGTCACTGTATTATAACACTGTATCTAAAAGAAATTCACTGCACATTTGTGTAGAAACTGTACTGTAGCACTGGATCTGAAAGAAATACACTTTACATTCTTGAAGTCACGTCACTGTACTGTGACACTGGATCCGAGCAAAATTCTCTATTCACATTTGTAGTCACAGTGCTGTAACACTGTATTCGAGCGAAATTATCTTTCCGCTTCTGCAGTCACAGTGTATCCAAGCGAAATTCTCTTTCCATCTTTGTAGTCACAGTGCTGAAACACTGTATCCAAATGAAATTATCTTTTCGCGTTTGTAGTCACAGCGCTTTAACACTATATCTCAGTGAAAATCTCTTCCGATTTTGTAGTCACAGTATTGTACCACTGCATCTCAGCAAAATTATCTTTCCATTTTTGTAGTCACAGTGCTGTAACACAAGATCTGAGCGAAATTCGCATTCCACTTTTGTAGTCACAGTGCTGAAACACTGTATCCAAACGAAATTCTCTTTCCGTCTTTGTGGTCACAGTGCTGAAACACTGTATCTAAACGAAATTCGTTTTTCGCGTTTGTAGTCACAGCACTTTAATACTGTATCTATGATAATTTCTCTTTCCACTTTTGTAGTCACAGTACTGTAACACTGTATCTCAGCGAAAATCTCTTGCCGCTTCAGCAGTCACGTTGCTGTAACGCTGTATCCAAGCAAAATTCTCTCTCCGCTCCTATAGTCACAGTGCTGTAACACTGAATCTGAGTGAAATTCTCTTTCCACTTTTGTAGCCACAGTGCTGTAGTACTGTAACCAAACGAAATTCTCTTTTCGCGTTTGTAGTCACAGAGCTTTAACACTATATCTCAGTGAAATTCTCTTCCGCTTTTGTAGTCACAGTACTGTAACACTGCATCTCAGCAAAATTCTCTTTCCACTTTTGTAGTCACAGTGCTGTAACACTGGGTCTGAGCGAAATTCTCATTCCACTTTTATAGTCACAGTGCTGTAGCACTGTATCTGAGCGAAATTCTCTTTCCGCTTCTGTAGTCACAGTGCTGAAGAATTGTATCCAAACGAAATTATCTTTTCGCGTTTGTAGTCACAGTGCTGTAACACTGGATGTGAGCGAAAATCTCTTTCCACATCTGTAGTCAAAGTGCTGTAGCACTGTATCTGAGCGAAATTCTCTTTCCGCTTTTGTGGTCACAGTGCTAAAACACTGTATCCAAACGAAATTCTCTTTTCGCGTTTGTAGTCACAGTGCTGTAACACTGGATCTGAGCGAAATTCTCTTTCCACTTTTATAGTCACAGTGCTGTAACACTGTATCCAAGCGAAATTGTCTTTCCGCCTTTGTACAGTGCCGAAACACTATATCCAAATGAAATTCTCTTTTCGCGTTTGTAGTCACAGCGCTTTAACACTATATCTCAGTGAAATTTTCTTCCACTTTTATAGTCACAGTACTGTAACACTGCATCCCAGCAAAATTCTCTTTCCACTTTTGTAGTCACAGTTCTGTAACACTGTATCCAAGCGAAATTGTCTTTCCGCCTTTGTAGTCACAGTGCCGAAACACTGTATCCAAATGAAATTCTCCTTTTGCGTTTGTAGTCACAGCGCTTTAACACTATATCTCAGCGAAATTCTCTTTCCACTTTTGTAGTCACAGTGCTGTAACACTGTATTCTACCGAAATTGTCTTTCCGCCTTTGTAGTCACAGTGCCGAAACACTGTATCCAAATGAAATTCTCTTTTCGCGTTTGTAGTCACAGCGCTTTAACACTATATCTCAGTGAATTTTTCTTCCACTTTTATAGTCACAGTACTGTAACAATGCATCCCAGCAAAATTCGATTTCCACGTTTGTAGTCACAGTGCTGTAACAATGTATCTGAGCGAAATTCTCTTTCCGCTTCTGTAGTCACAGTGCTGAAACACTGTATCCAAATGAAATTCTCTTTTCGCGTTTGAAGTCACGGTACTGTACCACTGTATCTCAGCGAAATTCGCTTGCCGCATCTGTAGTCACGTTGCTGTAACGCTGTATCCAAGCAAAATTCTCTTTCCGCTCCTATAGTCACAGTGCTGTAACACTGTATCCAAGGAAATTTTCTTTCCGCTTCTCTAGTCACAGTAATGTAACACTGTATCTGAGCGAAATTATCTTTCCGCTTCTGTAGCCACAGTGCTGACACACAGTATCCAAGCATAATCACCCTTCCGCTTCTGTAGTCACAGTGCTGTAACAATATATCTGAGCGAAATTCTCTTTCCACTTTTGTTGCCACAGTACTGTAACACCCTGTCTGAGCGCAATCCTCTTTCCGCTTCTGTAGTCACAGTGCTGTAACACTGAATCCGAGCGAAATTCTTTTCCGCTTTTGTAGCCACAGTGCTGCAACACTGTATCTGAGCGAAATCCTCTTTCCCCTTCTGTAGTCACAGTGCTGTAAGACTGTACCCAAACGAAATTCTCTTTCCACTTTTGTAGTCACAGTACTGTAAGGTTGGCTCCGAGCGATATTCTCCTTCTGCACTTGTGGTCACTTTACTTTAACACTGGATCTGAACGAATTTCTCTTTCCGCTTTTGTGGTCGCAGTAGAGGAATACTGGTTCCGGGGGGGGGGGGGGTCTCTTTCTGATTTTGTGGTCGCAGCAGTGTAATACCCCATCCTTACGAAGTGCTCTTTCTGCTTCTCCAGTCGCAATACTGTAACACTGTATCAGAACGAAATTCTATTTCTGCTTGTGTAGCCACGGTACCTAGCACTAGATCTCAGCGATGTTCCCGCTTTGTAATCGCCGGACTCTTACCGTAGAACCGACAGAAATTCCGTTTCCGCTGTTGTTATCACAGTACAGTAACGCTTGATGCAAATTAATTTCTATTTCTCCTTTTGTAGTATTGTAACACTGGATGCGAGCGAAATTCTCTTTCCACTTTTGTAGTAACAGTACTATTACACGGGTTGCGAACGAAATTCTATTTCCAATTTCGTAATCACAGAGCAGAAGGCACATTATTGTAACTTTGAGTGAGAACGAACCCGAATTCCCTTTACGATTTTGTGGTCACAGTACTGTAACAATGGATCGGAGTGAAAGTCTTTCTACGGTTTTTTGCAGGCACAGCACTGTTGCACTAGAATCTTCTTAACTCTTTGCCTAACTTATCAGCCACACCCACACAGTGCTTTGTGCAAAAGGTTAACCACTTGCTCTAATCAAGGATCATGGGCTGTGTTTTTTTACTTATATAAGTGAAAATATGATCATGTGCTATTCGTGTGGAGTAAGTGCCCCCCTCCCTTCTCCCCCTCCCTCCCCCACATTCGAACAGTACAGCAAAGGCTCTTCAGAACGCAACCACCTCCGTTCCAGTGATATACGGGTCAATATAAATTTATGTCAAAATTTCCGAAGTGCGAAATGACAAAATTTAAGTCAGAAAGATGGAATATCTTTTTATTGTTTGTGAATGAAGAGATTTCTATCATGTCGAAACTGCAAAATTGCCCTTTACCTAACATGAAAAGAAGACGACATTTGCAAAAATAATTCTTGAATAACTAATTTTTTTCATTTTTTGTCTCAAAAACATAGGTTATGACCCCTCGTTAAAATATTTTGTTTTCAATTTAAAGTATGTATAGTACCCAATTAAATACTTTTCTGATGATGATTTGGGGTGACAGCTCCAAACATATTTCAGCTAGGACACTTCTCAATTCTATTGCCATGTAATGTATTAATACACAGATTTGAACATCTTTAACCCCTTACCTAACATAGAGAGAGAAAAACGCCAGAACATTAAAGATTATAGAGGTAACAATATCTGAATCATCTTTCAACTTTGTCAATAAAACCATACAAAAATGGATGTCAATAGAACCGCCTCGATGAGCCGGTTCTATTGACATCCATATGTGTATGTTTTATATATAAATAGCAGGAAAGTTTACAAAAATACGAAATTTTGTTTTATTTTTTTTTTTAAAAGCTGTGTTGGATAAAGGGTTAAGTGACATAACCAAAAACTACAAATCATTGATTATGTTCTGCCACTTCGAAATCCCACAAGTTTCCATGCACAGTGAAATGTGAACTGGTCCCAGAAATAAGCACTGGTTCATGAATAACTGCCATCACATCATCATACTTATACCAACTGATATCTGTGCACTTTGTAGGCCAGGTCAAGAGAACACGTTACCATTTTGCGAACCCACCTGCCTCATGCATTTAATAGGCGCTTCACATTCAGATATTTCCTGAACGTACCCAGTGTAAAAGTATTTCTCATACGTTACGAGTAATTATTTGCTGACACGCTCAGAATGTTCCAGAATCATTCCTCATCAACCACTCGTTCGGTTTGGTCATCACATCTATTGACCTGAGACTGATCTACACCATCTGGTTCGGTGCCAATCCCCTCCTCACGCATCGTCTCTATATCACCATGAATACTAAAGTCTTCACCAGGCAGACTCTCAACAGTACCCCCCATCCCCCCCCCCCCCCCCAGTTAGACTGTCATGCCACTTTCGTCCTCCTTACACGACTTAATATCACCTTGCTCTCCTCTATCTACCTGCATGTCCTCTGCATCTCATTCTCACCCGACTTGTTAAATCTACCAACCTCTCTACCAGGCTTCTCTAACTCAATACTCTCACCCATTCTGTCGACTGTCATGCCATCACGATGAACCCTGTAATATATCTCCTCACACATTGCATCAACACAAATACCATTGGCGGTCGTCGCACACGAACCTATCTCCACCAGTACATCACTATCTACCAGCATACCCACTCTATCTCCCTTCTCAGCTGGTTTGTTACATCAGTCGACCTCACAAATAACTTTCTCCAACTCACTTCCCTCTCCTATTCTTTCAACTGCCATACCGTTATTTCCCATCCCACAAGACTCTCTGTTATCTCATAGACCCCTATTTACCTGCATATCCTCTTCATCCCTCTTCACGCCGAATTTGGCTCCAGCTTCCACTAACTCAATTTTCCTACCCATTTCATCAACTGCCATATGACTTTCGGCCACCGACTCATTCTCCTCATCCATTCCGCCACCCACCGTGCCATCATGCACCCTGCAATAAATCGCTTCACACATTCCACGGGTTGTCATTCTAGTACTGTCTGTCTCCAACGAACACGATCCTCGGTTATCTGGAGTCGGGTGGCTCACGCCCGGCGGGTGTTTTGGGACTCCCCCTTCTCACTCTCTCTATCTCTCGGAAAATTGAAAGTTTAGATCTTTCCGACAATATTTGTTGTATTCCATGTAAAAAGCACTCGATTTGTGGTACTCATAGGCTGTAATTATCTTTTGTAACTGGTCAATTGAACTAACTCGATAGAAAAAGTATCTCCATTTACGCTAACACCTTTGAAGATGCCACTTATGACGGGAAATCAACTTCCTCCATGGAAGCGTCTTTAAAATAACAGAATAACGTTCTTCGTTTAACAGATACTTTACAAATCCTAATGCCAAACAACTTTGTAACTATTGACCACCAATGCATTACCAAGTGAACGTTTCTTCGTGGATGTGACGGTGAAAATCCATTTAGGGTCTCGCTTACTATCATTTGTTCCAGCATGAAACATTTTGGATCCCTTGTGTAACATTTTGGGCCGCTACAGCATGGACCGTTACGCGAAGGAAATACTGACCATTTTGGTCACGACAATACAATGTTTTCTTCCCAGATTATGGCAGAAATGGGAAAATATGAAGTACACATTAGTCTTTTTGAAAACATTTATTTGAAACAAATATATACACATAAGTTGTGGCTAAAACGCGTTAGTTAGAAGACGATGTTGACAAATACGACAGAGGTCAACCTACCTTTTATATTAATTGTTTCGATGTGTTTGATCTCCTTTAAAGAATCATATCTTTTCAATCACAGCACGTATGTCGCTTTTTAGAGCAGAAATAACGAAATTAAAACAAAACGGGATACGTCATTATTTCACTTAAACACAAGTTCATTACAGGAGAGACATGGATTTAGGAGACAAAGTTCGTGAGAAATTTTTGCTTGCATCAGTTCAATGTTGGGTATTAACTGCTTCACAATATATTAGCTCGGTAATCATGCTACAGATATATTAAGGGCTTATTTTGATTAAAGAGACATAAGGCTCCATAAATGGGCAATGAATCTGTAAAACTATACTGGGAGACAGAATAATTGCAGCAAATTCGGCTATATTACATGTCTCATGTACATGAATTTCCGTGTGCATGATGTTCATTGTGTATGCATCCGTTGACATTGATAAAGATGCACCGAGAAAGCAATAATTATGACATATTCTATTCGATATGTGTTAACCCTGTGACATAAAATTTGACGAAATTTGATTTCGACTCATACACCCCATGAACAGCAATACACATGACAATGTTCAATTAACATAGCTTGCGAATATCTGTTCCTTGTTGATTTTGGAAGGGAGTGGAGGGATCAGCGATGGTTAACGGTTTTGGAGGATTTTGTGGGAGAGGAGGGTTTGGAGTTGTTCTTTTCCGTTTTGGCTTCAGTGTGCTTGAGATAAGTATTTCCAATTTTCTAACTTTTCCGGAAGAACTCACGCCTCTTGAATAAGTTTGCATTACCTCTCATTTAATGTTCAATACGGGTAATTAACGATAATGTTACCCCATTGTTAGTCTAGCTGAAGAATATCCAGTTAGCACTTTACCATTCTATTTCATTTAAACAACATTAGTCATACAACCAGGGGCGGAAATTTCATGTGTGTGTTACTTCCTCTTTCTCAGCTTCCTTTTCTTCTATGGCAGCAGTCGGCACCACCTCACCCGAAGCTAAAGCATGCTGTTCATGATCGCCATATGGAAAGCAAAGTCGTCCGGTGTATCCAACATGATAAAAGATCGTGACCGTTTTGTTAGTTCACAGTCCTCAGTATAGGAATAAAACTCCAACGGACAGTTATTAGTTTGGGCAGGGTAGGACAGGGCCAAGAAGAATTACCACAGAATGCACCAAGGCGGCCAGACCAGGAGAAAAAAATTGATTTTGCGAACTCAACGAAAGCGGCTTCCTTGAAACTGAGCGATCAGTGGCAGTCAACATAAAGTACAGTCAACATAGAGGGCAGTCAACATAGAGGACAGTCAACATAGAGAACAGTCAACATAGAGGATAGTCAACATAGAGGATGGACAACATTGCGGACACACATTATAGAGGACAGTCAACATTGAGGACAGTCAACATAGAGAACAGTCAACGTAGAGGACAGTCAACATGGAGGACAGTCAACATAGAGGACAGTCAACGTAGAGGACAGTCAACGTAGAGGACAGTCAACATAGAGGACAGTCAACATAGAGGACACTCAACATAGAGGATAGTCAACATAGAGGATGGACAAGATTGCGGACACACAACATAGAGGACAGTCAACATTGAGGACAGTCAACATAGAGAACAGTCAACGAAGAGGACAGTCAACATGGAGGACAGTCAACATAGAGGACAGTCAACGTAGAGGACAGTCAACGTAGAGGACAGTCAACATAGAGGACAGTCAACATAGAGGACAGTCAACATAGAGGACAGTCAACATGGAGGACAGTCAACATAGAGGACAGTCAACGTAGAGGAAGTCAACGTAGAGGACAGTCAACATAGAGGACAGTCGACATAGAGGACAGTCCACGTAGAGGACAGTCAACATAGAGGACACTCAACATAGAGGATAGTCAACATAGAGGATGGACAACATTGCGGACACACAACATAGAGGACAGTCAACATTGAGGACAGTCAACATAGAGAACAGTCAACGTAGAGGACAGTCAACAAGGAGGACAGACAACATAGAGGACAGTCAACGTAGAGGACTGTCAACATAGCGGACAGTCAACATGGAGGACAGCCAACATGGAGGACAGTCAACATAGAGGACAGTCAACGTAGAGGACAGTCAACGTAGAGGACAGTCAACGTAGAGGAAGTCAACGTAGAGGACAGTCAACATAGCGGACAGTCAACATGGAGGACAGCCAACATGGAGGACAGTCAACATAGAGGACAGTCAACGTAGAGGACTGTCGACATAGAGGACAGTCCACGTAGAGGAAGTCAACGTAGAGGACAGTCAACATAGAGGACAGACAACATAGAGGACAGTCAACGTAGAGGGCAGTCAACGTAGAGGACTGTCAACATAGCGGACAGTCAACATGGAGGACAGTCAACATTGAGGACAGTCAACATAGAGAACAGTCAACATAGAGGACAGACAACATAGAGGACAATCAACGTCGATGAAGTCAACATAGAGGACAGTCAACATAGAGGACAATCAACATGGAGGACAGCCAACATGGAGGACAGTCAACATAGAGGACAGTCAACGTAGAGGACCGTCGACATAGAGGACAGTCAACATAGAGGACAATCAACGTAGAGGACAGTCAACGTAGAGGACAGTCAACGTAGAGGAAGTCAACGTAGAGGACAGTCAACATAGCGGACAGTCAACGTAGAGGACAGTCAACGTAGAGGACAGTCAACGTAGAGGACAGGCAACATAGAGGACAGACAACATGGAGGACAATCAACGTCGAGGAAGTCAACATAGAGGACAGTCAACATAGAGGACAGTCAACATAGAGGACAGTCAACATAGAGGACAATCAACGTAGAGGACAGTCAACGTAGAGGACAGTCAACGTAAAGGAAGTCAACGTAGAGGACAGTCAACATAGCGGACAGTCAACATGGAGGACAGCCAACATGGAGGACAGTCAACATAGAGGACAGTCAACATGGAGGACAGTCAACATAGAGGACAGTCAACATAGAGGACAGTCAACGTAGAGGACAGTCAACGTAGAGGACAGTCAACGTAGAGGAAGTCAACGTAGAGGACAGTCAACATAGCGGACAGTCAACATGGAGGACAGCCAACATGGAGGACAGTCAACATAGAGGACAGTCAACGTAGAGGACCGTCGACATAGAGGACAGTCCACGTAGAGGAAGTCAACGTAGAGGACAGTCAACATAGCGGACAGTCAACATGGAGGACAGCCAACATGGAGGACAGTCAACGTAGAGGAAGTCAACGTAGAGGACAGTCAACATAGCGGACAGTCAACGTAGAGGACAGTCAACGTAGAGGACAGTCAACGTAGAGGAAGTCAACGTAGAGGACAGTCAACATAGCGGACAGTCAACATGGAGGACAGCCAACATGGAAGACAGACAACATAGAGGACAGTCAACGTAGAGGACTGTCAACAAGGAGGACAGACAACACAGAGGACAATCAACGTTGAGGAAGTCAACATAGAGGACAGTCAACATAGAGGACAATCAACATAGAGGACAGTCAACATAGAGGACAGTCAACATAGAGGACAATCAACATAGTCAGCATAGAGAACAGTCAACATAGAGGACAGTCAACATAGAGGACAGCCAACATAGAGGACATTCAACATAGAGGACAGTCAACATAGTCAACATCGAGGACAGTGAACTTATAGAACAGTCAACATAGAGGACAGTCAACATGGATGACAGACAATACAGTCAGCACTGAGGACAGTCAACATACAGGGCAGTCAAAATAGAGAGCAGTCAACGTAGAGGACAGTCAATAGAGAGGACAGTCAGCATAGAGGACAGTCAACATTAAGGACAGTCAACATAGACGACAGGCAACATAGAGGACAATCAACATAGAGAACAGTCAGCACTGAGGGCAGTCAACATGCAGGGCAGTCAAAATAGAGAGCAGTCAACATAGAGGACAGTCAATAGAGAGGACAGTCAACATACGGGACAGTCAACATTGAGGACAGTCAACATAGAGGACAGTCAAAATAGAGAGCAGTCAACATAGAGGACAGTCAACAGAGAGGACAGTCAACATAGAGGACAGTCAACACAGAGAACAGTCAACATAGACGACAGACAACTTGGAGGACAGTCAACGTAGAAGACAGTCAACAGAGAGGACAGTCAACATAGAGGACAGTCAACACAGAGGACAGTCAACATAGACGACACTGAACATGGAGGACAGTCAACGTAGAGGAGAGTCAACATAGAGGGCAGTCAACGTAGAGGACTGTCAACATAGAGGACAGACAACATAGAGGACAGTCAACATAGAGGACAGGCAACATAGAGGACAGTCAACGTAGAGGACTGCCAACATAGAGGACAGTCAACATAGAGGACATTCAACACAGAGGGCAGTCAACACTGGGGACAGTCAACATAGATGACAGTCAACATAGAGGACAGTCAACGTAGAGGACAGTCAACATAGAGGACAGTCAACATAGAGGACAGTCAACATAGAGGACAGTCAACGTAGTGGACTATCAATATAGAGGACAGTCAACCTAAAGGGCAGTCAACATAGAGGACAGTCAACATGGAGGACAGTCAACATAGAGGACGGTCAACATAGAGGATAGTCAACATAGAGGACATTCGACATAGAGGACAGTCAACATGCAAGACAGTCAACAAAGAGGACAGTCAACATGGAGGACAGTCAACATAGAGGACAGTCAACATAGAGGACATTCAACATAGAGGACAGTCAACATAGAGGACCGTCAATATAGAGGACAGTCAACATAGAGGACAGTCAACATAGGGGACAGTCAACATAGAGGACAGTCAACGTAGTGGACTATCAATATAGAGGACAGTCAACCTAAAGGGCAGTCAACATAGAGGACGGTCAACATAGAGGATAGTCAACATAGAGGACATTCGACATAGAGGACAGTCAACATGCAGGACAGTCAACAAAGAGGACAGTCAACATGGAGGACAGTCAACATAGACGACAGTCAACATAGAGGACATTCAACATAGAGGACAGTCAACATAGAGGACCGTCAATATAGAGGACAGTCAACATAGAGGACCGTCAATATAGAGGACAGTCAACATAGAGGACAGTCAACATAGAGGACAGTCAACATAGAGGACAGTCAACAGTCAACATAGAGGACAGTCAACATAGAGGACAGTCAACACAGAGGACAGTCAACATAGAGGACAGTCATCATAGAGGACAGTCAACATAGAGGACATTCAAGGTAGAGGACTGTCAACATAGGGGACTGTCAACATAGAGGACAGTCAACATAGAGGACAGTCAACATAGAGGACAGTCAACACAGAGGACAGTCAACATAGAGGACAGTCAACATAGAGGACTGTCAACATAGAGGACACTCAACATAGAGGACAGTCAAATTAGAGGACATTTCGATGGCATTTTTGTATTATCTCCATCGATTATTCGACAAAAATGGTTCTACCGGGGGTGATCCTCCGGAAGACCATAGTTTGACCCAATCAGAGAAAATTTTGATTTTTTGAATTGAAGGAACGCTGTTTCCTTTCATCTGGGCGATCAATGACAGGCCAGACAACTGGTAAATTGAAATGTCTTGTATGTCGGCTGTCAATCGATATGCCGGCTGTCTACTATCAGATCAACTTCGCCTTTTGTTCATTTTCATAAACTTTCACGTTCCAACAGGTGTTGGGGTACACCAATTTTCGGGGCCCCAAAGGGAAATCTAGTAGGAGGCCACCGGGAATTTTACCCGTAGACCATATGGCCAGGCCGCCTGTGAGTTTGGTTAGTTCCAGCAATGCAAGCAATTTAGCAGAGCACTCCGAAATTACGTTATTTTTTTATTCATTCGTTTAATTATCTGTTTATTTACTGGAGTTTAACGACACTTACGACAGCCAGGGTCACCTCACGTCCGACAGTTTTACGAGTAGAGGAAGGCGGGCCACCATAGGCGGACCACCGAGGAGTAGTAGAAACTATAGACTCCCCAGTGTGCGAACTCAGCACAAGCAGGCTTAGCCTTGGCTGAATACAAGTCCACCATCGACGTGCAGTACTCATTTGAGCACAGCGCCACCGTGCCCCCACGTGGGCAAGCGGGGCTAAGAGCCATGGCCAAGATCATAATGCAGTTACAGCTGCTCAGGATGGAACCGTGGGCCTTTATGTTTGAAGTTCAGTGTTCTAACCACACCCTTCCCTCCTCACACACACACACCACTCCCAATATATCTTAAGATAGTTGCGGGTATGAATAACCTACAACGTCTGGTATGTATGACAAGTTAAACGCCTAGGTATGCAATAACTTTATTGGTACTTTTTATGAATTGTGGCTGTAGTAGTTGAGTGTTTCTATTGACTTTTTTTCGATTTTTACAGTGGGTAATACAATATTGTAATGTGCAACAATAAAATGGACTGATAACGTACTTTCCATTAACGAGGTCCACAGAACGTAGATATGTATAGAGTCAGACCACTTCATGTTATGGATCGGATAATCTCCCACCCCCACCCTACCCGTCCCCCTAATCCCACAAGAATATTCGACAATTGTACGACGACCAAAGCTGCTGACCTGGAGAAAATTCAGATCGCAGCCGCCAGGATTGTAACAAGTGCAACTATAAGCGCCTGTAAGAACTTCTTGTACCCCGAAACACAATGGAACTCTCTTGAAGAAAGGCACCATAAACACAGATTGAAACAATTCTACAGAATGTACCAAAACCTGACGTCTCAAAATATTGGTGACAAATTTCCACCAACAGTTTTGTTAACCAGTCAATGTCATAAATTACGCTCCCACCAGAATCACCGAGTTCCCTTCTGTAACTCGTAATACATAAACTACGCTCCCACCAGAATCACCGAGTTCCCTTCTGTAACTCGTAATACATAAACTACGCTCCCATCAGAATCACCGAGTTCCCTTCTGTAACTCGTAATACATAAACTACGCTCCCACCAGAATCACCGAGTTCCCTTCTGTAACTCGTAATAAAAAACCATTGCTCGAACGACTCGAAGCCCATCGAGCAAATGTGCTATCGAGCAATTGCTCGTTCAAGTGACTCGCACATACGACTCTTAGCCTAATTTCAGAAAAAAGGGTGCCAAAGGTAATATGTTTTCCAAAAAGGGGTGCCGAAATTGGGTGTCTTCTGGAGAATCCCTTTTTGTCATATGTGCTTATATGAAAAGGCACAATGTGACACAATGTGTCCTAGTACATAGGCACTTGTTGTTTGTGCCGATATGTGCTTATGTGAAAAGGCACAATGTGACACAATGTGCCCTAGCACATAGGCATATGCTGGATGTGCCGATATGTGCTTATGTGAAAAGGCACAATGTGACACAATGTGCCCTAGGACATAGGTACATGCTGTATGTGCCGATATGTGCTTATATGAAAAGGCACAATGTGCCCTAGCACATAGGCATATACGGGTATTTGAGGATACCTATAACCTGGTATTGTATTAGTTGAGGATACCTATCTAGGATATCTTCTGGAGAATCCTTTTTTGTCATATGTGCTTATGTGAAAAGGCACAATGTGATACATTGTACACTAGCACATAAGCACATGCTGTATGTGCCGACATGTGCTTATGTAAAAATGCACAATGTGACACATTGTGTACTAGCACATAGGCACATACGACCAAAAAGGCATTCCATAACCACAGGCGTCTTCCAATAAGGCATTCTTAAAAAAGGATTCCGTAAAATGGGATTCCTATCCGACTCTGTAAAATGGGATAGCTCGATAGCACATTTGCTCGGTGGGCTTAGAGTCGTTCGAGAAATGGTTTATCAGTAACTGCTCGATAGCTTATTGGCTTTGGGAATGATTAGGCTTTTGTTATACAGAAGGGAGATAACTCTGCATACAGATTGAGGACAATCAAGCAACCTGATTGGTAGTTAGCGCCAGAAAAGTGAACTGATTGGGTGATCTAGATAAATGAAACAGCAAGAGTACTCGGAATATAACTAACAAGAACAGACCAGAACAGCTAAATATAGCAATAATAAACAAAGCTGTTCCAGTGAATAGGCTCTTCTACTCTACTGGAGTATACCCCAGGACAAACGAACCTAGTTAGGTAGACAAAATCTATTGCGTAGACAGATAGAAGCAGAGAATTCTGAAAGAATTCGAAATAGTATAGCTTGTCGGGTTGTTTGTGATAATTCTACGAAACGGGAAGTTACTCCTGTTCAATCAAACACACCCTCCGAACATACCCCTATCCTATAAGAAGGTTTTAGGTCACATAGCAACCACGTCTACCACAGAAACCAAGATGGCGGTCTCCAATATACAAAATGGACAGCGGAAGCAAGTATCACCCTAACAACACGAGCTGCGCATGCGCACTAACACCACGTATCACTATGGAGATAACGTCAGAAGATGGCCGCTCACGCGGGTTACCATGACAATGAAACATGACTCCCCTGGGTCAGGTGATTATGACGTCACACGAGATCCTGCATGAGATCCTGCAACCTTTACCCCAAACGTACGAGACATACTACTAGAGTGTCTTTAAAACCCCAATAAAACGCTTGAATTATCAAATGTTTGCATGACGTAATTGTATGTTTGTTGTAAAAGAAATATTATTCATACTTTTATATTTATTTTTTATTCAAGATTTATTGAATTAATTATGTTCGGTGTATATATCTGTTGTGTACTTTGAATAGCTATTGTGGTTCTGAAATGGTGTACTGAAGTCGAGAGTATCGTCTCCGGGCATATATAGGCCAGAAACGAGACCGATATGCCAAGGTGGTAACGAGCAAGTTATCTTCCAGAATATCCTCCCTAAACAACAAAAAATTACCCTCGGCGTTTAAGTAAGAAACAATGTTATTGAGCACACACCAAAACAAGAAGGAACATTTAGTAGTTCTGTGACAACTGATTTCCGAATTCGCTTGATTGTTATGCCTGTTAAACAGTTAACCTAACTCACTTTATTATTATTTCCCCTACAAAATTATACACGCTTCCTGATTGGTCAGTAACCAATGCATCCATTGACGTGCATTTAACTTCACTGGAGCGTATGAACTTCAACGGGATACTTGAGGATATCACGCGACAGCTAAAAGGGGGTGTAAAGATATGCTATGGTACACTTCGTCGATTTCCCTTTCACTCATCGCCTAAAAATTTTCGTCATAATAATAAAAATTCAGACTCACAAACATCATTGGTTCATTAGATTATTCCGAAACATTGAAACAAAACATGTGTACATGCCCCCAATGTCCGATTTCACTGTCGAGAAGAGGGATGGTGTTGTGGTTTTTCTATACTGTCGAACCGTTGTGGTTTCGAGAAACACGCAACTTATCTCATTATATAAATTGTCTCTTCGGTAAAACTTATTAAAGCACTTGTACAAGATTGAATATAGTGTCCACGACTCTCCAAGACACACAACGTACCACTGTGTCGAGTAAACAGATAAAGTCAACGTGTGTCCCACAATAATAGTGACGCGTCATTGCCCAGTGTAATAATAATAATTAATAATATTAATTTTAATGCCTAGAATCCACACACGGTGCTCAATGGCTGTACAATAATTGCATACATACATACACACATACACATACATTCTCCCACAGATACATTGATACATGGATCACTGTTATCAGTTGTTGGTGCCCAACGCCACGTCAGCAACCAAGGCTATATCGTGGCGATAAGCGACAGAACCTAAAAGAAAAAGGGTATTGAATTAAAACAAAATAAAAAAACAAACTACAACTTTACCAAAACAAGTATGTGAGTGTAACTTGACGAGTAACGAGGCAATCTTTACTGACTCAGTCACACCCACGCATTTGATAATGTCAGTTTATGACCAAAATTAAAAGACCACTGAAGGAAATGCTCTTCGAAAAAGGTAGGTTTTAGTACCAGACTTGAATGATTCAAGTGATTTACTATTTTTTATGTCGATTGGAAGAGAATTGAATTGAAGTCTCCCAATTATTTAAGTTAAATCGAAGGGAGATAACTCCAAATCGCTCCTTTTCAATAATAAAGAAAGATATATTTGTTTCAGTTTTTTTCTAATTATTAGTTTTATCAAGGTTTTCGTCACTGGAATACCGTTTGGGGATTATGTAATAAAACAAAACTCAACACTCCGAGGGGCATGTGATAATTTGCCACACGGTATTTAAGCAGGGTGAATGGGACTACACTATTCTTCGGAAATTAGTATTTACTTCGGCTTTCAGTATTTCGCTTGTTTCTACGGTTTTAATTCTCTTGCATGAATTTGCGGGCACCGACTAGTTTTCTGTTTGCTTCCCCTTAGAATTCGTTGTGTCCTTTCTCTCTGATGTTGTGTTATTCATACTAGCTGGTGCGTGTTCTGTTGTTATTCCAAGTTCTTCCATTATTGAAAAACCCCCTGTATAGTTCACGGATGGCTTCTTGGGACTTTTACTGCCTTTAAAAATAACCATGTGCAGGGACGTACATCCTTGGAGTGTGGAGTGCCAAACCCTCTCTGTGTTCTTGTTGTTGGGCTGTGGTAGAAAAGAGTACTATCGTTCTGCAATTGGCATGTTCAAAGACCTCATCAATGGCTTAAGACTGTCACAGAATGGCGCTAGTTTGCTGATATGTGAGTCCGACTAGCCTTAGGAAGTAGCCAAATCATGGCGCTAGTCCGACTAGCTTTAGAAAGTAGCCACAGCATGGCGCTGTCCGACTAGCCTTAGAAAATAGCCACAGCATGGCGCTAGTCCGACTAGCCTTAGAAAGTAGCCACAGCACGGCGCTACTCCGCCTAGCCGTGGGAAGTAGCCACAGCAACCGGTAGTATCGTTGTAAAAGCCGTGGCATTGTATTACGTAGTTTATCACGATATTGCCGACAGGGATCCCCGAAGCACTTTAACGCAGTGGGGAGAAGGGTCAGACCCCGAGAAAGGGGCATTTACTCCCACTTGTAGCCGAAGCATGCATGTCTCGAACGTTCGAGGTGGGGGATGGGGCACCTCCTACCAAATTCCTCCCCACTGAATTTTGAAAGCTGTCAGAACGAGTTTGAGTGTATTTTAGCTTCTCGTCGAGAATAAATCATTGAAAAAAATTGAGCGACGAACCTATGAAGGGCAGACCCCCGTGGTTCGAAGGCAGAGGGGGCAGTTGCTCCCTCTGCTCCTATACTTCTGGCGTCCCGATTGCAGATAGTCATCACAAAAAAGATTTACTGTATGTCCCTTGTGTGAATAGCTCGCCAAGAGACATAGTAATGTGTATATAAGAACTGTCAGGTAAATTCATGTCCTAGTCTGTAAAATATGGGTTATACACCGAGTATATACCCGACCGTGGTCAGTGGCGGATAGGCATAGGTCTGTGGTATCCGACTCGGATTGGTGGCGGACAGACAGAGAGGTCCGTGGTACCCGACTCGGGTTCGTGGCGGATAGATAGAGGTCGGTGGTACCCGGCTGATGTTGTCGTATAGACAGAGATATGTGGAACTCGACTCTGATTGGTGGCAGATAGACAAAGGTCTGTAGTACCCGACTCGGGTTCGTGGCGGATATATATGGAAATGGACTTCTGGTGATTGATTGGCACACGGTTCTTTATTCATTCATTCCAAAGCTAATATGCTCCAAAACAGATACCATGCAGTAATGTATTTCAGAAATTTCCAAACATAAGCAATTATTGGATTTTTGTGCTGATAAAACAAGGTCATGGTGTCATTTGTTGAAATATTCTCTTGGAGATCTTTCCAACAAATGATAAAAGAACCTGGTTTAATGAAGATATATATAAATTATTTTCTGTTTACCCAGAGCCTTTTTCAGCAAGTATATCCATAATGATAAACCATTAACCATGTTATAGCATCAATTGTTGGAAAGCTCTCTCGGAGACGGGTTCCCCACAAATGGAATAGGGCCGGGTTGTATTGAAAAAAAACAAATTAATGCATGGCATAAATACATGTACTAAGTATTGGTTACATCATAGAAAGCGAGTGATGTAGTATATACAATTGTGAGGGTCTTCACAGGGGATTTGAACAATTTATATTGTATGTTCAATATCACAAGCTGATATGGTGTAGCTGACTTGACACAAACTGTTGTTTTCTTAGTCAAAAACACAAGGCACAAAATGCAGCACGAAGCATTCACTTTCAATGCTGAATAAAATATTTGAGCTACTTTCATTGTGAATAAAAAATATAAATTTTTGTTTCCAAAACCTAGCGTATGGCCCCTCATTGGAAGAAGCTCAATGAGCTTCTTCCGATGTGGGGTCACAAGCTGTGTTTTGAAAACAAAAACAAAGCATCAAAGCATAATAAAATTTGAATAAGAGATTTGTGTTCACAGCACTGGTCAGTTCTTTCCATTAAATTGGGGAAAGGGTTAACCCTTCACCAAACATGGGTAGCAGATGACACCTGCAAAATAAATTCTTGAACAACTAAAAAATTTCAATTTGTGTATAAAAACATAGCTTATGACCCCATGTTGGAAAGAGCTAAACGAGCTCATTCCCATGAGGGGTTAGAAGCTATGTTTTGGAGACAAAAAACTGATAACATACATGTAATAAATTTTGACTGGAGATTTTTGTTAATAGTGCTGGCTGTTTTTGCCAGTTGTGTTGGCCTTGGGTGAAGGGTATCATTTTGTAACAGATCTCCTGTTCCGTACTTCACATTGATTGCATTTGAGCTTGTTAAAACATTGCTAATCTCAAAGATGTTTGACAGCTTGGTCTGATATTTAGCGAATTTGTGTAATTCGATATCGAAATTGAGTGAAATTCTTACGCGCAGGTAAGGCTAGATAAGCACACAGTTCATGACAGGACTTCTAGTTTTAACTGTATGTAATCTTGTGCAGGCAAGAATTGTCCACTTTGAGAATAAAGTGGTAAACAATATTAAATTTCAAATTCAATCCAATGCTCTTTATTTTGATGAACTTTATGGCTTTGTTAGATCATCTTGTAACGTGACTGAAGTGAGTTCATATACATGTAGTCACCCCCCTTTACCGTATGTTGTACTGTAATGTTTATGACATTTCCCCCAAAACCATGCATGCGCTGGTCCAATTTCTTCAAATGTTGGGTAAATGGTATTGTCCGACTCCAATACCAATTCAGATGTGTTCACATGGGTTACATCCCCCTCTTGGGTAGGACCACACCTCCAAAGTTGGCCTGAATCTTAAAAATCTTCTCATGAGCCAGTGACTACAATGACTTAATACTTGGTGTACAGCATCTTTTTAGGGTTACAATTTGAAATCGTTCAAATGAAGTTTGTGGGGCAATATTTGCTGTGTTAATGGGAGAGGCAACAATTTTGGCCTTGCCCCAAATTCTTATTTTCAAAACCGAGATGCCAATATAAAGCAAATTTGGTAGGAGGTATTAAATACTTGATTTATGCAAACATAAATGCAGAAAATGCAGAAGCCCAAATAGAAAGAATTTTAAACAAGCATATCTCTAAAACTACACAGCACTGAGAATTCTCATTTGGTGTGACACTTTCTTAGGTTCCAGTTAACAGGAGTATGCAATTAACAGGAATTGGGTCATTTTCCTATCTGCTAATGATAAATTAAGTATTCATTCTATTGTATCTTGTTTGACAGAGCTAATTTAGCTTTGTCAAACAAGATACAATAGATTCAATGTCAGAATTATGTATGCAGGTCCCCAAAATGTCTATCAATATTGGGAATTCGCTATTCATCCAAGTAATAACCGAACAGAATGTAAGGTTTTTTATTTAACCCTTTACCAAATGCGGGTGCAGAGGACACTTGCAAACTAAATTCTTGTATAACTATACATTTTCAATTTTTTGTCTAAAAAACACAGCTTATGACCCCACATTCTAATGAGCTCAACAAGGTCATTCCAATGAGTGGTCATAAGCTGTGTTTTTGAGTCGAAAATTGAAAACTCAAAAACATTCAAATGACGATTTTTGTACATGTGTATAGTGCAGACACTTTTGGCCATTACGTGGGTAAAGGGATAAGAGGCTCAATTTGTACTGAAGGTATGGTAAATGGTTTGGCATTTGCAATGTTTATTCAGTTAACAGGGATGTAATGTTCTAATATCAGTTCACAGGAAACTTGAATAGGCCAGTTTGGTCTGTGTTAAAAAATAAGTATCTGAAAGGCAACTGTTTTTTCCTGTTAGTAAATTCTCTACAGGGGAAGGGTGGGGGGGGGGGGGGGGTGGAGGGAGATACATTTTCAAATTGTTGGAAATCCTTTTTTGCACCATCAGTCGAAATCTTATTTTTGGCATTTAAATTCCTTAGAGAGGGAGATGAATTCAAATTTGGGTGGTTTAGTCCATGCAAGGATTGTCCATTTGAAAGTAAAGGAGTGAACTGTATTAAATTTATAAACTTCTCTGTCATTACCCCTTTACCTAACTTAACCAGCCAGCACTATTCACAAAAATCGACATTCAGACTTTATTTTATTTAAAATTTTTGTCTCAAAAATATAGCTTATGGTCACTCATTGGACTGAGCTTGTTGTGCTCATTCCAATGAGGGGGCATACATGTTTTTTATACCAAAACTTAAAAACTTTGGTTATTCAAGAATTTCTTTTGCAGTGTTGCTTTTATCCATGTTGGGTAAAGGGTTAAAAGTGTCAAGCAGAATACCTTGGAAAATAACTTGTGTAACTGGTAAAAGTGACCCATTATTTAGGCTAATATAATATTCCAAAGTAACCCATTGTTTGGGCTAGAATAATATCCCAGTCCAATTTTGGGTTATGCTGACAATATTTTGATTTATTTTCTTTAACCCAGTGTAAACGACCCAGAAAAATAGGTTATTTTCAACCCAAATTGGGTGGAGTAAAATAGAAACCAATTTGGGTTGAAATATCTCTTCAACTAATGAATGGGTTGAGTTTATTAACCCACAAGGGGAGTCAAATAGGGATTTCAACCCAAATTGGTTTAGAAAGTCAACTTTTTCAACTCAAAAAAACAACATAATTTTAACTACCTCGATGGGTTGTTTATTTAACCCAAATTATGGGTTGAACAAATTGACTAAAATTGAGTTACTTTATCTTTATTTTTGGGTTAAATCAACCACTTTTGAGTACATTTTTGTAACCCAATTCCAACCCAGAAACCTGTCAGTGGTAACTAAATTATGTGTTTGTTTATTTCAGCCCAAATTTTGGGTTGAAACGTTAACCCAATTATATGGTTGTTTAATTTAGCCCAAATTTGTGGTTGAAAAATAACCACAAAATTAGGTTACATCAACTCATCTTTGGGGTTAAAAACAACCACTTTCATGTAGAATTTTTCAACCCCAAATGACTACTACACTATGGGTTATTTGTTTTAAACCAATAATGGGTTAAAATATGTAATATCTTGAATTGGGTTATTTCTACCCAGTGTTGGGTGGAGTGAAATAGAAACCAATGGTTGGGTTACAAAACAACCCATTTGGGTTATTTTTCAACCCAGTCGAATTTAGAGTGTATACAGAGTCTGTAGTACCCGACTCGAGTTGGTGGCGGATATACATAGGTCTGTGGGTCCCAACTCGTGTTGGTGGCGAATAGACAGAGGTCGATAGGACCCGACACGGGTTGGTGGCGGATGGAGAGTTCTGTGGTACCTGACTGAGGTTGTTGGCGTATCGACAGAGATATGTGGTGCCCGACTCGGATTGGTGGCGGATAGACCGAAGTTTGTGGTAGCCGGCACAGGTTGGTGGGGGATAGACAGAGGTCTGTGGTATCCTTCTCGGGTTGGTGGCGGATAGACAGAGGTCTGTAGTACCCGACTCGGGGTGGTGGCGGATAGACAAAGGTGTGTAGTACCCGACTCGGGTTGGTGAGGGTAGACAGAGGTGTGTAGTACCCGACTCGGGTTGGTGGGGATAGACAGAGTTCAGTGGTGCCCGACTCGGATAGTGGCGGATAGACAGAGGTATGTAGTACCCGAGTCGGCTGGTGGCGGATAGACAGAGGTATGTAGTACGCGACTCGGGATGGTGGCGGAAAGACAGAGGTCTGTGGTACCCAGCTCGGGTTGGTGGCGGATAGACAGAAGTCTGTGATACACGACTCGGGTGTAGTACCCTTCCCGGGTTTGAGGCGGATTGACAGAGGTCTGCGGTACCCGACTCGGATTGGTGGCGGATAAACAGAGGTCTGTGGTAGCAAACTCGGGTCCATGGTGGATAGACAGAGGTATGTGGTGCCCTACTCGGGTTGGTGGCGGATAGACAGAGGTATGTAGTACCCGACTTGGGTTAGTTGCGGATAGACAGAGGTTTGTGGTACCCGACTCGGGTTGGCGGCAGAAAGAGAGATGTCTGTAGTACCCGAATCGGTTGGTGGCGGATAGACAGAGGTCAGTGGTACCTGACTCGGGTTGGTGGCGGATGGACAGAGGTCTGTAGTACCCGAGTACGGCGGGCGGCGAATCAATAGAGGGTTGTAGAACCCAACACGGGTTGGTAGCTGATAGGCAGAGATCTGGCACCTGATTCGAGTTGGTGGCGGATAGACAGAGGTTAGTGGTACCCGACTCGGGTTGGTGGCGGATAGACAGAAGTCTGTGGTACGAGATTTGGGTTGCTGGCGGATAGACAGAGGTCTGTGCTACACGACTCGGTTTGCGGACGGATAGATAGGGGTATTTGGTACACGACTTGGGTTGGTGGCGGCTACACAGAGGTCTGTGGTACCCGACTCGGGTTGGTGGCGGATAGACAGAGGTCTGTGGTACCCAACTCGGGTTGGTGGCAGATAGACAGAGCTCTGTGGTACATGACTCAGGTTGCGGGCGGATAGATAGGGGTATTTGGTACACGACTTGGGTTGGTGGCGGCTACACAGAGGTCTGTGGTACCCGACTCGGGTTGGTGGCGGATAGACAGAGGTCTGTGGTACCCAACTCGGGTTGGTGGCAGATAGACAGAGCTCTGTGGTACATGACTCAGGTTGCGGGCGGATAGACAGGGGTATTTGGTACACGACTTGGGTTGGTGGCGGATACACAGAGGTCTGTGGTACCCGACTCGTGTTGGTGGCGGATAGACAGAGGTCTGTGGTACCCAACTCGAGTTGGTGGCAGACAGACAGAGGTCTGTGGTACATGACTCAGGTTGGTGGCGGATAGAGATAGGTCTGTGGTACCCGATTCGGGTTGGTGACGGATAGACTGCCCGACTCGGGTTGGAGGTGGATAGACAGAGCTCTATGGTACCCGACTGGGATTGGTGGTGGATAGACAGATGTCTGTGGTACATGACTCGGGTTGGCGGGGGATAGGCAGAGGTCTGTTGTTCCCGACTCGGGTTGGTGACAGCTAGACATAGATATGTGGTACCCAACTCAGATTGGTGATGGATTGACTGAGGTCTGTGGTACCCGACAGGTGTTGGTGGCGGATAGACAAAGTTATGTGGTACCCAACTCGTGTTGGTGGAGGATAGACAGAGGTCTGTGGTACATGACTCGGGTTGGTGGCGGAGACAGAGGTCTGTGGTACCTGACTCGGGTTGGTGACGGATAGACTGCCCGACGCGGGTTGGTGGCGGATAAACAGAGGTCTGTCGTACACGACTCGGGTTGGTGGCGGATAGACAGAGGTCTGTGATACCTGACTCGAGTTGGTGGCAGATAGACAGAGGTCTGTGGTACCCAGCTCGGGTACATCACTCGGGTTGGT
This sequence comes from Pictodentalium vernedei, assembly GCA_031216915.1. Taxonomy (NCBI): domain Eukaryota; kingdom Metazoa; phylum Mollusca; class Scaphopoda; order Dentaliida; family Dentaliidae; genus Pictodentalium; species Pictodentalium vernedei. Next base: position 339,255,650 of record CM062288.1, on the reverse strand, counting down.
GGCAGATAGACAGAGGTCTGTGGTACCTGACTCGGGTTGGTGTTGGTGACAGATAGACTGCTCGACTCGGGTTGGTGTCGGAGAAATATAGATATGTGGTACCCGACAGAGATATGTGGTATCCAACTCGGCTTAGTGACGGATGGACAGATGTCTGTGGTACGCGACTTGGGTTGGTGACGGATAGACAGAGGCCTGTGGTATCCGACTCAGGTTGGAGGCGGATAGACAGAGGTCTGTGGTAAGACTCGGGTTGGTGGCGTATATACAGAGGTCTGTGGTACCCGACTCGGGTGGGTGACGGATAGGCAGAGGTCTGTGGTACCCTACTCGGGTTGGTGGCAGATCCATCATCACCAATTTGGACTACGAGACGCCTCAACCCTTTATCTAGCGTAACGACCAAAACCTTACAAGGCTCTTCACAAATATCATATTGTGTTCAATCAATTTTCATTATGTTTGTTAAATTTCTCACAAGCAGAGCTTTATCCCTCTTATTGGAACGAGCAAATCGATTTCATTCCAATGGGGGATAATAAGCTGTGTTTTTGACGCACAAAAATTAAAAAAAATAGTTATTCCAAGAATTTCGTTTGTAAGTGTTGTCTGCCTTTCGTGTTATGTTAACGGTTAATTATATTAGAAGTTGTGTCGTTACTGATTGTGTCTTATTTATCTTCAAATACATTTCATGAAACCTTGATTTGATTAATTATAATCCATCCTACATGGCTGACTAATACTCAGACTATATCACCAAGGCATGCTCTTGCCATTATGATATAGCGGATATTTAACCAGTGTCGGTATCTTTGCAATCGAGACAAACCCATTTTACCCCCCCCCCCCCCCACGCACACACACACGCACGCTCGGCCATCTCCTCGACACCCATGAGTACACTAAAAGCAGTAGTTTCTTTGCCGGCCAGGGTATTTGTGTGGATTCTTTGCGGCCAGGGTATTTGTGTGGAGTTTGCCGGCCAGGGTATTTGTGTGGAGACTTTGCCGGCCAGGGTATTTGTGTGGAGTTTGCCGGCCAGGGTATTTGTGTGGAGACTTTGCCGGCCAGGGTATTTGTGTGGAGACTTTGCCGGCCTGGGTATTTGTGTGGTGACTTTGCCGGCCAGGGTATTTGTGTGGAGTTTGCCGGCCAGGGTATTTGTGTGGAGACTTTGCCGGCCAGGGTATTTGTGTGGAGTTTGCCGGCCAGGGTATTTGTGTGGAGACTTTGCCGGCCAGGGTATTTGTGTGGAGACTTTGCCGGCCAGGGTATTTGTGTGGAGACTTTGCCGGCCTGGGTATTTGTGTGGAGACTTTGCCGGCCTGGGTATTTGTGTGGAGACTTTGCCGGCCAGGGTATTTGTGTGGAGACTTTGCCGGCCAGGGTATTTGTGTGGAGACTTTGCCGGCCAGGGTATTTGTGTGGAGACTTTGCCGGCCAGGGTATTTGTGTGGAGACTTTGCCGGCCAGGGTATTTGTGTGGAGACTTTGCCGGCCAGGGTATTTGTGTGGTGACTTTGCCGGCCAGGGTATTTGTGTGGAGACTTTGCCCGCCAGGGTATTTGTGTGGAGACTTTGCCGGCCAGGGTATTTGTGTGGAGTTTGCCGGCCAGGGTATTTGTGTGGAGACTTTGCCGGCCAGGGTATTTGTGTGGTGACTTTGCCCGCCAGGGTATTTGTGTGGAGACTTGGAGTGTATGTAGAGTTCAATAATCTCAAAAAATCAATATTGTGTCCATGGCATGGCGGGATGTTATTAGTATGAACCTAATGATGATAGTGTCCATGGCATGGTATGATGTTATTAGTATAAACCTAATGATGATATTGTATGCATTTTTTAGGGATGAGTCATTTTATTAGTACGCACCTAATTTTAGTTTTTAATGTGGTAGAGAGGAGTCAGTAGAACGAATAGGAAAAGTATGAGATTCCAGAGTATGCTAATAATATGAATCAAATTTTGATTTTGAATATTGTTTTCAGACACGAGTCAGGAGGACGATAATATGTTTCTAGAATATGCTGGAGTATGCTATTACTATGAACCTAGTTTTGAGTTTGTATATTTTAAGGGACGAGTCAGTAGGACGAGTAGGAAAAGTATGAGATTCTAGTATATGCTGGAATATGCTAATATTATGAACCTAATTTTGATTTTGGATATTTTTTCAGAGATGAGTCAGTAGGACGAGTATATGCTTCTAGAGTATGTTAATAGTATGAACCTAATTTTGATTTTGTATATTATTTTCAGGGATGCGTCTTTAGGATGAGTATGCTTCTCGTGTATGTTAGAGTATGTCATTAGTATGAACCTAATCTTGATTTTGTATATTTTTCGGGGATAAGTCAGTAAGACGAGTATATGCTTGTAGTGTATGCTACAGTATGTCATTAGTAAGACGCTAATATTGATTTCGCGTATATTTTTTCAGGGATGAGTCAGTAAGACGAGTATATGCTTGTAATGTATGCTAGAGTATGTCATTAATATGAACCTAATATTGATTTTGTATATTTTACAGGGACTAATCAATTGTGTATTAGGACGTGTATATGGTTCTATGGTCACTTCTCCTTCCAGTCCTGTTATGGTAGAAACTGGAATCTGTAGTATCTAATATTCTTCCAGACAAAGATGGCATTGCAGATTAATAGATCGGTGGAAGAAAGAAATTCCATCCAACTCCTATTTAGAAGTTGAAATATTTTAATTCAGGTAACAAAACAGCATTTTAAAAATGTGTAGCAAATATAATAAGCTCAAGATAAATGGATAAGAAATTATCATAGAGTGTAATGAAAATAAAAGTATTACTGTAGTTCCTACCAGTTCAAATTGAAATTCAAACTTTTACTGGCAGAAGTTGAAATTCCAGCTACTACATGAAAAAGCTGGAATTCTATATTTCACAGGTGTGAGTTTAAAATTGAAAATAGGATTTAACCTCTCGGAGAAATGTAAGCGTTTTTTAAATAATATTTTGATATCAATTATTATTTACTGTGATTGAATTTTAGTGGTATCTGAATCGTTTACCATACGAAACAATATTAAATCAAATCAAAAATTAATTCGATACCATTATAACTGTAAATTTCTGACTGCCGGATTAAATTATTACCGAACCACCCGGCAATCGCAAAATAGATTCAACAATTCTGGTGTAAATGATATCCTATCGGTCGTTTCTATTCCGGAACTCAGGGCGGAAGGAGTTTAACTCTTACCGGCTCAGTATATTCAAGATAGTTTTCATCAAATCCAGCCATGGCTGCTGTGCAGCAGCCATGACTAGATATGACGAATAATTCATCCAAATTTAACAAAAGGGATCATTGGTGAAAACATCCATTCGATTTACAAAAAAAAATGGTTTCAACATGCCCAGATTATAATTATTTCAGTGGTAACCAAAATCCTGTCCTGGGTAGGAATATGTGCTTAGCAGTTTGAAAAGAGTTAACAATAAACTGACGACTCAGTCAGTATTATTTGTACTGTAGAGTGTAATAAAATGTAACGACGCATTTTGCGTCAGTATTGTTCATATATTCGTCTCATTACCATGCAGACACTGTTACAGTCTGATTTAATCATTCTTGATCACATTGGATTCAAAAGGAGAGTTCGGCTTTTAAAGGTGAACAGGTCTGACAACTCTTGATGAATTAATCTCTGTCTATTTAATTTTAAAGTTGAGACATAGGATAATTCATCGTACCTAAATTTACATAATAAGCCTTCCTCGTGTCGTCAATTTGTCCCAATGAACGTCTCGCTTTCCTGTTCATCCGACGTTATCTCTGCGAAACAATTTTCCTTATTTTTACTTTATTTTATATTTCTTTGAGATATATTTCAGTTGATGCTGACTTTCAGGTGACGTAATCTCGAGTCAGAACCTATAGGCGCAGATCATCGGGGACCAGGAGGCAGGTACCTATCCATCTCAACGTTTTTTTAGGTGAAAACCTTCACAACAATTCTCCAAGAATTTATTGTTTCTCGTCTGGATAAAGATAAGAAACTATAAATAAAAAGTAACCGGAAGCCTCAAGAAGGGCATACTTTTTCACTCTCTATTTGTTTATAAACTTCACTTCGGTTCGGTAGAGGACATGAGGGACTTGACCCACAGAAAATAGGCTTTATAACCCACTTGGCCCACACACGAACACACACACAAAACAATCACACACAATTCCCACTTACTTTGATGGAGAAAAAGTCCAGCGCAAGATCCCGATAAAATTTCGCACCATGTCATAAGTATCCTTTTCCTCCAACAACATGATGGGTCGTAGTGTTTCCGAGGGTTCACTCTATCGAGCGAGTACTGAATAACACATTTGTCGTCAAATAATCCCGGATACAGGAGCCATATGGGAATTAGGAGTTGTGTATGAGCCATGGGAGCTATGGGAGGGTCTGGGATCTAAGAAAGAAGTTCTGATAAAATAAACAACTCATGACAGTAGATAATGGAAAGTCCCGCAGCAGTTATCTTAGGAAAATTCTGTCAGCTGACATGACAAACACCGGCGGCACAGTCGAAGCTGTACATAGGAAATGAGAAGTTAGCTATGGTAGAAGAATGTAGTACTGCTGTTCCCAGTAGTAAATGGCTTTCACCATGGGAATGGACAACAGGAGTCGTGAAAGAAAACTATACTACTGAATGCAACAACGGAAGTTGATCGCAGGAAGTATATTATTGACCGCGGACTAGTCACTTGCATTTGTTCTACCAATGAGTTCAGAAGAAAATTGTGTAGTGAATCCCATCCAGTGAAACCCTGTTAGTCCAGTCAATCTGATACTTAACCAACAAGAAATTGCTATACAAACGATTTTGCTTTTGACCGAAGCATATATGTCTAAATAACAACATACTAAAAATCCCCAAAAATCCCTCAATGTGAAGTTATGTTTTTGATGACTTATTTCTTCGCGAGAAAATGAAAATAGTCAATTTATACCCCAATCGCCAAGAAATTGCAATACAAATGTTTGTGTCGTTTTGGGACAGGAATTGGAATGCAAAATAACATTTGAAAAATCCCCATTAATTAACAAGCTTCATAACTCGCGTAGCGAGTTATGATTAAGCTTGTGCTGAAAATTTTCGGTTTATATAGCATAAACCGAAGGAAAACAACAGTTATTTCTTATAATTTAATCCGGCGGTAATATTAAAATATAAAAAACTACGTGTACGTGAAAGAAAAACTTTTAATTTTCGCAAAAGACAACAGTCAAACTCAGGAAAGTGTGCCACAAACAGGTCACGTCAATCATTGTCAAATTGTTTGTTGTTTTGATTTTCGATCGCAGACGGCAGATATTTAGCAAGTCACGTAACAATATCATTAAAAACATTTTTTTAAAGTTCCCCCAAAATCATGTTTGGATGTATGATCTTTTATTCGTCTCCCACTTCGGTATATTTTATTAAATTCAATTGTTTCCGAGAAATTATCATTATATTCTCGCTGACTGGAGGCGATGAAAAATCGATCATTGGATCTTTGTTTACATGCTTGTTATCCATCTATCAGTCTGCCGTCACGACCTCGCGATGACAATTGAATTGAGTGGGCGGAGCTTCCAGAGTCTTCAAAGTTGACCGGATGTGCGAACGTGTAGACATTCCAAATCATTACGTGATTTGGTTTATACGATTTTGATGACTTTCACGCTGTATGATTTCAACCAATCAAACGCAGAGGCGGGGCAAATGATTAAATTATTTGTCCATAAACATGTAACATTAGGACTATTATATTTCACCCTTTGTGCTATTTTTCACATTTGTTTCTATTATACTTTTTTTTTTGACTTAATATATAATCATTGTTGATCTCGGGAAGAGTCGTACGATGATTCGTTCTTTCCAACAACTACTAGATAATACTTTTCACCGACAAGATTCGAATCGCTAGAACATTGACTGTTCTAGTCACTGCTTCAATGACCATTAGACCCATGGGAGCTATGGGACCATGGGGTGGTCTGGGAGCCAATATCGAAGAAAAGAAAGGACAAGACAGAATGCTAGTGCAGGCAGGGATCATAACAAAGATAGAAGAGGTCCAAGACTGGTCAGAATGGACAGAAACCGAGGATTTGGGGAAAACATTCAGGGTACATTTGGGTATCATTGACATGTAGCTTCTGGTGATTTGATACACCCATCCGATCCAGCACCCACTTTAGAGTTTTCTCGAACCAATGTGAAAACGTGGTACTTTTCGGAAAGCTATCGGGTTCATTCCATTTGTTATTTGTCGGGTCGTTTTCGGTAATTCTAAAACACCATCAGAACAAATGGCTAGGCTAATCGACTATCTGGGTTCCATAGTAAACACGTGCCATAGACGATGGTGGTTGGGATAGGTGCGTTTACGTGTTGTTTTTGCGATAATTAAACACACTTCCGTCGAATCACCACACCGATCACCCCCCCCCCCCCCACCCCCCTACCCTGCCCTTGCACATATCAGGAATCTCTAGCTCTGATATAATATACTATTCAAAAAAGTAGGGGATATCCAAACTGATGTTGATATATTCGGAAAATGGTATTAGATACGCGTGATTGAAAACATCAACATGTTACCAAGTTTAGTGTGGATCATGAATGTCACCGCCCAACGAAAAGGTTTTTCGCACGAGCGCCGCGTTAATGTCTGTGGGGTACGTTTTGAAATTTCTATTTGTACTGGACGGGCTTTTTCGGTGGTCTCATCGTTCTTTTCTTGGTATAAACTCGTTCATCAAAAGTTTCTGGTCGAAATGTAAATTTTGAAGTATGCAAAGACAGACACGTGACGAACATTTACGTGCCGTTGGCATGTTGGAATTTGGCAACAGACAGACTGCAGTGGCTCACATTCACAACGTTACTCAACCGGCGATTAGCAGGTTGTGGTCACGCTACCGTCAGACAGGCAATGCTGATGACACACGTTTGTCTGGTCGTCCAAGGGCGACAACTGCTGATCGTTTCATCCGAACCACAACATTACGTAACCACCATCAAAATGCCTCAAAAATTGGACAGCAGCTGCACCGAGCGAGAGATGTGCGAATCAGTGGTCAGAATAACCGAAATCGCCTACACAGCTGGAATTTGTACGCTCGACGACCTCGAATAATTCCACGTTTGACTTAACGTCACATCGCAGCAAGCCGTAATTGGTGTGGAGCACGACAGCGCTAGGACAATCGTCGATGGAGCAACGTCATATTTTCCGATGAATTGATGTTCACTCTCGACTTCCACGACAGGGACGAAACAGAGTGTGGCGGCGGTGGAACGAACGATGCCATGGCATAACCGTTAGACATCACAATCGTTTTGGTGGTGGATCGGTTATGGTGTTGGAGGCATAACCACGACAAGCAGAACAGCATTACATGTCTTCCAAGGGCGTGTCACAGGGCAGTACTACTGTGACCATTTTTTTAGCAGCTCACGTGGTGCCATGTGGGCAACGTCACAGCCGTCGATTCATTTTCCAAGATGACAATGCAAGAGCACACGGCCCGTGTCGCTACAGAGTTCCTCCAGAAGTAGAACATCACTACACTGCCTTGGCCAGCACTAAGTTCAGACCTTTCACCGATTGAGCATGTCTGGGATATGCAAGGCAGGCGCCTACGACAACGTCACTAGCCCCCTACCAATATCCAAGAACTTGCCGCTGGACTGCAGTTAGAATGGAGTATTATCTATTGACTAAAGTGACTTTTTTGATTTGATTGGTTGATAGATACGAGGTATGAGACCATATTCATTGAAACCCACGATACGTCCGCCCAGCCACTGACAAATTTCCCATACCCAGTGGAAGCCTCGTTCCGAAATCTACAAATTTGTCCATACCCCGTAGAAGACGCGTCATTCCAGTTTTACAGTGTACATGTATTATATTTTAATTTTTTATCTCCAAAATAAAGCTCATGACCCCTTATTGGAATGAGCTTGTCGAGTACCCTCCAATGTGGGGTTCATAAGCTATGTTTTTGAGACAAAAAAGAAAAAAAGAAATTCAATAATTTTTTTATACCAGTCATATCGGCATATTTTCACAAAAACTCTTTTGCACAAAAATTCCACAAAAACCTGTATGGCTCAACAATGGAAGATAAAAGATCTCATGCTGTGTATGTTCACACATGAAATAGATTGTACTTCTAAAACGGAAAGTCAATAGATAAAATCGTTACCCCCGTGTCTGATCACGTGGTACGGGTTTTTACCTACCCGAAGCCAGACGTATCCCATGAGGCCGAAGCCTCATGGGATACGTCTGGCTTCGGGTAGGTAAAAACCCGTACCACGTGATCAGACACGGGGTAACTAATAATATCAGTCAAGCTGATAATGGACGCTTGGCGAGGAGTATACCACGTCGGATTCGCGCTTGCCTCGCGAACCGAGGAGGATTCACAAGGTATTGAAGTCTTGGACTGAATGTAGTAAATTATCTGACTGGCCGTACATGTTTTCTACAGCTCAGTGCGTGGAATGTGTGTTTGTCAGACACCCAACTATCGCTGAAATCATTCATCAGATGTCACAGTGAAATGCCTCAACTGTCTTTTTGATGAAAATATAAATAGGTTTCTTTATACATCTCACTCTTATCAAATATCCCCTTCTTTTTTTAATAGTATAATTCAATCTCATTTAAACCTAATTAACCTAATTAACTAATTCCAGATAAATGGGGTCTTTCAAAGAAGGTTAACCCTTTCAACCCAGTGTACAATGAATTTTGCGTGAAGATCAAAAGGGTAGTAGGCGAGCAGACGATATAAAGAGCAAGAATCTAAAGCGAGGCTCAGTAATAATTTAATCCAACAGCTCGACAGAACTGAACATCCCAACAAATCAATATTACCTCCCCCCCCCCCCCCCCCAGGGCGCCAGTATTGAAAGGGTTAAATTGGTTAAATCCCTAGTTGCATTATTGAGAAAATAATTGCGGTTTTGAAATTTCGACAGCGAGCGGATCAAACTAAGAGTCATGTCAGTGTTCTTTTCAGAAACATATGAAAATCAATTATGTGACATTAAAAACGTCAGCTTTCACTGTGCCATCGATCAAAAAAGACAGTGTACAGATTTCCTTTTAAGGCGTTTATTTCCTACGACTGTATACGTCGTGATATACTTACCGTTAGGGCAATTCAGGCACTCCAATTTGTCTCCAACGCACACGTGTAAGAATCCCATGGTTCCTTGCAGCGTTACGCCATTGTTGTACAAGAAAGTTCTGAATTTACACAGCCCAACTGAAAAATGAGAAAGAGAAAAAAAAACTATAGGATTTCTGAATGATGAGTGTTAGAGGCTTAAATACTTTCGAGTTGTTGTGGTGTCACATCTCCATGTCAATCCCCTCGTTATACTAACGTCGAGTAGGGTACGACAGCCGGATAGTTGCCGTCAAGTAGCATACAATAGCTCAATAGTTGCCGTCAAGTAGCATACAACAGTCGAATAGTTGTCGTCGAGAAAAGTATAACAGTCCGATAGTTATCATCGAGCAGGGTGTAAAGGTCCAATACTTTTTATCGAGTAGGGTGCAGCTGTCCGATAGTTATCATCGAGTAGGGTGAAAAGGTCCAATACTTTTTATCGAGTAGGGTGCAGCTGTCCGATAGTTATCATCGAGTAGGGTGTAAAGGTCCAATACTTTTTATCGAGTAGGGTGCAGCTGTCCGATAGTTATCATCGAGTAGGGTGAAAAGGTCCAATACTTTTTATCGAGTAGGGTGCAGCTGTCCGATAGTTATCATTGAGTGGGGTGTAAAGGTCCAATAGTTTTTATCGAGTAGGGTGCAGCTGTCCGATAGTTATCATCGAGTAGGGTGTAAAGGTCCAATACTTTTTGTTGAGTAGGGTGCAGCTGTCCGATAGTTATCATCGAGTGGGGTGTAAAGGTCCAATACTTCTTGTCGAGTAGGGTGCAGCTGTCCGATAGTTATCATCGAGTGGGGTGTAAAGGTCCAATAGTTTTTATCGAGTAGGGTGCAGCTGTCCGATAGTTATCATCGAGTAGGGTGTAAAGGTCCAATACTTTTTGTTGAGTAGGGTGCAGCTGTCCGATAGTTATCATCGAGTGGGGTGTAAAGGTCCAATACTTTTTATCTAGTAGGGTGCAGCTGTCCGATAGTTATCATCGAAAATGATGTAAGAGTCCGATAGTTATCATCGAGTAGGGTGTAGCAGTCCAATAGTTATCATCGAGTATGGTGTAAAGGTCCAATACTTTTTATCGAGTAAGGTGCAGCTGTCCAATAGTTATCATCGAGTAGGGTGCAGCTGTCCAATAGTTATCATCGAGTAGGGTGTAAAGGTCCAATACTTTTTATCTAATAGGGTGCAGCTGTCCGATAGTTATCATCGAAAATGATGTAAGAGTCCGATAGTTATCATCGAGTAGGGTGCAGCTGTCCGATAGTTATCATCGAGTAGGGTGTAAAGGTCCAATACTTTTTGTCGAGTAGGGTGCAGCTGTCTGATAGTTATCATCGAGTAGGGTGTAAAGGTCCAATACTTTTTGTCGAGTAGGGTGCAGCTGTCCGATAGTTACCATCGAGTAGGGTGTAAAGGTCCAATACTTTTTGTCGAGTAGGGTGAAGCTGTCTGATAGTTATCATCGAGTAGGGTGTAAAGGTCCAATACTTTTTGTCGAGTAGGGTGCAGCTGTCCGATAGTTATCATCGAGTAGGTTGTAAAGGTCCAATACTTTTTGTCGAATAGGGTGCAGCTGTCCGATAGTTATCATCGAAAATGATGTAAGAGTCCGATAGTTATCATCGAGTAGGGTGTAGCAGTCCAATAGTTATCATCGAATAGGGTGTAGCAGGCCAACAGTTATCATCCAGTAGGGTGTAACAGTTCAACAGTTATCATCCAATAGTGTGTAGCAGTCCGATAGTTATCGAGTAGGGTGTAGCAGACCAATAATTATTATCGAATAGGGCTTAACAGTCCAATAGTTATCATCGAGTAGGGTGTAGCAGTCTACAAGTTATCGTCGAGTAAGGTGTAGCAGTCCGATAGTTATTCAGTAGCGTGTAGCAGTCTAATAGTTGTCATCGAGTAGAGTGTAACAGTCCAGTAGTTATCGTCGAGTAGGGTGTAGCAGTCCGATAGTTATTCAGTAGCGTGTAGCAGTTTAATAGTTGTCATCGAGTAGAGTGTAACAGTCCAGTCGAGTAGGGTGCAGCAGTCCGGTAGATATCATCGAGTATTGTGTAGATGTCCAATAGTTATCATTCGGTAGGGTGTAGCTGTCCGATGGTTATCATTGAGTAGGATGTAACAGTCTAATAGTTATCACAGAGTAGGGTGTAGCAGACCGATAGTTATTATAGAGTAGGGTGTAGCTGTCCGATAGTCATCGTCGAGTAAGGTGTAGCAGTCCAATAGTTATCATCGAGTAGGGTGTAGCAGTCCAATAGTTATCATCGAGAATGATGTAACAGTCCAATAGTTATCACAGAGTAGGGTGTAGCAGACCGATAGTTATTATAGAGTAGGGTGTAGCTGTTCGATAGTCATCGTCGAGTAGGGTGTAGCAGTCCAATAGTTATCGTCGAGTAGGGTGTTACAGTACAATAGTTAACATCGTGGAAGATGTAACAGTCCAATAGTTATCATCGAGTAGGGTGTAACAGTCTGATAGTTATCATCTAGTAGGGTGTAACAGTCCGATAGTTATCGTCGACTAGGATGTGGCAGTCCGGTAGATATCCTCGAGTAGGGTGTAACACTCCGATAGTCTTCGTCGAGCAGGGTGTAGTAGTCTGATAGTTATAATCGAGTAGGGTGTGACCATTCGATATTTATCATCGAGTAGCGTGTAACAGTCCGATATTTATCATCGAGCAAGGTGTAACATTTCGATAGCTATCGTCGAGTAGGGTGTAACAGTCCGATAGTTATCATCGAGTAGGATGTAACAGTCCGATAGTTATGATCGTGTAGAATGTAACAGTCCGAGAGTTATGATCGAGGTTTAACACTCCTATAGTTATCAATGAGTAGTATGTAACAGCCCGGTAGTTATGGTCGAGTAGGGTTTAACAGACCTGTAGTTATGGCAGAGTAGGGTTTAACAGTCCGATAGTTATGATCGAGTAGGATGCAAAAGCGCGATATTTATGGTCGAGTAGGGTTTAACAGTCGGGTAGTTATGGTCGAGTAGGGTGTAATAGACTGATAGTTATGGTCGAGTATGATGTAACAGACCGATAGTTATCGTCGAGTAGGGTGTAAAAGACCGATTGTTATGGTCGTGTAGGTTGTAACTGCACGGTAGTTATGATCGAGTAGGATGTAACGGTCCGGCAGTTATGGTCGAGTAGTGTGTAACAACCCGGTAGCTAAGGTCGAGTAGGGTGTAACAGCCCGGTAGTAGACCGATAGTTATTGTAGAGTTGGGTGTAAAAGACCGATAGTTATAGTCGTGTGGGTTGTAAAAGCTTGGTAGTTATGGTCGAGTATGATGTAACAGTCCGATAGTTATGATCGAGTAGGATCTAACAGTCCGATAGTTATGGTCGAGTATGATGTAACAGTCCGATAGTTATGGTCGAGTAGGATCTAACAGTCCGATAGTTATGGTCGAGTATGATGTAACAGTCCGATAGTTATGGTCGAGTATGATGTAACAGTCCGATAGTTATGGTCGAGTAGGATCTAACAGTCCGATAGTTATGGTCGAGTAGGATCTAACAGTCCGATAGTTATGGTCGAGTAGGATTTGATGGTCCGATAGTTATGGTCGAGTATGATCTAACAGTCCGATAGCTATGGACGAGTAGGTTGTAACAGACGTATAGTTATGTTCAAGTAGAGTGTAACAGTCCGATAGTTATGGTCGAGCAGGGTGTAACAGTCCGATAATTATCGTCGAGTAGTCTGTAACAGCCCAGTAGTTATCGTTGAGTAGGGTTCAGCAATCCGATGGTTATCGTCGAATATGATGTAACAGTCTGATAATTGTCGCCATCTTCATGTAGTAGATAGTTGATTGTATATTCTCATAGATGTACAGGATTAACTCAAATATTCAGAACATCTACTAGATCGTTGATAAATTTTGAAAATGTTTGGCTTAGTTTAGTCCCTTGATTTCTCCTATAGAATTTGACATAGTTAGTCTTTTGAATACACGAGTCTTTTATTTACGTCTTTTTATGATTTTGTAAGTAAGGCTACAAGCATTATATTATATCTTCAGATCAACAAAAGATATCATTAATTTATCTGATTTTTAACTTCAGAATGAGCATATAGTCTAAGGTCAGTGCTTTATCGTCGTCGTGTGAGAACCGCACGGTTCTATCGTCCAGTTCTAACACGCCGTTATGGTGAAATCTACTTGTGATGAGTGTATTGTATTTTGTGAACTGATGTAAGTATCAAGCCTAGTGTAGAGAACCGCATTGAGAAGCTTACTAACTGCGCAGGAAATGGTTATCCATCGATAAATTGATGGAATTGAGGAGTAAGGGGTTAACGTACTCCACACTCCATGAGTGTGAGTAACATCCACAAACGCTCGCAAATAGAAAGTCCGCTTTGCCGAAAAGTTGGACCATTATACTAATAAACCTATGGAGGGACTAACGCATGGTTCCATACCTGTTGTTTTGGCCTTTATAATACGGCGAGCCCCATTTTCGCGATCGAATGATCCTGGCGGTGTATTGCGTCTAGAGTTGTCGAGGCGACATAAGCCCCAAAACTGAGATCGCTTGACTCTCTTTGCCTGACCAATATATGATGATTTATGGTGAGACCCAGCAGTACCGTGAGTCTTTCGATGAAAACCATCATCCTTTAGAAATTTTACCCATAGCTTCCCCTCTGGAGGATACATTATTATTGTTGAAAAAAAATAACAATTTAATAATAATAGTTCGGTGAAGTTACTATTTGGTTTACTTCTGAGTTTAGCACTGACATGATGAGATTTACTTTGGAAGTAAATACTGTCTGTCCCACTTATTCTGTTTGACACAAAATAATTTGAGTCTGGCCATTTTCTTTTGAGCTGTTTGATGATGACGGTCACATCTGTAACACATTGTATTTGAGTTTTATGTTTCAAGTCATGCCGTAGACTATAGAAGATAACAACATTGGAATCTTTTTCTTCATTCACATTATTCCACAAAGGCGTATGACTATCACAGGCAGTTGTAAGTTTGGTAATATACGTCAGGCTAGCACTTGAAATTAGCTTCAACAATCGGTAATGACGCGATGAAGTATGTTGTTCGTTTGGTTATATTTACGTCCGACTAGCTCTTGAAATCAGATTCTGCAATCAGCAACGGTGAGGTGAAGTCCCTTGTTCGTTTGGCTATATGTTCGTCAAGACTAGCTAACAAATTTGCTTCGACAATCGGCAATGGCGAGAAGTCCATGGCAGTTTAATACGGATTTTCCCACTTTGCTGATTGTCGTGGCTGGAATTCAGTTCTTGAAGACTCCATGTATTTATTTTGCCGTTAAGCATTCTTACGTGTACATATTCACAAATGTTCATGTCCTGGTTGGATAAACATTGTGAGCCTACCTCATTCCTCCCTCAAATCTTTGGAAATAGGGTAGTCTGTTGTAAACCTTGTAACATTCACTCTTTATCACTGCTACATTCTGTAATTCCCTGCTTTTGCTGTGTCTCTTGTACACAAAAATTGTCATGAAAGCATGTATACTATACTACTCAAAGTTTGCTAAGCACCAAATATTTGACACATTATTGTGAAATTTTCTTATGACATATTTGCCATATTTTTGGTGGATATGATTGAGGAATGTATTGAGATGGTCCCCAGTGTTTACATTAGATCTCTTGACAGGCAGACATTTCGTGACAGTCATGGAAAACATGTACCCCTTGATTTCCATGATGTTTTCGTGTACTGTCGACATGTACATGACATGTGTATGGTATTCAATCTGCATTACAACACAAACCCTTGTGATTTAATGATTGAATATGGCAAATGCAAATGTAAGAAGACATTTGTCTGAAGCAGAAATGTGGCGGGCTGTATGGATGATGGAGTAAGGGGCTCCCCATCGTCAGGTTGGTGAAGCCCTTGGTGTGCACCATACGGAAATCACTAGAACCAGGGCAAGATTTCAGCAGTAAGACGGCATGGTGGTGGCAGAGACATGGCAACATCTGCAGCTGAAGACCGGTTTTTGATCATTCAGGCCCGTAGGAAGCGCTTTGCCACAGCAATGCAGCTTCGCAGTGACCTTCAGAATGCATCCGAGGTAAATGTTTCGACGCAGACTATCCGGGCAAGGTTGCACGAAGGTTGTCTCCGATAGAGAAGACCACGTATTCGCATTCTGCTGCCCCAGACCCACCGCCAGGCACGATATAAATGGGCCATGGACCATGTTGGATAGACCGGAGAAGGTTGCCGAACTATCCTTTTTACAGATGAATCAAGGCACTGCCTAGACCACACACATAGGCGTTCTAGGAGATGGAGAAGACCAGGAGAGCGATACCATGCAGCCAACATTGTTGAGCATGACCGCTATGGTGGAGGGTCAATCATGGTCTGGGGCGGCATCAGTTGGGATGGACGTACATAGCTCTGTGTTCTTGAACGTGGTACATTGACTGCACATTAGTATATTGATGAGATCCTGGATGTCCACCTCAGATTGTATGCAGGTGCAGTGGGTGATAGATTCATCATGATGGACGATAATGCACGTCCTCCTGTTGCCCATGCTGTCGGGGAGTAACGACAGAGGGGGGGGGGGGAGATTGAGCGTATGGACTGGCCAGCAAGATCCCATGATGTCAATCAAATCGAACATGTCTGGAATGAGTTGCAGCTTGCAATTTCAGCCCGTCCAGTCCAGCCAAGAAGTGTCCAGGAGCTTGGTACCATGCTTGTCCGAGAATTGAACCTGATTGGGAGCACGAGAAGGCGTTGTCAAGCTGTAATTAACTGTAAGGGGGTCTCATACTCTATATTGAACCCATACCAGTTCGCTCCGTCAAGCTTTTGGCATATTGAAAAATTTCCTCTTTTGCCAGTAATATCCATTTTCCGTGGTTATCGTATACAAAAGCTAAAACATAATGTCAAACACAATCAAAATCTTAATTTTTGTACTTCAATCATTAAAGATATAATTAAATAAAACAGTATCTCCTATAAAGTGAAATATGTGTAGAATGTTTATAACTGTATCTTCTATAAAGTGAAATTTGTGTAGAACGTTTTATAACTGTGTATCCTATAAACATAAATATGTGTAGAATGTTTCATAACTGTATCGCCTATAAACAGAAATTTGTGTAGAATGTTCTTTAACTGTATCTCTTATAAACATAAATATGTGTAGAATGTTTTATAACTGTATCTCCTATAAACATAAATATGTGTAGAATGTTTTATAACTGTATCGCCTATAAACATAAATATGTGTAGAATGTTTCATAACTGTATCGCCTATAAACAGAAATTTGTGTAGAATGTTCTATAACTGTATCTCCTATAAACATAAATATGTGTAGAATGTTTTATAAATGTATCTCCTACAAACATAAATATGTGTAGAATATTTTATAACTGTATCTCCTATAAACATAAATATGTGCAGAATGTTTTATAACTGTATCGCCTATAAACAGAAATATGTGTAAAATGCTTATAACTGTATCTCCTATAAAGTGAAATATGTCTAGAATGTTCTATAACTGTATCTCCTATAAACATAAATATGTGTAGAATGTATCATAACTGTATCTCCTATAAACTGTAATATGCGTAGAACGTTTTATAACTGTATCGCCTATAAACAGAAATTTGTGTAGAATGTTCTATAACTGCATCTCCTATAAACATAAATATGTGTAGAATGTTTTATAACTGTATCTCCTATAAACATAAATATGTGTAGAATGTTTTATAACTGTATCGCCTATAAACAGAAATATGTGTAAAATGCTTATAACTGTATCTCCTATAAAGTGAAATATGTCTAGAATGTTTTATAACTGTATCTCCTATAAACATAAATATGTGTAGAATGTATCATAACTGTATCTCCTATAAACTCTAATATGCGTAGAACGTTTTATAACTGTATCGCCTATAAAAAGAGATTTGTGTACAATGTTCTATAACTGCATCTCCTTTAAACAGAGCACAAATCACGATCGACTTTGTCTGAGGACTTAATAAACGGTTTGGAAGGAGAAACGTAACGGTGACGGACGAGTTTCCCGGTGGACTAACCAGCCAGTGTGGGAGCGCGGGTGACAGGGCACGGGTATAGAACGCTGTGAAAACAGTTGGATCTATTTTCCACTTAAAAATGATGACGTCACAGACACGTCATCGGTATGAATCGCAGCAGGATACTCTCATGATAATTAAGTCATTCAACGAAGTTAAAATGTCTTTAAACGACCTATAGCCTTTTTTCTTTCTTTCTTTTTTTTCGTCAGACCAAAATTTCGGGTACTTCCTCTTAACTCACACTCATGAAATTTGACACATTAATCAAAATATTGATACCACACCTTTCCCGAAATTCTATCCAGGGTGAGAGCCATATGGATTTTAAATTTGTTGATATTTTTTAATATTAACGCCTGTATCAAATCCCCACCCTACCCGGTCTTTCAAACCTTGCAGACCCATCTCCAATAAAAAGCATATTAAAAAACGTGTCCACTCATGAGAAATTCTTCATCCCTCGGATGACATCAAGGCGGTTATAAAATAAGTCGAAAAAATTCAACAATATCCGATTTTAATGAATTTTTAGTATGTTTCAGAGCTCAAAAATTAAGAGGTAGTTGTAATTTTGTTTTTAGAGACTCAGCATTTTTTACCTTTTACGTCATATCAAATTAGAGCATCTTCTTCTTAAGAACACAGACTGTGTGACACACACCTCCAAAGTTCTGAACGATACAGCTTTGTAACTTCGCACATTGATTTCTGGTTAACTCAGGTTGATACATCTGGTTTTAATTTTTGACATTTTGCCTCTCCACCCCTTCCCAGTTTGAAGGAGACGGATGTTAAGAATTTGTTTAAAGATTTTAATTTCCAGTTCAAGTTAATCCTATCTTTCTGAAATTTTGGAAATATAATCTCCAAATAAAACCATATCCACAAAATATGCTACCGTACTAGGAAATTACCAACCCATTAAGCCGAATTCGGATGCGACATCTTGAGGGGAGAGGTTATAGGTTTGGAAATTGGGAATGTTGTAGGGCTCAAAAAATTAAGAGATAGCAGTTTATGGGGAAGGGGGGGGGGGTCGATTTAGCCCCAGTTTAACGTTTTTACAACATTTTATTTATTTATTTATTCATTTATTGGGGTTTAACGACACTATAGACAACCAGGGTCACCTCGTGTCGGACATTTGGAGGATAGAGTACCTGGAGAGAACCATAGATAATCGGCAAGCAACTGTCAGACTCTCCAACGTACTAATTTCATACACGCAGGGTTAGCATTAGTTCGAGACAAGTACACCATCGACGTACATCGTGCAGTAGGACACAGCGTCACCGTACCCCTCGCGTGGGCATCGCGCAGTAGTACACAGCGTCACCGTACACCCGCGTGGGCATCGCGCAGTAGTACACAACGCCACCGTACCCCCGCGTGGGCATCGCGCAGTGGTACACAGCGACACCGTACCCCGGCGTGGGCATCCCGCAGTAGTACACAGCGCCACCGTACCCACTGCGTGGGAAATCGAGATTAGGTGCCTTGTCGAAGGACACAACGCAGTTACCTCTGTCGGGGGTTGAACCATGGACCTTTCGGTTTGACGTCCAATGCCGTAACCATTGAGCCATCTTGCTCCATTACGTCACTGCAAAGTATAGGCACTTTCGGACATTTATCATTAAAACCCCTGATTTGATGACACACACCGCGGAATAGTTGTTAAGGATACAGCTTTCAATCACATCCATTTCCGGTTATCTATCCGATTTTACGTTTTAACATTTACACCATCGGTTGAAAGGTGGCGGATATTAAGGATTTTTAAAGATTTTAATTACTAGCTGATTTTAAGCCTATCTTTCTGAAATTTTAGAATTCGTCGCTTGAGTGCTAGATTGTTCTATGTCCCCTATAGGACTATATATTATCTCCCCTATAGGACTATATATTATCTCCCCTATAGGACTATCTATTATCTCCCCTATGGGACTATATATTATCTCCCCTATGGGACTATATATTATCTCCCCTATGGGACTATGTATTATCTCCCCTATGGGACTATATATTATCTCCCCTATAGGACTATGTATTATCTCCCCTATGGGACTATGTATTATCTCCCCTATGGGACTATATATTATCTCCCCTATGGGACTATATATTATCTCCCCTATGGGACTATATATTATCTCCCCTATGGGACTATATATTATCTCCCCTATAGGACTATATATTATCTCCCCTATGGGACTATATATTATCTCCCCTATAGGACTATATATTATCTCCCCTATAGGACTATATATTATCTCCCCTATGGGACTATGTATTATCTCCCCTATGGGACTATGTATTATCTCCCCTATGGGACTATATATTATCTCCCCTATGGGACTATATATTATCTCCCCTATAGGACTATATAGTATCTCCCCTATGGGACTATATATTATCTCCCCTATAGGACTATCTATTATCTCCCCTATGGGACTATATAGTATCTCCCCTATGGGACTATATATTATCTCCCTTATAGGACTATATATTATCTCCCCTATGGGACTATATATTATCTCCCCTATGGGACTATATATTATCTCCCCTATGGGACTATATATTATCTCCCCTATGGGACTATATATTATCTCCCCTATGGGACTATGTATTATCTCCCCTATGGGACTATATATTATCTCCCCTATGGGACTATATATTATCTCCCCTATAGGACTATATATTATCTCCCCTATGGGACTATATATTATCTCCCCTATGGGACTATATATTATCTCCCTTATAGGACTATATATTATCTCCCCTATGGGACTATATATTATCTCCCCTATGGGACTATATATTATCTCCCTTATAGGACTATATATTATCTCCCCTATGGGACTATATATTATCTCCCCTATGGGACTATATATTATCTCCCCTATGGGACTATGTATTATCTCCCCTATGGGACTATATATTATCTCCCCTATAGGACTATATATTATCTCCCCTATGGGACTATATATTATCTCCCCTATGGGACTATATATTATCTCCCTTATAGGACTATATATTATCTCCCCTATGGGACTATATATTATCTCCCCTATGGGACTATATATTATCTCCCTTATAGGACTATATATTATCTCCCCTATGGGACTATATATTATCTCCCCTATGGGACTATATATTATCTCCCCTATGGGACTATATATTATCTCCCCTATGGGACTATATATTATCTCCCCTATGGGACTATATATTATCTCCCCTATGGGACTATGTATTATCTCCCCTATGGGACTATATATTTTCTCCCCTATGGGACTATATATTATCTCCCCTATGGGACTATGTATTATCTCCCCTATGGGACTATGTATTATCTCCCCTATGGGACTATGTATTATCTCCCCTATGGGACTATATATTATCTCCCCTATGGGACTATGTATTATCTCCCCTATGGGACTATGCATTATCTCCCCTATGGGACTATGTATTATCTCGCCTATGGGACTATATATTATCTCCCCTATGGGACTATGTATTATCTCCCCTATGGGACTATGTATTATCTCCCCTATGGGACTATGTATTATCTCCCCTATGGGACTATATATTATCTCCCCTATGGGACTATGTATTATCTCCCCTATGGGACTATGTATTATCTCCCCTATGGGACTATGTATTATCTCGCCTATGGGACTATATATTATCTCCCCTATGGGACTATATATTATCTCCCCTATGGGACTATATATTATCTCCCCTATGGGACTATATATTATCTCCCCTATGGGACTATATATTGTCTCCCCTATGGGACTATGTATTATCTCCCCTATGGGACTATGTATTATCTCCCCTATGGGACTATGTATTATCTCCCCTATGGGACTATGTATTATCTCCCCTATGGGACTATATATTATCTCCCCTATGGCACTATATATTATCTCCCCTATGGGACTATATATTATCTCCCCTATGGAACTATATATTATCTCCCCTATGGCACTATATATTATCTCCCCTATGGCACTATATATTATCTCCCCTATGGGACTATATATTATCTCCCCTATGGGACTATATATTATCTCCCCTATGGGACTATATATTATCTCCCCTATGGGACTATATATTATCTCCCCTATGGGACTATATATTATCTCCCTTATAGGACTATATATTATCTCCCCTATGGAACTATATATTATCTCCCCTATGGGACTATGTATTATCTCCCCTATGGGACTATATATTATCTCCCCTATGGGACTATGTATTATCTCCCCTATGGGACTATATATTATCTCCCCTATGGGACTATATATTATCTCCCCTATGGGACTATGTATTATCTCCCCTATGGGACTATATATTATCTCCCCTATGGGACTATATATTATCTCCCCTATGGGACTATGTATTATCTCCCCTATGGGACTATATATTATCTCCCCTATGGGACATAGAACATTCTAGCACTCAGCCGACGAAATGTAATCTCTAATAAAAACCACATCTAAAAATGTGTTGCCGCCCTAAGAAGTTCCCAACCGTTATAACTGTATACTCGGAGGTGACATTTAAGGGGTTTATAACATCTAGAACATGCTGTTGTTCTGTTAGAGGATACATTTGAGGATGCCTTTTGAGGATACAGTTTGGGGATACCTTTTAGAGGATATCTATTTGAAGATAGTTATGGTTCCTGGTGTCTGTTCTGTTCCTGGCATCTAGGCCATTTCTGCTGACTTGTCCCATGTAACCATAGTTTGTCCTGGGATTAGCTTCCATTACAGTCATCCAATACCATAATTTTTGACCGACCTCTACAGCCTTGAACCATTAAAACTCCCTTGTTGCAGAACTTCAGGATTGTCCGCTGCCTCAGATGGCAACCTTTACCCTCTGCCAAATTTTAGAATGCTCATAAGACTAACCATTCTCTACTACAATAATAGAAACCAAGCATTACTCCCTCCCCCACCTCCACAACACCACCTGGCCTAACATTATACACCACCTGTACCACCTGTGGGCCAGCATAACGTCTTAGATATGGATTGTGGTGCTTCAGCCGGAGAGACACTGCATGATTAACGACAGTACGATAACGACCGAAAGATACGAGCACGTTATAAGTAACCGAAATGTACACCCCGCAAACGTGACGACTATTTTGTAATAATCGTACAGTCACAAATCGAACAGGTTTCGATATTTCTGTCGGATCGTCGGTAACGCACTTAAATGTTTGTTCGAATCAGCACGTGTCTTTTTCACTAATCAGTCGAAAAAATGTAATCCTAGAATGTCCACCCGGCGGCGGTGTGTTCAAGCGAGTGGCCGCTTTTTGTGTCGCAGTGGTTATGCTGATCTGTCACGTGTCATACATATGTCGTCGGTCGTTACGCATGAAGTGTGTCTCTGGCTTAAGGGCTAGCATTATTTATTTATTGGTGTTTAAGGTCACATACTTATGCACAATGGCTAATCGTGACTGTGATAGATTTACAGGTGGAGGAAGCCGGAGTACCCGGAGAGAACCACCGAGCATAGACGAGCAGCTGTCAGCTCCTCAACATTCTAAATCTGTTCAAGCTCCGCTCAAGCAGGGTTACAGCGGTTGAAGACATGTGCACCATCGACGTGCAGTACGCCTTAGTACACGCCGTCACTGTGCCCCAATGTAGGCAACCGGGATTAAGTGCCTTGCCAAGGACACAACGCGGGTCGTCCCGGACGGGGATTGAACTCTGGACATCTAGCATAGAAGTCCAACAGCCAACCAATGAGCCACCGCGCTCCCAAAGGGATAGCAGGAGACCTAGAGTGCACAAACAGTTCACCCGGTTTTCTCCAGGTACACTGACTTACTGCGGTCGTAAAATTGTCCGACATGATGCGACCCTGGCTGTTGAAATTGCCGTTAAGCCCCAATAAATAAACAAGTTCAACGACACGCCCGCACAGTCTTTTATCTTTATAAGATTAAAAGATGTTTTATCGGATATCATCATCAAAGCGTTTGTCAACAGAAACTATTTGGATTCTCAGAACGAAAGTAAAAAAAAAACTTTTCCGTTAACTAGCCGATCATTTTCCCGTTTGTTGTCAAAATAATGGGGTTTTTTCAAGATTAGTTTTCAGATCAAAGAGTTGCATGCAATCCACGGGCACAGTTTGATTTGAAAACTAATATTCAGTTCGGATGGGAACGTGTTTGTGGTTACTAAAGATCAAAAACAAACATGAACTCCATTATGTGGCTGTCTAGGTCGAATTTATAACAACGAACATTTAGCATGGTACACGGCGGTATTGTCTCAGTATACTCTGTAAACTAGCGAAACAGAATTTACTGCATCTAGTAAATTCAAGTCTGTGTGAAAAGGGTTAAAGTATCAGGGAAAAAAATATACAGAAAGAGAATTTACGGAAGCTTTATTTTCGGGAGTAAAATATTTTTTAAGCAAATCAGAAATGGATTTTCGCTAACAGTATTTACAGATATTCATACAGGAATCACAACAATTTTTACAAGAAACCAGAAAAGTCATATATGTGCACACTATTTAAAGGATTCGATCATGGAATCAGAAATTAACATTACTGGCTCTGCCAATTATTTCAATGATGAGATACATACATAATCTTCAGAATTGCATTAGTTGTTATAAAATGCAACATTTTGAACCTTCAGCAGGTTTCAACTCATTCGGTGTAGGTCCCATGTCAATAGGCCATACCAAGCCTAAAGTATGAGCGTAATAGACTTTTAAAAAAATCGGCCCAAACAACTCCGGATCTGCCATATTTGTAGATGATAGCAAATATCCGTATTAGCTAGATGATGTTAAGCCACATCCTTTTTTACGTCAAAATGCATGTATGGACTTTGGGGATGCTTTAGGGGGATTCAAAAATGTGATTTTCATCAATTCTGAAAAATGCACTCAATGACCCCTAGGTGACCTCCGTGACTTTGACCCATATTTTGAACCTCCATCGAGTGTCGCCTCATTTGGTGATTGTCCCAGGTCCATTCGTCATACCATGCTTGAGATATGAGCATGACCCACTTTCAAACATTTGGCCACGCCCACTTTTTTACGTAAAATTGTATGTATGGACTTCGGGAATGCTTTGGGTGTCCAAAATTGTGATTTCCAGCAATTCGGAAGAATAGACTCAATGACCCCTCGGTGACCTCTGTTACCTTGACCCATATTTTGATCCTTCATCGAGTGTCGACTCATTTGGTGTTGACCCCAGGTCCATAGGTCATACCACGCCTCAGATATGGGCGTGACCCACTTTCAAAACACCCCCAAGGAGACGCCTAATGCCCCAGGAATCCGAGAAACATTATTTTGCGAGACTCTCTGTCAGAAAGCCAAAAATCAACGAGATAGGACAATTCGTTTTCGAGTTATCATGCAGACAAAAAAGTGATGAGAAGACAGAAGAAGAAGAAGAAGAAGAAGAAGAAGAAGAAGAAGAAGAAGAAGAAGAAGAAGAAGATGAAGAAGAACAAGAAAATGAAGAAGGAAAAGAAGAAGAAAAAGAAGAAGAAACCGTACTAAAACAATAGTGTGTGTGTTTCACACAGACTAATGAGGGCCGACAATACGATGCTGTACTGCGGTGTATTATTATAACGCTAATAGCGGATAACTAAACACAGACTTACATTCACCACGGACACAAAGCGAATGAAGAAGCACTGAACTTGTCACTTAATTCTTCAGTACGAACACAAAGCCAACTAGAGAAACAGAATTTACTGCCACCAGTAAATTCAAGTCTGCGTGAAAAGGGTTAAAGTATCAGGAAAAAAACTATATAGAAAAAGAATTTATGGAGACTTATTTTCGGGAGTAAAATAGTTTTTAACAACTCAGAAATGAGTTTTCGTTAACAACATTTACAGGTATTCATACAGGAATCAGAACATTTTTTCTAAAAAACCAGAAAAGGTATATATATGTACACCATTTATAGGGTTCGATCAAGGAATCAGAAATTGACATTACTGGCTCTGCCATTTATTTGAATGATGAGATACATGTATAATATTCAGAATTATTGCATCAATTGGTGTAAAATGCAATTCCTAATAAGTCGGAAAAAATATGCACTTAATGACCTCTGTTGACCCTCCAGCAAGTTTCAACTCATTCGATGTAGGTACCATTTCTATAGGCCATACCAAGCCTGAAGTATGAGCATAAACTACTTTGTAAATATTGGCTCCACCAACTCCGGATCTGCCGTATTTGTAGATGATGGCAAATGTTCATATTAGCTAGAAAATGTTGAAGTGCATGCAGGGTACCTCTGGAAAATATACTGCGAGTACAAAAGTTCAGTAATGTTGGAATAGAGACGTTGAAAGGCCTTAAAGGCCCCCCAAGAGCCTATCTGAAGACTTATTGGCATTGTTAAAATACCCGAGGTCCCATCAATATTCATGTGTGTTCAGAACAACATTGTGAGAATGGAAAGGGTTTTCCTTATTCTCAGTTTTGCATAAAATAAAATTTTTGAAGAGAGGAGCACCATAGATGTACAGTACGCTTTATTACACAGCGCCATCGTGCCTCCATATTAAGATCTTCAGAGGGTTAAAATACTCCCTTTAAATACTCCATTTTAATCCTTTAAATTGGCGCGAGAAGAAAGTAGAAAGGTCCTCTCTCTGTCCTTCGGCAAGACACTTCACCCCATTGCCCACGTGGGTGCATGGTGGCGCTGTGTACTAAAGCGTACTGCACATCGATGGTGCACCTGTCTTCAACCAATGCTTACCCTGCTTGTGGGGAGTTAGTATGTAGGGGATCTGACAGTTGCTCGCTTGTGCCCGGTGTTCTCCCCGGGTACTCCGGCTTCCTCCACCCGTTAAACTGTCATGGTCATGATTAGCCACAATGCAATAATATGTGACATTAAACACCAATAAATATATAATCCTTTAAAAAATGAGCTCATCCCAATGGGGTGTTATAAGCTATGCTTTTCGAGCAAAAATGAAAAAGTAATTAAAACTGAATAGACATTTCTGTCAATAACGCTGACCGGTTTTCGCCGTTATGTTGGCTAAATGGTTGACAATACCTTACTTTGGAAGACACACTGAAAAGGTGTCCCATTCCACATGGAATTAAATGTTACAGAAAAGAAAGCAAAAATCATTCTTTAGCCATGAGTTATATTAAAGGTGTTTTATACTCACATCGAAGTATTAAGAGGGTTAAAATTTGACGATTCAAATATTTCATTTTATTACTTTGTAATTGTGAAAGGTGTTTCGAGAATGCCACACACCTCTCCATCCCAAAACTTCTCAATCCTGATTTATGATTGAGAATAAATAGATTTTTAAAAACTGTTTTGAAAAGTGGAGGGTTCTCTCTTCAGTGATTGAGAATAAAGTTTGTAACATGATACAAAATAAATATACAATGCTGTCCAATGTAGCAAAGAATTCTATCTAATCTTTCTCTCTGCCCTTTGTTTAAGAGAGATTATATTCTGTTTTAGATAATGGCAACTGCTTCTGCTAACTCTTTTCCCAGTAAATGTTGTAAACATATGTTTAACCTCTAGAGCCCCAAAGCCCCACATGGCTCCAAATCATAGATGACCAAGTACTAATGGCAGGCGGTCTGTCAGCGTACCAAAAACATTGAGATAGGATTGATTGTATTTGGGTTATCGTGTTGACAAACAGTGCAGCGAAGACAGAAATATTCCAACTACACCACCAAGGCATGCCTTCTATGAATGTTGTTTATTTATTTATTGGGGTTTAACGACACTTTTCAACAGCCAGTGTCGCCTCCTGTCGGACAGTTTTTACGGATAGAGGAAGCGTGAGAACCCAAAGAGAAACACCAAGCAGCAGCAAGCAACTGTCAGGCTCCCAACATACAAACTCCACACGGGCACGCTTAGTGCAAGTGCATTATCGACGTGCAGTACACCTTAGTACACAACGTCACCATGCCCTCACGTGGGCAATGGAGGTGAAGTGTTTTGCCCAAAGACACAAGGCGGTTGCTGCAGGCAGGAATCGAAATGAGAAGCTCTCGGCTTGCAGCCTGCACCTCTGATTACTTAGCCACCACGCCCCTCTATGAATATAATGGAAATACTTTGGAGGCTTATTTTGGGGATAAAATAGTTTTAAAGAAATTAGAAATAGGTTTTCGTTGACAGTATTTAAAGATATTCATTCAGGAATCAGATAATTTTTCCAAGAAACCAGAAAAGGTATAAATCTGTACAGCATTCAAAGGGACCAATCAAGGGAATGCACTAGGAGGTTCAAAAATATGATTTCCCGCAATTTTGAAAATAGCCCTCAGTGACTTCTGGACGACCTTGGCCCAAATTTCGAACCTCCATCGAGTGTCGACTCGTTTGATATTGGTCCCAGGTCCAAACATCATACCATGCTTGAGATATGAGCATGACAACTTTAAAAAATTTTGACTTTTTTACGTAAAAATAGATGTATGGACTTCAGGAATGCTTTAGAGAGTCAAAAAATGTGATTGCCAGCAATTCTGAAAAATGTACTCAATGACCCCAGGTGACCTCTGTGACCTCGTCCCATATTTTGAACTTCCACCAAGTGTCGACTCATTTAGTGTTGTACCAGGTCCATGCATCACACCGTGCTTGAGATATGAGCGTGATCCACTTTCAAATTTTTTGAAAAGAGGCATGTCTGAATTTTGGGAAAGCATTTGGAGGTCAAAAAATGTGATTTCCAGCAATTCTGGAAAATTCAGTCATTGACCCCTGGGTGATCTCGGTGACCTTGACCCATATTTTGAACCTCCGTCGAGTGTCAACTCATTTGGTGTTAGTCCCAGGTCCATGCATCGAACCATGCTTGAGTTATGAGCTTGACCCACTTTCAAAAATTAGGCCACGGCCACTTTTTTCATATTAAATTGCATGTATGATCATTGGGAATGCATTATGGAGTCCAAAAAAATGTGATTTCCAGCAATTTCGAAAAATGCACTCAATGACCCCTGGATGATCTCAGTGACCTTGACCCACATTTTCAATCTCCATCGAGTGTCGACCATGCTAAAACGATAATCTGTGTGTTTCACACAGACTAACTAGATTTTACGATTCTGGAGAATCGTGGCATTTCCAGACGAGATTCCATGTTTTTTATGACCCCAGAGTGTCCAAAGAATTGTTTTTTGAACTGTATCACTAAAGTATCTTTATTGATGCCTTGAGAAAAGTGGGTATAAATATAAAATCTCAAATGACCCAATTTGATAAAAGAATGTTTAGTTTAAAATTATTATCAGTGGAGAGGGTTAATATCAATATCAGCGTCCGAGAAGTCTGTGTTTGTTTGTTTGCCACACACCCATTAAGTGATGTGGTTATTTGCAAACAGCCCCTTATTTCTCATTTTTTTCATGCTTGACACCTTGTGGAGGGTTAAAAGAATAAATCTTCTCAAGAGTCTATTTGTTCTTGAAAATCTGTAAGAACCACTTGTAGAAATCCACAGAAAATGTGAACTTCAAGATCTAAAGGGCTGGCTGTCTTTAATACAGTGAAACAGGGTTATGGCTTTGTTTTTTTTTTGAATTCCTTAATACTTTCAAACATTATGCCCTGTGAATTCTCGTCCGATAAATGAGGTTATGTTTATCTGTTACATACATTTGGTGCTGTCGATGTTCAAAACAGCTAATTTTATCAAAGGTTTGACGTTTAGCAGCCTGTAAAGGGGTTAACAAACGTTTAGTGCAATATTCTATCCATGCCCACTTGTAAAACCACACCAATTTTAAGCTTTTAGGGGGCACTCTCCTTAACCAGTCAAAAACGGGTTAAGCTTTATTTTTTAAATACCCGTACTACCTACAAGAATGATCCTCCGTGAATTCCAGGCCCGGTAAAAGAAGTTTTGTTTATCTTTTACATACCCATAAGTTGTTGTTGGTGCCTGAAAACAGTGCATTTCATCCAAATGTTGATGTTTAGCACCCCTTGGAGGGTTAACAAGTGCTTAACCCTTTACCCAGCGTAACGGCCAAAACCGGCCAGCGCTATTCTCAAAAATCACCAATTAATTTTCAAAATATTTTCATTTTTTGTCTCAAAAACATAGGTTATGACCCCTCGTTGGAACGAGCTCGTCGAGCTCGTTCCAACGAGGGGTCATAACCTATGTTTTTGAGACAAAAAATGAAAAAATTTAGTTATTCAAGAATTTTTTTTGCAAGTGTCGTCTGCTTTTCATGTTAGGTAAAGGGTTAACGGAATATTTAATATTTTGTCTATGCAAAATGTAAGATCAGGCAAATATCTGCCAATTGTCATTTTGTCTTCAAAATACGGAAGAAGAATTTGGAGAGAACACAGAAAATGGGAATTTTAAGCTTTTAAGGTGTATCTCTCTTTAACCAACAAAAAAAATGGCTTAAGACTTGGAGTTTTGAATACCCCTTACTACATACAAACATTTTTACCTACAAATTTGGCGTCTGATAAAAGAAGGTACCCTTCTCTGTGGTATACCCATTGGGTGCTGTTGGTGTCCAAAAACAGCCCATTTTATCACAAATTTTACGTTTAGCAACCCGTATAGGGTTAACAAATGCTTACCAGAATATTTTATTCATCCATCTTGTAATGCCACATGAAGACCTGCGAGGAGCCAATTTTTCTTGAATATCTACAAGACTCGTTTAGAGAATGCACAGAAAACATGATTTCTTTAACTTTTGAGGTGTATTGCGGTTTAACCAGCCCAACAACGGGTTAACTTTGGTTTTCTGAATACCATTATTACTCTGTTGTTAATGCACTCCAGGGAGAACACGAAGTTTTGAGCTTTTGGTGGGAATCGCTGTTTAACCAGCCCTAAACGGGTTAAGGCCTGGTTTCCTGAATATCCTTATTACTTACAAACATTATCCTCGGTGATTTCCACTTCCAACAGAGGAAGGTATATTTTATTTCTCAGCTACATGGTGGGTGCTGTGGAGGCTGGAAGCAACCTGTTTTATCAAAGTGTTGATGTTTGGGAGCCTGTGGTGGTGGGGGTGGGGGGGGGGTGGGTTAACAAACGCTTATCAGAATATTTTGTACTTGCAACTTGTAATGTCACACCATGATCTGCGGATGACCAATGAATGAATCTACACGATATTTTTTGAGAAATCCACATAATACATGATTTTTTAATCATGTGAGAGGTATCGTTCTTAAACCAGTCTAAAACGGGTTAACACTTGGTTTTCTGAATAACCTTATTATTTATAAAAATGGTCCTCGGTGAATTCCACTTCCAACAAAGGAGATAATGTTTATCTCTCAGGAACACAGTGGGAACTGTGGAAACCCCAAAACAGTTTATGTTCTGAGAATTACGATGCTTGGCAGCCAGTTGAGGGTTAAGAAACGTTCACCGGAATATTTTGTCCGTACAACTTGTAATATCACACGAAGACCTGGGAATAGTCCATTTTTCTTCAAAACCCACTAGACGTTTTTAGAGTAATTCTCAGAAAACCCGTATTTTAAGATTTTAAGAGGAAGCTTTACGTTTAGCAATCCGTGGAGGGTTAACAAATGCTTACCAGAATATTTTGTCACTCCAACTTGTAATGTCACACTAGGACCTGTGAGTGGCCAATTTTTCTTGAAAATCTACAAGACTTGTTGAGAGAAATCCACAGAAAACATGAAATTTTTAACTTTTGAAGTTTATTGCGATTTAATCAGCCCAAAACTGGTTAACACTTGGTTTTTTTGAATACCCTTATTATCTATAAAAATGATACTCGGAGAATCCCATCTCCAAGAAAGGAATTTGTGTTTGTGTCTTGAGTATCATTTGGGTGCTCGGGGGCCCGAAAACAGCGTATTGCATCAAACGTTTGATGTTTGGGAGCCTATGGAGGGTTAACAAATGCATTGCCTTTTATATCGATGGTCGTGTTATAGTCAGTTCCAACAATGATGATTGTTTAGAAAAATCCAGAAGACGCGTTTTGAGAAAGTGCCGATAAACTCTAATTTTGACAGTTTTTTTTTTTGCCAATCTTGGCGTAAAAGGGATTAAATAGAAAATTCCGCTTCGGTACATTTTTTTTTTTAGATTTTGTGTCCTTCTATGCGTGTGCAAAACTGTGTAAAAATCGGTTTGAAAATGGCGTCTGATTCGTACGGATAAAATGTGTGGAGAAAAAAAAATAATAATCCGTCGAAAAACAATAGTCTTTTCCAGAGGGAAACGCCTTATGATACACTAAACTTGGCACTTAATTTTTCACTACGAACACAAAGCGAACTAGATGGTGCCATTTGTGTGCAAAGCACACAATAGTATATCCCCGCATCTGCATTCCTGATTATAGGTAAATGCTTGATACAGACAGAATTGGAAAGGTGTTGTATGGCACATTAAACTATTTGATGAACAACAATATTATTTCTTTCCTGCTGAAGATTCTCCATCCGAGATTAAACATTATGTATATACAATATTGTTTGTGTGTGCAAAGCTTCCACCGTTTATCTCATTTCAGATCCTTGATTGAAAGTGATGGAAACTTTTGTTCAATGTACACAACGGATATACGCTAAAGTTCAAACAAACTATATGGTTTACTAATAATTTAACTGTAATATCTGAAAAATGCATTTTATTTTAAATATGATAGTAACAGTAACAAACAAATAACATTACTAAATAATGGAATTAGTGTATCAGTTTACCTCAATTAATTAGCGACATGTCATATATTATTATACATCAAACAGAATCAACCAATCAAAGTATAGAATTATGGTCATGTGGTCAACAATCACTGTCTAGTTTTCTACGGTCAACATCGCTAAAAAAGCTGTTTTAGATGGTTTGCATGTTTACACTGCCAGCACTAGCAATGCCCAGTATCACTCCACACGCTGATTGGATATTGTACTTTTATGATTCTGAAGAATCATGGCCTTTCCAGATGAAATTCTATGATTTTTCATGCCCCCAGAATGCCTGATGAATTGTTTTTAACTATCTCACTGAAGTTCCGTTATTGGTGTTATGAGAAAGGTGGGTATAGTTGTCTCAAATGACTCAGTTGGATAAAAAAATGTTTAGGTAAAAACCATCATTAATGGTGGAGAGGGTTAATATCAATGTCGTCGTTCGACAAGTTAATGACCCACAAAAGGAGTTATGTTTGCTTGACACATACCCACTGAGTGCTGTCGCAATTTGAAAATTGTCCATTTTATCTCAAATGTATCAAAAATATTGATGTCTGGCAGCTTGTAGATGGTTAACAACTGCTAACGGGAATATTTTTCCATGCAACTTGTAATTTCACACCAAGAACTGCAGATGGCCATTTTTCTTAAAAATCTACAAGATGTTTTCAGAGAAATCAAGGGAGAACATGAATTTTAATCTTTTGATGTGTATCATTGTTTATCCACCGCAAAACGGGTTAAGGGTTGTTTTTTGAATACCCTTGTTACTTACAAAAATAATTCTCAATGAATTCTACTTCAACTTATGTTGATCTCTCCTCTTAACTTTGGGTGCTGTGGGTATGCAAACACAGCCCATTTTATCAAAATTTTGATGCTTGAGAACTGCATAGAGTTAAGAAATGCTTAGTGGAATATTTTATACATGCAACTTGTAATGTCACACTGCGTTCTGAGAATGGTCAATTTTTCTTGAAAAGCAACGAGGTGTTTTTAGAGAAATCCTCTGATAACATGAATTGTTAACCTTTTGAGAGGTATCGCTCTGTAACTAGCCCAAACGGGTAAATGCTTGGTTTTGTAAATACGTTCATTACTCACAAACAGATCCTCGGTGAATTCCACTTCCAATGAAGGAGGTTATGTTTATCTCGCAGGTACAAATTTGGTGCTATTGTTGCCCAAGAACAATCCATTTTCTCAAAATGTCTACACTTGGCAGTCTCTGGAGGGTTAACAAACGCTTACCGAAATATTTTGTCCATGCAACTTGTAATTTCACTCCAAGACCTGCAAATGGTCATTTTTTATTGAAAACTTACTAGATTTTTTTTTAGAAATCCACAGAAAACGGGAATCTTAAGGATTATATCGCCCTAACCAGTCGAAAATGGGTTAAGACCTCGATTTCTGAATACCCTTACTACTTTCAAAATTGTTCCCTATCAATTTTGCGTCCGGTAAAAGTCGTTACGTTTCTCTGTGGCATTCCCATTTGATGTTGTTGGTGTCCAAAAACAGACTACTTTTTCAAAATTTTGACATTTAGCAGCACATGGAGGGTTAACAAATGCTTACCGGAATATTTCATCCATGCAACTGGTACTCTGACACCAAGGCCTATCAATGGACATTTATTTTCTCTTGAAAACCTGAAGGATGTTTGTAAAGAAATCCAGGAATAACATGAATTTTGTAAGCTTTTGATGGGTCTCGATGTTGACAACCCAAAAATGGATTAACGCTTAGTTTTTTGAATACCATTATTACTTACAAAAATGGTCTTCGGTGAATTCCACTTCCAACAAAGGAGATTATGTTTATCTCTCGGGTAAACATTGGGTGCTGTGCGTTTACGAAAACAGCGCATTTCAACACAATCACTATGGTTGGCAAATTATAGAGGGTTAATAAACTCTCACCGGAATATTTTGTCCATGCAGTTTGTAATATCACACAAAGTCCTGCGATTAGTCAATTTTTCTTGAAAACCTACAAGTTGCTTTAGAGAAATCCACAAAAAATGGGAATTTTCGGCTTTTAGGGGGTATCTCTTTAGCCTTTCCAAAATGGGTTAAGACTTCGACTTTTGAATACACTTACTATTTACAAAAAAAATTCCGTATAAACTTTGCACTCGATAATAGAAGGCACTGTTCTGTGTGGCGTACTCATTGGGTACTGTTGGTGTCCAAAAACAGCCCATTTTATCACATTTTTTACCTTTAGCAGCCCGTGGAGGGTTAACAAATGCTCATCGGAGTATTTTGTTCATGCAGCTTGTATTGTCATACCTAGATCTGCGGGTGGCCATTTTTTCTTGAAAATCTACAAGACTCGTTTAGAGAAATCCACAGAAAACATGAATTTTTGATCTTTTGAGGGGTATTGCAGTTTAACCAGCTCAGATCGGGTTAACGCTTGGCTGTTTTAATACCCTTATGACTTACAAAAATGATCCTCTGTGAATTTCACTTCCAATAAAGAAAGTTATGTTTATCTCTCGTGCATCGTGTGGCTGCTGTGGGGCCCGAAAACAGCCCATTTCATCAGCATTTCGATGTTTGGCAGCCTGTGGAGGGTTACCATACGCATTGCCTAATATGTCTTGTGTATCAAGGGTAGTGTCACAGGCAGGTCTAACAATGATGAATGTTAAAAAAATCTGCAAGACGTGTTTCGAGAAAGTGCCTATAAACCCTAATTTTGACAGGTTTCCGCCAATTCTGGTGAAATAAGGGTTAAATCGAAAATTCTACACATTTTTAGATTGTGTGCCCGTCTATGAGTGTACAAGCATAATTTTGTGAAAAAGTACGGAAAAAAGGTGTAAAAAAATAATAATAATAATAATAATCCGTAGAAAAACAATAGTCTTTTGAGAGGGAAAGATCAGAGTTTTCTCCCCTCTTGCCGATGACACACATCTTCTTTCATAAATATAAATGCATGCCTTTGCTATATTCAGAATTATTATTTCTGGTAATCTAAATGTTGTACTGCTTCCAAACGTTCTGAACTAGGAGCTTTCGCTGGAAACCGATTATCCAACGACAAAAGTGGTGCTATTAGCCCAAGAACATTAGGTTTCACTAGGGAAAAAATCGGAGAAAGCTGATTTTTTAAGGGAATGTCGAGTACATGTCACTGAACGATTAGACAAAAGTCCCCTAAAATCCCAGTTGAGCTTTTTTTCTACAGCCTTTTTTCGAAAACGCGTTTGAAAAAAATAAAAAAAAATCGCACGAACTTTGTAACCTCGAATTGATCCAACTGTATTTTTTGTTTACGCGTATTTCGAGCTACATAATGTCTAATATACATTTACCTAGAGGAAAATGTGCATTCTGTGACAATTTCTGCGAAAAATTATTGAAAATTCACAAAAAAGTATCGGATTTACGCAAAAAATGACGATTTTCCTAACGGATTTGTCCAAAGGGTCGTAGTACAGAACGGGATGTTAGTTGGACAGACGATAAAAAATCCACCACCATTTGAAGACTTTTATCATTGCTTACAAAATAGACATTATGGAAGACCCCCTCTGCTTCTGGCCGAGTTCCCCTTTTGGCATAAAATTCGTCAGCATGAGAACTCAGCTATTTTCGGGCTTGGGACCGAACAGACACGTCTGTGTCTGGCAGCATTAGATCAATAAATAA
Organism: Pictodentalium vernedei; assembly: GCA_031216915.1. Lineage (NCBI taxonomy): Eukaryota > Metazoa > Mollusca > Scaphopoda > Dentaliida > Dentaliidae > Pictodentalium > Pictodentalium vernedei. The sequence continues at coordinate 339,219,914 of CM062288.1, read as the reverse complement.
TATTTGCAGAATGTACAAAAATCAATAAATAATATTTACAGAATGTACAAATCAATCAACATGGATTAAGTTACATTGACTATTATCAACGCTATATACAGAAATGACATGATCTATATACATATTATTCATCGAACTCAGAAATTTCCGACAGGACAGTGTTTCTGTGGTTGTTACAAGAATCCGAACTGCAATTACACAAACCTGAGCAAGAGAGTCCTGCCTTCTTACACCCACACCTTTTTGTACAAGCACTCTTGCAACCACAACTGATCAGATTCAGTAGGTTATCGGGGGCACATGGCTTTGTGGCTGCAATCGGTACAAGAAGTCCATTGTCTAGCGACCACCCCAATCCGTCGGAGGAAGCAAAGTGCCCAGCCATTGTTGGACCTGGAGATAACATCTGTAGACATGTTGTTGTGCAGCATCGCTGCTTGGTGGGAGTGAGGCTAGGTCGATGGGTTTATTCAGTTTAGATTTTGCTACATAACGCTTGTAAGTGACATATCTATATTGGTCGAGAGAGGAAACAGTTTTACTCCCGTATAAGATCAGGAGAAGTTGTTCCCCGGCAGCGGCTACTGCACTTGGTGTACTGTCATCCGCCAAAATTGTGTTGACATACTGTTGTGAGTCGCTAGTAACATCGGAGACAATTGTACTGAATACTTTCTTCTTACCAACTCAAAAGAGTGCAGAAGTAGTGTCACAACCACTTATAGAATGTGCTACAAGGAGGTTGCTTCTATGGTCACCCATTTTGGTTGCTATTTCACTAACTGAAACTAGTAAGTTTGGGGTAATGGAATACATCATGTGAATATTACATCCCGGTTGAACTCGAGAGGTAAGAATGACTAACAAGTCTGTGTCTGTTCCCACAACGACAACATTGTTGTCATCTTGAGCGATGTCAAGTGCAGTTTCGGCTATCAGTACATCAGCATCAGCCTCGGCCTGCTTGGACTGAATATTGATAGCAGATAGCTCCTGCATTAGAAGATCGATCAGTTGGGTTTTGTTCTTGGCATTTGCAAGGAAATCGGATTGGGGTGTGGTGGCTGGTAACTCGGGTGAGATATTGATATCAATGGAATACCTGTCTTTAGATCTTCGGGTTTGTTCCATGCCCTTTGTCGACATAGTTCAAGCATAACCACCAAAAACAACCACGACGTTCGCCCCAAAATGTCTCACTAGATAATTGGAATATGATGTACATATGTCCTTATATGACGACTGTTTAGGCCATACAACTGCCCTCAATAAAAATCCACCATCTACAACAAACAGAGAATGTTCTGGGATTTTAGTTTGCTCGGAACCGTATGTTTTGAGGATCTTACCGAGCGTGCTTTTCTGTGTCTTCCTCATTCCAGCAGAATCAAACAATGCTGGTGGTTTCGGGGCGAGTTCATATTTGAGATACTCTTCCATCTCTGCTTGTGACTGAATAACACATGTGATGCGGTTGAACAGAATTGTGGGGTCAATCACTACCTTACTTCCACGGACTTTGATGCTATTTGCCATCGATGCGAAAGACTTCACAGTGTCAACGCGTCGTAGTTTGATGCTGTTGAACGTTTTGCTTACAACATTCGATACGCAACATTCACCAATTTTGCGAACTTGGTCACAGTTCACAGTTTCGTCGGCCACAAGCCCGGTCGCTATAGAGACTAATTGTAGTGGATCTCTATTCTGAAAGGGGGAATGCACTCTGAGCCAGTTCAATAATTTGGTGATATCATTGGCATCAGTCAATTGTGAACTTTGACGGAGATCCCGATGTTGTTCGCCATGACCAGTGTGAACATGAACAAAATTTTCGAGAGCATTACATATCGGAAGGCAAAGAGGTAGTCCATGTACCCATTTCGCAACAGTGCTATCGGTTATTCCCCTGCCATGTGTGAGACCACCAGGGAGCTTGAACATTCTCATTAAACACTGCTCTATGGTCTGATCAGAATATATCCCGTCCCAGAATTTATCTGAGCGCCTTATGGTAAAGTAACCTTTCTCAGTGAACAACTTCAAATCATCCTGTTGCATTATTTCTGTTAACCAACTTTTCTATACTCCGCTCACCAAGTGTAGTTATTCCGAACGAGCCGGTCAACTCATCGTTACATTTGATACATTTATCCATTGCCAAAGTCACAACAGAAAAAAGATGATAGACACAATAAACTCAAGTAGAATACCACAGAACAGATATCAATGTGCGGACCTGCTTCGTTGTCACCCTAAGGTATCAACAGGTAACGCTAAGTGATATGCCAACAACATAACTGATCAGTTCTACAAATAACACAAGACTCTAATAATCAACAACAGGCAAAATTACATATATATCTATCAAGGGATCATTGGTTTCAATATCTAGGCATCAAATGCGGAGTGTCCAATACTGAACAGAGCAAATTGTGCAATGTACAGACCTGGAATGCGGAATTAAACAGCGTTTCCTGATGAAAGTCGTTCAAGGCTATTTTGCATCAAATTAAAGAGCGTTGTTTGTACATAAAGACCTGGAATGCGGAATTAAACAGCGTTTCCTGATGAAAGTCGTTCAAGGCTATTTTGCATCAAATTAAAGAGCGTTGTCTGTACAATACAAATTTGTTTATGAGTACACATCAAGGGCGTGCACACATCTTGAGTGTAGGCGAACACCACATTATGTAATTTAATCGAACATGGAAATTGAAACAATGATGCTATAATACGGTATTTGAATGAGAAAAGTCGATGCCGTTTGAATTTGAGTTTAGGGGGTATGGTTAATATTTCTCACGTTTCACCAGTTCATTATGGAATAAATGACTATTGTTATATATCATTATAAAGCCACTGCTTTCCTGCAATTTTTGATATATAATTTAACTCCCAAAGTAGTCGTAGATTTGATTTAATGGACGTTGTGTACCGTTGTGTGTATGAAAACAATAATTTTTTTTTCGTAATTTTGTACATTTTCGTGAATATTTCACCATTGAGTGTGAGGATTGGTACAAAGTTGGCATTTTCTGTTGGGGATATGTATTCTCAATATAATTCAGCACGATATTTATGATTCTCACCCTACTAAGGCGAATAAGAATGAGAAATATGGAGCTGGGTCGAATTTTTTTTTAAATTTTTTTTTTCATCAAAAAAACGCTATAACTAAAAAAGCTCAACTCGGATTCGCGGGGACTTTTCACACTTTATCCGCAATGTGTGTCCCGGAAACATATAAAAAAATCAGCTTTCTCCGATTTTTTTCCTTACATTCTCATTTTTATGTCTAGTGTGCCTGGACTATATGAGCGACACGTGGGGCCGAATTAAAAATCCATAAACCTTTATAAATATCCAGACATCCTACACTGCAAAAAAATACAGGTTCTCTTTAGAACCAAAAGTGGTTCTAATCTTGTCCCTGTGATGGAACCAGTTCTGTTTAAACAGTATTTATTTCAAATCAAATAAATTTATAAAGATTAACATTAAATATTAACAAAATTAAACATAAATTGAGGGGGTTTCAGCCGTAAGTTTAGAGCTTATACGAGGTTGTCTCAAATCATTATTGAGTAAAGGAGATATGAACAGTTGCCATATCGAACCAGTTTTAGTTCTGTATAGAACCAATATACCAGATATTTATATTCGGTTTGTTTCAAAATGTTTGACGACTGCGTTGAATAAGCTCCAAGTTTACTTCTGAATCTACTTCAGTTCATGTAATATTCTGTTAAAATTGAATGCTAATCTTGATAAATTTATTTGATTTGAAATAAATACTGTTTAAACTAAACTGGTTCCATCTCAGGGACAAGATTAGAACCAGTTTTGGTTCTAAAGAGAACCTATATTTTTTGCAGTGTACTGGAATATAAGAACAAACTTTCAACGTTTCGAATTGAAAACCCTAGAGCCTTTCGCTGGAAACCAATTCTCTAACGACAAAAGATGCGCTACGGTTGTTACAGCGGTCCGAATCAAAAATCCCAAACCTTTATGCACATCTAGTGGCCCAACTGGAACATATGAAAACACTTTCAACGTTTCGAATTAAAATCTCTAGAAGCCTTTCACTGGAAACCAATTCCCTAATGGCATAAGTGGTGCTACTGTCGCCACATGGGTAGAAATAAAAAATCTGAAACCTAACATCTAGAACCCTACAGAACATATGAACACACTTTCAACGTTCCGAATTAAAACCCCTAGAAGCCTCTCACTGGAAACCGATTCCCTAATGGCATAAGTGGTGCTACTGTCTCCACATGGGTAGAAATAAAAATTCTGAAACCCAACATCTAGAACCCTACCAGAACATATGAACACACGTCCAACGTTCGGAATTAAAACCCCTATGAGTCTTCCACCGAAAAATGATTTTCTAACAATAAAAATGATTCCGCTGGAACCACATGGGGCCAAATATAAATTCCGAATCCTTTATGGATATCTACAGATGCTGCCGGACAAACCTTAGCATAGTTTAAAGGTTTCAAATTACACTGTAAAACATTACCGTAATTCTACGATTAACTACTCGCCACCTGAGTGCTAGAATGTTCTATGTCCCCTATAGGACTATATATTATCTCCCCTATAGGACTATCTATTATCTCCCCTATAGGACTATCTATTATCTCCCCTATAGGACTATCTATTATCTATCCTATAGGACTATCTATTATCTCCCCTATAGGACTATCTATTATCTCCCCTATAGGACTATCTATTATCTCCCCTATAGGACTATCTATTATCTCCCCTATAGGACTATCTATTATCTCCCCTATAGGACTATCTATTATCTCCCCTATAGGACTATCTATTATCTCCCCTATAGGACTATCTATTATCTCCCCTATAGGACTATCTATTATCTCCCCTATAGGACTATCTATTATCTCCCCTATAGGACTATCTATTATCTCCCCTATATGACTATATATTATCTCCCCTATGGGACTATATATTATCTCCCCTATAGGACTATATATTATCTCCCCTATCGGACTATATATTATCTCCCCTATAGGACTATCTATTATCTCCCCTATGGGACTATGTATTATCTCCCCTATGGGACTATATATTATCTCCCCTATAGGACTATATATTATCTCCCCTATGGGACTATGTATTATCTCCCCTATGGGACTATATATTATCTCCCCTATGGGACTATATATTATCTCCCCTATAGGACTATATATTATCTCCCCTATGGGACTATATATTATCTCCCCTATAGGACTATCTATTATCTCCCCTATGGGACTATCTATTATCTCCCCTATAGGACTATCTATTATCTCCCCTATAGGACTATCTATTATCTCCCCTATGGGACTATATATTATCTCCCCTATAGGACTATCTATTATCTCCCCTATGGGACTATATATTATCTCCCCTATAGGACTATCTATTATCTCCCCTATAGGACTATCTATTATCTCCCATATAGGACTATCTATTATCTCCCCTATAGGACTATCTATTATCTCCCCTATGGGACTATATATTATCTCCCCTATGGGACTATATATTATCTCCCCTATAGGACTATCTATTATCTCCCCTATGGGACTATATAGTATCTCCCCTATGGGACTATATATTATCTCCCCTATCGGACTATATATTATTTCTCCGATGGGGCTATATATTATCTCCCCTATCGGACTATATATTATCTCGCCTATGGGACTATATATTATCTCCCCTATGGGACTATATGTTATCTCCCCTATGGGACTATATATTATCTCCCCTATGGGACTATATATTATCTCCCCTATCGGACTATATATTATTTCCCCGATGGGGCTATATATTATCTCCCCTATCTGACTATGTATTATCTCGCCTATGGGACTATATATTATCTCCCCTATGGGACTATATATTATCTCCCGTATCTGACTATGTATTATCTCGCCTATGGGACTATATATTATCTCCCCTATGGGACTATGTATTATCTCGCCTATGGGACTATATATTATCTCCCCTATGGGACTATATGTTATCTCCCCTATGGGACTATATATTATCTCCCCTATGGGACTATATATTATCTCCCGTATCTGACTATGTATTATCTCGCCTATGGGACTATATATTATCTCCCCTATGGGACTATATATTATCTCCCCTATAGGACTATGTATTATCTCCCCTATAGGACTATGTATTATCTCCCCTATAGGACTATGTATTATCTCCCCTATATGACTATATATTATCTCCCCTATGGGACTATATATTATCTCCCCTATGGGACTATATATTATCTCCTCTATAGGACTATGTATTATCTCCCCTATAGGACTATGTATTATCTCCCCTATAGGACGTTGAACATTCTCATGCAACGTACTGTCAGATGTCAAATACAACGGTCTCGAGGCCGTGAATTAATTTTATCGGTGTTGCCGTAGAAAAACCCGCGAATTTGATCCAATGAACGTATTTCTACCGCCACGCTGTCCAGTTACGCCGCACGAAGGTAAAACTGGTGAATTATGGGATCGGCCTTTGCCATATGCCATTCTGGAAGTCGCCATTTCCAAGAAGGGCGCCCGATGCTTTTGAAGACCAACAACAACATATTACTATCAATTGGTAAGTTTGTGACCAAATGAATCATGTTCATTGCAGTCTTGGACTGGAAAATCAAATAACGTCAACTTTTATGCGTATACTTGTTTCGGTAATCATGCAGAATAGCAGACTGTTTGTACTGCGTCACCGATATCGATGGATCTTATGGCTTATGGCCACGGATCTCCGCTAAGGCCGGCAAACCCATATGCTTTTATTGATTCAAGGTAAAATGCGATTAACGATGGCTGGAATTAAATTAGGGTTTTCAGTTGATTAAGGGCCATATGGCTGGAACTCTGCCACCGGTCATTTTGACCATACTTATTTTTATGGTAATTTTTACGGGAAAATAAGGCAAATGACGGTTGAAATTTTTTGCGGTCATATGACCGGCAGCTAGTTTCCAGGCAAATGACCGTACAAGTAACGGCAAACGTGAAAACAAAATTACGCGAATATACGGCAAATGACAGTTAAAAACGTTTTACGGTTTGCCGTAAAGCTTACGATCATATGCCTGGAAACTACGTGCCGGTCATATGACCGTAAAAAAATTACGGTAATTTTTTTATAGTGTAGGAGCCTTTCAATGGAGGTCGATTTTCGAACGATAACAATAAAAGTGGTGCCACTGGAACCACTTGGGGCAAAATCAAAATTCCGAAACCTTTATGCACATCAACACCTGAACACCTCAGCATAGTTTAAATTAAAAACACTGGGCGCTTATCAATGGAAACCGATTTTCTAACAATAATAAAAGTGGTTCCACTTGAACCTCTTTGGCCAAATCAAAAATCCGAAACCTTTATTCACATTTACAGATGCTATCTGAACACCTCAGCATAATTTAAATGTTTCGAATTACATATTAATGATCCCGTCCGCATGGACGTTCTACCGTAGATGTACTTGGGAGGTGATTTTAGTGTTTGGTATGGGGAAAATTGCGCAGCTCACAAGTGGGTTTTTCGCACCTCACAAGTTGAAAAAACCTCACAAGTGGTTGGTGTACTAACGGTTTTAACCCCCAACCTCACAAGTAACGACTGTACACGGACGGTCACATCGAAAGGCCATCTGCGGTGGCCCGTTCAGACGTACAGACGGGGCGGACAGGACAGGACGGACGGTACGGACGGGGCGGATGGAGATCACGTCAATATCCCCGTCTTTTTAAATGTGGGGATAATGATACACTGAACTTGTTACTAAATTTTTCTCTACGAACACGAAGCGAAGGATACACTGAACTTGTCACTTAACCTTTTACCCAACGCAGACGATATCAAAATTTATTGTTTTAAATATCATTTTTTTTTTAATTTTTCAAAAAATTTCAACAAAACCATATCATGTGACCCCTCGTAGGAACGAGCTCGACGGGCTCGTTCCAACGAGGGGTCACATGATATGGTTTTGTTGAAATGTTTTGAAAAATAATATTTTTTCAACTGCTGAATTTGCATATTACGCGGGCGGATGCGGCCGATTCGTTGGGTAAAGGGTTAACTAGAAAGTAGGAGCTGGGACGCTTTGTTCACCAAAACTCAGAGTTGCAGCGGGAATGTATATTATTTCCTCCAATGTTTTACTAAAAGTTGCATGTGTATAGCTTTTAAAAACTCGTGGCAGAAAAGAAAGGCAAATTGTAGAATTCTAGAGTGTTTTAATTTCTTTGATCCTATTTATACGAACGATATTTGAATTTGGTTCTCTGTGTATTATCGTCGACAGCTCTGTGATTGCAAAATCGCTCACATTCTCGGCTTGATCACGTCACATTTACACCAGTGGATCCAGATTCCGTGAACACAATATTTCCATATTTAGGCTTAATTACGGTAATAACATCAGTGAAGCAGCATTGTCGTCTTTCTTTTCCTACATTTTAAATTGTACATTACATTTTGTGCGCTGGAAAGAGCTCCGGGAAATGGTACCAGCTCGTCATCTGGGCACAGTTCCCATCCCACTTTATTGGCGGTAATTTATTTATTTATTTTAGTTTTAGGGTTTAATGACACTTCAACAGCCAAAGACATATCGTGTCGGTGACAGTTTTACGGATGGAGGAAGCTGGAGTACCCGGGAAGAACCACCGAGCAACGATGAGCAGCTGCCAGCTCCCCAACATCGTAACTCCGCACTGCAGCACAGGCAGGGTTAGATTGGTTGAAGACATGCGCACCATCGACGTGCAGTACGCCTTAGAACACGGCGTCATCGTGCCCCAATGTGGACAATCGGGGTTAAGTACCTTGCCCATGGACACAACACGGGAGACCGAATCGATCGCTCAGACGATCACCCATCCATGGACTAACCTGGATCGACGTTGCTTAACTTCGGCGATAGGGGCGCGGTGGCTCAGTTGGTAGAGGTGCAGGCTGCAAGCCGAGAGGTCCTCGGTTCGAATCCCACCTGCGGCAACCGCGTTGTGTCCTTGGGCAAGACACTTCACCCCGATTGCCTACCTGGGGGCACGATGACGCTGTGTACTGAGGCGTACTGCACGTCGATGGTGCGCATGTCTTCAACCAATCTAACCCTGCCTGTGCTGCGGTGCAGAGTTCAGAGTTACGATGTTGGAGAGCTGACAGCTGCTCGTCGTTGCTCGGTGGTTCTCTCCGGGTACTCCGGCTTCCTCCACCCGTAAAACTGTCACGGTCACGATTAGCCATTGTGCATAAGTATGTGACCTTAAACACCAATAAATAAATAAATAACTTCGGCGATCTGACCGCCCAACCCCCCCCCCCCCCCCCCCCCATCGTCAGTAATGTATTCTCTATATGGCTCTGTCAATTCTGCAGAAGTCTTGGAGAAGTGGAATATCATATGCCTACTATTACTCCAAGAATGAGGGAGCACGGTGGTTCAGTGGTGGACTGTTGGACTTCTATGCTGGAGGTCCCGAGTTCTATCCCCATCTGGGACGACCCGCGTTGTGTCCTTGGGCAAGGCACTTTATCCTGGTTGCCTACATGGTGGTACGATGGCGGCGTGTACTAAGGCGTACTGCACGTCGATGGTGCACATGTCTTCAACCGCTGTACGCATTCTTGAGTTGAGCTTGAACAGAGTTAGAATGTTGAGGTTGAGGAGCTGACAGCTGCCCGTCAATGCTCGGTGGTTCTCTCCCGGTACTCCGGCTTCCTCCACCCGTAAAACTGTCACGGTCAGGATTAGCCGCTGTGCATATGTATGTGACCTTAAACACCAATAAATAAATAAATAAATAAATAAATAAATAAATAAATAAATAAATAAATAAATAAATAATACAACCAAGAATACCTGACGTGAGAACTTATTAGTTTCTTGAATACAAAAAACATTTATTTATTTATTTATTTATTTATTTATTTATTTATTTATTTATTTATTTATTAGAATATAAATATGAAAAGACCTACCTGCAGAGCCGAATGACAAAAGAAACAATATACAACAGGTTGAGTATTTTACAGAGAACATGACTAGCTTATCATTTCGGTGTAACACAAATGGGTTTCTCTCTATTTCATAGTCTTCCTTATAATATAAAGTAATATAAAGTTAATTAGCCATATATTAACCAAAATAATCTGAATAATGACACATGCTAAAATATATGTCTGTTTTATTTTAATATATCTTTTCTTTACAATGTTTTGTCTGTTTACATGTCATCTACAATAGACATAAATGTTTGTCACTAATACGATAGATTGTAAATTTGTGTACAATTTACATCTAATTTAGACATGCGTTTTTAAAGCAAAATAACCACTGACCAATTAGTCATTGGCCGCTCACAAACAACAGATTCTCATAAATAATTATAAAATGAACAACATATTAATCTGTGTGGTTTTCTCCTTTCAGAGTTGTCGTTTGTGCCCAAAAGGAAGTGGATGACATATTACTTCTATCAGTGATAATAATTACATAATTATTGCTCAACTGATGCCTTGAAAGACAACAAAATGTGTTATACAGAGTATAACAACAAGGAAACAACTCAATTTCATCCCCAGGGAAGAAACCTAGAGGGTTGTAAGTTATCTGGAATAGTTTCTATTGACAAAATAGCAATCGTTCGGGTTAATGGCGCTATAATGTTAAATGGAGTAATTTATGTTTAAAAAATAACAATGGTTCGGGCTTAACCCTTTTGCTGTTACAGGTCCATATTGAGTATGGAACCAACTGTTGACGGTCTGTGCGATAAGTCCGTACTCAGTACGGAGATACTACATACATGTACAGGGAATGGATATCATAGCTCGTTGTTATTCTCAATAGAACGCATGTTATATGAAATGCAAGCGACAGACGATATGGCATTATCCATTTGATCTCAACCATTTTTCGCTTCTATGTAAATTCCGAAATACCCGAGGCAACAACGAACTCAATAGTCCAAACTTGTCCCAACATATATAATTGTTTTTTTTTTTGTTGTTCTGTGCCACACGGCGGCAAAACAAAACAAAATTATATAACGGCCTGTGGAGCAAAGTTTGGACTACATGGTCAGTCCATTAAATAGGAACTAAATTCAAGTCGACTAGACGTCTTTTCTTTTGAGATTTATGGAGTGTGGCTGGGAGTAGTTTTAGAAACATTGTTGAACACAGTACGTGGAGAATGGATTGTAACAAAATCACCCGTTGAGTGCAGGTATCACCCAAAGTATCACTTTCAAATTCTGCACATGTGGACAAAAATCACAAACAATGTTTCAGCCAATGGACTTCCGGGTTTAACCCGGAGGTCCATTGGCTGGAACTTTGCTTGCGCTTGTTATGGTTTGCAACAAATCTGCAATTATTGCTTGGGTGGAATCGCCACTCCAGGGGTGATTTAGAGATAATACACTATCCACGCACTGTATAATAACAGTTTTAAATTTACAAATACGTGAACATTATTGGCGTTTTCATTTTTTTCACTTCAACCCCATTCCCTCCAATATATGGTTCAGCACAGGATATTACCAAATTGCACAGCAGCGAAATGGTTAGTGGCGTTATAAAGTCAACTGGCGTAGTTTCTATTGATAAAATAACAATGGTTCGGTTTAATGGTGTTATAAGTTTAGCTGAACTCCTTTCTGTTTATAAAAAGACAATAGTTCGGGTTAATGGCGTTATAAAGTTATCTGGTGTATGTACTTTTATTGATAAGACAGTAACAGATCGAGTGAAGAACGTTATAAAGTTAACTGGAGTAGTTTCCAGTACATTGGTAAAACAGCAATGGCTTGGGTGAATGTCGTTATAAAGTTAAATAAATATCAAAAACGACTAGCGATCGATACTTATAGTAAAGATTCTTCACTAACTAAAAGTTTTTATTTGTGTCTCAAAACATAGCTTGTTATTTATTTATTGGTGTTTAAGGTCACATACTTATGCACTATGGCTAATCATGACCGTGACAGTTTCACGGGTGGAGGAAGCCGGAGTACCCGGAGAGAACCACCGAGCAACGACGAGTAGCTGCCACCTCCCCAACATCGTAACTCCGCACTGCAGCACACACAGGGTTAGATTGGTTGAAGACATGCGCACCATCGACGTGCAGTACGCCTTAGTACACGGCGTCATCGTACCCCCATGTGGGCAATCGGGGTTAAGTGCCTTGCCCAAGGACACAACACGGGAGCCCGAATCGATCGCTCAGACGGTCACCAATCCGAGGACTATTTATTTATTTATTATTATTATTTATTGATGTTTAAGGTCACATATTTATGCACAATGGCTAATCATGACCGTGACAGTTTTACGGGTGGAGGAAGCCGGAGTACCCGGAGAGAACCACCGAGCAACGACGAGCAGCTGCCAGCTCCCCAATATCGTAACTCTGCACTGTAGCACAGACAGGGTTAGATTGGTTGAAGACATGCGTACCATCGACGTGCAGTACGCCTTAGTACACGGCGTCATCGTGCCCCCATCCGAGGACTAACCGGGCTCGACGTTGCTTAACTTCGGTGATCTGAAGAGAATCGGTTACCGCAACGCCACCTCGCCCCCAAACATAGCTTGTAACCTTTCATTTGAACTTGCACGTTCCGATGAGGGTAATTTGCTATGTTTTGAGGAAAATATTGAATTTGGAATGGTGATTTGTTTTGCAAATAGGGTGTGTATGGATAGAAGTATACTACTTATATCAACAGTATGTTAAACGCCCATTGTTTGTAAATTCCAAGTGGAAACTACAACACTGACACCACACAAATAGTATACAACGGACATGGATAGAACAGAGTACACAGACTGTAATCAGTGTACAGGCATAACATCGATCACTCAGACTATACTCACTGGGTTGGGGTGGGGAAGGGGTGGCGGGTACAGAACAGGAAAACACTACACGTTTCCTAATAAGTGAATACACGTGTGAGAATAGTCATTTTTTTTCCTCCGTAAACTGCACAATAATGACATAATAATCTTGACATGTAATTTAACAAACCAATTGTTAGTCATAATATTCATGATGTCGGGTAACTCCATAATTATGCAAGAAAACAGACATGGATGAAACGTTTTCTGAAAAACTTCGTGATGATATTATAATCTTGACAATTAGTATTGCGAAACATCCCATTGCCATTAATCGCATGACAAGGCAATGTCGTGAACACACAGGACTCCTGTAAAACGTAGCATTCTAATTTTGTACTGTTTCAAATACCTTGGTATGCTGTTTTGTTGTTTTCAAACGGTCCACACAATAGAGTAGAATAAACCTTAATTGAAGCAATAAACACCCAACTGAGAAACGATTGCCAATTTTACAACAATATTGTTATGGTAATACAATGGAATAAAATAAATTGAATGAAAAAGTAACTTGAACAATAAAAAACGACAGATATAGATACACCCTTGTTTAGGTACAGTGCGTGGAGAGTGGATTGTAACTAAATCACCCAGAGAGCGGAGTTATCACCCAGTGTATCACTTTCAAATTCTGAACATATGGACAAAAAACACAAGCAATGTTTCAGGCAATGGACCTCCTGGTTGAACCCGGAGGTCCATTGACTGAAACTTTGCATGTGATTGTTATGCTTTGCAATAAATTTGTAATTATTGCTTGGGTGGAATCTCCACTCTGTGGGCGATTTAGTGATAATACACTCTCCACATGCTGTATATAATCAAACAGACAGACATTAAGATGGTACAACAATGATTGGGAAATGGCGGGAGTGCAGCTGTCTTTGTTGGGGAGGTGATTTTGTGTATGTATATATTTTTGTTTAATACGACTGTGATGTGATTATATTCACTGATAATTAGTATCTGGAGTATAAGTATGTATGGGACATACCGGGGAATCTAAAATTGTTGATGCCAGAAAGATATATTGTGGATATATGAAGTAAACTTCGACGGTCGTCGACGATAACTTTCCGATTTTCGTGATACTTGTCATAGTCACAACAGTACGTCGGCCTATGCAAATTGTCTTGTGTTTATGATGTGTCTATGGCGTCCAGTAATTACTACGAAGAAGGTGATCAAGTGACTATTGAACGTGATAAAAGGATTCGTTCGTCTGATGATAGTGTTTTATTGAGCCACCAGTCAAAAAAAAACTAAAGATGGTTCTTTGTTTCATGATACCACCCGGATTGACTCCCCTCACGAGACTTTAAACATGGAAGAACCCTTTTGCTCCACACCCAAAAGTGAAGCCGTATTGTCCTTCATTTCTGTGATCAGAGACCCTACAGTGCAGGAGCTGATCCGTAGTATCATGTCGCCCCAATTGCAAAACATATCCAAATACTCGAAACGAAAATTGAGAACCTAGAGGAAATGGTGAATTCAAAAAATCAAAAAATTCTGGACATGGAGAATGAGTTGGACGATCTCAAACAATATGGGATGAGGAATTCTCTGAGAATATCTGGAATTCAGGAGAAGTCCGGAGAGAATACGGATGATATCGTATTGGACATTGCCAAAAAGATTGACATTCCATTGGAGAAATGGGAAGTGGAGAGAAGTCATTGCACAGGGCGTCCTACAGGCCAAGAATCTTCGCCTCGAGCTGTACTGGTCAAGTTGGCGAGTTACCGGAATCGTCTTTATCGTGCGAGACGAAAACTGAAGAACCTAAATACAGGAAGAATTTATGTCAATGAACACTTGACGACAAAAAGAAGTGAAATTGCCCGTAGATGTAGAAACTTTGTTAAGGGCTTATATAAGTAATGAAATTTTGTTTATTTTGAAAATTCTCACCTCTGATATTCCTTCAATTCAAATTAAATATACACAAAATGTACATCAAAATGAAGGTTGGGATGTATAGAACACGAAACACATGTGTAATCAACTCATAGATTCGACTGTAGGTGCCACTGGTTCCTGGAAATCTGCTGCCGTATTCGCACCAGAACTGATAAATTAATAATATTTCACGAAAACAACTTGTGGCCAAATGTGCTTTATATATCCAAGAACAAAGCTAGAGGATAAAAATTCTTCTAAATACGGCGACGGGGCTGCATTGGGGAAAATTCCAAAGCCTTTGCTTTTGTTTACGTATGAGTCTACTTTCGATTTCCAGTCGACGTCATCGAACAGAAAAAAACATGTAAAAACAACGCCGTCTAAAATCAAATAATGAAAAAGATCGCCTTCATACAGTATACTGTTATTAGATAGAGACTGCACAGTTGCCATATTCAATGCAAGGTATCATGATACCTGTTGAAATTTCTTAGAATTACGATTTTGTTTTTCGACGGAAATTCGTGGTAACAACTGATTTGCGCATGTCTGTCGAGCATGGAAACCATCTTCAATAAAAAATGCAGACAGTGTTGTCCTTTTCCTAAATGCAGTCCTATCGCTGTTTTCGAAAGTGTTTTGAATGCCTAGCTTTGTTCTTGGATACATGAAGTACATTTGGCCGCAAGTTGTTCTGATAAAATATTATTTTATTATCAGTTCTGGTGCGAATACGGTAGCAGACTTCCAAGAACCAGTGGTGCCTACAGTCGACTCTATGAGTTGATTACATATGTGTTTCGTGTTCTATACACCCCAACCTTCATTTTGATGTATAATTTGTGTATATTTAATCTGAATTTAAGAAATATGAGAGGTGAGAATTTCAAAATAAACAAAATTCCATTACTTATATAGGCCCTTAAAGAAGGAAAGTTAAAAGAAACTTGGACCCACGATGGTGTTATTTTCATAAAATTCAAGGACGATTCGGTACGACGTGTCACAAACTTTCGGGATTTCAAAAATACCGAGGAGCAGTTTAGTAAGGACAGATAAGGCCGATGTAGGTGAAAGAGAACAATTAGTTGTCTCCATGAGGTTCCAGAACGATTACGTTCAATGCACCACATTCTCTGGAATTCTTTAATGTCCTGGAGCTGTTTTTCCAGATAGGAGCAATGTAGAGGAGTTAATCTTATCTACATGTGTGTTACTCAGTCAGATTCGCAGGCACATGTATTAATACACAGGTATATAATAAGCCTACAACTGCAAAATTACCCTTAAGTAGACCCACAAATGCTCATAAATGTAACCCCTAACCCACCCCACCCCCTACCACCATTTGTTCTTACAAGTCGTTCTTAGAAGTATTTACATGTATGAGTATAGCCCCTATTGGCTGAATGTTACATTAAACACTGATAAGCACAAACGCCGCTATTGTCATGGTAGAGACAGAAATTTAAACTTAACACCAATTACCATTCTCATGTCAATGTGGGGTGTTATGTGGGGTGTTATGTCTTATCTTGTTGGTAAGGGACTTGATGTTGCCCTCCAATAAACTGTAGTAGGGCCCATGTGTGACAGATTATATCTCCCTGGATAAAATACCCACTGACAAAGCGCCCCAAGTGAATACTCTACTGAAGTAAAAATTATCCCTTTGAATTGTCACTATTTGTTGGTAAGTGACCTAGGGCTGCTTACCAAAAATCTGTGAAAAGACCTATCGTCCCCTGGGTTCCACTCTGTCCTATGTGCCTACTGGCATGTGGGACGGAGTGGAACCTGCGTGACGATATATGCAACTGCAAACAAAATCTGTCTGTAAAAAATCCACATGAACTCCCCATTGAAGGAAAAACTACAGCCCATATCAATTTAACACCTTGGCCTTCGAGGAGAGAATATGACATTTGTAAAAACTATTTTAGTAATACTAAAAAAGTTCTCCTTCTTATCTTGGAGCCATTGCATGTGACCCCTCACTGGAATGAGCTCAATGGGCCCGTTCCGGTGAGGGGTCATGTGCTGTGGCTTGGGAACATGGTAGGAAATCATATCAAATCCATAATAAGATCTGAATGGCGATCACAGTGAACAACGTTGTCAGTTTTTGTTTTATTCAGTGTAGTCACAGTTGACTTAACTTTATATATTGGTCTACCCCTTACCCTTCGAGGACTGAATTTGATATTTGCTTAAAATATTCTAGAAAATCAAAAAAGATATCTTTCTTGTCTCTGAGCCATTGCTTGTGGCCCCTCACTGGAAAGTGCTCAGTGAGCTCGTTCCGCGGAGGATCATGTGCTGTGGCTTGAGGACTGGGAGGAAATCATAGTAAAATCATAATAAAATCTGAATGGCGATTTTAATGAACTACTTTGCCGGCTTTTGTTGTATTTGGGTAGTCACAGTTCACTCAATTTTATATATTGGTTTACCCCTTACCCTTCGAGGACAGAATATGACATTTGTTAAAACTATTCTCGAAATACTAAAAATGTTTTCTTCCTTGTTTCGGAGCCATTGCTTATGGCCCCTCACTGGAAGGAGCTCAGTGAGTTCGTTCCGGTGAGGGATCATGTGCTGTGGCTTGAGGACTGGGAGGAAATCACATTAAAATCGTAATAAAATCTGAATGGCGATTTTAATGAACTACTTTGCCGGCTTTTGTTCTATTTTGGGTAGTCACAGTTGACTTAATTTTATATATTGGTTTATCCCTTACCATCTGAGGACAGAATATGACATTTGTTAAAACTATTCTCGAAATATCAAAAATGTTTTCTTCCTCGTCTCGGAGCCATTGCTTATGGCCGCTCACTGGAAAGAGCTCGGTGAGCGCTCTCCGGCGAGGGGTCGTGTGGTGTGGTCTGGGGACAGGGGAGGGAAATCATATTAAAATCATAATAAAATTTCAAGGGCGATCTGGGTGAGCTGTGGTATGGAGAGAGGAGAGGAAATCATATTAAAACCATAACGAAATCTGAATGGCGATCTTAGTGAATCATACAGCCGGCTTTTGTTCTATTTTGGGTAATCACAGTTGACTTAATTTTATATATTGGTTTACCCCTTACCCTTCGTGGACAGAACATGACATTTGTTAAAACTATTCTCGAAATACTAAAAATGTTTTCTTCCTTGTCTCGGAGTCATTTCTTATGGCCCCTCATTGGAAAGAGATTAGTGAGCTCGTTCTGGTGAGGGGTCATGTGCTGTAGTTTGGGAACAAGGGAGGGAAATTATATTAAAATCATAATAAAATTTCAAGGGCGATCTGAGTGAGCTGTGGTGTGGGGACAGGGGGTGTGGGGGGTCATATTAAACGATAATGAAATCTGACTGGCGATCTTAGTGAATCACATTGCCGGCTTCTGTTCTATTTTGGGTAGTCACAGTTGACTTAATCTTATATATTGGTTTACCCCTCACCCTTCGGGGGCAGAATATGACATTTGTTAGAACTATTATCGAATTACTAAAAATGTTTTCTTCCTTGTCTCGGAGCCATTGCTTATGGCCCCTCACTGGGAAGCTCTCATTGAGCTCGTTCCGGTGAGGGGTCATGTGCTGTGGCTTGGGGACTGGGAGGAAATCGCATTAAAATCGTAATAAAATCTGAATGGCGTTTTTAATGAACCACATTGCCGGCTTTTGTTCTATTTTGGGTAGTCACAGTTGACTTAATTTCATATATTGCTTTACCCCTACCCTTCGAGGGCAGAATATGGCATTTGTTAAAACTATTCTCGAAATACTAAAAATGTTTTCTGGCGCTGTGGCTTGAGGACTGGGAGGAAATCATATTAAAATCTTAATAAATTCTGAATGGCGATTTTAATGAACCACATTGCCGGGTTTTGTTCTATTTTGGGTAGTCACAGTTGACTTAATTTCATATATTGGTTTACCCCTCACCCTTCGAGGACAGAATATGACATTTATTAAAACTATTCTCGAAATACTAAAAATGTTTTCTTCCTAGTCTCTGAGCCATTGCTTATGGCCCCTCATTGGAAAGAGCTCAGTGAGCTCGTTCCGGTGAGGGGTCGTGTGCTGTGGTTTGGGACAGGGAGGGAAATCATATTAAAATCATAATAAAATTTGAAGGGCGATCTGTGTGAGCTATGGCATGGAAGAAATCATCAAAACTATAATGAAATCTGAATGGCGATCCTAGTGAAACACATTGCCTGTCTTTATAATTGAATCACAGTTGAATTACATATACATGTACTTTATATATTGGTTTACCCATACCCTTTGAGGACAGAATGCATGTATGACACTTGTTAAAACTATTCTCGAAAATCCAAAAATTGAATGTCGATCTTACTGAATATCACTGCCGTTCTTTGTTTTATCTTGGGTAGTCGCAGTTGACATACTTTATATATTGGTTTACCTCTTACCCCTCGAGGACAGAATATGACATCTGTTAAAAATATTATTGAAAATCCCAAAAAAGTATCTTTCTTGTCTCGGAGCCATGCTTGTGGCAACCTCACTGGAGTGAGCTCAATGAGCTCGTTCCGGTGAGGTGTCATGTGCTGTGGTTTGGGTACATGGGAGGAAAATAATACCAAAATCATAATAAACTCTGCATGGCGACCTTGGTGAACAACATTGCTGGTTTTGTTCTGTTTTCTATTTTACGTAGTCACAGTTGACTTAATTTTACATATTGGTTTACCCCTTACCCTTCGAGGACAGAGGATGACATTTGTAAAAACTATCCTCGAAATACTAAAAAAGTTGTCTTCCTTGTCCCGGGGCCATTGCTTGTGACCCCTCACTGGAGTGAGCTCTATACGCACGTTCTGGTGAGGGGTCATGTGCTGTGGCATGGGGACAGGGAGAAAATCATAATAAAATCTAAATGTTAGTGTACAACATTGCCTGTTTGTGTTCCATGGAACGGTAACTGATTGAGAAAAGCACTGCCTGTGTTTCCCTTAGCCACGTTTCAATATATGGGAAGGTGACTTCTCGGCATTTTGCAATTGGTCGGACATGCGTTTTGGCATGTTAGAATCTATGAGATCACACACTGTATGCATCATCACCTAAGTCCCCCCCCCCCCCCTACACCCCCGCACACACAGATGAACCCCATTCCCACACATGAATTCTGCGGTAGTTCTGTCCGCCGAATCAACTCTTAATTATGTGCCTACCCCGGTGCAATAGTAAGGCAAAAGTAATTTATCGCTGAACTCCCCTTCTCATTTAACAGACATTTAAACCACTTTTGAGCCTCCTTGTATTGTACAAATATATATATCTTACTTAGTAATCCTCTCAGTTATGCTTATTGCTATTTCTCTTCTTGTGTTCTCACTGATACAGACTTTACCAAATTAATGCTTGCGTGTCCTTTTTTGCCTAAAACGCCCCATTCAAGTTACAATGTACGGTTATAGGACAGAATGAAGCTTTTTTGACAACAGTGACAAGTTGTGGATTTACTGGGGTCGGCGATCACCAAATAGACAATGGCGGGTAGCTTAAGTCTGGACGAGATACAGACCAATGCAAATTATGATTTTTTAAATTTATACTGTGATAAAATATGCACAACCCAAGAGAATGTAGATTATCTCTTCAAAAACCTAGTAGGAGAGTGTACTTATTACACACAGGAAACGTTTTGTTCTGAAATCAAAAATAAGAACAATGCCTTTTCCTTTTTCCATATCAACTGTCCAAGTCTCAGTGCTCAGGGGGATTCATTGAAGAATCTTCTGTTTAATTTAAAAGTATCTGACAAAACATTTGATATAATAGGGTTAACAGAAACATTCCATATCTCCCCAAATATGACATATACCATAGACGGATATCAGCCACTAATAAACAAAAACCGACCTGTTGATGATGATGGTAGGGGTGGTGTTGGATGATTTCACAATTCGATCTGACTTGTCAGTCTTTATCCCCCCCGTCATTGAATCCCTCTTTGTCGGGGTAAAGGTAAATAAGTCTACAAGAGTAATTGGAGTAATATATAGACCAAACACTCCACCCAAAGCAGATATAGACCTCTTCCAGTCCAAACTAAATGAAATTACAGATAAACTTAATTAGGAAAATAAACCAGCTTACATTATGGGTGACTTAAACATAGATCTTTTGAAATCGGATTCCAATAAAAAAAACTGGACTGTTTACTGACTTGATGTTTGCCCAAGGTTTTTTACCATTCATCACAAAGCCAGCGAGAGTAACCACCCATTCAGCAACACTCATCGATCACATTTTCTCAAACAACATTTCTTCTTCTTCACTGTCAGAATAGTCCTAACAGATGTATCAGGTCATTTTGGAATATTTCATATTGAAACCAATCGTGCAACAAACAGAGATATATCACCAATAATGAAACGAATTATAAATCAGAACAATATTTCATACTTCCAGTCACTTCTATCGTGTAGTGACTTCTCCTCAGTTATGCAATCGAACTGCCCAAACATGGCCTATAATACACTTGTCGAAATTTACACAAACGCCTACAATGAAGCATTCCCTGTGAAACAAGTGCGTCCAAATCACAAGTTTATAAAACGTGAAGCCTGGATGACAAAGGGCCTCATTACCTCATCAAACAATAAAAATAAATTTTACCTAAAAAAACTAAAACACCCCAGTGAACAGAATATTCAAAACTACAAAAATTACTGTAGAATATTTAATAGAGTTAAAAAGCAAAGCAAGGCGACTTACTATAAAGATATTCTAAAAATAAACCAATATGATATGCGTAAAACATGGCAAGTACTAAATGATTGCATAAAAAGAACAAAAAACAGAGTAAAATTACCATCATTTTTCATCATGGACGATCGGGAATTACATAATCCACTTGAAATAGCCACAGAATTCAATATTTTTTTCTCGAACATAGGGAAGCTTACAGGCGAAAAGATACAAAGTCACAGCAAACCCTTTTCCCATTATTTGAAAAATCATTTTCCAAATAATCTTTACCTAACGCCAACAACACCACAAGAAATTATCAAAGTAGTTAAGTCAATGAAATCCAAATCAAGCAAAGATCCTGATGAGATCACAACAAGTCTTTTAAAATTGACTGTAAACCAAATTGTGACCCCCCTACCACACATCATAAATAACTCTTTTGTCCATGGAATTGTGCCCGACAAAATGAAAATTGCTAGGGTGATTCCTATATTCAAATCCGGAAACGAACATGATTTCACTAATTATAGACCAATAAGCATACTTCCGACGTTCTCAAAGGTATTAGAAAAGCTCATGTCGAAAAGATTGATTAATTTCTTAAATAAATTTGAAATTTTATATTCCCATCAGTACGGATTCCGGAAAAAAAACCCACAGTCCAGCCTATTCTCCATTTTTTGAAAGCAGTTGCAGAGAAAAATAATAAGCAAAGTAGAGATAATACATTGGCAGTATTTCTGGATCTATCAAAAGCATTCGACACAATAAATCATGATACTTTATTAAAAAAAATGGAATGGTATGGAATTAGAGGTATAACCAATGAATGGTTTGGAAGCTATTTATCTAATAGGATGCAGTATGTTACTTATGAAAAAAAGCAGTCAGAATTAAGGCAGATAACATGTGGCGTCCCCCAAGGATCGGTATTAGGCCCTATATTATTTTTGATATACATAAATGACTTCTGCCACGCCACTTCACTCCCTCTCCTCTCATTTGCAGATGACACCAGTGTGCATGGATCGGGACATGATGTCAACAAGTTAAGCAACGATATAAACAAGGAACTAAAGAACATTTCAGATTGGTGCGCGGCAAACAGATTATTATTAAATGTCAACAAAACAAAATACATTCTCATAAACCCCACCAGGACCAGTAGAAATTTGACAACCCCCGAACTGTTTATAAATAACCAGAAAATAACAAGAATAGGTTCTAACGAGTCAGAAAAATGCCTTAAATTCTTAGGAATACACATTGACGACAAATTAAGCTACAAAACTCATATTTCCCAGTTATGTTCTAAAGTAGCTTTTGCAAATTATGCACTCAACAAAGTAAAGCATATACTTCCACACAAAGCTATGAAAACACTCTACTTTGCCTTGATACAAAGTCATTTGGTGTATGGAATTCATATATGGGGCCATGCGAAAGCAATTAACAAATTGCTTACCTTACAGAAACGATCTCTACGCATCATAAACAACACAAAATACAATGCGCACACAGATCCTTTATTCAAAACGAGTAAAATCCTTAAAGTGAATGATTTATACAAACTTCACTCCTTAATCTTTATATTTGATTGGTTAAATGGTAACTTACCCAAGTCATTCAATGACTTTTTCAAAATAGTTGGCAATCAAACTAGCAGAACAACGAGACAATCTAGCCTTTTTAGAATAAGCAGAAGAAGGTCGAAAATATTGGACAATTTTCCACTCTACGCCTATCCCAAAATGTGGAATGATCTGGATAGAGAACTACTCAGCATAAGTAACCGGAATACTTTTAAAGAGGTATTAAAATCCAAATTTTTAAAATCTTATCTCGACAATGTCGAATGCAATAATCCCTATTGTCCCGATTGTTTTACAAATTGATGCAAAGAACAAACATCCCCTGAAAAGATTTTCTCCTTCATCCGCTATACTTTTACACTAGTTGGGGAGATTATTTGCATTGGTCTGGTTATCTTGCCTCTTGTGATTCCATCTTGGACGGCCTTACAAAAGCAACAGTGGAAACTGTAAGATAGTAAGTGCGGATACATAAACCAGAGTGAATTTCCATCCTTTATAAAACTAGTCCGGAGTTATAATGTGTAAAATAATTTCTCTAACTGTTCAGTGATGAGTTCATCAGCGCCTCCGACCCTTCGCCCAGCACACGAAAAGTACAACACCTGTATAAATTCTTGAATAACCAAGACACTTTATTCTTTCTTTCCATGTCGAAAAATGGCCTATGGCCCCTTATTGGAGTGAGCTTCTTTTTTTTTTTTTTTTTATTGGCGTATTCACGCCGTTGCGTGGGTGAACGATTAATTTGCAACGGCCTGGCCAAAACAGGAATGACAGTCCGTAGTTTTTTGTTGGACGCCTTACCCTACCTCCCATTCCCCATCTACAAGTTTCATTCTGTCTTACTCACCTTACCGTTATGTATGGAAAGTCTGTATCGGTGTTTCTGAACACTGTCTCCTTGGGAGATGGCAGGTAGACAGCCAATCTGGCTATGTCACCTCCCTGCAGTATACAATTGGAAATCATTCTGTTGAATTTCTATACTTTATAAATCATATAATTATATTCATGTATGTATTGTTAGGAAATGTAATGTAAATTTGAGTTGTACACTGCAAAATAAAAATCTATCTATCTATCTATGATTACTGTAAAAATCATTCACTTCAGAACTTCAGATTCCCGTAATACGAAGAACAGCCGGATTATGTTATAGACTGGATTGCACTGTTCGGAACGTTGTTTCTCCTAACGTGTTGACAGTGTGTACTATTATCCACCTTCATGTTTTGTGTATGATCGTTGAACCGGTTGAAAGGTTCAACACGCATTTGACCATATAAATGACACTTTATTATAAAATGAAATTCGTCCTCAACCGCTCCCGAGCGGCATCTGGTGCATATTCGTACGGTACGGTACGTTGCTCTATAGGTGCGGTGCTTTATGATATGGTGCTGTTCTGCATGATACGGTGCTGTGCTGTACGGTATGGTTATTCTTAAAGTCATTCCTAGTCTGTATTGCCTTCTTTCTCAAATTTATCTATCTATTCGTTCACTGGCCGGAACGGCAGGTGTTCCACCCAGGTTTGAAGTAACTGACCACTTTTGTAGTGGCTCACCACTTTTGAAGGAAATATCGACCACTTTTGAAGTAACTCACCATTTCTTTTGTAGTAACCTTCGCCCACTTTTGAAGCAAAATGAGGTCTCCACTTTTGCAGTAACTATCGCCTACTTTTGAAGTAAGCAAGCAAGATCACTAATTTTGTAGTAATATTTTGACCACTTTTGAAGTAAAAGCATTTCCCGTTTCTCATGGCTGTGGGACTTAGAAAATGTTGACCCAATTCTTTTTTCATTTCATTTTTTTGCACGAAACGATCAGAACTTGATCAGAGTTTTCTTTTTTACCTAAACTTCCCTTGTTTTTATGCTCCCCATAGCGTCTTAAATCTCTGATGTCCGGACGTCCGTTCATCCGGGTCAGCTGCTGCCGAAAGGACGATGAACCAAGTAATCATGAGGACTTCATCTTAAAAGCTAGATTCCAGCCTTCGTTATTTGACGGTGTACAGTTGTCTAGTGGTTTAGGTATTAGATGGCTAGGTGGTGTTGCCGAGGGTTGAATCCCAGCGGGGCATCATAAACCAACATTCCAAATTCCTTTAAAACATGATTGTTTCATTTGAACACACGCATTCTCTCTTTATCTAGATCTTGGAGAGAAGACAGTGGGAGAGCAAGAGGAGAGAGACCTTTCACAAAAGTTGTTCTCCACATACTCCAAGTTTTCTAATATACAGCTGACCAATAGTCTTACTTCTATATATGTGACAAATTGGTTCTATTACCAAATATGTTTTTGTTTTGCTGTGTGTTAAATTAGGAATGAAATCAGGCTGAGGAAACACGGGATGGTCAGAAAGTGATGCTCGTGCGTCACCAGAAGCATCCGTTGATCAATGTGATTGGCATTCCTGGTAATTTCTGACCTGGGTCGGGTCCACAACATTCTTCCTCATGGGCGAGAATGTCGTGTATCGGGGGCGGGGCAAGTGATGTCGGCCAGAAGCTGTTACGATTTCCTTGGGAGTAGTATTTCAGAAAATAAAATAATCTGTTAGAAATGCAACCAACTTCCTCATTATACTTAAACAAGGAAACAACAAAATTTCTACCTGCAATGGGCTGAAGATGTATGAATTAAAACCTCTTAGAATAAAGATTTACATTTAAATAAAACGAAAACTATAGGAAAGATATCCACATGTCATCTTTCATTGACACATAGTGGCGACATTTACCATTTTTCAAGAAAATAGGAAGTATATATTTCAATATTTGCAACTTATAGAACAATAGAAACTCAGAATAAATGAGAATCAAAGGACACATGTTTTCGAACAGCATATTTATTTCGTATCATTTCACTGATTCTACATAACAAATTAAGGGTATATTTACACTCACAAAACAATGGTTTTAAAGCTTTACGAAATTTAGAATGTATGGCAGCGCACCTCATCAAAACATTTGGGTAGATTAAGTGCGATTCCCGTTTAGAGGAAGGATATTACTCAGTGTACTTACTCTCTCACTAAACTCCGCCCTACCAAACCCCACCCCACCATTCATTGACCAACAATTCCATCACAAATGTCACAAATTACCACAGAGAAACTCGCTGTACACTTATAACGAGGAGACACCGCCTATTGGTATATAGTACCGACGTCAATTCTACAGAAGCCCTGCCGAATGTCCTGATGCTTAATTCTCTACTTAGATACATCGGCCGTACCCTCCAACCATAACAACTTCAGTGTAAGTTTCATAAAAATCCGTCCAATACTTTTATGCCAGATATGGGCTTCTGTCGCCTAACCAAATCGCATACAGTCACATGTTGACAAGTGTCACACCAAATGAGCAAATGTGCTCTGATAGGTGCAAACTGTTTAACCTGCGATTGTGCATCAGTTGTTTGCTGTGGGACTTGTTAAAGTATATTTATGTAATATCAGGTCAGTCCACAGAAATTCAAACTCCCGTGTATAGCAAATTTATATACGGGCGATTTCTTATGAAATTTATCTGGCAAGACTAGGGGCAGAGGGCAACTACAGAAGCAAACATTTTTGCGGACAACAGTCCGACTGGTAAAGTACGTGGAAAGTGTATTATCACTAAATCACCCGCAGAGTGGAGATTCCACCCAAGCAATAATTGCAAATTTACTGCAAAGCATAACAAGCACAAGCAAAGTTTCAGCCAATGGACCTCCGGGTTAAACCCGGAGGTCCATTGGCTGGAACATTGTTCGTGTTTGTTGTCGATGTGTACACAATTTGAAAGTTATAGCTTGGGTGATAACCCCACTCCGCGGGTGATTTACTTACAATCCACTCTCCACGTACTGTAAAAGCAATACTCTTATGCAGGGAAGGGAGTGTTTATAGTTACATACTTGTAATTAAAAAAATGTGTATAATTATACAAATAATTATTGAACCCTGTACTAATCTTAAAACATAAATATAATCACGAATGATTGCTTCAAAAACGTCTTGCTTTTCGTGGTGACCAGGCCGTATAAATGCTTAATAAGCTTAAGCTGATAAAAGTTCCAAGGCTTTGTCCTCCTTGCAATAATAGAAAACTTATAGAACGGTTGTCGATATTTTCAGTGTTGAATATATAACTGCTTCATCTTTATTTAAAAAGATAAAAATAAATGACCGAATGATTGGATATGCGTTTAAACCAAGAAAAAGAAAATTAAATTTATTTTTATCTTGCACGTATCAGTAAGTACGGAAGCGTGGAAGGGACATTGGTTGCCAACATTTATCTCGCCTCGGCGAGATATTATTTCGCCACCGCGAGACATTTGTTTCTCTGCAATTATTTGGTCGAGGTGAGATATCTCGCAGCGGCGAGAGAATAATAACTTGTCGCGGCAAGTTGATTATCTCGCCCCGGCAAGTTATTATCTCGCGGTGGCGAGATAAATTAATCTTGGCAGCCGAATGTCCCCTATAAGCTACCGACGTGGAAGGTACATTAGGTTTCCAATTTTTATCCCGCCGTGGCGAATTAATTATCTCGCTGCAGCGAGATAATACCTTGCGACGTCAAGACAAATACTAATAGCGAAATGACCGTTCTTGATAACTCTTTTGAAACGGTAACCTAACAGCCATAGCTTTACCCAAAAACTCTACCTTAGCGAACATTTTCTAGGTTGATGCAGTCCACAACTTACCACAATCAAGGATCTGAAGACACCTATTTTCCGACTCGTTGTTCCTACCATGCCCCACTCTCCCAGTAGAATAGTGGCCCTTGCAGTTGGTTCATGTGATCTGACCACGCAGTTCCTTCAACCCCGTTGCTCAACACGATACGGCCTCAGCATTCTTTCCACGTGTGACCTGACTAAGAAGTTTTATCCACCCAGTAGTCTACACAGCGAGAAGCAACATACTAACGATGAACTCATAACAAAAATCCAGTCGGTGACCCGATCACGTCATCTTCCTGACCTGACCCACTAGTCAGTTCCATTGACCCTTTTCAGAGATTCCACCCCAAGTATAACACGCGGGCCCGAATGCAGACTGTTCACGATGACTGGCTGAGAAATGGGTGGGGTGACTTTTGAAAATTTCCGAAAATATTGGGGAAATGACCTAAAAACCTAAATTGTGTATGGAAAATGCACTCACATTCTGGAAAGAAGAGGCAAAATTTTCCGACTGGATGGCCCTATTAGCCACGGGCGTGATAACAGTCACCTACTCATCCCAAACACACTTCACAACCCGATTGACAACATCCATACTTACGAACTTGGAAACCTTCCTCGACACCGATCGTGTCACAAGACATGTCCCGGTGATTTAACATTCGACTCAATCCAGTGACTCAGTAACATAAAACGCCTACCTTCATACACGATAGGCCGCCTCGACCATTCATTTCAAGGGTGGCAAGTCACCCGACAAGTTCCTGTAAACCATCGAAGCCAACCACGACCATACAGCCCATTATATCTGCATAACCACCCATTGATCCTGATCCCCCTCGGCCACATCTATGTGACCCAGCCCCAAACTTATACCCTAAAACGATCAAGTGATGTCAACACACTACTCTGACAACCTGGTGGCCGAACCTCCCCCTTCCCACAACCTATTCGACCCAACTGAAATTCCCATATTTCACGTGACCCAACCCAAACTACACATTCGACCCAGTACTTGGCCAGCGACCCGAAAACACCACTCGACCTGACTTGTTGCGGTTTAGTGAGCCACCACCCACATAGTTCGGTCACGACCCTACCTAACTACGCCCCCCTTCCCTTACAATCATCCTCCTCGACTTAGATGCCCAACACCCCGTTCCACCAGTGACGGAGCCAGGAATTCAAAGGTAAGAGGGTGGCTCTAGAAAATGACTGAAAGAACAGAGACGGAAGCTCGGAAGAGAATGGAGGATCCGAGAGTCTCTTGCTTTCCATATATAGTACTTGCAAGACTTCTTTCTACCGTTACATCTTTCGGGGTTGACCATGAACCTCAAGTCTCAGTACGAATACTTACGAGCGTAGACCTATCTGGGCACGCTGCCCAGGTTGATCTAAGAGGGTAAGTAGTCTTACTGAGACTAATCGTTGAAGGTCCTACCGGGGGAATTTTTTTTTTAAATATACACTAAATCGTGCTCTCTGGGTCTGGAAAAAGAGTAAACCCGATAGGGGCGAATTCCTGGTGATAACACGATTTAGGCCAGAGCGAATTATTGAAAATTGAAATAGTAGACCCCCCCCCCCATGGGGGGGGGGGGGCTTATCCACTTACTTGAGAATTTGTCACATAGACGAAAAGGGCAGCAGTATCTTCTGATAAGATAATATATGTATGGCTGTATTTAAAGGGCTCGTCGAATAACAGCCACAACAGCTGATGACAATTTTAGCATGATTGGATGAATCAGCTCGCTCGAAGAATGGGCAAATGGTAAATATCTGTGACATCCATATCATTTGTATGGCTCTATTGATAAGCAAAGGATTCTGAAGTGGCACAGGACCAACCACTATTGAAATATTCAACCTTAAAATAAAGAAACTCAGTATATTTCTATTACATCCATATAATTTAATCATTTGCCCCGCCTCTGTGTTTGATTGGTTGAAAGCATACAGCGTGAAAGTCGTCAAAATCGTATAAACCAAATCACGTAATGATTTGGAATGTCTACACGTTCGCACATCCGGTCCAACTTTGAAGACTCTGGAAGCCCCGCCCACTCAATCCAATTGTCACCGTGTGGGCGTGATTGCAGACTGATAGATGGATAACAAGCTTGTAAACAAAGATCAATGATCGATCTTTCATCGCCTCCAGTCAGCGAGAATATAATGATAATTTCTCGGGAACAATTGAATTTAATAAAATATACCGAAGAGGGAGACGAATAAAAGATCATACATCCAAACATGATTTTGGGGAACTTGAAAAAAAATGCTTTTAATGATATTGTTACGTGACTTGCTAAATATCTGTCGTCTGCGATCGAAAATCAAAACAACAAACAATTTTACAATGACTGACGTGACCTGTTTGTGGCACACTTTCCTGAGTGTTGTCTTTTGCGAAAATTAAAAGTTTTTCATTCACGTACGCATAGTTTTTATGCTATAATATTACAGCCGGATTAAATTATAAGAAATAACTGTTGTTTTCTTTCGGTTTATGCGATATAAACCGAATATTTTCAGCACGAGCTTAATCATAACTCGCTACGCGAGTTATGAAGCCTGTGCTTAAGAGCCTATATAGGTAATGAAATGTTTTTTATTTTGAAATTCTCACCTCTCATATTCCTTAAATTCAGATTTAAATATACACAAATTATGCATCAAAATGAAGGTTGGGATGTATAGAGCACGGCACACATATGTAATCAACTCATAGAGTTGACAGCAGGCACCACTGGTTCCTGGAAGTCTGCTGTCGTATTCGTACCAGAACTGATAATAAAATAATATTTTGCAAGAACAACTCGTGGCCGAATGTGCTTCAGATATACAATAACAAAGCTAGGAATTCAAAACACTTTCGAGTGCAGTGATATGACTGCATTTTGGAAAAGGACAAAACTGTCTGCATTTTTTATTGAAGATGGTTTCCATGCTCGACGGACATGCGCAAATCACTCGATACTACGAATTTCCATCGAAAAACAAAATCGTAATTCTAAGAAATGTCAACAGGTATCATGACACCTTGCATTGAATATGGCAACTGTGCAATATCTATTTAATAACAGTATACTGTATGAAGGCGATCTTTTTCATTATTTGATTTTAGACGGCGATGTTTTTACATGCTTTTCCGTCCGATGACGTCGACCGGAAATCGAAAGTATATTCAAACGTAAACAAAAGCAAAGGCTTTGGAATTTACCCCCATGTAGCTCTGTCGCCGTGTTTTGAAGAATTTTGATCCCCTAGCTTTGTTCTTGGATATCTAAAGCACATTTAGCCACAAGTTGTTTTCGGGAAATATTATTAAATTATCATTTCTGGTACGAATACGGCAGCAGACTTCCAGGAACCTATGGTGCCTACTGTCGACTCTGTGAGTTGATTACACATGTGTTTCTTGTTCTATACCCCCCAACCTTCATTTTGTGTATATTTAATTTGAATTGAAGGAATATTAGAGGTGAGAATTTTCAAAATAAACAAAATTTCATTACTTATATAGGCTCTTAAAATTTTCGGTTTATATCGCATAAACCGAAGGAAAACAACAGTTATTTCTTAATAATCGGTAAGAGGTTAAACCAAGATGCAGAATCTTTAGTACGACATCCCCAACAACTGTAAAACTTTCCGTCTAATAAAATGACATATCTAATAAAATGAAAAGTTGTAATTGATACATAGACAGATAGTTCTATTCCTGTAACATTCATATTTGCATGGGTATAAGGATAAGTAAGGGGTCAAAAATGGTGCAGGACGTTCATTATATCACAACGATTGAAAGTTTCAGTTTCAACATTTTCTATACAGTGGCTCTGAAGAAAAATGTAAAGCTGGAAAGTTGTCATCTCTACTTTGCTTCGTTCAGGTAAGCTCAAATTTGGATCGGAAAGGTGCAGCAGCCTACTTAGCGCAGAGTCTGAAGGAAACTCGGGTCAGTTCTGCGCAAACATTATGATTTGAGTTCAAATAGACCGTTTCATGCAAAAATAAAAATGAAAAAAAACATTTGGTCAAAATATTCTAAGTTCAACAGCGATGTGAAAAGGGAAAAGGAAAGGGGAAAGGGGAAATGTTTTTACTTCAAAAGTTGTCAAAATATTACTACAAAAGAAAGGTAAGTTAGAACCTAGGACCTCTCGGATTTAAGCCTGCATCTTTACCGACTGGGCCACCGCGCTCCCCATTTAGGAGGTAAACCTCTCTTGTTTCTTCAGAAATTCCACAATTTGACTATGGAAACCATTTGTTAACGCGCACCGAAGTGAAAAGAAAAAATTCCCCGAACCCATTTTTATTTGAGGAAAAATGGTAAAAAAAAATGTCATTTTCGATCTCGGTCTATTTGCCATGATCGAATTTACAGAAAAAAGTTCGATCGTTACTCGAGAATGGATACTGCGCGTAGCGTGGGTACAGACATATTCTAACTGAACCGCTTCTGCCAATTAGAGCACGGTAAGAATGAATTTACCTGAGATTAGAACACTTAACTGAATAATTACAATTTTGGAAAACCTCTTCGAGATTCGACCACAGCTTCTCCCAGAAGGGCACAATTCAAGTTATTCGTGGAAACCCTCGATACTGCTTGGAACTCTATGCCCGTAAACCGATATTTATTTATTTATTTATTTATTTATTTATTTATTTATTTATTTATTTATTTATTTATTTATTGGGTTTTAAGGTCACGAATTTATGCACAATGGCTAATCGTGACCATGACAGTTTTACGGGTGGAGGAAGCTGGAGAGAGCATCGACATGCAACTGTCAGCGAGTTGAAGATATGTGCAGTACGCCTTAGTACACGGCACCATCGTGCCTGCATGTAGGCAACCAGGAAAAGGTGCCTTACCCAAGGACACAACGCGGGGCGTCCCGACGGGGGTCGAACTCGAGACCTCTAACATAGAAGTCCAACAGTCTGCCTTTGAGCCACCGCTTCGTTTGATAATGCCAACGACTTTTTAAAAAAATATAATTAATGAGTTACGACAATGCCCGTCTCGTCTTTTGGGCGTCCCAGCAGAGAATTCTGAAAGAATTCGAAATAGTACAACTTGTCGGGTCTATTTGGGTAAGTAGATTTACTTCTGTACAAAGCAATATCCCCTCCAAACATAGCAACCACGTGCTACCACAGAAACCAAGATGGCGGCTGCAGTATTCGAAATGGACGGCTGAAACACGTATCACCCTAACAACACGCGCTGCGCATGCTCACTAACACCACGTATCACTATAGGGATGACGTCACAACATGGCCGCCTTCGCGGTTACTACGACAACACAACTTGGCGTCACTGGGTCACGTGACTATGACGTCACATGAGATCCCCCCCCCCCCCCCTATGAGATCCCCTAAATGAGTCCTAAAACGTGCGAAACATTCTACTCAGGTTCGCCGCTCAGTTTGTTTCAATGATTTATTCTCGAAGTCAAGCTAAAATACACATCAAATCCGTTCTGGGTGCTTTTAAAATTCAATGGGAAGTTTGGGAGGAGGTGCCCCCCCCCCCCCCACCCCACATTCCCGGGGTCTGCCCACTCTGACCTGAGTTGCTTCCTGCGCCCCTGCGTCTTGAATTTGTGAATCAACTTGGATAAAAAAAAATCATAAATGATCACTAGCAAGTGTATAACTTATACTGATTGTTAAGAATTGTCAGGTTACAGTAATTTAAAAGTGAATAATGTCCTCCTGAACTTTGATTCTTCTTTTTTAATTTCTGTATGGAATGGACAAATCGTGTAATAAATGCACCCCACCTGAATCAAGTGGGTAATAACCACCCCAAGATGAATGTCATAGTTTCACTTATTTTGTGATAACGTCAAAACGCCCACAGGGAAGAAAAAACATTCAAAAACCTGCTATAATGGACAAAAACATTGTAATTTCAGTATGAGAGCGGACAGTAAAACAGCATAAAGGATTTGTGCACAGTCAAAAGGTATGTGTTACGTCCCCTTCCCCCGCCCCCCCCCCCCCCCCCCCCACCCCACTACCATCAGCGCCACAACCACTACCACACACACATAACGCCAGCAGGATTTATGCGCGTGCTTCCAAAATCATTAACAGTTTTTTTCAGATCACCTGCCATTTTACGGCATCCATACTGTCAGCAAGATATAAAAGAAAACTCACAATTTTATGTTTTTTATGCTATGTTTAAAAAGTTAATGTCCATTTTCTTAGTCAGATATCGATGTATTTTGTAAACTGTCGACATAAGCCGGTGATCTCACAGTTTTCAAATGGAAACGATCTTAACAACGAAAGTTCCGTTCAGGATACAATTATTAGTTCGTGTAATGGCATTATTTTGTTGTTCCCCAGCTTCGCTGCTATGTCTCTTCCTGCACATTAAGCCTTATTGTACAGTTCTCTGAAAGCTAATTATGTTGTCGCTATAAACTTCACATAACACATATTATTTAAGGGGTCGTGTTATTTGCGGAATGTCCTTTTTACCTCCGGGAATCACATGACTCTCAACTGGTCAATATGATTCAAAATTGGATACATTATTGCTCAGCGGCTTTGCAATTCCATCTACTGAGAGGTTACCGTTTTCGAAAATACTTTTATGACTGAGTTAGGGCCTTTGGAAGATCATATTTATAAATCGTCTCTTGTGTTCCAGTGTGTTCTGTGTGCCTACTGGCGTGCCTACTGACGTGCGTGCCTACTGGCACACATTCGAACTCGAGGGACGAAATATCGAATTTTGACTCGAATCAAACGCTAATAGATCGTGTTAAAGATGTTGTTAGTATGGGGATAACGTGTCTAAACAAGGCAATAACAATAAAATACCACACGTTTCCGGCACCTCTTTACTCCTGATTTCTTTTCTGTGTTATTTATTTATTTATTGATGTTTTAAGGTCACATATTTATGCACAATGGCTAATCATGACCGCGACAGTTGTACGGGTGGAGGAAGCCGGAGTACCCGGAGAGAACCACCGAGCAACGACGAGCAGCTCTTTTCTGTGTTTTAAGATACTTATTATTAATGGCTGCACATATTCGTCATGTTTGGCGATTGTTTTGGGGTGTTTTATTTGGGGGGATGGGGGTTGGGGGTTATTGTTTTTATTATAATCTGTCATTTATGTGTCGTCAACTAAGCTCCAACTTTAAATCGTTGTTTCATTAACCCTTCACCTAACGTAACGGCCAAAACCGGCCAGCGCTATTCTCAAAAATCGCCAATTAATTTTCATTATTTTTCTCATTTTTTGTCTCAAAAACATAGGTTATGACCCCTCGTTGGAACGAGCTCGACGAGCTCGTTCCAACGAGGGGTCATAACCTATGTTTTTGAGACAAAAAATGAAAAAAATAGTTATTCAAGAATTATTTTTGCAAGTGTCGTATGCTTTTCAGGGTGGGTAAAGGGCTAAAATTACACGAAACAAGAAACAAACTTACATAATTCCTCCTTATTACATATTTGCTGTTCATTTAACACAAATGAAACACCCCTGCAATTCCCAGACAATACTTTAAAAGAATCAGATAATTATTGAAATGGTCAACGTCTGCCTCATTCTCAAAAAGTTTTTTTTCTTTCTAAACTTTCTTTTGGGTCTATAAAAATCGGTAAAGGACACAAGAGCGAAACGAAAGAATGTGTATTGCCAGAGAATAGTAACATGTAACAAACACGAGAGTAAAACATGAGTTGAGAAACGTGGGGGTGGGGGGGGGGGGAATAATCTGAACAAAAATCATTCAAATGATAACAAATACAACCTATCTTCGCACAGTCTTAGTATCTTTTGTTGTTAATTGAATTATGAAGTACCAATTACAGGTGTCCTACTCTCGGCATAGAACATATCGAGTGTTATACACACATCTCACATATAACGTTGGGACTGTACTGAAAGTTATAATAATAATAACAATAATAACAATTTGGCCGGCTGCTGATTTGTCGGGGTTCTCGAATGAGAAGGCCTTGGTTACCCCTGTACTCCCAACTGTCTATTCCCACGCTTCTTCTCCCCCGCCCCTCCCCCCCCCCCCAACACTCGAAGATGAACTGCTTGATGACATCCCTTGCCCCATTCTTCCAAATCTCTCCGATTAGCATATTAACCCTCTCTTTTGAGTCTCCCACTAACCACATGTCCTTCATTCTCCCATCCCACTTCCCCATTTATTTATACTCCCAGTGAATCTTGTTCTTTTAGGCTGGTATTTTGGGCATTCTAGAAGAAAGTGTTCCAGGGTCTTCACCACGCCTAAATTACACATCTGGCACTCCTTTTCACTGTTTTTTCCAACTTTTTCCCTCAGCTCCAGGGACCGTGACCTCAGCTTGAATAACTGTGACTCCCAAAGGTGCCATCAAGGTACTCTTCAAAACCAGGCTTTTCATTTATCACGCAGGCCACCCAAAGACCTTTTTGATTTGACCCCCTCTCGCCAATTTAGGTTACCATCCCCCATGACCCTTTCTCTGACGAAAATGTTACCCTGGTTTTCCCCAACGTCTAGGACCGAGATCTCCAATGAGTAGTTCTCTATTAGTTCCCTCACTTGGACCATCCACCCTGTCTTGATATTCGAGTTGAAAATTCTCAGGAACATTACTTTACACCATCGGCTGTCGGGGAAATTTACCAAATAATTAAGATAACCGAGTTTCAATAAGTCTATCCTGTCCTTGATCCTCATCCACCCAAGCTCACCCCTGATTGCTTCTAGTGCTGCGGCATTACTCGACCCTATTATCCTACGGCCTGCATCGTTCTTCAGGATTTCCAAACCCTTTACAGCAGTCTGGTTTAGGGGTAGCACTTCCGTACCATATGTTATCTTTGGCTGACCCACCACTTCCCAAATGGTTTTCCTTATTGAAACTGTTTCTCCCTATAAGTTTCAGTTGGTTAAGGATTCGCCTCCTCTTCAGAATCAATTTATTTGTGTGGTTCCGGTAGATGGCTCTTCCTGTGATGTTCTAACACTGGAATCATATCGTCTGTAAAAAATAGGCCTGGGATCTTCAAGTCCCCAACTGCTACCCCCTCGTCGCTATGCAGGATTTCATCTCCTAAACCTTCGATGTACAATGCAAAAAGAATTGGCGAAAGGATGCACCCCTGTTTTAGGCCTATCTCCATGGGCACACGTTTTGCTGTTATGTTACCCAGTCTATAAAATGCGTTGTCGTAAAATTACGAAAACAGTTCTTGTGACCCGTAATGCCACCAAAACATCGTTACAAGGCTGCGTGATAGCTTGAGTTTAACTTCAAAATTTTCCGAAAGTATAAGCATAGAAGTTGACACATGTTTAAAACGACTATCACCCACTGAACCTGTTGCCGGGTCTGGTATTGCTATAGAAACATGAGTAAGTTACGGAATCGTTGAAGTCTACTCAGTAAAATGTAGTCTTTCTACCGCCGTGAACACTTGGGGGAGGGGAAGTCTGTGTTGTGCAATCTTTCTACCGACCTGGGCACTTTAGGGGGAGGGGTCTGTGTTGTTCAGTCTTCTTACCGTCCTGAACACTTGAGGGGGGATCTGTGTTGTTCAATCTTTCCGACGCAAAGAGAAGCGTGGAAAGGTCAATGGTAAATGGTAATGGTAAATGATTGTGTGTTAAATAATGATGGCTCTGTTTACGCTTTACTGGTTTACTTGTTTTTACAACAGCTTGATTGCTGTCTCAACCATTCTTTGGGAAATTTGTTTTAGAAAGAATTTTCTGGCTATTTCACAAGCCGTTGTGCAAACATCTACATTTGTGATGTTATATACTACTCAAAGTTTGCTAAGCGTTAGATACTTGACACATCATTGTGGAATTTGCTTGTGACATATTTGCGATATTTTCGGTGGATATGATTGAGAAATGTATTGAGATGGTCCCCAGTGTTTACATTAGCTCTCTGGACAGGCAGACTTTTCATGACAGTGATGGAAAGCATGTACCCCTTGGTTTTCATGATGTTTTCGTGTACTGTCTACATGTACATGAGATGTGCAGGTATTCAGTCTTCATTTCAACACAAACCCTTGTGATTTAATGATTGAATATGGCAAATGCAAATGTAAGAAGACATTTGTCAGAAGCAGAAATGTGGCGGGATGGTGGAACAAGGGGCAACCCATCGTCCGGTTGGTGAAGCCATTGGTGTGCACCATACGGTGATCACCAGAGCCTTGGCGAGATTTCAGCAGCATGGCACACCAGTCAGACGACATGGTGGTGGCAGAGACAGGGTAACATCTGCAGTTAAAGACGGGTTTTTGATCATTCAGGCCCGTAGGAACTGCCGCTTTGCAACAGCGATCCAGCTTCGCAGTGACTTTCAGAATGCATCCGGGTAAATGTTTCGACGCCGACTATCCGGGCAAGGTTGCACGAAGGTAGTCTCCGATAGAGAAGACCACGTATTCGCATTCCGCTGCCCCAGACCCACCACCAGGCACGATATAAATGGGTCATGGACCATGTTGGATAGACCGGAGAAGGTTGGCGAACTGTCCTTTTTACAGATGAATCAAGGTACTGCCTAGACCACACACATAGGCGTTCTAGGAGATGGAGAAGACCAGGAGAGCGATACCATGCAGCCAACATTGTTGAGCATGACCTCTATGGTGGAGGGTCAATTATGGTCTGGGGCGGCATCAGTTGGGATGGACGTACATAGCTCTGTGTTCTTGAACGTGGTACACTGACTGCACATAAGTATATTGATGAGATCTTGGATGTCCACCTCAGATTGTATGCAGGTGCAGTGGGTCATAGAATAATTCTGATGAAAGATAATGCCCGTCCTCATGTTGTCCATGCTCTCCGGGAGTAACGACAGAGGGAGGGGATTGAGCGTATGGACTGGCCAGCAAGATCTCCTGACCTCAGTCCAATCGAACATGTCTGGAATGAGTTACAACTTGCAATTTCAGCCCGTCCAGTCCAACCAAGAAGTGTCCAGGAGCTTGGCGCCATGCTGGTCCAAGAATTGAACAGCATCCCACAAAGGACCATCTGAAACCTGATTGGGAGTATGAGAATGTGTTGTCAAGCTGTAATTAACAATAATGGGTCTCATACTCGATATTGAACCCACACCAGTTCGCTCCGTCAAAATTTTGGCAAAATTGAAAAATTTCCTCTTTTACCAATAATATCCATTTTCCATGGTTATCGTGACCAAAAGCTAAAGAATAAGCCAAACACAAACAAAATCTTAATTTCCGTACTTAAATCATTAAAGATATAATTAAATAAAAAAATATATGCACTGTATTTTGGGCATCCCCTCTAATTACTAGGGTGATCTTTCTCACAGTTTGGGCAAGTTAATTTCTTTTCTGGACAGGTTTTAGTCGTGTGACTTTTGCCACACTTCATACATCTAAAGTCACTATGGCATTGTTGTGCTCGTTGGCCAAATCTTTGGCACTTGTGGCACTGTGTCGGATCAGGAGTTACTTTTTTTTTTGCCTCGGCGTAGTGGTGTTTCTGCCCAATTCTCAGGCCATCTCTGGGTATTTTTTTTTTTAGCTATTTCTTCATTTGGACAGGACACCTTAATTCTCCAGCTTTCTCTCCCCGTAGCACTGGACACGAACCTATTCCAGCTGCACTTTGGAAGGGCAGCTGATATAGATTCATGTTCGCTGTCAGGGTTTACTCTAGTTACTACAACGATATGTTCCCCTCTAGTGGGGTTATTTCCACCGTTTGTTTTGTTGTGCGCCATGTTTTTTTTCAGTTTTCCTGGTGTTTTTGATGGGACTGGTTTCGCTGGCTTTTTAGTTACCGCTTTTGCGTAACTTTGTTTAGTAGTTTCATGTTTAGGAGTTTCAGCGGCCTCTGGCTCTACTTTCTTACGTTTGGGGGTTTCCTTGGACTCTAGACTGTGGCGTCTTTTTGGGACCTGGGTGTGCTATGGGTGATTGAGGTGTGAATATTAAAATTAGGCGCACTGCCCTTACCTTGTGATTTGTCTTTAATTATTGTCGTGTCTAGACTGTCCATTGAATCCCCCTCTGAATATGATGTCTAATTCAATCAGTCGTCACTATCGCTAATAAACCTTGAGGCGGACGTGGTGGATTCAGTAAAATATTAATTCGCTGTCAATTTGTCATAATGTCGACTTCAGTAATAAACGGATTAATTAATTGTTTTTTCTCTCACTCTCTGATCGTTCAAGCGAAAAGATTCTTTCAATGGCACATTACGGAGATTCGCATTCTCCCTCTTGTATATTTTTTAGTTTGAAGAACCGAGAAGAAAGGTTTTTTCTGTTCGCGGCAGTTTTTTGATAACACTAACCAATATTGTTGGCTGTGATCTGCAGGGCGTAAGTATCAGGGACGTGGCTAGAGGTTTTCGGTTGGGGGGGGGGGGGGTAGAGTAGTGAATTTCCTACTAGGAGGAGGGACCGGGAGGGGGGAAACCCCCTCCCGTTCCCTCCCCTTAGTCGAAATTCACTACCGAGAAACATTCTGAAAATGAAGCAATGAAAGGGGGCATAAAATTGATTCTAGTAACTGAAATGCCAACACATTTATGACACAATTATCAGGTTATTATTATTTGTTATTATTCTGGGAATTGAATATGTGTTAAACAAATGCCCAAGCTGAGAACTTTGAGCAATTCACACTGTCCTAACATTAAATCAGATCTTACGCAGGAATGATCAATTTTCGATGCTTCATCATTTTGTAACTGTGAATGATGGAATTAACTCAGGATAACAATTTTACACGATGTGATTTTCTTGAAGTGCATTTAGATTTTTTTTTTTTTTATTACGATAAATATTAAATAACGCACTATAGAAATCTCGTACCGATTGACATCATGAATATTTATGAAGCTCATTATTGCGTACACTGTAGTTGTAAATCGTAACAGATGGAATTTTTGCCGATTTGAAACCGAGTTGGAATTTTGGGAAGTAAAGGAAACATCAGCATCACCAAAGAAGCTTTAAAGTCCAGATAGATGGAATTTCCAACTACTAATGACTTGCCCTCCGAATTTCCAACTATAGGAATTTTTGCCAGGATTGGGGTTGACAATCCCCCCCCCCTCCTCCTCCCTGTCGTCACGTCCCTGATAAGTATACAGTGGTGTGAATTTCATAGCCAGTCTGTCAACATAGGCCAACTGACCTCCTGTCTTACGGCTTTAGTCTAAAAGAACGTGCTTCTTCAAAAGCGACATTACAAAGATTTATTTAGGAAGTGTAAAATTAGTATTTTCACGGATCTGATGTTCAGATACTGAATGATTAATGATATAACCTGATTGAAAAGACCTGATCGAAAAATCAGTTCAAGTTTTAACAAAATGAAGAATACAGTGATTTCTTTTATGGATGTTATTTTTCTCTGAAAATGTTCCCAGGTTCGCTGATGGCGACAAGGCTGTTCGGAATCGATAAAAAGCAAATTTACACAATTCAAAAATTTCGGAAAGCACGCAGCTTCCGAATAATTTATTGAGTCAGCACTCTTATGGACAGTTCACCAAGAAAACAGCAGTAGGGGCGGAGAATGGGTGTGGGTGGTTGAGACAAACGCTCCCTTTCAAATCATGTATTTCCCTCACCCCGAATTTGACGACGAAATACTATCCTTAGACTATCCATATACTATTCACAAACGATGTTCAATAGTTATTGTTTATTTATTGGTGTTTAAGGTCACATATTTATGCACAATGGCTAATCATGACTGAGACAGTTTTACGGGTGGAGGAGTACCCGGAGAGAACCACCGAGCAACGACGAGCAGCTGCCAGCTTCCCAACATCGTAACTCCGCACTGCTGCACAGGCAGGGTCAGATTGGTTGAAGACAAGCGCACCATCGACGCGCAGTACGCCTTAGTACACGGCGTCATCGTACCCCCATGTGGACAATCGGGGTTAAGTGCCTTGCCCAAGGACACAACGCGGGAGTCCGAATCGATCGCTCAGACGGTCACCCATCCGAGGACTAACCGGGCTCGACGTTGCTTAACTTCGGTGATCTGGTGAGAACCGGTTACCGCAACGCCACCGCGCCCCCACGTTGTTCAATAACATTTAATTTTTATTATTTAACTTTCTGTCTAAAACAAATACAAGATTACTTTTGCGAGAGTAATTCGGATTATTTTCTTTGCTTCAAACACCTATGAGTTATGACCCCTCATTGGAACGAACTCTTTCTAGCGAGGGGTCACAAGCAGTTTTTTCAGGAAGAAATAGAAAAAATAAAATTAATCCTCCCCTCCCCCACCTCATTTTATTTTTATTCAGCCGAGACTGAAGAGCAGTTTCCCATATAAGCTTATTAAAATTGTAGTTTACCAAACGTAACTAGGAAATACAAGCAAGAACGAACTGCATTCACAAAAATCGGCCCTTCAACTTCCCTTAGTTTCTTTATCAATCGTAAGCATGTCTTATGTTTTTGTTCCACTTGTATCATACATGGATGTCGCGAAGATGATTGATTTGGGGATTGGAGAGTTGTAAATCTGATTTGTCGCGCTTGTCATGGCTCAAGCCTTCGCGAATAATATTCCATCTTTATCATCATGACATGCCTTCACCGAATGCATGCCTTTAGAGCTGAGACGGTTAACGGATTTTCTGGATCGATTAATCATATGGATTAACCTTGATTAACCGATTAATCACTTGCCCTAAAGGATAGCTGAGTTCGTGTCGTGTTGTTGCTGATTTACAGCATTAACCCTTTAACCTACCGTGACGGACAAAGCTAAATACCAAATCTCCATTCAAATTTTATGTTTTTCAATTTTTGGCTGAAAAACATAGCTTATGATCCCTCATTGGGTCATAAGCTATGTTTTTGAGACAAAAATTGAAAATGTTTACTAATTCAATATTTTATTTTGCAAGTATCGTCTGCTACCCGTGTATTGTGTAAAGGGTTAAGAATGACCATTTCCAGCTACTCACACAGTATAATGATCATGCAAGTGAACAACTATGTCAGCACGTAACTTCCATGCTTTATTCTGTCTCATATAATTGATGTGAGTCGGATTGACAATGTTTGCCTGTTTTGGATCAAGTTTATTTCTCTGTTAACCCATATAATACAGAAGGTCAAAAGTAACGATTAATCGATCAGTTACTTTTTCGATTGATCAAGATGTTGATCAATGGTTACTCGATTAAGCGGTTAACCGTTTCAGATCTACATGCCTTGATGATATAGTTTTAATTTTATTCAGTCGTAATTATATTTTAAAAACCCAGGACCTCTTGGAACTTTATGTGAGGAAAAACAAAATACGTATTAGCTATTAACTTGAGTATTTTCGAGATAATTTAAATGAAATCCAGTCATGGCTACTGTGAAGCAACCGTGACAGTATTTGATGAAAAATTCATTTAAACTCAAGAAAGCTTTGCTGGTAAAATCCATTCAATTTGCAAGGAGAATATTGGACTAAATATGCCTAAATTATTCTTATTTCAGGGGCAAGAGAAATCGTGTCCTGCTCAGGAATATCCGCCAGCGGCATGCAAGGAGTTGAAGATCTGCGTTTGTATTACCGACTGTGTGTTATCAAAGTCAACGATCAAATTCAGTGGGGGCGCGATGGTTCAGTAGGTAGAGGTGCAGACTACAAGCCGAGAGGTCCTCAGTTCGAATTCCACCTGCGGCAACCGCGTTGTGTCCTTGGGCAAGACACTTCACCTCCATTGCCCATGTGGGGGCACGATGACGTTCTGCACTAAGGCGTACAGCACGTCGATGGTGCACCTGTCTTCAACCAATGTTAACCCTGCTTGTGTGGAGTTCGTATGTTGGGGAGATGACAGTTGCTCGCCGTTTCTCGGTGGTTCTCTCCGGGTACTCCGGCTTCCTCCACCCGTAAAAACTGTCGTGGTCATGATTAGCCATTGTGCAGAAATATGTAACCTTAAAACACCAATAAATAATAAATAAATAAATCAAATCCAGTCTTATAAGAAAGTATAAGATTGCTATCAAGACTCCAATCTAGACCATATTCTCCCGACTGGTCAAATTATCGGCGGAGGAGGAGGGGGGGGGGGGGGGGTGTTGGGCGGTCCACAACCTCAAAACTTCCCTTAGTGGCGCTCATGGTAGCATAAATTATTTATCCCACTCGCCAAAGCATGCGGATTAATATTTAAACTTACTCATGACAAAAAGTCGTATTTGAAAACGCTACAACTTATGCTATGTATAGAACAGTCGCCGTGGACAGGTCACTTTCCACGGGTGGACAATATTTCCACGTACGCAATAATATTAGATTCTAAACACTAGTTATAGAGAAAATCATCAAAACTTTAATTAACCCTTTAACGAACATGAAATGCAGACGACACTTGCAAAAACATTTCATTTTTTTCATTTTTGTCTCAAAAACATAGGTTATGACCCCTCATTGGAACGAGCTCGACGAGCTCGTTCCAACGAGGGGTCATAACCTATGTTTTTGAGACAAAAAAATGAAAAAATAATGAAAATTAATGGATGATTTTTGAGAATAGCGCTGACCGGTTTTGAACGTTACGTTGGGTAAAGGGTTAATGAAGCACCGGGTGCAACCGGTACAACCCGCTGCTTCATTAATCAAATTTTTGTTGATGGTGATTTTTATTACCCGGTAAACGCATGCGCGGATATCACTAACCACGCATGGATTACGACCACTCCACTACCGCTGTTTTGTATCTACTCAACTTCGACTAACTTTTCTCGTTGTATGTTCTGGATATAGTTCGTAAACAACTTTTAGAATACTTCTCATAATAACTATTTTAATTTAATTGCAGCAGATCTGTTACTCTGGCACTATGATGTCTCTCTGGGCCATCATTAAACAGTTATTATATGACGGTACTATTTTTCTTTTGTTTTGAAGCCATGTTCCGTCGTTTTGGGAGATACTTCTTGATTATAGCCATTTGTGGACATGTAAGTTTAGTACAACCAAAGTGACCATATTGTGTACATCTACAAACATTACATCC
Organism: Pictodentalium vernedei; assembly: GCA_031216915.1. Lineage (NCBI taxonomy): Eukaryota > Metazoa > Mollusca > Scaphopoda > Dentaliida > Dentaliidae > Pictodentalium > Pictodentalium vernedei. Next base: position 339,174,970 of record CM062288.1, on the reverse strand, counting down.
ATCTTTTGCAGTAACGAGATCGCCTTTCCTGTAATCCTTTGCTCCAATTCTACAAACTGAAAGAGATGAAAACAATATTTTAAATACACAAGGAACTTTAGAACAAAGACAACTATCACGATAAATGTAAAGCTTAAACAACCTTCACCAGAGTTATCATGTAATACCATTCTAACAATTAGGGTATAACATATCTTAAAATGGCGTACATGTGTTGAAAGAACAACAAGTTGTCTTTTTGTTAAGGATACCATTCTCCGACATTGATTCCCGTAAAGCTCTCACAGAAAGCATCCCAAGAGTAAACGTCAACAGCTAGTACAAACAATGATGAAACAGCGACAGAGAAGTGTTTACTGGGGTAATCTTACTTTGTTCTACTGGAACAGTGGAAGAAAATAACAAGTTATTACGTAATGAGAGCACACTGTCACCTCGAATACATTACATCACAGTAGATTTAGCCGGGACGTACCTAGAAGGGCGCAATCACAACGGGAATACTAATTTCGCGTGCCCACCAAAGTAACCTGATAACAAATAATGTTGCATTGTAAAACAAAGTTGTCATGAAAATAGGGCGTGATCTTGTTTAAGCTATTTGTGATATTTTAAATGTATTTTAGCTTTCAGGTGTGGGCATCGGTATACGGATGGGCGTCGCTAATGAGGGTTTAGATGACGTAACAACCCCAAATAATTATTCCATTCGGGATATTTTCTTCTGGACTGGAGTGTCACATATCGATTCCCTCTTGCCTGAAATCATACACTTTCTTACCAGAGAAATTTAATACTTCGACTTACGTCACACTCAATGTCGAGCATACAAAACCTTAGGTATCCGTTTCGGACCGCTTTGTCCCAACATCAGGGGCGCCGGGAGCACTTCGGGCGGGGGACAGACACCTGGAAAAGGGCATTTACTCGCATTAGCAGCCCCGCCATGACGTGCCGAAGCACGCATGTCTCGAGGGCCGAGGATCCGAGAAGGGGGAGTTTGAGAGGAGGTGCCCCATGTCATCGAGAGAGTGGCACCTACTTCCAAACTCCCTCAACACACCCATTGAATTTTGAAAGCTCCAAGAACGGATTTGGGGTGTATTTTAGCTTTACTTCAAGAATAAATCATTGAAACAAACTGAGTGACGAAACTCCCCCTCCTCCCCCCCCCCCCCTCCGTGGTTCCGCCATCCCTGCCCAACATTACAAATTAAATAGCGCGTTGCAGCACGACTGCGATGTGAACATCTTATATATCCAAAAAAAAAATTTCCAAGAAGTCTCCAGTTTTCGACTATAATCGCAACTGACCAATATTTCAACTAAATCATAGAGGGATGCCTTAATGAAGTGGTTGGAATATTTGATCGGTCGAGACAATTTCCACCCCCCCTCCCCAAATCGCCCTCTTCGCGACGCCCCTAAATACACAAGAATTGAGTCATTAAAGAGTACGTAAAAAATAGGCCCCAGTTACCAAATAAATAGTTAATGTTGCTTGTGTATGTCTGGCACTTTCCTGGCACAATTTGGCCAAATCAACCTTTGATGACGTTTGTTTGAGTTCTCGCCTCTTCAGATCTCAAAATTGGGGAAAAGTATTTTCTTAAGGACCACAACTCTGCTTAGAAAAGTTCGACCCACAATGGTTTTTAGAACACGATCAATACATTTTCTGGCGGAGACAGATATATCAAGTATCAATAAGATTCACTAAAGTTTGTTTGAATTATGGCGCTGATGAGCTCGCACTTCAAACAATCAATTAATTAAGAATAATAGATACGCTAATGAAAGTCAGACAGGACTTGTGTTCTAAGTCGATTGTCAGGATGTGTGTGTGTGTGTGTGTGTGGGGGGGGGGGGGGGGGTCTCCCCTCCCCTCACCCGCAGCTAGGAGTATTTTTTTCATTAATTGGAAATTCCGAGGTCACAAATCAAATAGTTGTAAATTCAATAAATTAACATTGTTCATGAAAAATATTAAACTTCCAACTTAATGATGAGAAATTTTGATCTTTTATTTCCAACTGGAAACTTGAGTTTCAAATTTCCTACTCTAAAATTGACATGGCCTCAAAATTTCGACTCTGACATCAATCCGGTACATTTTCTGGCCCAGACACATTATAAATGATGCTTTTTCCGTTTCAGGACTAGTGAAAATTTTCAGAAGGGTTCATAACCCTTTACCCAACGCAGACGATTTCAAAATTCATTATTTTAAATATCTTTTTTTTTCAAATTTTAAAAAAAAAATCAACAAAACCATATCATGTGACCCCTCTTTGGAACGAGCTCGACGAGATCGTTCCAAAGAGGGGTCACATGATATGGTTTTGTTGAAATTCTTCGAAGAATAATATTTTTTCAGCAGCTGTATTCGCATATTACGCGGGCGGATGCGGACGGTTCGTTGGGTAAAGGGTTAAAAGATATCGCCCAGCGCTGTAGTGCAACCACCAATCGAAACCACTCACAGTTGGAATTTACACCGGTGGCACCCCCCCCACCCCCATCTGAAACCCTCTAGCCACATCCCTGTCGATTGTGATAATGTTGTAAACGACTCATCTATCATTTATTAATCAAATCAGGCGATATAATTTAAATTATCGCGATTGCGAGTTCAGAATTCATGAAAATGAAGTGCATGACTTGATGATCATGACGCCACTGAGACAAATCGAACCTCATTAGTTGTCGAACTCGATCAAGATATTGTGAAAGACCAAGTATCAGTCAAAAGCAGTAAACGTTTGTTCGAGTTATCTCGATGGTGGGAAGAAGGTAACTGTTCTTGAAAACTTAGATGTGAGTCTTCCATGGAAGACGTGTGTCGCCTGGCGTTTCAGACAGAATTCTAAGTGGAAAAGGGGCATAACTCTGGAAAAAATACAGCGGATCAAAAAATAAAATAGGAGGTGCACAATGCCATGATGTGATGAAGAATCACTGAAAGTTTCATCAAAATCCATTCATAGGTTAAAGAGGAGTGGCGGATAAGAGAAAGTGTGACGCGGACGACGAACAAGACGACAAAAGTAATCCCTATGTGTCGCTCCCCACTTCGTGGGGCGGCGACACAATTATATTATAATGAAAGGCAATAACTCCGCCAATAAATATTGGACCGCACCGATTATCACACACGATGAAGATATTGTTGTAAAAGGCTCATATCAAATGTCAGTTGTTAAATATCCCGCCAATGAGTTCACAATTCGCGAAAATTAATTAATTAAGGTCCATATTCTTCTAAGAGATATCGGAATGCACTGGTTTTCAAACTTGATCGAGATATTGTTTCTAAACTCTCATGTACCAAATATCAATGGAATTAATGACTTCTGTTCGAGTGATCCCGTTAACGAATTATAAAGTATTGAATTTCTACAAAGAGCCATAATTCTTGGCAGAAAGTGCGAGCGGTCCCGATTTCTTTCCTCTAACATATTCTACCATGGATATCAACCAGCATTCTAAACTTTTTAAAAAAAATCCACTCATAACCGTTCGAGTTATAACGACTCGAAGACAGCCACCCGTTTCCCATCCTGCCTTCCTCCGTGCCCATCCACCCAAGCGACCTTACCCGCCCAAAGCTAACAATGCTATGAACTAGGATAGCCCGAGAGTTCTTGCATTGTTGTCGCTGGACATTTGTGGTTCACAGAAAATGCTAAATGGTACTGAATTCGTAAACAAAAAGTTAAAGGCCAATGATATCTCAGTTTTCCATGAAAACAAGATAGACGAAATAGTTTCATGTTTTCCATTGAAAAATTGAGTGAAGAGCATTCTACATGGGTCGTGGTCGTGGTGTATTTGTATAGCTGTATTTTAACCCTTTACCCAACGAATCGCCCGCATCCGCACGCGTAATATGCAAATTCAGCAGTTGAAAAAATATTATTTTTCAAACAATTTCAACAAAACCATATCATGTGACCCCTCGTTGGAACGAGCTCGTTCCAACGAGGGGTCACATGATATGGTTTTGTTGAAATTTTTTGAAAGAAATTAAAAAATGATATTTAAAATAATAAATTTTGATATCGTCTGCGTTGGGTAAAGGGTTAAGGACTATTGAACGGATCTGATGACCAGAATGAAATTCCATGATCTCAGATTTATTATTATTTATTTATTTATTGGTGTTTAATGTCACATACTTATGCACATTGGCTAATCATGACCGTGACAGTTTTACGGGTGCAGGAACCCAAAGTACACGGAGAGAACTACCGAGCATCGACGAGCAGCTGTCAGCTCATCAACATTCTAGCTCTGTCCAAGCAGGGTTACAGCGGTTGAAGACATGTGCACCATCGACGTGCAGTACGCCTTAGTACACGGGGTCATCTTGCTCCCATGCAGGCAACCGAGATAAAGTGTCTTGCACAAGGACATAACGCGGGTCGTCCCGGACGGGGATCGAACGCGGGACCTCTAACATAGAAATTCAGCAGTCTACCACTGAGCCACCGCGCTCCCTTTCAATTCCATGTTAACGAATTCCAGAACATAGTCAAATGACATAACTAGCGCCAATTTGATAGGGTCGACAACACACTCAAATACACCCACATAAACATAGGCACACACACACACACACCGACCCCCCCCCCCCCCCCACATACACCCTATTGTACATACCTATACATACATATACATTTTTTTCCAATTGTTAGTGTATCTCGCTGTGACAGATTTGGTAACATAATATGTAATATTTTGTATATTCTCTTGCATCTCCCAGCCACGTGAGATTGTACGGAGGATTGTAAAATCGTGGCCTCTGCAAAATATCACCAAATAAACAATTGGAAAAACAAAATTTGATAGGCTCGATCACATTTTTGGTTTCACAATTAATTCTCCAATTTTTGCAGGTACTTGCCATCAAGGGATTCTCGATGATGTCACTTGATGGACCTCAGAAATCAATATTCATAAATCCAAGATCAGTTGAACAAAAACAAAGCACCAACACTTATCCCAGATGCCAACAAAGGCTTCTTGTTAATAATTCTACAGAAAATGTACTTCGTAAATCAATCTCATTAAATCAATCTCATTAAATCAATCTCCTTAAAGCAAATATGTGTGTATCAAAAACAAATCAATTCTAAGAAAAGACATGAAGTTGGTTCAAAATGTTGCCACATTGTTTTTGCTTTAGATTTATGTGTCGCCTTTTAGAGCGCTGATTTTGTAAAAAAAAATATTATGTACCCTTTAATATAACCATTGCGTACAATTCTTTATTACACGTGGGTCATAAAAACAATTAGCCTCAAGTCATCACATTTGCATGTAATGTGTAATAAATACATTTATATTGCTCCCTACAAGAATCCCATTGGTATTGTTTGTTTGTTGTAATTTAGCAATAATTTCAACAGCCATGGTCATATCGTGTCGGACAGATTTACGGTTGGAGAAAGCCAGAGTACCTAGAGAGAACCACTGAACAGCGGATAGCAACTGTCAGACTCTCTAACTTACTAACTCGACACAAGTAGAGTTGGCAGCGGTTAATGGCAAGTGTACTAGCGACGCACGATACGCCGTAATACGTGTACTATCGGCGCACGATACGCCGTAATACGTGTACTATCGGCGCACGATACGCCGTAATGCGTGTACTATCGGCGCACGATACGCCGTAATGCGTGTACTATCGGCGCACGATACGCCGTAATACGTGTACTATCGGCGCACGATACGCCGTAATGCGTGTACTATCGGCGCACGATACGCCGTAATGCGTGTACTATCGATGTACTATACGCCGTAATACTGTAGTATCTATGCACGATACGTTGTAATACTGTAGTATCGATGCACCATTCGTAATAATACTGTAGTATCGATGCATGATATTCCGTAATACTGTAGTATCGATGCATGATACGCCGTAATACGTGTACTACCGACGCACGATACGCCGTAATACGTGTACTATCGATGCACGATATGCCGTAATACTGTAGTATCGATTCAGGATACGCCGCAATACTGTACTATCGATGCTCGATACGCCGTATACTGTAGTATCGATGCACGCTACGCCATAATACTGTAGTATCGATGCACGATACGCGTAATACGTGTGCTATCGATGCACGATATGCCGTAATACTGTAGTATCGATTTAGGATACGCCACAATACCGTACTATCGATGTTCGATACGCTGTAATACATGTACTATCGATGCACACTACGCCGTAATACTGTAGTATCGATGCACGTTAAGCCATAATACTGCAGTATCGATGCACGATATTCCGTAATACGTGTACTATCGATGTACGACGATACGCCGTAAAACTGTAGTATCGATGCACGATACGTTGTAATTTTGTAGTACCGATGCAAGATACCGCCGCAATACGTGTACTATCGGCGCACCATGCGCCGCAATACTGTAGTATCGATGCACGATACGCATTAATACTGTAGAATAGATGCACGATGTGCCATAATACGTGTGCTATCGATGCACGAAATACCGTAATACTGTAGTATCGACGCACGATACACCGTAATACTGTAGTATCGATGCACGATACGCCGTAATATTGTAATATCGATTCACGATACGCCGTAATATGTGCACTGTCGACGCACGATACGCCGTAATATGTGTGCTATCGACGCACGATACGCTGCAATCTGTGTACTATCGATGCACGATACGCCATAATACTGTAGTATCTATGCACGATACGCCATAATACTGTAGTGTCTATGCACAATACGCCATAATACTGTTGTATCGGCGCACGATACGCCGGCATACAGTAGTATCGATGCACGATACGCCGTAATACGCGTACTATCGACGCAAGATACGCCGTAATACGTGCACTATTGACGCAGGATACGCTGTAATACGTGTACTATCGACGCACGATACGCCGCTATACGTGTACTATCGACGCACGATACGCCGTAATACTGGAGTATCGACGCTCGATACGCCGCAATACGTGTACTATCGACGCACGATACGTCGTAATACGTGTAGTATCGACGCTCGATACGCCGTAATACGCGTACTATTGACGCACGATACGTCGTAATACGTGTACTGTCGACGCACGATACGCCGTAATACGTGTACTATCGACGCACGATACGCCGTAATACGTGTACTATCGACGCACGATACGTCGTAATACGTGTACTATCGACACACGATACGCCGCAATATGTGTACTATTGACGCGCAATACGCCGTAATACACAGCGCAAGTTTAGTAGTGACATCGCTAAATTGTGTAAATTAATATTTGCATAGCGTTTCATTATGGATTTGAATGACAGATTATTGTTTTGTATTTTTTTTTACATACAATTAATTATAAAAAAAGTCAGTGTTAATCTTTTCAGCCAGGTGTGCATAAATTTTATGTGAAGACAAAAATGGTAGTGGACGAGCAGACGATATAAGTTTCTGCTCCACAATTTACGGGCATTTCCCAAAATGACATGCCAAACACTTTCTTCAAAAGTGGAAATTCTTTAACTTAGGCATCTAACTCCTTACATTTTTTACATTTTCCAAATCCAACAAAAACATATAACACTATCTGACGAGGTAGAAATAAACAAACTGAATGTGGGTGAAATAATTTATCGAAAAACAACGCCGTCTAAAATCAAATACTGAGAAAGATCGCCTTAATACAGTATACTATTATTATGTAGAGACTGCACAGTTGCCATATTCTATGCAAGGTATCATGACACCTGGTGAAATTTCTTAGAATTACGATTTTGTTTTTTGATTGAAATTCGTAGTATTAAGTGATTTGCGCATGTCCATCGAACATGGAATCCATCTGCAATAGAAAATGCAGACAGTGTTGTCCTTTTCCCTAATGCAGTCCTATCTCTGCATCCTAAAGTGTTTTCTTTTGTGCCTAGCTTTGATCTTGAACATGTGAAGCACATATTGTTCTCAGGAAATATTATTGTATTATCAGTTCTGGTACAAATACGGTTGCAGACTTCCATGAACCATTGGTGCCTGCTGTCAATTCTATGAGTTGATATAATATATGCTTCGTGTTCTGTGAGTTTCAACCTTCATTTTGATGTATAATTTGTGTATATTTAATTTGAATTTAAGGAATATCAGAGGTGGGAATTTCAAAATAAACAAAATTCCATTACTTATATAGCACCTTAATTGTCGCAGGATTACAGGGGTTAAATTGAAGAAGGAAAATTTATGTTCTTATCAGTGCTCAGCCGACAGCCAGTGACTGTCGTCTGAACCCCAGTTCGAACGTAAACCTTGCTACCGTATCAACGTCCTGTCCGCTTGGGACTCTTAGGATTCCTGAAGGTGCCTGTGGCTTACAACGCCAAAGGGTGATCAACGATAATTCACTGAAAGATTATTTATTTACATGTACGAAGAAATAAATTATGAAACAAATTACTCACAAAATTATCTATAAGAATACACTAATTACGCGCATAAAAGTTTATTCTTTAGGGCCCTCGACGTCTCCCTCAATTTTGGTGCCTATGACACTCGACGGCCAAGGCTAAATTCGGACCTTCTCTGAGTGCCCTCATGCCAACTGCCTCTCACAATTCTGCTTCACTCTTCATACAGTCGGAACTCAAAGTTTAAACATATTAATTCTGATTTAACGAGTGCTTTGTAATTCGATATGGATAGAGGTATAAATGTGAATTTCGTTTGAGATGAAAACTTTCGACATTTCGGAGACAGAATAGATGCGTAATATGGGTGTGGTTCCAACATTTACAATTTAACTGGTTTTAATTACCTAGATAACGATACAGAAGAGAATAGTGTCTCTCTCACTATTGATCTTTTATCAACAAGTGCGCCATAATGGACATTAAATTTCATACTTTATTTACATGTAGAAGCTTTTGAATTATCATTAGTTTAACAAATCTATTTTCAGGGTCCGTCACATACCTATCTTTACGCTTTACATTTAACCCAGGCAGAAATATTGTCGAAAATATTACACTTTTATACAACAAAATCGCAACTTTTAGCTATCACCTTGACATTAATCCAATAGTTCGGCAGAGCTGTTGGATTAAATTATTACTGAACTTCCCAACAAACCAGGATGGTTTCGCCCATAGTATTGATTGAAATGATACCTTTCAGGGCGACACGGTTGAAAGGGTTAAATGTAATGATGAATGGTTAATGATCCGGTGGGAACCATTTTGTAAGAGTGCTGCAAAAGTAGCGCACTGAAAAAATATAAGTTGTGTTTAGATTTTCAACAGACCTCGTTTTGTGAATTCTCCACGACATGAGGACACTTTGGAGGTCCTTTGTTTGTCAAACGGAGACGAGCATAAAACAATAGAGATTGAACATTGAGCTATCTAAATGTGATGTAAAGTTACCAATGACAACTCGAACGGGAATAAACAGATTCTTGTATGGAGAAACCTGTTGGACCTGTTAAAATTGTTTGCAAATTGTCTGTGCATGTTATGTGGTCTGACTGACGTATTTCTGCTGAAAGATTGGGAGAACTTTTGAATTATGTTGTTCTACTGTTCATACTACTCCAGTGGACGCCAAAAATCCAAATCATAACTTTTGTCTTCCCTATGGTTCATCGACTAAACATTTTCTCGATGATTCCTCAAAAAGGAGATCGGTAGATGCACACACGTTGGGTGGCCCATAAATGTTACCACTTTCCCGCTGCTCTAGTAGTAATCTGAGAGCTCAAAAAGCAACTGCATACTTCGAGGATCGATGTGACGTCTACCTGAGGCCATGAACTGGGAATTATGTTCTAATTCGCCAAACTCAACCGCACATAAATAATTTCCAACAAGGAAGGGCAACACACTTGTATAACTTAGGAATGTGCTCGTCATGACAAGTGCAGCAGATTCGAATTTATTCTGAACATACACTGTACACTTTTATCATTAAAATTTCATAACAAGTAAATGATCTTTGTCCAAAAGAACGACAGACTTCTGAATAACAACTCCGTAAGCACGAAGGAGGGTGGGCGGGTGGGTGAAGAGGACCTGCCACACTGCTGACCGAGCTTCGAATAATGAAAATGTATTGTACTGAACCCAGCTTGTGTTACAACACAAGCTGCACGCTTTTACCATCCAGCAGTGCACAGCTAATCACACAATACCCGCAAGTTTTACGAACTGAAGAAAACATTCCACTGGAATGTTAACAACATGTGAATACACCTAGATCCTCACTAGCGTGTTAACCCTCCCTCTTATAAATAAATATATGCTTATTGGCTCCACAAAAACAAATATGGGTCAGGTACAAAATCACTTTGACTTTGTTGAACAGAATGATATTCATGCTCCCCGCGTTAAATTCGTCCTATAACCGTTTTCGTTGAAAATCGAGCAAACTTAACCCTTTACCCAACGCAGACGATATCAAAATTTATTATTTTAAATATCATTTTTTAAATTTTTTCAAACAATTTCAAGAAAAGCATATCATGTGACCCCACAGTGGGACGAGCTCGAAGAGCTCGTTCCAAAGAGGGGTCACATGATATGTTTTTGTTGAAATTTTTCGAAAAATAATATTTTTTCAGCTGCTGAATTTTCATATTACGCGGGCGGATGCGGATGATTCGTTGTGTAAAAGGTTAAACACGGTTTCGCAATATTTCTGGTACACCGTAAACATTTTTTTTGTGCATCGCATAAACGTAACCACGTTCGCACGTGGACGGATTCCCTCTTCAATAGATTTCTCTGCATTGAACGTTTTCACATCGGTGGATGATTTTACTGCGTTCAGTGCTTTCCTTTCGATAGACGATTTTGCAGTAAGTCATCCACGTTAAGCAACGCATTAGGATATTATAATTACTATCTGTGTGTTTGATTGGTTCATTTATTAATTGAGGTATTAATAACACCTTTAACAGTCAGGCAATATATTGTGTCGGACAATTTTACAAGTATAGGACGTCGTAGCATCTTAGCTTATTGCGCTATCCCGATTTAACACAAGCACGTGAGTTCGAGTGTCTGACAAAATGACAGATAGATAAAAAGCAAATAACTAGTAGAAAAATCGCGACAAATTGTGATTTGTAGTTGGAATATGTGATTCGTTCCAATGAGGGGTTTACATGATATGGTTTTGTTGAAATTTCTTGAAAAAGTTTTTTAAAAAAATAACTAAAATAACAGAACTGGATATCGGGTGACCTATGTGAATGATTAAAACCTGTAGTTGGCAAATGTGTCTCGGTTGGGGGAATCAGTGCTAATGGAGTTTCCAACCTGTTGACAATTATCTAATGGTAGTCGGAGGGGGATAGAATTGTAAATCGAGAGATGGAAGCCCCTCCCACCACCGAGACCCCATTGCAACGTCCCCGAGTGTGTAATAAAAAGACTGCTTACGAAATAGTCCAACAGTGACGTAGATATTTTTGAGTATCTGTTTATATTTATTTACAACTGTTCAGAGATACAAAGGTGATACTTTTTCGATACGTAGCCACTGATCTCCATTCAAATGGATTCCTGGAACGTCAGCGAAATATGACACAGCTCCATCTACCTCGTCCAAGATAGTGTCAAGTCAAAAAACGGGATAACTTCTTCAACCGATGATATTTGATGACGTCAAATGTCATATTTTTTTATCTAGCGCACGAAAAAGTTACACGGTATCAACTTTCCAATCTCAGCGTTTGTTTTTCTTTTCTTGTCAATAATAACCAACGTATGTCTAAAATATTCAATAATAACCAACGTATGTCTTAAAAATTCAATAATAACCAACGTATGTCTAAAATATTCAATTTCTGTTAATTACCGCGAAAAAATGCCTACATCATCAGCATATTTATCTTTCACAGACATCAAAGTATATTCTTCAAAACGCGATAGCTGATTTCGAGACATCGGGAAATTGGCAACCTTATATAATTTTGTTCTTGTTGATGATTGGTTCTTTACAGCATTATCCCCTCCCACTTAAGATAGCGGCGGTTGAGACATTTCGTCCCCTGAGTTCCAATGTGTTCTATGTGCCTACTGGCACATAGAACACATTGGGACTCCGAGGACGATTTGTCTATATGTGACCACTAATCAAATTAAACAAATATTAGTATCCCTAGTGCAAAAAAAAATATGCACAGAGGGTCAGCATTAAGGGTTTACGTTTCGCGCAGGAATATAACTTATAACTTAGAATGTTATTGAATGGAACTCGTTTCACCACTTTTAAGAAAGAGTTTAATGGCTGGTAAAATCAGATCTCGTGATGAGGTATAACATCTCTCGACATTTTTCAGTCTAAATTCAACAAAGAAGATGCAGGAAAGAACAACGATTGACATCACAACATAAACTCACCATTCGGACATTCCGAGCAAATCAAACGACCCATTGAACACAAATGTGATATTCCATGCGGACCTGACACTGTGTCACCATTCCCTACCGTCTCGCCATTGAACTGACACGACAGTGGAGCAGGCAGTGATGGTAAAACAGTCTTCTTTCTTTTCGAAGCTGAAAGGTTAATGAAAAACATAATTTGCTCAGAAAACGAGTGTTACAACCGTACAATAAACTGTCATAAATATAATAAACCTACAGCCTGTCGTAAATGTAAAACCTACAGCCTGTCGTAAATGTATTTTCTGATGGAGAGAGAGGGGGGAGGGGGCGTGGGCATAAATGTAATAAACTGTCATAAATATAATAAACCTACAGCCTGTCGTAAATGTAAAACCTACAGCCTGTCGTAAATGTATTTTCTGTTTGAGAGAGAGAGGAGGGAGAGGGAGAGAGGGGGCGTGGTCATAAATGTAATAAACTGTCGTAAATGTAATAAACCTACAGCCTGTCGTAAATGTAATAAAAAGGTGGTCATAAATGTAAAAAACGTCATAAATGTAATAAACTTTGAAGGAAAATGATATGAGCTTCCATTGCCGGAGTAGTATCAGTGTTACCTAGCATGATGCTGATATATCGAAAACCTGCCCTAAACTTGTAAAGAACTATTCTTTACATCTTGGGAGACCAAACTTCACCTGTCGTAAATGTAATAAAAAGTTGTTATAAATGTGATAAACGGCTATAAATGTAATAAAAAAGTGGTCATAAATGTAATAAACGGTCATAAATGTAACAAACTGGCATAAATGTAATAAACTGTCATAAATGTAATAAACTGTCATAAATGTAATAAACTGTCATAAATGTAATAAACTGTCATAAATGTAATAAACGGTCATAAATGTAACAAACTTCCATAAATGTAATAAACTGTCATAAATGTAATACACTGCCGTAAATATAATGAATTATTTTCCATTTCCATTCCAGGACTTTGACGGAAAATAATATGAACTGTATATTTGATATAATTGTCCAGAAATTGTATCGAAAGTTAGCAGCGTAATCCGACAGCTCTTTGCAACCCGGCATTTGCTGCTGAGTACTTTGTAATCGTTTGCACATTGAGATTTAACCGTCACGTATTTGAATTAAAATTCAGTATATATATATATATATATATGTGTATGTTCTTTTCTATATGTACGTGTTCATCGTTCTTATGCAGTCTATCCATATGGATGTTTTATTGCAATTAAATTATTTTATCTTACCATAACCACGACATAAGTACATTGTCAAGTATATCAAATTGTTTTTATTTTGTCCATCTATATTTAATTCACCAAAAGATCGGATGATGTGTCAAATAATATAGTTGTTAATTCCACATAAGCAGGATGCTCCATTATGAAATGTTTCTCATCTTTAATTTTTCGCATTCAATAAACACAGCATAACCTATTTTCAAGTTCAATGGGAGGTTGATGATGCCGTCCCTTTTCGATAGCAAGGCAATGATTACTTATTTGGAGACAGATGAATATGGACCTGTCATCATTTGAATTCGTATACACAAGATATGGTTACGGTATGATCTCAGATTCTGAAAGTGACGTTAAACACGTAAATGACACTATGTGACAGATGATAACCTCCAATTCTCTCTTCCAATTTTGCGCTCACCCCACACTGACAACACCCCCTCCCCCATACACACGCGCGCGCTCTCTTTCTCTCTCTCTCTGTCTATCTATCTGTTACATTTATGACAGTTTATTACATTTATGACCACCTTTTTATTACATTTACGACTGGCTGTAGGTTTATTACATTTATGACAGTTTATTACATTTACGGTTTTAACAAAGAGCATGTTAACCCTTTTCCTAACACGACAAGCAGACGACACTTGCAAAAATAATTCTTGAATAACTATTTTTTTCATTTTTTGTCTCAAAAACATAGGTAATGACCCCTCGTTGGAACGAGCTCGTTCCAACGAGGGGTCATAACCTATGTTTTTGAGACAAAAAATGAAAAAAATAAAGAAAATTAATTGGCTATTTTTGAGAATAGCGCTGGCCGGTTTTGTCCGTTACGTTAGGTAAAGGATTAACCCTTGAATAATAACAACAAAAACTACAAATATGTAATCCATGTTGTATCTCAAAATTATAATTGAATTCAATTTGTCCCTCCACAGTTAAAGTGTATGAGGTCTTTCAGTAATTCGAGTTAGTTGTTTAAATCTTGGTTCTCAACTTAGTACCCAGACTTGGTTCAGAAATTAGTGGTTGTCTGAATACTTAGAGAATGTCCACAAAGCCCATTTGTTCTGTTTACGATGGGAATTACATGATAGGGTATTTCCTCCGGGGGCATGTCGTCGCATAGCGAGAAGTACAGGATTTGTAGCAGGGAATAGGGAAGGCCGAGGAAATCATGTTCGCCTACCAAATGATCATGTGTTCGCTGTCTCTTAACCCCTCCTTTCCTTTACTTAGTTGTCAGCTTGTCATTCATAATTTATTTTATTCACGTTTTGTACTCACAACAAAGCTTGTGATCTGGTTGCAATGAGACCCCATATAAGCTACGTTTTCGGGAATTTTTTATTTATCGAAAAATGTAAATTACAAGTGTTTTCTTCCACGTGTTTTAATCTAAAGGTTAACCCATGATTCAACGTAACAGGGGACGTTGTAGCTTATTGATTAGAGCAAGGACATGAAATCGAAAGTTCGTCGATGAGATCCTGTGCCTGACCCGCGTCATCACTGGGATCAAATCGGTTGATAACGAATTTTGAATAAGGAACTGGGAATAAGTAACGTTTGTCACGTACGTCTTACTTCGCAGCTCGCGAAGTATGGGTTTAATGATTAAGAAAATGTTAGATCATGTGATTTATTTATTTATTGAGGGTTAACGACAGCCAGGGTCACCTCGTGCCGGAGAGAATCAATGTGCAACGGCGAGCAACTGCCAGACTCTCCAATGTACTAACTCCACACAAGACGAGTTAGTATTGGTTGAAGACAGGTTCACCATCGACGTACATTACGCCTTACTACACGAGACCACCGTGCTCCCACATCAGCAATCTGGATGAAGTTCCTTGCCCAAGGAAACAACGCAGTAACCCCCGACGGGGCTCGATACGTGAACCTTCCGGTTTGAAGTCCAGGCGGTAACCATTGAGCAACCGCGCTCCCATAGACAATGTGACTTAATGAAATGCGAACCAGGTCTCGAAATGTTCACCTTCCTGTACCCACCATGCCCAAACATAATTAATTAGTAAAACGGACTCCTATCGCAATGTGACAGGCGCATTTTACGGACAAAATATTGTTATAAATGATGTGGAAAGTTGAATTGAATTTTAAAAAATGGTGAAATTGTAGAAATGGTGTATCAGATTGGAATATAAAGAAAACACGCAAGCGCGAATACAAAGCATTAAAATACGTATAACCCTTTACCTAACACGAAAAGCAGACGACAGCTGCAAACAAAATTCCTGAATAACTAAATATTTAATTTTTTGCATCAAAAACATAGCTTATGATCCCTCATAGGAACGAGCTCAATGAGTCATAAGCTATGTTTTAGATATAAAATAAAATATATAGTGAAAACTGAATGGTATTTTTGGGTGAATAGCGCTGGTCTCTTTTGGCCGTTACGTTTGGTGAAGGGTTAACGATTTCAACTTACATATGTATGATCCAAGGAAGAGGTATACAGACTGAAATATCGTGCGTAAAACAACTCACAGAATAATCAATAATTAATGCCACGTTATTCTTTTATTATTAAGGAGGACTTGTTTGTTTATTGGGGTTTAACGACATTTTCGACAGCCACGGAGGAAGAGGAGGGGCGTAATTATAATGCAAGGAATAAACACCTTCAATCACTAATTCGAAAATATGATGACATATCTGATAAATTCTAAAACGCGTGTGCCATTAAGTATTAGGCAGAAAAGTAATGTTTAACTTTCAGATAAATATTTCCAAGAAACCTGAAAAAGCATATATGAGCCCGACATACAAAGGGTTCAAGGAGTCAGAAATGGACATTTTTTGCTCTGACACTTATTTGAATAATGTTTAGAGCAGTAATGTATGTATGGAAAGTGTGATGATTATTCTCACATTGCATGACAATCTTTGGAAACCACATTTAAGTCTTGAGAGGGGGTTACAAGCATTGAACTAAATAATTTATACTGTATTTCCTTGTAAAGCAAAGGGTTTCTCTCAACTTGGATTGAGGAGCTGACATCTGATTGAAATAGAAGATAACATTTAATGTTTGACAGCTACCTCCACTTCTGTTTACGCTGTCTCCAGTGCGAATAAATACAACATGGTATTGCTTCAGGAGAATTTACTGTTACAGGAAATTAGAGGCTGTGAAAACCATGTGAACGAAACACATACGGTGTCGAAAACGTGTGACTGCCTGTCTGTTTGCCAAAACTCGGCGAGATAGGGCAATTCGTTTTCAAGTTATCGTGAGGACAAGGAAGTGCATAGAAAACAAAAGACAGGAGAATAAGAAAAAGAAGAAGAGGGAAGAAGAAGAAAAATAAAACTAGAGAAACATAATTTACTGCATCCAGTAAATTTAAGTCTGTGTGAAAAAGGTTAAAGTATCAGGAAAAAAACTATATAGAAAGATAATTTATGGAGGGTTATTTTCAGGAGTAAAATATTTTTAAAGAAATCAGAAATGTTTTTTTGTTAACAGTATTTACAGATATTCATACAGGAATCAGAACATTTTTTCTAAGAAACCGGAAAAGGCATATATGTGCACAGCTTTTAAAGGGTTCGATCACGAAATCAGAAATCGACATTACTGGCTCTGACACTTATTTGAATGATGAGATACATGTATAATCTTGCATTAGTTGTTATAAAAAAATATGCACTTAATCACCTCCATTGACCGCATTGAGGTAGACCACATTTTGAACCTCCATCAAGATTCAACTCATTCGGTGTTGGTCCCATGCCTATAGTTCATACCAAGCCTGAAGTATGAGCGTAACTCACTTTAAAAATATTGGCGCCACCAACTCCTGATCTGCCATATTTGTATTTGGTAGCAAATATTCGTTTTATCTAGATAATGTTAAGGTACATGGTACCTCTGGAAAATATATCTCGAGTAAAAAAATTCAGAATTTTTGGAATATAGTCGTAAAAAGGCCTTAAAGCCCCCCCCCCCCCCCCCCCCCCTTCCCCAGAGCCTACCTGAAAACTTATTGGCATTGGCAAAATACCGAGGTCCCGTCGATGTCCATGCGTGTTTAGAGCAACATTGTGAGAACAGAAAGTGTTATCATTATTCATGCATTGCAAAAGTAAAATTTTGGGGACCTATATTAAGATATTGGGAGGGTTAAAATAATCCCTTTAATTGCTCCATTTTAACCCTTTAAAACGAGAGGTCATAAGCAATGTTTTTCAAGCAAAAATGAAAAGATAATGAAAATTGAATGGAAATTTCTGTGAATAACGCTGGCTGGTTTTCGCCGTTAAGTTGGGTAAAGGGTTAAGAATGCCTTATTTTGGAAGGTACGCCTGAAAAGGTGTCCCATTCCATATAGAATTAAATGTTACAGCAAGGAAGGCCTACAAACAAACTGTAGCCATGAGTTATATGAAAGGTGTTAGTACTCACATTGAAGTATTAAGGGTGTTAAAAACAGATCATTCAAATATTCCATTTCATTACTTTATGACAAGGATAGGTGTTTCGAGAAAGCCACACACCACTCCATCCAGAAGCCTGTCGATCCCGAGTTATGGTTGTGAATAAATAAATTTTAAAAATGCCGCAGCTAGGATTCGAACTGAGGACCTCTTAGCCATGACGAACCTTCTATGAATGTAATTGAAATACTTTGGAGGCTTATTCTCGGGGGATAAAATAGTTTTAAAGAAATCAGAAATGGGTTTTAGTTAACAGGTTTTAAAGATGTTCATTCAAGAATTGGATCAATTTTTCCAAGATACCAGAAAAGGCATATATGTGCACGGCATTCAAAGGGTTCGATCATTGGAATGCATTAGGGGTCCAAAAAATGTGATTTCCAGCAATTCTGAAAAATGCATTCAATGAACCCTGGGTGGCCTCAGTGACCTTGACTCATATCGTGAACCTCTACCGAGTGTCGGCTCATTTGATGTTGAACCCAGGTCTATGTCATACCATGCTTGAGATAGGAGCGTGACCCACTTTGTTAAACACCCCCCACATTTTTTGTGTGTAAAAATGCATGTATAAACTTCGGGAATGCATTAGGGGTCGAAAAGTGTGATTTCCAGCAATTCTGAGAAATGCACTCAATGACTCCTGGGTGACCTCAGTGACCTTGACCCATATTTTGCTCCCCCATTGTGTGTCGTCGACTCATTTGTAGTTGGTCCCAGGTCTATTCGTCATACGGCGCTTGAGATTGAGCATGACCCACTTTCAAAATTTTTGTCACGCCCACTTTTTTTAGTAAAAATGCATGTATGAACTTTGGGAATTCATTATGTTGTCAAAAATGTGATTTCCAGCAATTCTGAAAAATGCACTCAATGAACCCTGGATAACCTCAGTGACCGTGACCCATATTTTGCACC
Organism: Pictodentalium vernedei; assembly: GCA_031216915.1. Lineage (NCBI taxonomy): Eukaryota > Metazoa > Mollusca > Scaphopoda > Dentaliida > Dentaliidae > Pictodentalium > Pictodentalium vernedei. Next base: position 339,155,919 of record CM062288.1, on the reverse strand, counting down.
TCCATCGAGATTTGACTCATTTGGTGTTGGTCCCAGGTCCATTCATCATACCATGTTTGAGATATGAGCGTGACCCATTTTAGAAAAATTGGGCCACGCCAACTTTTTTACATAAAAATGCATGTACAGACTTTGGGAATGGACTAGGGGTCCAAAAGTGTTTTTTCCAACAATTCTGAAAAATGCACTCAATGACCCCCTGTGTGGCCTCAGTGACCTTGACTCATATCGTGAACCTCTACCGAGTGTCGGCTCATTTGATGTTGAACCCAGGTCTATATGTCATACCATGCTTGAGATATGAGCGTGACCCACTTTGTTAAACACCCCCCACATTTTTTTTTTGTGTAAAAATGCATGTATAAACTTCGGGAATGCATTAGGGATCAAAAAGTGTGATTTCCAGCAATTCTGAGATATGCACTCAATGACTCCTGGGTGACCTCAGTGACCTTGACCCATAGTTTGCTCCCCCATTGAGTATCGACTCATTTGTAGTTGGTCCCAGGTCTATTCGTCATACGGCGCTTGAGATTGAGCATGACCCACTTTCAAAATTTTTGTCACGCCCACTTTTTTTTAGTAAAAATGCATGTATGAACTTCGGGAATTCATTATGTTGTCAAAAATGTGATTTCCAGCAATTCTGAAAAATGCACTCAATGAACCCTGGATAACCTCTGTGACCGTGACCCATATTTTGCACCTCCATCGAGTGTCGACTCATTTGGTGTTAGTCCTAGGTCCATGCATCGTATCATGTTTGAAATATGAGCGGGACCTACCTACTTTCGAAATTTTTGGCCACGCCTACTTTTTCGCGCAAAAATGCATGTATGAACTTCAGGAAAGCATTAGGGGTAAGAAAATGTTATTTCCAGCAACTCTGGAAAATGCACTCATTGACCCCTGCCTGACCTCGGTGACCTTGACCCATCTTTTAAACCTTCATCGAGTGTTGACTCATTTGGTGTTGGTCACAGGTCCATTCATCATACCATGCTTGAGATAAGAGCGTGACCCACTTTCAAAATTTTTGGCCACGCCCACTTTTTTACATGTAAAATTGCATGTATGATCTTCGGGAATGCATTATGGAGTCAAAAAATGTGATTCCCAGTATATTTATGCTACTTGAACCATTTTTCATTTCGAAGGCTAAGGTTCGGATTGGAAGATGGTTATAGTAGAAAAAACATACCGAACCAGCCAAATGTGGGATTCAATGACAAATTACGCTCCTCCACACGCACCCCATCAACCTCCCTGGATAAATACAGTATCCTTCATGCGTCAATCACCTGAGCTATGTATTTATTTATTTATTGGAATTTACCGACTCTTTCAACAGCCAGGGTCCCCTCTCGGAAATTTTTACGACTGGAGGAAGCCGGACTACCCGGCGAGAACCACCGAGCAAAGGCGAGTAACTGCCAGACTCTCAAACGTACTAACTCCTTAGAAGCAGGGTTACTATTACTTGAAAACACACGCACCATCGACGTGAGATAAGCTTTAGTACACAGCACCTCCGGACCCTCACGGAGTTATCCCTGGTGGGGACCGATCAGTGGACCTTCCGGTTTGAAGTTCAGTACCATAACCACTGAGCCACCTTCCTCGCATTCACTCAGTACTGTGAAAAGATGCAAGTTAAAAGATATTACTCACATACATTCTAACATCAATTGGGTTAAAATGTAACCGAAATCAGCTGGGTTGAGTGAATATGAACCCAGTTAGTTTCGTATTAACTTGACGCAGTTGATTTGAGTTGATTTCTAACCCACCTGATTTTAGGGCGTAGTGTGCCACAATTATACATACCTGTTATACAACCGGAGCAAATTATTCTCCCCATCCAGCATCGAAATGTTATTCCACTAGGTCCAGTAAAAGTGTTGCCGGTTGGTATTATTTCTCCTCCGTACGAACAACTAGTCAACGGCGGAAGTTCCGGTAACCATATAAAACAGTCTGCAAGAAATAAAAAAAAATCATAGAATCGTGAAGGATTTTTCTAATCGGCAAAACTCAAGATGGCCAATGTGGCTAATGCTCTAGTTTGTTTAATGAAGTTCAACGACACCGGAAACGCTCAGAATCACATCGTGTTGGACAGTTGTGTCGGTGGAGGAAAATCCTTAAAGAACCACCCAGCAGCATCAATCAACTGACAACCGCTACAGCTTACTAAGCCCATTAGCAACAGTTGAATACAGGTACACCATCAATGCACAGTACGCGTTAGGATACAGCGTCGGCAGTGGAGATAAAGTTCCTTGTCCAAGATAACAATACAGTTAACGCTGCTCAGGATTAAACCTTTGCTCTAGAGTCCTTGAAAACATAAAGTGAAAAAGATGAAGTGTACGTGTGTGCAGGGACGAGTCTGCAGTAAGGATTTAATTTCAGATTCAAAATTTAGAAGTTCAGTAAATATTATCACCATCATGCTTATGTACAAAATTTTGTTTCAGAGTCGAGTTGTTAAGTCTATATCTCCACAAGTCGACGAAGATATATACCTTGCGGCCAACAACAACATATCATTTGGAATGCGTTAAGACAAAATCTAAAATAAACGGTTAATGACACTTAGGTCTGAGTTGTTATCTAAACGTATGGTTAATGACAGTTAGGACTGGGTTGTTATCTAAACGTATGGTTAATGACAGTAGGACTTTGGTTGTTATCTAAACGTATGGCTAATGACAGTTAGGACTGGGTTGTTATCTAAACGTATGGCTAATGACAGTTAGGACTGGGTTGTTATCTAAACGTATGGCTAATGACAGTTAGGACTGGGTTGTTATCTAAACGTATGGTTAATGACAGTAGGACTTTGGTTGTTATCTAAACGTATGGCTAATGACAGTTAGGACTGGGTTGTTATCTAAACGTATGGTTAATGACAATTAGGACTGGGTTGTTATCTAAACGTATGGCTAATGGCAGTTAGGACTGGGTTGTTATCTAAACGTATGGCTAATGACAATTAGGACTTTGGTTGTTATCTAAACGTATGGCTAATGACAGTTAGGACTGGGTTGTTATCTAAACGTATGGTTAATGACAGTTAGGACTTTGGTTGTTATCTAAACGTATGGCTAATGACAGTTAGGACTGGGTTGTTATCTAAACGTATGGTTAATGACAATTAGGACTGGGTTGTTATCTAAACGTATGGCTAATGGCAGTTAGGACTGGGTTGTTATCTAAACGTATGGCTAATGACAATTAGGACTGGGTTGTTATCTAAATGTATGGTTAATGACCGTTAGGACTGGGTTGTTATCTAAATGTACGGTTAATGACAGTTAAGACTGTGTTGTTATCTAAATGTATGGTTAATAAGAGTTAGGACTGGATTGTTATCTAAACGTATAGTTAATGACAGTTAGGACTGGGTTGTTATCTAAACGTATGGTTAATGACAGTTAGGACTGGGTTGTTATCTAAACGTATGGTTAATGACAGTTAGGACTGGGTTGTTATCTAAACGTATGGTTAATGACAGTTAGGACTGGGTTGTTATATGAACATATGGTTAATGCCAGTTAGGACTTGGATGTTATCTAAGCGTATGGTTACAGTCAGTTAGGACTGGGTTGTTATCTAAAGGCATGGTTAATGGCAATTATGTCTGGGTTGTTATCGAAACATATGGTTAATGACAATTAGGCCTGGGTTGTTATCTAAATGTATGGTTAATGGCAATTAGGTCTGGGTTGTTATATGAACATATGGTTAATGACAGTTAGGACTTGGATGTTATCTAAAGGTATGGTTAATGGTAATTATGTCTGGGTTGTTATCGAAACATATGGTTAATGACAATTAGGCCTGGGTTGTTATCTAAATGTATGGTTAATGGCAATTAGGTCTGGGTTGTTATCTAAACGTATGGTAAATGGCAATTAGATCTGGGTTGTTATCTAAGCATATGGTTAATGACAATTACGACTTGGTGGTTATCGAACCATATGGTTAATGACAATTAGGTCTGGGTTGTTATCTGAACATATGGTTAATGACAATTAGGACTGCGTTGGGTAGTACCCAGTTCCTGATTAATTAATTTTTATGATTAATCCTCTAATTAATGTCTGGGATCTCATATTATTGCATTCGTGGAAATATTGCCCACCCGGTAGGTATGGTAGGTGATTATTTTAAAGTAGAACGTCTTAAATGGGTGAAATAAACTGGGATTTGAGCACTGCAAATACCATTTTTCAAATGAAAGTCTAAAATCAACCTCAGGTTGATATTTCCTGTAATTAAGTCAGTTTCTAGCAAACTGCTCTATTTTAATGAAACTTTTGAAGTCAACGGCTGAAATAAGGAGCCTGGAGTTGATACTTCTAACGCCAAGAGTAATTTTTGCTTCAGTTAATAAGCCCGATTTGATGACATATTATTTCAACCAGAAGTACACACTTGAAAAGCAATTGTTTTTCGAAAAATTAAACTTTTTCATCTTTTGCCTTCAAAATACAGCCTATGACTTCCCATACAAGGAGAACGACCAGCTCGCTCTAATCAACGAGATCGACCAGCTCGCTCTAATCAACGAGATCGACCAGCTCGCTCTAATCAACGAGATCGACCAGCTCGCTCTAATCAACGAGATCGACCATCTCGCTCTTATCAGTGAGATCGACCAGCTCGCTCTAATCAACGAGATCGACCAGCTCGCTCTAATCAACGAGATCGACCAGCTCACTCTAATCAACGTGATCGACCAGCTCGCTCTAATCAACGAGATCGACCAGCTCGCTCTAATCAACGTGATCGACCAGCTCGCTCTAATCAACGTGATCGACCAGCTCACTCCAATCAACGAGATCGACAGCTCGCTCTAATCAACGTGATCGACCAGCTCGCTCTAATCAACGTGATCGACCAGCTCGCTCTAATCAACGAGATCGACCAGCTCGCTCTAATCAAAGAGATCGACCAGGATCGACCAGCTCGCTCTAATCAACGAGATCGACCAGCTCGCACTAATCAACGAGATCGACCCACAACAACTAATCATATAGAAGGCTGGCATCGGAAGCTGCAGCTGGTGTTAGTTAGGCTTACTCCATTATTGTAGTGTGTGCTTTTTACTTCATTATTGTAGTGTGTTTTTTGTGACTTCATTATTGCAGTGTGTTGTTTGTGACTCCATTATTGTAGTGTGTTTTTTTTGTTACTCCATTATTGTAGTGTGTTTTTGTGACTCCATTATTGTAGTTTTTTGTGACTCCAATATTGTAGTGTGTGTTTTTTGTGACTTCATTATTGTGGTGTAATATCGTTACACCAATATTGTAGTGTGTTTTTTGTGACTCCATTACTTTTGGGTGTTTTTTGTGACTCCATTATATTTGTGCGTGTTTTTGTGACTCCATTATTGTAGTGTGTTTTTTTATGACTCCATTATTGCAGTGTGTTTTTTTCTTACTAAATTATTGTACTTTGTTTTTTTTGTTACTCAATTATTGTAGTGTGTCTTTTTTGTGACTTGATTTTTGTTGTGTGTTTTTTTTGCTACTCCATTATTGTAGTGTGTTCTTTGTGACTCCATTATTGTAGTTTGTTTTTTGTGATTTCATTATTGTAGTGTGTGTTTTTGTGACTTCATTTTTGTCGTGTGGTTTTCTGCTACCCCATTATTGTAGTGTGTTTTTTGTGACTCCATTATTGTAGTTTGTTTTTTGTTACTCAGTTATTGTAGTGTGTCTTTTTGTGACTTCATTTTTGTTGTGTGTTTTTTTTGCTACTCCATTATTGTAGTATGTTCTTTGTGACTCCGTTATTGTAGTTTGTTTTTTGTGACTCCATTGTTGTAGTGTGTTTGTGACTTCATTATTGTAGTGTGTTTTGGCGACTCCATTATAGTAGTTTGTTTTTTGTTACTCAATTATTGTAGTGTGTGTTTTTTGTGATTTCATTTTTGTTGTGTGTTTTTTTGCTACTCCATTATTGTAGTGTGTTTTTGTGACTCCATTATTGTAGTTTGTTTTTGTGACTCCATTATTGTAGTGTGTTTTTTGTGACTCCATTATTGTAGTGTGCTTTTGTGACTTCATTATTGTAGTGTGTTGTTTGTGACTTCATTAATGTAGTGTGTTTTTGTGACTCTGTTATTGTAGTGTGCTTTCTTGTGCAATTTTTACCGTACTTTGGAGAACATTTCGGCATTTATTAATTATGTGCTAGGAAAGTTTTGTGAAAATCAAAAACATAATTTTGGATGAGTTTTTATTTTTAATCCCTTTTAATTATTTCTTATACAACATAATTTTTACACAATTATAGATGTCACGTAACTCATTAAATAAGATAAAGTTAAAGTTACTTATTAATTATGTGTCCATTTTCGCGTTACCATCATCTTAACGGTGTTAAACTCGTCTCAAGGCACAATTCTCGCGAGGAAAACGGATCCATGCATATTCTAAGGGAAATAACTCTAACGCTACACCTCTCTCAGTAAACAGAAATTTTGATTTAAATCTCCGCACTGATTTGGTTCACAGAACTTCAGTTCACAACCAGTCAGGACATTGGATCAAGGTAGGAGAGAAACTCTGCAAAATATACCGCTAATTCGTGTAATGCTTGTACCATAGACATGCTTCGGTTTCGGAACATTATGGTCCATCAACGAGTACGGTTAAACATGTTTCCCGAAAAACGGCGACAAAGTCACTTGAAGATGAAATGAGTCTGAAATCACCGTCCACCGTCTCCATCTCCGTAGACGCATGAACTTTGCATGCGTGCTTAAAGTGCGAGGTTATCGGCGTGATGTCTCGCCATTCTCTTCCCTTACCCCTTTCAACAGTGGCGCTCTGGAAGGTATCATTTCAGTCAATACTCTCAACGGTGAAATGGGCGAAACTATCCTGGCTTGTTAGGGAGGTTCAGTAATAATCTAATCCAACAGCTCTGTCGATCTGTTGGATTAAACTATTATCGAGCCTCGCTTCAAACTTTTTGCTCTTTATGTCGTCTGCTTGTCCACTACCAATTTGTTTTCACGTAAGAATTTATGCATACCTGGTTGAAAGGGTTAAGGGCAGCTGCCTTGATCAAATGAAAAAACTAAGAAGAAGTCCGCACATCCGATTTAGCAAGGGATGTTTTCTTGATGTTTAATTTGAAGAAGCCTCAATCGTTCACCTGAGAAAGTTCTTTAACCCTTCGCACAACGAATCGGCCGCATCCGCCCGCGTAATATGCAAATTCAGCAGTTGAAAAAATATTATTTTTCAAAAAATTTGAACAAAACCATATCATGTGACCCCTCGTTGGAACGAGCTGGTTCCAACGAGGGATCACATGATATGGTTTTGTTCAAATGTTTTGAAAAATTTGAAAAAATGATATTTAAAATAATAAATTTTGATATCGTCTGCGTTGGGTAAAGGGTTAAAGATGAAGAATAGTTTATTTGGATGGTGCATATTAATCAGTACAGGACGGGGAGGGGCACCAAAATATTGCGTGACGTTATGTGGGGGGTGGGTGGGTCTCATGGGTGCGCTAAAAATGTGCGATCTCAAATTATGCAATTTTTCATAATTTTCTGCAATATCATTACTTATGTTCCAAACCGCTGAGATAATGCTGTAAATCAACCCTAATGGGTTAACTGCAACACAAGGTACCTTTATAGGTGTTAATATAAGGTGAAATCTGCGCAAATGTCACAAATAATATATGTTAGTGGAGGGGTGGGTATCTGGCTCTCATTGTAAAAAAAATATGCCGGGCAGTTTTTGGGAAAAATGATTTATAATGCCAGATACAACATGAATTAATGTAAAAAGGTGCAAGTATCAACTAATGGTCTATTCACATTCACTCAAATTTTAAAAGGATATTTGAGAATATTTTCTGTTGTTCACTTGTCATTGCTTTAGTATTATAAAGGAGAAGGAGTGCTAGAGAATTGATTGTGACAACTGTTCTAATAATAATAATAATAATAATAATAATAATAATAATAATAAATAATTTTATATAGCGTAAAACCACCTAGGGTGCTCTAAAACGCTTTACAATAAGATGACCTAAGAGTCAATTCAAAAAGAAAACTGAGTTAAATAAATATGTTTTAAGTTGTCGTTTGAAAATAGGTAAGCTTGTCTGTGATCTGCTCAGGGGAGGTAGCTCATTCCATAGTCGTGGACCTGCAACTGAGAAAGCCCGTTCGGTCGCAACAACAAAAGGTATAGTCAGTGAAAGGTGGCTAGATGAACGCAAACTTCGACCAGGTACATGACAGGTGGTGAGCTCTTTCAAGTAGGCAGGCGCCAGACCATTGATACATAGAGGATATTGAATGAGTGTTTTTCTCATATAATATTTATGAAACGAGTCTAAGAGGCTCGCCCAAACGGAAAATTCGGACGAGTTTCATAAATATTATATGAGAAAAACACTCATTTCATATTCTATTTATCATATGACACACATACGCACAAATTAGCCGCTTAGTATGACTTTTTAACACATCAGCTAACTTGAGTTGCAGACGGCACTTGGAAAAAACATCCTCGTATGACTAAAAAATTCTATTTTTTGCTTCCGAAACATAGGTTATGACCCCTCATTGGAACGAGCTCGTTCCAATGAGGGGTCATAACCTATGTTTTGGAAGCAAAAAGAGAAAATATAACAAAAAAATGAATGGCCTTTTTCTTGTAGGTAAAAGGTTAATACAATATAACCCACCCTAAAAAGGACAGATAACGTAAATTCTCCCAACTGAAATTATGCAAATGTGACCCAGTTGTATTTTGTTTGGCCAATCAAATTTTCCAGTTTTGAAATTGACCAATGAAAGCTCCCAGCTCTAATTATGCAAATTATGAAAATGTGGCCCAGTTGTGTTTTGTTCAGCCAATCAAATTGTCTAGTTTTGAAATTGACCAATGAAATTGACAGAAGGCTTTATTTATCACTGATTAATCTGAAAGCAAAATATCAAATGTTTTAAAGTGAACAAAACGGACGAGTCATATGATAAATTGAAATATTAACAAGAGGATTTTGAATTGAATTCTACTTTTCATTGGAAGCCAGTGGAGACTTTTCAGGATGGGTGTGATGCGGTCGTAAGGCTTAACACAACTAATAATTTGTTGCATGACCTTGTCACAATATAACATTCAGAATAGTTTAACTTACTATTATTGTGTATTAAGACTTTATCATATGTGTCAGTGGTAACTTGAGATTTTGGAAAATTGACAAATAGCATTTTCAACTGATTTTCAAGTGAGAATTAGGCAAAAATAAACAACAAATAAATAAACCCTACTAACAAGTTTAGTACATGGAGTCACATAGAATTAATCATGCAGACCCCTGCCAGAGTCAAGTAAAAAATAAATAAATGGATCAGAATGCATTGAATTTTTTGTCATTTTTACCTTACTCCTATGGTACCTATCAGGTGAACAATTTAAACAGATTTTATTTACGTCAAATCAGAGAAATGGGGTTGGACAGATCTCAGGCCATCATTCATACTTTCATGGACATTGAGCTGTTCTGGATGAGTTTTTAAAGATTTCTGAAGCCTCATTGGGATGGATGTCTGAAAATGGCAGTAGAAAAATTGCACAAGTTGGTGGACGGGTGTACAAAAGGGCTAAACCGAAAAATTGGACATGACATCTGCAAATTTTCTACTCTCCCACCCCCTGTTTTAAAAGGCATGTAAGACCACAATTATCGCATACAGAGGGGGGAGCGGTGTCTTAGTAGGTAGAGGTGCAGGCTGCAAGCCGAGTGGTACTCGGTTCGAATCCCACCTGCGGCAACCGCGTTGTGTCCAAGACACTTCACATCCATTGCCCACGTCGGGGTTAGGTGGTGTTGTATACTAAGGCATATAGCGCGTCGATGGTGCACTTGTCTTCAATGCTAACCCTGATTTTGTGGGTTAGTATGTTGGGGAGCTGACAGTTGCTCGCCGTTGCTCGGTGGTTCTCTCCGGGTACTCCGGCTTTCACCAACCGTTAAACTGTCGCGGTCATGATTAGCCATTGTGCAAAAATATGTGACCTTAAACACCAATAAATAAATAAATAAATAAATAAATAAATAAATAAATAAATAAATATCATCTACAGAGAAATCGCGTCGTGTAATTATTTATGACCATGTTGTCTGTGTTAGATGATTTAAACTATAGTATTTCCAGTAATGTTAACTAATCTGACTGGTGGTTATGAAGAAGAGGGTTTTTCGGGGGTTGTTTTTTTTTAAATCTGAGAGCATCTTTATTTACATATACTTAAAATGACATATGCTAAGGAGCATGCATGGTCAAATCTGGTTCGTTCAGCAATTTTTGAGGAGGACTAAGGTCGGACGGACGGACGGACGGACGGACAGACGACGACGACGACGACGTAAAGTAGTCTTAAGTGAGCTTAAAACAAGATAATGGGTATATCTGGCTAGCGCTATAAATATAAAACATCTTTCAAGTTTCATTTATTTCAGTTTTGCATTCAAAACAGACTGCACAACTCCCCATCGAGCTTGTTTCAACGAGGATTGAAAAGCTATGTTTTTTAAAGCAAAAGAAACAAATGAATGGCATAGCGGTGGTTCGAACCCATGTCCTTTGAAACCAACCGCAAAGTGAAACTGTACTAAACCACGCACTCCACTCGATGGTCGAGTGGTGTGCGTGGTTTAATATAGTTTCGATAAACAGTTGGAGGCCGACGGAAACCAGTCTCTTGATAGTAAGATAAAAGACCGCGGAAACTGGTTAAACGTACGGACGAACCGACACCTGAAATGAAATACCTCCCGGCCGAACCAAAGAAGTATGACCAAACGGTCCGCCTGCAAAGTGGAACCACGCGTTACTTCCACTGGGGAATCACTCACTCAGGCGTCTACACAGGTGTTAGCACTTTCTGATAAATAGAAATTACCGTCCCCTGGAACGCCGCCGTGGCAACGTCTCGGGGAGAGTGAATATTTATTTGCCAGAGGGCGCTTGTCAACGGAGGGCCAAGGCTGGGGTTGATCAACTTTGCCGGGGACCTAAGATACTCTTTTACCGGGGACAGGGGATTTTCACTAGCTCACTTTTGTAAATCGCAATTGCTTATTCACAAACCACAGAGTAGCGCCGCGCTTTAGTCAATTGCTTTCAACGGTAATGAACTAGCATGGGCTAATTTCTTGGCGGGGCTGAGGTTCCATCAATTCCTAGGGTACTCAGGGCTTCTTCATTAATAAGATAAAGACTATTAACAAACCAACAATTTTTATATATAAATCTTCTATACTCTTATTTACAAATAGCCAACAAATCCTAAATAAATAATCTCAACACTACTGAAATGAGTTTTGTGACTAGTCACTGAATCCCACCGAAAACAAGTACTAAAATATCATCTAAAATTAAATTGTTTCCCAAATTTATATTCGTAGAGAAAGGTCGAAGCTGCGACAACTGGTAAGAAATCACGAGATCTTTCACTCAACCGCTCATGCGCGCATTTATCCTGTTGCGCCTACCACATTATGGGGAATTACCTTTAATACTAAATTTCACCCTTTAGAATATCTTATCACCTACAACTCCTGCTAATAGTGCTTCTAACTCGCAATAATAACAACTGATCATCTAATAACACAGATTCACTAATACACTTAAAACTGTTAACTAACAACCATGTAACTACGACGTGTTATCACAACTAAATACTATAAACTAAATACTACATATACTCATCGATTCTTCTTCGGCGTCTACCCTCGATGCAAATCATCAGATCGGGAATCCTGTCGTCCTGTCGTCCAAATGACGGCTTACCAGAACCACACAAATACATTAACTCTTTACTACACCGCGTGAACTAACGATTATCCCATCCTAGTGAGTCTGTCCTGAGGTAAACTCGAGGGGTCTTATATAGACGCGCGCATCACCTATCAAAGACTTGATTTGGGCAAAGGTGCTAATTTACAAAAGACGGCTTTGATGACTTGCAGTGACATGAACTGACTTTTCAATATCTAGCCTACCCAGGGATAAATGTAAATTTGTTTCTCCTAAAACCTTCAGTAAATTGCCGTCTACACCCGCTATGAGTTGAATACTAGGAGGAAGAATTTCAATTTTGCCCCACAAGCGAACGGACTCTAAGATTTCTTTTGATATACAGGAGCGACTGGCTCCCGTATCAACCAGTGCAGGAATTCTAGTATATAGATTTTCCAACCTAACGTCGACTTTATTTCCATCCATTTCCGTACTAACTGAGGTGCTTAGTACAGGTATCGCATTAAATCTGCATGTTGAACTGACATGGCCAATGCGCTTACACGTGTTACATCTATAATTCCTAGCGGGACAAGTTGATGAGTTATGGTAATGTCTTCCACATCTATGGCACAAGGGAAATTGTCGCCTCTTACCTATAAACGGGCGATACTCCCGACGTCTTGAGAAATCTCTTTCAGTGTGTAGTTGGCGCTGGCCACGGCCATTCCAGTGTTTATGTGGGTCAGAGTTACGTGAGATCTGGGCAGCTCGAATTGCATTTTGCTGAATGACTTTCTCCTTAATGTCACGAATGTAATCAAACATCTCTCGGAAAGTTTCTGTGGAACCCATTGTCAGTCTAGTGAGAGTACTGGGAAAGGTTCAAGCTAAATAGATGAACTAATTCGGATTCTCCACCAAAGATGACCAAACGGTCCGCCTGCAAAGTGGAACCACGCGTTACTTCCACTGGGGAATCACTCACTCAGGCGTCTACACAGGTGTTAGCACTTTCTGATAAATAGAAATTACCGTCCCCTGGAACGCCGCCGTGGCAACGTCTCGGGGAGAGTGAATATTTATTTGCCAGAGGGCGCTTGTCAACGGAGGGCCAAGGCTGGGGTTGATCAACTTTGCCGGGGACCTAAGATACTCTTTTACCGGGGACAGGGGATTTTCACTAGCTCACTTTTGTAAATCGCAATTGCTTATTCACAAACCACAGAGTAGCGCCGCGCTTTAGTCAATTGCTTTCAACGGTAATGAACTAGCATGGGCTAATTTCTTGGCGGGGCTGAGGTTCCATCAATTCCTAGGGTACTCAGGGCTTCTTCATTAATAAGATAAAGACTATTAACAAACCAACAATTTTTATATATAAATCTTCTATACTCTTATTTACAAATAGCCAACAAATCCTAAATAAATAATCTCAACACTACTGAAATGAGTTTTGTGACTAGTCACTGAATCCCACCGAAAACAAGTACTAAAATATCATCTAAAATTAAATTGTTTCCCAAATTTATATTCGTAGAGAAAGGTCGAAGCTGCGACAACTGGTAAGAAATCACGAGATCTTTCACTCAACCGCTCATGCGCGCATTTATCCTGTTGCGCCTACCACATTATGGGGAATTACCTTTAATACTAAATTTCACCCTTTAGAATATCTTATCACCTACAACTCCTGCTAATAGTGCTTCTAACTCGCAATAATAACAACTGATCATCTAATAACACAGATTCACTAATACACTTAAAACTGTTAACTAACAACCATGTAACTACGACGTGTTATCACAACTAAATACTATAAACTAAATACTACATATACTCATCGATTCTTCTTCGGCGTCTCCCTTCGATGCAAATCATCAGATCGGGAATCCTGTCGTCCAAATGACGGCTTACCGGAACCACACAAATACATTAACTCTTTACTACACCGCGTGAACTAACGATTATCCCATCCTAGTGAGTCTGTCCTGAGGTAAACTCGAGGGGTCTTATATAGACGCGCGCATCACCTATCAAAGACTTGATTTGGGCAAAGGTGCTAATTTACAAAAGACGGCTTTGATGACTTGCAGTGACATGAACTGACTTTTCAATAAGTTCTAATTTGGAATGCATTGTTTACACAGTCCCTGCATGACAGCGACTGAACAAAGAACACTTTCCGAATACGAACTTAATTAAATTAATGCGCTTACCCAGTTTACTCACACTGATTATTAAAAAGTTCCTTTCTTTCATTCATTCTAAATAACTCGAATTGTTTACTTATTTTTAAAATTTAGAATAACCTTAAAATAACAACCCTGTGACAGAAGAATGGTTTCGCGCGCCGAAGGAGGGCAGGTACGCTGTGGGGCAAGGCCCTTTCGACCCTCATTGACTGTATAATAATAATGTTATGTCTGAGCGTGGCAAAGGAGGGAAGGGGTTAAGGTATTCGGCGGCGTCTGTGTCTCCTGCGGTTTTTCTTGGAAGAAGGAGGATGCGTCGGAGAGATGGATGTTGGTGGCGTTGTCGGTTCAGGAGGACGAGTAGGTTTTTCTTTAGCGACGAACGGCCTGATTCTAGCTGCTGTTTCTTGAGATTTTTGAAGGTCAATTTCGAGGATTGCCCTGATTGCGAGAGGTGTAGCTCCTGCTTTACCATAGAAGTTGAATGTCTCCTGGCACATAGCTCGGTCAGTATCGTCCTGGATCGCCTCCCCGAGGAATGCCCCCACGGAATGCGGAATGCTCTCCTCCTGGTCAGATTCCTGGTCCGAAGACGCCGGAGAAGCAAGAGTTGGAGGGGTGGAAGGTGCGTCATCTGGGACAACTTCCTGTACCATAGACAGATCTTCCTCCGCCATCTCCTCTTCAGATGAAGAGTCAGATGGGTTGGAGATTGATCTGTCACCTGATGACCCAAAATCCTCCGGACCCTCCTCCTGTGAGGGGGGTGCCGGGCTGGTCAAGGGTTGGTCAGGGGTGACAGGTGTAGACCCTATGACGCCCTCACTTGCCTCCCTCTCTTCCTTCTCCTTCTCCTTCTTCTTCAGAAACTCCGTCATTCGGCGGGCATCTCGTCCTCTGGCGGAGGGTCCCCTCTTTCTCTTCCTCTTCCTCTTGGTGGTGGCTGTATTGCTCCGGCGGTCGTCATCCAGCTTGTCCCAGTCACTAGGAGGGTGACCAGTGTGGGAGGATATCCCCCGATGAAAGGTGCTACACCTCTCCAAGGACGTCGGTTCTGTCTTAGTATCAAAATCCATTGTCAAGTGAATTGTTCCCTTGCGCACCTGGATACTCCAGGTGATAGCAAGGGCGGCCTTCACTTTGATCAGTGTCTGTCTGTTTTTCTTTTTGGGTGGAGGTGGAGAGACTGTAGTGGTTGTTGGTGGGACCGACACCTCTACGGATGGCCCCTTTATATATATATATATATATATATATATATATATATATATATATATATATATATATATATATATATATATATGAGTGGTGTTTCTTTTGATTAAAACCCTTCGCTTAATTGTATAAGAGGAAAATAATTACCACTCAACAAAACAATACCCAATACAAATACAATGAAACCCTTTTTTTTAGTTTCGGTCACAAAGAATCGTGTCATTCTATAACAAATCCATTCAATATGAACTATGAAAACATCACACTAAGGATATAAATCATGCTTTGTGGGAAATTATTTATCAGGAAGATAGAATTAGGGAGAGGGGAAGATAGAATTAGGGAGAGGGAGGAATGGCGGCTGGGGTATGCTGAAATGGATAGAAAGCATGCCCAGCAGGAGGATACCATTGATAAACTAACCAGAGAAATGGCCGAGGAGAGAATAGCTGCCAACGAGAGGTTTATCGATTTAACAAACCAAATCAGAACGTTGTCAGCCCAACTGGGCTTGCAAAAAAACAACAAATGCACCAGACAGCTGTGTTGCATTGGAGGCTACTGCACTGAGGGATGCTCCAGCAGTCACTGTGGCGTCGGTTGGGTCTCCACCTTGCAGCCCAATCCAAATTGTAGCAATTGCCGAGGTTCATGCTCAGGCAGAGGCAGAGGCCTTGGATAATTCTCTAGACAATTCCTTCATAAGAGAGATTCTACCCACCGATCTCCAGGTGGTTACTCCTGAGGGACCTGTCCCTGAAGAGTCATCATCTGGTCGGGGAGACACAGGCCCTACCAATGCAGCACTCAAGGATCCAGCTGATTCCTGCTCCCTGGGCACCATCTGCCCAGATAAAAATCTAGATATAATGCTCGCCACTCCGCTGGTCAGTGCTCCTAGCAGCACTCTGACCCCGTCCCGCAATAAAGGCAAAAGAAAAAATTCAATAGACCTAGAGAGTGAGTTGGTAGAGGTGGTGGACGGACAGGGCTTTTACCACACCGTTGACCGGCAGGTTAAGAAAGTGAGGAACTGCCCTCCACCCAACGCCTCACCCAAAGCACTCCATCATACCAACAATGAGCCTCAACCTAACCAGCCATGGCCCCCCTCACTCACGGAGACACCCTGGACAACAGTGGTTAAAAAAAAGAAGGCAAAAGCTAACATGATAGCCAACTGCCAAAACCAAAAGGGGGGGGGCAAAATTCAAACACCCCCACCAATAGTACCAACAGTACAAAAAACAAAACAAACGGCAGCAGGGAGGGCAGGGGTAACAACTCGCCAAACCTCACTGCGGTTATAACTAGGGTCCACCCCGATACACCCAGTGGAACCATAAACCTCAGCCTTAATAACTGAAAATGGGAGAGATTCCACTCCAGAGCCAAGGGCAAGGCCACGTGGAAAATTAAAGTCACCTGTCCCAACAAGGAAACCAAAATAAAAATAATCAAAAATGGGATCCACATCAATGGCAGGTGGCACGTTGGGGAGGAATACAATACCTCCCCAACGCCCCATACAGTGCCACAAATGCCAAAAGTTCGGGCATATAGCCAACAAATGTAGAGGGAATCTAACCTGCATGAATTGCGGAGAATCACATCTCACCAAGTCATGCAGGTTAAATCCCCCTCCTGCCCCAACTGTAAAGGAAGTCACCCCAGCAGCTACCGGGGGTGTCCTCATTTCATTTCAAAAAAGTAAAAACTGCCATCGAGCTGAAAAACCTAAATCTCATCAAGCCTGACAATGCGTCATCTCCACATCCCGTCTGCTCCCTTATCGCCGGATCCCTGTATTCAGCATTAAGCAAGCACTCTAAAACCAATCTGTCCGACATCTGCCAGGATGTCAGCCGATCGGCGTCCCGACTTTTCAAGACGCATATTTCGGAATCACTAATCAAAGCCGCTATCAGCTCAGACTAAAGCACCTGTCCAAACCTATATCTAAAGCACCACTACTAACTCCCAACCCCCGTCATGAATAAGCTACAAATAGCCGTGTGGAACGCTAGAAGCGTTAATAACAAAAAACTTCAAATGAGCCGATACTTCGAAGATACAGACATTATCTGCATCTGCGAAAGTTGGCTTCAACCCAGCAAAAATTTCTCAGTAAGCGGGTTCCGCACAATTAGAAGAGACCGACAAATCACCAAAGGTGGCGGCGTCGCTCTTCTAATAAAGCAGAACATCAAAACTAAAACAATAAAAACCAATCACCTCGATGCAAAGGTGATTGCAACTGAAATCACTGTCGACAACAAAAACATCGCGATTGTTTGTTATTATAACGACCCAAGCAAAATTGTTTCTGACACTGTCTTTGAATTCTTTACGAGGAAATACAAACACTGCATTTTCCTCGGCGACTTCAATGCCAAACACCTGTACTTTGGCTGTAACAAAACCATCCCTAACGGTGAAGCCCTCCTTGAAATCACAAAAAGCATAACCTCCATGTGTTTATGAATGACAGCTCTGCGACTTATATCAGTAATAACCCATTATTCTCATCTGAGATCCTCGATCTAATTATCGCCAGTGACTTCCTGATAAATCACATCGATGACCACTGGGTCGGCGATGACGACTTAGGCAGCGATCACCTCCCGGTCCATGCCTCACTGCAGCTAGGAAATGGCCCACTCAGGTACCCCCCCCCCCCCTCCCCCACTCTCCGCAGAAATTTTAGAAAAATTAATTGGAATCTCTATCGTGACATCATCGATGTCAAACTCACAAACGAAAATCACATCGATGACCACTGGGTCGGCGATGACGACTTAGGCAGCGATCACCTCCCGGTCCATGCCTCACTGCAGCTAGGAAATGGCCCACTCAGGTACCCCCCCCCCCCCCCCCACTCTCCGCAGAAATTTTAGAAAAAATAATTGGACCCTCTATCGTGACATCATCGATGTCAAACTTACAAACACCCCCCCCCCCCCCCCCCCCCCATCAAATGCAGCGGAACTCGAAACCCAATGCGAGGGCATAGAAAAAATCAATAACTCAACCCTAAACGAAATATGCCCAAAAGAAGAAGTACGCCCTTGGAGAAATACTATCTCGGGCGACACACTCTCACTAATCAAAACTAAACGGAAAGCCCGGTAAGAAAGCTGACCTCAAAAAAACATACAACCGCCTTCATGGCGAGGTCAAAAAAGCCCTCCAAGCTGAAAAACAAGCCAACTGGGAAAAGGCAACAGCCGATCTAAACGGAGTCCAGGATGCGAAAAAATTCTGGGACTCTTTCAAAACCCTAACTGGGCAAAAAAAACAAAAGCCGCAAAGCCGCAGGAAAACCTCTTAAGAAGGAAGACGGTTCCTTCACGCGCACTGACAAAGACAAGGCCGACACCTTTGTCGACCTCCTAAGAAAAACCCATCGCCCGCATCAAGGTGCGGGCAACGATGACGCCGCCATAAACGCCATTGATGACTACATCAATGCACACCCTGATATCTACCGTGACCCCAAATTCGATAACGAGCCAGAAGACGGGGATGACGAAGACTTCGTCATCCCCATCACTAATGACGAAATCATCAACGTCCTAAAAAAATGCAAAAATTCTTCCTCACCCGGCGAAGACGAAGTAAGCTACAAAATTCTAAAACAAAGCCCATACTCCCTAATCGAAAAACTAAAAAAACTGTTCAACGCATGCCTCACCCATGGCTATTTTCCAAAATGTTGGAAAAAAGCCATCGGTGTCATGATTCCAAAACCGGATAAGGACCCCTCCGATCCAGCCAGCTACCGCCCAATCAGCCTAAACAGCTGCATTGGTAAGACATTCGAACGAATCCTTACCAATCGGCTCAGGGGCACCTTGAAGACAACGATTTTTTTAATAAATGGCAAAGAGCCTATAGAAACCGCAAAGAAGGCATCGAACATGTCTACCGACTAGTTACCCAAATGAAGACCGCTATGAACAATCAGCAAATAGGCGCGGCAGTCCTGTTAGACGTCGAAAAAGCATTTGACTCCGTCTGGCACAATGGAATGCGCTACAAATTATCAGAAATGAAACTCCCCAAGAAACTGCTCAGATTGCTATCCTCTTTCTTAAATGATCGCGAAATTAAAGTCAGAGTGAACAATTAATTGTCTGACAGTGTCCCCCTTGAAGCAGGCACCCCCCAAGGATCCATCCTGAGCCCCTCCTCTACATCCTCTATGTAAATGACCTTAACTTCTCCCAAGATCGTGTACAAGTCTCCCAATTCGCGGATGACAAGGGCCTCTGGAACTCTAACAATACGGCCAATCTGCTCCAAAAAACCCTGCAACGCGCTCTCGATGACCTAGAACAATGGTGTGCCAAATGGAGAATTAAGCTAAATGCCAATAAAACCCAACGAATCACCTTTACCCGCAAGAAAAATAAACGAGATTTTAACCTAAAACTTATGGATAACACCCTCCCAGAATGCAAAGAAGCGAAATTCCTGGGCATCACCATTGATCAGAAACTGTCCTTCAACAAACATACCGACGACATGGCGAAAAAAACTACTAAACGAATTAACTACCTGAAAATGCTCAAGGGAACTTCATGGGGGGCCAACCAGTCCACCCTACTCAAACTATACAAATCCTTTGTGCGCCCAGTACTCGAATACGGTGCAATAATACTAACTGACCTCAACCAAACTAACATGGAAGAGGGTCCAAAATCACGCGCTTAGAGTTGCCCTCCGCGCCCCATGGGACACACCCATAAAAACACTCCACGACAGGGCCGATATCCCCACCGTTAAAGACCGCCTAGCCACCCTGGCCGCGAAAAATCATGACCGGTTAGCCGACAGCGAACTAATCTCCGAACTTGGAGTAATTTGCGAAAAGCCGACAAAAGCCCAAAAATTGCAATCAAAACTAACACCGCTCGAATAAAAACTAGGGAATGACAAGGTGAACTGCGATCCCCGACACCCCCGAATACCCCTAAACTAAATTAAAAAAAATAAGTCCGCAACTAGCGAAGGGTACAACAGGAAAGAAACACCCTCGGGTGTGGTCTAGTGTGCTAGACCTGTTGCCTTCCCGCTGACAGCCTCGGAAGCTCAACCCGCATTAAACGATCGCGATCCCCGGCACCCTAAACTTCAAATAAACTTAAGCTAACCTAAATAAGGCCACTTACAGCGAAGGACACAACCGGAAAGAAACACCCTTGGGTGTGGTCTAGTGTGCTAGACCTGTTACCGTCCAGCTGCAAACTAGGAAGTTCAGCCAACTTAAAACGCTCGAGATCCCCTGCACCTTAAAACTAAATAATAAATAGGGATTGGGGTCCCAAGCACGAGAGTATGTTACTGCTCTTACGAATGTAAAGATTCGTGCATTTCATACTCTCCCCCGTAGCGACAAGCACACACACTGCACAATACCACACGAGAGTATGTTACTGCCCTTACGAATGTGAAGATTCGTGCATTCCATACTCTCTCCACACACACAGCAGATACCACAAGGACACGCAACTAAAGAGGTGCTACTTTTATCTTTACAGTTTACATATTCTAATGAAAACTAATTGTACCTTCTTCTTTTAAGCAGGTACACAGAAGATGTTTTTTGACCAGCACCCCAATAACCGCTACAGACAGTCTAACCGTTATGGAAACAGCCACCCCCACGGTTCCTGAACATCCTCCGCTCCATCCCTAAAAGTGGTCAACCACTTTAAGGGAGGCGAGCGTTGGTCCTGCGTCCCGCCTCTGCCCCTTTTTGTAAGCGCAATGCGCATATTTTGTCCCAACCCAATAGGATTACAATGCAGGCCTGCCCCCGAACCAGGGAAGTTCGGGTCTTCTTCTTGGTGGTCCCCGAAAGGGGTCGTTGTTGTTGCTTTCCTCCAAAGAGTCAACTATAACAGAGACAGCCTGAGGCAGATTATATTTGCCAGTGATGGCCATCACTCATTATCATCCTCGAAGCGGCAGACTATACATGCCCGAAAATCCAGAACGACTGCACCCTCGGGGAGAGGTAGTACCTTTGTGAGAGGACCCAACCTCCCACACTGGTCCTCACCCGAGGGTTCAACCGACATCTGCCAATGATATTACTCATCCACCACTGGACACTACCGAAGACACCTGCCGAGTACCGGATCCTTTTCCTCCTTCAACACGCCTTGACATGTGAAAGCCATCCTATACAGCCACAGAGGGTCGAAAGGGGCTTGTCCCCCATACCGTCCCTGCGCGCCTTCAGCGCGCGAAATCATCATTTCTCCGTTATTTATCATTGATTTCATGAACTGATGTAAGGCTATTCCAAATAGATTAATTATTGATATTTTAATTTCAGAACAGAGTGTCATTACTAATTTTTGAGCTTTGCACAAAACTGATCATCGTGTATGCTTACTAATGGGGATAAAAACATGATAGCCACAACACAGAGAACAAGATAGTCACAACACAGAGAACAAGATAGTCACAACACAGAGAACAAGATATCCACAACACAGAGAACAAGTTAGTCGCAACACAGAGAACAAGATAGCGACAACACAGAGAACAAGATAGTCACAACACAGAGAACAAGATAGCCACAATACAGGGAACAAGATAGTCACAACGCAGAGAATAAGATAGTCACAACACAGAGAAAAAGATAGCCACAACACAGAGAACAAGATAGCCACAATACAGAGAACAAGATAGTCACAACATAGAGAACAAGATTGCCACAATACAGGGAACAAGGTAGTCACAACACAGAGAACAAGATAGCCACAACACAGAGAACAAGATAGTCACAACACAGAGAACAAGATAGTCACAACACAGAGAACAAGATAGTCGCAACACAGAGAACAAGATAGTCGCAACACAGAGAACAAGATAGTCACAACACTGAGAACAAGATAGTCACAACACAGAGAACAAGATAGTCACAACACAGAGAACAAGATAGTCACAACACAGAGAACAAGATAGTCACAACGCAGAGAACAAGATAGCCACAACACAGAGAACAAGATAGTCACAACGCAGAGAACAAGATAGCCACAACACAGAGAACAAGATAGTCACAACGCAGAGAACAAGATAGCCACAACACAGAGAACAAGATAGTCACAACGCAGAGAACAAGATAGTCACAACACAGAGAAATTGTTCCTTTTATTACAAGCTACAGTGTACTTGTCACTTTTCACAGGTGGGAAATATTTCCACGGACACAGTAATATTAGATTCCAAACACTAATTATAGGAATAATCATCAGAAAATGTAATTAATGAAGCACGGGGTATAACCAGGTACAACCCGGTACTTCATCAATTGACATTTTGCTGATTATGATTTTTATTACCTGGTGAATGCATGCGTGGACATCAGTGCCCACGGGTGGATTATGACCAGTCCACGGCTACTGTACTTTAGTTATACTGGTCATTGGTAGGGTACACATGTGCCTGTCAGAATTTTATGCGACAAAAGAGTAGAAACAATTCTGACTGGGTACGTTTGGCTGTGTATCCAGTCAAAGACAAGTATAACGAATTTTCCCTGCTGGAAACCTATTTTAATCATATTTATAATGTATATTTCAAACTGTCCATAATTCACATATTTTTTTTTTTTTTGTTTGTGTTTATTTGAACCATATTCTTCTCTTGCATCCCCATGCAAATAACCAGGTACTTCGCCATTTCGGTCTTCTAAATAGCTTTCGAAGATAGTTTTCGGCTTTTCGTTATCCAAATACCCAAGAAACGTCATATCTACCTAGTTAACCCTTTGTGACTTTAATTATCCTGACGTTCAAACGTCACTGGGAATTCTGTTTCTTCAACATTTTCAAAATGCGACGTCAAATGTCGGAAAGTACAAATAACAAGATATTTTTCAATTTATTGATTATCTGGCAGAGAGCTAGTTATTTTGGTGGACTGAATCTGTTATTCAAAAATTGTTTTATTACAAATTATTGAAGAGTGCCCACAGGCACTCTCCAATAATTTGTAATAAAACATATTTGTATAAACAAAATATTATTTGTGTTTGACTGAATGTGAAATATAAGCACGGAAAGTGTTGGTTTTTGCTCTGGTATCCTCATTTTTTGAAAACCCTGATAGTGGCTTCTAGCACCCAATCAGTTAAGAAGTCTTGACAGCAGGATTATATTCGTATTTTAAGCTGCGATAACATTTGACTCAACGGGTGTCACTGAGCACTATTCGGTAGAAAATAGGAATTGGGGTTGAAACTTTAAAAAATAACAAAACAAATGACCACAAAGTATCAACGCGCTGTTTGATTTCGTACGTACAAAAGTATCAACGCGCTGTTTCATTTCGTACGTCAGAAGACGTACAAAAGTATGAAAGGGTTAATATTATTCTCTGTGTTAGATAGCTCTAATTTCAGTTTGTATGCTTACTTTTTTACTTACATTTGAAGCTATTAGTAACTTTATTTTTGAACGAAATCGTTATCTCGATTCAGCCTTCTGGCGTGAGTTTATCTCCCTTGACCGTGTAGAATAACTTGACGCGCGATTTTATGTGAAAAAACGAACATAGCTACAGGTACCCCGATAAGGTGATCTATTACAATTCTGCAACCTTCTTTGCAGTATGGCAAAATATATTGAACACAAAATGTGAACTACCCAACAGTCGTGTAAGTTCGCGGGAAGGAAAAAAACTCCAACCTCGATCTGGCATAAAATTAATATTGTTAAGGTTCCGCTCAACAGTTTCGCACTATTGTGAAATTCTAAACATAGGGCATATGTTGAAACTAAGGCCATGTAAAATAGAGATATATTTTTAGTATCAGATATATGATTACATTAGGTTTTGTGTTGGACAAGAGAATTTGAAGTTTGGGTCCAAAAGTTGGAGTCTGATACATAGGGGTAAATTACCAGATGAATTATGGGAAACAGTGGCTTCGAAAAATTGGCTATTTTTCAAAATGTAATTTTTACACGGGTTTGTTACCAGACAGGTAACTAAAAAATGAAACGGAAACATATAATTTTTTTTGACTTTTAGAAACAGGGGATGCTCTGCTCCAGGGGTAGGTAGGAGGGGTCGGTGGGAAAATTCTGCTGTTGGGGCTTTTGAGGCTGCTGGGTGCTGAACATGACTGGTTTCGGCATTTTTTCGTGCAATTTTTCAGGTTGAAGTCTTGCCTTTGATAATAAATTACTCCACCCACATTCAGATTGTTTATTTCTACTTAGTCAGATAGTGTTATGTGTTTTTTTGTGGATTTGGGAAATGTAATACATGTTATGGGTTAGATAACCAAGTTACAGAATATTTGCATTTGAAGAGAGTGTATGGCATGTTACTTTTAGAAATGCCTGGAAAACTGTGAAGCGGAATCTAATAATCATTCTTAAGATGATTTTTGTGACAATATTTTGAAAACAAGTTGAGAGAACACAAATTATCCTGAAAAGAGAACTAATTTATCGCTTCCAGACCAATTAAGGAATGATCGTTTCTTTTTGTCTATTTCTTGAGTTATGAACCCCAAAAAACAAAGTCCAAACTGTGTAAATGGGCGTAGCCCATTTAGACAGTTTGGACTTTGTTTTTTGGGGTTCATAACTCAAGAAATAGACAAAAAGAAACGATCATTTCTTAAAATTAAACGTTCGCGACCCAAATAAATAAATAGTGTTAGTCGTCCTCTATTTCAGCGAACAAACACTTAAAAACTAAAACTGGTAGACATATTATTTTTCTGGCATAAAAGAGGGCGCATATTATTGAAATGCAGGTAGCAATTGACACACTTTCCAAGTCAAATGCACTTATGTCATTAAATTTTTTATTGACCAATGAATTACGTAATGCAAAGAAAACGTCATAAGCCACGCCTCCTTCAAATTTCATTCAACTGTTCACTTCACGTAAAAGTTACGTTCCGTGGTAGGTGGAAGTAGGCCATCAGTATTACATTGTATTTTGGTTTTGACCGTTTCCCGAGAACTGAAAAACACAGTTTGTAAAAGTGGAGTTAGATATAAAGCCAGATGACATGAAATTAGTTGAATTCAATGTCAAAATTGCCGTATTCGTCGTGACCAGCCATTGTTTACAATCGATTTAGGTAAAACGATGAACACAGACGATCACCCAGTGTGCGTAAAAATTGAAATGTCAAATAAATACAGTTGTGAAGAAAAAAAAAATTTACCCACCATGGTCATTTAAATATTTTATAAATAATTTCATGGTGATAAATTAGTAATATAAATTTATTTTTCTTTTTCACATTTAGAACGTGCCAGTGTTCTAACTTCTACTGATTTGACACCATGCTGCAACTCAGAAGACTGGTATTTTAGGGGCGTGGCTGGGGGGGGGGGGGAGGGACCTAATTGTGTTTTTTTTCAGTTCATTGAGTTATGAAAAGAAAAAAAACGGAATCATGTGAGACAATCGTTTTATCTGAAAACGCATAAACCGAAAAAAAGTTTAATTATAATAAATACACTGAGTGTATCAATTTACCTAATACGAAAGGTATAAGACACTTCCAAAAAATATTGCAAAAAAATGTTGAACAAGCAGAAGCAAGGGGTTAATCACGCGACTGTTATAATGGAAACCCTCATCAGAGTGATAAATAGCAAAACTGTTTCGAAATTTAATGTCAGGGTTTACAGTTTCTTACCTACTAACTGGAATAAAAAGTGATTTGTAGGTAAACGTGGAAATGATTTAGGTCACTCCTACACGATGAGTAGAAAAATATACCAGAAATTAAGAACGACCACAAACCTACAGATAGAACGAGTAGGGCCTTGAGGCAACCACAAGCGCACAGATAGATCGAGTGGCGCATTTAAACGACCACAAGCTTACAGATAGATCGAGTGGCACATTGAAACGACCACAAGCCCACAGGTAGATCGAATAGGACATTGAAACGACCACAAACCCACAGGTAGATCGAGTGGGACATTTAAACGACCACAGGCCCACAGGTAGATCGAGTGGGACATTGAAACGACCACAATCCTACAGAGAGATCGAGTGGGATATTGAAACGACCACAGGCACACAGGCAGATCGAGTGGCACATTGAAGCGACAACAAGCCTACAGATAGATCGAGTGACACATTTAAATGACCACAAGCCCACTGGTAGATGGAGTGGCACATTGAAAGGACCATTAGCCCACAGATAGATCGAGTGGCACATTGAAACGACCACAAATCCACCGGTAGAGCGAGTGGGACATTAAAATGACCACACGCCTACAGGTAGATCGAGGGGCACATTGAAACGACCACAAGTCAACCGGTAGATCGAGTGGGACATTAAAACGACCACGAGCCTCCAGATAGATCGAGTGGCACATTGAAACGACCACAGGCCCACAGGTAAATCTAGTGGCGCATTGAAACGACCACAACCTACAGATAGGTCGAGTGAGGAATTGAAATGACCACAAGCCCTTAGGTAGATCGAATGGCACATTGAAAAGGGCACAGTCCTACAGATAGATCGAGCGCCACAGTTAAACGACCACAGTCCTACAGGTAGATCGAGTGGGACATTAAAACGACCATAACTTACAGATAGATCGAGTGGCACATTGGTACGATCACTAGCCTAAAGATAGATCGAGTGGCACATTGACACGACCACACGCTTACAGATAGATCGACTGGCATATTGAAACGACCACAAGCCCACAGGAAATCGAGTAGCACATTGAAACGACCACAAGACTACAGATAGATCCAGTGGAACATTGCGGCGATCACAAGCCCACTGGTAGATCGAGTGGCACATTGAAACGACAACATGCCTACAGGTAGACTGAGAGGCACAGTGAGACAACCAGATGCCTATAGGTACATCGAGTGGCACATTGAGACAACCACGTTCCTACAGGTAGATCGTGTGACCCATAAGACCACCGCAATCCTACAGGTAGATCAAGTGGTACATTAACCCTTTGCCCAACGTAACGGCCAAAACCGGCCAGCGCTATTCTCAAAAATCGCCAATTAATTTTCATCATTTTTTCATTTTTTGTCTCAAAAACATAGGTTATGACCCCTCATTGGAACGAGCTCGTCGAGCTCGTTCCAATGAGGGGTCATAACCTATGTTTTTGAGACAAAAAATGAAAAAAATTAGTTATTCAAGAATTTTTTTTGCAAGTGTCGTCTGCTTTTTATGTTAGGTAAAGGGTTAAGACAACCACAAGCCTACAGATAGACCGCTTGGCATATTGAAACGACCACAAGCCTGCAGGTAGATCACAATCCTACAGGTATTACCTATGGTCCCGAGACCAAACACAGATCAACTGTTAGATCGCGTGGCCCATTGAGACCACAAGCCCATGCATTAAGACAATCACAAACCTACAGGTAGATCTAGTGGCACATTAAGACAGTCACAAGCCTACAGGAATATCGGTTGGTATATTGAGGCGGTCACTAATCTACAGGTAGATGGGGTGGCACATTGTAAAGTCGACAGGCACACTGTGAGACTACGGGCTTAATTTACACAAGCGTGTAAGCCGTCCTCACACAGCAGCATTTGCACTGGTGGTTTAGGAGAATATTTTTTCCTGTTTTCCCATTACAAAATGAGAAAACAGAATTTACTGTGGCCAGTAAATCGAGACGAGTGTGAAAACGGTGAAAGTGTCATAACTAAATTATATAAAAAGAGAATTTAAGGAGGCTTATTTTCAGGAGACAAATATGTTTAAAGATATCAGAAATAGGTTATCGTAAACAGCATTTAAAGATTTTCATACATGATTCAGATAAAATATTTAGAGAATTAAAATTACGCGTACAGCACTCAACGTGTTCTGGAAAGGAATCAGAAGGGGATACATGTATGGACTTCAGAAATGCACTGGGGTAAAAACATGCATTTTCAAGCAATTGTAAAAATAGCGCTTAATGAGACCTGGAAGAGGTAAACTATTAACCATTGAGTTTCGACTCGCGTGCTGTTGGTCTCGGGACCATAGGTAATACAATGCTTGAGATATAAGCGTGACTCACTTTTAAATTTTTTGGCCCCGCCGAATGTTATGAGTATTAGGATAGAAATACATGTACAAACTTCGGTAATGCATTGGGAGTCGTAAAATGTGATTCCAGCAATTCTGAAAAATGCACTCAATAACCCCTGGGTGACCTTAATGACCTTGACTCATATTTTGGACCTCCATTTAGTTCGACTAATTTTGTGTTTCTCCCAGGTCCATAGTTCATAACATGCTTGAGATATGAGCGTGACTCACTTTCAAAATGCCCCCCCCCCCCAACCTTATAACGTTCAAATACGTGTATGGTCTACTGAAATGCATTTGGAGTTATAAAATGTGATTTCGGGCGATTCTTAAAATGTTCTCAATGACTCCTGAGTGACCACAGTGACCTTGATCCATATTTTGAACCTCCATTTAGTTTCAGATTTAGACTCATTTGGCGTTGGTCCCAGGTCCAAAGCTCATGCCATGCTTGAGATATGAGGTAGACCCACTTTCAAAGGTTTGGCCCCGCGCACATTTTTAGTATAAAGATACATGTACGAAGTTCGGCAATGCATGGGGGGGGGGGGGGGGGGGGGGGGGTCATAGAATGTGATTTCCAGCAATTCTAAAAAAAATGCACTCTAAGATCCCTAGGTGACCTCGATGACCTTGACCCATATTTTTCACACTGCCCACTTTTTAGTGAGGAAATACATGTTTGAACTTCAGAAATGCATTGGAGTTATAACTTGCAGTTTCAAGCAATTGTGAAAACTGCACTTAATGAGACCTGGGTGATCCTAGTGACCTGGACGTAAACTAGTAACTTCCATTGGGTTTTGACTTATTTGGTGTTGGTCCCAGGTCCATAGGTAATACAATGTTTGAGATATGAGGGTGACCCACTTTTAAATTTTTGGCTCCGCCCAATGTTATGAGTATAGAAATACACTTACAACCTTCGGTAGTGCATTAAGAGGTCATAAACTGTGATTTTCAGCAATTCTGAAAAATGCACTCAATAACGCTAGGTGATCTCAATGACCTTGACTCATTTTTTGAACCTCTATTTAGTTTGACTCATTTGGTGTTTCTCCCAGGTCCATAGTTCAAAACATGATTGAGATTTGAGCGTGACACACTTTCCAAATGCCCCCCCCCCCCTTTGTAAATGGTTTACAGAAATGCATTAGAAGTTATAAAATGTGATCTCCGACGATTCTTAAAATGTCCTCAATGACCCCTGGACCACAGGTCAGGTCATACCAAGCCTGAGATATGTGCGTGAACCACTTTCAAAATGTCAAAAACTCTGTGACCTGAACCCATATTTTGAACGGCCATTGAGTTTCGACTCATTTGGTTTTCGTCCCAGGTTCATATGTCATACAATGCTTGATATATGAGTATGAACCACTTTCAACATTTTTGGCCACGCAAACTTTTTGAACTATAAAAATAGAAGTACGAACTTCAGAAATGCATTAGGGGCTCATGAAATATGATTTCCAGCAATTCTGAAAAATGTACTCAATGACCCCTTAGTGATCTCAATGACGCTGACCCCACATTTTGAACCTGCATTGAGCTTCGACGCATTTGGAGTTGGCCCCCAGCTTCATAGGTCATAACTCGCTTGACATATAAGCGTGACCCACTTTCAAAATGTTTGGCCCCCTCTCCCACCGTTTTGGTATAAAGAATATATGTTTGGACTATGGGAATGTATTAGGGGCCATGAAATGTGATTTCCAGAAATTCTAAAACACCCAATAACCCCTGGATGATCATGGTGACCTTAATCCATTTTTTGTACCTCCATTTAGTTTCGGCCCATTTGGTGTTGATTCCAGGTCGAAAGCTCGTACCATGCTTGGGATATGAGCATGACCCACTTTCAAAGGTTTGGCCCCGCCCATTTTATTAGTATAAAAATACATGTAGGCACTTCGGCAATGCATGAGGGGTCATAAAATGTGATTTCCAGCTATTCTAAAAATACACTCTATAACCCATGGGTGACCTCGATGACCTTGAACCATATTTTGAACCTCCATTAAGTTTCGACTCATTCTGTGTTGGTCCAAGGTTCATAGGTCATACCAAGCTTGAGATATGTGCCTGACCCACTTTGAAATGTTTGGCCTCCCTCAACGTTTTCTGGCAAAAAATGAACTATGGTCCGTATTTTGAACGGCTTCTGAGTTTCGATTCATTGGGTCTTCGTCCTGGGTTCATATATCATACGATGTTTGATATATGAGCGTGACCCACTCTTTCTGGCTCCGCCCACTTTTTGGAATAAAAAATACACGAATTGGGGGTCATAAAATGTGATTTCCAGCATTTTGAAAAACTGCCTGAATAATACCTGGGTGATCTCAATGACCGTAACCCATATTTTGAACCTCCATTGAGTTTCGACTCATTTGGAGTTGGCCCCAAGTTCATAAGTCATAACATGCTTGAGATTTGAGAGTGACCCTCTTTCAAAATGTTTGCCCCCCCCCCCCCCCCCCCCCCCCCCCATCGTTTTAGTGTAAAAATACATGTGTGGACATGACAATGCATTAGGGGCCACACAATATGGCTTCCAGCAATTCAGAAAGTGCATTCAAAAATGCCTGAGTGACCTCAGTGACCTTGACCCAAATTTTGAACCTCCATGTATTTGGGACTCATTTGGTGTTGGTCCCAGATCCATGCTTGAGATATGAGCGTGGCGCATATTCAAAATGTTTGGCTCGCCCATTTTTTCAGTATAAAATGCATGTACGAACTTCGCCAATGCATTATTGGGGATCATAAAATGTGATTTCCAGACATTCTGAAAAATGCACTCTACGACCTCAGTACTTTGACCCATATTTTCAGCGTGACCCACTTTCAACATGTTTGGCTCCACCCACTTTTTGAGTATAAAAATACATGTATAAACTTCGGAAATGCATTAGTGGGCCATAAAATGTAATTTTCCGCAATTCCAAAATATGCAGTCGATGACCCTGGGTTACCTCAGTGACCTTGACCCATATTTGGAACACCATTCCGTTTCAACTTATTTGGCGTTGATTTCATGTTCATAGGTCATGCCATGACAGAGATATGACCGTGACCCAGATTTAAAACACTTATATGGACACCCCCAATGCCTCATAAGCCAAAAAAAACAAAGATGGTCAAGTAGTATATGACCTGTCAGTATGCCAAACAGCAGGAAGATCGGAAGATTCATATACGAGTTATAATGGGGATAATGCAGTGAACAGAAAACAGAAGACATGGAGAATAAGAAGAACAAAACAAAGAAAAAGAAAGAAAGAAAAAAGAAACCATACAAAAAGAGTTTATACTATATTCCACACAACCTAATTACAAAAACAGTAGTTTCTATATTCCACACAGCCTAATTACAAAAAAGTATTGTCTATATTCCACACAGCCTAATTACAAAAAAGTATTGTCTATATTCCACACAGCCTAATTACAAAAAGTATTGTCTATATTCCACACAGCCTAATTACAAAAAAGTATTGTCTATATTCCACACAGCCTAATTACAAAAAAGTATTGTCTATATTCCAAACAGCCTAATTACAAAAAAAGTATTGTCTATATTCCACACAGTTTAATTACAAAAACAGTAGTTTCTATATTCCACACAGCATAATTACAAAAACAGTAGTGTCTATATTCTACACAGCCTAATTACAAAAACAATAGTCTGTATATTCCACACAGCCTAATTACAAAAACAGTAGTCTCTATATTCCACACAGCCTAATTACAAAAACAATAGTCTCTATATTCCACACAGCCTAATTACAAAAACAGTAGTCTCTATATTCCATGCAGCCTAATTACAAAACCATTACTCTCTATATTGCACGCAGCTTAATTACAAAAACAGGAGTGTATTTATTCCAAACAGCCTAATTACAAAAACAGTAGTCTCTATATTCCCCACAGCCTAATTTCAAAAGTAGTAGTCTCTATATTGCACGCAGCTTAATTACAAAAACAGGAGTGTATATATTCCACACAGCCTAATTACAAAAGTAGTAGTCTCTATATTCCACACAGCTTAATTAAAATAGTAGTCTCTATATTGCACACAGCCTAATTAAAAAAACAAGAGTGTATATATTCCACACAGCCTAATTACAAAAGTAGTAGTCTCTATATTCCACACAGCTTAATTAAGATAGTAGTCTCTATATTGCACACACCCTAATTACAAAAACAGTAGTTTCTATATTCCACACAGCCTAATTACAAAAACAGGAGTGTATATATTGCAGGCAGCCTAATTACAAAAACAGGAGTGTATATATTCCACGCAGCCTAATTACAAAACCATTAGTCTCTATATTGCATGCAGCCTAGTTACAAAAACAGGAGTGTATATATTCCACACAGCCTATTTACAAAACCATTAGTCTCTATATTGCACGCAGCCTAATTACAAAAACAGGAGTGTATATATTCCACACAGACTAATTACAAAAACAGTAGTCTCTATATTCCACAGAGCCTAATTACAAAACCATTAGTCTCTATATTGCACGCAGCCTAATTACAAAAACAGGAGTGTATATATTCCACACAGACTAATTACAAAAACGGTAGTCTCTATATTCCACACAGCCTAATTACAAAACCATTAGTCTCTATATTTCACGCAGCCTAATTTCCAAAACAGGAGTGTAAATATTCCACACAGACTAATTACAAAAAACAGTAGTCTCTATATTCCACACAGCCTAATTTCAAAAACAGGAGTGTACATATTCCACACAGCCTAATTACAATAACAGGAGTGTATATATTCCACACAGCCTAATTACAAAAACAGTAGTCTCTATATTCCACACAGCCTAATTTCTAAAACAGGAGTGTAAATATTCCACACAGACTAGTTACAAAAACAGGAGTGTATTTATTCCACACAGCCTAATTTCAAAAACAGGAGTGTACATATTCCACACAGCCTAATTACAAAAACAGGAGTGTATATATTCCACACAGCCTAATTACAAAAACAGTAGTCTCTATATTCCACACAGCCTAATTTCAAAAACAGGAGTGTAAATATTCCACACAGACTAATTACAAAAAACAGTAGTCTCTATATTCCACACAGCATAATTTCAAAAACAGGAGTGTAAATATTCCACACAGACTAATTACAAAAAGAGGAGTGTATATATTCCACACAGCCTAATTTCAAAAACAGGAGTGTACATATTCCACACAGCCTAATTACAATAACAGGAGTGTATATATTCCACACAGCCTAATTACAAAAACAGTAGTCTCTATATTCCACACAGCCTAATTACAAAACCACAAGTGTATATATTCCACACAGCCTAATTACAAAAGTAGTAGTCTCTATATTCCACACAGCCTAATTACAAAACCATTAGTCTCTATATTGCACGCAGCCTAATTACAAAAACAGGAGTGTATATATTCCACACAGACTAATTACAAAAACGGTAGTCTCTATATTCCACACAGCCTAATTACAAAACCATTAGTCTCTATATTTCACGCAGCCTAATTTCCAAAACAGGAGTGTAAATATTCCACACAGACTAATTACAAAAAACAGTAGTCTCTATATTCCACACAGCCTAATTTCAAAAACAGGAGTGTACATATTCCACACAGCCTAATTACAATAACAGGAGTGTATATATTCCACACAGCCTAATTACAACAACAGTAGTCTCTATATTCCACACAGCCTAATTTCTAAAACAGGAGTGTAAATAATCCACACAGACTAGTTACAAAAACAGGAGTGTATTTATTCCACACAGCCTAATTTCAAAAACAGGAGTGTACATATTTCACACAGCCTAATTACAAAAACAGGAGTGTATATATTCCACACAGCCTAATTACAAAAACAGTAGTCTCTATATTCCACACAGCCTAATTTCAAAAACAGGAGTGTAAATATTCCACACAGACTAATTACAAAAAACAGTAGTCTCTATATTCCACACAGCATAATTTCAAAAACAGGAGTGTAAATATTCCACACAGACTAATTACAAAAACAGGAGTGTATATATTCCACACAGCCTAATTTCAAAAACAGGAGTGTACATATTCCACACAGCTTAATTACAATAACAGGAGTGTATATATTCCACACAGCCTAATTACAAAAACAGGAGTGTATATATTCCACACAGCCTAATTACAAAAGTAGTAGTCTCTATATTCCACACAGCTTAATTAAGATAGTAGTCTCTATATTGCACACACCCTAATTACAAAATCAGTAGCCTATATATTCCACACAGCCTAATTACAAAACCAAAAGTGTATATATTCCACACAGCCTAATTACAAAAGTAGTAGTCTCTATATTCCACACAGCTTAATTAAGACAGTAGTCTCTATATTGCACATACCCTAATTACAAAATCAGTAGCCTCTATATTCCACACAGCCTAATTACAAAAACAGGAGTGTATATATTCAACACAGACTAATTACAAAAACAGTAGTTTCTGTATTCCACACAGCGTAATTACAAAACCATTAGTCTCTATATTGCACGCAGCCTAATTTCCAAAACAGGAGTGTACATATTCCACACAGACTAATTACAAAAACAGTAGTGTCTATATTGCACACAGCCTAATTACAAAAACATTAATCTCTATATTGCACACAGCCTCATTACAAAAACAGTAGTGTCTATATTGCACACAACCTAATTACAAAAACAGTAGTCTCTATATTCCACACAGCCTAATTACAAAAACAGTTGTCTCTATATTCCACACAGTCTAACTTCAAAAAGTAGTCTCTATATTCCACACAGCCCAATTACAAAAAACAGTAGTTTGTATATTCGTGTAAGGTAAAAGGTTAACTAATGAAGTACAGATGACATAACACGCTTGGTGATAATTGACATTCTTTAGAGCATCAGAAGGTCTCCAGATAGGTTTAATTATCAGAAATTTGAAAAAAAACACTTATCTGTGTGAATAGGAGAATTACAAATTAATTATTGATATGGTGACCCAAGACACGGACATCGGGAGCGTCTGTGGGCAACAAGAGGGATGAGACAGGAGTATCAAAAAGGGCACTCAACTCTGGATATGAGTTAAGACCGGAAGATTACAACGTATCACGAATTTTAATGTGACACTCAATAATACTGACAATACAATATCGCCAATTGCGAGATACAATATAACATCTTGCTCCTTTTCTACTGAAGTGTTCTTAAACTGTAATTATAATTTCCCATGTAAACAGGACGATAGGAGTGTTGATTTTTTTTTTTCTTTTTTATTTATATTTTATTACGGCGAATAGAGCAAGGGTTCAGCGAGTTTACCCCTTTGAACCCTAGCGGCCGTTTTTCCGGCCTGGAACATGATACGTCATGACGTCATTATATAGGATGGTTCTTCAGTAAATGTGTGGGGTAGACCAATCAATATTTTCAACGTGCAGCCTCGAGAGAGAGTCCATATTCATCATTTGGGGTAGACCAATCAATATTTTCAACGTGCAGCCTCGAGGCTGCACGTTGAAAATATTGATTGGTCTACCCCAAATGATGAATATGGACTTTCCTAATTTCTGCCATTGAACTGGCATGGAAGATACCACTAGAGTTCAAAGGGTTTAATGTTCAAGTCCCTCCTGCCTGAAAGATACCCAAACACTGCGCTCTGGATTTTTTAATACCTTAATACATTCGTTATCCATATATAATAATTTGTTCACTCCAGTTGGCTTGTTATCTTCATAATTGCAAATATCTTGGGACCTACATAATCTCAATATTTAAACTGACATTTTGGTAAACAACTAATTTCCCAAAGGAAGGTAGACACGCTCTACAGTTTCGCACTTTTGCTCAAGGGTAATAATTTAACTGAGGGCATGTGTTGAAAATAATGTCATTCTCGGCGTTGGTTGGGGGGAAGGGGCTTAATTGATATTAAAATATGCTTTAATTAAAGCTATTAAAATATGCTTTAATTGCAATTACAACATCGCAATGCACATATTAACGAAATACATACCGGTACTGTTTTAGCGGGTAGGACATTTTTCACTCGCGGATCTTTTTTCACATTTCGGTCTGTCTGAGAAATTTCTTTTTTCAAGCTGTCATTCGTGAGATAGATCTAGTACATACCATGACTTACCGCAGAGTATAATGCGTTCTCTATACCTTAGTTCACAATATACTGAAAATACAAGAGACTACCAAATCATCACCGAAGAGATCTTCACCTGAAGATTATTCAATAGTTCTAAAAGAAACACGGAACGTACTATCAATCATTCAATACACAGACAGGGTCTACATCCTTGTAATCTAGGAGATGATTAAGTTGAATTTCATTTTGTGTTTATAAATGAATTGATTAGCGTGTATGGCCAAATTCTCCATCTATAGCTATATTGTGACCGCATCCCAAGTTGGCCAAATTCCCCATCTATAGCTATATGGTGACCGCAACCCAAGATGGCCAAATTCTCCATCTTAGCTACATGGTGATTGCAACCCAAGTTTGAAGTCAAGTTTATGCAAATTATAACAATGTTGCTTACTTAGAGAACTCACACTCCGACATTAGTTACCGGGTCATATTACATCGGTTCAGTGACTTGTCTACCATGATAACGAAGCACTGCTTCTCACCTCTAGCTTTTTCAAAAGAATCTGTGTTGCAATAAAATGCTATATTTGTCAGGGAGAACATCTAAACACGTATTGTTTTGGTAGTATTTCATTCTTGCCTGAAAATTATCAATGCCTACCTGCGAATTTGACGATGAGTAAGAAATATCCAAGAGAACACAAAACTAGAGATCTCATTATCAGCTTTGCCTTCTACGGTAGACGTCTTTCTCTGTTTTAATTACAGATTCTTATTAGGTTTTAAACGCCTTTGTAAAAAATCTACTGTCCTCTAAAATTACAACACGCCACATATAGTTACCTATCTGTCATCCCGAGTCCAGTGGTGTGTGTTTTGTTTGTAAACTTTTTTATACAATGTTCCAAGAAGTTAATATTAACCAGACGCGGCGAAAGCTCAAAGAAGGGTAGAGACAAATATATATGCTCAAGACGTACTGTGGCCAATGCTATAAAACTTTTACAATTATAATATATGGAATTGTATTTTATAGTTATGGTTAAAATGAACCATTTCCATTTTCAAAGATCTGGCATTTTGTCAACTGGCTTAAAATCCTAATGATTCATTTTAGTGAGTTATATTAATAGGCAGAAAATACCATTCTTGAAAATATAATTGTAAAAGATTTATAGTATTGGCTCCAGGACGTAGGTACTTTGAACTGATAAAAAATAAGAAGGACAATGAATTCCCCCAAATTTAGTTTCCTGATCCTCGGGTCTTAAAGAGAACAACAGAAGGTGAAAAACATATACGTGATGGTGCGGGCGAGGCGCGAATTAATATACGGTAATTTCGTGCCAAACCACATATTACAATCTCATATCTGGGAATGTACTAATACATGTACTTACTAGCCACTCTGTGTCTAATGCTTACAAGCCACTTTGTTTATGTACTAATGCCAGTTTAGGTCTAATGCTTACTAGCCACTCTAAGATGCTACTCACTACCCAATATGTGCATGTACCAATAAGCACCAGGCACTGAGAGTATGTTATGGTCTACTTCTACAACTTCATATTGGAAGATTCTATAAATAGCAGAAACCGGCCAAACCAACTGAAAGTGGAATTCATTGGACAAATACAACTGAATTTGTTAATGTTTACAGATAATATATTACAAGACTGTATAAATATTGGTATATTCACAGATAATATGTTACAAGACTGTATGTATATTGGTATATTCACAGATAATATATTACAAGACTGTATGTATATCGGGACATTTACGGATAGTATATTAAAATAATGTCTCTATATTGGTATATTTACAGATAATGTATAACAATAGTTCCTGTATATTGGTACATTTTCAGATAATATAGTACGACAATGTCTGCATATTGATAAATTTACAGATAGTATTAATATAATTAATATATTGCAAAACTGTCTGTATATTGGTACACTTACATATAATATAATACAACAATGTCTGTATATTGGTATATTTGCAGATAATATATTAAACGAGGTCTGTATATTGGTACATTTACAGATAATATATCACAAGAATGTCACTATTGTTGGTACATTTATAGATAATATATTACAACAATGTCTGTATATTGGTACATTTAGAGATAATATATTACAACAATTTCTGTATATTGGTACATTTATAGATAATATATTACAACAATGTCTGTATAGTGGTACATTTATAGATAATATATTACAACAATGTCTGTATAGTGGTACATTTAGAGATAATATATTACAACAATTTCTGTATATTGGTACATTTAGAGATAATATATTACAACAATTTCTGTATATTGGTACATTTATAGATGATATGCTACAAGAATGGCTGTATATTGGTACATTTATAGAAAATATGTTACCACAATGTCTGTATAGTGGTACATTGACAGATAATATATCACAAGAATGTCAATATTGTTGGTACATTTATAGATAATATATTACAACAATGTCTGTATATTGGTACATTTAGAGATAATATATTACAACAATTTCTGTATATTGGTACATTTATAGATAATATATTACAACAATGTCTGTATAGTGGTACATTTATAGATAATATATTACAACAATGTCTGTATATTGGGACATTTATAGATAATATATTACAACAATGTCTGTATATTGGCACATTTATAGATAATATATTTCAAAAATACCTGTATATTGGTACATTTATCAGTAATATATTACAATAATGTCTGTATATTGGTACATTTGTAGACAATATATTACAATAATGTCTGTATATTGGTACATTTATAGATAATGTATTACAACAATGTCTGTATATTGATACAATTATAGATAATTTATTACAACAATATCTGTATATTGGTACATTTATAGATAATATATTACAACAATGTTTGTATATTGGTACATTTGCAGATAATATATTACAAGAATGTCGGTATTTTTGGTACATTTATAGATAATATATACTCGCTATTCGTTATATAATCATATAGTATATCAGTTGAAAAGTTATGTGGAAGTGGGCGTGGCAAGAGGTGGATGTACCCCTGTTCCGTCTCGGATCGTCACCTCTGTTATTAACTCAAAACTCCCGTAATTATCGAAATAAAATCGACATTTATCATATACTCCCTTATAAGAGAGAAGGAAATGCGCTACAAATATTTGTTGATATATGTTGTGACAATAATGAATGATGCTGCGTCGCGAACAGCCATATGGGTCCCCCAAAAAGCAGGCTACAGGATGGCGGATATTCTGTGGTTGGATTGATCAGTATTCTTAGGAATCACTTCCAAGCAAGAAATAGCATGTCACATGATATACGTCATTCTGGAAACAAATATATGTTGATAGCGAAATACATTCTCTAAGTCCATTTTATATATAATGACGACAAAACTTGCGTGTTCTTTCTATCATATCATCTATCTTTGGAGATAAAGTGTTGTGATATGGAAGACCATTGGAAAGGTCTCAAGAATATATTACAGCAAAGCACATGGTTGACTAGATGAAATAATATCAGGGAATAAGCTGCAGTATTCTAGATTGCTCATCTTTACCTCGGGGCTTACGACTAACACACTAAAACATATCCATATTACCTTTCTATTCTAACACACAAATAATCTGAAAGGGCATGAAAAATTAAAATAACCGATGTTTAGGTTGTGTTACTTTCTAATCTGTACAGACCTGTAGATGGGGAGCGGTAATTCAGAAACAAACCTTGTTATTCCACACACGCGACACCTGTTAACTTCCTAAATATTTCCAGAGACGCACCCAAACAAGTCGTGTAATATTTCCACGTGCCATATTTCAAGGTTCAACATTAATTTAAAACGGTGACACCCGCACTTATTAATAGCTTGCACTCTAGCGCAGTGGGCGTTAGACGTACACTTCTAAAAATGAATCATTAATACGATAAAATCACGTACATTTTAGTTTCTAACGCCCAGTCACACCAAAAGGCATTAATCGTAATGTGGGAACACTCACTTATCATCTCAGTAGAGTCAAAACAATTTCAACTTTCGCCCCAAGTCGCGTAAAGGGATGGAAGTGCCATAATAATTCTGTCATAACGAATGAGTCGGGTGTAAAGCAACACAGCAAAGAACAAGCTGCACCAGCATAGATCCAGCAACAGGAAATATGTATGATCCAATAAAGGATGCTTGTATGTTTCTCGTCGCATTTCTCTCTATATTTTCACACAAACTGCAACGTATTTTTCAAGATATTTACACACTGAACATGAAACGAGTAACAAATATAAAATGTCAATATATTTACACACTAAATGCGACACGACTAGCAAATATCAAATCTTCGCCGTATTTCTCAATACATTTACACACAAAATGCGACACGACTAACAAATATAAAATCTTCGCCGTATTTCTCAATATATTTACACACTAAATGCCACACGACTAACAAATATCAAATCTTCGCTGCATTTCTCAATATATTTACACACTAAATGCGACACGACCAACAAATATCAAATCTTCAAAGTATTTCTCAATATATTTCCACACAAAATGCCACACGACTAACAAATATTTAAAATATTTGCCGTATCTCTCAATATATTTACACACTAAATTCGACGCGACTAACAGATATCAAAGCTTCATCGTATTTCTAAAAATATTTACACACTAAATGCTACACGACGAACATATATTAAATCTTCCCCGTATTTCTCAATATATTTACACACTAAATGCGACTATACAAATATCAAATCTACACATTATTTCTCAATATATACACACCCTTAAATGTTTCATAACACTGAAGTTGCTGTTACTGATTATTATGTATTAATGATTGCTGTGCCTTGCAGTACATTTCATCAAGTGAGACATGATGTTTCTGGTTGATTGCGTTCCCCAAACACATCCCCTCGTCCACGTGAAGCATGCTTCCCACGAACGTCACAAAAAATACTATCATCCACATGCAATATCTACGTATAAAACAAGAAAATTTGTCACTTCTTTTATCAATAAATGTTGACATGGCAACAAGGAGACTGTTTGAGGCACTAAGATGGCAAATCGTTGGCATGCATGCAACAGGCATGTCATTCAAAGCTTTTGGAAGGCAACTTAGCTATAATCATTCTGTCATCAGCAGACTTCAACAAACTAACGATGTTAAGGACCGATCAAGGCCTGGACAACCCCAAAATACAACCTCTCATCGGGAAGATCGGAGTCTGGCATGCCTCGTTAGGCGTGAACCCTTTGCTTCAAGTGGAGTTTTGAAACGTCTTTGACTCCCTAACTTTAGTTTGTACAGCAGAACTGTCCGAAACCGTCTCAAAGTACTGGTTATGAGGTCCAGAAGGGTCATCAAGCGTCCAGCTCTGTCCGATCAGCATCAAAGACGACGTTTGGAGTGGTGTATGGCACGACAACACTGGAAACTCTGGACGTGGGGGAGAGTTCATTGGTCAGACGAGATTAGGTTTCTGCTTCACGTCATAGATGGTCGCATGAGAGTTTGGAGGCATTAAAATACTGCTCACGTGCTCAGGAACATTAGACCTACTGTTGCTTTTGGTTTGAGAATCAGTAATGATCTGGGGATGCTTCTCTAATGATTGTAAACTTGATATGGTGACTGTGTGTGGGAAACTCAGTGATCATCAGTACATTCGGGACATTCTCAGTCCGGTTGTCGTGTCTCATTTTGACAACCACCCGCTGGCTTCTCGTCCCTGTATTCAAGGACGACAATGCAAAGACA
This sequence comes from Pictodentalium vernedei, assembly GCA_031216915.1. Taxonomy (NCBI): domain Eukaryota; kingdom Metazoa; phylum Mollusca; class Scaphopoda; order Dentaliida; family Dentaliidae; genus Pictodentalium; species Pictodentalium vernedei. Next base: position 339,113,727 of record CM062288.1, on the reverse strand, counting down.
CATCGTTCCCATGCTGAGAGAGCATTTCTTCCGAACAACTCTACTACAACACTACCTTGGACTGCAATGAGCCCCGATTTGAATCCCTTAGAACACATCTGTGACATTCTGTGACGTTGTGTGCAAGTAAGGGATCCGCCTGTACAGAATTTGGCCGATTTGGAAGCTGCATTGAACGATGAGTGGCAGCAGTTGCCTCTGTTCCGTATCAGAAGGCTCACTGGTAGCATTAGTAGGAGGGTTCAGGCTGGCATCCGGGCACGTAGTGGATACATTCGTTACTGACGTCAGACACTGCTATTGTGTTCAGAAGATCACAAGTTACATTTTTGTCAGCAATTACCGGCATTGTTTCATCATGGACGGTTCCAGCACCATACTTGTTGAGAGAACATTTTTCAAAAACAGTTGTGACAGGTATGTGTAATTGGCGCCATTAAAATGCTGCATATTTTCATCATTGTGTTTTCTTTCATTTGTCAAAATAGACCTTCTTTCCGCAAACGTTCACTTTTGGCAATCTTAAAGAAAGCATGAAAGTAATGACAGTTTCTATTAACACCATTGCGAGAAAAACAGGGGGTGCTTTATTAAGTTCCAGGTGTATATTTACACACTAAATGCGACAAGAGTATTAAATAACAAATCATCGCTGTGTTGCTCAATATATTTACACACTAAATGCGACATTAGTAACAAATATTAAGTATTCACCTTATTTCTCAATATATTTATTTACACACTAAATTCGGTAGGAATAATAAATATTAACTTATCACCTGTTTTGTAATTTCTACATATAGTGATTGCACAACAAACACAAATGCCAACTATAATGGAACAATATTTAGACTGACAAACGAATCTTTGAATATCATTTTAACGTAACGAATCATTGCGTCAAAATTAAAATCTGTTATTACATGCCGGTGTTCAATATCTGATAATGGACTAAATTCATGTGATTATTGAGTTTGTTCTATAACAAATAAAAATAAAAACGACAACAGTATCTCGGGATTACTTGATGGCAACGCCACTATAGGATTTAGTTTTTAAAGGTATTTCAAGCATCAAAAAGCTCATGTAGAAACAGTGTAACATGAACTGAAAGAGAAGCATCTCAAGAGATTTTCACCCAAAGAGGGACAGACTGAAAGAAATGAGCTGGGCACCCAGTACTCACACCTTTATTCCTTCTGCAAGGAACAAAAAGGACCTATTTAAGGAACGTTTGTTTCTCTTTGGAATCTCAAATACTCGGATCTGCAGCATATGCTTGTCAACACATTTTTAAATTGTGTGTTTGGGCACGAACGCATATGGGTATGGAAATACCAAGTGACGCATGTCAGCCATAAGGGAAGTGACAACCATGGCAATCTGAAAGGTCTCGTGGGCTCATATGCTTCGTATGCCTTGAACACATTGTGTACGAACACATAAACATACCTTGGTTCGTTCGAGGAAGTAGGCAGTATCACACACGATCGAGATGTAACACCAAATCCACTTGATCAAGGGAGACGACTCCATATGGACTGACAGTGGGGTAGTTCAAGTCAGTTCAGTCTGATTGGTTTTCTCTGATGAAGGAATTTGATAGGAACAAGGAAAGCAGTGGAAAGTAGAATATTCATCACCATCTGGTTTATTCAATGAAGAAACGTGGAATGTTACTTGCAACGTAATCCTAACCCCGGGGTGTTGCGAAAGTGACCGATTGGGGTAAACCCGATGTGTACCGAATATGGTGGCTCAAGTATTGATTTGATTGAATAAATTATTCCAACTGTTCCTGGACGATGCTGGTGGAATATTAGTTAGTTGGAATTATAAAGTAGAATGAATGAGTTGGAATTATAGTTTTAACCCTTTACGCAATGTAACGGTCAAAACCGGCCAGCGCTATTCTCAAAAATCGCCAATTAATTTTCATTATTTTTTCATTTTTTGTCTCAAATACATAGGTTATGACCCCTCGTTGGAACGAGCTCGACGAGCTCGTTCCAACGAGGGGTCATAACCTATGTTTTTGAGACAAAAAATGAAAACAAATTAGTTATTCAAGAATTTCTTTTGCAAGTGTCGTCTGCTTTTCATGTTAGGTAAAGGGTTAAACTCCAGAGGTCTTTTGTGTACAAAATTTGTGTAGTAATCGTGAAGTATGGATTCTCCACTTTTTATTTTATGTTTACATGCCGTACACCGACTGGGTCATGCCTGATCCCCAAGAGACCGAGTTGTGTACAACGCACCTCAACTGATATAACCGGCTGTGTGTGCGTGTAAGTCCAAGTAACAAATCCATTCACACAAGACATAACAAACGGTAAGAAAACCATATCGTAACTCCAACCCAAACGTAAATGTCCTGAATGGAATATTTAATGTGTGTGGGGGGGGGGGGGGGGGTACTCATCCTTATACCCTATTTACGTCCATTACCCCATAATCTCTGACCGAAATAGCCACCAAGTGTATCTGATTTATATGCAAATCTTCCCAAACTCGTATTATTCGGAAGTGTAATGTAAACCAGAACTTTCTGCGTTATAGCTAAGATATGATTTGTAACTTTCACCATTTGATGTACAAGTAGGATTTAGAAATGAAATGAAATGAAATGGAATGTGAAGAATTTTAAGATTCAAACCAACCAATTAAATGTCACACATCTTCCAGACGTTCTCAACACTTGGCAAAGACTGATGAATGGACTTGCATTTCGTCTAGATGTTGTGGCTGAGACGTGTATTACGAACACAAGACATTGAGGTATAATCTTGACCCTGGAAATGCGAACAGACCACTTTCCTCGAAACACTTTCACCAAACATGTGCGTGACATCTAATGTACACAGCTTGACAGCTATCAGAGTTACACGAGGTTCGTACGCACCAGAGAAGACATATCAACGGTAATTTCGAGGCTTTTTCTGGGGAATGTTCAAATACTGTCCATGACCTTTGTTTAAAATTACTTTTAATATCGACCAGAGTTTATACAAGTTAACGACTCGAGTTTATGCAAGTATTATACAAGTGAACAAATTTCATACACATGCAGTTATTCTAAAACAGTAATACCTCAAGGCAAAACTCATTCCTGTGAAGCCTTCTCGGTTCTCAAGTGAAATTTCAGCTGATAGAAAGTGTAATGCATGCAACTAATATGCCACGCCTAGTAAGTACTCACTTCGCTCACTAAGTAGTTGCCTAAATATTTTTAACATGACTTTCCATGACTTTTCCCAGAAGAAAGCCTTATTTTTAAGCTCTTTCGAAACCTGGACTTTTTATTTTAAAAGTGACTATTTTCAGCACTTCAAGTGGCCTTTTCATTTCCTGTTACAACTAAAATAAGTTGAATTCGACGACCTTGAACTTGAAGATACGAACCTGGCAATAATATGCAATGCAGTTTCTCAATGTCCCTCAAATTTCTGTGCGGTTTAATGACCTTCCCTACCACGTTTTTTACTTCACGCCTTGTTGATGCGACATGCCATTCAACAACAGATATTACTATATCATACCTCCTACAAGTATCTGGGAATTTCATTGCTTCAAAGAAGTCACATGCAGACTGCATATAAAACCATATACTGCCTGTCAACATCAATATACGCTGACAGCTAGGGGTAATCTTCCCTTTGTTTATTGATTATTGATTATTCAAAATGGCGGCAGCCGATAAACGCTTCAAGTAGAAAGATTGAGTGTTGGAAGCCTATATTTGGTCTGAAGTACAGGTTAGGCAACTTAAAAGGCTTCATATTCTGTGGAGGTGTGTCGTGTTACATTCGAAATGAAACTGTTTGGTATGTATGAATTTGCCTTGTTACAATTTATGGGAGAGTGCCTGTAGGCACTCTCCCACAAATTGTAACAAGGCAAAGACACGTGAACACATTGTGAGAATTCTTTCATTTAAGTTTGATCGCTGTTGTTATTAGTTCTGTGCATCGATGCAGCAGTCGGTAAGATATATTCGTTACACAGTTTATTGGAGGCCTAATATGGTATATATGGTGTCAGTTAATTCCATATTGGACTCGAGCTCGCTCTCGTTCAATATGAAATTAACTGACACCATATATACCATATTAGGCCATCAACAAACTGTGTAACTAATAGTATGACTTGGGTTTGGAATGAGCCGACAAAAACATATGTTTAAATGGATTTATATACTAAACGCGATGCCAGCAGTTCCGCAAAGAGAGAAATATCAAATACATTACGCTGAAATATTAAAATGAGAAGTACAATAGATATTTAGTACTTTATGGGGACTCAAAGGCCTGAACGCAGTTAACCACCTTCCTCAACATGCATCACTGTCGGATACCCGTGCAGGAATGGACAATACAAAATGGTGGCACGCAGTTCAATGGTGTGCTAGAGGCATGGTTCCGAGGTACAACTTTGTACAGTTACGGGGAAATGGGTCCCTAATATTCATTCAGACAAAGTGGCTGGATAAATGGTGCAATTGGCGTGAACATTACAGTCAGCGATGGACATGTAGTAGCAGAATAGAATGTTTTAACGAGGAGTTTTCGTTTCGTTTTTTTTTTGCTTTGTTTTTTTTTTTTTACTTAATACTGGTGGCCCATTACCTGAAACATAACTTGTGTTTCCAGTAAATTGTCAGAGAATATAGTTGTAAAATAGTGCTGTTCCCAACTTTTAGGTGGCACTTAAAAATAGCCCGCTAAGTTTTGTAAGTCACAGTCCCCGGAGAGAGTATTGCCACTGAAAGAGACGTAAAGTGGAGTTTCTACCAAGACAAATACTCATTGTCTGTGGGTTGACAAAAGAAACAAAGTTTCAAACAATGGACCGCCAGGTTTTAAACAGATTGCTCATTGGTAAAAACTTTGATTGTCCTTGTGAATTATCACTGCAATATTGCTAGAGGTAGGTGCTGCGAGTGTTTGGTGCTTATCTACTCTCGACAGACTATGGCGTAGAAAAAGAGAAATCTAATTACTGATGGCCATGGAGTGGAGTTTTCCCTCAGGTAATACCTCATATCTTTAAGTATGTACTTTATAAAGTAAATTAATTTCTACGTCTTTTTGTAAAACAAAGTAATTGAAAGAGAATAATGAAATATTTTTTTTTTTAAAATCACCAAATAATATAATTCAATATTATTGATGTGTATTATATTTTTAATACATGTCATATTAACTTTAAGTATTTAAAGAATTTTATTGTTCGTGTATTCATCAATATAAAAAGCATTGACGACATTTGGTCTTTGTTACATAGTCAGGTTACATGCTAAGAAGCTCATTGATAATTAAGTCTATTGTCTGTATTTAATTCATGAATTGAAGATCTGGCAGTATTTAAATAATGTACTATTGGGGAATATTATATCTCACGTGACTTCTTTGCATTCTGATTGGCTGAAAGATAATACCCTATTTCGTGTAGTTTGCATCCACAGAACTGACCAGGCACTACACCCAAGCACTACACGTTTTCTATTTTTAGCACACTACTATATCAGTTTTCTTTTCATACTGGGCGAATAAAACTGATCAGGCTAAATTTAAAAATCGATTCACAGAGGCACAACATCCACAAAACGACCCGGAAAGAAAGCATTGTGGAAAAATGTATTGCTTTTCCATTGTTGAAGTCACATTTTTTGAAGCGTTCATTTTATTCCTTCAGAAGATGATCCATATCTCGTTTCGAAGAGAATGATCCATACCTGGGTCCAACTTTCATGAGAACGCGTCCGGACATTTCGCTTTTTGATTGTATGTTTTGGGCAGTAAACGAATAAATAATGGAATTCAATTGAATCTTCGGAGTTTGTATCCCGTGCTGGCCCATTCGGTAATGCATATGTGTGACAAATGTGTGGAAATTATCAAACTGCGTTGTCAAATTTCGAAAATTTTAGTTTTCATTCGCGAGTTGCGCGATTCTAGAATACACAGTTCCGTTTGGGGGAAATGTTTTGTTTACCCTTGCCGACCGATTCAAAATCTGTCTTCTGCTCATATCAATAATCCAAGTTAGCCGTGTTGTGGAAGAAGAAAATGTTTTTTAAAAACTACATGGTATTTTTTCTATATAACACTGGTTGGTAAGGCTGCTACCTTGGTAACAGATTAACAAATCGGACAGATGTTTTTCTTTATGGGTGTTCGATATAATATAAGGATTAGTGCATGTCTTGTCGTTGACTACGCCCATATAGTGCCCAGTGAGCTGGTGTAGTTCCCTCCGCTTCGCGGCGGGAACTACACCACCACACTGGGCACTATATGGACGTAGTCAACTCCAAGCCATGCACTATTCCTTAATTAGTAAGTCTTTATTATTGACAGTAGATATGACTTTGTTGGAGTTTATGGACTTGAGATCTATGAAAACCTTTATTCATAACCATGGTTCTGTAACTCAAAATATAGAAAGTATTCAAAAAGTATTCAAAAAATGTATTCACGAATACAACAATATGCCGAGTTATATTCGATACTGTTGGAACATTATTATATTAGTCTGCTGTAAAGTTTTAACACAAAAAAACAGAAACTAAAGTTATTGTATGGAAACCCAAAATATGTTTATGATGCATATATAGTAATGGTGACTTTAACACATTACTCCTAATGCAATCTTAATCATCAACATTTTATATGTAATCTCTATATGAAGTTATATGAAGTTATACTTTTATACACATAAGAAAACTAAAATTATTGCACGGAAACCACAAAACTATTTACAGGGAGTGAGCAGAACCTTTGACCTGTAAGCCATGAATGTATTCCCCACGCTCACCGACATCTTAGAGGCAATCAACATATGACGTTATTGTTTCGCACGTAAAAGAAACGGGACAATCTGTGTATCAAATTATAGTTTCGTATACAAAAGGATACTAAATTTATTGCACCGAAACCAAAATTCTAGTTATGGTAGCAATGACTTTGACCTTCTTCCTTATGACCCCCACCCCTCTCCCTACAAAAAAGCTGTAACAAAAAAACAACTGTATCCCAATCATCGTGGCCTTATATGCAATCTGCGTATGAAGATACTATTTCACAACGCACGGAAAGAAAGGTTATTGCACGGGGGCTAGAACTCTGTTGATACTAACAGTGAACGTGACCACAGACCTGCTGATTCCAACAAAATCCCACTCGCCGTAACCTCATAGACAGAGCTGAGGATGGATACCTTGTAAATTTATTCTAATACGAAGACTTTGTAATTTTGTGAAAACGAGTTCACACATTTTCAAATGTACTCATGAATAAATGAATTTAGAAGAACTTAACATTTTCATATTTCGTTTTCGGATGTTATACACCAGAACCATTGTCTTTTTCGTCGCAAAGATGTCTGGTAACGTAATATACCCACTACAATCCATTATTTTGCCGAATCGTGGTAACTGAAAACATAGGAAGTATTAAAAAAGTATTCATGAATGCAGCTCAAACTTTACTGTATTTGAATACGAATAACTGTATTCATAAAATACAATGAACACTAAATTGGCGCGAATAGTTGAAAAGTCGTCGGCTGAGTGTTAGAACGTTCTATGTCCCCTATGGGACATAGAACATTCTAGCGCTCAGCCGACGAAGTGTATTCGAATACGGCTGGATTCAAATGCTGAACACCAGTACTCTAACACTGCTTATATTATTGTTGCCCGATTGGTCCAGGCTTGAAGGAGAACAAGGATCGGATTGGTTGACATCATTCTCCTCAGTCCCCTTCTCCAACTCCTCCCTACCTTCTGACTTCCTTGAGGAAGTGCGACTAGGTGTGGGAGGAATAGTTGATGGAGATGATTTGATTTCAGTCTCTCTCTCCTTCTCTAGTTTCTCCATTTCAGTCCTTCTCCTTTCGAGCCACGCCTCTATTTGCCTGGCGTCCCGGCGTTTAGCCGATGATGTCTTCTTCTTTTTCTTCATTCTCTTCTCTTCATCTAAACTTCTGGTTGGCTTGGATTCGGTAGGGTCTCCCTTCCTCAGGTGTGGACCAGTGCAGGGGGCCCGCGAACGGTACTTCCACTACCTGGGAGGGGCGGGGCTCTTTCTGCTGGTATTTGATGGTGAGCTGGACACAGCCCCATCAACATAGACTTTCCAGCTGATTAGGGAACTTGCGTTCAGCACTATCAAAGTCTGTCTGATTTGTGAAGGCAGGATGTCCATTTCTAATTAGTATGGTGCTAATTAGCGCTTTCACACTTACGTCCGATTGTTAGGAAAGCCAAGCGATCAATGATGAATGAATGATGGACAAACGGGCGGATGGACGGACGACCTTAATATTGACCCTTAAGTGTTTGAGTTTTGTTTTTTTTGTTGTTGCAAACCCAATCCTTACTACTTAAGGACAAAGGGGTTATCACTTAAGGACACAGTACCCGGTACTTAGACAATGGAAATAGTTTGTGTAAGTCCACACCTCCTACCGCAAGGTACTGAATGAGCGCCCGGCCCACCCGACGAACGGACGGATGAACGAGCCAACAAAGTGATTACTATATACTCCTCCTCAACCTCCTTTTGTAAAAGATAATGTGTACAATACAGATTGCTTATGTCGAGTATAGCTGGAAGTGTTATCGGGAAACTTAAAATTATGGAAATTTAAGCTCGTACATGGCAATAACTCCACAACGAAACGCCGAACAAACACCAGGCAGGAAGTTGATCTGCATTTTATGTGCATAAGACCATTCATTATGCGCTAAACGATAAATTATCGAAAAAAATTGCGGAAAGATAGAAATCGTACCACGTATTCGCCTTGAATTGGTGCATGAGACACGTCAGCTGAATCAGATCGCAAGACGCTACCTGTTCCGAGTATCGATCAAATCACTTCCGCGTATCAATGCGCATCAGCTGTTTACTTCATGCACCAATTCAAGGTTTAAACGAGTGGAATTATCGATAACAATTATCATATTCTTATGAAAAGTGTATAATAAAATGAAAATCAAGTGATTTGGATACAGAAAATTATCTCACTCATGACAGAGACAAATGGTGATGCAAACGCTCGCGAAAAATAAACATTTATCTCGGTCACTCATAATTGGGCGTATACCAAATATGGATTGTTTATGTGGAAGTGTGCTGGAGATATCATCTGAAAACCTAAAATCGTGGATACCAAGTCACTAAAGAGCAATAACCCTAACGGGATGTTGGATAAAATATCAAATTCGAACTTGATTTGCATTTATTTTGATCACGCCATATCCCGAATATGAATTGGAAGGGACACTAATAGCAGAAGTTATCATAGGAAGCGTAAACAGTTAATCGACGGACGGATGGACAGACCAATGACATGATATGAACCATTTTTATCGGAGGTATAAAAAACCAAGAAAGTTTTTTGAAAGTTATATAACTTAGTTCGGCTGGTACTCGAGACTAATTTTATTATATTCATTAGTGTTTAAGGTTACTTTCGACGTCCATAGCTACATCATGATCACTGTGGGGACACGGTGGCGCTGTGTAATGAGGCGTACTGCACATCGATGGTGCATCTGTCTTCAACCAAAACTAATCTTGCTTGTGTGGAATTAGAAAGTTGGAGAGTCTCACAGTTGCTCGCCATTGCTCGGTGGTTCTCTCCGGGTACTCCGGTTTCCTCCACCCGTAAAACTGTGACCTGGCTTGGTCAATCGTTTATATCTGTGCCGCCTACTTCAGAGGACATCCACTCCAGGCGTGTATTACCGGAATTATTTTACCAGTAAAACAGAACTTGTTAATCACTGCAAACAAATACAGCGCCACTTTCCAAAGTTCCAACAGGTTGTTCAGTTCGAAAGTATAATTTAATTACGTGACCATGTCAATCAGTAGGGATTCATTTTGTAGCCATGATTATAAAGTCATCAACAGATCATACAAATAGTTTTGTTTACAATAGTTTTACAAAGAATATAGTAAACAAATCATAAATCAGAATGTATTATTAATTTTGTTTTAACTTAACAGGAAACATTCGTTGAGTATGACGAATCTATTTACTTCCACAAGTTGACAGCGATACAAAATGTTTCCTGTATGTGGAGTAACCAACTAATTAGTGTAAACACAACATGAAAATGGTCGCACCGACCTCCTACTGATTTAGGTTCATTTCAGAGAACCAAAAACAATCAATTACAAATGGAATGCCGAAGTGCTGATTCCAGTCATTGGTCTTTATCAAGTAGAGTGTTAAGTTATTTTTCAAATGTGATTTGTAATTGAATGATTTTTTTTCCAAAGATACCACGTTACCAACTAGAGGTGCCTTAATTCAGTAAGTTGTTGTTCATTAATAATTATTTTGTTGCAATTTATTGGAGAGTGCAGATAGGCCGATAGGCACTCTCCAATAAATTGTAACAAATTAATTTTATTGAAACATGTTCTTTCTACTGCCGAGAAAACAACAAACTAATGGATAAAGTGTAAAGCCACTAAAGTGGCTTTCAGTACTTTTCAATACAGCCATGATAGTGGTTCTCAGTACTTTTCAACACAGCCATGATAGTGGTTCTCAGTACTTTCCAATGGGGCCATGATAGTGGTTCTCAGTACTTTTCAATACAGCCATGATAGTGGTTCTCTGTACTTTCCAATGGGGCCATGATAGTGGTTCTCAGTACTTTTCAATACAGCCATGATAGTGGCTTTCAGCACTTTCCAATGGGGCTATGAAAGTGGATTTCGGTATTTTTCAACAGAGCCATGATAGTGGTTTTCAGTACATTTCAATAGAGCCATGATAGTGGCTTTCAGTACCTTTCAATGGGGCCATGATAGTGGCTTTCAGTACTTTTCAATAGAGCCATGGTAGTGGTTTTCAGTACTTTCCAATGGGGCCATGATAGTGGTTTTCAGTACTTTCCAATGGGGCCATGATAGTGGCTTTCAGTACTTTTCAATAGAGCCATGATAGTGGTTTTCAGTACTTTCCAATGGGGCCATGATAGTGGCTTTCAGTACCTTTCAATAGAGCCATGATAGTGGCTTTCAGTACTTTCCAATGGGGCCATGATAGTGGTTTTCAGTACTTTCCAATGGGGCCATGATAGTGGCTTTCGGTACTTTTGAATACAGCCATGATAGTGGCTTTTAGCACTTTTAAAAGGAGAATGAGAGTGGCTTTCAGTATTTTTCACTAAAGCCATAATAGTGATTGTCAACACTTTTTCATAGAGTCATGATAGTGGCTTTCTATATTTTTCATTAGAGCTATGATAGTACCTTTCAGTCTTATTTAATAGTGCCATGATAATGGCTTTAAGTTCTTTTCATTAGAGCCATGATAGCTGTTTTATGTACTTTTCAATAGAGCCATGATAGTGATTTTCAATACTTTTCAATAGATTCATAATAGTGACTTTCGGTATTTTTAAATAGAGCCACGATAGTGGCTTCTAGCACCCAATCAGTTAAAGACTATACAATTGAAGGTGTTCAGTGTTATATTAACGGATTGAGTGCCGGTTCTGGAAGCTCAAATTTGAGCTTTATTCTGACATCTAGAGACCATCATTTATAGAAAGGCTTTTATTACACACATGTTCTATGAAATCCTCATCTACAGAAGCACTAAACCAAACCATGAGGAAAATGGAAATCTGTTCCGCACTTATGTGCGGAACGGTAATCGTTGACGGACTATTTTTAAATAGAAGCGAAATTTCACTAGTCGTACAACGCAATTACAGTTTGAATCATTGGCGATAGCTGGAAATCGTCCCCCGAGTTCCAATGTGTTCTATGTGCCAGTTAGCACATAGAACACATTGGATCTCAGAGGACTAAATAGTGACACGGGTCCCCCTCGCTAATTTGGTTGGCGATAAAATATGTTGTTTTTGTTGATAGTTGTCAAATGAATTGCTGAGTGTCCTAACAATTGTTTTTATAGACGTGAAGGCGTGTAATAAACACAGAACAACACACGCGTGTGAATAGGTTAATCGACATGGCACTTGACCCGTCGCGGAAGAATAAAACTCAATGCCTGCAACCTTTCGCTTTATCCTTCCACGCTGGCACTCATGTCATGTTGATTGACACTTCCACATGCGTGCGTCGTTCTATGTACATATATTTTACATGTGATTGTGATTATTTTCTTATTAGAATTATTTAGTCCCTCTGGGTTTACATTGTTACGATTGTAACAAGGCAAAAACGCTTTGGTTACCAAACATAAATTTGTACTCAATATGTTAATTGAATATTTCATATGTTTAAAGTACAGCGAAAGGATTTCGTCAAATCAAACATGCCGGACACTCCACGTGGGTAATAAGAAAGAGACACAAATTACTAGTTTAACCAATCTCGAATCGAATCAGGACGTGTTATTCAAGTAGTCAAGTAGAAAAATACAACAGATTGTTACAACCGTGTTATATGGCAAATAGCGTTTATCTCCACGCTATAACGCTATTTGCAGGGCAATCCTTCAATAATACGGAACATTCCAGAAACCGAATCAGAAATAGTTTGGAAAAGAATAAAAGTGTCAATGACACTGCAGCTCAACTTGTCCAAGAAGGAATTGAACTAAATATAAATAGAAAGATGCAGTCATGCAAGTCATTCAATCAAGTTTCTACAGAAAAGGCATCACACCAAAGCTACAAATGAAGTCTGAAAAAAATGGGTGAAAGATGTGGACTGTTGGGTGTACTAATGGAATTGTTGACAATTTATTTGTCAAATCCAAGATGACCAGTGGCAGCCATCTTTTTTTAAAATAATGCAGAAAAATTTGATAACTCCTGTCTAGACATCATACCAAAGTTGCATATAAAATTTTAGAAGGATCGTGTGAGAGGTGCGGTCTGTAGTGTCTGCTAATGGAATAGTTAACAATTTATATACTATGTCCAAGTCGGCCACTGCCAGCCATGTCTTTCAACAAAATTCAGAAGAATATGATTGCTCCCATCTGGACGTCCACCAAAGCTACATATGAAATTTCGAAGATGATGGGATAATGGATGTGGCCTATAGGGTGTGCTAATGGGATTGTTGACAATTTATTTGCAAAATCTAAGATGGCCACTGGCGGCCATGTTTTTCAACGAAATTAAGAAAAAATTGATAGCTTCCATATAGACATCACACAATAACTACATATGTAATTTGAAAAAGATTGGGTGAGGGATACGGCCTGGAGGGTGTGCTAATAGAAACACTGGGTGAGGGATGCGGCTTGCAGAGTATGCTAATAGAATTGTTGACAGTTTACATGCCAAATCCAAGATGGCTGCTGTCGGCCATAATTTTTAATCAGGAAGATTTGATAGTTCCCATCCAGACATCACACTAAAGCTATACATGAAATAAAAAAAATCAGTCCCATCCAGACATCACACTAAAGCTATACATGATATAAAAAAATCAGTCCCATCCAGACATCACACTAAAGCTATACATGAAATAAAAAAATCAGTCCCATCCGGACATCACACTAAAGCTATACATGATATAAAAAAATCAGTCCCATCCAGACATCACACTAAAGCTATACATGAAATAAAAAAATCAGTCCCATCCAGACATCACACTAAAGCTATACATGATATAAAAAAATCAGTCCCATCCAGACATCACACTAAAGCTATACATGAAATAAAAAAATCAGTCCCATCCGGACATCACACTAAAGCTATACATGATATAAAAAAAATCAGTCCCATCCAGACATCACACTAAAGCTATACATGAAATAAAAAAATCAGTCCCATCCAGACATCACACTAAAGCTATACATGAAATAAAAAAATCAGTCCCATCCAGACATCACACTAAAGCTATACATGAAATAAAAAAATCAGTCCCATCCAGACATCACACTAAAGCTATACAAGAAATTAAAAAAATTAGTCCCATCCAGACATCACACTAAAGCTATACAAGAAATTAAAAAAATTAGTCCCATCCAGACATCACACTAAAGCTATACAAGAAATTAAAAAAATTAGTCCCATCCAGACATCACACTAAAGCTATACATGATATAAAAAAAATCAGTCCCATCCAGACATCACACTAAAGCTATACAAGAAATTAAAAAAATCAGTCCCATCCAGACATCACACTAAAGCTATACATGAAATTAAAAAAAATCAGTCCCATCCAGACATCACACTAAAGCTATACATGAAATAAAAAAAATCAGTCCCATCCAGACATCACACTAAAGCTATACAAGAAATAAAAAAAATCAGTCCCATCCGGACATCACACTAAAGCTATACATGATATAAAAAAATCAGTCCCATCCAGACATCACACTAAAGCTATACAAGAAATAAAAAAAATCAGTCCCATCCAGACATCACACTAAAGCTATACAAGAAATAAAAAAAATCAGGTGAGAGATGCGGCCTTTAGGGTGTGCTGATGGAATTGTTGACAGTTCACATGCCAAATCCAAGATGGCTGCTGGTGGCCATGTTTTTTAACAAAATTCAAAAATAATTGATAGCTCCCATCTACATATCAACCAAAGCTACATATGAAATTTTAAAAAGATCGGGTGAGAGATGCAGCCTGTAGCCCGTAGGGTGTGCTAATGGAAATGTTGATAATTTATATGCCAAATCTAAGATGGCCAATGGCAGCCATATTTTTTAACGAAATTCGGAACAATTATGCAGCTCCCATTTAGACATTGCCCCAAAGATACATGTGAAATTTGGGACTGATCGAGTGAGAGCAGTGGCCTGGAGGGTGTGCTAAAGGGATTTCCCCAGCTTTCTGTCAGATCCCCCATTACATAATAATATGTTTTTTTGTTAATATATGTTATATTCTTCGTGTTCTCTATAGATATTGTCACTTTTATCGGTTTCGATATTGTAACATATAGCATACTTATTGAATAAATGTTGTTTAAACTAAAGGGATTTTGAACGGATAGACGTACAGACGTACGGACAGACGACGGATCACAACCAATCCCAATAGCTCAAACCTGACGTTGTCAAGTTGAGCTAAACATGCAGTAGGAGATATGTGTAGTTTGTACGATTGTAATAAACTCTCGATGATTAGAAAAGAGTTTCGATTCACAGCTGCTCGAATCGAATCCTCAGCATGATATCGAATCGAATCAAATTTTGAAACTTCACAGAGACCCAGTTTAGCGTCAATCTCAATGTCAAAGGCTATATTGTGAGCGCAGCACAAGGTTTTAAAGTCCAGTTTAGCGTCAATTTCGGCGTCAAAAGCTATATCGTCAGCCTAGCACAAGGATTTTAACTCCAGTTTAGCATCAATTTCGGCGCCAAAGGCTACATCGTTAGCGCAACACAAGGTTTAGAAGTCCAGTTTAGCGTCAATTTCGGCGTCAAAGGCTCTATCGTGAGCCCAGCACAAGGTTTTAAAGAGTATTTCCGAAATTTGGGGTCTCTCATTCCAGGCAAAAGATATCGCCCCATTAGCATGGGTTGGTTATTTGCGATGGATACCGGATTCCATTAGTAGAGTCATTTTACTTACGAAAGTAAATAAAAAACGTCACAGGTTTACACCAGTAGTCTTAAACATTTACCCTGAAGATGGAGCTACCACAATTTATTCCTCAAAACAATTGATAAAAAATTTAAATCATCTTAAAATCGTAACTATGGACTGTCATCCATACTCCGTCGACTCCCCCCCCCCCCCCCCCTCCTGCAAAGCAATACTGTAACTAAGGTTGGGAAGATAAGAAACAATCAAATTCGTATAGTGCTTTTAATGTACATTATAGACAAACTAGAATTTATGATTCTAGAGAATCATGTTTTTTTCCAGATGAGATTCCATGATTTATCATGACCCAGAGTGTCTGATGAATTGTTTTAACTGTCTTCCTTTTTTGATGTTATGTGTATAGTAGTCTCAAATGACTCAGTTTGATAAAAAAAAATGTTGAGGTAAAAACCACCTTTAATGGTGGAGAGGGTTAATATCAATATCGTCGTCCGACAGGTTAATGACTGACAAAAGGAGTTACGTTTGTTTGACACATACCCTCTGAGTGCTGTGGCTGTTGGAAAACGGTTCATATTATCTTAAATGTATCCAAAATATTGATGTCTGGCATATTGTAGAGGGTTAACAAGTTCTATTAGGAATATTTTTTCATGCAACTTGTAATGTCATAGAAAAAACAGCAAATGACCATTTTTTTACTTTAAAATCTACAAGATGTTTTCTGAGAAATCCACGGAGAACACGAATTTTAAGCTTTTGATGGGTATCATTGTTTATCCAGACCAAAACGAGTTAAGGGTTGTTTTGTGAATACCCTTATTACTTACAAAAATAATTCTCTGTGAATTCTACTTCCACTTATGTTGATCTCTTTTCTTAATTTTGGGTGCTGTGGGTCCGCAAACACAGCCCATTCATCAAAATTTTGAAGTTTGAGAACCTGCATAGGGTTAACAAATGCTTACTGCAATATTTTGTACCTGTAACTTGTCACACTAAGATCTGAGATTGACCAATTTTTCTTTAAAATCTACGATATGTTTTCAGAGAAATCCTTGGATAACATGAAGTTTTAACTTTTTGAGGGGTATCGCTCTGTAACCAGCCTTAAACGGGTTAATGCTTGATTTTGTGAATACCTCCATTACTTACAAACATGATCCTTGGTGAATTCCACTTCCAATGAAGGAGGTTATGTTTATCTCGCTGGAAAGCATTGGGTGTTATGGGTGCCCAAAATAGCCCATTTTCTCAAAATGTCTATGCTGGGCAGCCCCTGGAGGGTTAAAAAAAGCTTACCGGAATATTTTGTCCATGCAACTTGTAATGGCGCTCCAAAACCTGCGAATGGTCAATTTTTCTTGAAAATTGTTTGGCAGAAATCCACAGAAAACTGGAATTTTAAGCTTTTAAGGGGTATATCTCCTTAACCAGTCAAGACCCCGATTTTTGAATACCCTTACTACTTACAAATATGTTTCCCTATCAGTTTGACATCCGGTAAAAGAAGTTATGTGGCATTCCTATTTGATGTTGTTGGTGTCCAAAACAGACTATTTTTCAAACCTTGGACATTTAGAAGTTCATGCAGGGTGGAGGGTTAACAAATTCTTACCGGAATAATTTATCCATGCAGCTGGTAATGTGACACCATGACCTATCAATGGCCCTTTTCACTTGAAAACCCTACGAGATGTTTGTTAAGAAATCCATGGAAAACATGACTTGTTTAAGCTTTTGATGGGTATCGCTATTTACCACCACTCAAGGGGTCAACACTTGGTTTTTTGAATACCCTTATTACTTACAAAAATGGCTCTTGGTGATTTCTACTTCCAACAAAGGAGATTATGTACATTTCTCGGGTATACATTGGGTGCTGTGCGTGTCCGAAAACAGCCCATTTCATTAAAATTATGATGATTGGCAGCCTTTAGAGGGTTAATAAACGCTAGTAGTATGTCATGTACCCGGACAGGGAATATTTGGGGGACCTCGGTGGGGGACCTCGGAAGTGACGTCATGTCACGTGACGTAGTGGCGCCATGTTGTGTTGTCATGGTAACCCGCGTGAGCGGCCATGTTGTGACGTCATCTCCATAGTGATACGTGGTGTTAGTGCGCATGCGCAGCGCGTATTGTTAGGGTGATACGAGCTTCCTTCGTCCATTTTGTATACAGGAGGCCGCCATCTTGGTTTCTATGGTAGCACGTGATTGCTATGTTACCCAATTGTTCTGCAATAAGACGGGGTATGTTCGGAGGGTATGTTCGATTGTAGAAGTGTAAATCTAATTACCACAAACAACCCGACAATCCTTCCAAATCACCAAATTCCACCCCAACTTTTACTATTTCGAATTCTTCCAGAATTCTCCGCTTCTATCTATATATGCAATAGTTTTCCTCTACCTATTCATGTTCCTTTGTTCTAGTTTATACTCCAGTAACGTAGAAGAGCCTATTCGTTGGAACAGTTTTGCTTATTATTACTATATTTAGCAATTTCTTGTCTATTCTTGTTAGTTCTGACCCTATTCCAAGTACCCCTGTTGTTTCATTTATATTACTAAACAATCAGATTCAGATTCAGATTCAGATTCTTTATTCACGATATACATATATGTATGATGTAAACAAAAATAAAGATTATGCATGAGTAACAAATAGCATACCGTGGGAAGTGGCATAGCCAGATTGGCTGTCTACCTGCCACCCCCTAAAGGAAACATAACTCGCGAACAGACTGTGACTAGATGAGTAAACATAGGGCGATTTATCCGGTCTATGATAGGGATGCTGGTTCTTCCGTTCCTTGGGTCGAAATTACGTTCAAGTGTGAGAGGCTAGGATAAGAAGCCAGCGGGAGGGTGGTGTTTCTGTTTAGGCAGAGTCCGCAGAGAGCAACCTGCTTGCTAAATTACCATCATTGCTCCGCATTAAGTTCAAGAGACACAATTAGTCAAATCGAGTGGATAATATCGTTCCAACTAGAAAGATCATGACCTTTATAATTGGACGAGGGGTCAATGTCGGTGGGCGCACCATGGGAAGCGAATGCCGTAAACTAGCTGACAGCATTTAGGTGTCGGTCAGTTCACCGCATGCGACTTCCCATGATTAGCCGACCGACTTGACCAAGCACTTGCTTAAATACGTGTTCCAGAACGCAAATTTGTTCCTCACAAGTATTGTTTGGAGCTTCTTAACCGTGTGTGTCTCTACGCGAGGTTAGTGGGGCAACTAGAGGGGAAAACTCTGAAGGTTGCATTGGACGAGGGTGCAAGATTAAGACATATCGCACGACTAGTATGTTTCTATTGCGGATTTGTTTAATTTGCTAAAGTGTCACTATGTTTACTAAGTACAGTCTGGGCAGTAGGGATTATCGCAACGGACATACGTCGAATATGACGAAAGGAATGTTGAGGTCAATGTTTTCTTAAATGTAGCCCTGTTACTGATATTTCGAACTGTGTCGTCTAAAGCGTTCCATAGTTTCGGGATGGCGTATAGATGAAGTTTATCTAGGGTTCGTGTACGTGTTTTTTCTATGTATAAATGTCCCGACTGCCGGGTTGTCCTACCGAGTGGGTTGTCAGTAACCTTGAATGTATCGTTAAAAGAAGCCGGTAATCTGCCATTTTGCCAGTCATGCGCGAACAGTAATGCATGCAATTTGAACAAGTCATCTACATTGAGTATTTTATTTTCCTTAAATAAGGGGTCTGTATGGGAATTGTACTTTTTGTTATTTATTATTCTTAATGAGCGCTTTTGCATGATAACTAGTTTATTAACAGCTCTTGAATTGCCCCATGCTAAAATCCCGTACACCAGATGACTATGAACCAGGGCGTAGTACAATGTTTTCAGGACTTTGCGTGGGAGAATGTGTTTTACTTTGTTGAGGTTATAATTTGCGTGAGCTATTTTCGAGCATAGCCTAGATATATGAGCTTTGTAGGTTAAGTGTTTATCAATGCTTATTCCAAGAAATTTTAGAGATTTTTCTGTCTCACTTCCCCCGACTTTGCTTATCTTTTGATTATTTATTTTTATCTCTTGACAGAAATTATTATTCTTACCTTTATTTGGGTTAAGTATACTATAAGTGTTTTTTTTTAGCATTCAACAGCAGTTGGTTCGCCGAGCACCATTCAAATATTTTTTAAACTTCGTTGTTGAAATAGTGAGTTATGGCATTCCCGTCTGAACCGGAGCAGTGTACCGTGGTATCATCCGCAAACGACAATAGATCGAGTGATGTTGATTTACTAATATCGTTGATATATAAAAGGAAGAGTACAGGGCCCAGAATTGAGCCCTGTGGGACTCCACAGCTTTGTTTCGCTGAATCTGATTTGTGTTTTTCGTACATAACATACTGAAGCCTGTCAGACAGGTAACTTCTGAACCATTTATTCGCGAGGCCTCGGATACCATACTTTTCGAGTTTACATAATAGAATTTCGTGATTTATCGTGTCGAAGGCCTTTGACAAATCCAAGAACAGTGCTAAAGTGCTGTTTTTATCCTGTTTATTGTTTTCTGTTGCGGTGCTTTTCAGAAGTTGGAGGATTGGGTGAATGGTGCTATGGCGTTTTCTAAATCCGTACTGGTGGGGGTATAAAATATTGAATCTATTTAGAAAATTTGTAAGTCTCGTTTCCATTAGCTTTTCCAGTACTTTTGAAAACGCGGGAAGTATACTAACAGGTCTGTAATTGGTAAATCTATGCTCGTCGCCTGTTTTGAATATAGGTATCACCTTTGCAATCTTCATCCTATCAGGTACTTTGCAATTAATAAAAGAATTATTAATAACATGTGTGAGGGGATCCAATACTTCGTTTATTGTTTGTTTAAGAAGACTACTAGTTATACCATCGCAGTCTTTTGATAATTTGGGCTTCATTTTATTTACTATTCGGCTGACTTCTGTGGGATCTGTGGGTAACAGATAAAAGTTATTGGAGATATTAGTGTTCATGTAGTCTAAATACGTCTTGTTTGGTTTCTGAATCTGGTCGACTACAGCCTTTCCAATGCTGATAAAAAATTTGTTGAATTCGTTTGCTATGTTATTTGCTTCTTTTATTTCTATATCATCCTGTATAAAAAACGATGGCAACCCCCTTTCGCGTATTCACTTATTTATACCTTCATTTAAAATTTGCAATGTTCTTCGCATATTGTTTCTATTTTCGTTTAAGATGTCTCTGTAATAAATGGTTTTGCACTGCTTTTTTACCTTGTTGAAGATTCTACAATAGTTTTTGTAATTTAATACGTTCTGTTCGTTGGGGGTCTTAAGTTTTTTGTTGTAGAATTTTTCTTTATTGATAGAGGATATGTTAAGCCCCCTTGTCATCCAAGGCTGCTTCTTAATAAATTTCTTATTCTTACGAACACGTTTGTACGGAAAAGCTTTATCGTAGGCTTTCATATAGATGCTAAGAAAAGTTTCGTATGACTCGTTGGGACAATTCGACTCCATTACCGGGTTAAAATCACTCTCTGAGAGAAGTGTTTTGAATTCGGCGATTCTTTCTACGTTTATAATTTGTTTCAGAGTGAACAGTGGTGCATTACATATTTTGGGTGTAACTTCAATGTAAAAAAACCCAAAATGGTCTGATACATCCGATAAAATTATTCCCGGTAGTGCTGTTTGTGAAGTATTGTTTGTAAAGATATGGTCTATCAAACTAGCAGAATGTCTAGAAACTCTCGTCGGCTTAGTAATATATGGTAAAAATCCCTGGCTAAACATGAGATTAATAAATTCTTCTGTCTTGGAGTGTGTTGATGCCTTTAAAAGGTCGAGGTTTGTGAAGTATTGTTTGTAAAGATATGGTCTATCAAACTAGCAGAATGTCTAGAAACTCTCGTCGGCTTAGTAATATATGGTAAAAATCCCTGGCTAAACATGAGATTAATAAATTCTTCTGTCTTGGAGTGTGTTGATGCCTTTAAAAGGTCAAGGTTTGTGAAGTATTGTTTGTAAAGATATGGTCTATCAAACTAGCAGAATGTCTAGAAACTCTCGTCGGCCTAGTAATATATGGTAAAAATCCCTGGCTAAACATGAGATTAATAAATTCTTCTGTCTTGGAGTGTGTTGATGCCTTTAAAAGGTCGAGGTTCAGGTCTCCCATAATATAAACTTTTTTATTTTCGGAATTCAAAACATCCGTTATTTCAGTTAATTTTGATAAGAAGAGGTTGATGTCGGCTTTAGGTGGGGTGTTGGGTCGATATATGATGCCAATAATTTTGGAGTTATGTTTATCTTTTATTTCTATAAATAGGGATTCGAAGACATGAGGAATGAAGACTGAGATGTCTCTTCTGACTTTATATGTTATCCCTTCTTTAATGTATAGCCCAACTCCTCCCCGGCCATCATCATCATCGGGTCTCATACATTTTATAATAGGGGCATAACCTTCAAGTTTAAACGAAGTGTCTGGAGGAATACGGAATATTTCGGTAAGTCCTATTATGTCGAAAGAATTTTTTTCTGTTTGTAAATTGCATAACAAGTGTTGGAAGGAATCCCAGTGAGCTTTTAGACTTTGGCAGTTGATGTGAAATAGTGAGAATCCGGCATCTAAATTGCTAGTCTTAGACCGAAAGTCATTAGGCGAAAAGTATTTACAATCGTTTATGTGGTGTTTGAATGGGGATTCATTATTTTCTGGTAGGGAACATACTTTTTCATTGTGAAGTCGGATAAAGTCGTACTCCGCTTCCATCTGCACCTCGTCGAGCGCAATGCTACCCGTCATTATGAGTCGACATGTCACCGTACCTTCCCGCTGGGTAAGAATACCGTAATTTCTTCGGATGTTTTAATTCAAGAATTAATCCAAGGTGAATATAGTAGGAGTTCAAGATCCGGACACTGTGGCAATGTTTAATGAGGGTTGAATTGGTAGACGAAAATGTTTTTATTTTTGTAGTCACAGTCTGTTTCAGTTTAAGCATATGATTTGGTGTCAGATTGGGAACACAATAATTCTGTACAAATATGGTAAAAACACTAAAATATGTACATAAATTTGCTGAATTCAGCATCACGTCATTTGATATCTTGGATGGGTATGAAGCTTAACTGGAGAACTTAGTGGATAATGTGAGGATAGGAGGAAAAAACTAGACTTTAAATGGAAGCCTTACAATTCACCCTGACCAGGTGAATGGATGAGTGGCAGAACACGGGTCGTTAGGTGCCAAGTCGGTGAATGATTGATACATTACTGGAGAAAACAAAGCATGTAATCTCGCTGAAAGTCTCTTATTAACAAGTACATATAACTTAATAAATTTTTTCGCAATTGAACAAATTCCGATGGGGAAATTTGTGAAGAACTTTTATTTATTTATTGAGTTTTCGCATATTCTATAACGGTTTTTACTAGTACCGTATTTAAATATCATGCATTGAAACTCGAGATAAATGTGTTCGTACGCGATGTACACTGGGTACAAATAACGAATTCTTTTGTACTCTCTGATGCCTTGTTAAGTGGGTCTTTTTTTTATTGGAAGCACTAATGATTGATTGACAGCAATTCACACCACATCAATAGTTGTAAGTTTGGGCAAAGTTTGGACTACAGTGGTGCAGTACTGACGATGGGGGCGGGGGCGGGGGGTGGACTACAGTGATGCAGTACTGACGATGGGGGCGGGGGGGGGGTTTGGACTACAGTGGTGCAGTACTGTCGATTGGGGCGGGGGGGGGGGGGGGGTTAGATCAATGGATTATTACGCCAGTGAAAAATGCGATTAGTGGATTGGTGAATAGAAACTTGGAGTTATCCAAAAAATGGGTTGTAGAATGTTTGGTTGGTAAACATCAGGTATACTACTGGTCGTACATAATTGTGTTATATCAATAGTAATAATATATGTTACACAACAACTCATAACAATAATTATTAACTTAGTGGAGTTTGGACTGCGACAAATCATTCTGTTCCGTTACTGAATGGCACTTCAGCAGACGAGTTTAGAATTTAAACGGAATTACCAGAAACCGTGACTAAAGAGAGTCTCTGATTACCACATGTATTTCACCCAGGCATCCACTCACTCACCCACCCACCCACCCACTCGTGGATGGATGGATGGATGTATGGATGGATGGATGGATGAGGAAAGTACATATATGTGAGTGAATGAGAGAATAAATCTTAACGAGAAGACAAATATG
The DNA here is from genome assembly GCA_031216915.1 of Pictodentalium vernedei. Lineage (NCBI taxonomy): Eukaryota > Metazoa > Mollusca > Scaphopoda > Dentaliida > Dentaliidae > Pictodentalium > Pictodentalium vernedei. The sequence goes on along the minus strand of CM062288.1, from coordinate 339,089,979 downwards.
CATGCATTCATGCACCCACCCATGCACCCAACCACCCACCCACCCACACACCCACCCATGTATGTATGTGCATGTATGTGAGTGAATGAGAGAATAAATCCTAACGAGAAGACAAATGTGCATGCATTCATGCACCCACCGACCCACCCACCCGCCAACCCAGGCACCCACCCACTCGTGGACGGACGGACGGACGGACGGACGGACGGACGGACGGACGGACGGACGGACGGACGGACGGACGGACGGACGGACGGACGGACGGACGGACGGACGGACGGATGGATGGATGGATGGATTATACCTATGAGAAATGTCATGTGAGGAAAGTCTATGAGTGAATGAAAGAATAAATCCTAAATGGAAAAAACTGTATCTGTTATTCTAGTTCTATTTCACATGTAGAACAGTCCTATGAGGGCTGTGGAAGATTTTGCGAATTTGATAAGGTGAATTTAAGAATCAACTTCCCACTTCACTCCTTCTAGTAACTGAATAGGAGAATGAGTGAATATGTGAGTGGATAAGTTGCGGATTAATAAGAGAATTTTGGTTCGCGGTGCAACAATAAATTAATGAAATTTGGTAAGGTGAATTTAAGAATCAACTTCCCAATTCACTCCTTCTAGTGACTGATCATGAGAATGAGTGAATGTGTAAGTGGATAAGTAGCGGTTGAATGGATGAATAAGAGAATTTTGGTTCGCGGTGCCGGGTATGGCTACTGATATTCTCTGATGAACTCATACCTTTAATTTACAATAAATTAATGAACGGTTGAAGAAGTTTCATTGCACAGATTAACCGAACAACTTTTTATTCGAGTTCTCATTTTAGACATTCCAACACGGCTCTCGCGACCACCGTTTTCAAATGTCCTGCATGAAAATACGAATCCAATACAAATATACTCCTTTAAAGTACAATGGCATTGTTAAATGGTATGTTGGGTGTTAATTCTAATGAGTATAGTCTGGCACTTCACCATAACAGTTATAAGGCAGGGGAGGCTTTTGGAAAAATATTTCTTTCCCTGTTTGATTGACATGAAGACTGTAGGGGGTGGTGGGGAGGGGGGGGGGGTCATTTGGCAAAAATATACAACAAAGCAGAAAACATGTGTTGATCAAACAACACTTAAAAAATCTAACACTTCTGTCAATGCGATTGGGGATGGGAATAAACAGTTTTTTGCAATTTTGTGTCAGGTACCCGAACACATTAATAAACTACCCTTCGTAGTTTCGTACCAGATTCCCGAACACAGAACTGTACCAGATTCCCGAACACAGAACTCAGTTATTTTGAATACTATATTCGAAAATCCATCACCAAACCACGAAAGAAAACCGATGTTTCGGTAAAACAGTGGCTGAAACTTGACAGCTCTCTCTGTTCCTTATATATTTTGAGAATACTAGTTCTTTCTTTGTTTAACTGACCCTCCTGTCCCTGTGATTGAGGATGGGAATAAACAGCTTTTGTAATTTGTGTCAGTTTCCCGAACACATTAATAAACAACTTATCGTAATTTTGACTAATGAATTTTGACAATGAGTCTTGTCTGGCACTACACCATGGCAGTTATAAGGAAGGGGGGGGGGGGGGGGTCTTTTAGAAAAATATTTCTTTCCCTGTTTGACTGACATGAAGTAAAGGGGGGGGGGATAATTTTGACTGAGAGTGGTATACATTAGTTTAGTCCGGTTAATAAAAATGTTCATAACTAGTGATTATTATTGGTGAATTTATCACACTATGGAGGGAATTAGTGAGAGTGTAGAAATTGTGACCAGGTAGAACATGTCTTTCTGGTTGTAAATTCCGTTTAAGCATCAGGTGTAACGCGGAGGGAATTAGTGGGTGTGTAGAAATTGTGACCAGGTAAAACATGTCTTTCTGGTTGTAAATTCCGTTTAAGCATCAGGTGTAACGCGGAGGGAATTAGTGAGTGTGTAGAAATTGTGACCAGGTAGAACATGTCTTTCTGGTTGTAAATTCCGTTTAAGCATCAGGTGTAACGCAATAGCAGATTGAGAATAAATCTTAACGAGAAGACAAATATGCATACATTCATGTACAACCCTCACACCCACTCACCCGCCCACCCAGGCATCCACCCACCCACCCACTCACTCGTGGATGGATGGATGGATGGATGGATGGATGGATGGATGGATGGATGGATGGGATGGATGGATGGATGGATGGATGGATGGATGGATGGATGGATGGATGGATGGATGAATGGATGGATGGATGGATGGATGGATGGATGGATGGATGGATGGATGGATGAATTATACCTATGAGAAATGTCCGGTGAGGAAAGTCTGAGTGAATGAAAGAATAAATCCTAACGAGAAGACAAATATGCATACATTCAGGCAAAACCCACCCACCCACCCACCCGCCAACCCAGGCATCCACCCACCCACCCACTCACTCGTGAATGGATGGATGGATGGATGGATGGATGGATGGATGGAGGGAGGGAGGGAGGGAGGGAGGGGAGGGAGGGAGGGAGGGAGGGAGGGAGGGAGGGAGGGAGGGAGGGAGGGAGGGAGGGAGGGAGGGAGGGAGGGAGGGATTATACCTATGAGAAATGTCTTGTGAGGAAAGTCTGTGAGTGAATGAAAGAATAATTCCTAAATGGAAAAACTGTATCTGTCATTCTAGTTCCATTCCACATGTAGAACAGTCCTATGAGGAAAATCTGCATACATCAGCCTCCGACTTGAAGAGCAGTGAAGGAATAAGTCCTAAACTCCTAAATGGATGAATGAATTATACCTATGAGAAATGTCATGTGAGGGGAGTCTGTGAGTGAATGAAAGAATAAATCGTAAGTGGAAAAACCTGTGTCTGTTATTCTTGTTCTATTATACATGTAGAACAGTTCTATGAGGAGGAAAGTCTGCGTACATCAGCCTCTGATTTAATGAGCAATGAAAGAATAAATCCTAAGTGGAAAAAAACTGTGCCTGATCTTCTAGTGCTATTATACCTATAGAGCAGTCCTATGAGGAAAGTCTGCGTACATCAGCCTCTGATTTGATGAGCAAGGGCCTGTCACTGGCAGTTGTTATAACGAATATACGTCCATCGCTGGTCCAGAATGAACTAATTGTCCGGTTCTTTTTCAGTTCCGAGAGTTGCCCAACTATTGATGATCTCCAGGTTGTTAATGATTCAGTAATGAAGATATTGTCAGTGTTATTTTTTAGAGCACTTTTCGATGAAAATAAGGCGTGTCGTTGTCTGTATGTTGTGAATCTGCAGATTACATTACAGATCTTCTTGGAGCTATTTTGAATGGCTTTCACTTTCCCAATAACGTGGCTCCTGCTGATGTCTCTCTCTGTAAGTGGCACACCGAGTTTGTCATTACAAATCTCCAGAACTTTTGTGTCTGTGGTCTGGTTAATTTCCTTAAGATTGGTCGTGGCGACTAGAATATTGCGGAAAACTAGGACAATTTCTTCTACTGTATTGTTCTTGTTCTTCCAATCGTGCTTCGAGTTTTTCATCAACTTTTAGGATTTTTTCTCTCAGCTCGGCGTTCTCAATTTTCAGGTCCTTAATCTCTTGCTTAAGTGGAGCGATGTGTTTATTCATGAATGTCTCTAGCCCAATTGGACAGCGTTTGGGATTGTCGTCTGAGATAACTCTTCCATTTGTGCCTTTAATTCCATTTTCAAAAGATCATAAAGAGCGTCCATTTTGTCGTTTGACGTAGTCACTTCTGCGAGTTGAGAAGTCAGTTTCTCCAGGAAGGGTTTTTGGCAGATAGTTGAGAGAATGGCATCAGACATGTCTATAATAGGCCCCCTAGATTCCCTGCTTAAATCTGAGACTGCAGCTTGAGCACCACTCACTTCACCTCCTGTAGAATCTGTGTCAGTATGTAGTTTAGTTATTGATTTTGAGCTTGACAGGTCATTCATCTTCTTGGGAGCTCTTGAGTCAATAGGTGATATGTTGTCAGAAGTTCGCTTTAAACCCGAAGGTGCAGAGTGACTTGCGGCTGGTCTGTTTGTCCCTTTGTTCACACTCTGTCTTCTGTTGCCACTCATTGTGAAGGTTGTTGAATAACTGAACAAAGTTCACCACGACTGATGTTCAATTCGATGAAAAGACAATCACCTTGATTCGCTTCTTCAGACACTAACTTTCAGAAGTCACAAGAAAATATCCTTCTAAAATCCTTCAACGAATGCAAACGGAGATAACAAAACTCATTTATCTCTTCTCCACCCCAAGGATCACAAATTATCAAATTTCCAAACGATGAAAATAAATGAATCAAATCAAAATCATCCAAGATACCGGGACGCGACAAATTAACCGTGTTGCCAATCTGCCGCCATCTTATTATTTTTTTCAGATTGCTTCATCCCCCGTAATCTGTATGCAGAGTTATCTCCCTTGTGTATAATAAAAGCCTATATCCAATGGCCATATCCCATGGAATCCCAGTTTTGGGAAACATCCGTGGCTATGCAATCCCTTTTTTGTCATATGAGGCCATGAGGGCTATGTAAAATCCCTCAATGAGTCCTCATTTATTATCCCTCATACCCTCATTGAATTTTGAGGTTATGAGGACCTTGAAAAATCCCTCAATGAGGTATAATTTACTACGACTCTTATCCTCATTTCAGTATTTAACAGGTATATCCTATGGAATCCCATTTTGGAAAACGCCTGTGACTGTGGAATCCTTTTTCTGTCGTATGAGGCCATGAGGGCTATGTAAAAGCCCTCAATGAGTCGATGTCAAAACACGGAATCCAATTTTTACGGACTGGGCCACTTACGGAATGCCTTATATGTATACAGGGGAAATCTGATTCAACCTTAATCAATGTCATAGTCGAGACTGAGATAGATATAGCTGGAAGTAATGATACAAGTCAATATTAATGGACGGTAGTTTAGTCAATAGTACTGGGACAAGACCGCAATGGAACAATACTGTTGTAGAAGCTAATGATAGGACAGATAGACCATAGACAGTAGTGGCGGGTGGAGCTTTGGCGACAAGATGGAAGCGGTTGGTAAGTCTACATTAGACCTCATTGAGGGATTACTCATGGTCCTCATGGCCTCATACGACAAAAAAGGGGTGCCGAAGGCCATGTTTCCAAAAAGGGGGTGCCGGAATTGGGGGTGCCTGGGGATATGGCTGTTAAATACTGAAATGAGGATAAGAGTCGTAGTAAATTATACCTCATTGAGGGATTTCTAATGGTCCTCATAACCTCAAAATTCAATGAGGCTATGAGGGATAATAAATGAGGACTCATTGAGGGCTTTACATAGCCCTCATGGCCTCATACGACAAAAAGGAGATTCTCCAGAAGGTATCCTTGATAGGTATCCTCGAATAATACAATACCAGGCCATAGGTATTCTCAAATACTGAAATGAGGATAAGAGTCGTAGTAAATTATACCTCATTGAGGGATTTTTAATGGTCCTCATAACCTCAAAATTCAATGACGGTATGAGGGATAATAAATGAGGACTCATTGAGGGATTTTACATAGCCCTCATGGCCTCATATGACAAAAAAAGGGATTGCATAGCACGGGTGTTTCCCAAAACTGGGATTCCATGGGATATGGCCATTGGATATAGGCTTTTATTATACACAAGGGAGATAACTCTGCATACAGATTACGGGAGATGAAGCAATCTGATTGTTTAGTTATATAAATGAAACAACAAGAGTACTTGGAATAGGGTCAGAACTAACAAGAATAGACCAGAAATTGATAAATATAGTAATAATAAGCAAAACTGTTCCAACGAATAGGCTCTTCTACGTTACTGGAGTATATTCTAGAACAATGGAACATGCCTAGGTAGAGGAAAACTATTGCAAAAATAGATAGAAGCGGAGAATTCTGGAAGAATTCGAAATAGTAAAAGTTGGGGTGGATTTTGGTGATTTGGAAGGATTGTCGGGTTGTTTGAGGTAATTAGATTTACTCCTCTACAATCGAACATACCCTCCGAATATACCCCGTCTTATTGCAGAACAATTGGGTAACATAGCAATCACGTGCTACCATAGAAACCAAGATGGCGGCCTCCTGTGTACAAAATGGACGACGGAAGCTCGTATCACCCTAACAACACACGCTGCGCATGCGCACTAACACCATGTATCACTATGGAGATGACGTCACAACATGGCCGCTCACGCGGGTTACATGACAACACAACATGGCGCCACTACGTCACGTGACATGACGTCACTGCCGAGGTCCCCCACCGAGGTCCCCCAAATATTCCCTGTCCGGGTACATGACATACTACTAACGCTCACTGGAATATTTTGTCCATGCAACTTGTAATGTCACACAAAGACCTGCAAGTAGTCAATTTTTCATGAAAACCTACAAGATGTTTTAAAGAAATCCACTGAAAATGCGAATTTTAAGCTTTTAAGAGGAATCTCACTTTAGCCTATCCAAAATGGGTTAAGACTTCGACTTTTGAATACTCTTACTACTTATAAAAATGTTTCCCTATAAATTTGGCGCTCGATAAAAGAAAGCATTTTTCTTTGTGGCATAACCTTTGGGTGTTGCTGATGGCCAAAACAGCCCGTTTCATCACAATTTTGACTTTTAGCAGCCCGTGGAGGGTTAACAAATGCTCACCAGAGTATTTTGTCCATGCAACTTGTATTGTCACACCAAGACCTATGCGTGGCCAATTTTTCTTGAAAATCTACGAGATTCCTTTCGGAAAATCCACAGAAAACATTAATTTTTTAACTTTTGAGGGGTATAGCAGTTTAACCAGCCGAAAACGGGTTAACACTTGTTTTTTGGAATATCCTTATTACTTATAAAAATGATCCACGGTGAATCCCACTTCCAGTAAATGAAATTACGTTTATCTCTCTTGTATCGTTTGGATGCCTTTGGGGCCCGAAAACAGTCCATTTCATCAAAATTTCGTTCTTTGATAGCCAGTGGAGAGTTAGCGTACGCATTGCCTAATATCTCTTGTATATGAATGGTCGTGTCACAGACAGGTCTAACAATGATGACTGTTTAATAAAAATCTACAGGACGTGTTGCGAGAACGTGCCTATAAACGCTAATTTTTACAGTTTTTGCCAATTCTGGCAAAATAACGGTTAAATCGAATATTCCACTTAGGTACACTTTTATATTTTGTAGCCCTCTATGCGTGTGCAAAATGGTATGAAAATCGGTTCGAAAATGGCTTCTGAATCGTACGGACATGATGTGTGGAAAAGAAAATCCCCAAAACAAGACTTTATGATTCTAGAGAATCATGGCTTTTCCAGATGAGATTCCATGATTCTTCATGACCCCAGAGTGTCTGATGAATTGTTTTTAACTGTCTCACTGACGTTCCTTTTTTGATGTTATGAGAAAGATGGGTATAGTAGTCTCAAATGACTCTGTTTGATAAAAAATGTTCAGGTAAAAACCATACGTAATGGTGGAGACAGTTAAAATCAAGATCGTCGTCCGCCAACTTAATGACCGACAAAAGGAGTTACGTTTGTTTGACACATACCAACTGAGTGCTGTGGCTATTGGAAAATGGTCCATTTTATCTTGAATGTATCTAAAATGTTGATGTCTGGTAGTTTGTGGAGGATTAACAAGTGCTAATAGAAATATTTTTCCATGCAACATGTAACCTCACACCAAGAACTGCAAACGGCCATTTTTTTTTTAAATCTACAAGATGTTTTCAGAGAAATCCAGGGAGAACACTAGACTTTATGATTCTGGAGAATCCTGACTTTTCCCGATGAGATTCCATGATTTTTCATGACCCCACAGTGTCTGATGAATTGTTTTTAACTGTCTCACTCAAGGTATTTCATTGATGTCATGAGAAAGGTGAGTATAGTAGTCTCAAATGAGACAGTTTGATAAAACATTGTTTAGGTGAAAACCATCATTAACGGTGGAGTGGGTTAATGTCGATATCGTCGTCCAACAACTCAATGACCGACAAAAGGAGTTATGTTTGTTTGACACGTACCCACTGAGTTCTGTGTCAATTTAAAAATGGTCTATTTTATCTGAAATGTATCCAAAATATTGATGTCTGACAGATTGTAGAGGGTTAACAAGTGCTAACAGGAATATTTATTCATGCAACTTGTAATGCCGCACCAAGAACTGTGAATTGCCATTTTTTCTTTAAAATCTACAAGATGTTTTCAGAGAAATCCAGGGAGAACATGAATGTTAAGCTTTTGATGGGTATCATTGTTTATCCAGCCCAAAACGGGTTAAGTGTTGTTATTTGAAAACTCTTATTACTTCCAAAAATAATTCTCAGTGAATTCTACTTCCACTTATTTTGATTTCTCCTCCGAACTTCGGGTGCTGTGGGTACGCAAACACAGCCCATTTTATCAACATTTTGATGTTTGAGAATCTGCATAGGGTTAACAAATACTTACAGGAATATTTTGTACATGCAACTTGTAATGTCACACTAAGATCTGAGAATGGCCAGTTTTTCTTGAAAATCTATGAGATGTTTTAGAGAAATCCTCAGATAACACAAATTTTTAACCTTTTGAGGGGTATCACTCTGTAACCAGCCCTAAACGGGTTAATGTTTGGTTTTGTGAATACCTTCATTACTTACAAAAATGATCGACGGTGAATTCCACTTCCAATGAAGAAGATTACTTTTATCTCGCAGGTACACATTTGGTGTTATGGTTGCCCAAGAACAGCCCATTTTCTCCAAATGTCTATGCTTGGCAGCCTCTGGAGGGTTAACAATTGCTTACCGAAATATTTTGTTCATGCAACTTGTAAAGTCACTCGAAGACCTGCGAATGGTCAATTGCTCTTGAAAATGTTTTTGGAGAAATCCACAGAAAACTTGCTTTTTAAGCTTTTAAAGGGTATATCTTCTTAACTAGTCAAAAATGGGTTAAGACCTCGATTTTTGAATCCATTTACTACTTACAAAAATGTTTCCCTGTCAGTTTTGCGTCCGGTAAAAGAAGTTACGTTTCTCTGTTGCATTTCCTTTTGATGTTGTTGTTGTTCAAAAACAGACTATTTTTTTCAAAATGTTGACATTTAGCAGCCCATGGAGGGTTAACAAATGCTTACCGGAATAATTTATCCAATCAACTGGTAATGTGACACCATGACCTATCAATGGCCATTTTCTCTTGAAAACGCTACCAGATGTTTGTAAAGAAATCCAGGGCAAACATAAATTTTTAAGCCTTTGATGGGTATCACTATTAACAACCACAAAAGGGGTTAACGCTTGGTTTTTTGAATACCCTTACTACTTTCAAAAATGGTCCTTGGTGAATTCCACTTCCAACAAAGGACATTATGTTTATTTCTCAGGTACACGTTGGGTGCTGTGCGTGTCTGAAAACAGCCCATTTCAACAGAATTACGATGCTCGGCAGCCTGTAGAGGGTTAATAAATGCTCACCGGAATATTTTGTCCATGCAACTTGTAATGTCACACAAAGACCTGCGAGTAGACAATTTTTCTTGAAAACCTGTAGGATGTATTTAGAGAAATCCACAGAAAATGGGAATTTTAAGATCTTAAGGGGTCTTTCTCTTTACCCTGGCCAAAATGGGTTAAGACTTTGACTTTTGAATACCCTTACCACATACAATATTGTTTCCATATAGATTGTGCGCTCGATAAAAGAATACACTTTTCTTTGTGGCTTACCCATTGGGTACTGTTGGCGCCCAAAAACAGCCCATTTTATCACAATTTTGACTTTTAGCAGCCCGTGGAGGGTTAATAAATGCTCACCGCAGTATTTTGTCCATGCAACTTCTATTGTCACAACAAGGCCTGGGAGTGACAATTTTTTCTTGAAAATCTACAAGACTCGTTTAGAGAAAGCCACGGAAAACATGAATTTTGGAACTTTGTGGGGGTATTGCTGTTTAACCAGCCCAAAACGGGTTAACGCTTGGTTTTTTGAACACCCTTATTACCGACAAAAATGATCCTCGGTGAATTCCACTTCCAACAAAGGAAGTTATGTTTATCTATCGTGTATTGTTTGGGTGCAGTGGGGGCCTGAACCCGGCCCATTTCATCAAAATTTCGATGTTTGGCAGCCTGTGGAGGGTTACCATATGCATCGCCTGATATGTCGAGTGTATCAAAGGTCGTGTCACGGGCAGGTCTAGCAATGACGAATGTTTAAAAAAATCTACAAGACGTGTTTCGAGAAAGTGCCAACAAACCCCAATTTTGGCAGTTTTTTTCCAATTCTGACGAAATAAGGGTTAAATCGAACATTCCGCTTCGGTACATTTTTAGATTTTATGACCGTCTATGAGTGTGCAAAATTTCGTGAAAATCGGTTCGAAAATGGCTTCTGAATCGTACGGACAAAATGTGTGGAACCCCCCCCCCCCCCCCCCCCCACCCCCCAAAAAAAAAAATAATAATAATCCGTAGAAAAACAGAAGTCTTTTCCAGAGGGAAAAGCCTAAAGAATTTTAAGCTTTGGATGGGTGTCATTGTTTATCCAGCCCAACACGGGTTAAGGGTTGTTTTTGAATACCCTTATTACTTACAAAAATAATTCTCTGTGAATTCTACTTCCACTTATGTTGACCTCTCCTCTTAACTTTGGGTGCTGTGGGTACACAAACATACCCCATTTTATCAAAAGGTTGATGTTTGAGAAGCTGCAGAGGAGTAAGAAATTCTTACGGGAATATTTTGTACATGCAACTTGTAATGTCACACTAAGATCTGAGAATGGCCAATTTTTCTTGAAAATCTACGAGATTTTTTTAGAGAAATCATCGGATAACCAGGGGGGGGGGGGGGGGGGGGTCTGGAGAAAAGTCCCATACATGAGGCTGAAAAAATTTTTTTCCGCCCCAACACCACCCACCACCCCATTTTGAGGAGGAAAATTTTTTTTTTCCTTTTCTGAGAGGGGACCCACCCCCTAGTATCACCAAAAACCCGCGTTTTACACAACTTTTTCCTAGGTTTCACATGTAATTATACTTCCATTTAATTAACCTGATACATTCCCTGTAGCTGCTTGTTTAAATCAGCTTTAACCCTTTAACCAAGACAGGAATAAAATGATACTTTCAAATGATTTTATTATGGTTTTGTTTTATTATTACATGTTGTTTTAAAATAAATCATTTTAAAAACATTAATTTATTTTATTGAGACCCATTACCAATGTGGTTAAAGTTCACTTTCTGACAAATACAGCAAAACTACTATGTCTATTGTGACTCCTGTGTCACTACACTGGCAGTCAGGCTGTTTAAGCACATACGTGATAGTCCAGATGTTCACATAACCATCTCAATGTTTGGATGGAGCAAATTTGTTGAAATTTGTTTCTTCAAAATATTGATATGTCAATGTGGGTGAGCTGATTATTTCATTGACAGTTATTGCTGTGTTCAATGTAGCAATCCAGTATGTATGCTAGGGTGAGCTTCTCGTTGTCTAACTTATCATTATGATAAAACATTTAGTTGAAACTGACAAACATCCTGGTCAAGCCGACTCGTGTTCTTATTCATGAAAATTGCCATTATTGAACAATATTTGTGTTTCAACACATATAGGGTAGTTATTAGGCCACCCCACCCTCCCCTTGATTTCCATTTATGAGGTTATTGCTCTGGCTGCCCCTCTGCATATAGTATAAGTGTCAAATATTGTTTTATATCAGATTTAAAATACAAAATAAGCATTATTTCATTGCACGGAAAAAAGTCACTTTTTTTCTCAGGCAGACCACCCACCCACCCGGCCTCGTGTATAGGAAATTTTTCAAGACCCCCCCCCCTGGGATAACATGAATTTTTAACCTTTGTGGGTTATTCCTCTGTAAACAGCCCTAAAAGGATTAATGCTTGATTTTGTGAACACCTTCATTACTTATGAAAATGATCCTCGGTGAAGTCCACGTACAATGAAGGAGGTTATGTTTATCTAGCAGGTACACATTTGGTGTTATGGGTCCGAAGAATAGCCCACTTTCTCAAAATGTGTATGTTTGGCAGCCTATGGGGGGTTTACAAAAGCTTACCGAAATATTTTGTCCATGCAACTTGTAATGGCACTCCAAGATCTGCGAATGGTCATTTTTTCCTGAAAACGAACTAGATTTGTTGGAGAAATCCACCGAAAACTGGAATTTTAAGCTTTTGATGGGTGTATCTTCTTAGCCAGTCAAAAATGGGTTAAGACCTCGATTTCTGAATACCCTTACCACTTACAAAAAAATTTCCCTACCAGTTTGGCGTCCGGTAAAGGAAGTTACGCTTCTCAGAGGCATTCCAGTTTGATGTTGTTGGTGTCCAAATATAGACTATTTTTTTCAAAATTTTGACATGTAGCAGCCCATGGAGGGTTAACAAATGGTTACCAGAATAATTTATCCATGCAACTGGTAATGTTACACCAAGACCTATCATTTTCGGCTTCTGAATCGAACGGAGAAAATGTGTGGAAAACAAAACCCAAAAACTAGACTTTAGGATTCTGGAGAATCATGGCTTTTCCAGATGAGATTCCATGATTTCTCATGACCCCAGAGTGTCTGGATAAAAAATGTTTAGGTAAAAACCATCATTAATGGTGGAGAGGATTAATATCATTATCGTCGTCATACAAGTTGATGACCGACAAAAACAGTTACGTTTGTTTGACACCTACCAACTGAGTGCTGTGGCTATTGGAAAATGGTCCATTTTATCTGAAATGTATCTAAAAAGTTGATGTCTGGCAGCCTGTAGAGGGTTAACAAGTGCTAATAGAAATATTTGTCCATGCAACTTGTAAAGTCACACCAAGAACTGCAAATGGCCATTTTTTCTTTAAAATCTACAAGATGTTTTCAGAGAAATCCATGGAGAACATGAATTTTAAGCTTTCGATGGGTACCATTGTTTATCCAGCCCAAAACGGGTTAAGGGTTGTTTTAGAATACCCTTATTACTTACAAAAATAATTCTCTGTGAATCCTAATTCCACTTATGTTGACCTGTCTTCTTAACTTGGGTGCTGTGGGTACGCAAACACAGCACATTTTATCAAAGTTTTGATGTTTGAAAACCTGCATAGGGTTAACAAATGCTCACTGGAATATTTTGTACATGCATCTTGTAATGTCACACTAAGATCTGAGAATGACCAATTTTTTTTGAAAATCTACGGTATGTTTTTAGAGAAATCCTCGGGTAACATGAATTTTTAGCCTTTTGAGGTGTATTGCTCTGTAACAAATGCTTACCGAAATATTTTGTCCATGCAACTTGTACTGGCACTCCAAGATCTGCGAATGGTTATTTTTTCTTGAGAACTTACTAGATTTGTTGAAGAAATCCACCGAAAACTGGAATTTTAAGCTTTTGGGGGTATATTTCCTTAGCCAGTCAAAATGGGTTAAGACCTCGATTTCTGAATACCCATACTACTTACAAAAAAATTTCAGTTTTGCGTCCGGTAAAGGGAGTTACGTTTCTCTGTGGCATTCCCGTTTGATGTCGTCGGTGTCCAAAAACAGACTATTTTTTCCAAATTTTGACATTTAGCAGCCCGTGGAGGGTTAGCAAATGATTACCAGAATAATTTATCCATGCATCTCGTAATGTGACACCAAGACCTATCAATGGCCCTTTTCTCTTGAAAACCCTACAAGATATTTGTTAAGAAATCTGTGGAAAACATGAATTTTTTAAGCTTTTGATGGTTATCGCTATTAACCACCACAAAGGGGGTTAACACTTGGTTGTTTGAATGCCTTATTACTTATAAAAATGGCCCTCGGTCAATTCTGCTTCGAACAAAGGAAATTATGTTTATTTCTCGGATACACATTTTGTCCATGCAACTTGTAATGTCACGTAAAGACCTGTGAGTAGTTAATTTTCATGAAAACCTACAAGATGTTTTTAGAGAAATCCACACAAAATGGGAATTTTAGGCTTTTAAGTGGTATCTCTCTTTAGCTAGTCCAAAATGGATTTAGACTTCGACTTTTGAATACCCTTACTACTTACAAAGATGTTTTCCTATAAATTTGGCGCTCGATAAAAGAAAGCATTTTTCTTTGTGGCGTACCCTTTAAGTGCTGTTGGTGTCCAAAAACAGCCCATTCCATCACAATGTTGACTTTTAGCAGTTCGTGGAGGGTTAACAAATGCTCACCAGAGTATTTTGTCCATGCAATTTGTATTGTCACACCAAGACATATGTGCGACCAATTTTTCTTGAAAATCTACAAGACTCGTTTAGGGAAATCCATAGAAAACATGATTTTTTTAACTTTTGAGGAGTATTGCAGTTTAACCAGCCCCAAAGGGGTTACCAGTTGGTTTTTGGAATACCCTAATTACCTATAAAGATGATCTATGGTGAATTCCACTTCCAATAAATGAAGTTATGTTTATCTCTCCTGCATCGTTTGAATACCTTTGGGGCCCAAAAACAGCCCTTTTCATCGAAATGGCAATGTTTGGCAGCCTGTGGAGGGTTAGCATATGCATTGCCTAATATCCAAATGGTCGTGTCACAGACAGGTCTAACAATGATGAATGTTTAAAAAGAACTATACAAGACATGTTTCGAGAAAGTGCCTATAAACCCTAATTTTCACAGTTTTTGCAAATTCTGGCGAAATAAGGGTTAAATCGAATATTCCGCTTAGGTACATTTTTAGATTTTGTAACTCTCTATGCGTGTGCAAAATTGTGTGAAAATCGGTTCGAAAATGGCTTCTGAATCGCACGCAGAAAATGTGTGGAAAAAACTCCCCAAAAACTAGACTTTATGATTTTGGAGAATCATGGCTTTTCCAGATGAGATTCCATGATTTTTCATGACCCCAGAGTGTCTGATGAATTGTTTTCAACTGTCTCACTGACGTTCCTTTTTTGATGTGACGAGAAAGATGGGTATAGTAGTCTCCAATGACTCAGGTGGATAAAAAAATGTTTAGGTAAAAACCATATGTAATGGTGGAGACGGTTAATATCAAGATCGTCGTCCACCAACTTAATGACCAACAAAAGGAGTTACGTTTGTTTGACACATACCAACTGAGTGCTGTGGCTATTGGAAAATGGTCCACTTTATCTTAAATGTATCTAAATTTTGTGAATACTTCCAGTACTTACAAAAATGATCCTCGGTGAATTTCACTTCCAATGATGGATGTTATGTTTATCTCACTGGTACACATTGGCTGTTTAACAATTCACAAAACTTTTTTTGAAAAATGAAAATAAATATTATATATACATATTAAATAAGAAGTTCAACACATAAAAAATGCCAAAAACAAAAAAGTATATCGTGGAAAAAGAATTGTATTTTTCTACCAAATCCGAGGTGAAAACGTACTGTAGAAATGTAGGAATTAAAAATTATAACTCTTATAAAACCAAAGAAAGATTGATCGAAGCCGTGCGCTGGTGAAATTACAAGCCACAGTATGTCAGTCGCTGCAATTGAAAGGTGTCAAATACACGAAAAAAACTTGAATCACGAAAAAAAAGGATGAGAAGATAGCGACGACAAAACAACGTCAACAAATGACTGAGAAAACTAAGAAGAAGAAGAAGACCATTAAACGAAAAGTGGTGGAGCAGCAGGAGGTTTCGAAAAGAGAATGATAAAGAAATAAAAATCGACGGGGTATGAGATGACAATTTGTTAAAAAAAAATGATGGATGCAATTGAGAGAGTGGTGAATGAAAAAAAGGGTCTCGATGTTATAACGGATATCGTGGTCAAGGCATTGAAGTCACCATTGATTTTGATAGAACGAGACGAAGACATCAAAGGATAGTTTAAAACTTTTGACGTGAAGCCTGGTCTCATGAAAAAACTGGATCCTGAATCGTTCTTGGAACAGGTGAAGGGTAGAGTGTTGGACGTAATTCGAAAACAGCCAGATAAGGGTTTAAAAATAGAATGATTTTGTATTGTCTGATGAAAAAGGTCAACGCGTAAACGGGCAAGATCCTGGTACGAGATGCCTTTTTCTGATCTAAAAACGAGATTGTGTTTAGAGATGACGAATTAGTTGACGTTTATAAAGTAATGAAAGACACGATGATGGAATCTATGGCTACTTTTCAAAACAAGGGAAGTAATTGGACGTTCGAGAAGATATTGAATCTCGAGATTCACGTGGATAGACACGATCCTTTGAAAGCATCTTCCTACATAAAATTACCTTATTTCATTTTAAAAAAACAAGCCATGATCAACGTGAAAAATGAAGATGATAACGAGTGTTTCAAATGGGCGATCACATCGGCCTTGTATGCCGTAGAAAAGGATGCTCAGAGAGTTTCCAAGTACTCAGAGACTTGTAAAAATCTCGATTGGACGGGAGTGTCTTTCTAGACGCGGTTGAAAGATATCAGAGATTTCGAAAAGCTCAATCCTACCTTGGCCGTGAACGTCTTGGGATACGAGGGAGGCGATAAAAAAGGAGTAGTCTATCCTCTCAGACAGATTTCACACAAAGAGAGAGAAAAGATGATTAATTTGTTATTAATTTCAGAGGGTGACAATCAACATTATTGCTAGGTTAAAAATATGAGTCATTTACTGACGAGGCAGATTGGTAAACATAAGTGTGAGAGATTTTTCTGTTTTAACTGCATGAATTCGTTCCATAGTCAAGAATCGTTGATTGATGCGTCATCAGGAATATTGCAGTGAAAAGCAAGGCATTGCCGTCGAAATGCCTAAACCTAACACTTACGTGGATTTTCGCAACTACCAAAAAAGATTAGAACCACCATTTGTCATCTACGCCGATTTCGAATGTTTCACAACGAAAATAAATTCTTGCCAGCCTGAAAAATATCAGAGGCACGTACCTTCGGGCTATTGTTATTATGTGAAATGTTTTTTCGACGATCGAGAATCGTCGGGTCCATTCGTCTATACCAAACGTTCAGATGATGACGATGTGGCTCAAAGATTGGTAGAAGAGTTAGAATCGAAAATTCAAATATTATACGACAAATTTAAAAAACCTAAAGACATGATCATCACACCAGAGCAACAGTGAGAATACAATGAAACCATCAAATGTCACATCTGTAGACAATTATTCAATAACCAGTCTGAAAATAATAAAAACAAGTTAGAGATCACGATCTCTACACAGGTCTGTTTCACGGTGCTGCTCACAACAAATGTAATTTAAGATTTCGAGATGCTCAATTCTATCCAGTGATATTTCACAATCTCTCAGGTTACAACAGTCACTTGTTCGTAAAAAATATGGGTGTTAGCGAGGGGGAGTTGTATTGCATCATGCAAAAAATGAAAAATACATTTCATTCACTAAATGTAAAGTCGTCGATAAAAAGAGAGTCATCAATGGTTTGATTGAGAAAATGAGTCCCATACATAGAGAGATACGTTTCATCGATAGTTATAAATTTATGTCAACCAGTCTGGAAAAATTAGGCAACAGTTTGAGTAGGGAGAAATTTAAAATCATGAGTAAACATTTTAATGATCGACGAGAATTGGTGGACATTATGTTGAGGAAAGGCGTCTATCCTTACGATTACATGAGTGATCTCGAAAAATTCGACGGCGTCGCTCTACCTCCCAAAGAAGATTTTTATTCGAAATTATACCAGTCTCACATTTCCGACGTTGATTACGAACATGCGCAAAAGGTGTGGACATTATTTAACATGAAATCCATGTGAGAACATCACGACCTCTATTTGAAAAATGACGTGCTTCTCTTGGCTGATGTGTTCAAAAATTTTCGACCAGTGTGTCGTCGACATTACGACCTAGATCCAGCTTGGTATTTCACTGACCCGGACTCGCTTGGGCCGCTCTTTTGAAAACGACCTAGGTTCGATTGGAATTATTAACAGACGCAGACATGTTGCTCATGTTCAAAAAGGCTGTGAGGGGTGGTGTCTCTATAATTTCTACTAGATATGCTAGAGCTAATAATTATCACATGGGAAAAGATTTCGATTCAGAAAAACCGAGCAAATACATACAGTACTGGGATGCTAATAATTTGTACGCTTGGGCCATGAGTCATCCTTTACCGATCGGAAATTTCAAATGGGTCGAAACGTTGGAAGAAAAAGAAAAATGGAGACACTATCCTTGTATTCTAGAGGTTGATTTGGACTATCCGGAAACGTTACATGATCCAAACAACGATTATCCACTAGCTCCCGAACGAATAGAAGTGAACGGTATCGAAAAACTCGTTCCTAATTTAAACCACAAACGTAAGTATGTGGTCTACTGCGAAAATCTGAAACAGTACATCGATCACGGGATGAAATTGATCGATGTGCATCGAATCATTCAATTTGACGAGGAGCCTTGGATGAAAAAATACATCGATCTCAACACGAATTAAAGAATGCAGGCCGAAAGCGACTTCGAAAAAGATTTCTTCAAACTCATGAACAATTGCGTTTTTGGGAAATCTATGGAAAACATTAGGAATAGAACTAACGTTCAACTCGTCACGTCTGAAGAGAAGTCTAGAAAATTAATCGTGAAACCCAGTTATCAACTTAGAACCATATTCAATGAAAATCTAGTGGCCGTGCACATGCAAAAGATGCATCTAAGGTTTGATAAGCCCTGTTAATTTGGAGCGAACATCTTAGACATTAGCAAGCAGTTGATGTATGAGTTTCACTATGATTATGTCAAAGCAAAATTCGATTCAAAAGCTAAACCATTATTCACCGACAGGGACAGTTTAGCTTACGAAATAGAGACTAGGGACATTTATGAGGACATAGAGTCAGATGTGAATGGATGGTTCGACACGAGTAATTATCCCAACGATCACCCATCTAAGATTCCAAAGGGTGTCAATAAAAAGGTGTTGGGTGAGTTTTAAGACTAGAGTGGTGGAAGACAAATCACCGAATTCGTGGGTTTGATACCTATATTGTACACTTATCTCATCGATGGTGAAGAGATCAAGAGATGTAAAGGCATTCAAGCATGTGTGATGAATAAAAACATCACTTTTGAAGAGTAAAGGCTGTATTTTCGAAAATTTGACGGTGTATAAAAAGATGGCTATGATTCAAAGTGAAATGCATGAGCTATACACCAAAATCAATAAGATTGCATTGATGGCTGACGACGATAAGAGAATTATATGCGAGGATAAAATACACACTTTTGCACTCGGATATTATTCTGCAATATTTCAACAAAATCAAGAGGATGATGAATGGAGTACGACTGAAGAGATTGAAATGTCGTAAGTTTATAAATTAAAAAATGAGTAGAAAAAAAAATAAATAAAAAACAAAATAAAAACAAAACATATTATGAATAATAAGAAAATAAAACACATATCCGTAGAAGGTGTCATCTTACCGAATGAACCCCTACCCAACGTTGATGTATCAAAAGTGGCAAAAGATTTAAAAATCAAACATTTTTGAGGTGCGTTTTCTAGAGATGCATTGCCAAGAAAAAAGACAGCGATTCGGAATGTGGAATTTTAAATCTGGACAATAACAGAGGTGAGGGCACGCATTGGGTCACATGGTTTTCGAATCAGAATAAAAATTATTATTTCGATAGCTACAGAATCTCACCGCCAATAAAAATAAGGAACTATTTAACGTCAGTTATTTACAATACCAAACAAGTGCAAGTGCCGGATCGAGTGTTTTGTGGTCACCTATGCCTCTAAATTCTCAACAGATTGTTGGAAGGGGATCACTTTCTAGATATTCTGAATGCTTTACATTAAAGAAAAATTGTTTTGGGATATATATATTGAGAGATATATAAATAAAAAAATTTTTGGTTGCATTAATTAAAATAATAAAAAAATATATAATTTTAAATAATAAAAAAAAAAAAAAACATGACAGTCAATAAATTCGGTTGCGCTGACGATAATGAAGGTTCCTCTAGAAAGAAAAGAAGAACCACAGTCGAAATTGTTGGTAACATTGCCAACTTGGATGAATGATACGTTCAAAGATACGAACCTCAACAAGAATCTTTAAATTTGAACAATAAGAAAATCTATAATCTTCCCGAACCGATCGATCAGTTGGATGCCATGACTAAAAAATATGTCGATAGAGGAGATGAAAATTTTCAGCAGATGATGAGAGATAATTGCGTGAATAAAGCCATGACGGATGATCTCGACTTGAAATCTAAACAAGTAGTGGACGTGGCAGATCCTAGAGATTCTACCAATGTTACCACTAAAAGATATGCGGATGACTCTCACATGAGATTCAGTAAACATCTGAGAGATTGCTGCATTCCTAAAGTGATGCAGTCTGAATCAAACGCGAATTCTAACATGATAATGGATCAGTGATATGGACGAAGACTCTACGGCGGTCAACAAAGGTTACATGGATTATGCCATACAGGATTCTCAGCCTATCTAGAATCTCAAGTTGATGACTTATATCTGAACAAACAATCCGGAGGAAAAATGGAGGCCAGCATCAACATGAACGGTTACGAACTATTCAATCTCGATGACGACCCGGAATACGATTCCAGTGCAGTCAGTAGAAAGTTCTTGGAAGAAAATACAGTTTGGAGAAAAGGTGATATGATGGTCGGCAAAATAGACATGGGTGGGCACGCACTCACGAATATGCCGGATCCCACCCACATGATGGATGCCTGCAATCTGATCTCCGTCAGGGAAAAGATCAAATATGCCAGACAATTGGTCACCATCTGGGCCGAACAGAGTAGTATGTTAGATGCGGAAAAAGACAAATGGTCTTTTGGAAATGGGGGTAGCGGACTATTGCACAGTCTGATAGGATATCCCATGCCTGTGGGAGGCGATATCATTCGAATGAGTCTGATATGTATCGACTTGAGCGAAAAAGAAATTGTCAATCTCATATTGAATGCTGTGGAATGTGAGATTAGTTACAGAGTCGAAAAGTTGAAAAAGTTGAAGGAGCAACATTCTAACACTAGCATCTTCAGGTAGCCTCTCAAGGTGCAGATGGGGCATACGATCAATTTCAAGATGAAAACCAATAATCTCCAAGCTGCCACTTCAGTGGTCTCTCTGTTAATCGAACTGAAGCCTCTAAACAAACAGTAAGAACAAAAAAAAATAAAAATAATCACTTTTTGTGATGTAGGAGAGACAACTCCCCAAAAAAATATAATTGGATTTTGAGACATTGATTTATTCTCTCTCTCAAAATCCAATTATATTTTTTTTTTTATTACTTTTTATTTTGTTTTGGTTTGACATTCCGAACTTGCATAAATTGTTATTTGTTTTAGTTTAACATTCTTAAAACACTCATCAATGTCTAAACCAAGATCCAACATAGCAATAATAAATTCTTCAAAAGCCGTTTCTCCTCTATACGTTAACGTATCTAGTACATGTCTCACGCAATCTTTTGTGATTGTTCCTTTTTTTTAATTCTTTCTACTATTTCCGAAATCGATCTAATATATTTAATAAATTGCTCTCATCTATGTTATCTACCAAATGCTTTCGATTTCGTCTCAAACATTCTCTATCTTGATTATTCATTTTTTAGGGTTTTTTATTATTATTTATTTTTTTTTATATTTTATTGATATTTTTGGGGAGTATTTTAATTTCTATTTTTATATATATTATATCATCGAACGATAGACATTTTTGTCCATCTGATTCGAATTCTAACTCTCTATCAGATAGGACTTTGAGCAAAAGCCTCGGTTCTCATCGGCACATTCTTATCGAATTGCATCTTGATCTGAATGTCTAAGACGCTACTCTTGAGTCGCTCGCTCTGTTTACTAATGTCGAATATGAACAGGGGATACATCGATTTGTATTCATTGAGAGAGATGTTAGGGATTACCCATCAATTCGTCCAGTCGATGATATTTCTTTCTGAAATCCACGGCGTCGCTGTATAGCCTGAAGAAATCATTCTTATCGAAAGAGGCATTGTAATTGATGGCCGGATATCTCGTGGCGTTTAGAAATACCTGCTTGTTTCTCAAGTTACAATGATCGAATAGGGAATGATTTTCTCCTGAGACCCATCCCTATCAGTTTGAAATGCCACTACGATGAAGCGCGGTCTTTCCGAAGCAGGTTTCATGGTCAGTCTCCAATCGAAGTGATTGCTAGATGGTGGAATACTGGCTGTGTCACACTGTCTCATTCTAAATCCCACTGGTAATTTACTCTTCGATTCTATGACCTTACAGAGATGTACTTTCACCGTGACTGAAGGCAATACGTGTGGAACGAACCAATATATCTTGTTCAGATGTATCTTATCTGCCCCAGTCGAAGCAGGTCTCATGATGGCTTCGGCATTTCCTTTTTGAATCAACATCAAATTGTTTAAATCCGTAGAGAATCTTATTGTAATCTATCTTCCGCGAATCCGAATATGTGTTTCAGAGGTATCCTGAACAAAAACGTTCCTTTGGGTCTTGATGTTTTGACGATGTAGTCAAATCTCAGGGCGGCGCCAGTATTGGCTGCACTCATGTAGGCAACGGTGTCTTTCACCCACAATTGATGGAGTCCTTTAGATTTGGAAAGATCGTCCGGATACGTCAAGAGTCCATACACCATGGTGGCTTGTCCGCGATGAATGCTATCTCTTGTCCCGAGACGTGGATTTTATATTACTGAATAGATGCATCATACCATTATTGGCTAGAGTGACCACGTCATCATCAGCATAATCGATTCCGTCTTCCTTGGTGAGACGTCCCTGTATCACTATGTAACTTTCGCTGAGATGAACGAACAGATCTTGAATTTCGACGTTGATTCTTATTTCACCAGCATTGTTTAGACTGGTTCAAGTCACTGGTTTGTACTCGTGAACTTCATATTCTTGAATGCTTTCATCTCTCAAATATTCCTTCGGTTATATCTAATATATTCATCATGTTTGTTTTTTGTTGTCTGTGTGTGTTAATTCACTTTTTTATTATTAATTGTTTTTTTTCCTTTAATAGTTAATTTTATTTATTATTTTTTTCCTCCTTTTAACAATATATATGCAAAAAAAATAAAAGTGAATGGTTGGTTCTTCAAAATGTCGTCTTCTGCAATTCTTGTTCGTAAAATGTTCCGATGATTTCTCTGCTGTCATCTTCATCATCCTCTAACACTTCTATTTTGTAAGTCACTGGATCCGTGTAAAATATTCTAACGATCTTAAAGATTTCTTCGGTCCTTCGAGGAGTGTAACCTTTTGCAAAGAGTTACTTATAATAAGTGATTCTCACTCGATCGCCGACTGCAAGTTTCGGTGATTTGGATTCCTTCTTGAACTTGATCCTTTCATAAAAAAGGATCACTAGCTTCTGAGGTAGTCATCTTGATCGATCTATGTCACGTGTTGTTGTATTCGTCAACCAGTTCATCTAGAACATCGATATATTTTTTGGTCTTTTTAGTCGTGAAATACTTGTAGATTTGTTCCTTCATGGTTCTATTCCAACGTTCAATCACGTTAGCTTTCCCTAACCAAGGTCGACCAATGGATGAACATGACTGTTGTAAAATTCCTTCCCTTTGTCCACCCACAATTTATACAGTTTTCGGGAAGACGATGCAAATATGATCTTCAGAGCCTCATCCACGCAAGGTCCCAATTTATTCTTCAGAGGTCTCATCCATCCATATTTCGAAAACACGTCGATGACCGTCAGTATGTATTTAATGCCCTTGATCCATTTCGAATGCGATTTCATGTTGACCAGATCGGCCGCCCAAATCTGATCCAGACCCTTTAAGAATACCCTTCTCCTTTTAAATTTATGTGTGATGGGTTTGTGTAGTTTGTTCGCCAATGCATTCGTTAATAATGTTTTCTGAACAATTTTTTTTTATGACCCCATCCAAATCAACGTTTGGTGCCGATCACTTTACCGACCAACAAACGTTCGAGTCTCTCTCTCTCCTAGTGGTATATTTTTCAACGTCATCAACATGTTTTTATCGCAGATTCGATTATGATTCACGACGTTAGGATGTTTAGCGTAGCACAGATCGTGAGTGTAAGCGGCCGAATCCACCCTATTGATGGGTTTGCTCCAAGATTTAGGTGTCAGATCTCGATTCAATCTCTTATTTAATTTCATGCCAGGTCCCGTGAATTTATGTCCTGGCAGATGCATTTCTACGGGTAGAGTAATAATCAATTTATTCGTCAAACCAGCACCATGTTTGACGAATTGCGTTTTTGTTGAACTGCACATTTTACACGTTCTGCAAAGCATGGGACTTTTATTTTTTGTCAGTACTTTTTTAACGTTAACCGTATTGGTAACTCTCTTGCATTTGATGCAATACATATTTGTTTTTTGGAGTTTTTTTTGTTTTTTCATATATATATATTTTAATTATTTCTTTTTTTTTTAATTTATATATAATTTTTCTTCTTTTATATATACATTTTTCAATCAATTGCTTCTGGAATCTTTTTGGGATCCAACAATTTACAAAATGATTGTCTCGCTTCTTCCCTATCTTTTCCCATGAGAGAATCCTTCAATTCTTCCTTGAGAATCTGATGACTCTTGACTCTTATCTTCGCTTTCATGACTTCGTATTTTTGTTTTTCGTTCAATATGTCTACGAATTCACCATCCAAAATCCTACCATCTTTCAATGCCATAGAGATCTTACCCGACACAGAATCGATCTTTGCATCGGCCAAAATGCTGATGTTTTCGTGTTTCTTGGCCTTCATGGATAATTTCATAGAGATAAATTTTCCAATCGTACTGACGAATCCGGCAGTCAAAGCCAATCTTCTACAGCCAACACGACTGGAAGAGCAACGACGGTGGTTGACAGTAGACTGATTCTGATTCCAAACCCATAGAGATCGTGATGAGAGTCAAATCCACACCACTCACAAATTTCTCTAATCTCGAATATTTCTTACTGAGTGAACAACGAGAACCTCTCTCTTGCATCAGATATGATTGAATTCTATTGATTTGTTTGATTCGATACCTCTGTGCCCCATGATCACTACTGGTGATAGAAGAGGTGCCTTGGGTTCCACCCTTTCTAACGATGTTTTTACTTTGAAGTTCCATTTTCATTTTATTTTTATTTTATATCTATTATTATATATTTTATTTTTCA
Source organism: Pictodentalium vernedei (assembly GCA_031216915.1). Taxonomy (NCBI): domain Eukaryota; kingdom Metazoa; phylum Mollusca; class Scaphopoda; order Dentaliida; family Dentaliidae; genus Pictodentalium; species Pictodentalium vernedei. The sequence goes on along the minus strand of CM062288.1, from coordinate 339,064,796 downwards.
CTCTTTATTATTTTAACCAAAATTTTTTTTTTAGTGGTGGTGGCGATCACCATCGTTAGAAAGACACGAGGGATAACACACATCATCGTCGTCATCGGCGGGAAGATATGGGAAATAACACACAATGACTTTTAACACCTTTTGACAAAACTAAGCTCTCGATTTCATGAAATCATTCATTTTAATTATTATATAAAAAAAATTTCTATTTTTATTATATTATTATTAATTTTGTTTTATTATTATGAATATTATAAGTTTTTTTTTTATTTTTCACTCTTTATTATTTTAATAAAAAAAAATTTTATATCTATAAAAAAAAGCCTAATGGTAGTGGTTTTCCGTTTTCCAACAAATATTTCTAAAGGCGTCCTCAGTCTTCGATGGTGGGTTCTAAATGCACAAACTTCAACTTTTCCAATACAGTAGGCTTTGGAAGCAATAATTGATTCCAATCTCTGATCACATCGCCGCGTTGGATGTATTCTAATGTGGGCATGAGATATGCGGTGATGATGTCTTCCCATTCCATCATGAGACATGAGTGATCAATATGATTAAATTCTTTCTTCTCTTGACAGCCGAGGTACCTTTCGTGCATGATGCGAGGAAATTGTTCGTTCACACAGACCGCATAAGCATAACACAACATACACTGAAGATCCCGTTCTCTCTCTTCCTTGAAAGGGTCAAAAAGGTCCGTTTTACTCATAATTATTTTATAAAAAAAACACTTTTTATTTTATAAAAAAAACATTTTCTATTCTTATTATTCATTTTTTTCTATTATTATAAATATTATAGGGTTTTTTTTTAGTTTTTTAAATACAAGTACTCTAAATATATATAAAAAAAACAATTATTATTTAACAGAAAAATTTTTTAGCAGTGTCCCCTTTTCCAACAAATATTCCAAAATGCATTCCCTGTCTTTGGTGGTGAGACTTCGATGCGCTAACTTCAATTCTTCCGATTTTGTAGGCTCGGGTTCTCCAATGCAACACATGAATAGTCTCCAACATTTGATCACGTGGTCATGTCGGACGTATTCCAATGCAGGCATGAAATACGTGGTGATGGTGTCTTCCCATTCCATCAGAAGACACGAATGATCAATGTGATTAAATTCTTTCTCCTCTTGACAACCGAGGCATCTTTCATTGAAGACACGATGAAGTTATTCGTTCACACAGCTCGCATAAGCTCTGCACAGCACTCTTCAAAGAAACCAAGCTCTCAATTCCATGAAATTGTTCGTCATAATTTTTATATAAAATTTCTTTTTTCTATTCTTATTATTTCTCTTTTATATCTATTATGCTTTTTTTAATAATAACACATCTATTCTTCTCATCATCAAACGAATGAATGAATACTTCTCATCTATTACAATCGTGCTTATTATTGGAAAGAGATGACTTTTTTTTCGAAAGTTGGAGTTTATTCCTCTCGTATTTCGATAAAACCATCATTTTTTCATCATCGTTGTCAGATTGATATGGGAAATAATCAATAATGATTTTTAACCTTTCAGCAAATTCGATCCAAGATCTATTTAATGCGAATGTGTGTTATCTGTGAATAAATTTGATACATTCATGAATAGATTTCTCAATATTTTCATCACCACCACGATCGAATATGTTACCTATGTTTTTCACAGAAAACATTATATAACGATATTTCCCGTAATTATAAAAGTCTACAAATGTCACATTGTATTTTAAAAGATCTAGAACATCTATAATTAAGTCATAATGTTGGTAAGACACATTTCTTCCCACTTCCTCATTTCGATATTTTCGAAATAGCTGCGATTTGGGAATATGAAAAACAATATTAAAAAAAAACATTCCGCACCAGATTAAACACGTATCGAGTATGATTTGTTCTGATTGAATTGTTTCAAATGCATACTCGTGTAAAAATGGTGAAAAATATAAAAGCTTTTCATAATATGAACGTATTGTGAACACGTCTGTTGGAAGTTGTTTTCTCTCCTTTTGTTTCATTTTTTTATATTTTTGTTTTTTTTTTCTAATCGTTATTTTTTTTTTCTTTCATAATAAAACACCCAAAATGGGTATATTCTTAAATGGCGAATTCTGATCGAACAATAAACCTTTACCAGTCAGTTCCACATTCTCTCCGGTCTTCAGATAGAGACCGTCTCCATGGAAAGCATTGCCACCTTTTCTCATGGGTCCTATACACAATCCTTTACCTTAGACATCTACGGGACACACGGCTCCTCCTTTCTTCAAAAATAGTCCGTTTCCTCTCTTCTTCAGAAACAATCCTCTACCCATTATTTTGTCAACTCTCGAACTAGTGAGTCCCGAGAGAGTTCCCACGCCCAGAGCTGGTAACACCATCTTCCTGAGAATGGGTAATGCTTTGGCGTCGAGTCCCACCAATAGCGGTAAGAAACTGCCTTTAATTCTCAGATTGTATCTCAACTGGGCGGGACTCAATCTCACCATCGTTCCCATTTGATCATGAATCCTTGCCCCATCCTTTTGATTTGAGTTTTAGTCCAGGTGATCCAATCGCTACCCCGCCTTCGCCAGATCTTCACAACTGAATTTAAATCTAATGGCTCTGCAAAGTTTAAGTTTAGCTTTCTGTCCTTCGGATATGTTCACGTTTTTAATGATGTATCAAATGCTACTCATATTTGTTGTTGTTTTTTTTCACTGGATTATAATTTTTTTTTTTAAATTATATTTATTTTATTTTTTATTTATTTACTTTTTTTTATATCTGATGTGAAATCGTATAGTCACTCTCTCTCTGCAAAGATCTAACAAATTTCCATTCTGATCTGTCAACGTGGTTTCAATGCTATACAATGTGCCCAGGATCTTGGGTAGATAGACGAGATTTCTAGGTCGCTCCAAGATCTTGTAACCTGGAGAAACGTCCGGAAAAAATGAGTAGATCGTAGGTTGAGCGCTACCATCAACATAACTTCCCGAGATCACATTGACATTCACTAAAATGCTATTGACCATGAAAATGTCGACCATATTTTCAGACATGGCATGACCTCGATACATCTTTCGATCGAATCCCAACATCTTACTAATTGAATCTTCCGCACTAAAATCCACTCGAAAATTATCTCCCAAGTCTAATATCATCTGTAGAGTACTTGTATTGGGAGCAATTCTTATCATCTTGCTTCCATGACCATCGGTCTTCAGTCTCGTCTGGATGTGATGGTTCAGATCGTCTATGTCGTAACTTTCGTTGGAAATTCGTATCTCAAACAAATCCACTCCGTTGGAATACTTGAATGCATTATTTTTTCGGTGACAATGGGAAACGAATAGTAAGTCTCGAGATTAACCAACGCCATCTCGTATCTCTTTTCCTTCTTCAATTCGATGGAAGGTTCGAATTTAGTCATGAATCAAGTCATGTTGTGACTCACTACGATTTGAAAGGATTGTTTTGCAGCCGTATTATCGACAATCTCTTCTAATAGATGATGTTCTGACATTTTTATTATTATTTATATTTTTTTTTTTACATTTTATCGATATTATTTTTTTTATTTTCTTCTCTATTATTATTAGGAATATAAAAAAAATCATCGAATCCACTTCGATATTTTCCGTTGTTAAATTCGCTAGTCAAATCGATCACCACGAAATTGTGAAGTCCTTTGTCCCACACCTTCTTACAAAATCTCCTAAATTCTTCCCCACTCATGTCATTGGCCACGTGATCTCCATAGATGTGATTGAGGTTCTTGAGATCCTGACGAAAGAGACAACGAAAATTAGCATTCTCCCTTATCGTCTGTCTGGGTAGTCGAAAATAATTCTGAGACAAATAGAAACAATCCACGCTGTTGTGACGTCCTCGAATGTAATATGATTCACATCGATTATGTCTCTCCAAATGTAGATCATCGAAGATCATGAGATTCTTATTCTCCGACTTCAACTGTCTAGGATCGGGAACGTCGTCGGCATTCTCGTAAAACTGACATTCCAGGTTCGAACACTCGAAGTTTCTCTTGGTGAATTCTCTCGCTGCTCCTTCCAATATATTTGAAGTCTCACATCCTTCAAATTCGTCTCGATTGTCAAAGATTCTCAACATAATATCCTTAGGTAATTTATACATCATGCACTCTCAAAGCAATCTGTATTCCGGTTGAAAGAGACTATTGCCAAAAATGAATAATCTGTCGTAATTCAACCAACCAGGTCGCATGAATAGATTCATCAAGAGATTGGTCTTTCTGCAATTCGATTTTCCCACTATCAGACCTCTTATGCTCTTGGGAAGGAACTCGTCGTTCGACCTCTTGGTCATCATGTCATTCCAAGACATGTCTTTGATATTCTTTTTTTTTCTCTAGTTTATTTTTTTACTATGTTTTGAATTATGGTTTTTTTTTTATTTTTTTTATATTTTAATTTCTATTTTTTTATATATATATAAAAGTATTTTTATTATTTATAAATCACTTTCAATCCCGATCCTTTCGTCATTTTAGCCAAATCTTGTATCGGTACAACATCATCATAGAAATCTCTCCAACTTTTCAGTTCGATTCTTGATCGTTTGGCAGGTTGTGGAGTTATCAATATATTAATCAAAGCGTCGGCACCTCTCTTACTGGCTTCCAAAGCTATTCTACAGATCGCTTCGGACGCAGCTGTCTCGCCAACATCAATTGCTGTTCTCTTTCTGATCTTGAGAATGCTCGACGTGATCTGTTTCATGGCATCGCCGGAAAATTTACGAGTTAAAAATTGCATCATCGAATCCACGATGCCCGATCCGCCATAGATGTAAGATCTAGCACATCTCCTGTTATTTATCACTAACATTTTTTTTAATTATTATTATTATTATTTTTTTAAATATATATTTTTTTTATTTATTTAATATTTTTGTTGTTTTTTTTTTCTTTTTTCTTACTATTTTATTATTTCAAATGATTCATCAGTTTTTGATAATCCTTCTTAGTCAAGAGCTTCTGCCTCAACAATTCGTTGCACACGCTCACTATCTCGTTATCTACTCCAGTGTTGCCAGCCTCTCTGTTTGCCATCAACAATCTCAATCTCCCCAACAAGGCATAGGGATCGCACAGAAGAAATATCATGTCGGTCATTCCCTTTCCAGTCATCAATTTCACGAAATACTCATTCGGCTTCCATAAGGGTTCCACCACGTGTTTTCACTTGTACCCTCTCCTATTCTTCGGTCTCGTCTCTTTGGGATCGTTGTTCTTCTTCATGGTGTGAGTCTGAACCAGAATGTCTCCATAAGTTTTGTAACCCTCCTTGGCATAATCTCCGGGTCTCTTGCAAGTGAGCAAAGTATGCAATCCGTGGGTAAATTTGCACCTGTTTGAACCGACGATCAAATAACCACCGTCTTCAAACACTTCTGTATCACCCACGAAAATTGTATCGCCATCGTCACGAAATCCATCCATCGGATCTTTCAGGATTCCATTACCATTGTCAAATCTGATGCCGCTAACGGTGCTCAAAGCATTGCAAATAACGGTGGTACTTGGATCGGTCTCTATTCCCATCAGAACGAAATCGGAGAAAGTTCTCGGTACTAAAGTACCGGGAATCGAACCGGTCATCCTCTGAGAACGTTCTTTTATGGGTCTCAATTCCTCCACGATCTCTTTCCTAGCTCGTTCCTGAACCTCGGTGGCGAGTCTGAACAACGTGGTCGCCTCTCATCTCATTCCCATCTCTCCCAATCATCTGGCCCTATCCTGCGCTTGAATATTCTCCTTACTTCGTATTAATTCGTGAACCTGCTCGTCCCTTCGCTTTGAATCTCCTATGTGTAGAAACATTGTTGTTTTTATTCATTATTATTTTTTTCTTTCTTTTTTTTTAAATAAAAAATAGTTATTTTTTTGGTATTCTTATCTATTTTTTTCAGTGTTCTTTTATATATATCTTTTGTATTCTTATTTTTGAATGTTGTTTATATATATATATTTTAAAAAACAATTTTTTATCGTCCGTCTCACAACTCGCAATATCTACATAATCGCGGACCGGAGCGGGAGCACCTCGCACGTTTTAGACTCTATGAGCTATCTTTCTCTCCTTGACAAAAACCTCACTACGTCTTCGCCGGCGGATTCGGGCGCACCGATAAATTCGCCGCTCGATTTGGACTGTGTCTTTTTGGCGGTAAAGTGTCGAAAAAATTCACCTAAATGGCGGGTCCGTGTTACCTCTGCAAAAGGTGAGTGTTTTCCTGAGAATGGTCATGTCAAAAGTTACGAGCGCACCTAAAAGTGAATTTTCAAGAGAGGGAATTTAATAGAGTTTGACGACTCATCCACATCCACCGCTGCAAAAACCTAGAGAAAGTGACGATGTGAACGTGAACGTGTCGCATCATACAAGTCGATGGATTACGATCGTGATGAACGCGATTTCCTCGAAAAAACTAAGTTTTTGGAGAGGTGCGATCGAGACAAAAAATGAGATGCGCTCGAACAACCCCCCCCCCCCCACCCCACCCTATTCCACCCTACTAGGTTATTAAAAGGCCCCCAAATCCCATTGACAACAGTGCTAACCTTTCAATCTCTGTACAACACACCAAGTTGTTGGGTAATAAATTATCTGTTCATCCACAAAGTACATCATCTTTTTTGAACAAACAAAGGCTAGAGAAGATATATAGTACAACGAAAAATTGAAATTGAAAACTTTCGCTTCTGCCGTCTGCTCTTGCACTGAACTGACTTGATACTTTGTTTTCATGTCTCATGTTTTTGAGAGATTTTTCACTCACTCTGGCACAAAATTACAGAAAAAAACTTTTAATACTGTATAAACTGGACAAAGATGTATTAATTGATGCTGAACCAATCGGCCCATCATTCCAATTTAGTCCTGCTCACAACTTTGGGTGTCAAATGTACAAGGTCACGTGTTCAATGTTTTAGGCTATCATTAGCATTGGAAGAGATCGCTGCCAGTGGTTTCGAATCCAGGTGGAACTTTGCCATGAGCGTCTGCGTAATAGTAAATTTTTTATTTCAGAAGATTGTCCCTTTTCCAACTTCAGGCAAATAATCGCATAAGCCTGCTTTTGTACAAAATAGAGTTGCGACTGAACGTAGATAGAAAATATGTTGAAAAGAATGTGCACCCCCCCTTCTCTCTCTCTCTGGATCCCAAAACTAATGCAGCCTGTTGGTGTGTGAAAATGACCAACATGCGAAATGGGTCTCATTGCATGGACTGCCGGTATACGGCAATGCTAATGGCAGTCCACGTAGAGACATTTCGATATACCAGCCGTCTGATGTCCATTTTTGCGCTCAGATGCATGTCGGCCGACCGCATCCCCGTCTCGTTTCGCAACAGCTTGGAAAAGACCAATTTCAAAACATCTAATTAAAACACGCTATCTCAGACAGTTCTCGAAGAATTTAATTGAAATTTTCAGTCATCGTTCGTAAACAGTTGCGGAATCCACAACCAGCTTTCCACTTCAGGTGACAGGTTTAAGTGGACGGTTATCTCCCCTCATCGACTATCAGAACGCATCAGCCTATTATTTATTTATTTATTGGTGTTTAAGGCCACATACTTATGCACAATGGCTAATCGTGACCATGACAGTTTTTCGAATGGAGGAACCCAGAGAGAACCAACGAGCATCGGCGAGCAACTGTCAGCTCCCCAACATACCAACTCCACACAAGCAGGATTAGCATTGGTTGAAGACAGGTGCACCATCGACGTGCAGTGCGCCTTAGTACAAAGTGTCACCGTACCCCCACGTGGGCAATGGGGATGAAGTGTCTTGCCCAAGGAGAAAACGCGATTGCCGCAGGTGGGATTCGAACCGAGGACCTCTCGGCTTGCAGCCTGCACCTCTATCGACTGAGCCACCGCCCCCCCCCCTCCCCCCCCCCCCCCCCCCCATCGACGTCCAGTACGCCTCAGCACACGGTGTCATCGTGCCCCCATGTTGGCAAGCGGGATAAAGTGCATTTCCCAAGAACACAATGCGAGTCGTCCCGGACGGGCCATCAGCTAGTTGCTCCGTTGATAACTGCCCAAGGTGCAGTTGAAATATTTCATCAGTTGTGACATAAGCAATCACCGTCGGAACAAGTCATGTTTCCCCTCCGCCCACCCCCCCCCCACCCCCACCCATTGATATTCTTCGTAACGCATCTGGTTGTAACACACTTTACGAAAGTGAACCTGCGGGTTCAACACTGAGGTGAAAAGGCTGAAAGTTTCCTTATTATTTTCATGTTTTTAAACAGACGAGGGGATGGGGGGGTGTTTGCTTGAAAGAAGCTTCTCACCACAGGTGTTTCAGTGGTAGTCCACAATCCACGCATTGCACGTAGTAATAGCGATTCATTTTGCTTGTGGTTCCACGCTCAAGATTTACCACTGATACACTAACATTTCTCTTGAGATTATTAATTTATTTGTATTTACAGCAATTTCCAACACCTAAAGCCCTGCAGTCACCATAACCAAATTGAGGTTTTACCGATAGTTTATACCCAGAATACCACATCATTGGGACCCAGGCGTTGGTTACCGGTTCAAGTAAAATACAATTTGTTTACCTCAGCAAACAAACACAACTCTGAGTTCCCACCTGAATTATTTGACAGTTAATTGCCAGATAAAATTTTTTATAGGTAGCTTTATTTTATAAATGGAGGATAGTGTTCAACGAAAGACAACTGCTATTTTGCATAAATGATGTGCACATGTAACATGATGTGTTTTATAAACTGTTTATGTGTTACTGCGACAGTAATTTTCCATATTTTTATGTCTGAGAGCTTTGATGAAATTCTGGTTCTAATCACAGATCAGTTTGTTACTTACATTCATTTTAAACGCATTCATTTACTCAAAAAACACAAACCCAGCACAAGCTCGACTACAAAACGTTTTCTCTAATCGACCAACAGGAGAGTTTGTTTAAAATTGGCTTTAGAGGGTGTTTTCGAATTCTTCTCAAAGGACTCCGAGGCGATCCCCAATATTTCCTTCGAACTCAGAATGTTCCTTATTAACCCAATAAAATTGTACAGATAGAATGGGTAACAGAATAAAAGTTTGTTCAAGTGGATACGGGTTTTAGCTCACCCTGATAGAAAAACTACCCCTGGCATTAATATAATTTCTTGCTTGCAACTGGTCGGAAGGGGCTTGCTCGCGCGAAAACATTCATTCATGATGCAACTGCTCTTACTGTCCCACCCATAGAATGTTTTACAAAAGCCGCTGCTATCACTTCCCCCCCCCCCCCCCCCCCCCATAAATACACAAAACTTTCTCCATCCTGGTAGAATTTGCATTTAGAAATTGACGGCATGTTAAAGAGACATATTTCCTGGCATTCAGCTCAGTGAAAACAATGAAAGATATTTGGATGCATTTTTAAATTTTCTGACAAAGACTAGAAACACTTTACAAACGTTACTCTTTCACTCTATAACGGCATTATAAATGCTGTAATGCAATTTTATAGCTGTTCACAAAATACACAAACTTTACAAACAATATTAGTTTTTAAATGCAAGAGAAAATGTTGCCATTGAAATTAGCGCTCAAGAAGAATATCTCCTCCTATTTCGCCTGTTAGCCTTACAGAGAATATGTCTTGGTGTCAATGGCACATTTCTAGAATGGTATGGAAGGGGTATATTCTCCCGCGTTCAGCGCAACACGGCGCTGGCGAAGAAATATTTTTATGTTTTCAAACAAAATACATCCAAATATTGAATTGCTTTTTCAAGCTACCGAGTCATTTCAATCGGACCTTTCAAGACATTGCAGTGGATCTATGCAATCGGTTATTTTCTTGCTAGAAGATGTGACAGCGATGCTTCAACTAAATAAAATACGTCAGAACTTTTTCAAACCAAAATATTTTTCTCAGGACGGTCTGTTCGTAGACCGTATCTTTTCCGACTGGAATATTGCATGTATATAGAAGTCGGATAACTCAAAATAAATTATTCTGTTTTGATGCACCATATGTACAAATGGACATCAGCATTCGAAACCATCAAAAATACACCAAGGCGTGCACACGTTCGACAGTGCAGCTAATAAATTTACAATTTTTATTTCGAAGAGGGTTTCAAACTGTGCATCACGGTTAACGTTTCTAGATTATGTTAAGATATGCAGTAACCTCACTCGAACTTTACCAAAGATCAGTACTGAATATATTTGTAGTTGTGGGGAGGGAGGGGGGTGGGGCATTTATATAGGGTGAGCCTCTTCGCCAAGTCTTATTTCATCTTAATGGAAATAAAATTGCTCTTCAAAGAAACGCTCAGGGGCGTAACCCGACCTGGTGTTTCCTCAGACAAAGGTTGGCCGAGGGATTATGAAATACCAAGTTGGGCAGACGCTTTGCTTGCGCGACGAAAATATACATGGTTTAAGTACTCAATTGGGCAAAATCTCTTGCTCACGCGATAAAAATATACACAAATCTGAAAGTACAATAAATTCCCGACTCACAATATCGTTAGAATCCCACATCCAGGGAGAGAGCAAGTAATAATAAACTAATTTTATGACTATTACCTGTTGAAAGCACCCAGAAGGTCGGACATATCCGCCTAACGGGTGTGTAATGGACACCACCGTCATAAAATTCTAATACATTCCCTGCCATGTTAGTATTCTATCAATGGAAGGTATATTTTTCGCGTATATGTCTTTGATAAAAGAATTTAGGTATATGATCGATAGTTTGCGCGATATGACCGAGCCGTCGGGCACAGATGTCCTATACCCCCCGCACCAAAGGAAAATAAATAAATAAAAAATATGAGTCACGGCCCTGCCCAAAATAACATAATATTGTGCAAAACCTCTCTCTAGCCTGACCAATCCCCAAATAATCAACGAACACATAAAGTGAATATGTATGTGCGCAGCGTTGAAAAACAGAATTTCCCTTTCATATCATACCTTCATTATGTGAAGTTGGACGATGACGAATCATTGTCATTATCGGCATGTCTCGTTTATCTGAGTTGTACGTTATTAAAATAATGAGAACTTTAGAAGCGTTGTCTTAGTCAATCTTTACTCTAGAATAACATTTTCGGATTTAAGGTTTGACTTTGAGCATGGACACGATTAATGACAGGAGGCAAAACATGAATGATTATTTAGTTGATGTTTGACTTTTTTGAATATGACTTTTTAATGAACAAAAATTTAGGAGAAAAATGACATGGTTTCTCTTACGTTACGTGTCAGAATTCTTAGCTGAAGAGATCAGCTTATTCCATGTGTTATATCGAGAGATACAGGCGTTTAAAATTTGGCTCTGAATGATCATACTTTTCATTGAGATATGGATAAAGCATTACGCTGGTCGCTACACACAGTAACGTAATCATAGTGTTGAATGTGCAAAATCGGATAAGTGTGCCTGAACAGATCTCATCGAAAAAGTCATCTTTTCAAAAAGAATATAAATTAAAGCTTTGAAAAATCAAATTGCTTGACCATCGGTCTTGCATTCGGATGAAGATAATCATATTTCCGACTATTATTTACAAACATTAGAAAATAATTAATCTAAATGGTTTTGATTTTTTAACACTTGGATTTCTTGGGTGTATTTGAGGTGAAAGGTTCAGTAGCCAAGCGGATTGGGGTGTTCAATAAGTTGTCGAAATTAGGTTATTAAAAGCCCCCCAAATCCAATTGACAACAGTGCTAACCTTTCACTCTCTGCACAACACACCAAGTTGTTGGGTAATAAATTATCTTTTCATCCACAAAGTACATCATCTTTTTTGAACAAACAAAGGCTAGAGAAGATATATAGTACAACGAAAAATTGAAATTGAAAAAATTTCGCTTCTGCCGTCTGCTCTTGCACTGAACGGACTTGATACTTTGTTTTCATGTCTCATGTTTTTGAGAGATTTTTCGATCATTCTGGCACAAAATTACAGAAAAAACGTTTAATTCTGTATAAACTTGACAAAGATGTATTAATTGATGCTGAACTAATCAGCTCATGATTCCAATTTAGTCCTGCTCACAACTTTGGGTGTCAAATGCACCAGATCACGTGTTCAATGTTTTAGGCTATCATTAGCATTGGTAGCGATTGCAGCCAGTGGTTTCGAATCCACGTGGTACTTTGCCATGGGCGTCTGCGTAAGAGTGTATTTTCTTATTTCAGAAGAATGTCCCTTTTCCAACTTCAGGCAAATAATCGCATAAGCCTGCTTTTGTACAAAATAGAGTTGCGACTGAACGTAGATTGAAAATATGTTGAAAAAAATGCACCCCCCCCCCCCCTCTCTCTCTCTCTGGAGCCCAAAACTAATGCAGCCTGTTGGTGTGTGAAAATGACCAACATGCGAAATGGATCTCATTGTATAGACTGCCGGTATACGGCAATGCTAATGGCAGTCCACGTAGAGAAATTTCGATATACCAGCCGTCTGATGTCCATTTTTCCGCTTAGATGCATGTAAACAGTGTTCTGCAATTCTGTTAGCTTGAGAAATAAAAATTTTCTCCCATTTGGTCGAATTATGGTCTGTTCGATGGGTCAAAGCCCCAACCCCCCCCCCCACCCCCCCACCCCCTCCCCCACCACGGTATGTCTCACAGTGCTGTGTTTTCCATTTTAATGTCTAACTGGACTGGACATCTTTTTCGGCAGCGATTTCTGTTCAGTTTCGAATCCGGTCATTATCTAAGTTTTAAGGGTAATGTCGGGATGCACGGGCGAAGTCCTTCAAAAAGCGAGTTTTCTTTTGCCCCCTCTATCCGCGCGTGACACTGGATTATAAGTTTTAATGGGCCCTAATCCAGAGACGGGGGAGGAGGGGGTGGGGGGGGGGGTGGGGGGGGATTCAGTCGGCCGAACGCTTCCCCGCTTCGTTTCGCAAAAGCTTGGAAAAGACCAAATTCAAAACATCTAATTAAAACACTCTATCTCAGACAGTTCTCGAAGAATTTAATTGAAATTTTCAGTCATCGTTCGTAAATAGTTGCAGAATCCATAACCAGCTTTCCACTTTAGGTGACAGGTTTAAGTGGACGGTTATCTCCCCTCATCGACTATCAGAACGCATCAGCCTATTATTTATTTATTTATTGGTGTTTAAGCCCACATACTTATGCACAATGGCTAATCGTGACCATGACAGTTTTACGGATGGAGGAAGCCGGAGTACCCAGAGAGAACCAACGAGCATCGACAAGCAACTGTCAACTCCTCAACATTCTAACTATGTTCAAGCTCCGCCCAAGCAGGGTTACAGTGGTTGAAGACGTGCATCATCGACGTCGATTTATTATTTTTTATTGGTGTTTAAGGTCACATATTTCTGCACAATGGCTAATCATAACCTCGACAGTATTACGGGTGGAGGAAGCCGGAGTACCCGGAGAGAACCACCGAGCAACGGCGAGCAACTGTCAGCTCCCAAACATACTAAATCCACACAAGCGGGATTAGCATTGGTTGAAGACAGGTGCACCGTCGACGTGCAGTGCGCATTAGTGCACAGCGTCACCGTACCCCCACGTGGGCAATGGGGGTGAAGTGTCTTGCCCAAGGACACAACGCGATTGCCGCAGGTGGGATTCGAACCGAGGACCTCTCGGCTTGCAGCCTGCACCATCAGCTAGTTGCTCCGTAGATAACTGCCTAAGGTGTAGTTGAAATAATTCATCAGTTGTGACATAAGCAATCACCATCGGAACAAGTCATGTTTCTCCCTCCGCCCACCTTCCCCTCCCCACCCATTGATGTTCTTCGTAACGCATCTGGTTGTAACACACTTTACGACAGTGAACCTGCGGCTTCAACACTGAGGTGAAAAGGCTGAAAGTTTCCTTATTATTTTCATGTTTTTAAACAGACGAGATGATGGGGGGTGTGTTTGCTTGAAAGAAGCTTCTCACCACAGGTGTTTCAGTGGTAGTCCACAATCCACGCATTGCACGTTGTAATAGCGATTCATTTTGCTTGTGGTTCCACACTCAAGATTTACCACTGATACACTAACATTTCTCTTGAGATTATTAATTTATTTGTATTTGCAGCAATTTCCAACACCCAAAGCCCTGCAGTCACCATAACCAAATTGAGGTTTTACCGATAGTTTATACCCAGAATACCACATCATTGGGACACAGGCATTGGTTACCGGCTCAAGTAAAATACAATTTGTTTACCTCAGAAAACAAACACAACTCTGAGTTCCCACCTGAATTATTTGACAGTTAATTGCCAGATAAAATTTTTTATAGGTAGCTTTATTTTATAAATGGAGGATAGTGTTCAACGAAAGACAACTGCTATTTTGCATAAATGATGTGCACATGTAACATGATGTGTTTTATAAACTGTTTATGTGTTACTGCGACAGTAATTTTCCATATTTTTATGTCTGAGAGCTTTGATGAAATTCTGGTTCTAATCACAGATCAGTTTGTTACGTACATTCATTTTAAACGCATTCATTTACTCCAAAAAAACAAACCCAACACAAGCTCGACTACAAAACGTTTTCTCTAATGCGACCAACAGGAGTGTTTGTATAAAATTTGCTTAAGAGGGTGTTTTCGAATTCTTCTCAAAGGACTCCGAGGCGATCCCCAATATTTACTTCGAACTCAGAATGTTCCTTATTAACCCAATAAAAGTGTACAGATAGAATGGGTAACAGAATAAAAGTTTGTTCAAGTGGATACGGGTTTTAGCTCACCCTGATAGAAAAACTACCCCTGGCATTAATATAATTTCTTGCTTGCAACTGCGAAACCATGGCAATGGTCGGAAGGGGCTTGCTCGCGCGAGAACATTCATTCATGATGCAACTGCTGTTTCTGTCCCACACATGTAATGTTTTACAAAAGCCGCTGCTATCACCGTACCCACCCCCATAAGTACACAAAACTTACTCCATCCTGGTAGAATTTGCATCTAGAAATTGACGGCATGTTCAAGAGACATATTTCCTGGCACTCAGCTCAGTTAAAACAATGAAAGATATTTGGATGCTTTTTTAAATTTTCTGATAAAGACTAGAAACACTTTACAAACGTTACTCTTTCACTCTATAACGGTATTATAAATGCTGTAATGCAAATTTATAGCTGTTCACAAAATACACAAACTTTACAAACAATATTAGTTTTTAAATGCAAGAGAAAAAGTTGCCATTGAAATTAGCGCTCAAGAAGAATATCTCCTCCTATTTCGCCTGTTAGCCTTACAGAAAATATGTCTTGGTGTCAATGGCAGATTTCTAGAAGGGTATGGAAGGGGTATATTGTCCCGCGTTCAACGCAACACGACGCTGGCGAAGAAATATTTTTATGTTTTCAAACAAAATACATCCAAATATTGAATTGCTTTTTCATGCTACCGAGTCATTTCAATCGGCCCTTTCAAGACATTGCAGTGGATCTATGCAATCGGTTATTTTCTTGCTAGAAGATGTGACAGCGATGCTACAACTAAATAAAATAGTTCAGAACTTTTTCAAACCAAAATATTTTTCTCAGGACGGTCTGTTCGTAGACCGTATCATTTTCGACTGGAATATTGCATATGAAAGTCGGATAACTTAAAATAAATTATTCTGTTTTGAGTAGTATGTCTCGTATGTTTGAGGGAACAGTTGGATGACCCCGGTGGATGACCCCGGAAGTGACGTCATGTCACGTGACCAGTGGCGCCATGTTGTGTTGTCATGGTAACCCGCGTGAGCGGCCATGTTGTGACGTCATCTCCATAGTGATACGTGGTGTTAGTGCGCATGCGCAGAGCGTGTTGTTAGGGTGATACGTGTTTCCGTCGTCCATTTTGTATACTGGAGGCCGCCATCTTGGTTTCTATGGTAGCACGTGATTGCTATGTTACCAATGGCTTCTAACAAGACAGGGGTATGTTTTGAGGGTATGTTCCTTTGTAGAAGAGTAAATCTAATTACCACAAACAACCCGACAATCTTTCCAAATCACCAAAATCCACCCGAAATCACCGAAATTGACTTTATTTCCCCATTTTATCGGTTTAGCACGTAGTGCTATAGTACTAAGGGGTACAAGGGGTGCATTCGACTGAAGTGGAGTAATTTTCTGGTTCGGATTTTCCCTATTAAGAGTAGCACGTAATACCGAGGGGGTGTGTTCGTTTGAAGTGGAGTAATGTTCCCATTTTTTGGATCCCATGACGTTTTATTTCCTTATTAAGAGTAGCACGTAGTGCTATAGGACAAATTTACCCAGAATTCCTCTGCTTCTACTTGGAACTATATTTTTATAAATTCCTACGCTCTATTTTTAGTAACATCCTTAACTGACACCCTAACTAATTGTTAGTGTCTATATTTAGCAATTTCTTTAAATGACCCCCCTAACTACATGATTTTAAATAATAAAATTAATGAGGATCAAGATGTTTTTACACTGACCAATCAGAGCGAAGTTAATCCACCAATCAGATTTCTGGATTCCCATTGTGTTTCTTTCCCATTGACTTCTATACTAATTTTCTAAATTTCCCAACTTTAACCTATAATCCTATAGGAAACAAACACAAACGCCCATCGAGAATGAAAATATCGATGAAAAAACGTTGTGACGTCGTGACGTTTTCAAAAACGTCCGTCACGTCGAAATAAATTCCGGAGAAGAATAACATCGCGTCATTCTGTTTCGATCCTTCGAACTGAACACATCGCTAGAGAGTTTTCTATAGCAATTTTGCCTTTGCAAAAAATTTATGAAGATGTCTGAAGCTGCTACTGCCGTTACCAGAACTGATGTCTACGCCTGTGAAGAGTGTGGAAAGACCTTTACGGACCGTCGGAACCGGAATCGCCATGTACGCACCCAGCACGCCGCCGGAGAGAAGAAGACCCACGATTGTACCAACTGTAACAAGAGTTATGCTTCCAAGCAGAAGCTAGATCAACACCTGAAGAAATGTTTGGAGATATATACATGTATGGAATGCGGCCAGGAGTTCAACCAACTACTCCATTTTAATCGACACAAGAGCGTTGCCCACCGACCAGTTCCTGTACCATCTAAAAGGAAGACTGATGAACCGAAGAGAGGACCACCTAAACAACCACGGACCACGACGACCACCCATTATGATGTTGACCCAATGGAGTTTGAAAAGAATATGATGTCTGAAGAAGAGCCAGATGAGATATTGACCGTGTACGAAGATAACTGGAGTTATTAGAACTCGCCACATGATGAACAGAAGAGTCCAAGACCAATATAACTACCGGATCAACGATGTGAACCTGAAGATGATGACTGATGAATTGATGACTACCATATTTCTGCCACAACAGCTAAGATTTAAAATTAATCTGAGTTTTGGTTTTATCCTGCGACACAATGAAACGAATGAACTGAAGTATTACCATCCATCACAAAACAACGCCCGGGTACTTGATGTTCCACAACTTGTATGCTGCCAAGAAGACTTTGAAGAATTCCTTGATGATGTCATGGAAGAAGATATCCTAGAATGGGCCAAATTAAAACGACCCAACACCAAATGGCTTGTGGAGAGAGTTACCAACGTCACATTTTATGTGAACAAGCTGAAAGACCACCCAATTGGAATGGCAGAAGATCTTCCTGACTACATTCTCCAGAACAAAGCAGTAAATGCTTTGGTGAAAGATAGAGCTCACCATTTTACCTATGAAGACAACCTGTGTATTTTCCGCTGTTTAGCTTTATGGAGTGGTTCCATAACAGACAACCTCAACTATACAACAGATGCCATGTACAACAAGTATACCCAGAAGCCAAAGAATGAATTCCGTGGAGTAACTTTAGCCGAATTACCTGACTTGGAGAAATGTTTTGAAGTAAATATCCAAGTATATGAACTTGTCAAGAATGATGATGACCAAATTGTTGCCAAATTAGTACAGAGATCTCACAGAAAGTATGAAGATACCATGTATGTGAACGTTTACAAGAACCATTTTAGCTACATCATCGATATAGACCAATACTGCAAATCCTTTGAATGCCGCAAATGCGGCAAACTATGGAAAAATGGATTTCTACTCAATCGTCACGAGAAAACCTGTACAGATGAAGTCAATTACCAGTATGTTGGCGGCGTATACCATCCATCCCAGTCCATATTTGATCTGTTAGAAGATGAAGGTATAGAAGTATCTGAAGAGAAGAAGTTTTATCCATACCGTGCAACGTTTGATTTTGAAAGTTACTTTGTCAAATCCAGTCTACCTGCTGACAGTGATAAACTGATATGGGAAGCAGAACACCGACCATTGAGTGTGAGCATATGTAGTAATGTTCCAGAATACCACGAACCGAAATGTTTTATTACAAATGGAAATTCTCAAGAACTTGTTGAAGAAATGATGACATACCTCACTGCTATTTCATCTCATTGCCACCAACTGATGCAGACCTACCATGCTTGGACCTTGTTTAAACTCAGACAGAAAATTGATGAAACGCTGGAAGCGGAAGCCAGAGCTACTGGAGAAGATACATCCAAGATGCACCCTTTACAAAAATTGGAGAAGAAATTTCAAGATTATCTGCAAGAGATGCCCGTCATCGGATTCAACTCTGGAAAATATGATATGAATGTAGTCAAGCGTGAACTGATGACATACCTGAAGAGACAGAATCCACTCAAGTTTGCAGTGAAGAAATCGAATAACTACATGTGCGTCTCGACAGAATCTTTCAAGTTTGTTGATATTTGCAACTACCTCGCTCCAGGATTCAGCTATGACAAGTTTTTGAAAGCAATTGGCTGCTCCGTGACAAAGGGATTTTTACCATATGAATGGATCGACAGCTTGAAGAAATTGGATCAAGACCACCTACCAGACCATGAAGCCTTCTAAAGTTCTCTCAAGAAAGAAAATATATCCATTGAAGAATACCAGTACTGCCAGCATGTATGGAACGACCTGGAGATGACAACTTTCCGTGATTTTCTGATCTGGTATAATAACCGAGATGTAAGTCCATTCCTTGAAGCAGTTGACAAGCAGTTTGCTTTCTACCAAGAACGCCACATCGACATGTTTAAAGATGGTATCAGTGTTCCGGGCCTCACGTTGAAATACCTGTTCCAGACCATGAATGATGACACTTACTTCACATTATTTAACCAGAAGAATAAAGACTTGCATCACTTGGTGAAAGATAATATCGTTGGTGGACCTTCAATTATCTTCAACCGATACCAAGAGAAAGATGTTACCCGAATCAAAGAAACAAAATATGGCAAAGAAGCAAAACCATGTGGAAGTATTATAGGCTTTGATGCGAATGCATTATATCTTTGGTGCCTAATGCAAGAGATGCCAACGGGTTGGAGTATAAGACGTCGTGAAGAAAACCAGTTTAAACCAGAACATCCAATGAAGTATGGTAAAATGGCTGAACAATGGTTATAGTTTTTATCCATGAGAGATGACATCCACATCAGACATCAGTTTAACGGAGCTGAAAAAATGATTGGTCGAAGACAGTTGCCTGTTGATGATTGGTGCAAAGAGACACAGACTGTATACCAGTTCCGTGGCTGCTTCTGGCACGGACATACCTGCATGAAAGATAAGAATGGCCTTCCTATCATCCATAATGAAGTCAGAGATAAACCGATGAAAGAACTGCTACAAGACACCCGTACCAATGCAAAGTACATCACCGATTTGGGCTATAAACTTATTGAAATCTGGGAGTGTGAGTGGAGAGAGATGAAGAAGACCGATGCCACACTCAAAGCCTTCCTGAAAGAGAACTTTTCAGACAAAATAGATGGTGCGATGACAGAGGAAGAAATACTGAACAAAGTGAAGTCCGGTGAACTGTTTGGTTTAGTCGAGTGTGATATACATGTACCAGATCACCTGAAAGAGTACTTTGAAGAGATGACACCTATCTTCAAGAATACAGATATTTCCATAGATGATATTGGTGAACACATGAAGTCCTTTGCCGAGAAGAATGGAATCATGAAGAAACCCCGAAGAAGTTTGATCGGAAGCTATGGAGCGGAAAAAATGTTGTTTGCAACCCCTTTACTGCAGTGGTACCTCCAGCATGGTATTGAAGTTGATCACGTCTATCAAGTTATCCAATATAAACCAAGAAGATGTTTTGAAAAATTTGGAGATGAAGTATCTGAAGCAAGAAGACAAGGAGATGTTGACCCTGACAAGTCGATCGTTGCCGATACCATGAAGCTGTTGGGAAATTCTGGATATGGCAAAACCGTCACCAACAAAGAGAAGCATCGACGTGTGTGCTATTGCGACGACGAAGAAGTTACCAAAGCTGTAAATGACATGTCCTTCAGAGCCTTGAATCCATTAGATGAAACATTATATGAAGTCGAACTCAACAAGAAGACCATCAAGTTGGATCTGCCACTTCACATCGGATTCTTTGTTTACCAGTATGCGAAACTCCGAATGCTTCAGTTCTATTATGATGTCATCGATACTTTTATCAACCGCCAAGATTTCGAATATGCTGAAATGGACACAGATTCTGCATATATATGTACTTCGTCACCATCCATAGATGAATTAGTGAAACCAGAGAAGAGAGTAGAATTTTACAAAGAGAATCACAAGTGGTTTCCATCAGAGTGTTGTGATTTCCACAGAGATGATTATGTGAAAACCAAATTAGAAGGCAAAGAATGGCTGTCACCCTCATGCTGCCAAGAAAGAAAGCGTTTTGACAGGAGAACTCCAGGCTTGTTTAAGGTAGAATGGCAAGGAACCGGCATTGTTGGACTGTGTAGTAAAACATATTATTGTTTCGGAGCCACCAATAAATTCAGTTGTAAGGGAATCAGCAAACGCCACAATGATTTGACGAAAGACAGATATTTGCAAGTTTTGAAGACTCAACAAAGTGGATCTGGCATCAACCGAGGATTTGTGATGAATGACAACACTATGTATACCTACCAGCAGAGCAGAGATGGACTATCATATTTCTACCCAAAACGAAGAGTTTTAGAAGATGGAGTTAGTACCATACCACTAGAGATTTAAAGAAGAAACAATTGAGTGAGTGTCATATTTTTCTACAACCTGAACCAAGTCTAGCTTTTGCCTACAAAAAAGTTCTATTTAGTTGATCAAAAAAAAATTCCTAAAAAAAAACCGAAATGGTTTTTAGGTGATCTACTCAATCATATTAGGCTCATCAAATTTTTAAAGTCCTTTATGGCAGTTTTTCTCTAAAGTCCTTTATGGCATTCTCTAAAGTCCTACATGGCAAGTTTTTCTCAAAGTAAAAAGTCCTATATGGCATTCTCTAAAGTCCTTTATGGCAGTCCTCATAAAGTCCTAAATGGCATTCTCTAAAGTCCTTTATGGCAGTCCTCATAAAGTCCTAAATGGCATTCTCTAAAGTCCTTTATGGCAGTCCTCATAAAGTCCTATATGGCATTGTCTAAAGTCATTTATGGCATTCTCTAAAGTCCTTTATGGCAGTCCTCATAAAGTCCTATATGGCAAGTTTTTTCTCAAAGTAAAAAGTCCTATATGGCATTCTCTAAAGTCCTGTATGGCAGTCCTCATAAAGTCCTATATGGCAAGTTTTTTCTCTAAGTAAAAAGTCCTATATGGCAGTCTTCAAAAAAAATTCTAAATGGCAAGTCTTACAAGGCAATACATTTTTTCTAGTGTAAAGATTTTTTCAATTTTTTATTTATTCTAATACAGAGAGTTTTTTTCATCATTATCATCATCATCATCATGTTCCTGATATACTTTAGGCTAACCCTATTGGAAGTGGAGGATACTTCTTTAGTTTTTAGTTTCATTCAAAACTTTTTAGTTCAATTTATTTTTAAAAAATGTTGATTCATGGTATCTTTTAGGTTACACCTATTGGAACCAGATGATACGTCTTTATTCAAAATTTAGTTTCATTCAAAACTTTTTAGTTCCATTTATTTTAAAAACATGTTGATTCATGGTATCTTTTAGGTTACACCTATTGGAACCAGATGATACTTCTTTACTTTTTAGTTTCATTCAAAACTTTTTAGTTTCATTCAAAACTTTTTAGTTCCATTCATTTTAAAAGACATGTTGATTCATGGTATCTTTTAGGTTACACCTATTGGAACCAGATGATACTTCTTTACTTTTTAGTTTCATTTCATTTTTTAAAGTTGATTCCTGGTGTCTTTTAGGCTACCCCTATTGTATAACCAAAGGAATAAATCATCATCATCATCATTACTAAGAAATTCTCTGTTGTGAATATTTAAAAGAAATGAGAAATTTTTATGATAGAAAAAACTAAATTGCTAAGTTGGACATGTTGTTTTCGTTTTCTTTTTTTTGATGAACAAAAAAAATTCCTTCAAAGCGGATACGAACTGTAGGGGGTGGGAATGCACTCGAGCTATTTGACTTATCTCCATTGGACAGAGGTTTGTAGCTTGACCTGTCCCAAGCCAGTATAAAATGCAGAGGGCCATATCCTACAGTTTAAGGATCAAGATTGCAGTTTGATCGCCAAACTGACCAATCAGATCGAAGTTAATCAACCAATCAAATTTCTGTATTCTCATTGTGTTTCTTTCCCATTACTTTCTATACTAATTTTCTAAATTTTCCAACTTTAACCTATAATCCTATAGGAAACAAACACAAACCCCAACCAAGAATCAAAAACTCAATCAAAATTTGTTCAACTGGGGTGATGTTTTCAATCACGTCCGTCAAAGATATATAAGATTAGGCAAAGCATGGACTTGGCATCATTCACGATCGAACCATTGATCAGAGAAGATGTTCCGAATTGGCACCAAGCAGACTTATGCTAACGTCACCCAGTACCAGGGTGAACTGAAGATTCATCTCAGAAGATACTTTGAGGGAAAAGACCAGAAACCTTATCCAACGAAGACTGGTATTGCTCTATCTTTAGAAGAATGGAATGCCTTGAAATCTCAAATAGAAGAAGTAGATGCAGCCATCAAAACCCAACAAACAACTTTAACTGAAGACACTAAACCTACTAACCATGAAGACTTCAAAAAACCAAATCAAGAACCACCTTTGAAGAAGAAGAAGAAGATCACAGTGAGAATAACCCAACCACGACCATTGATCGTTGATGAAATTGATAGTGAACTCAGGCAAGTTCGCTTGCAGCATGAACTTTGCTTGGCATATGCTCATTATGTCGAAGAGAACATTGATGCTGTAATGAAAGAAAAATGCTATGGATGTACAGTCGATCACCCAAGTCAGATTCAGCATAATGTATGTCTAATGATGTCTGAAGAAGAGAAGATTATAACATGTTTTAGTGACGCACTTGAAAGAGTTAAGAATGATGTTCATCTACTGTGGCACCAAAATACTTCTGGAATGAATCCACCACCAGTACAGAAAGAATATGAAGATATGTTCGAGAAACCTCTCACAAATGAACAGAGACGTTGTATTATGGATTTGGTGATTGAATTTATGACCATCAAGAAACCTGTTACAATTGGATTCTAACTGAAGATGTAAATAGATGTTGTAAATTTTTATAAAAAAAGAAGAAAAAAGAAGAAAAAAAGTATAAAATGAAGAAACAAGAAAAAAAGGTGGTAATGACGCTTAAGTTATTTGATGTTTATCTTCTTGACAAATATCAAACAAACTTAAACTGTCCCCAGCCAGTAAGTCAGAGGGCCACCAATTTTAAATATTTTTTGGATGACGGTTCATATTGACCACCTCTCCAAAGGGTATAAAAGGGGGAGTAGTCCCCACGTTCAGTGGGGCCACCTCCCCAAAAGGTATAAAAGGGAAGTAGTACCCACATAGAACAACAAAGATGGATCCTCGTTGGAAGCATCCATTCACTTGTTTATTGTGTGGTCCCACGGGTAGTGGTAAATCATCCTTTGTAAATCGGGTTATTCAAAACATTCAAAATATTATATCACCTGTCCCAAGTCACATCATTTGGTGTTATAGTGAATGGCAACCATTATACAATACTTTACCCCAAGTAGAATTCGTAGAGGGTCTCCCTCAAGAATTAAAATCTGATAGTTTAGTCATATTGGATGATCTGATGCTCGATGCCGATGTTCGAGTGTCTAGATTATTTACTAAAGGTAGTCATCACCGTAACATTAGTGTGATTTACATTGTTCAAAATTTATTCGATAAAAATAAAGTCCATAGGACTGTAGCTCTCAATAGTCATTACATGATCTTGTTTAAAAATCCTAGGGATCGTACTCAGATCTCACACTTGGCAGCACAGATGTATCCTGGTCATTCCAAGTTTCTGAGAGAAGTTTTTGAAGATGCCACGTCGACACCATATGGTTACCTTTTAATAGATCTCAAACAAGATACTCCTGAACACATGAGATTAAGAAGTCAATTTTTTCCTGGGGAAACCCAATATGTGTACCTCCGAAAAGTATAAAAGGGGAGCAACAAGTCTGACTCGAGTCAGAAGCATGTCTGACCGTCTCAAGCGCAACATCTCTCTTCTCAAGGTTCTTATTAAATCGAAACCCGCACTCGTCAAATCCATACTAAAACATGCAGACAAAGAATTGATAACTTGTTTGTGTGACTGTGCCTCGAATATACTGGAGGGAGCAGTACCTTTGACCAAAGCTCAGAGAACCAAACTCGTTCGTCAGAAACAACTAGTGAGGGCAGTGGCAAACAAAGGTACATCTGACAAAAAGAGGAGACAAATCTTGCAGAAAGGGGGATTCTTGGGGGCATTGCTACCTCCTGTACTATTGGGTGCTGTTAAAGGTATATTTGGATGATGGAATATGCAAAGAAGATGGCTTTGGTAGAACCAAGGTTATTGGAACGTCTACAAGAGACTCCAAGACAACCGAATGAACTGGCTGTTTCATCACTGGATAGAGAAATGAGAGATATTCTCGATGCCCCTTTTCTTTCGGCTGATGAAAAGATGACTCAATATAATCAAATTTTACAAAGATACTTGACATTTCAACAAAAGGTAATGGCTCCTCGACCAATTAAAGTCGAATTCGAGAAAGATAATAAAGACGAAGACATTCTCGATTCTGTACCTATGACAATGAAGAGAAAGGGCAAGTTGTTGTTGAATCGTATTAGAAGTGACCCAAATATATCTTGGAATGAGAAGGGTGAATTAGTCTACAAAGATCAAACAGTGGTAGGGTCGAATGTAACAGATCTTCTAAACGATTTACTTAGAAGACGAAAATCTTTCCAACCAAAGGGATGGGAAATGTTGGCCGAAGCTTTGAGAGATAGTAACATACCCCAAGAATTAATTAATTGGTCATAAAGAACGTTGGGATTTTATGAAACAGGCACCGATAAAGTCGGAACCAAAACAACCAAAGAAAACAGAAACGCCAAAGTGGATCGAAAAAAAGGTATAAATAGAGTTGACACTTGAACAAGGCAGTCATGGAAGCATTGTACTATGATTCTGAAGTGCCTGGTAGTTTTGGTGGTGTAGACGCTCTTCGTAGAGCGTCCAAGAAAAAAACCAAACAAGTTGTAAAATGGTTAGAGACTCAAGACACATACACTCTTCACAAACCTGTTCGTCGTACATTTCGTAGAAGAAAAGTAATAGTTAGTGGTATAGATGCACAATGGCAAGCTGACTTGGTAGATGTTTCAAACTTAAGTAAATTCAACAAAAACATAAAATTTTTGTTGACATGTATAGATGTGTTTAGTAAATATGCTTGGGTGATACCATTACAAAACAAACTTGGTGATTCCATCGTGAAAGCTTTTAGTAAAATTTTCAAACAAGGTCGTAAACCAGAAAAATTACAAACTGATCAAGGCAAAGAATTTCTAAACAGAAAATTTCAGAATTTTCTCAAAGATCACAAAGTCAACTTTTTCACAACACAAAATGTGGAAACAAAATGTTCCATAGTAGAAAGATTCAATAGAACTTTGAAAACTAAAATGTGGAAATATTTTACCAAGAATGATACACTAACTTTTCCACTTCAAAACTTGGTGAAATCATATAATCATTCTCATCATCGCAGTATAGGTATGGCCCCCATTGCCGTGAACTTTGAAAATCAAGAAGAGGTTTGGCAAAGATTGTATGGACAACCCATAAAACACAAGAAACCAAAAGTACAAAGTAGGTGACAGAGTGAGAATCAATAAAGTTAAGAAAACTTTTGAGAAAGGTTATTTGCCCAATTGGACCGAAGAGTTATTCACAGTAGTAGCCATCAAGAAAGGACATCCAGTCACATACATGTTACAAGATGATAATGGAGAAATATTGAAAGGGTCATTCTACACTGAAGAGCTTCAGCGAGTTTCACATAAATCAATTTACAAAATCGAACACGTACTGAAGAAACGTGGTCGAGGTAAGAAAAGGGAATTGTTCGTAAAATGGTTGGGATACCCAACTTCGTTCAATTCGTGGATCAAACAGAGTCAGCTCACCTATAAAAGGAAGTGAACCTCTGAAGTTTCTTCAAAATGGAAGAAGGGTCGAACGGTTCTTGGCCTCTGTTTGGTAAAAGAATTCCAAGGAGCGAGATAACTTATTTTTCACAAATAATCATTTTGTATATCATCATCATTACCAGTGTCGTTAATCTCACTCTCGAAAACACAGACAGCAAGTTGTGGACTGCTCTCTTGAGTAGTAGCATAGGATATTTGTTACCAAATCCAACCATTATGAAAAAGTAATGTTTTATTTGACTCTACCAAGTAATAGTTCTATGAACGTGTTTCCAGAAAACACGTTGACTACGTACACCACTCAGTTATCACAACCAGTGAATCTCACGGGAGAATGGGAAGTAGGTCTGGCAGAGATTCAGTATCCAAATACTTGGTTCAATATTCGTGGAGAAGAAGCTTTCGTTACAGTGTTCTGGTCTTCGAAAAAGAATTACCGACTTACTCTCAAGGAAGGTCGTTATTCGGATCCCATTGATGTGATACGAGCTATCAATGGTGTTAAAGAATTACTCTTGCTTCGTCACGATAAGGTAGCTTTTGAACTGGATAGAGTGACTGGTAAAGTTCGTATCACGGTACGTGATGGAGTCGTGGTCACATTGAGCCCTACTCATCAAAATATTTTGGGATTTAATGAGTGTGTTTTTAAATCAGGAACTTACAATTCTTCCAGAGTTGCCGATGTCAACCAAGGATTTTATTCCCTCTATGTATATTGTGACTTGGTTCGTGACCAAGTCGTTGGAGATACAAGAATACCACTTCTTCGTATCGTACCTGTACGTGGGAAATATGGGGATATCATCTCTAAAACATTTGAGAATGTGTATTATGTACCAATAGAACGAAAAAATTTCAGTACCGTCCAGGTGTATATAAGGGGTGACACAGGAGCCATAGTACCATTCGAGTTCGGGAAAGTGACAGTGACACTTCATTTCAGAAATCGTAGATCTCTTCATTTCACATAAACATGACTTACTGTTGTAAGTCCAAATTATACGAAGAATATTACACGAAACAAGCTGGGAATGGTCTACCGGCTTTTTCTGGAGCTCAAATACAGAGAGGATATGGTTTGGGAAGTATATTGGGAGGACTGAAGAATATGGTGTTACCTTTATTGAAAACTACAGCCAGGACCGTGGGAAAACAGTTATTGAGAAAAGGAGCAGCCTTTGCCGAAGATGTCATTGAAGGGAAAAATGTAAAAAAGGCAGCAATCAAAAGAGTCAAAGAGGCTGGTGCAGGAGCTTGGAATGAAGTGGTTGGTGGTTCAAAACCACCCGTCAGGAAAAGTATAAAAAGGCCCGCACCACGCAAAACTAGCAAATCGACAAAAAGAAGGAGAACTGTTCAGACCCAAGACCATCTCGGTGCATGATGTCTCTCATTAATGAAAAATCTTGTGAGTGTGTCAACAGTGAACTCGACTTGTTTTCCAAACCACCAACACAGACTAGTGTGGAACATGGGCAATGGGTAGAACACAGGCCTTTGGCGACTATAGGAAACAGTGGTCCAATAGAATTCCACATTGCAGGATTAGGAGATGATTATTTGAATTTGGCACAGACATACTTGTATGTTAAAGCAACGGTTGTAGATTCCAATGGGGCATCAATTGCACCCGATGCCAAAGTGGGCCCAGTCAATTTATGGATGCATTCCTTATTTAATCAAATCGATATCAGCTTGAATGAAAAACTGGTGTCTCCTTCCAACAACACTTATCACTACAGAGCTTTCATAGAAACTTTGTTGAGTTATGGACCAGCTGCCAAGAAGTCACAACTGACTAATGCATTATGGTACAAGGATACGGCCGGACACATGGAAGATTTGACAGATGATAACAAGGGATTTCTTCTTCGAAAGAAATTTATAGAGAAAAGTAAAATCGTGGACATGACTGGAAGATTACATTTGGACATGTTTTTCCAAACTCGTTACTTGCTGAATGGAGTTAATGTTCATGTTAAAATGAATAGAGCGAAAGATGCTTTCGCATTGATGGCCGATACCGCTACATACAAGATCAAAATTCTAGATGTATCCATGTTTGTACGCAAAGAGAGACTCCAATCATTCGTGAGAATGGCTCACGAGAAAGCACTAACAAAAGCAACTGCAAAATATCCTATCGATCGTGTGGAAACCAAGGTGTTTTCAGTGCCGAAAGGAAATCTGAGCATCACACAAGAAAACTTATTTTTAGGCCAGCTACCTAAACGCATCGTAGTGGGATGTGTAGACAACGATGCTTTCAATGGAAACTTTTCAAAGAATCCATATAATTTCAAGAACTACAAAATCAATTACTTGGCATTGTACGTGGATGGGCAGCAGATTCCAGCCAAACCATTACAACCTAGATTCGAACAACAAGAAGTGGCCAGATGTTATGCAACTCTGTTCCAAGGAACTGGACAAATGTATGAGAATGAAGGAAACCACTTCAGCCGAGAAGAGTACATAAATGGATACACCCTATTCGTATTCGACCTGACTCCAGATCTATCACATGGACAACACTTCGATCTGGTGAAGAGAGGAAACTTGAGACTAGAAGTCCATTTCGAAAATCCATTACCAACCACAATCAACGTACTGGTGTATGCAGAATTCCAGAACATCATAGAAGTGGATAAGAATAGACAAGTAATCTTCGATTACTCAACATGAACACGTTGCAGTTAGAGAATGCACTTCGATCAGATAGTTGTTTGAAGAGAATATGTTTGGGTGTATTTTCAAGAAACAAATTACCAAGAAGATTACCAGATCACAGTCCAGTGGCTTTGATAGCCAACACGGATCCAGACCACAGAAAAGGAGAACATTGGGTGGCTCTCTTTGTGAGTCACCACAACGCAGAATACTTTGATTCCTATGGATTACCACCACAACACAGACCATTCGAGAATTTCCTGAAGAAGAATTCCAGATATTGGAAGTATAATACGACACGCCTTCAAGGACCATTACCAGTGTGTGGACAATACTGTTTGTTTTACTTGAAACATCGCTGTCGCGGTGTACCGATGGAAACCATAGCCAACATGTTTACCACTGATCTAATGGATAATGATCTGTTGGTTAATGACGTCATAGAGGAAACCAGCCACTAGATGTCGCTGCATTGAAGGAAAACTATAAAAACTGGTGCACTTGGTGTTCAGCTCATTTGTGTTTCGACAGCCAAAGAAGAAGGATGTCTACTAATGTGACCGTCTTCAAACTTAACAACGATTTACAGATTCAACTATTCAAGAACGACGTTGGGTTCCAGTTTACCACCAGAGATTGGGAACAAGTGACCAAAGCAGTGGATATTGCAAAGAAGAGAAGTCTTGAAATAGGAGAACCCAAACCAAAAAGAGAAAGAAAACCAAAGAAGAATGAAGATAAAAAGGATTGAAGAATGTTCACTATTCCATGTTTGATCAGGATGGCACTGAATGATTATCAATCAAGAAACCAAGAAACAAGAAATCCAAGAGACTTTGTAGAGAGAATGAGCGTTTCATTCGAAACGTATTTTCGTGATGTTCCGCCACCAGTACTGGAGCAGTTATTACGTGGAGAAGAAAAAACAAGAAAGACACCAGAACAAAGACCACCAAAACACATCAAGTATGCATTGGAGGAAAATCGTCTCAAGACATTTCAATTCATGTTACAAAGTGAAAGTGTGAAAACCCCGAATGAACTGACAAAAGCTGGATTCTTTTATTTGGGGACAGGAGACAGAACTCAATGTTTTCATTGTGGTATTATTGTTCGTTTCTGGGAAACCGAAGATGATGTTATAGAAGAACACAGAAAATATTCTCCAGACTGTTATTACATTCATAATTTACCACCTGAATTCATGGACGTTGAAAAAGAAGAAGAAATGGCCATCAGAGAAGAAGAAGAAATGGACACATCATTTCAAGAAGAAGAAGATTCACGGAGGACAAAATGTAGTGTGTGTTTATTAGCTGAAGCCAATGTCGCTCCGCGACCATGTAACCATTTGTGCCTGTGCAAAGACTGCTGTAAACCACTGAGAAGATGTCCAATCTGCAGAAATACTGTTTATGAATATCTGACAATCTACATACCATAAAAAGATGTATTTTTGTTGTTGAATAAAAGAAATTTAAATTTATATTTAGTGTTGTTATTTTTTTAAACTTTCCATCGAAGTACAAAGAAAAATCAAAATGAGGGATAGTAAATTAGACCTCGTACGACACATCTGTTGGGTAGATCCTCTTATGAGTATATGGTGGAACTTAGCTTCATGGCCTTCATGTACACATATGGGTCCTACTTATAATTTTAATAATGGATTTCTGGGTAAATTTGTCCTATAGCACTACGTGCTATTCTTAATAAGGAAATAACACGTCATGGGATCCAAAAAAATGGGAACATTACTCCACTTCAAACGAACACACCCCCTCGGTATTACGTGCTACTCTTAATAGGGAAAATCCGAACCAGAAAATTACTCCACTTCAGTCGAATGCACCCCTTGTACCCCTTAGTACTATAGCACTACGTGCTAAGCCGATCAGTTGGGGAAATAAAGTCAATTTCGGTGATTTCGGGTGGATTTTGGTGATTTGGAAGGATTGTCGGGTTGTTTGTGGTAATTAGATTTACTCTTCTACAATCGAACATACCCTCAAAACATACCCCGTCCTATTACAGAAGAATTGGGTAACATAGCAATCACGTGCTACCATAGAAACCAAGATGGCGGCCTCCTGTATACAAAATGGACGACGGAAACACGTATCACCCTAACAACACGCGCTGCGCATGCGCACTCACACCACGCATCACTATGGGGATGACGTCACAACATGGCCGCTCACGCGGGTTACCATGACAACACAACATGGCGCCACTGGTCACGTGACATGACGTCACTTCCGGGATCATCCACCGGGGTCATCCAACTGTTCCCTCAAACATACGAGACATACTACTCATATGTAAAATGGGCATCAGCATTCGTAACCATCACAAATACACCAAGGCGTGCACACGTTCGACAGTGCAGCTAATAAATTTACAATTTTTATTTCGAAGAGGGTTTCAAACTGTGCATCACGGTTAAAGTTTCTAGATTATGTTAAGATATGCAGTAACCTCACTCGTACTTTACCAAATATCAGTACTGAATATATTTGTAGTTGTGGGGAGGGAGGGGGTGGGGCATTTATATAGGGTGAGCCTCTTCGCCAAGTCTTATTTCATCTTAATGGAAATAAAATTGCTCTTCAAAGAAACGCTCAGGGGCGTAACCCGACCTAGTGTTTCCTCAGACAAAGGTTGGCCGAGGGATTATGAAATACCAAGTTGGGCAGACGCTTTGCTTGCGCGACGAAAATATACATGGTTTAAGTACTCAGTTGGGCAAAATCTCTTGCTCACGCGATAAAAATATACACAAATCTGAAAGTACAATAAATTCCCGACTCACAATATCGTTAGAATCCCACATCCAGGGAGAGAGCAAGTAATAATAAACTAATTTTATGACTATTACCTGTTGAAAGCACCCAGAAGGTCGGACATACCCGCCTAACGGGTGTGTAATGGACACCACTGTCATAAAATTCTAATACATTCCCTGCCATGTTAGTATTCTATCAATGGAAGGTATATTTTTCGCGTATATGTCTTTGATAAAAGAATTTAGGTATATGATCGATAGTTTGCGCGATATGACCGAGCCGTCGGGCACAGATGTCCTATACCCCCCGCACCAAAGGAAAATAAATAAATAAAAAATATGAGTCACGGCCCTGCCCAAAATAACATAATATTGTGCAAAACCTCTCTCTAGCCAGACCAATCCCCAAATAATCAACGAACACATAAAGTGAATATGTATGTGCGCAGCGTTGAAAAACAGAATTTTCCTTTCATATCATACCTTCATTATGTGAAGTTGGACGATGACGAATCATTGTCATTATCGGCATGTCTCGTTTATCTGAGTTGTACGTTATTAAAATAATGAGAACTTTAGAAGCGTTGTCTTAGTCAATTTTTAATCTAGAATAACATTTTCGGATTTAAGGTTTGACTTTGAGCATGGACACGAATAATGACAGGAGGCAAAACATGAATGATTATTCAGTTGATGTTTGACTTTTTTGAATATGACTTTTTAATGAACAAAACTTTAGGAGAAAAATGACATGGTTTCTCTTACGTTACGTGTCAGAATTCTTAGCTGAAGAGATCAGCTTATTCCATGTGTTATATCGAGAGATACAGGCGTTTAAAATTTGGCTCTGAATGATCATACTTTTCATTGAGATATGGATAAAGCATTACGCTGGTCGCTACACACAGTAACGTAATCATAGTGTTGAATGTGCAAAATCGGATAAGTGTGCCTGAACAGATCTCATCGAAAAAGTCATCTGTTCAAAAAGATTTTAAATTAAAGCTTTGAAAAATCAAATTGCTTGACCATCGGTCTTGCATTCGGATGAAGATAATCATATTTCCGACTATTATTTACAAACATTAGAGAATAATTAATCTAAATGGTTTTGATTTTTTAACACTTGGATTTCTTGGGTGTATTTGAGGTGAAAGGTTCAGTAGCCAAGCGGATTGGGGTGTTCAGTAAGTTGTCGAAATTAGGTTATTAAAAGCCCCCCAAATCCAATTGACAACAGTGCTAACCTTTCACTCTCTGCACAACACACCAAGTTGTTGGGTAATAAATTATCTTTTCATCCACAAAGTACATCATCTTTTTTGAACAAACAAAGGCTAGAGAAGATATATAGTACAACGAAAAATTGAAATTGAAAAAATTTCGCTTCTGGCGTCTGGTCTTGCACTGAACTGACTTGATACTTTGTTTTCATGTCTCATGTTTTTGAGAGATTTTTCGATCATTCTGGCACAAAATTACAGAAAAAACGTTTAATTCTGTATAAACTTGACAAAGATGTATTAATTGATGCTGAACCAATCGGCTCATGATTCCAATTTAGTCCTGCTCACAACTTTGGGTGTCAAATGCACCAGGTCACGTGGGTGTCAAATGCACAAGGTCACGTGTTCAATGTTTTAGGCTATCATTAGCATTGGTAGCGATTGCAGCCAGTGGTTTCGAATCCACGTGGTACTTTGCCATGGGCGTCTGCGTAAGAGTGTATTTTCTTATTTCAGAAGAATGTCCCTTTTCCAACTGCAGGCAAATAATCGCATAAGCCTGCTTTTGTACAAAATAGAGTTGCGACTGAACATGGATTGAAAATATGTTGAAAAGAATGTGCACCCCCCCCCCCCCCTCTCTCTCTCTCTCTGGGGCCCCAAAACTAATGCAGCCTGTTGGTGTGTGAAAATGACCAACATGCGAAATGGATCTCATTGCTTAGACTGCTGGTATACGGCAATGCTAATGGCAGTCCACGTAGAGAAATTTCGATATACCAGCCGTCTGATGTCCATTTACCCGCTCAGATGCATGTAAACAGTGTTCTGCAATTCTGTTAGCTTGAGAAATAAAAATTTTGTCCCATTTGGTCGAATTATGGTCTGTTCGATGGGTCAAAGCCCCCCCCCCCCCCCCACCCCACCCCACCCCCCCCCCACCACCACCACGGTATGTCTCACAGTGCTATGTTTTCCATTTTAATGTCTAACTGGACTGGACATCTTTTTCGCCAGCGATTTCTGTTCAGTTTCGAATCCGGTCATTATCTATGTTTTAAGGGTAATGTCGGGATGCACGGGCGAAGTCCTTCAAAAAGCGAGTTTTCTTTTGCCCCATCTATCCACCCGTGACACTGAATTATAAGTTTTAATGGGCCCTAATCCAGAGACGGGGGAGGAGGGGGTGGGGGGGGGGGGGGGTATTCAGTCGGTCGAACGCTTCCCCGCTTCGTTTCGCAAAAGCTTGGAAAAGATCAAATTCAAAACATCTAATTAAAAACTCTATCTCAGACAGTTCTCGAAGAATTTAATTGAAATTTTCAGTCATCGTTCGTAAATAGTTGCGGAATCCAGAACCATCTTTCCACTTCAGGTGACAGGTTTAAGTGGACGGTTATCTACCCTCATCGACTATCAGAACGCATCAGCCTATTATTTATTCACTTATTGGTGTTTAAGCCCACATACTTATGCACAATGGCTAATCGTGACCATGACAGTTTTACGGATGGAGGAAACCGGACTACCCAGAGAGAACCAACGAGCATCGACAAGCAACTGTCAGCTCCTCAACATTCTAACTCTGTTCAAGCTCCGCCCAAGCAGGGTTACAGCGGCTGAAGACGTGCACCATCGGCATCCATTTATTATTATTTATTGGTGTTTAAGGTCACATATTTCTGCACCATGGCTAATCATGACCTCGACAGTATTACGGGTGGAGGAAGCCGGAGTACCCGGAGAGAACCACCGAGCAACGGCGAGCAACTGTCAGCTCCCCAACATACTAACTCCACACAAGCAGGATTAGCATTGGTTGGAGACAGGTGCACCGTCGACGTGCAGTGCGCCTTAGTGCACAGCGTCACCGTACCCCCACGTGGGCAATGGGGGTGAAGTGTCTTGCCCAAGGACACAACGCGATTGCCGCAGGTGGGATTCGAACCGAGGACCTCTCGGCTTGCAGCCTGCATCTCTACCACCTGAGCCACTGCCCACCCCCCCACACCCCCCATCGATGTCCAGTACGCCATAGTACACGGCGTCATCGTGCACCCATGTTGGCAAACGGGATAAAGTGCATTGTCCAAGGACACAATGCGGGTCGTCCCGGACGGCCCATCAGCTAGTTGCTCCGTAGATAACTGCCCAAGGTGTAGTTGAAATAATTCATCAGTTGTGACATAAGCAATCACCATCGGAACAAGTCATGTTTCTCCCTCCGCGCACCTCCCCCCCCCCACCCACCTCCCCCCTCCACCCACCCATTGATGTTCTTCGTAACGCATCTGGTTGTAACACACTTTACGACAGTGAACCTGCGGGTTCAACACTGAGGTGAAAAGGCTGAAAGTTTCCTTATTATTTTCATGTTTTTAAACAGACGAGGGGATGGGGGGGGGGGGTGTTTGCTTGAAAGAAGCTTCTCACCACAGGTGTTTCAGTGGTAGTCCACAATCCACGCATTGCACGTTGTAATAGCGATTCATTTTGCTTGTGGTTCCACACTCAAGATTTACCACTGATACACTAACATTTCTCTTGAGATTATTAATTTATTTGTATTTACAGCAATTTCCATCACCTAAAGCCCTGCAGTCACCATAACCAAACTGAGGTTTTACCGATAGTTTATACCCAGAATACCACATCATTGGGACCCAGGCGTTGGTTACCGGGTCAAGTAAAATACAATTTGTTTACCTCAGCAAACAAACACAACTCTGAGTTCCCACCTGAATTATTTGACAGTTAATTGCCAGATAAAATTTTTTATAGGTAGCTTTATTTTATAAATGGAGGATAGTGTTCAACGAAAGACAACTGCTATTTTGCATAAATGATGTGCACATGTAACATGATGTGTTTTATAAACTGTTTATGTGTTACTGCGACAGTAATTTTCCATATTTTTATGTCTGAGAGCTTTGGTGAAATTCTGGTTCTAATCACAGATCAGTTTGTTACTTACATTCATTTTAAACGCATTCATTTACTCAAAAAAACCAAACCCAACACAAGCTCGACTACAAAACGTTTTCTCTAATCGACCAACAGGAGAGTTTGTATAAAATTGGCTTTAGAGGGTGTTTTCGAATTCTTCTCAAAGGACTCCGAGGCGATCCCCAATATTTCCTTCGAACTCAGAATGTTCCTTATTAACCCAATAAAATTGTACAGATAGAATGGGTAACAGAATAAAAGTTTGTTCAAGTGGATACGGGTTTTAGCTCACCCTGATAGAAAAACTACCCCTGGCATTAATATAATTTCTTGCTTGCAACTGTGAAACCATGACAATGGTCGGAAGGGGCTTGCTCGCGCGAAAACATTCATTCATGATGCAACTGCTGTTTCTGTCCCACCCATAGAATGTTTTACAAAAGCCGCTGCTATCACCCCCCCCCCCCCCCCCCCCCCCCCCATAAATACACAAAACTTTCTCCATCCTGGTAGAATTTGCATTTAGAAATTGACG
This sequence comes from Pictodentalium vernedei, assembly GCA_031216915.1. Lineage (NCBI taxonomy): Eukaryota > Metazoa > Mollusca > Scaphopoda > Dentaliida > Dentaliidae > Pictodentalium > Pictodentalium vernedei. The sequence continues at coordinate 339,028,077 of CM062288.1, read as the reverse complement.
GCGTGTTAAAGAGACATATTTCCTGGCATTCAGCTCAGTGAAAACAATGAGAGATATTTGGATGCTTTTTTTAAATTTTCTGACAAAGACTAGAAACACTTTACAAACGTTACTCTTTCACTCTATAAAGGCATTATAAATGCTGTAATGCAATTTTATAGCTGTTCACAAAATACACAAACTTTACAAACAATATTAGTTTTTAAATACAAGAGAAAAAGTTGCCAATGAAATTAGCGCTCAAGAAGAATATCTCCTCCTATTTCGCCTGTTAGCCTTACAGAGAATATGTCTTGGTGTCAATGGCAGATTTCTAGAAGGGTATGGAAGGGGTATATTCTCCCGCGTTCAGCGCAACACGACGCTGGCGAAGAAATATTTTTATGTTTTCAAACAAAATACATCCAAATATTGAATTGCTTTTTCAAGCTACCGAGTCATTTCAATCGGCCCTTTCAAGACATTGCAGTGGATCTATGCAATCGGTTATTTTCTTGCTAGAAGATGTGACAGCGATGCTTCAACTAAATAAAATACGTCAGAACTATTTCAAACCAAAATATTTTTCTCAGGACGGTCTGTTCGTAGACCGTATCTTTTCCGACTGGAATATTGCATGTATATAGAAGTCGGATAACTCAAAATAAATTATTCTGTTTTGATGCACCATATGTAAAATGGGCATCAGCATTCGTAACCATCACAAATACACCAAGGCGTGCACACGTTCGACAGTGCAGCTAATAAATTTACAATTTTTATTTCGAAGAGGGTTTCAAACTGTGCATCACGGTTAAAGTTTCTAGATTATGTTAAGATATGCAGTAACCTCACTCGAACTTTACCAAAGATCAGTACTGAATATATTTGTAGTTGTGGGGAGGGAGGGGGGTGGGGCATTTATATAGGGTGAGCCTCTTCGCCAAGTCTTATTTCATCTTAATGGAAATAAAATTGCTCTTCAAAGAAACGCTCAGGGGCGTAACCCGACCTAGTGTTTCCTCAGACAAAGGTTGGCCGAGGGATTATGAAATACCAAGTTGGGCAGACGCTTTGCTTGCGCGACGAAAATATACATGGTTTAAGTACTCAATTGGGCAAAATCTCTTGCTCACGCGATAAAAATATACACAAATCTGAAAGTACAATAAATTCCCGACTCACAATATCGTTAGAATCCCACATCCAGGGAGAGAGCAAGTAATAATAAACTAATTTTATGACTATTACCTGTTGAAAGCACCCAGAAGGTCGGACATATCCGCCTAACTGGTGTGTAATGGACACCACTGTCATAAAATTCTAATACATTCCCTGCCATGTTAGTATTCTATCAATGGAAGGTATATTTTTCGCGTATATGTCTTTGATAAAAGAATTTAGGTATATGATCGATAGTTTGCGCGATATGACCGAGCCGTCGGGCACAGATGTCCTATACCCCCCGCACCAAAGGAAAATAAATAAATAAAAAATATGAGTCACGGCCCTGCCCAAAATAACATAATATTGTGCAAAACCTCTCTCTAGCCAGACCAATCCCCAAATAATCAACGAACACATAAAGTGAATATGTATGTGCGCAGCGTTGAAAAACAGAATTTTCCTTTCATATCATACCTTCATTATGTGAAGTTGGACGATGACGAATCATTGTCATTATCGGCATGTCTCGTTTATCTGAGTTGTACGTTATTAAAATAATGAGAACTTTAGAAGCTTTGTCTTAGTCAATTTTTACTCTAGAATAACATTTTCGGATTTAAGGTTTGACTTTGAGCATGGACACGAATAATGACAGGAGGCAAAACATGAATGATTATTCAGTTGATGTTTGACTTTTTTGAATATGACTTTTTAATGAACAAAACTTTAGGAGAAAAATGACATGGTTTCTCTTACGTTACGTGTCAGAATTCTTAGCTGAAGAGATCAGCTTATTCCATGTGTTATATCGAGAGATACAGGCGTTTAAAATTTGGCTCTGAATGATCATACTTTTCATTGAGATATGGATAAAGCATTACGCTGGTCGCTACACACAGTAACGTAATCATAGTGTTGAATGTGCAAAATAGGATAAGTGTGCCTGAACAGATCTCATCGAAAAAGTCATCTGTTCAAAAAGATTTTAAATTAAAGCTTTGAAAAATCAAATTGCTTGACCATCGGTCTTGCATTCGGATGAAGATAATCATATTTCCGACTATTATTTACAAACATTAGAGAATAATTAATCTAAATGGTTTTGATTTTTTAACACTTGGATTTCTTGGGTGTATTTGAGGTGAAAGGTTCAGTAGCCAAGCGGATTGGGGTGTTCAGTAAGTTGTCGAAATTAGGTTATTAAAAGCCCCCAAATCCAATTGACAACAGTGCTAACCTTTCACTCTCTGCACAACACACCAAGTTGTTGGGTAATAAATTATCTTTTCATCCACAAAGTACATCATCTTTTTTGAACAAACAAAGGCTAGAGAAGATATATAGTACAACGAAAAATTGAAATTGAAAAAATTTCGCTTCTGGCGTCTGGTCTTGCACTGAACTGACTTGATACTTTGTTTTCATGTCTCATGTTTTTGAGAGATTTTTCGATCATTCTGGCACAAAATTACAGAAAAAACGTTTAATTCTGTATAAACTTGACAAAGATGTATTAATTGATGCTGAACCAATCGGCTCATGATTCCAATTTAGTCCTGCTCACAACTTTGGGTGTCAAATGCACCAGGTCACGTAGGTGTCAAATGCACAAGGTCACGTGTTCAATGTTTTAGGCTATCATTAGCATTGGTAACGATTGCAGCCAGTGGTTTCGAATCCACGTGGTACTTTGCCATGGGCGTCTGCGTAAGAGTGTATTTTCTTATTTCAGAAGAATGTCCCTTTTCCAACTGCAGGCAAATAATCGCATAAGCCTGCTTTTGTACAAAATAGAGTTGCGACTGAACATGGATTGAAAATATGTTGAAAAGAATGTGCACCCCCCCCCCCCCTCTCTCTCTCTCTCTCTCTGGGGCCCCAAAACTAATGCAGCCTGTTGGTGTGTGAAAATGACCAACATGCGAAATGGATCTCATTGCTTAGACTGCCGGTATACGGCAATGCTAATGGCAGTCCACGTAGAGAAATTTCGATATACCAGCCGTCTGATGTCCATTTACCCGCTCAGATGCATGTAAACAGTGTTCTGCAATTCTGTTAGCTTGAGAAATAAAAATTTTGTCCCATTTGGTCGAATTATGGTCTGTTCGATGGGTCAAAGCCCCCCCCCCCCACCCCCCACCCCCCCCCCCACCACCACCACGGTATGTCTCACAGTGCTATGTTTTCCATTTTAATGTCTAACTGGACTGGACATCTTTTTCGCCAGCGATTTCTGTTCAGTTTCGAATCCGGTCATTATCTATGTTTTAAGGGTAATGTCGGGATGCACGGGCGAAGTCCTTCAAAAAGCGAGTTTTCTTTTGCCCCATCTATCCACCCGTGACACTGAATTATAAGTTTTAATGGGCCCTAATCCAGAGACGGGGGAGGAGGGGGTGGGGGGGGGGGGGGTATTCAGTCGGTCGAACGCTTCCCCGCTTCGTTTCGCAAAAGCTTGGAAAAGATCAAATTCAAAACATCTAATTAAAAACTCTATCTCAGACAGTTCTCGAAGAATTTAATTGAAATTTTCAGTCATCGTTCGTAAATAGTTGCGGAATCCAGAACCATCTTTCCACTTCAGGTGACAGGTTTAAGTGGACGGTTATCTACCCTCATCGACTATCAGAACGCATCAGCCTATTATTTATTCACTTATTGGTGTTTAAGCCCACATACTTATGCACAATGGCTAATCGTGACCATGACAGTTTTACGGATGGAGGAAACCGGACTACCCAGAGAGAACCAACGAGCATCGACAAGCAACTGTCAGCTCCTCAACATTCTAACTCTGTTCAAGCTCCGCCCAAGCAGGGTTACAGCGGCTGAAGACGTGCACCATCGGCATCCATTTATTATTATTTATTGGTGTTTAAGGTCACATATTTCTGCACCATGGCTAATCATGACCTCGACAGTATTACGGGTGGAGGAAGCCGGAGTACCCGGAGAGAACCACCGAGCAACGGCGAGCAACTGTCAGCTCCCCAACATACTAACTCCACACAAGCAGGATTAGCATTGGTTGGAGACAGGTGCACCGTCGACGTGCAGTGCGCCTTAGTGCACAGCGTCACCGTACCCCCACGTGGGCAATGGGGGTGAAGTGTCTTGCCCAAGGACACAACGCGATTGCCGCAGGTGGGATTCGAACCGAGGACCTCTCGGCTTGCAGCCTGCATCTCTACCACCTGAGCCACTGCCAACCCCCACACCCCCCATCGATGTCCAGTACGCCATAGTACACGGCGTCATCGTGCCCCCATGTTGGCAAACGGGATAAAGTGCATTGTCCAAGGACACAATGCGGGTCGTCCCGGACGGCCCATCAGCTAGTTGCTCCGTAGATAACTGCCCAAGGTGTAGTTGAAATAATTCATCAGTTGTGACATAAGCAATCACCATCGGAACAAGTCATGTTTCTCCCTCCGCCCACCTCCCCCCCCCCCCCCACCCACCTCCCCCCTCCACCCACCCATTGATGTTCTTCGTAACGCATCTGGTTGTAACACACTTTACGACAGTGAACCTGCGGGTTCAACACTGAGGTGAAAAGGCTGAAAGTTTCCTTATTATTTTCATGTTTTTAAACAGACGAGGGGATGGGGGGGGGGGGTGTTTGCTTGAAAGAAGCTTCTCACCACAGGTGTTTCAGTGGTAGTCCACAATCCACGCATTGCACGTTGTAATAGCGATTCATTTTGCTTGTGGTTCCACACTCAAGATTTACCACTGATACACTAACATTTCTCTTGAGATTATTAATTTATTTGTATTTACAGCAATTTCCATCACCTAAAGCCCTGCAGTCACCATAACCAAACTGAGGTTTTACCGATAGTTTATACCCAGAATACCACATCATTGGGACCCAGGCGTTGGTTACCGGGTCAAGTAAAATACAATTTGTTTACCTCAGCAAACAAACACAACTCTGAGTTCCCACCTGAATTATTTGACAGTTAATTGCCAGATAAAATTTTTTATAGGTAGCTTTATTTTATAAATGGAGGATAGTGTTCAACGAAAGACAACTGCTATTTTGCATAAATGATGTGCACATGTAACATGATGTGTTTTATAAACTGTTTATGTGTTACTGCGACAGTAATTTTCCATATTTTTATGTCTGAGAGCTTTGGTGAAATTCTGGTTCTAATCACAGATCAGTTTGTTACTTACATTCATTTTAAACGCATTCATTTACTCAAAAAAACCAAACCCAACACAAGCTCGACTACAAAACGTTTTCTCTAATCGACCAACAGGAGAGTTTGTTTAAAATTGGCTTTAGAGGGTGTTTTCGAATTCTTCTCAAAGGACTCCGAGGCGATCCCCAATATTTCCTTCGAACTCAGAATGTTCCTTATTAACCCAATAAAATTGTACAGATAGAATGGGTAACAGAATAAAAGTTTGTTCAAGTGGATACGGGTTTTAGCTCACCCTGATAGAAAAACTACCCCTGGCATTAATATAATTTCTTGCTTGCAACTGTGAAACCATGACAATGGTCGGAAGGGGCTTGCTCGCGCGAAAACATTCATTCATGATGCAACTGCTGTTTCTGTCCCACCCATAGAATGTTTTACAAAAGCCGCTGCTATCACTCCCCCCCCCCCCCCCCCCCCCCCCCCCCCCATAAATACACAAAACTTTCTCCATCCTGGTAGAATTTGCATTTAGAAATTGACGGCATGTTAAAGAGACATATTTCCTGGCATTCAGCTCAGTGAAAACAATGAGAGATATTTGGATGCTTTTTTAAATTTTCTGACAAAGACTAGAAACACTTTACAAACGTTACTCTTTCACTCTATAACGGCATTATAAATGCTGTAATGCAATTTTATAGCTGTTCACAAAATACACAAACTTTACAAACAATATTAGTTTTTAAATGCAAGAGAAAATGTTGCCATTGAAATTAGCGCTCAAGAAGAATATCTCCTCCTATTTCGCCTGTTAGCCTTACAGAGAATATGTCTTGGTGTCAATGGCAGGTTTCTAGAAGGGTATGGAAGGGGTATATTCTCCCGCGTTCAGCGCAACACGACGCTGGCGAAGAAATATTTTTATGTTTTCAAACAAAATACATCCAAATATTGAATTGCTTTTTCAAGCTACCGAGTCATTTCAATCGGCCCTTTCAAGACATTGCAGTGGATCTATGCAATCGGTTATTTTCTTGCTAGAAGATGTGACAGCGATGCTTCAACTAAATAAAATACGTCAGAACTATTTCAAACCAAAATATTTTTCTCAGGACGGTCTGTTCGTAGACCGTATCTTTTCCGACTGGAATATTGCATGTATATAGAAGTCGGATAACTCAAAATAAATTATTCTGTTTTGATGCACCATATGTACAAATGGACATCAGCATTCGAAACCATCACAAATACACCAAGGCGTGCACACGTTCGACAGTGCAGCTAATAAATTTACAATTTTTATTTCGAAGAGGGTTTCAAACTGTGCATCACGGTTAAAGTTTCTAGATTATGTTAAGATATGCAGTGACCTCACTCGAACTTTACCAAAGATCAGTACTGAATATATTTGTAGTTGTGGGGAGGGAGGGGGGTGGGGCATTTATATAGGGTGAGCCTCTTCGCCAAGTCTTATTTCATCTTAATGGAAATAAAATTGCTCTTCAAAGAAACGCTCAGGGGCGTAACCCGACCTAGTGTTTCCTCAGACAAAGGTTGGCCGAGGGATTATGAAATACCAAGTTGGGCAGACGCTTTGCTTGCGCGACGAAAATATACATGGTTTAAGTACTCAATTGGGCAAAATCTCTTGCTCACGCGATAAAAATATACACAAATCTGAAAGTACAATAAATTCCCGACTCACAATATCGTTAGAATCCCACATCCAGGGAGAGAGCAAGTAATAATAAACTAATTTTATGACTATTACCTGTTGAAAGCACCCAGAAGGTCGGACATATCCGCCTAACTGGTGTGTAATGGACACCACTGTCATAAAATTCTAATACATTCCCTGCCATGTTAGTATTCTATCAATGGAAGGTATATTTTTCGCGTATATGTCTTTGATAAAAGAATTTAGGTATATGATCGATAGTTTGCGCGATATGACCGAGCCGTCGGGCACAGATGTCCTATACCCCCCGCACCAAAGGAAAATAAATAAATAAAAAATATGAGTCACGGCCCTGCCCAAAATAACATAATATTGTGCAAAACCTCTCTCTAGCCAGACCAATCCCCAAATAATCAACGAACACATAAAGTGAATATGTATGTGCGCAGCGTTGAAAAACAGAATTTTCCTTTCATATCATACCTTCATTATGTGAAGTTGGACGATGACGAATCATTGTCATTATCGGCATGTCTCGTTTATCTGAGTTGTACGTTATTAAAATAATGAGAACTTTAGAAGCGTCGTCTTAGTCAATTTTTACTCTAGAATAACATTTTCGGATTTTAGGTTTGACTTTGAGCATGGACACGAATAATGACAGGAGGCAAAACATGAATGATTATTCAGTTGATGTTTGACTTTTTTGAATATGACTTTTTAATGAACAAAACTTTAGGAGAAAAATGACATGGTTTCTCTTACGTTACGTGTCAGAATTCTTAGCTGAAGAGATCAGCTTATTCCATGTGTTATATCGAGAGATACAGGCGTTTAAAATTTGGCTCTGAATGATCATACTTTTCATTGAGATATGGATAAAGCATTACGCTGGTCGCTACACACAGTAACGTAATCATAGTGTTGAATGTGCAAAATCGGATAAGTGTGCCTGAACAGATCTCATCGAAAAAGTCATCTGTTCAAAAAGATTTTAAATTAAAGCTTTGAAAAATCAAATTGCTTGACCATCGGTCTTGCATTCGGATGAAGATAATCATATTTCCGACTATTATTTACAAACATTAGAGAATAATTAATCTAAATGGTTTTGATTTTTTAACACTTGGATTTCTTGGGTGTATTTGAGGTGAAAGGTTCAGTAGCCAAGCGGATTGGGGTGTTCAGTAAGTTGTCGAAATTAGGTTATTAAAAGCCCCCCAAATCCAATTGACAACAGTGCTAACCTTTCACTCTCTGCACAACACACCAAGTTGTTGGGTAATAAATTATCTTTTCATCCACAAAGTACATCATCTTTTTTGAACAAACAAAGGCTAGAGAAGATATATAGTACAACGAAAAATTGAAATTGAAAAAATTTCGCTTCTGGCGTCTGGTCTTGCACTGAACTGACTTGATACTTTGTTTTCATGTCTCATGTTTTTGAGAGATTTTTCGATCATTCTGGCACAAAATTACAGAAAAAACGTTTAATTCTGTATAAACTTGACAAAGATGTATTAATTGATGCTGAACCAATCGGCTCATGATTCCAATTTAGTCCTGCTCACAACTTTGGGTGTCAAATGCACCAGGTCACGTGGGTGTCAAATGCACAAGGTCACGTGTTCAATGTTTTAGGCTATCATTAGCATTGGTAGCGATTGCAGCCAGTGGTTTCGAATCCACGTGGTACTTTGCCATGGGCGTCTGCGTAAGAGTGTATTTTCTTATTTCAGAAGAATGTCCCTTTTCCAACTGCAGTCAAATAATCGCATAAGCCTGCTTTTGTACAAAATAGAGTTGCGACTGAACATGGATTGAAAATATGTTGAAAAGAATGTGCACCCCCCCCCCCCCCCCCCCTCTCTCTCTCTCTCTCTCTGGAGCCCCAAAACTAATGCAGCCTGTTGGTGTGTGAAAATGACCAACATGCGAAATGGATCTCATTGCTTAGACTGCCGGTATACGGCAATGCTAATGGCAGTCCACGTAGAGAAATTTCGATATACCAGCCGTCTGATGTCCATTTACCCGCTCAGATGCATGTAAACAGTGTTCTGCAATTCTGTTAGCTTGAGAAATAAAAATTTTGTCCCATTTGGTCGAATTATGGTCTGTTCGGTGGGTCAAGCCCCACCCCCCCCCCACCCCCCCCCCCCCCACCCCCCCCCCCACCACCACCACGGTATGTCTCACAGTGCTATGTTTTCCATTTTAATGTCTAACTGGACTGGACATCTTTTTCGCCAGCGATTTCTGTTCAGTTTCGAATCCGGTCATTATCTAAGTTTTAAGGGTAATGTCGGGATGCACGGGCGAAGTCCTTCAAAAAGCGAGTTTTCTTTTGCCCCATCTATCCACCCGTGACACTGAATTATAAGTTTTAATGGGCCCTAATCCAGAGACGGGGGAGGAGGGGGTGGGGGGGGGGGGGTATTCAGTCGGTCGAACGCTTCCCCGCTTCGTTTCGCAAAAGCTTGGAAAAGATCAAATTCAAAACATCTAATTAAAAACTCTATCTCAGACAGTTCTCGAAGAATTTAATTGAAATTTTCAGTCATCGTTCGTAAATAGTTGCGGAATCCAGAACCATCTTTCCACTTCAGGTGACAGGTTTAAGTGGACGGTTATCTACCCTCATCGACTATCAGAACGCATCAGCCTATTATTTATTCACTTATTGGTGTTTAAGCCCACATACTTATGCACAATGGCTAATCGTGACCATGACAGTTTTACGGATGGAGGAAACCGGACTACCCAGAGAGAACCAACGAGCATCGACAAGCAACTGTCAGCTCCTCAACATTCTAACTCTGTTCAAGCTCCGCCCAAGCAGGGTTACAGCGGCTGAAGACGTGCACCATCGGCATCCATTTATTATTATTTATTGGTGTTTAAGGTCACATATTTCTGCACCATGGCTAATCATGACCTCGACAGTATTACGGGTGGAGGAAGCCGGAGTACCCGGAGAGAACCACCGAGCAACGGCGAGCAACTGTCAGCTCCCCAACATACTAACTCCACACAAGCAGGATTAGCATTGGTTGGAGACAGGTGCACCGTCGACGTGCAGTGCGCCTTAGTGCACAGCGTCACCGTACCCCCACGTGGGCAATGGGGGTGAAGTGTCTTGCCCAAGGACACAACGCGATTGCCGCAGGTGGGATTCGAACCGAGGACCTCTCGGCTTGCAGCCTGCATCTCTACCACCTGAGCCACTGCCAACCCCCACACCCCCCATCGATGTCCAGTACGCCATAGTACACGGCGTCATCGTGCCCCCATGTTGGCAAACGGGATAAAGTGCATTGTCCAAGGACACAATGCGGGTCGTCCCGGACGGCCCATCAGCTAGTTGCTCCGTAGATAACTGCCCAAGGTGTAGTTGAAATAATTCATCAGTTGTGACATAAGCAATCACCATCGGAACAAGTCATGTTTCTCCCTCCGCCCACCTCCCCCCCCCCACCCACCTCCCCCCTCCACCCACCCATTGATGTTCTTCGTAACGCATCTGGTTGTAACACACTTTACGACAGTGAACCTGCGGGTTCAACACTGAGGTGAAAAGGCTGAAAGTTTCCTTATTATTTTCATGTTTTTAAACAGACGAGGGGATGGGGGGGGGGGGGGTGTTTGCTTGAAAGAAGCTTCTCACCACAGGTGTTTCAGTGGTAGTCCACAATCCACGCATTGCACGTTGTAATAGCGATTCATTTTGCTTGTGGTTCCACACTCAAGATTTACCACTGATACACTAACATTTCTCTTGAGATTATTAATTTATTTGTATTTACAGCAATTTCCATCACCTAAAGCCCTGCAGTCACCATAACCAAACTGAGGTTTTACCGATAGTTTATACCCAGAATACCACATCATTGGGACCCAGGCGTTGGTTACCGGGTCAAGTAAAATACAATTTGTTTACCTCAGCAAACAAACACAACTCTGAGTTCCCACCTGAATTATTTGACAGTTAATTGCCAGATAAAATTTTTTATAGGTAGCTTTATTTTATAAATGGAGGATAGTGTTCAACGAAAGACAACTGCTATTTTGCATAAATGATGTGCACATGTAACATGATGTGTTTTATAAACTGTTTATGTGTTACTGCGACAGTAATTTTCCATATTTTTATGTCTGAGAGCTTTGGTGAAATTCTGGTTCTAATCACAGATCAGTTTGTTACTTACATTCATTTTAAACGCATTCATTTACTCAAAAAAACCAAACCCAACACAAGCTCGACTACAAAACGTTTTCTCTAATCGACCAACAGGAGAGTTTGTTTAAAATTGGCTTTAGAGGGTGTTTTCGAATTCTTCTCAAAGGACTCCGAGGCGATCCCCAATATTTCCTTCGAACTCAGAATGTTCCTTATTAACCCAATAAAATTGTACAGATAGAATGGGTAACAGAATAAAAGTTTGTTCAAGTGGATACGGGTTTTAGCTCACCCTGATAGAAAAACTACCCCTGGCATTAATATAATTTCTTGCTTGCAACTGTGAAACCATGACAATGGTCGGAAGGGGCTTGCTCGCGCGAAAACATTCATTCATGATGCAACTGCTGTTTCTGTCCCACCCATAGAATGTTTTACAAAAGCCGCTGCTATCACTCCCCCCCCCCCCCCCCCATAAATACACAAAACTTTCTCCATCCTGGTAGAATTTGCATTTAGAAATTGACGGCATGTTAAAGAGACATATTTCCTGGCATTCAGCTCAGTGAAAACAATGAGAGATATTTGGATGCTTTTTTAAATTTTCTGACAAAGACTAGAAACACTTTACAAACGTTACTCTTTCACTCTATAACGGCATTATAAATGCTGTAATGCAATTTTATAGCTGTTCACAAAATACACAAACTTTACAAACAATATTAGTTTTTAAATGCAAGAGAAAATGTTGCCATTGAAATTAGCGCTCAAGAAGAATATCTCCTCCTATTTCGCCTGTTAGCCTTACAGAGAATATGTCTTGGTGTCAATGGCAGATTTCTAGAAGGGTATGGAAGGGGTATATTCTCCCGCGTTCAGCGCAACACGACGCTGGCGAAGAAATATTTTTATGTTTTCAAACAAAATACATCCAAATATTGAATTGCTTTTTCAAGCTACCGAGTCATTTCAATCGGCCCTTTCAAGACATTGCAGTGGATCTATGCAATCGGTTATTTTCTTGCTAGAAGATGTGACAGCGATGCTTCAACTAAATAAAATACGTCAGAACTATTTCAAACCAAAATATTTTTCTCAGGACGGTCTGTTCGTAGACCGTATCTTTTCCGACTGGAATATTGCATGTATATAGAAGTCGGATAACTCAAAATAAATTATTCTGTTTTGATGCACCATATGTACAAATGGACATCAGCATTCGAAACCATCACAAATACACCAAGGCGTGCACACGTTCGACAGTGCAGCTAATAAATTTACAATTTTTATTTCGAAGAGGGTTTCAAACTGTGCATCACGGTTAAAGTTTCTAGATTATGTTAAGATATGCAGTGACCTCACTCGAACTTTACCAAAGATCAGTACTGAATATATTTGTAGTTGTGGGGAGGGAGGGGGGTGGGGCATTTATATAGGGTGAGCCTCTTCGCCAAGTCTTATTTCATCTTAATGGAAATAAAATTGCTCTTCAAAGAAACGCTCAGGGGCGTAACCCGACCTAGTGTTTCCTCAGACAAAGGTTGGCCGAGGGATTATGAAATACCAAGTTGGGCAGACGCTTTGCTTGCGCGACGAAAATATACATGGTTTAAGTACTCAATTGGGCAAAATCTCTTGCTCACGCGATAAAAATATACACAAATCTGAAAGTACAATAAATTCCCGACTCACAATATCGTTAGAATCCCACATCCAGGGAGAGAGCAAGTAATAATAAACTAATTTTATGACTATTACCTGTTGAAAGCACCCAGAAGGTCGGACATATCCGCCTAACTGGTGTGTAATGGACACCACTGTCATAAAATTCTAATACATTCCCTGCCATGTTAGTATTCTATCAATGGAAGGTATATTTTTCGCGTATATGTCTTTGATAAAAGAATTTAGGTATATGATCGATAGTTTGCGCGATATGACCGAGCCGTCGGGCACAGATGTCCTATACCCCCCGCACCAAAGGAAAATAAATAAATAAAAAATATGAGTCACGGCCCTGCCCAAAATAACATAATATTGTGCAAAACCTCTCTCTAGCCAGACCAATCCCCAAATAATCAACGAACACATAAAGTGAATATGTATGTGCGCAGCGTTGAAAAACAGAATTTTCCTTTCATATCATACCTTCATTATGTGAAGTTGGACGATGACGAATCATTGTCATTATCGGCATGTCTCGTTTATCTGAGTTGTACGTTATTAAAATAATGAGAACTTTAGAAGCGTCGTCTTAGTCAATTTTTACTCTAGAATAACATTTTCGGATTTTAGGTTTGACTTTGAGCATGGACACGAATAATGACAGGAGGCAAAACATGAATGATTATTCAGTTGATGTTTGACTTTTTTGAATATGACTTTTTAATGAACAAAACTTTAGGAGAAAAATGACATGGTTTCTCTTACGTTACGTGTCAGAATTCTTAGCTGAAGAGATCAGCTTATTCCATGTGTTATATCGAGAGATACAGGCGTTTAAAATTTGGCTCTGAATGATCATACTTTTCATTGAGATATGGATAAAGCATTACGCTGGTCGCTACACACAGTAACGTAATCATAGTGTTGAATGTGCAAAATCGGATAAGTGTGCCTGAACAGATCTCATCGAAAAAGTCATCTGTTCAAAAAGATTTTAAATTAAAGCTTTGAAAAATCAAATTGCTTGACCATCGGTCTTGCATTCGGATGAAGATAATCATATTTCCGACTATTATTTACAAACATTAGAGAATAATTAATCTAAATGGTTTTGATTTTTTAACACTTGGATTTCTTGGGTGTATTTGAGGTGAAAGGTTCAGTAGCCAAGCGGATTGGGGTGTTCAGTAAGTTGTCGAAATTAGGTTATTAAAAGCCCCCCAAATCCAATTGACAACAGTGCTAACCTTTCACTCTCTGCACAACACACCAAGTTGTTGGGTAATAAATTATCTTTTCATCCACAAAGTACATCATCTTTTTTGAACAAACAAAGGCTAGAGAAGATATATAGTACAACGAAAAATTGAAATTGAAAAAATTTCGCTTCTGGCGTCTGGTCTTGCACTGAACTGACTTGATACTTTGTTTTCATGTCTCATGTTTTTGAGAGATTTTTCGATCATTCTGGCACAAAATTACAGAAAAAACGTTTAATTCTGTATAAACTTGACAAAGATGTATTAATTGATGCTGAACCAATCGGCTCATGATTCCAATTTAGTCCTGCTCACAACTTTGGGTGTCAAATGCACCAGGTCACGTGGGTGTCAAATGCACAAGGTCACGTGTTCAATGTTTTAGGCTATCATTAGCATTGGTAGCGATTGCAGCCAGTGGTTTCGAATCCACGTGGTACTTTGCCATGGGCGTCTGCGTAAGAGTGTATTTTCTTATTTCAGAAGAATGTCCCTTTTCCAACTGCAGTCAAATAATCGCATAAGCCTGCTTTTGTACAAAATAGAGTTGCGACTGAACATGGATTGAAAATATGTTGAAAAGAATGTGCACCCCCCCCCCCCCCTCTCTCTCTCTCTCTCTCTGGAGCCCCAAAACTAATGCAGCCTGTTGGTGTGTGAAAATGACCAACATGCGAAATGGATCTCATTGCTTAGACTGCCGGTATACGGCAATGCTAATGGCAGTCCACGTAGAGAAATTTCGATATACCAGCCGTCTGATGTCCATTTACCCGCTCAGATGCATGTAAACAGTGTTCTGCAATTCTGTTAGCTTGAGAAATAAAAATTTTGTCCCATTTGGTCGAATTATGGTCTGTTCGGTGGGTCAAGCCCCACCCCCCCCCCACCCCCCCCCACCCCCCCCCCCCACCACCACCACGGTATGTCTCACAGTGCTATGTTTTCCATTTTAATGTCTAACTGGACTGGACATCTTTTTCGCCAGCGATTTCTGTTCAGTTTCGAATCCGGTCATTATCTAAGTTTTAAGGGTAATGTCGGGATGCACGGGCGAAGTCCTTCAAAAAGCGAGTTTTCTTTTGCCCCATCTATCCACCCGTGACACTGAATTATAAGTTTTAATGGGCCCTAATCCAGAGACGGGGGAGGAGGGGGTGGGGGGGGGGGGGGTATTCAGTCGGTCGAACGCTTCCCCGCTTCGTTTCGCAAAAGCTTGGAAAAGATCAAATTCAAAACATCTAATTAAAAACTCTATCTCAGACAGTTCTCGAAGAATTTAATTGAAATTTTCAGTCATCGTTCGTAAATAGTTGCGGAATCCAGAACCATCTTTCCACTTCAGGTGACAGGTTTAAGTGGACGGTTATCTACCCTCATCGACTATCAGAACGCATCAGCCTATTATTTATTCACTTATTGGTGTTTAAGCCCACATACTTATGCACAATGGCTAATCGTGACCATGACAGTTTTACGGATGGAGGAAACCGGACTACCCAGAGAGAACCAACGAGCATCGACAAGCAACTGTCAGCTCCTCAACATTCTAACTCTGTTCAAGCTCCGCCCAAGCAGGGTTACAGCGGCTGAAGACGTGCACCATCGGCATCCATTTATTATTATTTATTGGTGTTTAAGGTCACATATTTCTGCACCATGGCTAATCATGACCTCGACAGTATTACGGGTGGAGGAAGCCGGAGTACCCGGAGAGAACCACCGAGCAACGGCGAGCAACTGTCAGCTCCCCAACATACTAACTCCACACAAGCAGGATTAGCATTGGTTGGAGACAGGTGCACCGTCGACGTGCAGTGCGCCTTAGTGCACAGCGTCACCGTACCCCCACGTGGGCAATGGGGGTGAAGTGTCTTGCCCAAGGACACAACGCGATTGCCGCAGGTGGGATTCGAACCGAGGACCTCTCGGCTTGCAGCCTGCATCTCTACCACCTGAGCCACTGCCCACCCCCACACCCCCCATCGATGTCCAGTACGCCATAGTACACGGCGTCATCGTGCCCCCATGTTGGCAAACGGGATAAAGTGCATTGTCCAAGGACACAATGCGGGTCGTCCCGGACGGCCCATCAGCTAGTTGCTCCGTAGATAACTGCCCAAGGTGTAGTTGAAATAATTCATCAGTTGTGACATAAGCAATCACCATCGGAACAAGTCATGTTTCTCCCTCCGCCCACCTCCCCCCCCCCCCACCCACCTCCCCCCTCCACCCACCCATTGATGTTCTTCGTAACGCATCTGGTTGTAACACACTTTACGACAGTGAACCTGCGGGTTCAACACTGAGGTGAAAAGGCTGAAAGTTTCCTTATTATTTTCATGTTTTTAAACAGACGAGGGGATGGGGGGGGGGGTGTTTGCTTGAAAGAAGCTTCTCACCACAGGTGTTTCAGTGGTAGTCCACAATCCACGCATTGCACGTTGTAATAGCGATTCATTTTGCTTGTGGTTCCACACTCAAGATTTACCACTGATACACTAACATTTCTCTTGAGATTATTAATTTATTTGTATTTACAGCAATTTCCATCACCTAAAGCCCTGCAGTCACCATAACCAAACTGAGGTTTTACCGATAGTTTATACCCAGAATACCACATCATTGGGACCCAGGCGTTGGTTACCGGGTCAAGTAAAATACAATTTGTTTACCTCAGCAAACAAACACAACTCTGAGTTCCCACCTGAATTATTTGACAGTTAATTGCCAGATAAAATTTTTTATAGGTAGCTTTATTTTATAAATGGAGGATAGTGTTCAACGAAAGACAACTGCTATTTTGCATAAATGATGTGCACATGTAACATGATGTGTTTTATAAACTGTTTATGTGTTACTGCGACAGTAATTTTCCATATTTTTATGTCTGAGAGCTTTGGTGAAATTCTGGTTCTAATCACAGATCAGTTTGTTACTTACATTCATTTTAAACGCATTCATTTACTCAAAAAAACCAAACCCAACACAAGCTCGACTACAAAACGTTTTCTCTAATCGACCAACAGGAGAGTTTGTTTAAAATTGGCTTTAGAGGGTGTTTTCGAATTCTTCTCAAAGGACTCCGAGGCGATCCCCAATATTTCCTTCGAACTCAGAATGTTCCTTATTAACCCAATAAAATTGTACAGATAGAATGGGTAACAGAATAAAAGTTTGTTCAAGTGGATACGGGTTTTAGCTCACCCTGATAGAAAAACTACCCCTGGCATTAATATAATTTCTTGCTTGCAACTGTGAAACCATGACAATGGTCGGAAGGGGCTTGCTCGCGCGAAAACATTCATTCATGATGCAACTGCTGTTTCTGTCCCACCCATAGAATGTTTTACAAAAGCCGCTGCTATCACTCCCCCCCCCCCCCCCCCATAAATACACAAAACTTTCTCCATCCTGGTAGAATTTGCATTTAGAAATTGACGGCATGTTAAAGAGACATATTTCCTGGCATTCAGCTCAGTGAAAACAATGAGAGATATTTGGATGCTTTTTTAAATTTTCTGACAAAGACTAGAAACACTTTACAAACGTTACTCTTTCACTCTATAACGGCATTATAAATGCTGTAATGCAATTTTATAGCTGTTCACAAAATACACAAACTTTACAAACAATATTAGTTTTTAAATGCAAGAGAAAATGTTGCCATTGAAATTAGCGCTCAAGAAGAATATCTCCTCCTATTTCGCCTGTTAGCCTTACAGAGAATATGTCTTGGTGTCAATGGCAGATTTCTAGAAGGGTATGGAAGGGGTATATTCTCCCGCGTTCAGCGCAACACGACGCTGGCGAAGAAATATTTTTATGTTTTCAAACAAAATACATCCAAATATTGAATTGCTTTTTCAAGCTACCGAGTCATTTCAATCGGCCCTTTCAAGACATTGCAGTGGATCTATGCAATCGGTTATTTTCTTGCTAGAAGATGTGACAGCGATGCTTCAACTAAATAAAATACGTCAGAACTATTTCAAACCAAAATATTTTTCTCAGGACGGTCTGTTCGTAGACCGTATCTTTTCCGACTGGAATATTGCATGTATATAGAAGTCGGATAACTCAAAATAAATTATTCTGTTTTGATGCACCATATGTACAAATGGACATCAGCATTCGAAACCATCACAAATACACCAAGGCGTGCACACGTTCGACAGTGCAGCTAATAAATTTACAATTTTTATTTCGAAGAGGGTTTCAAACTGTGCATCACGGTTAAAGTTTCTAGATTATGTTAAGATATGCAGTGACCTCACTCGAACTTTACCAAAGATCAGTACTGAATATATTTGTAGTTGTGGGGAGGGAGGGGGGTGGGGCATTTATATAGGGTGAGCCTCTTCGCCAAGTCTTATTTCATCTTAATGGAAATAAAATTGCTCTTCAAAGAAACGCTCAGGGGCGTAACCCGACCTAGTGTTTCCTCAGACAAAGGTTGGCCGAGGGATTATGAAATACCAAGTTGGGCAGACGCTTTGCTTGCGCGACGAAAATATACATGGTTTAAGTACTCAATTGGGCAAAATCTCTTGCTCACGCGATAAAAATATACACAAATCTGAAAGTACAATAAATTCCCGACTCACAATATCGTTAGAATCCCACATCCAGGGAGAGAGCAAGTAATAATAAACTAATTTTATGACTATTACCTGTTGAAAGCACCCAGAAGGTCGGACATATCCGCCTAACTGGTGTGTAATGGACACCACTGTCATAAAATTCTAATACATTCCCTGCCATGTTAGTATTCTATCAATGGAAGGTATATTTTTCGCGTATATGTCTTTGATAAAAGAATTTAGGTATATGATCGATAGTTTGCGCGATATGACCGAGCCGTCGGGCACAGATGTCCTATACCCCCCGCACCAAAGGAAAATAAATAAATAAAAAATATGAGTCACGGCCCTGCCCAAAATAACATAATATTGTGCAAAACCTCTCTCTAGCCAGACCAATCCCCAAATAATCAACGAACACATAAAGTGAATATGTATGTGCGCAGCGTTGAAAAACAGAATTTTCCTTTCATATCATACCTTCATTATGTGAAGTTGGACGATGACGAATCATTGTCATTATCGGCATGTCTCGTTTATCTGAGTTGTACGTTATTAAAATAATGAGAACTTTAGAAGCGTCGTCTTAGTCAATTTTTACTCTAGAATAACATTTTCGGATTTTAGGTTTGACTTTGAGCATGGACACGAATAATGACAGGAGGCAAAACATGAATGATTATTCAGTTGATGTTTGACTTTTTTGAATATGACTTTTTAATGAACAAAACTTTAGGAGAAAAATGACATGGTTTCTCTTACGTTACGTGTCAGAATTCTTAGCTGAAGAGATCAGCTTATTCCATGTGTTATATCGAGAGATACAGGCGTTTAAAATTTGGCTCTGAATGATCATACTTTTCATTGAGATATGGATAAAGCATTACGCTGGTCGCTACACACAGTAACGTAATCATAGTGTTGAATGTGCAAAATCGGATAAGTGTGCCTGAACAGATCTCATCGAAAAAGTCATCTGTTCAAAAAGATTTTAAATTAAAGCTTTGAAAAATCAAATTGCTTGACCATCGGTCTTGCATTCGGATGAAGATAATCATATTTCCGACTATTATTTACAAACATTAGAGAATAATTAATCTAAATGGTTTTGATTTTTTAACACTTGGATTTCTTGGGTGTATTTGAGGTGAAAGGTTCAGTAGCCAAGCGGATTGGGGTGTTCAGTAAGTTGTCGAAATTAGGTTATTAAAAGCCCCCCAAATCCAATTGACAACAGTGCTAACCTTTCACTCTCTGCACAACACACCAAGTTGTTGGGTAATAAATTATCTTTTCATCCACAAAGTACATCATCTTTTTTGAACAAACAAAGGCTAGAGAAGATATATAGTACAACGAAAAATTGAAATTGAAAAAATTTCGCTTCTGGCGTCTGGTCTTGCACTGAACTGACTTGATACTTTGTTTTCATGTCTCATGTTTTTGAGAGATTTTTCGATCATTCTGGCACAAAATTACAGAAAAAACGTTTAATTCTGTATAAACTTGACAAAGATGTATTAATTGATGCTGAACCAATCGGCTCATGATTCCAATTTAGTCCTGCTCACAACTTTGGGTGTCAAATGCACCAGGTCACGTGGGTGTCAAATGCACAAGGTCACGTGTTCAATGTTTTAGGCTATCATTAGCATTGGTAGCGATTGCAGCCAGTGGTTTCGAATCCACGTGGTACTTTGCCATGGGCGTCTGCGTAAGAGTGTATTTTCTTATTTCAGAAGAATGTCCCTTTTCCAACTGCAGTCAAATAATCGCATAAGCCTGCTTTTGTACAAAATAGAGTTGCGACTGAACATGGATTGAAAATATGTTGAAAAGAATGTGCACCCCCCCCCCCCCTCTCTCTCTCTCTCTCTCTGGAGCCCCAAAACTAATGCAGCCTGTTGGTGTGTGAAAATGACCAACATGCGAAATGGATCTCATTGCTTAGACTGCCGGTATACGGCAATGCTAATGGCAGTCCACGTAGAGAAATTTCGATATACCAGCCGTCTGATGTCCATTTACCCGCTCAGATGCATGTAAACAGTGTTCTGCAATTCTGTTAGCTTGAGAAATAAAAATTTTGTCCCATTTGGTCGAATTATGGTCTGTTCGGTGGGTCAAGCCCCACCCCCCACCCCCCCCCCACCCCCCCCCCCCCCACCACCACCACGGTATGTCTCACAGTGCTATGTTTTCCATTTTAATGTCTAACTGGACTGGACATCTTTTTCGCCAGCGATTTCTGTTCAGTTTCGAATCCGGTCATTATCTAAGTTTTAAGGGTAATGTCGGGATGCACGGGCGAAGTCCTTCAAAAAGCGAGTTTTCTTTTGCCCCATCTATCCACCCGTGACACTGAATTATAAGTTTTAATGGGCCCTAATCCAGAGACGGGGAAGGAGGGGATGGGGGGGGGGGGGGGGGGGTATTCAGTCGGCCGAACGCTTCCCCGCTTCGTTTCGCAAAAGCTTGGAAAAGATCAAATTCAAAACATCTAATTAAAAACTGTATCTCAGACAGTTCTCGAAGAATTTAATTGAAATTTTCAGTCATCGTTCGTAAATAGTTGCGGAATCCAGAACCATCTTTCCACTTCAGGTGACAGGTTTAAGTGGACGGTTATCTACCCTCATCGACTATCAGAACGCATCAGCCTATTATTTATTCACTTATTGGTGTTTAAGCCCACATACTTATGCACAATGGCTAATCGTGACCATGACAGTTTTACGGATGGAGGAAACCGGACTACCCAGAGAGAACCAACGAGCATCGACAAGCAACTGTCAGCTCCTCAACATTCTAACTCTGTTCAAGCTCCGCCCAAGCAGGGTTACAGCGGCTGAAGACGTGCACCATCGGCATCCATTTATTATTATTTATTGGTGTTTAAGGTCACATATTTCTGCACCATGGCTAATCATGACCTCGACAGTATTACGGGTGGAGGAAGCCGGAGTACCCGGAGAGAACCACCGAGCAACGGCGAGCAACTGTCAGCTCCCCAACATACTAACTCCACACAAGCAGGATTAGCATTGGTTGGAGACAGGTGCACCGTCGACGTGCAGTGCGCCTTAGTGCACAGCGTCACCGTACCCCCACGTGGGCAATGGGGGTGAAGTGTCTTGCCCAAGGACACAACGCGATTGCCGCAGGTGGGATTCGAACCGAGGACCTCTCGGCTTGCAGCCTGCATCTCTACCACCTGAGCCACTGCCCACCCCCCACAACCCCCATCGATGTCCAGTACGCCATAGTACACGGCGTCATCGTGCCCCCATGTTGGCAAACGGGATAAAGTGCATTGTCCAAGGACACAATGCGGGTCGTCCCGGACGGCCCATCAGCTAGTTGCTCCGTAGATAACTGCCCAAGGTGTAGTTGAAATAATTCATCAGTTGTGACATAAGCAATCACCATCGGAACAAGTCATGTTTCTCCCTCCGCCCACCTCCCCCCCCCCCCCACCCACCTTCCCCCTCCACCCACCCATTGATGTTCTTCGTAACGCATCTGGTTGTAACACACTTTACGACAGTGAACCTGCGGGTTCAACACTGAGGTGAAAAGGCTGAAAGTTTCCTTATTATTTTCATGTTTTTAAACAGACGAGGGGATGGGGGGGGGGGGGGGTGTTTGCTTGAAAGAAGCTTCTCACCACAGGTGTTTCAGTGGTAGTCCACAATCCACGCATTGCACGTTGTAAAAGCGATTCATTTTGCTTGTGGTTCCACACTCAAGATTTACCACTGATACACTAACATTTCTCTTGAGATTATTAATTTATTTGTATTTACAGCAATTTCCATCACCTAAAGCCCTGCAGTCACCATAACCAAACTGAGGTTTTACCGATAGTTTATACCCAGAATACCACATCATTGGGACCCAGGCGTTGGTTACCGGCTCAAGTAAAATACAGTTTGTTTACCTCAGCAAACAAACACAACTCTGAGTTCCCACCTGAATTATTTGACAGTTAATTGCCAGATAAAATTTTTTATAGGTAGCTTTATTTTATAAATGGAGGATAGTGTTCAACGAAAGACAACTGCTATTTTGCATAAATGATGTGCACATGTAACATGATGTGTTTTATAAACTGTTTATGTGTTACTGCGACAGTAATTTTCCATATTTTTATGTCTGAGAGCTTTGGTGAAATTCTGGTTCTAATCACAGATCAGTTTGTTACTTACATTCATTTTAAACGCATTCATTTACTCAAAAAAACCAAACCCAACACAAGCTCGACTACAAAACGTTTTCTCTAATCGACCAACAGGAGAGTTTGTTTAAAATTGGCTTTAGAGGGTGTTTTCGAATTCTTCTCAAAGGACTCCGAGGCGATCCCCAATATTTCCTTCGAACTCAGAATGTTCCTTATTAACCCAATAAAATTGTACAGATAGAATGGGTAACAGAATAAAAGTTTGTTCAAGTGGATACGGGTTTTAGCTCACCCTGATAGAAAAACTACCCCTGGCATTAATATAATTTCTTGCTTGCAACTGTGAAACCATGACAATGGTCGGAAGGGGCTTGCTCGCGCGAAAACATTCATTCATGATGCAACTGCTGTTTCTGTCCCACCCATAGAATGTTTTACAAAAGCCGCTGCTATCACTTCCCCCACCCCCCATAAATACACAAAACTTTCTCCATCCTGGTAGAATTTGCATTTAGAAATTGACGGCATGTTAAAGAGACATATTTCCTGGCATTCAGCTCAGTGAAAACAATGAGAGATATTTGGCTGCTTTTCTAAATTTTCTGACAAAGACTAGAAACACTTTACAAACGTTACTCTTTCACTCTATAACGGCATTATAAATGCTGTAATGCAATTTTATAGCTGTTCACAAAATACACAAACTTTACAAACAATATTAGTTTTTAAATGCAAGAGAAAATGTTGCCATTGAAATTAGCGCTCAAGAAGAATATCTCCTCCTATTTCGCCTGTTAGCCTTACAGAGAATATGTCTTGGTGTCAATGGCAGATTTCTAGAAGGGTATGGAAGGGGTATATTCTCCCGCGTTCAGCGCAACACGACGCTGGCGAAGAAGTATTTTTATGTTTTCAAACAAAATACATCCAAATATTGAATTGCTTTTTCAAGCTACCGAGTCATTTCAATCGGCCCTTTCAAGACATTGCAGTGGATCTATGCAATCGGTTATTTTCTTGCTAGAAGATGTGACAGCGATGCTTCAACTAAATAAAATACGTCAGAACTATTTCAAACCAAAATATTTTTCTCAGGACGGTCTGTTCGTAGACCGTATCTTTTCCGACTGGAATATTGCATGTATATAGAAGTCGGATAACTCAAAATAAATTATTCTGTTTTGATGCACCATATGTACAAATGGACATCAGCATTCGAAACCATCACAAATACACCAAGGCGTGCACACGTTCGACAGTGCAGCTAATAAATTTACAATTTTTATTTCGAAGAGGGTTTCAAACTGTGCATCACGGTTAAAATTTCTAGATTATGTTAAGATATGCAGTAACCTCACTCGAACTTTACCAAAGATCAGTACTGAATATATTTGTAGTTGTGGGGAGGGAGGGGGGTGGGGCATTTATATAGGGTGAGCCTCTTCGCCAAGTCTTATTTCATCTTAATGGAAATAAAATTGCTCTTCAAAGAAAAGCTCAGGGGCGTAACCCGACCTAGGGTTTCATGAGACAAAGGTTGGCCGAGGGATTATGAAATACCAAGTTGGGCAGACACATACGGGGTTTAAGTACTCAATTGGGCAAAATCTCTTGCTCACGCGATAAAAATATACACAAATCAGAAAGTACAATAAATTCCCGACTCACAATATCGTTAGAATCCCACATCCAGGGAGAGAGCAAGTAATAATAAACTAATTTTATGACTATTACCTGTTGAAAGCACCCAGAAGGTCGGACATATCCGCCTAACTGGTGTGTAATGGACACCACCGTCATAAAATTCTAATACATTCCCTGCCATGTTAGTATTCTATCAATGGAAGGTATATTTTTCGCGTATATGTCTTTGATAAAAGAATTTAGGTATATGATCGATAGTTTGCGCGATATGACCGAGCCGTCGGGCACAGATGTCCTATACCCCCCGCACCAAAGGAAAATAAATAAATAAAAAATATGAGTCACGGCCCTGCCCAAAATAACATAATATTGTGCAAAACCTCTCTCTAGCCTGACCAATCCCCAAATAATCAACGAACACATAAAGTGAATATGTATGTGCGCAGCGTTGAAAAACAGAATTTCCCTTTCATATCATACCTTCATTATGTGAAGTTGGACGATGTCGAATCATTGTCATTATCGGCATGTCTCGTTTATCTGAGTTGTACGTTATTAAAATAATGAGAACTTTAGAAGCGTTGTCTTAGTCAATTTTTACTCTAGAATAACATTTTCGGATTTAAGGTTTGACTTTGAGCATGGACACGAATAATGACAGGAGGCAAAACATGAATGATTATTCAGTTGATGTTTGACTTTTTTGAATATGACTTTTTAATGAACAAAACTTTAGGAGAAAAATGACATGGTTTCTCTTACGTTACGTGTCAGAATTCTTAGCTGAAGAGATCAGCTTATTCCATGTGTTATATCGAGAGATACAGGCGTTTAAAATTTGGCTCTGAATGATCATACTTTTCATTGAGATATGGATAAAGCATTACGCTGGTCGCTACACACAGTAACGTAATCATAGTGTTGAATGTGCAAAATCGGATAAGTGTGCCTGAACAGATCTCATCGAAAAAGTCATCTGTTCAAAAAGATTTTAAATTAAAGCTTTGAAAAATCAAATTGCTTGACCATCGGTCTTGCATTCGGATGAAGATAATCATATTTCCGACTATTATTTACAAACATTAGAGAATAATTAATCTGAATGGTTTTCATTTTTTAACACTTGGATTTCTTGGGTGTATTTGAGGTGAAAGGTTCAGTAGCCAAGCGGATTGGGGTGTTCAGTAAGTTGTCGAAATTAGGTTATTAAAAGCCCCCCAAATCCAATTGACAACAGTGCTAACCTTTCACTCTCTGCACAACACACCAAGTTGTTGGGTAATAAATTATCTTTTCATCCACAAAGTACATCATCTTTTTTGAACAAACAAAGGCTAGAGAAGATATATAGTACAACGAAAAATTGAAATTGAAAAAATTTCGCTTCTGGCGTCTGGTCTTGCACTGAACTGACTTGATACTTTGTTTTTATGTCTCATGTTTTTGAGAGATTTTTCGATCATTCTGGCACAAAATTACAGAAAAAACGTTTAATTCTGTATAAACTTGACAAAGATGTATTAATTGATGCTGAACCAATCGGCTCATGATTCCAATTTAGTCCTGCTCACAACTTTGGGTGTCAAATGCACCAGGTCACGTGGGTGTCAAATGCACAAGGTCACGTGTTCAATGTTTTAGGCTATCATTAGCATTGGTAGCGATTGCAGCCAGTGGTTTCGAATCCACGTGGTACTTTGCCATGGGCGTCTGCGTAAGAGTGTATTTTCTTATTTCAGAAGAATGTCCCTTTTCCAACTGCAGGCAAATAATCGCATAAGCCTGCTTTTGTACAAAATAGAGTTGCGACTGAACATGGATTGAAAATATGTTGAAAAGAATGTGCACCCCCCCCCCCCCTCTCTCTCTCTCTCTCTGGGGCCCCAAAACTAATGCAGCCTGTTGGTGTGTGAAAATGACCAACATGCGAAATGGATCTCATTGCTTAGACTGCCGGTATACGGCAATGCTAATGGCAGTCCACGTAGAGAAATTTCGATATACCAGCCGTCTGATGTCCATTTACCCGCTCAGATGCATGTAAACAGTGTTCTGCAATTCTGTTAGCTTGAGAAATAAAAATTTTGTCCCATTTGGTCGAATTATGGTCTGTTCGATGGGTCAAGCCCCCCCCCCCCCCACCCCCCCCCCCCCACCACCACCACGGTATGTCTCACAGTGCTATGTTTTCCATTTTAATGTCTAACTGGACTGGACATCTTTTTCGCCAGCGATTTCTGTTCAGTTTCGAATCCGGTCATTATCTAAGTTTTAAGGGTAATGTCGGGATGCACGGGCGAAGTCCTTCAAAAAGCGAATTTTCTTTTGCCCCATCTATCCACCCGTGACACTGAATTATAAGTTTTAATGGGCCCTAATCCAGAGACGGGGGAGGAGGGGGTGGGGGGGGGGGGGGGTATTCAGTCGGCCGAACGCTTCCCCGCTTCGTTTCGCAAAAGCTTGGAAAAGATCAAATTCAAAACATCTAATTAAAAACTCTATCTCAGACAGTTCTCGAAGAATTTAATTGAAATTTTCAGTCATCGTTCGTAAATAGTTGCGGAATCCAGAACCATCTTTCCACTTCAGGTGACAGGTTTAAGTGGACGGTTATCTACCCTCATCGACTATCAGAACGCATCAGCCTATTATTTATTCACTTATTGGTGTTTAAGCCCACATACTTATGCACAATGGCTAATCGTGACCATGACAGTTTTACGGATGGAGGAAACCGGACTACCCAGAGAGAACCAACGAGCATCGACAAGCAACTGTCAGCTCCTCAACATTCTAACTCTGTTCAAGCTCCGCCCAAGCAGGGTTACAGCGGCTGAAGACGTGCACCATCGGCATCCATTTATTATTATTTATTGGTGTTTAAGGTCACATATTTCTGCACCATGGCTAATCATGACCTCGACAGTATTACGGGTGGAGGAAGCCGGAGTACCCGGAGAGAACCACCGAGCAACGGCGAGCAACTGTCAGCTCCCCAACATACTAACTCCACACAAGCAGGATTAGCATTGGTTGGAGACAGGTGCACCGTCGACGTGCAGTGCGCCTTAGTGCACAGCGTCACCGTACCCCCACGTGGGCAATGGGGGTGAAGTGTCTTGCCCAAGGACACAACGCGATTGCCGCAGGTGGGATTCGAACCGAGGACCTCTCGGCTTGCAGCCTGCATCTCTACCACCTGAGCCACTGCCCACCCCCCACAACCCCCATCGATGTCCAGTACGCCATAGTACACGGCGTCATCGTGCCCCCATGTTGGCAAACGGGATAAAGTGCATTGTCCAAGGACACAATGCGGGTCGTCCCGGACGGCCCATCAGCTAGTTGCTCCGTAGATAACTGCCCAAGGTGTAGTTGAAATAATTCATCAGTTGTGACATAAGCAATCACCATCGGAACAAGTCATGTTTCTCCCTCCGCCCACCTCCCCCCCCCCCCACCCACCTTCCCCCTCCACCCACCCATTGATGTTCTTCGTAACGCATCTGGTTGTAACACACTTTACGACAGTGAACCTGCGGGTTCAACACTGAGGTGAAAAGGCTGAAAGTTTCCTTATTATTTTCATGTTTTTAAACAGACGAGGGGATGGGGGGGGGGGGTGTTTGCTTGAAAGAAGCTTCTCACCACAGGTGTTTCAGTGGTAGTCCACAATCCACGCATTACACGTTGTAATAGCGATTCATTTTGCTTGTGGTTCCACACTCAAGATTTACCACTGATACACTAACATTTCTCTTGAGATTATTAATTTATTTGTATTTACAGCAATTTCCATCACCTAAAGCCCTGCAGTCACCATAACCAAACTGAGGTTTTACCGATAGTTTATACCCAGAATACCACATCATTGGGACCCAGGCGTTGGTTACCGGCTCAAGTAAAATACAGTTTGTTTACCTCAGCAAACAAACACAACTCTGAGTTCCCACCTGAATTATTTGACAGTTAATTGCCAGATAAAATTTTTTATAGGTAGCTTTATTTTATAAATGGAGGATAGTGTTCAACGAAAGACAACTGCTATTTTGCATAAATGATGTGCACATGTAACATGGTGTGTTTTATAAACTGTTTATGTGTTACTGCGACAGTAATTTTCCATATTTTTATGTCTGAGAGCTTTGGTGAAATTCTGGTTCTAATCACAGATCAGTTTGTTACTTACATTCATTTTAAACGCATTCATTTACTCAAAAAAAACAAACCCAACACAAGCTCGACTACAAAACGTTTTCTCTAATCGACCAACAGGAGAGTTTGTTTAAAATTGGCTTTAGAGGGTGTTTTCGAATTCTTCTCAAAGGACTCCGAGGCGATCCCCAATATTTCCTTCGAACTCAGAATGTTCCTTATTAACCCAATAAAATTGTACAGATAGAATGGGTAACAGAATAAAAGTTTGTTCAAGTGGATACGGGTTTTAGCTCACCCTGATAGAAAAACTACCCCTGGCATTAATATAATTTCTTGCTTGCAACTGTGAAACCATGACAATGGTCGGAAGGGGCTTGCTCGCGCGAAAACATTCATTCATGATGCAACTGCTGTTTCTGTCCCACCCATAGAATGTTTTACAAAAGCCGCTGCTATCACTTCCCCCCCCCCCCCCCCCCCCCCCCATAAATACACAAAACTTTCTCCATCCTGGTAGAATTTGCATTTAGAAATTGACGGCATGTTAAAGAGACATATTTCCTGGCATTCAGCTCAGTGAAAACAATGAGAGATATTTGGCTGCTTTTCTAAATTTTCTGACAAAGACTAGAAACACTTTACAAACGTTACTCTTTCACTCTATAACGGCATTATAAATGCTGTAATGCAATTTTATAGCTGTTCACAAAATACACAAACTTTACAAACAATATTAGTTTTTAAATGCAAGAGAAAATGTTGACATTGAAATTAGCGCTCAAGAAGAATATCTCCTCCTATTTCGCCTGTTAGCCTTACAGAGAATATGTCTTGGTGTCAATGGCAGATTTCTAGAAGGGTATGGAAGGGGTATATTCTCCCGCGTTCAGCGCAACACGACGCTGGCGAAGAAGTATTTTTATGTTTTCAAACAAAATACATCCAAATATTGAATTGCTTTTTCAAGCTACCGAGTCATTTCAATCGGCCCTTTCAAGTCATTGCAGTGGATCTATGCAATCGGTTATTTTCTTGCTAGAAGATGTGACAGCGATGCTTCAACTAAATAAAATACGTCAGAACTATTTCAAACCAAAATATTTTTCTCAGGACGGTCTGTTCGTAGACCGTATCTTTTCCGACTGGAATATTGCATGTATATAGAAGTCGGATAACTCAAAATAAATTATTCTGTTTTGATGCACCATATGTACAAATGGACATCAGCATTCGAAACCATCACAAATACACCAAGGCGTGCACACGTTCGACAGTGCAGCTAATAAATTTACAATTTTTATTTCGAAGAGGGTTTCAAACTGTGCATCACGGTTAAAGTTTCTAGATTATGTTAAGATATGCAGTAACCTCACTCGAACTTTACCAAAGATCAGTACTGAATATATTTGTAGTTGTGGGGAGGGAGGGGGGTGGGGCATTTATATAGGGTGAGCCTCTTCGCCAAGTCTTATTTCATCTTAATGGAAATAAAATTGCTCTTCAAAGAAAAGCTCAGGGGCGTAACCCGACCTAGGGTTTCATGAGACAAAGGTTGGCCGAGGGATTATGAAATACCAAGTTGGGCAGACACATACGGGGTTTAAGTACTCAATTGGGCAAAATCTCTTGCTCACGCGATAAAAATATACACAAATCAGAAAGTACAATAAATTCCCGACTCACAATATCGTTAGAATCCCACATCCAGGGAGAGAGCAAGTAATAATAAACTAATTTTATGACTATTACCTGTTGAAAGCACCCAGAAGGTCGGACATATCCGCCTAACTGGTGTGTAATGGACACCACCGTCATAAAATTCTAATACATTCCCTGCCATGTTAGTATTCTATCAATGGAAGGTATATTTTTCGCGTATATGTCTTTGATAAAAGAATTTAGGTATATGATCGATAGTTTGCGCGATATGACCGAGCCGTCGGGCACAGATGTCCTATACCCCCCGCACCAAAGGAAAATAAATAAATAAAAAATATGAGTCACGGCCCTGCCCAAAATAACATAATATTGTGCAAAACCTCTCTCTAGCCTGACCAATCCCCAAATAATCAACGAACACATAAAGTGAATATGTATGTGCGCAGCGTTGAAAAACAGAATTTCCCTTTCATATCATACCTTCATTATGTGAAGTTGGACGATGACGAATCATTGTCATTATCGGCATGTCTCGTTTATCTGAGTTGTACGTTATTAAAATAATGAGAACTTTAGAAGCGTTGTCTTAGTCAATTTTTACTCTAGAATAACATTTTCGGATTTAAGGTTTGACTTTGAGCATGGACACGAATAATGACAGGAGGCAAAACATGAATGATTATTCAGTTGATGTTTGACTTTTTTGAATATGACTTTTTAATGAACAAAACTTTAGGAGAAAAATGACATGGTTTCTCTTACGTTACGTGTCAGAATTCTTAGCTGAAGAGATCAGCTTATTCCATGTGTTATATCGAGAGATACAGGCGTTTAAAATTTGGCTCTGAATGATCATACTTTTCATTGAGATATGGATAAAGCATTACGCTGGTCGCTACACACAGTAACGTAATCATAGTGTTGAATGTGCAAAATCGGATAAGTGTGCCTGAACAGATCTCATCGAAAAAGTCATCTGTTCAAAAAGATTTTAAATTAAAGCTTTGAAAAATCAAATTGCTTGACCATCGGTCTTGCATTCGGATGAAGATAATCATATTTCCGACTATTATTTACAAACATTAGAGAATAATTAATCTAAATGGTTTTGATTTTTTAACACTTGGATTTCTTGGGTGTATTTGAGGTGAAAGGTTCAGTAGCCAAGCGGATTGGGGTGTTCAGTAAGTTGTCGAAATTAGGTTATTAAAAGCCCCCCAAATCCAATTGACAACAGTGCTAACCTTTCACTCTCTGCACAACACACCAAGTTGTTGGGTAATAAATTATCTTTTCATCCACAAAGTACATCATCTTTTTTGAACAAACAAAGGCTAGAGAAGATATATAGTACAACGAAAAATTGAAATTGAAAAAATTTCGCTTCTGGCGTCTGGTCTTGCACTGAACTGACTTGATACTTTGTTTTTATGTCTCATGTTTTTGAGAGATTTTTCGATCATTCTGGCACAAAATTACAGAAAAAACGTTTAATTCTGTATAAACATGACAAAGATGTATTAATTGATGCTGAACCAATCGGCTCATGATTCCAATTTAGTCCTGCTCACAACTTTGGGTGTCAAATGCACCAGGTCACGTGGGTGTCAAATGCACAAGGTCACGTGTTCAATGTTTTAGGCTATCATTAGCATTGGTAGCGATTGCAGCCAGTGGTTTCGAATCCACGTGGTACTTTGCCATGGGCGTCTGCGTAAGAGTGTATTTTCTTATTTCAGAAGAATGTCCCTTTTCCAACTGCAGGCAAATAATCGCATAAGCCTGCTTTTGTACAAAATAGAGTTGCGACTGAACATGGATTGAAAATATGTTGAAAAGAATGTGCACCCCCCCCCCCCCCCCCCCACTCTCTCTCTCTCTCTCTGGAGCCCCAAAACTAATGCAGCCTGTTGGTGTGTGAAAATGACCAACATGCGAAATGGATCTCATTGCTTAGACTGCCGGTATACGGCAATGCTAATGGCAGTCCACGTAGAGAAATTTCGATATACCAGCCGTCTGATGTCCATTTACCCGCTCAGATGCATGTAAACAGTGTTCTGCAATTCTGTTAGCTTGAGAAATAAAAATTTTGTCCCATTTGGTCGAATTATGGTCTGTTCGATGGGTCAAGCCCCCCCCCCCCCCCACCCCCCCCCCCCCCCCACCACCACCACGGTATGTCTCACAGTGCTATGTTTTCCATTTTAATGTCTAACTGGACTGGACATCTTTTTCGCCAGCGATTTCTGTTCAGTTTCGAATCCGGTCATTATCTAAGTTTTAAGGGTAATGTCGGGATGCACGGGCGAAGTCCTTCAAAAAGCGAGTTTTCTTTTGCCCCATCTATCCACCCGTGACACTGAATTATAAGTTTTAATGGGCCCTAATCCAGAGACGGGGGAGGAGGGGGTGGGGGGGGGGGGGGGTATTCAGTCGGCCGAACGCTTCCCCGCTTCGTTTCGCAAAAGCTTGGAAAAGATCAAATTCAAAACATCTAATTAAAAACTCTATCTCAGACAGTTCTCGAAGAATTTAATTGAAATTTTCAGTCATCGTTCGTAAATAGTTGCGGAATCCAGAACCATCTTTCCACTTCAGGTGACAGGTTTAAGTGGACGGTTATCTACCCTCATCGACTATCAGAACGCATCAGCCTATTATTTATTCACTTATTGGTGTTTAAGCCCACATACTTATGCACAATGGCTAATCGTGACCATGACAGTTTTACGGATGGAGGAAACCGGACTACCCAGAGAGAACCAACGAGCATCGACAAGCAACTGTCAGCTCCTCAACATTCTAACTCTGTTCAAGCTCCGCCCAAGCAGGGTTACAGCGGCTGAAGACGTGCACCATCGGCATCCATTTATTATTATTTATTGGTGTTTAAGGTCACATATTTCTGCACCATGGCTAATCATGACCTCGACAGTATTACGGGTGGAGGAAGCCGGAGTACCCGGAGAGAACCACCGAGCAACGGCGAGCAACTGTCAGCTCCCCAACATACTAACTCCACACAAGCAGGATTAGCATTGGTTGGAGACAGGTGCACCGTCGACGTGCAGTGCGCCTTAGTGCACAGCGTCACCGTACCCACACGTGGGCAATGGGGGTGAAGTGTCTTGCCCAAGGACACAACGCGATTGCCGCAGGTGGGATTCGAACCGAGGACCTCTCGGCTTGCAGCCTGCATCTCTACCACCTGAGCCACTGCCCACCCCCCACAACCCCCATCGATGTCCAGTACGCCATAGTACACGGCGTCATCGTGCCCCCATGTTGGCAAACGGGATAAAGTGCATTGTCCAAGGACACAATGCGGGTCGTCCCGGACGGCCCATCAGCTAGTTGCTCCGTAGATAACTGCCCAAGGTGTAGTTGAAATAATTCATCAGTTGTGACATAAGCAATCACCATCGGAACAAGTCATGTTTCTCCCTCCGCCCACCTCCCCCCCCCCCACCCACCTTCCCCCTCCACCCACCCATTGATGTTCTTCGTAACGCATCTGGTTGTAACACACTTTACGACAGTGAACCTGCGGGTTCAACACTGAGGTGAAAAGGCTGAAAGTTTCCTTATTATTTTCATGTTTTTAAACAGACGAGGGGATGGGGGGGGGGGGGGGGTGTTTGCTTGAAAGAAGCTTCTCACCACAGGTGTTTCAGTGGTAGTCCACAATCCACGCATTACACGTTGTAATAGCGATTCATTTTGCTTGTGGTTCCACACTCAAGATTTACCACTGATACACTAACATTTCTCTTGAGATTATTAATTTATTTGTATTTACAGCAATTTCCATCACCTAAAGCCCTGCAGTCACCATAACCAAACTGAGGTTTTACCGATAGTTTATACCCAGAATACCACATCATTGGGACCCAGGCGTTGGTTACCGGCTCAAGTAAAATACAGTTTGTTTACCTCAGCAAACAAACACAACTCTGAGTTCCCACCTGAATTATTTGACAGTTAATTGCCAGATAAAATTTTTTATAGGTAGCTTTATTTTATAAATGGAGGATAGTGTTCAACGAAAGACAACTGCTATTTTGCATAAATGATGTGCACATGTAACATGATGTGTTTTATAAACTGTTTATGTGTTACTGCGACAGTAATTTTCCATATTTTTATGTCTGAGAGCTTTGGTGAAATTCTGGTTCTAATCACAGATCAGTTTGTTACTTACATTCATTTTAAACGCATTCATTTACTCAAAAAAAACAAACCCAACACAAGCTCGACTACAAAACGTTTTCTCTAATCGACCAACAGGAGAGTTTGTTTAAAATTGGCTTTAGAGGGTGTTTTCGAATTCTTCTCAAAGGACTCCGAGGCGATCCCCAATATTTCCTTCGAACTCAGAATGTTCCTTATTAACCCAATAAAATTGTACAGATAGAATGGGTAACAGAATAAAAGTTTGTTCAAGTGGATACGGGTTTTAGCTCACCCTGATAGAAAAACTACCCCTGGCATTAATATAATTTCTTGCTTGCAACTGTGAAACCATGACAATGGTCGGAAGGGGCTTGCTCGCGCGAAAACATTCATTCATGATGCAACTGCTGTTTCTGTCCCACCCATAGAATGTTTTACAAAAGCCGCTGCTATCACTTCCCCCCCCCCCCCCCCCCCCCCCCATAAATACACAAAACTTTCTCCATCCTGGTAGAATTTGCATTTAGAAATTGACGGCATGTTAAAGAGACATATTTCCTGGCATTCAGCTCAGTGAAAACAATGAGAGATATTTGGCTGCTTTTCTAAATTTTCTGACAAAGACTAGAAACACTTTACAAACGTTACTCTTTCACTCTATAACGGCATTATAAATGCTGTAATGCAATTTTATAGCTGTTCACAAAATACACAAACTTTACAAACAATATTAGTTTTTAAATGCAAGAGAAAATGTTGCCATTGAAATTAGCGCTCAAGAAGAATATCTCCTCCTATTTCGCCTGTTAGCCTTACAGAGAATATGTCTTGGTGTCAATGGCAGATTTCTAGAAGGGTATGGAAGGGGTATATTCTCCCGCGTTCAGCGCAACACGACGCTGGCGAAGAAGTATTTTTATGTTTTCAAACAAAATACATCCAAATATTGAATTGCTTTTTCAAGCTACCGAGTCATTTCAATCGGCCCTTTCAAGACATTGCAGTGGATCTATGCAATCGGTTATTTTCTTGCTAGAAGATGTGACAGCGATGCTTCAACTAAATAAAATACGTCAGAACTATTTCAAACCAAAATATTTTTCTCAGGACGGTCTGTTCGTAGACCTATCTTTTCCGACTGGAATATTGCATGTATATAGAAGTCGGATAACTCAAAATAAATTATTCTGTTTTGATGCACCATATGTACAAATGGACATCAGCATTCGAAACCATCACAAATACACCAAGGCGTGCACACGTTCGACAGTGCAGCTAATAAATTTACAATTTTTATTTCGAAGAGGGTTTCAAACTGTGCATCACGGTTAAAGTTTCTAGATTATGTTAAGATATGCAGTAACCTCACTCGAACTTTACCAAAGATCAGTACTGAATATATTTGTAGTTGTGGGGAGGGAGGGGGGTGGGGCATTTATATAGGGTGAGCCTCTTCGCCAAGTCTTATTTCATCTTAATGGAAATAAAATTGCTCTTCAAAGAAAAGCTCAGGGGCGTAACCCGACCTAGGGTTTCATGAGACAAAGGTTGGCCGAGGGATTATGAAATACCAAGTTGGGCAGACACATACGGGGTTTAAGTACTCAATTGGGCAAAATCTCTTGCTCACGCGATAAAAATATACACAAATCAGAAAGTACAATAAATTCCCGACTCACAATATCGTTAGAATCCCACATCCAGGGAGAGAGCAAGTAATAATAAACTAATTTTATGACTATTACCTGTTGAAAGCACCCAGAAGGTCGGACATATCCGCCTAACTGGTGTGTAATGGACACCACCGTCATAAAATTCTAATACATTCCCTGCCATGTTAGTATTCTATCAATGGAAGGTATATTTTTCGCGTATATGTCTTTGATAAAAGAATTTAGGTATATGATCGATAGTTTGCGCGATATGACCGAGCCGTCGGGCACAGATGTCCTATACCCCCCGCACCAAAGGAAAATAAATAAATAAAAAATATGAGTCACGGCCCTGCCCAAAATAACATAATATTGTGCAAAACCTCTCTCTAGCCTGACCAATCCCCAAATAATCAACGAACACATAAAGTGAATATGTATGTGCGCAGCGTTGAAAAACAGAATTTCCCTTTCATATCATACCTTCATTATGTGAAGTTGGACGATGACGAATCATTGTCATTATCGGCATGTCTCGTTTATCTGAGTTGTACGTTATTAAAATAATGAGAACTTTAGAAGCGTTGTCTTAGTCAATTTTTACTCTAGAATAACATTTTCGGATTTAAGGTTTGACTTTGAGCATGGACACGAATAATGACAGGAGGCAAAACATGAATGATTATTCAGTTGATGTTTGACTTTTTTGAATATGACTTTTTAATGAACAAAACTTTAGGAGAAAAATGACATGGTTTCTCTTACGTTACGTGTCAGAATTCTTAGCTGAAGAGATCAGCTTATTCCATGTGTTATATCGAGAGATACAGGCGTTTAAAATTTGGCTCTGAATGATCATACTTTTCATTGAGATATGGATAAATGGATAAAGCATTACGCTGGTCGCTACACACAGTAACGTAATCATAGTGTTGAATGTGCAAAATCGGATAAGTGTGCCTGAACAGATCTCATCGAAAAAGTCATCTGTTCAAAAAGATTTTAAATTAAAGCTTTGAAAAATCAAATTGCTTGACCATCGGTCTTGCATTCGGATGAAGATAATCATATTTCCGACTATTATTTACAAACATTAGAGAATAATTAATCTAAATGGTTTTGATTTTTTAACACTTGGATTTCTTGGGTGTATTTGAGGTGAAAGGTTCAGTAGCCAAGCGGATTGGGGTGTTCAGTAAGTTGTCGAAATTAGGTTATTAAAAGCCCCCCAAATCCAATTGACAACAGTGCTAACCTTTCACTCTCTGCACAACACACCAAGTTGTTGGGTAATAAATGACCAACATGCGAAATGGATCTCATTGCTTAGACTGCCGGTATACGGCAATGCTAATGGCAGTCCACTTAGAGAAATTTCGATATACCAGCCGTCTGATGTCCATTTACCCGCTCAGATGCATGTAAACAGTGTTCTGCAATTCTGTTAGCTTGAGAAATAAAAATTTTGTCCCATTTGGTCGAATTATGGTCTGTTCGATGGGTCAAGCCCCCCCCCCACCCCCACCCCCCACCCCCCCCCCCACCACCACCACGGTATGTCTCACAGTGCTATGTTTTCCATTTTAATGTCTAACTGGACTGGACATCTTTTTCGCCAGCGATTTCTGTTCAGTTTCGAATCCGGTCATTATCTAAGTTTTAAGGGTAATGTCGGGATGCACGGGCGAAGTCCTTCAAAAAGCGAGTTTTCTTTTGCCCCATCTATCCACCCGTGACACTGAATTATAAGTTTTAATGGGCCCTAATCCAGAGACGGGGGAGGAGGGGGTGGGGGGGGGGGGGGTATTCAGTCGGCCGAACGCTTCCCCGCTTCGTTTCGCAAAAGCTTGGAAAAGATCAAATTCAAAACATCTAATTAAAAACTCTATCTCAGACAGTTCTCGAAGAATTTAATTGAAATTTTCAGTCATCGTTCGTAAATAGTTGCGGAATCCAGAACCATCTTTCCACTTCAGGTGACAGGTTTAAGTGGACGGTTATCTACCCTCATCGACTATCAGAACGCATCAGCCTATTATTTATTCACTTATTGGTGTTTAAGCCCACATACTTATGCACAATGGCTAATCGTGACCATGACAGTTTTACGGATGGAGGAAACCGGACTACCCAGAGAGAACCAACGAGCATCGACAAGCAACTGTCAGCTCCTCAACATTCTAACTCTGTTCAAGCTCCGCCCAAGCAGGGTTACAGCGGCTGAAGACGTGCACCATCGGCATCCATTTATTATTATTTATTGGTGTTTAAGGTCACATATTTCTGCACCATGGCTAATCATGACCTCGACAGTATTACGGGTGGAGGAAGCCGGAGTACCCGGAGAGAACCACCGAGCAACGGCGAGCAACTGTCAGCTCCCCAACATACTAACTCCACACAAGCAGGATTAGCATTGGTTGGAGACAGGTGCACCGTCGACGTGCAGTGCGCCTTAGTGCACAGCGTCACCGTACCCCCACGTGGGCAATGGGGGTGAAGTGTCTTGACCAAGGACACAACGCGATTGCCGCAGGTGGGATTCGAACCGAGGACCTCTCGGCTTGCAGCCTGCATCTCTACCACCTGAGCCACTGCCCACCCCCCACAACCCCCATCGATGTCCAGTACGCCATAGTACACGGCGTCATCGTGCCCCCATGTTGGCAAACGGGATAAAGTGCATTGTCCAAGGACACAATGCGGGTCGTCCCGGACGGCCCATCAGCTAGTTGCTCCGTAGATAACTGCCCAAGGTGTAGTTGAAATAATTCATCAGTTGTGACATAAGCAATCACCATCGGAACAAGTCATGTTTCTCCCTCCGCCCACCTCCCCCCCCCCCACCCACCTTCCCCCTCCACCCACCCATTGATGTTCTTCGTAACGCATCTGGTTGTAACACACTTTACGACAGTGAACCTGCGGGTTCAACACTGAGGTGAAAAGGCTGAAAGTTTCCTTATTATTTTCATGTTTTTAAACAGACGAGGGGATGGGGGGGGGGGTGTTTGCTTGAAAGAAGCTTCTCACCACAGGTGTTTCAGTGGTAGTCCACAATCCACGCATTACACGTTGTAATAGCGATTCATTTTGCTTGTGGTTCCACACTCAAGATTTACCACTGATACACTAACATTTCTCTTGAGATTATTAATTTATTTGTATTTACAGCAATTTCCATCACCTAAAGCCCTGCAGTCACCATAACCAAACTGAGGTTTTACCGATAGTTTATACCCAGAATACCACATCATTGGGACCCAGGCGTTGGTTACCGGCTCAAGTAAAATACAGTTTGTTTACCTCAGCAAACAAACACAACTCTGAGTTCCCACCTGAATTATTTGACAGTTAATTGCCAGATAAAATTTTTTATAGGTAGCTTTATTTTATAAATGGAGGATAGTGTTCAACGAAAGACAACTGCTATTTTGCATAAATGATGTGCACATGTAACATGATGTGTTTTATAAACTGTTTATGTGTTACTGCGACAGTAATTTTCCATATTTTTATGTCTGAGAGCTTTGGTGAAATTCTGGTTCTAATCACAGATCAGTTTGTTACTTACATTCATTTTAAACGCATTCATTTACTCAAAAAAAACAAACCCAACACAAGCTCGACTACAAAACGTTTTCTCTAATCGACCAACAGGAGAGTTTGTTTAAAATTGGCTTTAGAGGGTGTTTTCGAATTCTTCTCAAAGGACTCCGAGGCGATCCCCAATATTTCCTTCGAACTCAGAATGTTCCTTATTAACCCAATAAAATTGTACAGATAGAATGGGTAACAGAATAAAAGTTTGTTCAAGTGGATACGGGTTTTAGCTCACCCTGATAGAAAAACTACCCCTGGCATTAATATAATTTCTTGCTTGCAACTGTGAAACCATGACAATGGTCGGAAGGGGCTTGCTCGCGCGAAAACATTCATTCATGATGCAACTGCTGTTTCTGTCCCACCCATAGAATGTTTTACAAAAGCCGCTGCTATCACTTCCCCCCCCCCCCCCCCATAAATACACAAAACTTTCTCCATCC
The DNA here is from genome assembly GCA_031216915.1 of Pictodentalium vernedei. Taxonomy (NCBI): domain Eukaryota; kingdom Metazoa; phylum Mollusca; class Scaphopoda; order Dentaliida; family Dentaliidae; genus Pictodentalium; species Pictodentalium vernedei. The sequence goes on along the minus strand of CM062288.1, from coordinate 338,987,888 downwards.
TGGTAGAATTTGCATTTAGAAATTGACGGCATGTTAAAGAGACATATTTCCTGGCATTCAGCTCAGTGAAAACAATGAGAGATATTTGGCTGCTTTTCTAAATTTTCTGACAAAGACTAGAAACACTTTACAAACGTTACTCTTTCACTCTATAACGGCATTATAAATGCTGTAATGCAATTTTATAGCTGTTCACAAAATACACAAACTTTACAAACAATATTAGTTTTTAAATGCAAGAGAAAATGTTGCCATTGAAATTAGCGCTCAAGAAGAATATCTCCTCCTATTTCGCCTGTTAGCCTTACAGAGAATATGTCTTGGTGTCAATGGCAGATTTCTAGAAGGGTATGGAAGGGGTATATTCTCCCGCGTTCAGCGCAACACGACGCTGGCGAAGAAGTATTTTTATGTTTTCAAACAAAATACATCCAAATATTGAATTGCTTTTTCAAGCTACCGAGTCATTTCAATCGGCCCTTTCAAGACATTGCAGTGGATCTATGCAATCGGTTATTTTCTTGCTAGAAGATGTGACAGCGATGCTTCAACTAAATAAAATACGTCAGAACTATTTCAAACCAAAATATTTTTCTCAGGACGGTCTGTTCGTAGACCGTATCTTTTCCGACTGGAATATTGCATGTATATAGAAGTCGGATAACTCAAAATAAATTATTCTGTTTTGATGCACCATATGTACAAATGGACATCAGCATTCGAAACCATCACAAATACACCAAGGCGTGCACACGTTCGACAGTGCAGCTAATAAATTTACAATTTTTATTTCGAAGAGGGTTTCAAACTGTGCATCACGGTTAAAGTTTCTAGATTATGTTAAGATATGCAGTAACCTCACTCGAACTTTACCAAAGATCAGTACTGAATATATTTGTAGTTGTGGGGAGGGGGGGGGGGGTGGGGCATTTATATAGGGTGAGCCTCTTCGCCAAGTCTTATTTCATCTTAATGGAAATAAAATTGCTCTTCAAAGAAAAGCTCAGGGGCGTAACCCGACCTAGGGTTTCATGAGACAAAGGTTGGCCGAGGGATTATGAAATACCAAGTTGGGCAGACACATACGGGGTTTAAGTACTCAATTGGGCAAAATCTCTTGCTCACGCGATAAAAATATACACAAATCAGAAAGTACAATAAATTCCCGACTCACAATATCGTTAGAATCCCACATCCAGGGAGAGAGCAAGTAATAATAAACTAATTTTATGACTATTACCTGTTGAAAGCACCCAGAAGGTCGGACATATCCGCCTAACTGGTGTGTAATGGACACCACCGTCATAAAATTCTAATACATTCCCTGCCATGTTAGTATTCTATCAATGGAAGGTATATTTTTCGCGTATATGTCTTTGATAAAAGAATTTAGGTATATGATCGATAGTTTGCGCGATATGACCGAGCCGTCGGGCACAGATGTCCTATACCCCCCGCACCAAAGGAAAATAAATAAATAAAAAATATGAGTCACGGCCCTGCCCAAAATAACATAATATTGTGCAAAACCTCTCTCTAGCCTGACCAATCCCCAAATAATCAACGAACACATAAAGTGAATATGTATGTGCGCAGCGTTGAAAAACAGAATTTCCCTTTCATATCATACCTTCATTATGTGAAGTTGGACGATGACGAATCATTGTCATTATCGGCATGTCTCGTTTATCTGAGTTGTACGTTATTAAAATAATGAGAACTTTAGAAGCGTTGTCTTAGTCAATTTTTACTCTAGAATAACATTTTCGGATTTAAGGTTTGACTTTGAGCATGGACACGAATAATGACAGGAGGCAAAACATGAATGATTATTCAGTTGATGTTTGACTTTTTTGAATATGACTTTTTAATGAACAAAACTTTAGGAGAAAAATGACATGGTTTCTCTTACGTTACGTGTCAGAATTCTTAGCTGAAGAGATCAGCTTATTCCATGTGTTATATCGAGAGATACAGGCGTTTAAAATTTGGCTCTGAATGATCATACTTTTCATTGAGATATGGATAAAGCATTACGCTGGTCGCTACACACAGTAACGTAATCATAGTGTTGAATGTGCAAAATCGGATAAGTGTGCCTGAACAGATCTCATCGAAAAAGTCATCTGTTCAAAAAGATTTTAAATTAAAGCTTTGAAAAATCAAATTGCTTGACCATCGGTCTTGCATTCGGATGAAGATAATCATATTTCCGACTATTATTTACAAACATTAGAGAATAATTAATCTAAATGGTTTTGATTTTTTAACACTTGGATTTCTTGGGTGTATTTGAGGTGAAAGGTTCAGTAGCCAAGCGGATTGGGGTGTTCAGTAAGTTGTCGAAATTAGGTTATTAAAAGCCCCCCAAATCCAATTGACAACAGTGCTAACCTTTCACTCTCTGCACAACACACCAAGTTGTTGGGTAATAAATTATCTTTTCATCCACAAAGTACATCATTTTTTTTGAACAAACAAAGGCTAGAGAAGATATATAGTACAACGAAAAATTGAAATTGAAAAAATTTCGCTTCTGGCGTCTGGTCTTGCACTGAACTGACTTGATACTTTGTTTTTATGTCTCATGTTTTTGAGAGATTTTTCGATCATTCTGGCACAAAATTACAGAAAAAACGTTTAATTCTGTATAAACTTGACAAAGATGTATTAATTGATGCTGAACCAATCGGCTCATGATTCCAATTTAGTCCTGCTCACAACTTTGGGTGTCAAATGCACCAGGTCACGTGGGTGTCAAATGCACAAGGTCACGTGTTCAATGTTTTAGGCTATCATTAGCATTGGTAGCGATTGCAACCAGTGGTTTCGAATCCACGTGGTACTTTGCCATGGGCGTCTGCGTAAGAGTGTATTTTCTTATTTCAGAAGAATGTCCCTTTTCCAACTGCAGGCAAATAATCGCATAAGCCTGCTTTTGTACAAAATAGAGTTGCGACTGAACATGGATTGAAAATATGTTGAAAAGAATGTGCACCCCCCCCCCCCCTCTCTCTCTCTCTCTCTGGAGCCCCAAAACTAATGCAGCCTGTTGGTGTGTGAAAATGACCAACATGCGAAATGGATCTCATTGCTTAGACTGCCGGTATACGGCAATGCTAATGGCAGTCCACGTAGAGAAATTTCGATATACCAGCCGTCTGATGTCCATTTACCCGCTCAGATGCATGTAAACAGTGTTCTGCAATTCTGTTAGCTTGAGAAATAAAAATTTTGTCCCATTTGGTCGAATTATGGTCTGTTCGATGGGTCAAGCCCCCCCCCCCCCCCCACCCCCCCCCCCCCCCCCACCACCACCACGGTATGTCTCACAGTGCTATGTTTTCCATTTTAATGTCTAACTGGACTGGACATCTTTTTCGCCAGCGATTTCTGTTCAGTTTCGAATCCGGTCATTATCTAAGTTTTAAGGGTAATGTCGGGATGCACGGGCGAAGTCCTTCAAAAAGCGAGTTTTCTTTTGCCCCATCTATCCACCCGTGACACTGAATTATAAGTTTTAATGGGCCCTAATCCAGAGACGGGGGAGGAGGGGGTGGGGGGGGGGGGGGTATTCAGTCGGCCGAACGCTTCCCCGCTTCGTTTCGCAAAAGCTTGGAAAAGATCAAATTCAAAACATCTAATTAAAAACTCTATCTCAGACAGTTCTCGAAGAATTTAATTGAAATTTTCAGTCATCGTTCGTAAATAGTTGCGGAATCCAGAACCATCTTTCGACTTCAGGTGACAGGTTTAAGTGGACGGTTATCTACCCTCATCGACTATCAGAACGCATCAGCCTATTATTTATTCACTTATTGGTGTTTAAGCCCACATACTTATGCACAATGGCTAATCGTGACCATGACAGTTTTACGGATGGAGGAAACCGGACTACCCAGAGAGAACCAACGAGCATCGACAAGCAACTGTCAGCTCCTCAACATTCTAACTCTGTTCAAGCTCCGCCCAAGCAGGGTTACAGCGGCTGAAGACGTGCACCATCGGCATCCATTTATTATTATTTATTGGTGTTTAAGGTCACATATTTCTGCACCATGGCTAATCATGACCTCGACAGTATTACGGGTGGAGGAAGCCGGAGTACCCGGAGAGAACCACCGAGCAACGGCGAGCAACTGTCAGCTCCCCAACATACTAACTCCACACAAGCAGGATTAGCATTGGTTGGAGACAGGTGCACCGTCGACGTGCAGTGCGCCTTAGTGCACAGCGTCACCGTACCCCCACGTGGGCAATGGGGGTGAAGTGTCTTGCCCAAGGACACAACGCGATTGCCGCAGGTGGGATTCGAACCGAGGACCTCTCGGCTTGCAGCCTGCATCTCTACCACCTGAGCCACTGCCCACCCCCCACAACCCCCATCGATGTCCAGTACGCCATAGTACACGGCGTCATCGTGCCCCCATGTTGGCAAACGGGATAAAGTGCATTGTCCAAGGACACAATGCGGGTCGTCCCGGACGGCCCATCAGCTAGTTGCTCCGTAGATAACTGCCCAAGGTGTAGTTGAAATAATTCATCAGTTGTGACATAAGCAATCACCATCGGAACAAGTCATGTTTCTCCCTCCGCCCACCTCCCCCCCCCCCCCACCCACCTTCCCCCTCCACCCACCCATTGATGTTCTTCGTAACGCATCTGGTTGTAACACACTTTACGACAGTGAACCTGCGGGTTCAACACTGAGGTGAAAAGGCTGAAAGTTTCCTTATTATTTTCATGTTTTTAAACAGACGAGGGGATGGGGGGGGGGGTGTTTGCTTGAAAGAAGCTTCTCACCACAGGTGTTTCAGTGGTAGTCCACAATCCACGCATTACACGTTGTAATAGCGATTCATTTTGCTTGTGGTTCCACACTCAAGATTTACCACTGATACACTAACATTTCTCTTGAGATTATTAATTTATTTGTATTTACAGCAATTTCCATCACCTAAAGCCCTGCAGTCACCATAACCAAACTGAGGTTTTACCGATAGTTTATACCCAGAATACCACATCATTGGGACCCAGGCGTTGGTTACCGGCTCAAGTAAAATACAGTTTGTTTACCTCAGCAAACAAACACAACTCTGAGTTCCCACCTGAATTATTTGACAGTTAATTGCCAGATAAAATTTTTTATAGGTAGCTTTATTTTATAAATGGAGGATAGTGTTCAACGAAAGACAACTGCTATTTTGCATAAATAATGTGCACATGTAACATGATGTGTTTTATAAACTGTTTATGTGTTACTGCGACAGTAATTTTCCATATTTTTATGTCTGAGAGCTTTGGTGAAATTCTGGTTCTAATCACAGATCAGTTTGTTACTTACATTCATTTTAAACGCATTCATTTACTCAAAAAAAACAAACCCAACACAAGCTCGACTACAAAACGTTTTCTCTAATCGACCAACAGGAGAGTTTGTTTAAAATTGGCTTTAGAGGGTGTTTTCGAATTCTTCTCAAAGGACTCCGAGGCGATCCCCAATATTTCCTTCGAACTCAGAATGTTCCTTATTAACCCAATAAAATTGTACAGATAGAATGGGTAACAGAATAAAAGTTTGTTCAAGTGGATACGGGTTTTAGCTCACCCTGATAGAAAAACTACCCCTGGCATTAATATAATTTCTTGCTTGCAACTGTGAAACCATGACAATGGTCGGAAGGGGCTTGCTCGCGCGAAAACATTCATTCATGATGCAACTGCTGTTTCTGTCCCACCCATAGAATGTTTTACAAAAGCCGCTGCTATCACTTCCCCCCCCCCCCCCCCCCCCCCATAAATACACAAAACTTTCTCCATCCTGGTAGAATTTGCATTTAGAAATTGACGGCATGTTAAAGAGACATATTTCCTGGCATTCAGCTCAGTGAAAACAATGAGAGATATTTGGCTGCTTTTCTAAATTTTCTGACAAAGACTAGAAACACTTTACAAACGTTACTCTTTCACTCTATAACGGCATTATAAATGCTGTAATGCAATTTTATAGCTGTTCACAAAATACACAAACTTTACAAACAATATTAGTTTTTAAATGCAAGAGAAAATGTTGCCATTGAAATTAGCGCTCAAGAAGAATATCTCCTCCTATTTCGCCTGTTAGCCTTACAGAGAATATGTCTTGGTGTCAATGGCAGATTTCTAGAAGGGTATGGAAGGGGTATATTCTCCCGCGTTCAGCGCAACACGACGCTGGCGAAGAAGTATTTTTATGTTTTCAAACAAAATACATCCAAATATTGAATTGCTTTTTCAAGCTACCGAGTCATTTCAATCGGCCCTTTCAAGACATTGCAGTGGATCTATGCAATCGGTTATTTTCTTGCTAGAAGATGTGACAGCGATGCTTCAACTAAATAAAATACGTCAGAACTATTTCAAACCAAAATATTTTTCTCAGGACGGTCTGTTCGTAGACCGTACCTTTTCCGACTGGAATATTGCATGTATATAGAAGTCGGATAACTCAAAATAAATTATTCTGTTTTGATGCACCATATGTACAAATGGACATCAGCATTCGAAACCATCACAAATACACCAAGGCGTGCACACGTTCGACAGTGCAGCTAATAAATTTACAATTTTTATTTCGAAGAGGGTTTCAAACTGTGCATCACGGTTAAAGTTTCTAGATTATGTTAAGATATGCAGTAACCTCACTCGAACTTTACCAAAGATCAGTACTGAATATATTTGTAGTTGTGGGGAGGGAGGGGGGTGGGGCATTTATATAGGGTGAGCCTCTTCGCCAAGTCTTATTTCATCTTAATGGAAATAAAATTGCTCTTCAAAGAAAAGCTCAGGGGCGTAACCCGACCTAGGGTTTCATGAGACAAAGGTTGGCCGAGGGATTATGAAATACCAAGTTGGGCAGACACATACGGGGTTTAAGTACTCAATTGGGCAAAATCTCTTGCTCACGCGATAAAAATATACACAAATCAGAAAGTACAATAAATTCCCGACTCACAATATCGTTAGAATCCCACATCCAGGGAGAGAGCAAGTAATAATAAACTAATTTTATGACTATTACCTGTTGAAAGCACCCAGAAGGTCGGACATATCCGCCTAACTGGTGTGTAATGGACACCACCGTCATAAAATTCTAATACATTCCCTGCCATGTTAGTATTCTATCAATGGAAGGTATATTTTTCGCGTATATGTCTTTGATAAAAGAATTTAGGTATATGATCGATAGTTTGCGCGATATGACCGAGCCGTCGGGCACAGATGTCCTATACCCCCCGCACCAAAGGAAAATAAATAAATAAAAAATATGAGTCACGGCCCTGCCCAAAATAACATAATATTGTGCAAAACCTCTCTCTAGCCTGACCAATCCCCAAATAATCAACGAACACATAAAGTGAATATGTATGTGCGCAGCGTTGAAAAACAGAATTTCCCTTTCATATCATACCTTCATTATGTGAAGTTGGACGATGACGAATCATTGTCATTATCGGCATGTCTCGTTTATCTGAGTTGTACGTTATTAAAATAATGAGAACTTTAGAAGCGTTGTCTTAGTCAATTTTTACTCTAGAATAACATTTTCGGATTTAAGGTTTGACTTTGAGCATGGACACGAATAATGACAGGAGGCAAAACATGAATGATTATTCAGTTGATGTTTGACTTTTTTGAATATGACTTTTTAATGAACAAAACTTTAGGAGAAAAATGACATGGTTTCTCTTACGTTACGTGTCAGAATTCTTAGCTGAAGAGATCAGCTTATTCCATGTGTTATATCGAGAGATACAGGCGTTTAAAATTTGGCTCTGAATGATCATACTTTTCATTGAGATATGGATAAAGCATTACGCTGGTCGCTACACACAGTAACGTAATCATAGTGTTGAATGTGCAAAATCGGATAAGTGTGCCTGAACAGATCTCATCGAAAAAGTCATCTGTTCAAAAAGATTTTAAATTAAAGCTTTGAAAAATCAAATTGCTTGACCATCGGTCTTGCATTCGGATGAAGATAATCATATTTCCGACTATTATTTACAAACATTAGAGAATAATTAATCTAAATGGTTTTGATTTTTTAACACTTGGATTTCTTGGGTGTATTTGAGGTGAAAGGTTCAGTAGCCAAGCGGATTGGGGTGTTCAGTAAGTTGTCGAAATTAGGTTATTAAAAGCCCCCCAAATCCAATTGACAACAGTGCTAACCTTTCACTCTCTGCACAACACACCAAGTTGTCGGGTAATAAATTATCTTTTCATCCACAAAGTACATCATCTTTTTTGAACAAACAAAGGCTAGAGAAGATATATAGTACAACGAAAAATTGAAATTGAAAAAATTTCGCTTCTGGCGTCTGGTCTTGCACTGAACTGACTTGATACTTTGTTTTTATGTCTCATGTTTTTGAGAGATTTTTCGATCATTCTGGCACAAAATTACAGAAAAAACGTTTAATTCTGTATAAACTTGACAAAGATGTATTAATTGATGCTGAACCAATCGGCTCATGATTCCAATTTAGTCCTGCTCACAACTTTGGGTGTCAAATGCACCAGGTCACGTGGGTGTCAAATGCACAAGGTCACGTGTTCAATGTTTTAGGCTATCATTAGCATTGGTAGCGATTGCAGCCAGTGGTTTCGAATCCACGTGGTACTTTGCCATGGGCGTCTGCGTAAGAGTGTATTTTCTTATTTCAGAAGAATGTCCCTTTTCCAACTGCAGGCAAATAATCGCATAAGCCTGCTTTTGTACAAAATAGAGTTGCGACTGAACATGGATTGAAAATATGTTGAAAAGAATGTGCACCCCCCCCCCCCCCCTCTCTCTCTCTCTCTCTGGAGCCCCAAAACTAATGCAGCCTGTTGGTGTGTGAAAATGACCAACATGCGAAATGGATCTCATTGCTTAGACTGCCGGTATACGGCAATGCTAATGGCAGTCCACGTAGAGAAATTTCGATATACCAGCCGTCTGATGTCCATTTACCCGCTCAGATGCATGTAAACAGTGTTCTGCAATTCTGTTAGCTTGAGAAATAAAAATTTTGTCCCATTTGGTCGAATTATGGTCTGTTCGATGGGTCAAGCCCCCCCCCCCCACCCCCCCCCCCCCCCCCCACCACCACCACGGTATGTCTCACAGTGCTATGTTTTCCATTTTAATGTCTAACTGGACTGGACATCTTTTTCGCCAGCGATTTCTGTTCAGTTTCGAATCCGGTCATTATCTAAGTTTTAAGGGTAATGTCGGGATGCACGGGCGAAGTCCTTCAAAAAGCGAGTTTTCTTTTGCCCCATCTATCCACCCGTGACACTGAATTATAAGTTTTAATGGGCCCTAATCCAGAGACGGGGGAGGAGGGGGTGGGGGGGGGGGGGTATTCAGTCGGCCGAACGCTTCCCCGCTTCGTTTCGCAAAAGCTTGGAAAAGATCAAATTCAAAACATCTAATTAAAAACTCTATCTCAGACAGTTCTCGAAGAATTTAATTGAAATTTTCAGTCATCGTTCGTAAATAGTTGCGGAATCCAGAACCATCTTTCCACTTCAGGTGACAGGTTTAAGTGGACGGTTATCTACCCTCATCGACTATCAGAACGCATCAGCCTATTATTTATTCACTTATTGGTGTTTAAGCCCACATACTTATGCACAATGGCTAATCGTGACCATGACAGTTTTACGGATGGAGGAAACCGGACTACCCAGAGAGAACCAACGAGCATCGACAAGCAACTGTCAGCTCCTCAACATTCTAACTCTGTTCAAGCTCCGCCCAAGCAGGGTTACAGCGGCTGAAGACGTGCACCATCGGCATCCTTTTATTATTATTTATTGGTGTTTAAGGTCACATATTTCTGCACCATGGCTAATCATGACCTCGACAGTATTACGGGTGGAGGAAGCCGGAGTACCCGGAGAGAACCACCGAGCAACGGCGAGCAACTGTCAGCTCCCCAACATACTAACTCCACACAAGCAGGATTAGCATTGGTTGGAGACAGGTGCACCGTCGACGTGCAGTGCGCCTTAGTGCACAGCGTCACCGTACCCCCACGTGGGCAATGGGGGTGAAGTGTCTTGCCCAAGGACACAACGCGATTGCCGCAGGTGGGATTCGAACCGAGGACCTCTCGGCTTGCAGCCTGCATCTCTACCACCTGAGCCACTGCCCACCCCCCACAACCCCCATCGATGTCCAGTACGCCATAGTACACGGCGTCATCGTGCCCCCATGTTGGCAAACGGGATAAAGTGCATTGTCCAAGGACACAATGCGGGTCGTCCCGGACGGCCCATCAGCTAGTTGCTCCGTAGATAACTGCCCAAGGTGTAGTTGAAATAATTCATCAGTTGTGACATAAGCAATCACCATCGGAACAAGTCATGTTTCTCCCTCCGCCCACCTCCCCCCCCCCCCACCCACCTTCCCCCTCCACCCACCCATTGATGTTCTTCGTAACGCATCTGGTTGTAACACACTTTACGACAGTGAACCTGCGGGTTCAACACTGAGGTGAAAAGGCTGAAAGTTTCCTTATTATTTTCATGTTTTTAAACAGACGAGGGGATGGGGGGGGGGTGTTTGCTTGAAAGAAGCTTCTCACCACAGGTGTTTCAGTGGTAGTCCACAATCCACGCATTACACGTTGTAATAGCGATTCATTTTGCTTGTGGTTCCACACTCAAGATTTACCACTGATACACTAACATTTCTCTTGAGATTATTAATTTATTTGTATTTACAGCAATTTCCATCACCTAAAGCCCTGCAGTCACCATAACCAAACTGAGGTTTTACCGATAGTTTATACCCAGAATACCACATCATTGGGACCCAGGCGTTGGTTACCGGCTCAAGTAAAATACAGTTTGTTTACCTCAGCAAACAAACACAACTCTGAGTTCCCACCTGAATTATTTGACAGTTAATTGCCAGATAAAATTTTTTATAGGTAGCTTTATTTTATAAATGGAGGATAGTGTTCAACGAAAGACAACTGCTATTTTGCATAAATGATGTGCACATGTAACATGATGTGTTTTATAAACTGTTTATGTGTTACTGCGACAGTAATTTTCCATATTTTTATGTCTGAGAGCTTTGGTGAAATTCTGGTTCTAATCACAGATCAGTTTGTTACTTACATTCATTTTAAACGCATTCATTTACTCAAAAAAAACAAACCCAACACAAGCTCGACTACAAAACGTTTTCTCTAATCGACCAACAGGAGAGTTTGTTTAAAATTGGCTTTAGAGGGTGTTTTCGAATTCTTCTCAAAGGACTCCGAGGCGATCCCCAATATTTCCTTCGAACTCAGAATGTTCCTTATTAACCCAATAAAATTGTACAGATAGAATGGGTAACAGAATAAAAGTTTGTTCAAGTGGATACGGGTTTTAGCTCACCCTGATAGAAAAACTACCCCTGGCATTAATATAATTTCTTGCTTGCAACTGTGAAACCATGACAATGGTCGGAAGGGGCTTGCTCGCGCGAAAACATTCATTCATGATGCAACTGCTGTTTCTGTCCCACCCATAGAATGTTTTACAAAAGCCGCTGCTATCACTTCCCCCCCCCCCCCCCCCCCCCCCCCATAAATACACAAAACTTTCTCCATCCTGGTAGAATTTGCATTTAGAAATTGACGGCATGTTAAAGAGACATATTTCCTGGCATTCAGCTCAGTGAAAACAATGAGAGATATTTGGCTGCTTTTCTAAATTTTCTGACAAAGACTAGAAACACTTTACAAACGTTACTCTTTCACTCTATAACGGCATTATAAATGCTGTAATGCAATTTTATAGCTGTTCACAAAATACACAAACTTTACAAACAATATTAGTTTTTAAATGCAAGAGAAAATGTTGCCATTGAAATTAGCGCTCAAGAAGAATATCTCCTCCTATTTCGCCTGTTAGCCTTACAGAGAATATGTCTTGGTGTCAATGGCAGATTTCTAGAAGGGTATGGAAGGGGTATATTCTCCCGCGTTCAGCGCAACACGACGCTGGCGAAGAAGTATTTTTATGTTTTCAAACAAAATACATCCAAATATTGAATTGCTTTTTCAAGCTACCGAGTCATTTCAATCGGCCCTTTCAAGACATTGCAGTGGATCTATGCAATCGGTTATTTTCTTGCTAGAAGATGTGACAGCGATGCTTCAACTAAATAAAATACGTCAGAACTATTTCAAACCAAAATATTTTTCTCAGGACGGTCTGTTCGTAGACCGTATCTTTTCCGACTGGAATATTGCATGTATATAGAAGTCGGATAACTCAAAATAAATTATTCTGTTTTGATGCACCATATGTACAAATGGACATCAGCATTCGAAACCATCACAAATACACCAAGGCGTGCACACGTTCGACAGTGCAGCTAATAAATTTACAATTTTTATTTCGAAGAGGGTTTCAAACTGTGCATCACGGTTAAAGTTTCTAGATTATGTTAAGATATGCAGTAACCTCACTCGAACTTTACCAAAGATCAGTACTGAATATATTTGTAGTTGTGGGGAGGGAGGGGGGTGGGGCATTTATATAGGGTGAGCCTCTTCGCCAAGTCTTATTTCATCTTAATGGAAATAAAATTGCTCTTCAAAGAAAAGCTCAGGGGCGTAACCCGACCTAGGGTTTCATGAGACAAAGGTTGGCCGAGGGATTATGAAATACCAAGTTGGGCAGACACATACGGGGTTTAAGTACTCAATTGGGCAAAATCTCTTGCTCACGCGATAAAAATATACACAAATCAGAAAGTACAATAAATTCCCGACTCACAATATCGTTAGAATCCCACATCCAGGGAGAGAGTAAGTAATAATAAACTAATTTTATGACTATTACCTGTTGAAAGCACCCAGAAGGTCGGACATATCCGCCTAACTGGTGTGTAATGGACACCACCGTCATAAAATTCTAATACATTCCCTGCCATGTTAGTATTCTATCAATGGAAGGTATATTTTTCGCGTATATGTCTTTGATAAAAGAATTTAGGTATATGATCGATAGTTTGCGCGATATGACCGAGCCGTCGGGCACAGATGTCCTATACCCCCCGCACCAAAGGAAAATAAATAAATAAAAAATATGAGTCACGGCCCTGCCCAAAATAACATAATATTGTGCAAAACCTCTCTCTAGCCTGACCAATCCCCAAATAATCAACGAACACATAAAGTGAATATGTATGTGCGCAGCGTTGAAAAACAGAATTTCCCTTTCATATCATACCTTCATTATGTGAAGTTGGACGATGACGAATCATTGTCATTATCGGCATGTCTCGTTTATCTGAGTTGTACGTTATTAAAATAATGAGAACTTTAGAAGCGTTGTCTTAGTCAATTTTTACTCTAGAATAACATTTTCGGATTTAAGGTTTGACTTTGAGCATGGACACGAATAATGACAGGAGGCAAAACATGAATGATTATTCAGTTGATGTTTGACTTTTTTGAATATGACTTTTTAATGAACAAAACTTTAGGAGAAAAATGACATGGTTTCTCTTACGTTACGTGTCAGAATTCTTAGCTGAAGAGATCAGCTTATTCCATGTGTTATATCGAGAGATACAGGCGTTTAAAATTTGGCTCTGAATGATCATACTTTTCATTGAGATATGGATAAAGCATTACGCTGGTCGCTACACACAGTAACGTAATCATAGTGTTGAATGTGCAAAATCGGATAAGTGTGCCTGAACAGATCTCATCGAAAAAGTCATCTGTTCAAAAAGATTTTAAATTAAAGCTTTGAAAAATCAAATTGCTTGACCATCGGTCTTGCATTCGGATGAAGATAATCATATTTCCGACTATTATTTACAAACATTAGAGAATAATTAATCTAAATGGTTTTGATTTTTTAACACTTGGATTTCTTGGGTGTATTTGAGGTGAAAGGTTCAGTAGCCAAGCGGATTGGGGTGTTCAGTAAGTTGTCGAAATTAGGTTATTAAAAGCCCCCCAAATCCAATTGACAACAGTGCTAACCTTTCACTCTCTGCACAACACACCAAGTTGTTGGGTAATAAATTATCTTTTCATCCACAAAGTACATCATCTTTTTTGAACAAACAAAGGCTAGAGAAGATATATAGTACAACGAAAAATTGAAATTGAAAAAATTTCGCTTCTGGCGTCTGGTCTTGCACTGAACTGACTTGATACTTTGTTTTTATGTCTCATGTTTTTGAGAGATTTTTCGATCATTCTGGCACAAAATTACAGAAAAAACGTTTAATTCTGTATAAACTTGACAAAGATGTATTAATTGATGCTGAACCAATCGGCTCATGATTCCAATTTAGTCCTGCTCACAACTTTGGGTGTCAAATGCACCAGGTCACGTGGGTGTCAAATGCACAAGGTCACGTGTTCAATGTTTTAGGCTATCATTAGCATTGGTAGCGATTGCAGCCAGTGGTTTCGAATCCACGTGGTACTTTGCCATGGGCGTCTGCGTAAGAGTGTATTTTCTTATTTCAGAAGAATGTCCCTTTTCCAACTGCAGGCAAATAATCGCATAAGCCTGCTTTTGTACAAAATAGAGTTGCGACTGAACATGGATTGAAAATATGTTGAAAAGAATGTGCACCCCCCCCCCCCCTCTCTCTCTCTCTCTCTGGAGCCCCAAAACTAATGCAGCCTGTTGGTGTGTGAAAATGACCAACATGCGAAATGGATCTCATTGCTTAGACTGCCGGTATACGGCAATGCTAATGGCAGTCCACGTAGAGAAATTTCGATATACCAGCCGTCTGATGTCCATTTACCCGCTCAGATGCATGTAAACAGTGTTCTGCAATTCTGTTAGCTTGAGAAATAAAAATTTTGTCCCATTTGGTCGAATTATGGTCTGTTCGATGGGTCAAGCCCCCCCCCCCCCCCCACCCCACCCCCCCCCCCCACCACCACCACGGTATGTCTCACAGTGCTATGTTTTCCATTTTAATGTCTAACTGGACTGGACATCTTTTTCGCCAGCGATTTCTGTTCAGTTTCGAATCCGGTCATTATCTAAGTTTTAAGGGTAATGTCGGGATGCACGGGCGAAGTCCTTCAAAAAGCGAGTTTTCTTTTGCCCCATCTATCCACCCGTGACACTGAATTATAAGTTTTAATGGGCCCTAATCCAGAGACGGGGGAGGAGGGGGTGGGGGGGGGGGGGGGGGTATTCAGTCGGCCGAACGCTTCCCCGCTTCGTTTCGCAAAAGCTTGGAAAAGATCAAATTCAAAACATCTAATTAAAAACTCTATCTCAGACAGTTCTCGAAGAATTTAATTGAAATTTTCAGTCATCGTTCGTAAATAGTTGCGGAATCCAGAACCATCTTTCCACTTCAGGTGACAGGTTTAAGTGGACGGTTATCTACCCTCATCGACTATCAGAACGCATCAGCCTATTATTTATTCACTTATTGGTGTTTAAGCCCACATACTTATGCACAATGGCTAATCGTGACCATGACAGTTTTACGGATGGAGGAAACCGGACTACCCAGAGAGAACCAACGAGCATCGACAAGCAACTGTCAGCTCCTCAACATTCTAACTCTGTTCAAGCTCCGCCCAAGCAGGGTTACAGCGGCTGAAGACGTGCACCATCGGCATCCATTTATTATTATTTATTGGTGTTTAAGGTCACATATTTCTGCACCATGGCTAATCATGACCTCGACAGTATTACGGGTGGAGGAAGCCGGAGTACCCGGAGAGAACCACCGAGCAACGGCGAGCAACTGTCAGCTCCCCAACATACTAACTCCACACAAGCAGGATTAGCATTGGTTGGAGACAGGTGCACCGTCGACGTGCAGTGCGCCTTAGTGCACAGCGTCACCGTACCCCCACGTGGGCAATGGGGGTGAAGTGTCTTGCCCAAGGACACAACGCGATTGCCGCAGGTGGGATTCGAACCGAGGACCTCTCGGCTTGCAGCCTGCATCTCTACCACCTGAGCCACTGCCCACCCCCCACAACCCCCATCGATGTCCAGTACGCCATAGTACACGGCGTCATCGTGCCCCCATGTTGGCAAACGGGATAAAGTGCATTGTCCAAGGACACAATGCGGGTCGTCCCGGACGGCCCATCAGCTAGTTGCTCCGTAGATAACTGCCCAAGGTGTAGTTGAAATAATTCATCAGTTGTGACATAAGCAATCACCATCGGAACAAGTCATGTTTCTCCCTCCGCCCACCTCCCCCCCCCCCCCCCCACCCACCTTCCCCCTCCACCCACCCATTGATGTTCTTCGTAACGCATCTGGTTGTAACACACTTTACGACAGTGAACCTGCGGGTTCAACACTGAGGTGAAAAGGCTGAAAGTTTCCTTATTATTTTCATGTTTTTAAACAGACGAGGGGATGGGGGGGGGGGTGTTTGCTTGAAAGAAGCTTCTCACCACAGGTGTTTCAGTGGTAGTCCACAATCCACGCATTACACGTTGTAATAGCGATTCATTTTGCTTGTGGTTCCACACTCAAGATTTACCACTGATACACTAACATTTCTCTTGAGATTATTAATTTATTTGTATTTACAGCAATTTCCATCACCTAAAGCCCTGCAGTCACCATAACCAAACTGAGGTTTTACCGATAGTTTATACCCAGAATACCACATCATTGGGACCCAGGCGTTGGTTACCGGCTCAAGTAAAATACAGTTTGTTTACCTCAGCAAACAAACACAACTCTGAGTTCCCACCTGAATTATTTGACAGTTAATTGCCAGATAAAATTTTTTATAGGTAGCTTTATTTTATAAATGGAGGATAGTGTTCAACGAAAGACAACTGCTATTTTGCATAAATGATGTGCACATGTAACATGATGTGTTTTATAAACTGTTTATGTGTTACTGCGACAGTAATTTTCCATATTTTTATGTCTGAGAGCTTTGGTGAAATTCTGGTTCTAATCACAGATCAGTTTGTTACTTACATTCATTTTAAACGCATTCATTTACTCAAAAAAAACAAACCCAACACAAGCTCGACTACAAAACGTTTTCTCTAATCGACCAACAGGAGAGTTTGTTTAAAATTGGCTTTAGAGGGTGTTTTCGAATTCTTCTCAAAGGACTCCGAGGCGATCCCCAATATTTCCTTCGAACTCAGAATGTTCCTTATTAACCCAATAAAATTGTACAGATAGAATGGGTAACAGAATAAAAGTTTGTTCAAGTGGATACGGGTTTTAGCTCACCCTGATAGAAAAACTACCCCTGGCATTAATATAATTTCTTGCTTGCAACTGTGAAACCATGACAATGGTCGGAAGGGGCTTGCTCGCGCGAAAACATTCATTCATGATGCAACTGCTGTTTCTGTCCCACCCATAGAATGTTTTACAAAAGCCGCTGCTATCACTTCCCCCCCCCCCCCCCCCCCCCCCCATAAATACACAAAACTTTCTCCATCCTGGTAGAATTTGCATTTAGAAATTGACGGCATGTTAAAGAGACATATTTCCTGGCATTCAGCTCAGTGAAAACAATGAGAGATATTTGGCTGCTTTTCTAAATTTTCTGACAAAGACTAGAAACACTTTACAAACGTTACTCTTTCACTCTATAACGGCATTATAAATGCTGTAATGCAATTTTATAGCTGTTCACAAAATACACAAACTTTACAAACAATATTAGTTTTTAAATGCAAGAGAAAATGTTGCCATTGAAATTAGCGCTCAAGAAGAATATCTCCTCCTATTTCGCCTGTTAGCCTTACAGAGAATATGTCTTGGTGTCAATGGCAGATTTCTAGAAGGGTATGGAAGGGGTATATTCTCCCGCGTTCAGCGCAACACGACGCTGGCGAAGAAGTATTTTTATGTTTTCAAACAAAATACATCCAAATATTGAATTGCTTTTTCAAGCTACCGAGTCATTTCAATCGGCCCTTTCAAGACATTGCAGTGGATCTATGCAATCGGTTATTTTCTTGCTAGAAGATGTGACAGCGATGCTTCAACTAAATAAAATACGTCAGAACTATTTCAAACCAAAATATTTTTCTCAGGACGGTCTGTTCGTAGACCGTATCTTTTCCGACTGGAATATTGCATGTATATAGAAGTCGGATAACTCAAAATAAATTATTCTGTTTTGATGCACCATATGTACAAATGGACATCAGCATTCGAAACCATCACAAATACACCAAGGCGTGCACACGTTCGACAGTGCAGCTAATAAATTTACAATTTTTATTTCGAAGAGGGTTTCAAACTGTGCATCACGGTTAAAGTTTCTAGATTATGTTAAGATATGCAGTAACCTCACTCGAACTTTACCAAAGATCAGTACTGAATATATTTGTAGTTGTGGGGAGGGAGGGGGGTGGGGCATTTATATAGGGTGAGCCTCTTCGCCAAGTCTTATTTCATCTTAATGGAAATAAAATTGCTCTTCAAAGAAAAGCTCAGGGGCGTAACCCGACCTAGGGTTTCATGAGACAAAGGTTGGCCGAGGGATTATGAAATACCAAGTTGGGCAGACACATACGGGGTTTAAGTACTCAATTGGGCAAAATCTCTTGCTCACGCGATAAAAATATACACAAATCAGAAAGTACAATAAATTCCCGACTCACAATATCGTTAGAATCCCACATCCAGGGAGAGAGCAAGTAATAATAAACTAATTTTATGACTATTACCTGTTGAAAGCACCCAGAAGGTCGGACATATCCGCCTAACTGGTGTGTAATGGACACCACCGTCATAAAATTCTAATACATTCCCTGCCATGTTAGTATTCTATCAATGGAAGGTATATTTTTCGCGTATATGTCTTTGATAAAAGAATTTAGGTATATGATCGATAGTTTGCGCGATATGACCGAGCCGTCGGGCACAGATGTCCTATACCCCCCGCACCAAAGGAAAATAAATAAATAAAAAATATGAGTCACGGCCCTGCCCAAAATAACATAATATTGTGCAAAACCTCTCTCTAGCCTGACCAATCCCCAAATAATCAACGAACACATAAAGTGAATATGTATGTGCGCAGCGTTGAAAAACAGAATTTCCCTTTCATATCATACCTTCATTATGTGAAGTTGGACGATGACGAATCATTGTCATTATCGGCATGTCTCGTTTATCTGAGTTGTACGTTATTAAAATAATGAGAACTTTAGAAGCGTTGTCTTAGTCAATTTTTACTCTAGAATAACATTTTCGGATTTAAGGTTTGACTTTGAGCATGGACACGAATAATGACAGGAGGCAAAACATGAATGATTATTCAGTTGATGTTTGACTTTTTTGAATATGACTTTTTAATGAACAAAACTTTAGGAGAAAAATGACATGGTTTCTCTTACGTTACGTGTCAGAATTCTTAGCTGAAGAGATCAGCTTATTCCATGTGTTATATCGAGAGATACAGGCGTTTAAAATTTGGCTCTGAATGATCATACTTTTCATTGAGATATGGATAAAGCATTACGCTGGTCGCTACACACAGTAACGTAATCATAGTGTTGAATGTGCAAAATCGGATAAGTGTGCCTGAACAGATCTCATCGAAAAAGTCATCTGTTCAAAAAGATTTTAAATTAAAGCTTTGAAAAATCAAATTGCTTGACCATCGGTCTTGCATTCGGATGAAGATAATCATATTTCCGACTATTATTTACAAACATTAGAGAATAATTAATCTAAATGGTTTTGATTTTTTAACACTTGGATTTCTTGGGTGTATTTGAGGTGAAAGGTTCAGTAGCCAAGCGGATTGGGGTGTTCAGTAAGTTGTCGAAATTAGGTTATTAAAAGCCCCCCAAATCCAATTGACAACAGTGCTAACCTTTCACTCTCTGCACAACACACCAAGTTGTTGGGTAATAAATTATCTTTTCATCCACAAAGTACATCATCTTTTTTGAACAAACAAAGGCTAGAGAAGATATATAGTACAACGAAAAATTGAAATTGAAAAAATTTCGCTTCTGGCGTCTGGTCTTGCACTGAACTGACTTGATACTTTGTTTTTATGTCTCATGTTTTTGAGAGATTTTTCGATCATTCTGGCACAAAATTACAGAAAAAACGTTTAATTCTGTATAAACTTGACAAAGATGTATTAATTGATGCTGAACCAATCGGCTCATGATTCCAATTTAGTCCTGCTCACAACTTTGGGTGTCAAATGCACCAGGTCACGTGGGTGTCAAATGCACAAGGTCACGTGTTCAATGTTTTAGGCTATCATTAGCATTGGTAGCGATTGCAGCCAGTGGTTTCGAATCCACGTGGTACTTTGCCATGGGCGTCTGCGTAAGAGTGTATTTTCTTATTTCAGAAGAATGTCCCTTTTCCAACTGCAGGCAAATAATCGCATAAGCCTGCTTTTGTACAAAATAGAGTTGCGACTGAACATGGATTGAAAATATGTTGAAAAGAATGTGCACCCCCCCCCCCCCTCTCTCTCTCTCTCTCTGGAGCCCCAAAACTAATGCAGCCTGTTGGTGTGTGAAAATGACCAACATGCGAAATGGATCTCATTGCTTAGACTGCCGGTATACGGCAATGCTAATGGCAGTCCACGTAGAGAAATTTCGATATACCAGCCGTCTGATGTCCATTTACCCGCTCAGATGCATGTAAACAGTGTTCTGCAATTCTGTTAGCTTGAGAAATAAAAATTTTGTCCCATTTGGTCGAATTATGGTCTGTTCGATGGGTCAAGACCCCCCCCCCCCCCACCCCCCCCCCCACCACCACCACGGTATGTCTCACAGTGCTATGTTTTCCATTTTAATGTCTAACTGGACTGGACATCTTTTTCGCCAGCGATTTCTGTTCAGTTTCGAATCCGGTCATTATCTAAGTTTTAAGGGTAATGTCGGGATGCACGGGCGAAGTCCTTCAAAAAGCGAGTTTTCTTTTGCCCCATCTATCCACCCGTGACACTGAATTATAAGTTTTAATGGGCCCTAATCCAGAGACGGGGGAGGAGGGGGTGGGGGGGGGGGGGGTATTCAGTCGGCCGAACGCTTCCCCGCTTCGTTTCGCAAAAGCTTGGAAAAGATCAAATTCAAAACATCTAATTAAAAACTCTATCTCAGACAGTTCTCGAAGAATTTAATTGAAATTTTCAGTCATCGTTCGTAAATAGTTGCGGAATCCAGAACCATCTTTCCACTTCAGGTGACAGGTTTAAGTGGACGGTTATCTACCCTCATCGACTATCAGAACGCATCAGCCTATTATTTATTCACTTATTGGTGTTTAAGCCCACATACTTATGCACAATGGCTAATCGTGACCATGACAGTTTTACGGATGGAGGAAACCGGACTACCCAGAGAGAACCAACGAGCATCGACAAGCAACTGTCAGCTCCTCAACATTCTAACTCTGTTCAAGCTCCGCCCAAGCAGGGTTACAGCGGCTGAAGACGTGCACCATCGGCATCCATTTATTATTATTTATTGGTGTTTAAGGTCACATATTTCTGCACCATGGCTAATCATGACCTCGACAGTATTACGGGTGGAGGAAGCCGGAGTACCCGGAGAGAACCACCGAGCAACGGCGAGCAACTGTCAGCTCCCCAACATACTAACTCCACACAAGCAGGATTAGCATTGGTTGGAGACAGGTGCACCGTCGACGTGCAGTGCGCCTTAGTGCACAGCGTCACCGTACCCCCACGTGGGCAATGGGGGTGAAGTGTCTTGCCCAAGGACACAACGCGATTGCCGCAGGTGGGATTCGAACCGAGGACCTCTCGGCTTGCAGCCTGCATCTCTACCACCTGAGCCACTGCCCACCCCCCACAACCCCCATCGATGTCCAGTACGCCATAGTACACGGCGTCATCGTGCCCCCATGTTGGCAAACGGGATAAAGTGCATTGTCCAAGGACACAATGCGGGTCGTCCCGGACGGCCCATCAGCTAGTTGCTCCGTAGATAACTGCCCAAGGTGTAGTTGAAATAATTCATCAGTTGTGACATAAGCAATCACCATCGGAACAAGTCATGTTTCTCCCTCCGCCCACCTCCCCCCCCCCCACCCACCTTCCCCCTCCACCCACCCATTGATGTTCTTCGTAACGCATCTGGTTGTAACACACTTTACGACAGTGAACCTGCGGGTTCAACACTGAGGTGAAAAGGCTGAAAGTTTCCTTATTATTTTCATGTTTTTAAACAGACGAGGGGATGGGGGGGGGGGGGGTGTTTGCTTGAAAGAAGCTTCTCACCACAGGTGTTTCAGTGGTAGTCCACAATCCACGCATTACACGTTGTAATAGCGATTCATTTTGCTTGTGGTTCCACACTCAAGATTTACCACTGATACACTAACATTTCTCTTGAGATTATTAATTTATTTGTATTTACAGCAATTTCCATCACCTAAAGCCCTGCAGTCACCATAACCAAACTGAGGTTTTACCGATAGTTTATACCCAGAATACCACATCATTGGGACCCAGGCGTTGGTTACCGGCTCAAGTAAAATACAATTTGTTTACCTCAGCAAACAAACACAACTCTGAGTTCCCACCTGAATTATTTGACAGTTAATTGCCAGATAAAATTTTTTATAGGTAGCTTTATTTTATAAATGGAGGATAGTGTTCAACGAAAGACAACTGCTATTTTGCATAAATGATGTGCACATGTAACATGATGTGTTTTATAAACTGTTTATGTGTTACTGCGACAGTAATTTTCCATATTTTTATGTCTGAGAGCTTTGGTGAAATTCTGGTTCTAATCACAGATCAGTTTGTTACTTACATTCATTTTAAACGCATTCATTTACTCAAAAAAACAAACCCAACACAAGCTCGACTACAAAACGTTTTCTCTAATCGACCAACAGGAGAGTTTGTTTAAAATTGGCTTTAGAGGGTGTTTTCGAATTCTTCTCAAAGGACTCCGAGGCGATCCCCAATATTTCCTTCGAACTCAGAATGTTCCTTATTAACCCAATAAAATTGTACAGATAGAATGGGTAACAGAATAAAAGTTTGTTCAAGTGGATACGGGTTTTAGCTCACCCTGATAGAAAAACTACCCCTGGCATTAATATAATTTCTTGCTTGCAACTGTGAAACCATGACAATGGTCGGAAGGGGCTTGCTCGCGCGAAAACATTCATTCATGATGCAACTGCTGTTTCTGTCCCACCCATAGAATGTTTTACAAAAGCCGCTGCTATCACTTCCCCCCCCCCCCCCCCCCATAAATACACAAAACTTTCTCCATCCTGGTAGAATTTGCATTTAGAAATTGACGGCATGTTAAAGAGACATATTTTCTGGCATTCAGCTCAGTGAAAACAATGAGAGATATTTGGCTGCTTTTCTAAATTTTCTGACAAAGACTAGAAACACTTTACAAACGTTACTCTTTCACTCTATAACGGCATTATAAATGCTGTAATGCAATTTTATAGCTGTTCACAAAATACACAAACTTTACAAACAATATTAGTTTTTAAATGCAAGAGAAAATGTTGCCATTGAAATTAGCGCTCAAGAAGAATATCTCCTCCTATTTCGCCTGTTAGCCTTACAGAGAATATGTCTTGGTGTCAATGGCAGATTTCTAGAAGGGTATGGAAGGGGTATATTCTCCCGCGTTCAGCGCAACACGACGCTGGCGAAGAAGTATTTTTATGTTTTCAAACAAAATACATCCAAATATTGAATTGCTTTTTCAAGCTACCGAGTCATTTCAATCGGCCCTTTCAAGACATTGCAGTGGATCTATGCAATCGGTTATTTTCTTGCTAGAAGATGTGACAGCGATGCTTCAACTAAATAAAATACGTCAGAACTATTTCAAACCAAAATATTTTTCTCAGGACGGTCTGTTCGTAGACCGTATCTTTTCCGACTGGAATATTGCATGTATATAGAAGTCGGATAACTCAAAATAAATTATTCTGTTTTGATGCACCATATGTACAAATGGACATCAGCATTCGAAACCATCACAAATACACCAAGGCGTGCACACGTTCGACAGTGCAGCTAATAAATTTACAATTTTTATTTCGAAGAGGGTTTCAAACTGTGCATCACGGTTAAAGTTTCTAGATTATGTTAAGATATGCAGTAACCTCACTCGAACTTTACCAAAGATCAGTACTGAATATATTTGTAGTTGTGGGGAGGGAGGGGGGTGGGGCATTTATATAGGGTGAGCCTCTTCGCCAAGTCTTATTTCATCTTAATGGAAATAAAATTGCTCTTCAAAGAAAAGCTCAGGGGCGTAACCCGACCTAGGGTTTCATGAGACAAAGGTTGGCCGAGGGATTATGAAATACCAAGTTGGGCAGACACATACGGGGTTTAAGTACTCAATTGGGCAAAATCTCTTGCTCACGCGATAAAAATATACACAAATCAGAAAGTACAATAAATTCCCGACTCACAATATCGTTAGAATCCCACATCCAGGGAGAGAGCAAGTAATAATAAACTAATTTTATGACTATTACCTGTTGAAAGCACCCAGAAGGTCGGACATATCCGCCTAACTGGTGTGTAATGGACACCACCGTCATAAAATTCTAATACATTCCCTGCCATGTTAGTATTCTATCAATGGAAGGTATATTTTTCGCGTATATGTCTTTGATAAAAGAATTTAGGTATATGATCGATAGTTTGCGCGATATGACCGAGCCGTCGGGCACAGATGTCCTATACCCCCCGCACCAAAGGAAAATAAATAAATAAAAAATATGAGTCACGGCCCTGCCCAAAATAACATAATATTGTGCAAAACCTCTCTCTAGCCTGACCAATCCCCAAATAATCAACGAACACATAAAGTGAATATGTATGTGCGCAGCGTTGAAAAACAGAATTTCCCTTTCATATCATACCTTCATTATGTGAAGTTGGACGATGACGAATCATTGTCATTATCGGCATGTCTCGTTTATCTGAGTTGTACGTTATTAAAATAATGAGAACTTTAGAAGCGTTGTCTTAGTCAATTTTTACTCTAGAATAACATTTTCGGATTTAAGGTTTGACTTTGAGCATGGACACGAATAATGACAGGAGGCAAAACATGAATGATTATTCAGTTGATGTTTGACTTTTTTGAATATGACTTTTTAATGAACAAAACTTTAGGAGAAAAATGACATGGTTTCTCTTACGTTACGTGTCAGAATTCTTAGCTGAAGAGATCAGCTTATTCCATGTGTTATATCGAGAGATACAGGCGTTTAAAATTTGGCTCTGAATGATCATACTTTTCATTGAGATATGGATAAAGCATTACGCTGGTCGCTACACACAGTAACGTAATCATAGTGTTGAATGTGCAAAATCGGATAAGTGTGCCTGAACAGATCTCATCGAAAAAGTCATCTGTTCAAAAAGATTTTAAATTAAAGCTTTGAAAAATCAAATTGCTTGACCATCGGTCTTGCATTCGGATGAAGATAATCATATTTCCGACTATTATTTACAAACATTAGAGAATAATTAATCTAAATGGTTTTGATTTTTTAACACTTGGATTTCTTGGGTGTATTTGAGGTGAAAGGTTCAGTAGCCAAGCGGATTGGGGTGTTCAGTAAGTTGTCGAAATTAGGTTATTAAAAGCCCCCCAAATCCAATTGACAACAGTGCTAACCTTTCACTCTCTGCACAACACACCAAGTTGTTGGGTAATAAATTATCTTTTCATCCACAAAGTACATCATCTTTTTTGAACAAACAAAGGCTAGAGAAGATATATAGTACAACGAAAAATTGAAATTGAAAAAATTTCGCTTCTGGCGTCTGGTCTTGCACTGAACTGACTTGATACTTTGTTTTTATGTCTCATGTTTTTGAGAGATTTTTCGATCATTCTGGCACAAAATTACAGAAAAAACGTTTAATTCTGTATAAACTTGACAAAGATGTATTAATTGATGCTGAACCAATCGGCTCATGATTCCAATTTAGTCCTGCTCACAACTTTGGGTGTCAAATGCACCAGGTCACGTGGGTGTCAAATGCACAAGGTCACGTGTTCAATGTTTTAGGCTATCATTAGCATTGGTAGCGATTGCAGCCAGTGGTTTCGAATCCACGTGGTACTTTGCCATGGGCGTCTGCGTAAGAGTGTATTTTCTTATTTCAGAAGAATGTCCCTTTTCCAACTGCAGGCAAATAATCGCATAAGCCTGCTTTTGTACAAAATAGAGTTGCGACTGAACATGGATTGAAAATATGTTGAAAAGAATGTGCACCCCCCCCCCCCCCCTCTCTCTCTCTCTCTCTCTGGAGCCCCAAAACTAATGCAGCCTGTTGGTGTGTGAAAATGACCAACATGCGAAATGGATCTCATTGCTTAGACTGCCGGTATACGGCAATGCTAATGGCAGTCCACGTAGAGAAATTTCGATATACCAGCCGTCTGATGTCCATTTACCCGCTCAGATGCATGTAAACAGTGTTCTGCAATTCTGTTAGCTTGAGAAATAAAAATTTTGTCCCATTTGGTCGAATTATGGTCTGTTCGATGGGTCAAGCCGCCCCCCCCACCCCCCCCCCCCCCACCACCACCACGGTATGTCTCACAGTGCTATGTTTTCCATTTTAATGTCTAACTGGACTGGACATCTTTTTCGCCAGCGATTTCTGTTCAGTTTCGAATCCGGTCATTATCTAAGTTTTAAGGGTAATGTCGGGATGCACGGGCGAAGTCCTTCAAAAAGCGAGTTTTTTTTTGCCCCATCTATCCACCCGTGACACTGAATTATAAGTTTTAATGGGCCCTAATCCAGAGACGGGGGAGGAGGGGGTGGGGGGGGGGGGGGGGGTATTCAGTCGGCCGAACGCTTCCCCGCTTCGTTTCGCAAAAGCTTGGAAAAGATCAAATTCAAAACATCTAATTAAAAACTCTATCTCAGACAGTTCTCGAAGAATTTAATTGAAATTTTCAGTCATCGTTCGTAAATAGTTGCGGAATCCAGAACCATCTTTCCACTTCAGGTGACAGGTTTAAGTGGACGGTTATCTACCCTCATCGACTATCAGAACGCATCAGCCTATTATTTATTCACTTATTGGTGTTTAAGCCCACATACTTATGCACAATGGCTAATCGTGACCATGACAGTTTTACGGATGGAGGAAACCGGACTACCCAGAGAGAACCAACGAGCATCGACAAGCAACTGTCAGCTCCTCAACATTCTAACTCTGTTCAAGCTCCGCCCAAGCAGGGTTACAGCGGCTGAAGACGTGCACCATCGGCATCCATTTATTATTATTTATTGGTGTTTAAGGTCACATATTTCTGCACCATGGCTAATCATGACCTCGACAGTATTACGGGTGGAGGAAGCCGGAGTACCCGGAGAGAACCACCGAGCAACGGCGAGCAACTGTCAGCTCCCCAACATACTAACTCCACACAAGCAGGATTAGCATTGGTTGGAGACAGGTGCACCGTCGACGTGCAGTGCGCCTTAGTGCACAGCGTCACCGTACCCCCACGTGGGCAATGGGGATGAAGTGTCTTGCCCAAGGACACAACGCGATTGCCGCAGGTGGGATTCGAACCGAGGACCTCTCGGCTTGCAGCCTGCATCTCTACCACCTGAGCCACTGCCCACCCCCCACAACCCCCATCGATGTCCAGTACGCCATAGTACACGGCGTCATCGTGCCCCCATGTTGGCAAACGGGATAAAGTGCATTGTCCAAGGACACAATGCGGGTCGTCCCGGACGGCCCATCAGCTAGTTGCTCCGTAGATAACTGCCCAAGGTGTAGTTGAAATAATTCATCAGTTGTGACATAAGCAATCACCATCGGAACAAGTCATGTTTCTCCCTCCGCCCACCTCCCCCCCCCCCCCACCCACCTTCCCCCTCCACCCACCCATTGATGTTCTTCGTAACGCATCTGGTTGTAACACACTTTACGACAGTGAACCTGCGGGTTCAACACTGAGGTGAAAAGGCTGAAAGTTTCCTTATTATTTTCATGTTTTTAAACAGACGAGGGGATGGGGGGGGGGGGGGGGGTGTTTGCTTGAAAGAAACTTCTCACCACAGGTGTTTCAGTGGTAGTCCACAATCCACGCATTACACGTTGTAATAGCGATTCATTTTGCTTGTGGTTCCACACTCAAGATTTACCACTGATACACTAACATTTCTCTTGAGATTATTAATTTATTTGTATTTACAGCAATTTCCATCACCTAAAGCCCTGCAGTCACCATAACCAAACTGAGGTTTTACCGATAGTTTATACCCAGAATACCACATCATTGGGACCCAGGCGTTGGTTACCGGCTCAAGTAAAATACAGTTTGTTTACCTCAGCAAACAAACACAACTCTGAGTTCCCACCTGAATTATTTGACAGTTAATTGCCAGATAAAATTTTTTATAGGTAGCTTTATTTTATAAATGGAGGATAGTGTTCAACGAAAGACAACTGCTATTTTGCATAAATGATGTGCACATGTAACATGATGTGTTTTATAAACTGTTTATGTGTTACTGCGACAGTAATTTTCCATATTTTTATGTCTGAGAGCTTTGGTGAAATTCTGGTTCTAATCACAGATCAGTTTGTTACTTACATTCATTTTAAACGCATTCATTTACTCAAAAAAAACAAACCCAACACAAGCTCGACTACAAAACGTTTTCTCTAATCGACCAACAGGAGAGTTTGTTTAAAATTGGCTTCAGAGGGTGTTTTCGAATTCTTCTCAAAGGACTCCGAGGCGATCCCCAATATTTCCTTCGAACTCAGAATGTTCCTTATTAACCCAATAAAATTGTACAGATAGAATGGGTAACAGAATAAAAGTTTGTTCAAGTGGATACGGGTTTTAGCTCACCCTGATAGAAAAACTACCCCTGGCATTAATATAATTTCTTGCTTGCAACTGTGAAACCATGACAATGGTCGGAAGGGGCTTGCTCGCGCGAAAACATTCATTCATGATGCAACTGCTGTTTCTGTCCCACCCATAGAATGTTTTACAAAAGCCGCTGCTATCACTTCCCCCCCCCCCCCCCCCCCCCCCATAAATACACAAAACTTTCTCCATCCTGGTAGAATTTGCATTTAGAAATTGACGGCATGTTAAAGAGACATATTTCCTGGCATTCAGCTCAGTGAAAACAATGAGAGATATTTGGCTGCTTTTCTAAATTTTCTGACAAAGACTAGAAACACTTTACAAACGTTACTCTTTCACTCTATAACGGCATTATAAATGCTGTAATGCAATTTTATAGCTGTTCACAAAATACACAAACTTTACAAACAATATTAGTTTTTAAATGCAAGAGAAAATGTTGCCATTGAAATTAGCGCTCAAGAAGAATATCTCCTCCTATTTCGCCTGTTAGCCTTACAGAGAATATGTCTTGGTGTCAATGGCAGATTTCTAGAAGGGTATGGAAGGGGTATATTCTCCCGCGTTCAGCGCAACACGACGCTGGCGAAGAAGTATTTTTATGTTTTCAAACAAAATACATCCAAATATTGAATTGCTTTTTCAAGCTACCGAGTCATTTCAATCGGCCCTTTCAAGACATTGCAGTGGATCTATGCAATCGGTTATTTTCTTGCTAGAAGATGTGACAGCGATGCTTCAACTAAATAAAATACGTCAGAACTATTTCAAACCAAAATATTTTTCTCAGGACGGTCTGTTCGTAGACCGTATCTTTTCCGACTGGAATATTGCATGTATATAGAAGTCGGATAACTCAAAATAAATTATTCTGTTTTGATGCACCATATGTACAAATGGACATCAGCATTCGAAACCATCACAAATACACCAAGGCGTGCACACGTTCGACAGTGCAGCTAATAAATTTACAATTTTTATTTCGAAGAGGGTTTCAAACTGTGCATCACGGTTAAAGTTTCTAGATTATGTTAAGATATGCAGTAACCTCACTCGAACTTTACCAAAGATCAGTACTGAATATATTTGTAGTTGTGGGGAGGGAGGGGGGTGGGGCATTTATATAGGGTGAGCCTCTTCGCCAAGTCTTATTTCATCTTAATGGAAATAAAATTGCTCTTCAAAGAAAAGCTCAGGGGCGTAACCCGACCTAGGGTTTCATGAGACAAAGGTTGGCCGAGGGATTATGAAATACCAAGTTGGGCAGACACATACGGGGTTTAAGTACTCAATTGGGCAAAATCTCTTGCTCACGCGATAAAAATATACACAAATCAGAAAGTACAATAAATTCCCGACTCACAATATCGTTAGAATCCCACATCCAGGGAGAGAGCAAGTAATAATAAACTAATTTTATGACTATTACCTGTTGAAAGCACCCAGAAGGTCGGACATATCCGCCTAACTGGTGTGTAATGGACACCACCGTCATAAAATTCTAATACATTCCCTGCCATGTTAGTATTCTATCAATGGAAGGTATATTTTTCGCGTATATGTCTTTGATAAAAGAATTTAGGTATATGATCGATAGTTTGCGCGATATGACCGAGCCGTCGGGCACAGATGTCCTATACCCCCCGCACCAAAGGAAAATAAATAAATAAAAAATATGAGTCACGGCCCTGCCCAAAATAACATAATATTGTGCAAAACCTCTCTCTAGCCTGACCAATCCCCAAATGATCAACGAACACATAAAGTGAATATGTATGTGCGCAGCGTTGAAAAACAGAATTTCCCTTTCATATCATACCTTCATTATGTGAAGTTGGACGATGACGAATCATTGTCATTATCGGCATGTCTCGTTTATCTGAGTTGTACGTTATTAAAATAATGAGAACTTTAGAAGCGTTGTCTTAGTCAATTTTTACTCTAGAATAACATTTTCGGATTTAAGGTTTGACTTTGAGCATGGACACGAATAATGACAGGAGGCAAAACATGAATGATTATTCAGTTGATGTTTGACTTTTTTGAATATGACTTTTTAATGAACAAAACTTTAGGAGAAAAATGACCTGGTTTCTCTTACGTTACGTGTCAGAATTCTTAGCTGAAGAGATCAGCTTATTCCATGTGTTATATCGAGAGATACAGGCGTTTAAAATTTGGCTCTGAATGATCATACTTTTCATTGAGATATGGATAAAGCATTACGCTGGTCGCTACACACAGTAACGTAATCATAGTGTTGAATGTGCAAAATCGGATAAGTGTGCCTGAACAGATCTCATCGAAAAAGTCATCTGTTCAAAAAGATTTTAAATTAAAGCTTTGAAAAATCAAATTGCTTGACCATCGGTCTTGCATTCGGATGAAGATAATCATATTTCCGACTATTATTTACAAACATTAGAGAATAATTAATCTAAATGGTTTTGATTTTTTAACACTTGGATTTCTTGGGTGTATTTGAGGTGAAAGGTTCAGTAGCCAAGCGGATTGGGGTGTTCAGTAAGTTGTCGAAATTAGGTTATTAAAAGCCCCCCAAATCCAATTGACAACAGTGCTAACCTTTCACTCTCTGCACAACACACCAAGTTGTTGGGTAATAAATTATCTTTTCATCCACAAAGTACATCATCTTTTTTGAACAAACAAAGGCTAGAGAAGATATATAGTACAACGAAAAATTGAAATTGAAAAAATTTCGCTTCTGGCGTCTGGTCTTGCACTGAACTGACTTGATACTTTGTTTTTATGTCTCATGTTTTTGAGAGATTTTTCGATCATTCTGGCACAAAATTACAGAAAAAACGTTTAATTCTGTATAAACTTGACAAAGATGTATTAATTGATGCTGAACCAATCGGCTCATGATTCCAATTTAGTCCTGCTCACAACTTTGGGTGTCAAATGCACCAGGTCACGTGGGTGTCAAATGCACAAGGTCACGTGTTCAATGTTTTAGGCTATCATTAGCATTGGTAGCGATTGCAGCCAGTGGTTTCGAATCCACGTGGTACTTTGCCATGGGCGTCTGCGTAAGAGTGTATTTTCTTATTTCAGAAGAATGTCCCTTTTCCAACTGCAGGCAAATAATCGCATAAGCCTGCTTTTGTACAAAATAGAGTTGCGACTGAACATGGATTGAAAATATGTTGAAAAGAATGTGCACCCCCCCCCCCCCCCCCCTCTCTCTCTCTCTCTCTCTGGAGCCCCAAAACTAATGCAGCCTGTTGGTGTGTGAAAATGACCAACATGCGAAATGGATCTCAATGCTTAGACTGCCGGTATACGGCAATGCTAATGGCAGTCCACGTAGAGAAATTTCGATATACCAGCCGTCTGATGTCCATTTACCCGCTCAGATGCATGTAAACAGTGTTCTGCAATTCTGTTAGCTTGAGAAATAAAAATTTTGTCCCATTTGGTCGAATTATGGTCTG
Organism: Pictodentalium vernedei; assembly: GCA_031216915.1. Classification (NCBI taxonomy): domain Eukaryota; kingdom Metazoa; phylum Mollusca; class Scaphopoda; order Dentaliida; family Dentaliidae; genus Pictodentalium; species Pictodentalium vernedei. The sequence continues at coordinate 338,955,517 of CM062288.1, read as the reverse complement.
TTCGATGGGTCAAGCCCCCCCCCCCCCCACCCCCCCCCCACCACCACCACGGTATGTCTCACAGTGCTATGTTTTCCATTTTAATGTCTAACTGGACTGGACATCTTTTTCGCCAGCGATTTCTGTTCAGTTTCGAATCCGGTCATTATCTAAGTTTTAAGGGTAATGTCGGGATGCACGGGCGAAGTCCTTCAAAAAGCGAGTTTTTTTTTGCCCCATCTATCCACCCGTGACACTGAATTATAAGTTTTAATGGGCCCTAATCCAGAGACGGGGGAGGAGGGGGTGGGGGGGGGGGGTATTCAGTCGGCCGAACGCTTCCCCGCTTCGTTTCGCAAAAGCTTGGAAAAGATCAAATTCAAAACATCTAATTAAAAACTCTATCTCAGACAGTTCTCGAAGAATTTAATTGAAATTTTCAGTCATCGTTCGTAAATAGTTGCGGAATCCAGAACCATCTTTCCACTTCAGGTGACAGGTTTAAGTGGACGGTTATCTACCCTCATCGACTATCAGAACGCATCAGCCTATTATTTATTCACTTATTGGTGTTTAAGCCCACATACTTATGCACAATGGCTAATCGTGACCATGACAGTTTTACGGATGGAGGAAACCGGACTACCCAGAGAGAACCAACGAGCATCGACAAGCAACTGTCAGCTCCTCAACATTCTAACTCTGTTCAAGCTCCGCCCAAGCAGGGTTACAGCGGCTGAAGACGTGCACCATCGGCATCCATTTATTATTATTTATTGGTGTTTAAGGTCACATATTTCTGCACCATGGCTAATCATGACCTCGACAGTATTACGGGTGGAGGAAGCCGGAGTACCCGGAGAGAACCACCGAGCAACGGCGAGCAACTGTCAGCTCCCCAACATACTAACTCCACACAAGCAGGATTAGCATTGGTTGGAGACAGGTGCACCGTCGACGTGCAGTGCGCCTTAGTGCACAGCGTCACCGTACCCCCACGTGGGCAATGGGGATGAAGTGTCTTGCCCAAGGACACAACGCGATTGCCGCAGGTGGGATTCGAACCGAGGACCTCTCGGCTTGCAGCCTGCATCTCTACCACCTGAGCCACTGCCCACCCCCCACAACCCCCATCGATGTCCAGTACGCCATAGTACACGGCGTCATCGTGCCCCCATGTTGGCAAACGGGATAAAGTGCATTGTCCAAGGACACAATGCGGGTCGTCCCGGACGGCCCATCAGCTAGTTGCTCCGTAGATAACTGCCCAAGGTGTAGTTGAAATAATTCATCAGTTGTGACATAAGCAATCACCATCGGAACAAGTCATGTTTCTCCCTCCGCCCACCTCCCCCCCCCCCACCCACCTTCCCCCTCCACCCACCCATTGATGTTCTTCGTAACGCATCTGGTTGTAACACACTTTACGACAGTGAACCTGCGGGTTCAACACTGAGGTGAAAAGGCTGAAAGTTTCCTTATTATTTTCATGTTTTTAAACAGACGAGGGGATGGGGGGGGGGGTGTTTGCTTGAAAGAAGCTTCTCACCACAGGTGTTTCAGTGGTAGTCCACAATCCACGCATTACACGTTGTAATAGCGATTCATTTTGCTTGTGGTTCCACACTCAAGATTTACCACTGATACACTAACATTTCTCTTGAGATTATTAATTTATTTGTATTTACAGCAATTTCCATCACCTAAAGCCCTGCAGTCACCATAACCAAACTGAGGTTTTACCGATAGTTTATACCCAGAATACCACATCATTGGGACCCAGGCGTTGGTTACCGGCTCAAGTAAAATACAGTTTGTTTACCTCAGCAAACAAACACAACTCTGAGTTCCCACCTGAATTATTTGACAGTTAATTGCCAGATAAAATTTTTTATAGGTAGCTTTATTTTATAAATGGAGGATAGTGTTCAACGAAAGACAACTGCTATTTTGCATAAATGATGTGCACATGTAACATGATGTGTTTTATAAACTGTTTATGTGTTACTGCGACAGTAATTTTCCATATTTTTATGTCTGAGAGCTTTGGTGAAATTCTGGTTCTAATCACAGATCAGTTTGTTACTTACATTCATTTTAAACGCATTCATTTACTCAAAAAAAACAAACCCAACACAAGCTCGACTACAAAACGTTTTCTCTAATCGACCAACAGGAGAGTTTGTTTAAAATTGGCTTTAGAGGGTGTTTTCGAATTCTTCTCAAAGGACTCCGAGGCGATCCCCAATATTTCCTTCGAACTCAGAATGTTCCTTATTAACCCAATAAAATTGTACAGATAGAATGGGTAACAGAATAAAAGTTTGTTCAAGTGGATACGGGTTTTAGCTCACCCTGATAGAAAAACTACCCCTGGCATTAATATAATTTCTTGCTTGCAACTGTGAAACCATGACAATGGTCGGAAGGGGCTTGCTCGCGCGAAAACATTCATTCATGATGCAACTGCTGTTTCTGTCCCACCCATAGAATGTTTTACAAAAGCCGCTGCTATCACTTCCCCCCCCCCCCCCCCCCATAAATACACAAAACTTTCTCCATCCTGGTAGAATTTGCATTTAGAAATTGACGGCATGTTAAAGAGACATATTTCCTGGCATTCAGCTCAGTGAAAACAATGAGAGATATTTGGCTGCTTTTCTAAATTTTCTGACAAAGACTAGAAACACTTTACAAACGTTACTCTTTCACTCTATAACGGCATTATAAATGCTGTAATGCAATTTTATAGCTGTTCACAAAATACACAAACTTTACAAACAATATTAGTTTTTAAATGCAAGAGAAAATGTTGCCATTGAAATTAGCGCTCAAGAAGAATATCTCCTCCTATTTCGCCTGTTAGCCTTACAGAGAATATGTCTTGGTGTCAATGGCAGATTTCTAGAAGGGTATGGAAGGGGTATATTCTCCCGCGTTCAGCGCAACACGACGCTGGCGAAGAAGTATTTTTATGTTTTCAAACAAAATACATCCAAATATTGAATTGCTTTTTCAAGCTACCGAGTCATTTCAATCGGCCCTTTCAAGACATTGCAGTGGATCTATGCAATCGGTTATTTTCTTGCTAGAAGATGTGACAGCGATGCTTCAACTAAATAAAATACGTCAGAACTATTTCAAACCAAAATATTTTTCTCAGGACGGTCTGTTCGTAGACCGTATCTTTTCCGACTGGAATATTGCATGTATATAGAAGTCGGATAACTCAAAATAAATTATTCTGTTTTGATGCACCATATGTACAAATGGACATCAGCATTCGAAACCATCACAAATACACCAAGGCGTGCACACGTTCGACAGTGCAGCTAATAAATTTACAATTTTTATTTCGAAGAGGGTTTCAAACTGTGCATCACGGTTAAAGTTTCTAGATTATGTTAAGATATGCAGTAACCTCACTCGAACTTTACCAAAGATCAGTACTGAATATATTTGTAGTTGTGGGGAGGGAGGGGGGTGGGGCATTTATATAGGGTGAGCCTCTTCGCCAAGTCTTATTTCATCTTAATGGAAATAAAATTGCTCTTCAAAGAAAAGCTCAGGGGCGTAACCCGACCTAGGGTTTCATGAGACAAAGGTTGGCCGAGGGATTATGAAATACCAAGTTGGGCAGACACATACGGGGTTTAAGTACTCAATTGGGCAAAATCTCTTGCTCACGCGATAAAAATATACACAAATCAGAAAGTACAATAAATTCCCGACTCACAATATCGTTAGAATCCCACATCCAGGGAGAGAGCAAGTAATAATAAACTAATTTTATGACTATTACCTGTTGAAAGCACCCAGAAGGTCGGACATATCCGCCTAACTGGTGTGTAATGGACACCACCGTCATAAAATTCTAATACATTCCCTGCCATGTTAGTATTCTATCAATGGAAGGTATATTTTTCGCGTATATGTCTTTGATAAAAGAATTTAGGTATATGATCGATAGTTTGCGCGATATGACCGAGCCGTCGGGCACAGATGTCCTATACCCCCCGCACCAAAGGAAAATAAATAAATAAAAAATATGAGTCACGGCCCTGCCCAAAATAACATAATATTGTGCAAAACCTCTCTCTAGCCTGACCAATCCCCAAATGATCAACGAACACATAAAGTGAATATGTATGTGCGCAGCGTTGAAAAACAGAATTTCCCTTTCATATCATACCTTCATTATGTGAAGTTGGACGATGACGAATCATTGTCATTATCGGCATGTCTCGTTTATCTGAGTTGTACGTTATTAAAATAATGAGAACTTTAGAAGCGTTGTCTTAGTCAATTTTTACTCTAGAATAACATTTTCGGATTTAAGGTTTGACTTTGAGCATGGACACGAATAATGACAGGAGGCAAAACATGAATGATTATTCAGTTGATGTTTGACTTTTTTGAATATGACTTTTTAATGAACAAAACTTTAGGAGAAAAATGACCTGGTTTCTCTTACGTTACGTGTCAGAATTCTTAGCTGAAGAGATCAGCTTATTCCATGTGTTATATCGAGAGATACAGGCGTTTAAAATTTGGCTCTGAATGATCATACTTTTCATTGAGATATGGATAAAGCATTACGCTGGTCGCTACACACAGTAACGTAATCATAGTGTTGAATGTGCAAAATCGGATAAGTGTGCCTGAACAGATCTCATCGAAAAAGTCATCTGTTCAAAAAGATTTTAAATTAAAGCTTTGAAAAATCAAATTGCTTGACCATCGGTCTTGCATTCGGATGAAGATAATCATATTTCCGACTATTATTTACAAACATTAGAGAATAATTAATCTAAATGGTTTTGATTTTTTAACACTTGGATTTCTTGGGTGTATTTGAGGTGAAAGGTTCAGTAGCCAAGCGGATTGGGGTGTTCAGTAAGTTGTCGAAATTAGGTTATTAAAAGCCCCCCAAATCCAATTGACAACAGTGCTAACCTTTCACTCTCTGCACAACACACCAAGTTGTTGGGTAATAAATTATCTTTTCATCCACAAAGTACATCATCTTTTTTGAACAAACAAAGGCTAGAGAAGATATATAGTACAACGAAAAATTGAAATTGAAAAAATTTCGCTTCTGGCGTCTGGTCTTGCACTGAACTGACTTGATACTTTGTTTTTATGTCTCATGTTTTTGAGAGATTTTTCGATCATTCTGGCACAAAATTACAGAAAAAACGTTTAATTCTGTATAAACTTGACAAAGATGTATTAATTGATGCTGAACCAATCGGCTCATGATTCCAATTTAGTCCTGCTCACAACTTTGGGTGTCAAATGCACCAGGTCACGTGGGTGTCAAATGCACAAGGTCACGTGTTCAATGTTTTAGGCTATCATTAGCATTGGTAGCGATTGCAGCCAGTGGTTTCGAATCCACGTGGTACTTTGCCATGGGCGTCTGCGTAAGAGTGTATTTTCTTATTTCAGAAGAATGTCCCTTTTCCAACTGCAGGCAAATAATCGCATAAGCCTGCTTTTGTACAAAATAGAGTTGCGACTGAACATGGATTGAAAATATGTTGAAAAGAATGTGCACCCCCCCCCCCCCCCTCTCTCTCTCTCTCTCTCTGGAGCCCCAAAACTAATGCAGCCTGTTGGTGTGTGAAAATGACCAACATGCGAAATGGATCTCAATGCTTAGACTGCCGGTATACGGCAATGCTAATGGCAGTCCACGTAGAGAAATTTCGATATACCAGCCGTCTGATGTCCATTTACCCGCTCAGATGCATGTAAACAGTGTTCTGCAATTCTGTTAGCTTGAGAAATAAAAATTTTGTCCCATTTGGTCGAATTATGGTCTGTTCGATGGGTCAAGCCCCCCCCCCCCCCACCCCCCCCCCCACCCCACCACCACCACGGTATGTCTCACAGTGCTATGTTTTCCATTTTAATGTCTAACTGGACTGGACATCTTTTTCGCCAGCGATTTCTGTTCAGTTTCGAATCCGGTCATTATCTAAGTTTTAAGGGTAATGTCGGGATGCACGGGCGAAGTCCTTCAAAAAGCGAGTTTTTTTTTGCCCCATCTATCCACCCGTGACACTGAATTATAAGTTTTAATGGGCCCTAATCCAGAGACGGGGGAGGAGGGGGTGGGGGGGGGGTATTCAGTCGGCCGAACGCTTCCCCGCTTCGTTTCGCAAAAGCTTGGAAAAGATCAAATTCAAAACATCTAATTAAAAACTCTATCTCAGACAGTTCTCGAAGAATTTAATTGAAATTTTCAGTCATCGTTCGTAAATAGTTGCGGAATCCAGAACCATCTTTCCACTTCAGGTGACAGGTTTAAGTGGACGGTTATCTACCCTCATCGACTATCAGAACGCATCAGCCTATTATTTATTCACTTATTGGTGTTTAAGCCCACATACTTATGCACAATGGCTAATCGTGACCATGACAGTTTTACGGATGGAGGAAACCGGACTACCCAGAGAGAACCAACGAGCATCGACAAGCAACTGTCAGCTCCTCAACATTCTAACTCTGTTCAAGCTCCGCCCAAGCAGGGTTACAGCGGCTGAAGACGTGCACCATCGGCATCCATTTATTATTATTTATTGGTGTTTAAGGTCACATATTTCTGCACCATGGCTAATCATGACCTCGACAGTATTACGGGTGGAGGAAGCCGGAGTACCCGGAGAGAACCACCGAGCAACGGCGAGCAACTGTCAGCTCCCCAACATACTAACTCCACACAAGCAGGATTAGCATTGGTTGGAGACAGGTGCACCGTCGACGTGCAGTGCGCCTTAGTGCACAGCGTCACCGTACCCCCACGTGGGCAATGGGGATGAAGTGTCTTGCCCAAGGACACAACGCGATTGCCGCAGGTGGGATTCGAACCGAGGACCTCTCGGCTTGCAGCCTGCATCTCTACCACCTGAGCCACTGCCCACCCCCCACAACCCCCATCGATGTCCAGTACGCCATAGTACACGGCGTCATCGTGCCCCCATGTTGGCAAACGGGATAAAGTGCATTGTCCAAGGACACAATGCGGGTCGTCCCGGACGGCCCATCAGCTAGTTGCTCCGTAGATAACTGCCCAAGGTGTAGTTGAAATAATTCATCAGTTGTGACATAAGCAATCACCATCGGAACAAGTCATGTTTCTCCCTCCGCCCACCTCCCCCCCCCCCCCCCCCCACCCACCTTCCCCCTCCACCCACCCATTGATGTTCTTCGTAACGCATCTGGTTGTAACACACTTTACGACAGTGAACCTGCGGGTTCAACACTGAGGTGAAAAGGCTGAAAGTTTCCTTATTATTTTCATGTTTTTAAACAGACGAGGGGATGGGGGGGGGGGGGGGGTGTTTGCTTGAAAGAAGCTTCTCACCACAGGTGTTTCAGTGGTAGTCCACAATCCACGCATTACACGTTGTAATAGCGATTCATTTTGCTTGTGGTTCCACACTCAAGATTTACCACTGATACACTAACATTTCTCTTGAGATTATTAATTTATTTGTATTTACAGCAATTTCCATCACCTAAAGCCCTGCAGTCACCATAACCAAACTGAGGTTTTACCGATAGTTTATACCCAGAATACCACATCATTGGGACCCAGGCGTTGGTTACCGGCTCAAGTAAAATACAGTTTGTTTACCTCAGCAAACAAACACAACTCTGAGTTCCCACCTGAATTATTTGACAGTTAATTGCCAGATAAAATTTTTTATAGGTAGCTTTATTTTATAAATGGAGGATAGTGTTCAACGAAAGACAACTGCTATTTTGCATAAATGATGTGCACATGTAACATGATGTGTTTTATAAACTGTTTATGTGTTACTGCGACAGTAATTTTCCATATTTTTATGTCTGAGAGCTTTGGTGAAATTCTGGTTCTAATCACAGATCAGTTTGTTACTTACATTCATTTTAAACGCATTCATTTACTCAAAAAAAACAAACCCAACACAAGCTCGACTACAAAACGTTTTCTCTAATCGACCAACAGGAGAGTTTGTTTAAAATTGGCTTTAGAGGGTGTTTTCGAATTCTTCTCAAAGGACTCCGAGGCGATCCCCAATATTTCCTTCGAACTCAGAATGTTCCTTATTAACCCAATAAAATTGTACAGATAGAATGGGTAACAGAATAAAAGTTTGTTCAAGTGGATACGGGTTTTAGCTCACCCTGATAGAAAAACTACCCCTGGCATTAATATAATTTCTTGCTTGCAACTGTGAAACCATGACAATGGTCGGAAGGGGCTTGCTCGCGCGAAAACATTCATTCATGATGCAACTGCTGTTTCTGTCCCACCCATAGAATGTTTTACAAAAGCCGCTGCTATCACTTCCCCCCCCCCCCCCCCCCCCCATAAATACACAAAACTTTCTCCATCCTGGTAGAATTTGCATTTAGAAATTGACGGCATGTTAAAGAGACATATTTCCTGGCATTCAGCTCAGTGAAAACAATGAGAGATATTTGGCTGCTTTTCTAAATTTTCTGACAAAGACTAGAAACACTTTACAAACGTTACTCTTTCACTCTATAACGGCATTATAAATGCTGTAATGCAATTTTATAGCTGTTCACAAAATACACAAACTTTACAAACAATATTAGTTTTTAAATGCAAGAGAAAATGTTGCCATTGAAATTAGCGCTCAAGAAGAATATCTCCTCCTATTTCGCCTGTTAGCCTTACAGAGAATATGTCTTGGTGTCAATGGCAGATTTCTAGAAGGGTATGGAAGGGGTATATTCTCCCGCGTTCAGCGCAACACGACGCTGGCGAAGAAGTATTTTTATGTTTTCAAACAAAATACATCCAAATATTGAATTGCTTTTTCAAGCTACCGAGTCATTTCAATCGGCCCTTTCAAGACATTGCAGTGGATCTATGCAATCGGTTATTTTCTTGCTAGAAGATGTGACAGCGATGCTTCAACTAAATAAAATACGTCAGAACTATTTCAAACCAAAATATTTTTCTCAGGACGGTCTGTTCGTAGACCGTATCTTTTCCGACTGGAATATTGCATGTATATAGAAGTCGGATAACTCAAAATAAATTATTCTGTTTTGATGCACCATATGTACAAATGGACATCAGCATTCGAAACCATCACAAATACACCAAGGCGTGCACACGTTCGACAGTGCAGCTAATAAATTTACAATTTTTATTTCGAAGAGGGTTTCAAACTGTGCATCACGGTTAAAGTTTCTAGATTATGTTAAGATATGCAGTAACCTCACTCGAACTTTACCAAAGATCAGTACTGAATATATTTGTAGTTGTGGGGAGGGAGGGGGGTGGGGCATTTATATAGGGTGAGCCTCTTCGCCAAGTCTTATTTCATCTTAATGGAAATAAAATTGCTCTTCAAAGAAAAGCTCAGGGGCGTAACCCGACCTAGGGTTTCATGAGACAAAGGTTGGCCGAGGGATTATGAAATACCAAGTTGGGCAGACACATACGGGGTTTAAGTACTCAATTGGGCAAAATCTCTTGCTCACGCGATAAAAATATACACAAATCAGAAAGTACAATAAATTCCCGACTCACAATATCGTTAGAATCCCACATCCAGGGAGAGAGCAAGTAATAATAAACTAATTTTATGACTATTACCTGTTGAAAGCACCCAGAAGGTCGGACATATCCGCCTAACTGGTGTGTAATGGACACCACCGTCATAAAATTCTAATACATTCCCTGCCATGTTAGTATTCTATCAATGGAAGGTATATTTTTCGCGTATATGTCTTTGATAAAAGAATTTAGGTATATGATCGATAGTTTGCGCGATATGACCGAGCCGTCGGGCACAGATGTCCTATACCCCCCGCACCAAAGGAAAATAAATAAATAAAAAATATGAGTCACGGCCCTGCCCAAAATAACATAATATTGTGCAAAACCTCTCTCTAGCCTGACCAATCCCCAAATGATCAACGAACACATAAAGTGAATATGTATGTGCGCAGCGTTGAAAAACAGAATTTCCCTTTCATATCATACCTTCATTATGTGAAGTTGGACGATGACGAATCATTGTCATTATCGGCATGTCTCGTTTATCTGAGTTGTACGTTATTAAAATAATGAGAACTTTAGAAGCGTTGTCTTAGTCAATTTTTACTCTAGAATAACATTTTCGGATTTAAGGTTTGACTTTGAGCATGGACACGAATAATGACAGGAGGCAAAACATGAATGATTATTCAGTTGATGTTTGACTTTTTTGAATATGACTTTTTAATGAACAAAACTTTAGGAGAAAAATGACCTGGTTTCTCTTACGTTACGTGTCAGAATTCTTAGCTGAAGAGATCAGCTTATTCCATGTGTTATATCGAGAGATACAGGCGTTTAAAATTTGGCTCTGAATGATCATACTTTTCATTGAGATATGGATAAAGCATTACGCTGGTCGCTACACACAGTAACGTAATCATAGTGTTGAATGTGCAAAATCGGATAAGTGTGCCTGAACAGATCTCATCGAAAAAGTCATCTGTTCAAAAAGATTTTAAATTAAAGCTTTGAAAAATCAAATTGCTTGACCATCGGTCTTGCATTCGGATGAAGATAATCATATTTCCGACTATTATTTACAAACATTAGAGAATAATTAATCTAAATGGTTTTGATTTTTTAACACTTGGATTTCTTGGGTGTATTTGAGGTGAAAGGTTCAGTAGCCAAGCGGATTGGGGTGTTCAGTAAGTTGTCGAAATTAGGTTATTAAAAGCCCCCCAAATCCAATTGACAACAGTGCTAACCTTTCACTCTCTGCACAACACACCAAGTTGTTGGGTAATAAATTATCTTTTCATCCACAAAGTACATCATCTTTTTTGAACAAACAAAGGCTAGAGAAGATATATAGTACAACGAAAAATTGAAATTGAAAAAATTTCGCTTCTGGCGTCTGGTCTTGCACTGAACTGACTTGATACTTTGTTTTTATGTCTCATGTTTTTGAGAGATTTTTCGATCATTCTGGCACAAAATTACAGAAAAAACGTTTAATTCTGTATAAACTTGACAAAGATGTATTAATTGATGCTGAACCAATCGGCTCATGATTCCAATTTAGTCCTGCTCACAACTTTGGGTGTCAAATGCACCAGGTCACGTGGGTGTCAAATGCACAAGGTCACGTGTTCAATGTTTTAGGCTATCATTAGCATTGGTAGCGATTGCAGCCAGTGGTTTCGAATCCACGTGGTACTTTGCCATGGGCGTCTGCGTAAGAGTGTATTTTCTTATTTCAGAAGAATGTCCCTTTTCCAACTGCAGGCAAATAATCGCATAAGCCTGCTTTTGTACAAAATAGAGTTGCGACTGAACATGGATTGAAAATATGTTGAAAAGAATGTGCACCCCCCCCCCCCTCTCTCTCTCTCTCTCTGGAGCCCCAAAACTAATGCAGCCTGTTGGTGTGTGAAAATGACCAACATGCGAAATGGATCTCATTGCTTAGACTGCCGGTATACGGCAATGCTAATGGCAGTCCACGTAGAGAAATTTCGATATACCAGCCGTCTGATGTCCATTTACCCGCTCAGATGCATGTAAACAGTGTTCTGCAATTCTGTTAGCTTGAGAAATAAAAATTTTGTCCCATTTGGTCGAATTATGGTCTGTTCGATGGGTCAAGCCCCCCCCCCCCCCCCACCCCCCCCCACCACCACCACGGTATGTCTCACAGTGCTATGTTTTCCATTTTAATGTCTAACTGGACTGGACATCTTTTTCGCCAGCGATTTCTGTTCAGTTTCGAATCCGGTCATTATCTAAGTTTTAAGGGTAATGTCGGGATGCACGGGCGAAGTCCTTCAAAAAGCGAGTTTTCTTTTGCCCCATCTATCCACCCGTGACACTGAATTATAAGTTTTAATGGGCCCTAATCCAGAGACGGGGGAGGAGGGGGTGGGGGGGGGGGGGGGGGTATTCAGTCGGCCGAACGCTTCCCCGCTTCGTTTCGCAAAAGCTTGGAAAAGATCAAATTCAAAACATCTAATTAAAAACTCTATCTCAGACAGTTCTCGAAGAATTTAATTGAAATTTTCAGTCATCGTTCGTAAATAGTTGCGGAATCCAGAACCATCTTTCCACTTCAGGTGACAGGTTTAAGTGGACGGTTATCTACCCTCATCGACTATCAGAACGCATCAGCCTATTATTTATTCACTTATTGGTGTTTAAGCCCACATACTTATGCACAATGGCTAATCGTGACCATGACAGTTTTACGGATGGAGGAAACCGGACTACCCAGAGAGAACCAACGAGCATCGACAAGCAACTGTCAGCTCCTCAACATTCTAACTCTGTTCAAGCTCCGCCCAAGCAGGGTTACAGCGGCTGAAGACGTGCACCATCGGCATCCATTTATTATTATTTATTGGTGTTTAAGGTCACATATTTCTGCACCATGGCTAATCATGACCTCGACAGTATTACGGGTGGAGGAAGCCGGAGTACCCGGAGAGAACCACCGAGCAACGGCGAGCAACTGTCAGCTCCCCAACATACTAACTCCACACAAGCAGGATTAGCATTGGTTGGAGACAGGTGCACCGTCGACGTGCAGTGCGCCTTAGTGCACAGCGTCACCGTACCCCCACGTGGGCAATGGGGGTGAAGTGTCTTGCCCAAGGACACAACGCGATTGCCGCAGGTGGGATTCGAACCGAGGATCTCTCGGCTTGCAGCCTGCATCTCTACCACCTGAGCCACTGCCCACCCCCCACAACCCCCATCGATGTCCAGTACGCCATAGTACACGGCGTCATCGTGCCCCCATGTTGGCAAACGGGATAAAGTGCATTGTCCAAGGACACAATGCGGGTCGTCCCGGACGGCCCATCAGCTAGTTGCTCCGTAGATAACTGCCCAAGGTGTAGTTGAAATAATTCATCAGTTGTGACATAAGCAATCACCATCGGAACAAGTCATGTTTCTCCCTCCGCCCACCTCCCCCCCCCCCCACCCACCTTCCCCCTCCACCCACCCATTGATGTTCTTCGTAACGCATCTGGTTGTAACACACTTTACGACAGTGAACCTGCGGGTTCAACACTGAGGTGAAAAGGCTGAAAGTTTCCTTATTATTTTCATGTTTTTAAACAGACGAGGGGATGGGGGGGGGGGGGGGTGTTTGCTTGAAAGAAGCTTCTCACCACAGGTGTTTCAGTGGTAGTCCACAATCCACGCATTACACGTTGTAATAGCGATTCATTTTGCTTGTGGTTCCACACTCAAGATTTACCACTGATACACTAACATTTCTCTTGAGATTATTAATTTATTTGTATTTACAGCAATTTCCATCACCTAAAGCCCTGCAGTCACCATAACCAAACTGAGGTTTTACCGATAGTTTATACCCAGAATACCACATCATTGGGACCCAGGCGTTGGTTACCGGCTCAAGTAAAATACAGTTTGTTTACCTCAGCAAACAAACACAACTCTGAGTTCCCACCTGAATTATTTGACAGTTAATTGCCAGATAAAATTTTTTATAGGTAGCTTTATTTTATAAATGGAGGATAGTGTTCAACGAAAGACAACTGCTATTTTGCATAAATGATGTGCACATGTAACATGATGTGTTTTATAAACTGTTTATGTGTTACTGCGACAGTAATTTTCCATATTTTTATGTCTGAGAGCTTTGGTGAAATTCTGGTTCTAATCACAGATCAGTTTGTTACTTACATTCATTTTAAACGCATTCATTTACTCAAAAAAACAAACCCAACACAAGCTCGACTACAAAACGTTTTCTCTAATCGACCAACAGGAGAGTTTGTTTAAAATTGGCTTTAGAGGGTGTTTTCGAATTCTTCTCAAAGGACTCCGAGGCGATCCCCAATATTTCCTTCGAACTCAGAATGTTCCTTATTAACCCAATAAAATTATACAGATAGAATGGGTAACAGAATAAAAGTTTGTTCAAGTGGATACGGGTTTTAGCTCACCCTGATAGAAAAACTACCCCTGGCATTAATATAATTTCTTGCTTGCAACTGTGAAATCATGACAAGCACCGGAAGAGGCTTGTTCGCGCGAAAACATTCATTCATGATGCAACTGCTGTTTCTGTCCCACACATGGGGGCGCGGTGGCGTTGCGATAAACGGTTCTCGTGAGAACACCGAAGTTAACCAACATCGAGCCCGGTTAATCCTTGGGTGGGTGACCGTCTTAGTGATCGATTCGGACTCCCGCGTTGTGTCCTTGGGCAAGGCACCTGACCCCAATTGTCCACATGGGGGCACGATGACGCCGTGCACAAAGGTGTACTGCACGTCGATGGTGCGCATGTCTTCAACCAATCTAACCCTGTCTGTGCTGCAGTGTGGAGTTACCATGTTCGGGAGCTGGCAGCTGCTCGGTGGTTCTCAACACCAGTAAATAAAAATAATAATAACTGTCCCACCCAAAGAATGTTTTACAAAAGCTGCTATCCCCCCACCCCTTATAAGTATACAAAAATTACTCCCTCCCGGTAAAATTTGCATCTAGAAATTGACGGCATGTTCAAGAGACATGTTTCCTCGCACTCAGCTCAGTTAAAACAATGAAAGATATTTGGATGCTTTTTTTAAATTTTCTGACAAAGACTAGAAACACTTTACAAACGTTACTCTTTCACTCTATAACGGCATCATAAATGCTGTAATGCTAATTTATAGCTGTTCTCAAAATATACAAACTTTACAAACAATACTAATTTTTAAATGCACGAGAAAATATTGTCATTGAAATTAGCCCGGAAATCTTTCAAGAAAACTCAACTTCCCTATCAATATTCCATCACATACGCACACTATACACCCAAAGCACTTTGTGTACAAATATCATTGTACGTACCATAGCATACTATATATACTTCTGGTATACCACTTGGCGGATCCAGTTGGATGGGCCGTACATCATGTCTCGTATCGGCTCCGACAAAGCTCCGGTTCCTGTGGGATGTACGATCAGCTACGGCAAAGCTTTGGGCAAGTGGGGAATTTTGGGTGCATGCTATACTACTAAGATAGTAACTTTTATAGTGGTACATACCGTCTTCCTCTCCCCATGCGACGCACATAGAGTTTTCCAGGTGGTATACACCGATTTCACCCCCTGCCCCTGTCCCCTTAACATGGGTGTATAAACTTATTTGTGATGCGCTTCGAGGTAAAATACAGATTTATATGTTAGACGATAATATTTTTATAGCAGTAGGTTATAAAAGCGGCAACTTTGACCAGCTATCAATATGTTATATTCCTTAATATTTATTTCTTATTTATTGGTGTTTAAGGTCACATATTTATGCACAATGGCTAATCATGACCGCGACAGTTTTACGGGTGGAGGAAGCCGGAGTGCCCGGAGAGAACCACCGAGCAACGGCGAGCAACTGTCAGCTTCCCAACATACTAACTCCACACAAGCAGGTTTAGCATTGGTTGAAGACACGTGCACCATCGACGTGCAGTAAGCCTTAGTACACAACGCCACCGTGCCCCCACGCGGGCAATGGAGATGAAATGTCTTATCCAAGGACACAACGCGGTTGCCGAAGGTGGGATTCGAACCGAGGACCTCTCGGTTTGCAGCCTGCACTTCTACCTACTGAGCACATTCCTTAATAGAGGCCTGACAAACTCCACGGAGACTAAAAGTCCCATTGACTCAGACAAAGAAGCACCCACCCCCGTGAATTATGAGAATGTAGGTGTGTGTGTGTGTGTTGGGGGGGGGGGGGGTTCTGAACGTCTTCCATTTGATAGTACCTTTTGTCAAGAGCGCGCGACGAGTATAGCAGCAGTTTAGACTTACCGCGCCCACTTTCTGTTGAGGAATCACAATCCAACCCCGCCCTGGCCTCCAATCCTTTTCCCACGACAGCACCTATAACAGCCACGCCACAAGTCATGTTTCCTATTAGACAATTTAACATTGCTTACCCTTATCCTGTGGTAGCTATATTTTGTCCCGCCGAGAATGGGACTGAGACGTGCGGCGAGAGCTGGGCAAATTTCTTTTTCTCATTGGAAGCCGGGCTGGATGCGCGGCGAGACCTGCAAACTCACTGCTAGTTCACCCCCTCCCCCCGCCAACCCAACCCTCTAATTGTTCAATAGCACTGTAAAACCAAACTCTTTTATTATTCATTGTGTGAGTAGACCCATAACAAAGTTACTATAAATTGAAAAACTAAAAAGTTTCAGTGCTTGTCTAGTATTCTCAACGTTTCTTGCTTGGACACACAAAAGGCATTGAAAGCAGACGTAAACAGTATTCAACAAAGAAACGGAAAACTTCCCATTTACGTTTGTTTCTCACCTCATTTCTTTACACCTCCTCTTTCGTCCAGACATGGCAGGAACAACATGTACAGCCGAAAGGAGCTAATCTGTCCTAATGCCGTCCCTTCG
This sequence comes from Pictodentalium vernedei, assembly GCA_031216915.1. NCBI lineage: Eukaryota > Metazoa > Mollusca > Scaphopoda > Dentaliida > Dentaliidae > Pictodentalium > Pictodentalium vernedei. The sequence continues at coordinate 338,939,089 of CM062288.1, read as the reverse complement.
ACGCGTACATACCATTACCTTCGATTCAAGTGCTGTCGGATCAGTGGTGTGGACAGTCAATGAGGTGTAAATCTACAGACTGACTGGGCGTTAATTCGCCCTGCTAAACTGGAGACAGTTTTTAATGGACTGCACATGTTAAATAAAAAAAATAAAATTCGGGATCCACAGAAACCAAATATGAAACCAGGGATTTGAATTGAGCAAAAATAAATCTGCCTCCCACCCTCTCCCCTACCAAAAATGTTGAACACCACGCTCGAAAGATTCTGATTGGTAGTTTGTGTGAAGATTTTAACGAAATATTCCTCATATTGCATTAAGTAAAAATTCGGGCCCCAACAGGGATCCCAAATATTAATCCAGGAACTTGATTTGAACAAACTTTTATCTCAGCGCACCAAGAATGCTCTATACCAAATATGAAAAGATTATTTTTGGTAGTTCCTGAAAATTTTGTTTTTATTTTCAAACACATTGTTTGGGTGCTTCCAGAGATTTACCTCTCCTGTTATATCAACTTTGTGTTAATTCGGTTCAGAAGTCGATAATGTGAAGTTTACGCTGAACGGACGGAAAGTGAAAACTTAATCTTTCATTGAGCTTCGCCCGGGTAAGCAAAAAACTGGAAAGAGAATATCTTCCCCCAAAGTGATACCAAGTAAGTTTAGATATGGCCGACAGTGATGGGAAGAAGACTGAGGTGAGTAGTCACAAGAATGGGTGACTCAGCATTTTACCACCACCGACAGTGTTAAAATATCTCTCCTCCAATGTGGTTCTTCACTATTGCAAATTGTTTTGGACCATTTTATTCTTCTGGTCCTTGAGAAGCCTCATACCAGATAACAATTTTATGTTTGGTGCACTTTTGGAAATATATGCGTTTGAATTCAATGTTAGTTCTACGAGTTCTTATGTGGAATCAGGGACTTTTTCATGACTCGAGTTCTTATGGCCCAATCATAACACACAAATTTGGTAGAAACCTACCCATCAGTTCTGAAAATAGAAATTTTGGGCTGGGCCAAAAATCTTGCCTCTACCAGGAAAAAAAACCTAAAAATAGTGTACCCCGAAGCTTTCCTTTAACCCTTTACCTAACATGAAAAGCAGACGACACTTGCAAAACAATTCTTGAATAACAAATCTTTTTATTTTTTGTCTGAAAAACATAGGTTACGACCAACGAGGGGTTATAACCTATGTTTTTGAGATAAAGAATGAAAAAAAATAATGAAAAATTAATTGGCGATTTTTGAGAATAGTGCTGGTTGGTTTTGGCCGCTACGTTGGGTAATGGGTTAACAAACTTCATTTATACACCTCATAAAGTGAAGTTTAGCCAATTATTTATATCTATGCTGTCACTCGAATGGACTTCTACCCCAAGAGTTGTTCCATCAGATGCTACTTGACAACTAAAACAGAACTTGTTTACCACAGCGAACAACTAGCACCGCACAGTTCCTCAGGTTTCCACGAGGAAGTTTCCCACCGAAGCTCTATAATAGAATAACATAACTTTTAACAAAAAAGAATGGCTGATGAACGTATACTGCAGATTTCACTTTGATCCTTTACCTGTCAACGTTTTCATTTATTTATTAATTGGTGTTTAAGGTCACATATTTCTGCACAAAGGCTAATCCTGACCGCAAAATGGATATTAAGTAAATTCCAGTCAAACGTTTATTCCCATCTTGTCCGTTTTAGAGGACTTTCACCCCAATAAGGTTACCGGGTCCTATTTTACCAGAAAAACAGAGCTTGTTTACCACTGTAAACAAGCACTGCTCCACTTGTATGGATTGTCATCACCAGACACTATAATATTTCAATGTTTGTCGCCAAAAGATAAATTATGAAATCCTGGAACAATGAAAGTGTCAATGCCACTGTAGATTAACTTGTCTGTGTGTTATGTTTGATGAAAAGGATAAAGTTCAATGTTTATGAAAGGATTATGAAACTAGAGGCTCAAGCGAGCCTAAAACGCTCACCTGGACCAAGTTGTCCTAAACTGTAAGGGTTATGGGTATGGAGAAAATGTAATCTGAACGAACCATATGACAGATTCACCAGCAATTTTTGTCCAATTGTTACAACTGCTCAACAACTACTGAGTCATACTACCAAGTTACAATGAAATCCCTTCATAAATATGATTGGAGACTGTGCTAAAGGCTTTCGGGCTCCGGGCCCCTGTAGCAATCACAGTTGACCAGTCACGACCAGAAGGGGGCGTTATCATTCTAGACATTATATGGAACCAACCTACCAAGTTACAATGAAATCCCTCCATAAATACGACCTGTAGAGTGTGCTAAAAGTTTTCGGGTTTTGGGATCGGGCAGCTGTCACGGCTGAATGATCGCGACCAAAAGGGGACGTTCTCATCTAGACATTATCTGGAGTCATCCTACCAAGTTACAATGAAATCCATTCATAAATATGACCTATAGACTGTGCTAAAGGTTTTGGGGCTTTAGGCCCCTGCAGCCGTCACAGCTGACCAATCGCGACCAAAAGGGGACCTTCTCATCTAGACATTATACGGAGTCAACATACCAGGTTACAATGAAATCCCTCCTTAAATACGACCTGTAGATTGTGCTTAGGGTTTGGGGGTTTTGGGCTCGGGCAGTCGTCACTGTTGACAGATCGGGACCAAATGGGGAAATTCTCATCTAGAAATCATCCGGAGTCATCCTACCAAGTTACAATGAAATCCCTCCATATTAAATATGACCTGTAGACTGTGCTAAAAGTTTTTGGGTTACGAGCATGGGTAGCCATCACGGTTGACAGATCATGACCAAACGGGGACGTTCTCATCTAGATATTATACAGAAGTATCCTACCAAGTTACAATGAAATTCCTTTATAATTACGACCTGTAGACTGTGCTAATGGTTTTCGGGTTTTGGGCCCGGGCAACCACCATGGTTGACCGATCGCGACCAAAAGGGGACGTTCTCATCTAGACATGACTTCAAACCAGCATATGAAATTTCGTGACGATCGGATAAGAACTACGGGGTGTAGCCTGTGCTAAATGAAAATGTGAACAGACTCACAGACACACAGACTAACAGACTTCCGCACGCGTGATGGCGATAGCTTATCTTGACTTTGTCACGTCAAGCTAAAAACGACGAGCTCATTCCTATCACAGAACATAAGCTATATTGCAGAAGCAAAAATAGACAAGTAAAAAGGTTGGCACAGCCAGAGATGATCCCCGAAAATGCAAACAGACAAACGTATCGGACAGAACATATATGAAGTAAGACAAGAACTACGCATAGGGGATGCAGGCGTTGAGTTGTGGTGGCAATCGAGGAGTGTTGCATGTCCATAACCCAGTTATCAATTATACGCGGTTGTTAAATCTGGAACATTAGTTCATGTTATAATGCTAACAAGTTCAGAATTCGCAAAAAATTATATAATTAAGGCCCATAACTCTGTAACGAAAAATTAGGCCGGAGCAGTTCTCGAACTCGCTTGAGATATTATTGTAAAAGACATGCATGGCAAATATTAGTCAAGTCAGAGAACGTTTGTTTAAGTTATTGCGCTAACGTGCTCAAAATTCGTGAAAAAATGAAAGTGGCAGTGACACTGTAGCTCAACTTGTTTAAGACATGTACATGTATAGTGTGTGACACAGCAGCAATGACAAACATCTAGGTAATGACCTGATAATAAAGGTACATGTAAAGTATTGTAACGGACTGTACATAAATGCTGATCGTAGCCTGTAACAAATATATAGGTAAAGTATTGTAAAAGTGGGGTGACAGTGAGATGGTAAACTAGAAAAGAAATCTTTGTGTCCCAGAGTGGGTCTGAACCCCAAAATATTCTCATAGCACAGAGATAACAAAGGCACCAAAAAACACTCGTTCCTGTCACAAGGTGATAACAAAGGTACCCCAAGAAGTTTCGTGAAGATCAGTTCATAAATACGGACTCAAGCCCGAGCCATATTGACATGTGCACTTACTGTGTATAAGTAGCACTGAACAAATCAAAGTTCATCTAATTTGCATAATTTCTGCACGAGAAAAAAACCTGTATTATATGTGATGTATTCCATGTTACTAAACATTCCTACAAAAATGTATTCAAATCAGAACTTTCATACAGAAGTTCTGTACAAAAAACTGATTGCACTAATTTTGGTTCAAAATGGCCGCTGGCAGCCATCTTGAATTTCGTGCCGCACCCAAAAACACTCGTTCTCGTCCCACGGTGATAACAAAGGTACCCAAGACGTTTCGTAAAGATCTGTTCATAAATACATCCTCTACCCCGAGCCGTATTGGCATTTGCAGTTACAGTGCTGAAAGTAACATTAAATAGATCAAAGTTAGTCTAATTGGCATAATTTATGCACGAGAAAAAAAAACCCGTATTATATGTAATGTATCCTTTGGTACTAAACCTCCACTCAAAAAATTATTCAAATCAGCACTTTCATATGGAAGTTCTGTGCAAAAATCTGATTGCACCTAATTGTGTACAAAATGGCTGCCAGTGGCCATCTTGAATTTCAGACGGACCCGAAAACACTCGTTCTCGTCCCACGGTGATAACAAAGGTACCCAAGAAGTTTCGTAAAGATCTGTTCATAAATATGGCCTCTAGTCCAAGCCGTATTGGTATTTGCAGTTACAGTGCTGAAAGTAACACTGAAATCAAAGTTAGTCTAATTTGCATAATTTACGCACGGGAAAAAAACTTGTATTATATGTGATGTATCCCATGGTACTAAACATTTATAAAAAATTATTCAAATCAGTGCTTTCATGTGGAAGTTCTGCGCAAAAATCGGACTGCACCTAATTTTGTACAAAATGGCTACCAGCGGCCGTCTTGAATTTTGGACCGGACCCCAAAACACTCGTTCTCGTCTCACGCTGATAATAAAGGTACTCAAGAAGTTTCGTAAAGATCCGTTCATAAATACGGCCCCTAGCCCGAGCCGTGTGTACGGTGCGACGGGCGGCCAGACGGACGACGGGCCATGACAATACCTCAAATTTGGCTTCGCCAAAGTTGAGCTAAAAATGATTAATTAAGGACCATAACTCTGTAACGAAAAACCAGGCCGGACCAGTTTTCGAACTTGCTTGAGATATAATTGCACAAAACCTGCGTGGAAAATATTAGTCAAATCGGAAAACATTTGGTCAAGTTATTGCGCAAAAGGTGCGAAGACATCTGATCGTTGCCAGACCATAACTCTCGGTTGTTAACGCAACTCGACAAAAAAAGGTCACTAGTAAAGGTCATACATCAAAGCAAACTGGAGTTATCATCCGAAAGACATTAAGTTTACCATTTTGCAGATTTTCAAGGCATATAACTCTGGAAAGAGAAATTCCATAACAATGAAAATCGAATTTGACCTACATTTTGAAAAGGAAATGCTATAAGGGTGAAAATCGAATTTGACCTGCAATTCATGGTTGGTAGTAATGATGCAAAATAAAGTCACATAGCAAAGCAAGCTGGAGTTATTGTCCGGAAACCACTGATTTTACCATTTTGCGAGGTTTCAAGGGGCATAACTCTGGAACACGAAATATCATAACGGTGAAAAATGAACTTGACCTGCATTTTATGGAAGGTAGAAAAGTTGCAAAATAATGAAGTTTTAACATCAAAACAAACTGAAGTTTTCATGCAGAAACCACTGATTTTACCATTTTGCGACATTTCAAGGGACATAACTCTGGAATAGGAAATGCCATAGCGATGAAAATCGAACTTGACCTGCATTTCATTGTAGGCAGTGACAGCGCAAAATAATGAGGTTACACATAACAGCAAACTGGAGTTATCATCCAGAAACCATTTGTTTCGTACAGACTGACAAAGCGGCGACTATATGCTTCAATGAATGTGTCAATTGTTATATATCGTGTGTATTTCGTATAGACGCGTTCATGAATACAATTACTAATATTCGCATACTTGCGCGTATCGTGAACTAACACCTTCCGGTTTCGTTTCTATCGCAGTCCGTGTTTTTAACACTAACCTGTCCTGGTTTTGCACACTTCCGCCCGTGATTCTTGTTGAATAAAATATGGTACCCGACGGACGTGTTGGTCGTTTGTTGCTGTTGAAATACGAATCATGTGGCATCCAGCATACAGACACAAAGTATAACATGGTGTCAGATTAATAATTAAGAACCTTAAAAGGGGAGATGGCAGGAATCACGGGCGGAATTCAAACTGAACCATTGAACTTTGATGCAATAAATCTACCATCCAACTGGAAAAGATGGAAACAGACAGTAGACCTCATGTTGGAAGGCCCGTTATCTGGCAAAACCCCCACACAGAAGTGCAGTATTTTCCTATTATACACAGGGCAGCAAGGGCGTGACATTTTCAATACTTGGGAAATAAATCTTGACGATTTAACTTTAGAAATTCTCAACGAAAAATTTGAAACATATTGTAACCCCAAAGCAAACGTCACAGTGTTAAGGTTCAAGTTTATGACGCGTCAACAGGGCTCTACGGAAACAGTCGATGAATATGTAACTGATTTGAAACGGCTATCGAAAGATTGTGAATACGGTGATTTGAAAGACTCTCTGATAAGAGATAAGATTGTATGTAGTACTAATTCGCCAGAAACACAAGAGAAACTTTTACAGGAAAGCGGTTTAACTTTGGAGGGTGCACTCAAAATTGCTCGTGCTTACGAGGTATCAAAAATACAAATGAAAGACATTAAAATGGAACATGAACAGGCTGTGCATGGTGTAAAGAAAAAAACAGTCCATAAGTTGCATAAACCGTCGTTAACGTCCAGAAACAATTCTACTTTCATTGGCTTTAAATGCAAGAAATGTGGAAAAGTTCATGAACCCCGTAAATGTCCAGCGTTTGGGAAAACATGTCATGCATGTGGTCGTAAAAATCATTTCCAGGCATACTGTTTGAATAAACCGAAAACCGTTCATCATGTTGAGGAAGTTGAAAATAGTGATGACATTTTCTTCATAGGTTCAGTTGACGATCCATCTCAGAAATCGGTTGATGAAATTTATGTTCCCATTAAAATAAATAATGCTGAAGTTATAAACATGAAAATAGACAGTGGTGCTCAAGTAAATGTTATTCCAGTACAACAATATAACAACATTTCTAGTGAAAGTGAACTTGTGAAAACAAATGCAAAATTAACAGGTTATGGAGGTCATAACATTAAAGTTTTAGGCAAAACATTTTTGAACTGTTCATACAAAGATATTTCAAATAAAATTGAATTCTACGTCGTTGATGCCGACGCACCACCTGCTCTTGGTCTTCGTGGTTCAACAGAAATGAAGTTGATAAAATTGATTATGACTTTAAATAGTAACAAATCAACAGAATTAACAGAACGGGACATTTTTACTCAATACGATGATTTATTTAACGGTCTTGGATGTATGACACATGAGTATGACATTAAATTAAAAGATAACTGTACGCCTGTAATTAATTCTCCAAGGAAAGTGCCTTTAGCTATGAAAGATAAAATAAAAGCCGAACTTGATAAAATGGAGTCCCAAGGTGTTATTACTCCAGGAAATGAGCCGACAGACTGGGTTAATTCTTTAGTTGTAGTCTCAAAATCAAATAAACAAATTCGTCTTTGTTTGGATCCGAGAAATTTAAATGAAGCTATTTGTCGTGAACATTTAGATCTTCCAACGCTAGAGGATGTTACATCTAAATTAGCTGGAGAAAAGGTCTTTACTGTTTTGGATGTTAAGTCAGCATATTGGACTATTCCATTAAGTGATGAATCGTCAAAATTAACAACATTTCACATACCGTTTGGTCGGTATAAGTTTTTAAGGATGCCTTTTGGAATCTGCTCGGCACAAGAAGTTTTTGTAAAAGAATGAGTAAGGCCTTTGATGGCATGGAAGGAGTTCATCCACTTGTCGATGATATCCTCATTACAGCACCGACTTGTGAAATTCATGATCAGAGACTTCGAAAAGTTTTAGATCGTTGTAAAGAATGTGGTTTAAAACTTAACTAAGATAAATTACAGTTTAAAACTGATAAAGTAAAATTCTTTGGTGTTGTGTTAACTGAAGATGGTATTTCTATAGACCCCGATAAGGTTGAAGCAGTGAATGATATGAAAACTCCAGTAAATAAAAAAGACCTACAGAGCCAATTAGGAATGTTTACGTACTTGTCGCAGTTTGCACCACGCTTGTCGACAAAAACTGCTATACTTCGGGAGCTTCTTAAAGAAGAAGTTGAATTTAATTGGACATATATCCATCAAAAAGCATATGATGAGATTAAAGATTTAATGACAAAATCTCCTGGTCCAGTTTTAAAATATTTTGAACCTAATGAACCTGTAACTTTGCAAGTTGATGCTTCCAAAAATGGCCTTGGTGCGTGTCTACTTCAAAATGAACGGCCAGTTGCATATGCATCCAAAGCTTTAACTTCTGCGCAACAAAATTATGCACAAATCGAGAAAGAATGTTTGGCAATTTTATTTGGATGCACAAAGTTCCATTACTATTTGTTTGCTCGAAAATTTGTGGTACAGAGTGATCATAGGCCTCTTGAATTCATTATGAAGAAACCAATTCAAAACATTCCAATCCGCTTGCAGCGCATGCGTATGAGACTTTATGCTTATGATTTTACATTAGCGTATACACCTGGTACTAAGATTCCATTGGCAGATGCATTGTCGCGTAACTTTGTTGACTTTGGTGAACCTTTTGATACCAGTTTCATTGACCTTCATGTGCATTCGGTTATTAATACAATGCCAATTTCAACCACTAAAATGGAAAATGTTAGATTAGCAACAGACAGTGATCATCAGTTTAAAATTTTGAAAAAAATTGTTCATGATGGGTGGCCAAATGTAATGAGTAGCGTACCCAGTATAGTGCGTGAATTCTGAAATCATCGAGATGAGATATCTGAAATAGATGGTATTCTTTTCAAAGGATCAAAAATTATAATGCCTCATTCTCTACGTCAAGAAATGTTAGATAAATTACATTCAGGACATTTGGGTATTGAAAAAACTAAAGAACGTGCTCGTGATATCATATTCTGGCCAGGTATTAACAAGCAAATTGAGAATTTAATATACAAGTGTAATGTATGTCAGACATATCGTGCGGCTAACACTCGTGAACCAATGATAAACCATGAAATACTATTTCGCCCGTGGCAAAAAGTAGGAACAGATTTATTACAGTGGAGAAATAAAAATTATCTTATAGTGGTGGACTATTATAGTCGCTATTTTGAAATTGCACTCATTAATGATTTGAAATCTACAACAGTTATTGAACATCTTAAATCTATATTTTCACGTCATGGAATCCCAGAAGTATTGGTCAGTGATGGTGGTCCATGCTATGTTGCTGAAAACTTTGTTCAGTTTGTTAAATCATATGAATTCACTTATATATTAACATCACCTAGATATCTGCAGTCAAATGGACTCTCTGAAAGAACTGTTCGAACTGTTAAGTCAATCCTAGAGAAAAGCTTTGTTCGAGGCGAAGATCCTTATCTCGCATTTTTGAACTATCGCAATACACCTGTTGATGGCATAGGATCCCCTGCTCAGCTTTTGATGAATAGAAGACTTAATTCTGTCCTACCTGCAACAAATACACATTTGAAACCCAAGATTATCAACAGAAAATTTGTGCATAATCGTTTGGTGAGAAAGCAGAACAAGCAGCAATTGTACTATGATAGACAGTCTAAGTCACTGACACCTTTACAGATAGGAGATACTGTTAGGTTTAAAAAGAACTCTGACTCTAAATGGCAAGCTGCCAAAGTTGTAAACAAAAGTGAAACCCCAAGATCCTTTGTGGTAGATGCTGATGGTGCGAAATATCGCCGTAATAGGAGACACATCATTTTGGACTCTTGCAGTACAGATGTGACTGATAAGCCAGATGTGAGCTTGAATATACAAAGCAATCCAATGCCCCCTGTGTATATAACTCCTAGAGTTTCATCCCAGAACTTACCTTCTCCCCAGACCCCTGTGAATATTACTCATAGAAGCCTTGCCAGAGGACAGTAATGTTAGAACCAGATATGGCAGACTTGTGAAACCAAAAAGAGACGATAATTTCGTTTATTCGTATAATTGTAATTGCACAATTTCCTTGCACCCTTTTCTGGTATAACTAATATTCTATTCTACCTGTCATTTGCACAACAAGGGAGATGTTATATATCGTGTGTATTTCGTATAGACGCGTTCATGAATACAATTACTAATATTCGCATACTTGCGCGTATCGTGAACTAACACCTTCCGGTTTCGTTTCTATCGCAGTCCGTGTTTTTAACACTAACCTGTCCTGGTTTTGCACACTTCCGCCCGTGATTCTTGTTGAATAAAATATGGTACCCGACGGACGTGTTGGTCGTTTGTTGCTGTTGAAATACGAATCATGTGGCATCCAGCATGCAGACACGAAGTATAACACTGCAGCTCAACTTGTTTAAGACATGTACATGTATAGTATGTGACACTGCAATGACAAACATCTAGGTAATGACCTGATAATAAAGGTACATGTAAAGTATTGTAACGGACTGTACATAAATGCTGATCGTAGCCTGTAACAAATATATAGGTAAAGTATTGTAAAAGTGGGGTGACAGTGAGATGGTAAACTAGAAAAGAAATCTTTGTGTCCCAGAGTGGGTCTGAACCCCAAAATATTTCTCATAGCACAGCGATAACAAAGGCACCTCAAAACACTCGTTCCTGTCACAAGGTGATAACAAAGGTACCCCAAGATGTTTCGTGAAGATCAGTTCATAAATACAGACTCTAGCCCAAGCCGTATTGACATTTGTGCTTACTGTGTATAAGTAGCACTGAACAAATCAAAGTTAATCTAATTTGTATAATTTCTGCACGAGAGAAAAACCCGTATTATATGTGATGTATTCCATGTTACTAAACATTCCTACAAAAAATGTATTCAAATCGGAACTTTCATACAGAAGTTCTGTACAAAAAACTGATTGCACTAATTTTGGTACAAAAAGGCTGCTGGCGGCCATCTTGAATTTTGGACCGCACCCAAAACACTCGTTCTCGTCCCACGGTGATAAAAAAGTACCCAAGAAGTTTCGTAAAGATCGGTTCATAAATACGGCCTCTAGCCTGAGCCGTATAGAAGTTGTGCACAAAAACCTGATTGGACCTAATTTCGGTACAAGATGGCCACTAGCAGCCATCTTGAATTCTGGACCGCACCCAGAAACAGTCGTTCTCATCCCAAGGTGATAACAAAGTTACCCAAGAAGTTTCGTGAAGATCGGTTCATAAATACAGACTCTAGCCCGAGTCGTATTGACATGTGCACTTACTGTGTACAAGTAGCACTGAATAAATCAAAGTTCATCTAATTTGCATAATTTTTGCACGAGAAAAAAACCCGTATTATATGTGATGTATTCCATGTTAATATACATTCAAACAGAAATGTATTCAAATTAGAACTTTCATACAGAAGTTCTGTACAAAAAACTGACTGCACTAATTTTTGTACAAAATGACCGCCGGCAGCCATCTTGAACTTCGGACTGCACCCAAAAACATTCTTTCTCGTCCCAAGGTGATAACAAAGGTATCTAAGAAGTTTCGTAAAGATCGGTTCATAAATACGACCTCTAGCCCGAGCCATATTGGCATTTGCAGTTACAGTGCTGAAAGTAACATTAAATAGATCAAAGTTAGTCTAATTGGCATAATTTATGCAACCCGTATTATATGTGATGTATCCCATGGTACTAAACATTCACACAGGAAATTATTCAAATCAGCGCTTTCATATGGATGTTCTGCGCAAAAATCTGATTGCACCTAATTTTGTACAAAATGGCTGTCAGCGGCCATCTTGAACTTCAGACCGGACCCAAAAACACTCGTTCTCGTCCCACGGTGATAACAAAGGTACCAAAGTTAGTCTAATATGCATAATTTACGCACGAGAAAAAAACCTGTATTATATGTGATGTATCCCATGGTACTAAACATTCATACGAAAAAATTATTCAAATCAGAGCTTTCATATGGAAGTTCTGCGCAAAAAGCTGATTGCACCTAATTTTGGTACAAAATGGCTGCCAGCGGCCGTCTTAAATTTCGGACCGGACCTCAAAACACCCGTTCTCGTCTCACGGTGATAACATAGGTACCCAAGAAGTTTCGTAAAGATCGGTTCATAAATACGGCCTCTAGCCCAAGCCGTGTGTACGGCGCGAGGGACGGACAGACAGACAGACAGACAGACGGACGAGGGGTCATGACAATACCTCAACTTTGGCTTCGCCAAAGTTGAGCTAAAAATGAAAAAATAAAACGCGATTTGTGTTAATAAAGCTTGTAGCACATGACTCTAGCATTATGTAAAGAATTGACCACACAAGAGTTAGTGAGATAGTAACTTTGACACACGAAAATAAACTGACAAACACAAAAATGATATCTTCGTCCTTTAATACAAAATTTACTGGTTAACTGCTTTATTACAGAGTAAATCATGTTGATAAAATAAAATATGTCCGGATCAATTAGACATTTACATAAATAACTTAATCTCTGTTGACTAACTTGAGTCTTTAGTTTATTTATTTATTGGTGGTTAACGCCACAGCAGCGCCAGAAAAAGCTATATCGTTAAGATAAAAGGCTATGTGAGATCAAAAAGGGAAATATATGATTGAAAACATGCAAAATGAACATTTGCTGACTGTGAAATAAACTGCGAGGACAGTTGTGAATACTGATACGAAAATCTGAATGAATGACGTGTAAATCAGCACGACGAAAAATACGTTTTATATATGAAATGTGGTAAAAATAATAAAAACAACAAAAACTTATTAAAAAGGTTGATTTCTTTAAATTATGCGCTAATGATTCTGCAAAAAAGCCCTTTCAAAGACTGTTCATTAAAATGTCGCCATCTGATGTCATTAAAATCAGTGAAATCTAATAGAATAAGCACAAACGACATTCACAGTGAACACATCATAGGCGTCACCGGGGGGTTGTGGGCGTGCAAAAGAACCCTCTTTACATTTTTGTTTTCTAGAACCGGGAAGGCAAAATATGACTCATAGGCCACCAGAGAGCACATTTAACTTGAATTGAACAAACTTGGATCTGGCCTCCCTAAGAATACTGTGTAGTAAATATCAAAAGATTCTGACCGTTGAGATTTTTCGGAGATTATTCCTCATAGTGGACTATCTTGAAATTCAGGAGCTATATTAACCCAGGGACTTGATTTTAACAAACTTCAATATGACTTCGCTAAGGATGGTGTAATGCCATAAGTCAAAAGATTCTGACAGGGGCCTCTGGAGAAGAATTTTTTTAAGAATGGTGCAATATGAGTTAAAGTTCTGGCTTCCCGTGGGGAGCCCAAATATCAACCCAGGGCCTTGGACTGGACATATTAGAACGTGACCCCCTCAAAAAATGTTGTGTACCAAATATCAAAAGATTCTGATTGGTGATTCTGAAGAAGATTTTAAAGAACATTCTCCATGTTGCATGTTGTTAAATTTCAGGCCCCCAAACGGAATCTAAATATAAGAGTTATGGAACAGACACGAACATCTTCCTGTTTGACAGACAGACTGACAGACGGAAATGACAAACACTATATTCCCCGAAAAGCATAAAAATACAACTCTACAAAATATAATTGTAAAGGTTTTATAGTATTGGCTCCAGGTGAGATAAAAATTAACAAGACATTCCTCTTAAACATGTATATACAACAAAGTACATTTGTATGAAGGTTTTATATTTATTGTAAGGATACTGTATACTGCGATTAGCCATGTGGGCATCTGTCGGTAAATTATGACCTTATTATAAATACAAGTATAAAGTCATGTTTATACAATTGTTGATACCTCTGTTGACCACTTTAAGTGTGTTCTACTCTCGGCGTTGATACCGATGTCACCCGTTATCTCAACCCCTTACCCCGGATATCACCCTCCACACCCGATATCTCTCCCCCACACCCCGCGGAAAAAAAAACAATTGAAAAAGATAAAGATTTGAATATTTATTTACTGAATTCTTATCAGATTAATGAGATGAGATGGAGATGTCCATGCCTGGATGTCATCGACTTCTTACTCACTCAAGAAACACAGTAACTATTTGGAAAAAAGAAGGGATTATTTACACCTTTACCCAACCATAACAAGTCCAAACAATGGTTGCAAATGTCGTATGAAAGTCGAAGGAAGTTTGACAACGTCATAGGGAAAGATGTCCAGGCCTGGTTAACTCCCCATCCCACATCTGTCAAAATATATAGAAAACATGGACTATTTTTTATTCACTGCTGAACCACTGAATAGCAACCAGTTAGTTAGAAATAGACAAAATTTGGAACCATTCTATCCTTTTGTTTGCTCAAATTTGAACCAAGGCTCCTGGTTTGAACAAACTTGTATCTGATGCTTCCGAGGATGCTGTACATCAAATATCAAAAGGTACTGATTGGTGGATCCGAACAAGATAAGATTTTCAAAGAATATTTCTCATCTTGAAAGAAATTAAAATTTGAACACTCACAAGAAGCACAAATATCACCCCAGCGACATGATTTGTATATGGGCGCTGGGATGTATATGGTTGCTGGGATGTATAGGGATATTGGGATGTATATGGATGCTGGGATGTATATGGATGCTGGGATGTATAGGAATACTGGGATGTATATGGATGCTGGGATATGTATGAATGCTGGCATGTGTATGGATGCTGGCATGTTTTTGGATGCTGGGATGTATAGGGATCTTGAGATGCTGTTTACCAAATATTAAAAGATTCTGACGATATTGGAAGAATTTTATCATATTGCACTAAGTTATATCATATTGCACGAAGTTAAAATTCAGACTCACAAAAGGGGCCCAGTTAACCCTTTACCTAACGTAACGGCCAAAACCGGCCAGCGCTATTCTCAAAAATCGCCAATTAATTTTCATTATTTTTTTCATTTTTTGTTTCAAAAACATAGGTTATGACCCCTCGTTGGAACCAGCTCGTCGAGCTCGTTCCAACGAGGGGTCATAACCTATGTTTTTGAGACAACAAATGAAAAAAATTAGTTATTCAAGATTTTTTTTTGCAAGTGTCGTCTGCTTTTCAGGTTAGGTAAAGGGTTAACACTAAGTTAAACTCCACGCACTCATGAGAGTCCAAATATAAACACAGCAATCTGATTTGAAGAAACTTGAATCTGATCGACCTAAGGATTCTGCATATCAGATATGAAAAGGTTCTGATTGGTGGATCTGAATATGATGATTTTTTAAAGAATATTCCTCATATTACACGAAATCGAACTTTGGGCTTCCACGGGAAGTCTAAACATGAAGCCATGAACTTGACTAGAACAAACTTAAATCTGACTCCAATAAGGATAGTGTATACCAAATATCAAAAGATTCTGATTGGTGAATCTGAAGACGACGATTTTTAAAGAATATTCCTCATATTGCACTAATGTAAATTTGGGCTCCCATAGGGAGTCAGAGTATGAAGCCACGGACTTGATTTGAACAAACTTGTATCTGCCTCCCTCGAAGGATGCTGAATGTCAAAAGATTCTGATTGATGGTTCTGAAGCCGATTTCAAAAGAATATTCCTCATATTGCACTAAGTTTATATATGGGTTCTCACAGAGAACCAGATATAAAGCGAGGGACTTTATTTGAAAAACTTGAAGCTGATCTGATAAGGACATTGTATACCAAATATCATAAGATTCTGACTAGGGGATAGGGGATCTGATGAAGTGGAGTTTAAAATTTTCTTTTCTGATATTGCACGAAGTTAAAATCCGAGCTCTCATAGGGAGCCCAAATATAAATAACGTATCTTGGTTGGAGCAAACTTGAATCTGACACTGCTGAGGATGCAATACTTCAAATGTCAAAAGATTCTGATTGGCAGTTCTGTATAAGTGTTTTGCATTTTTTTCCCCTTTTTTTAGGGGGGGGGGGGGGGGTACTAACAGATTTATGCCCGCTCTGGTGCTCCCCATGGGCACGGCAACATGATGAGAAATATGAATGTCGAATTTGGTTCAGTAGTTATTTTAGGAGAAGTGGACAATGTAAAGGTCATGCCAGATGGACGATGGATGACGGACAGAAAGTCATCACTCAAGCAGTATTTGCTTATCTATTTATTTTTTTATCTTATGTAACGTTCAGCACTTTCGGCTATATCTTGACTTCAACATTGATATGAAATCAAATACAGCCAAGCCTCAAAGGACGTCCATTCCAGGCACTGGTTATTGGACTCTATGTTACCAGAATAACAAACTTGTACATCACAGTAAACGTCACTTCCTGTGGTTTCCATGTCGAACTTTACACGTAAAACAGCACATGTTTATCACAGTGAAAATGCACTGCTTCACTTCCTGGGGTTCCCGTAGAGGGGTGCATTTATATTGCTTATTTTCATTCCCCTTGCTTGTATAAATCATGACCACAACACAGGTATAAAGTTGTGCCCAGTCAGTTGTTTATAATTACACTGTCCACTTAAGGTAGACACACGTCCCAGGCTCAGTCAGTTGTTTATGATTACACTGCCCACTTAAGGGGGACACAAGTCCTAGACTCAGTCAGTTGTTTATGATTACACTGTCCACTTGAGAGGGACACATATCCTAGGCCCAGTCAGTTGTTTATGATTACACTGTCCACTTAAGGGGGACAAAAGTCCTAGGCCCAGTCAGTTGTTTATGATTACACTGCCCACTTAAGGGGTCACACGTCCGAGGCTCAGTCTGTTGTTTATAACTACACTGCCCACTTAAGGGGGACACACGTCCTAGGCCCAGTCAGTTGTTTATGATTACACTGTCAACTTAAGGGGGACACATGTCCTAGGCTCAGTCAGTTGTTTATGATTACACTGCCCACTTAAGGGGGACACAAGTCCTAGGCCCAGTCAGTTGTTTATGATTAAACTGCCCACTTAAGGGGGACACAAGTCCTAGGCCCAGTCAGTTTATAACTACACTGCCCACTTAAGGGGGACACATGTCCTAGGCTCAGTCAGTTGTTTATGATTACACTGTCCACTTAAGGGGGACACAAGTCCTAGACTCAGTCAGTTGTTTATGATTACACTGTCCACTTGAGAGGGACACATATCCTAGGCCCAGTCAGTTGTTTATGATTACACTGTCCACTTAAGGCAGACACACGTCCCAGGCTCAGTCAGTTGTTTATGATTACACTGTCCACTTAAGGGGGACAAAAGTCCTAGGCCCAGTCAGTTGTTTATGATTACAATGCCCACTTAAGGGGTCACACGTCCGAGGCTCAGTCAGTTGTTTATAACTACTCTGCCCACTTAAGGGGGACACACGTCCGAGGCTCAGTCAGTTGTTTATAACTACTCTGCCCACTTAAGGGGGACACACGTCCTAGGCCCAGTCAGCTGTTTATGATTACACTGTCCACTTAAGGGAGACACATGTCCTAGGCTCAGTCAGTTGTTTATGATTACACTGCCCACTTAAGGGGCACACAAGTCCTAGGCCCAGTCAGTTTATAACTACACTGCCCACTTAAGGGGGGCACATGTCCTAGGCTCAGTCAGTTGTTTATGATTACACTGTCCACTTAAGGGGGACACAAGTCCTAGGCCCAGTCAGTTGTTTATGATTACACTGCCCACTTAAGGGGCCACACGTCCGAGGCTCAGTCAGTTGTTTATAACTACACTGCCCACTTAAGGGGGACACACGTCCTAGGCTCAGTCAGTTGTTTATAATTACACTGCCCACTTAAGGGGGACACACGTCTTAGGCTCAGTCAGTTGTTTATAATTACACTGCCCACATAAGAGGGACACACGTCCAAGGTCCAGTCAGTCGATTATGATTACACTATCCACTAAAAGGGGTCACACGTCCTAGGCTGAGTCAGTTGATTATGATTACACTGTCCACTAAAAGGGGGTCACACGCCCAAGGCTTAGTCAGTTGTTTATGATTACACTGTCCACTTAAGGGGGACAAAAGTCCTAGGTCCAGTCAGTTGTTTATAATTACACTGTCCTCTAAAAGGGGTTACATGCCCTAGGTCCAGTCAGTTGTTTATGATTACACTGTGCACTAAAATGGGTCACACGACCTAGGCTCAGTCAGTTGAGTATGATTATACTGTCCACTAAAAGGGGTCACACACCCTAGGCTCAGTCAGTTGTTTATGATTACACTGTGCACTAAAATGGGTCACACGTCCTAGGCTCAGTCAGTTGAGTATGATTATACTGTCCACTAAAAGGGGTCACACACCCTAGGCTCAGTCAGTTGTTTATGATTACACTGTGCACTAAAATGGGTCACACGTCCTAGGCTGTCAGTTGAGTATGATTATACTGTCCACTAAAAGGGGTCACACACCCTTGGCTCAGTCAGTTGTTTATGATTACACTGTGCACTAAAATGGGTCACACGTCCTAGGCTCAGTCAGTTGAGTATGATTATACTGTCCACTAAAAGGGGTCACACACCCTAGGCTCAGTCAGTTGTTTATGATTACACTGTGCACTAAAAGGGGTCACACGTCCTAGGCTCAGTCAGTTGATTATGATTATACTGTCCACTGAAAGGGTTCACACGCCCTAGGCTCAGTCAGTTGTTTATGATTACACTGTCCACTTAAGGGGGACACACGTTCTGGGTCCAGTTAGTTGTTTATGATTACACTGTCCACTAAAAGGGGTCACACACCCTAGGCTCAGTCAGCTGTTTATGATTACACTGTCCACTTAAGGGGTCACACCTCCTAGGCTCAGTCAGTTGTTTATGATTGCATTATGTGGTTGGCAAGCTAAAAGCAAGGCTAGGGAGAAAATCAATGAAATGTCTCAGGTTTCACGAATGATCCAACTTTTCCTGATCCTACTCTTTTTATAAGAACTTGACAAAAAAGATTATATCCGTTTAAAAGGATATTTGCAGCTCTATACATACAGGACAGACTACAAATACGTGAATAGCATGTATAGAGGCATATATTTCTACCCATCCGTTACCCTGAATGGTAGACATTGTAAAAAAAAAATGCCGCTCAGGATCACCGATCCAATGTCGACTTGTGACAACAGTTCCTCGCACCAAGGCCAACACACCTATGAAGTTTCATGACTCTAGGTTGAACCACTATCAAGTTCTCATCCGGAAACCAATTGTTGCGATATACTATGTTCAAGGTCACTGTGACCTTGACCTTTGACCTGGTGAGTCCAACATCAATAGGGTTCTTCCTCGCACCAACGCCAACACGCCTGTAAAGTTTCATGACTCTAGGTTAAACCACTATCAAGTTATCATCCGGAAACCAATTGTTGCGATATACTATGTTCAAGGTCACTGTGACCTTGACCTTTGACCTGGTGAGTCCAAGATCAATAGGGTTCTTCCTCGCACCAAGGCCAACACACCTATGGAGTTTCATGACTCTAGGTTGAACCACTATCAAGTTATCATCCGGAAACCAATTGTTGCGATATACTATGTTAAAGTTCACTGTGACCTTGACCTTTGATCTGGTGAGTCCAAGATCAATAGAGTTCTTCCTCGCACCAAGGCCAACCCACCTATGAAGTTTCATGAATGTAGGTTGAACTACTATCAAGTTATCATCCGGAAAGGAATTGTTGCGATTTACTATGTTCAAGGTCACGTTGACCTTGACCTTTGACGTAGCGAGTCCAAAATCAATAGGGTTCTTCCCCTCCCCAAGGCCAATCTACCTATGAAGTTTCATGAATGTGAGTTGAACCATTATCAAGTTATCATCCGGAAACCAATTGTTTAAGATTTACTACGTTCAAGGTCACTGTGACCTTGACCTTCGACGTAGCATGTCCAAAATCAATAGGGTTCTTCCTCCCACCAAGACCAACCTACGTATGAAGTTTAATGAATGTGAGTTGAACCACTATCAAGTTATCATCCGGAAACCAATTGTTTACGCCCGCCCGCCCGCCCGCCCGCCCGCCATTCACCAAACTATAAGTCGAGTTTGACTTCGTCACAACTTGACTAAAAATTCTCAATTAACTAATTTTTTTTATTTTTGCCTTCAAAACATAGCTTATGCCCACTCATTGGGTATGAACTAAGTGGAATGACCTCATTCTAATTAGGGGGTATGAACTAAGTTGAATAACCTCATTCTAATTAGGGGGCATGAACTAAGTTTTTAGGGCAATAAATAAAAAAAAATTGAAGGGAGATTTTTGTAAATAATGCTGGCCAATTTTGGTCATTGCACTAGGTAAAGGGTTGAGCGACGGTGAGAAAATAAAATATTAAAATAAACTGAGAAAAAACTAGGTTAACTCAAAGAGTGGCTATGCCCATATGTCTCATCGTCTTAAATGTCCATCCTTCAATTCACCCACCGGTACAGCAGCCCCCCCATTCGAGTCACAATGGCATTTATGCCCCCAGTTTACTGGAAAATCGCAGAAATTCAACCCTAGGGTCAACTAGATGAATTGTATTAAATTACCTGAAATCCTTTGAAACTAAGTTTAGGCAAATAAAAAATATATTCCCCAATGAACCCCACCTTGATCGGTATTCAATCATTCTAGAAAACACGTGGAAGTTTCATAGCGATATCTTAACACATACTCAAGTTATTATCCAGAAGCCCCAAAATTCGGATGCACCAATGGTAAGTCAATGGGAATAACTCGCGAATGGAGAATGTGAATACAGTAGAACCTGTCTTGAGAGACCGCTTTTTGGGCCACACAAAAGTGGTCTCTCAAGACAGGTGGTCTCTCATAACAGGTTTCAGGTTTTCTCAAGTCAGTGAATAACCAACCACAAAATTCAGAAATGGAGAAGAATGGATTTTTGTAATTACTTTGTAGTTGTTCTTTTTTATGAAGTTTTTGTAACAAATTGAAATGGACTGTTATAAAAATTATAAAAATAAATTAGTGTTGAAAATCTTCATTGAAGATTTTCAACACTAATTTATTTTTATAATTTTTATAACAGTCCATTTCAATTTGTTACAAAAAGATTTTCAACACAAATTTATTTTGATTCCTATCTCACATTTCAGGTATGTATGAAATTGTTTATTTAGCAATAATCCTAATCTTTTCACAGGGGTCTTATAAAAACATCGCATTATGTAACTGAATAGCAATTGAAACCCAGTTAAGAGCTTTTAATACTTTTAATTATGTCAGTATAACCACAATGGATTTTCCAATTCCAGAACAGGTAAAAAGTTTTTGTCATGGTTTCAGTCTTCAAAGGGGCGGTCTCTCGAGACAGGTCCATTATGGCATAAAAATACAAGTTGGTACTAGGTCACAGTGGTCTCTCAAGACAGGTGGTCTCCCATAGCAGGTCAATTATAGAGTAAAACCAATCGGTGCCTGGTAGATGTGGTCTCTCAAGACAGGTGGTCTCTCGAGACAGGTTTTACTGTACAGCAAAATTCAAATTTGTCTTTCAAGACAATATACGAACGTTTCCAAAACATATTTCAATGTGTACTCAATTTATCTCCCAGAATCCAAAACTCTGATATCAGGGTAAAAATTCCGACCAACTGATCTAAACCATGTATTTGTTTTGCCTATTGGACAATCAACTGTAAAGTTGGATCAGTACTAATTTCAACTGTTAACTCTCTACACTGAGCAAATGTTTCCCATAATGCAACTGAGAATTTAATAAATTATATACTGGGCTCTATCAAACAAGATACATGTCGTTAAATTTGTCATGCTAATAAAACTAACCAAAATTACAATCCCAGCAAGTGGAGAGTGGAGTGTCATTAAAACAACAAAATGTAGAATTTCTGTCCACACAATAATTCATGCACTGTGATGAAACAAGCATTAGGAAGCTGAGGAGAAAATCTTCAGTTATTGGACCATGGGGTTGAACCCAGAGATACATTAGTTGTAACTCTGCATGTGATTTTCGTCTCTTCACAAAATTTGACACCTATTCTACAGTCTTGTTTGATTGAGGTAGTCAAACCAGTTTTGTGTAAAATCGAGAGTAAATCTGTAAGCGAAAAGTTCAAAGAAAGAATCAAGTCTCCTACTCACAATATGACGACTCTAGTTTTGCTGTTCATGTAAAACTAAACTTTAAAAGACTGAAGAATATTTCATTTATCTTTCATTTAGTTCAGAAATATTAATATTTAGTACGTCTGAACTAAAGGAAAGGCTGTTCTAACAATGAGAATAGTATTATTCTATTAATGTGGACTGTCATTTGGACGGAAGTCTGGAATAATAATGCCACAGAACTGCTTGCAGATGGTTACACTATATAGTAATATTTGCACAAAATGTACAGCATTTTATAAGTAGGTGTTAGACTATGCTCTACGCCAACCTACCTGGATCACCAGATGAACACAGATGGGATACAATAATGAGTGTCACAGAGAGTATATTTTAATCTACTTTTTGGTTCAAATACTGCTCTGTAATGATGCATGCCATGTTGCCAATCTACTGATTTTCCAAAATTAAATGGTATAGTTTATATCTGGCTGTAGTAACAAGAAACAAAAGAGCAATGCAAGACATTGCTAATGCCTCCTCCTGCAATACCATGGATACCATATGCTGCTAATTGGCATGGTGGCATCTCTCAAGATGGCATAAATATCTGCCATTTTGAATAAACATACACACATGAAGAGTAACTTGGTATAAACTTCCCCTGCATACCCGTTCAAATGAATAAAGATTTTTCAATTTTCTGTTCTCATTTAATAAACATATTCCCGTTGACAGAGAAAAACAACAATGCAAAAAGTTAATGGGGACAGTTTTTCTAAGTCTAACAAGAAGCATAACTGAGGTAAGTATGCAGGGACAGAACCCGCAATATGTGTACATTCATTTCCCTATACTAGTCTATCACCATTTATTTATTTATTTATTTATTTATTTATTTATTTATTTATTTATTTATCATGACTGCAACATGGATACAAGCAGGCCTGAAAATAAGGCATCTGACATTTGCAGAATGAGGTCCCCAGAGGGTGAATTTGATCATGCTATCCCATACAGTGGGCCAATTTATCCTCTGGGTACCTCGTTCTGTTTAGTTTTGAGACCCTGATTCAGATTGAGGTTTACAGAGGGTAAATTTAGTGATGCTACCCTGCTGTGCAGGGTAGCAACACTAAATTCACTCTCTGGGGACCTCATTTTGCAGATGTCAGTCTGCTTATTTTCTGGCTTGGATACAAGTTATAATGTAAAAGGTCAATTTTGTTATTTCTCAAAGTTCTACAAGGGCCATAACTCTGGTAGGAATGTTTGGACAAAACCTGCGATATGTGGATATCTGTTCCCCATGCTGGTTTATCACCATACCAAAAGCCATAAAAATCTGACAACCGGTGTCAGAGTTATAATGAAAAACTTTCATTTTACTATTGTTGTAAGTTCTACAAGAGACAAAACTCTAGTATGAACGTATAGACAAAACCTGCGATTTGTGGACTTTCTCCATGCTGGTCTATCAGCATACCAAATCTGACAACCAATGCCATAGTTATAATACAAAATGTAGTATGAACGGTTGGATGGATGAACAAATGTACAGATGAAGCTCTCAACTTGATACCCACCAAACCTAAGGAGATCGGGGACATAATAATATCAACCAGCATTAGGAAACTCCACTTCTGGGTATTTTATTGATAATCTTCCCTCCACATATCACATGATTGATGATCAAAATATATCATCTCATAATACATGTACATTTAAAGCTACAAAGAAAATTTAATTAACCCTTTACCTAACAAATCGCCTGCATCCTCCTGCGTAATATGCAAATTCAGTAGTTGAAAAAAATATTATTTTTCAAAACAATTCAACAAAACCCTATCATGTGACCCCTCGTTGGAACTCGTTGAGCTCGTTCCAACGAGGGGTCACATGATAGGGTTTTGTAGAAATTTTTTGAAAAAATGATATTTAAAATAATAAATTTTGATATCGTCTGCGTTGGGTAAAGGGTTAAGCATACCAATAGATAAATAAAAATATACAGTATACGGTCAACTTTTGATTTCTTAATTCATTCCTCAAACAACAAAAAAAACAGAAAATATAAAAGATTTGATATCTGCTTAATAAATAAAACACAAATAGAGAATAAAAACAAATAAAAGCCCTTTGATCAAAAAAAATTATATAAGAGATCTAAAACATTTGGTCCATATTGACTGGTCTGTTTTATCTGTTTCAAATCCAAGTCTAGCATCCAAATAAAGCACACTTCAAAAATAGAGGAGATATAAGTTGATCATTGTATTATATTGGTTGGAATCTGGTTCAAACCTGAGGAGATGTACAGTATGGCCACCCTGGACTGGTCACTTTCCAAGGGTGGGCAATATTTCCACGGACGCAATAATATTAGATTCCAAACACTAATTATCAGATTAATGATCAAAAATTTAATTAATGAAGCACCGGGTACAACCCGCCCGGCACAACCCGCCACGGTACAACCCGGTGCTTCATTAATTAAATTGTGATGATGATGATTTTTGTTAAATGCATGCGTGGACATCACTACACATGCATGGATTACGACAACTTCACAGTGACTGCACTGTACGGAGGATAATGTCTGTTTTTGGATAGGTAATAGAAGTTTTCACAAGTGGCTGAAAGCTGTGAGTTAAAACTTAAATTTCATTGCAGTCTCGAATGAGATAAGTTGATGAAGATAGATATCCATTTTTACCAGATGTGTTGTGATGTTTTAAATGAAATTGAGACATGTTTATATTGAAAACAAGCCAAGACCAATACCGGGTCTGGACCTGCATCGCTGCATGCAATTGAATCAGCAAACAGGAAGTGGCGGGACTCCAGATCTGAAAATAGCATACACGATACAACTGATCATTATCAGGCTCCAGATGAAATATAAAATCAATCACTTGCATAGAAGCCGAGAAAAGTTTGACGAAAAATTTCAATGTTCAGTGGGTACAGTAAAATTTCAAAGTATCGGCAAACAGGAAGTGGCTGCACGGCAGATCTGAAAATTGCTTACACGATACAACTCATCATTATGAAGCAGCAGACCAAATATAAAATCATTCCCTTTCAGGGAAACCAAGAAAACCTTGATGGAAAAAGTGTTTCGAACAGACTGACGGACTGACAGACTGACGGACTGACAGATGGATGGAGTCGAGCGGTTACTAGACCTGCTCTGCCACTGGCGACGCATGTAATAAAACACCCAAATGCCAAAACCATGCAGTGATATCGACCCAAACTTATTGAGTATAATGCGTGTAAACTCTGGAGAAACATTCTCTTCTTTCTATTCTGACACTAAATATTTGTTAGACATTCCTGCTATATTAGCATTTTAGCAAGTGTTTTGTACCAAATCTTGGTCCATCCAAAGATGTCAAAAACAGTAAGAGTTTTGAACCTTGGTCTGTCCAAAGATGTTAAATACAATATGTACGTGTTTTGTACCATACTTGGTCCATCCAAAGGTGTCAAATACAAAATGTAAGTGTTTTGTATCAAATCTTGGTACATCCAAAGATGTCAAATACAGTAAGAGTTTTGTACCAAATCTTGGTCCATCCAAAGATGTCAAAAACAGAAAGAGTTTTGTACCAAATCTTGGTCCATCCAAAGATGTCAAAAACAATATCAGGGTCCATCCAGAGATGTCAAATACAAAATGTAAGTGCTTTGTCTCAAATCTTGGTCCATCCAAAGATGTCAAAAACAGTAAGAGTTTTGAACCTTGGTCCATTGAGATATCAAATACCATAAGAGTTTTGTACCAAACCTTGGTCCATCCAAAGATGTTGAATACGATATCATGGTCCATCCAGAGATGTCAAATACAAAATGTAAGTGTTTTGTACCAAATCTTGTTCCATCAAAAGATGTCAAATACAAAATGTAAGTGTTTTGTACCAAATCTTGGTCCATCCAAAAATGTCAAAAACAGTAAGTAAGAGTTTTGAACCTTGGTCCATTGAGATATCAAATACTATTAGAGTTTTGTACCAAACCTTGGTCCATCCAAAGATGTTGAATACAATATCAGGGTCCATCCAGAGATGTCAAATACAAAATGTAAGTGTTTTGTACCAAATCTTGTTCCATCCAAAGATGTCAAAAACAGTAAGTAAGAGTTTTGAACCTTGGTCCATTGAGATATCAAATACTATAAGAGTTTTGTACCAAACCTTGGTCCATCCAAAGATGTTGAATACAATATCATGGTCCATCCAGAGATGTCAAATACAAAATGTAAGTGTTTTGTACCAAATCTGGATCCATCAAAAGATGTCAAAAACAGTAAGAGTTTTGAACCTTAGTCCATTGAGATATCAAATACCATAAGAGTTTTGTACCAAACCTTGGTCCATCCAAAGATGTTGAATACAATATCATGGTCCATCCAGAGATGTCAAATACAAAATGTAAGTGTTTTGTACCAAATCTTGGTCCATCAAAAGATGTCAAATACAGTAAGTGAGTTTTGAACCAAATCTTGGTCCATCCAAAGATGTCAAAAACAGTAAGTAAGAGTTTTGAACCTTGGTCCATTGAGATATCAAATACTATAAGAGTTTTGTATTAATCTTAGTCCATCCAAAGATGTCAAATACAAAATGTAAGTGTTTTGTATCCAAATCTTGGTCCATGCAAAGATGTCAAATACAGTAAGAGTTTTGTACCAAATCTTGTTCCATCCAAAGATGTCAAAAACAGTAAGAGTTTTGTACCAAATCTTGGTCCATCCA
The DNA here is from genome assembly GCA_031216915.1 of Pictodentalium vernedei. NCBI lineage: Eukaryota > Metazoa > Mollusca > Scaphopoda > Dentaliida > Dentaliidae > Pictodentalium > Pictodentalium vernedei. The sequence continues at coordinate 338,912,143 of CM062288.1, read as the reverse complement.
AAGATGTCAAATACAGTAAGAGTTTTGTACCAAATCTTGGTCCATCCAAAGATGTCAATACAGTAAGAGTTTTGTACCAAATCTTGGTCCATCCAAAGATGTCAAATACAGTAAGTGAGAGTTTTGAACCAAATCTTGGTCCATCCAAAGATGTCAATACAGTAAGAGTTTTGTACCAAATCTTGGTCCATCCAAAGATGTCAAAAACAGTAAGTAAGAGTTTTGTACCAAATCTTGGTCCATCCAAATATGTCAAATACAGTAAGTAAGAGTTTTGAACCTTGGTCCATTGAGATATCAAATACTATAAGAGTTTTGTATTAATCTTAGTCCATCCAAAGATGTCAAATACAAAATGGAAGTGTTTTGTATCCAAATCTTGGTCCATCCAAAGATGTCAAATACAGTAAGTGAGAGTTTTGAACCAAATCTTGGTCCATCCAAAGATGTCAATATAGTAAGAGTTTTGTACAAAACCTTGGTCCATCCAAAGATGTCAAATACAGTAAGTGAGAGTTTTGTACCAAATCTTGGTCCATCCAACGATGTCAAATACAATATGCAAGAGTTTTGTACAAAACCTTGGTCCATCCAAAGATGTCAAATACAGTAAGTGAGAGTTTTGAACCAAATCTTGGTCCATCCAAAGATGTCAATACAGTAAGAGTTTTGTACCGAATCTTGGTCCATCCAAAGATGTCAATTACAGTAAGTAAGAGTTTTGTACCAAACCATGGTCCATCCAAAGATGTCAAATACAGTAAGTGAGAGTTTTGTACCAAATCTTGGTCCATCCAACGATGTCAAATACAATATGCAAGAGTTTTGTACAAAACCTTGGTCCATCCAAAGATGTCAAATACAGTAAGTGAGAGTTTTGTACCAAATCTTGGTCCATCCAACGATGTCAAATACAATATGCAAGAGTTTTGTACAAAACCTTGGTCCATCCAAAGATCTCAAATACAGTAAGTGAGAGTTTTGTACCAAATCTTGGTCCATCCAACGATGTCAAATACAATATGCAAGAGTTTTGTACAAAACCTTGGTCCATCCAAAGATGTCAAATACAGTAAGTGAGAGTTTTGTACCAAATCTTGGTCCATCCAACGATGTCAAATACAATATGCAAGAGTTTTGTACAAAACCTTGGTCCATCCAATGATGTCAAATACAGTAAGTGAGAGTTTTGTACCAAATCTTGGTCCATCCAACGATGTCAAATACAATATGCAAGAGTTTTGTACAAAACCTTGGTCCATCCAAAGATGTCAAATACAGTAAGTGAGAGTTTTGTACCAAATCTTGGTCCATCCAACGATGTCAAACACAGTAAATAAGAGTTTTGTACCAAATCTTGTTCCATCCCAAGATGACAAATATGATATGTAAGAGTTTTGTACTGAATCTTGGTCCATCGATAGATGCCAAATACAATATCTTGGTCCATCCAAAGAAGTAAAATACAATATGGAAGAGTTTTGTACCGAATCTTGGTCCATCGGTAGATGCCAAAAACAGTAAAAGTTTTGTACCAAATTTTGGTCCATTCAAAGATGTCAAATAGAAAATGTAAGCATTTTCTACCAAATCTGGGCCCATCAAAAGATGTCAAATATGGTATGCATTTATATGACAGACAAGCTGAGATCAGGATGTCCAATCTTGATTTGTCTCCCTTGTCACATTAGAAAACTGGGCAGTGCTCATGCTTTATCCTATAATGATTTGTCCGGGCACCATAAAATTTCAGTTTGACGCATGTATTTCTGAAATCTTTTAGATAACAGAAAAGTGTTTGGCAGAGATGGGAAGGGGGTGTGGGGAATTGTAAAAACAAAAATAAATACTCTATGTTAACATGAAAGTGACGCTTATGTGTCTCAGTTCAATCACTTTCTCCAATAAAATATAACATAACATGAAACAACAAAACACAAAAATACCGCAATTACTTTTGAAAATGTCCCACTGTCTAAATAACTTCAGCTATTGTCAAATGAACCTTGTAAATGCACAGCTGATAAAATACACTCTGGATCAATACATTCTATCACAGATTTCTTTAATTTACATTTTATTCAATCTACATTTAAAATCAATTCATGTGGCTGTAAAACAGCTGTCAATTTATTTTTAGAAGAACACTTTTTGCTATTAAGTTGCGACAAAAAACAGATTTTGAGGAAGACAGAAGTATGAAAATTATTTTAAAAACTAAAGGGGCTCATTTTTTTCAAGGTGGCCCCTTAACCCTTAAGGGCCTGGAGATTTGTATATATTTTCGCTATACTTTGAAAGTCTACTCTACAGTTGTTTCTAGTCTTGGCTGTCTCTATAGACTTGCCTATAAATAACTGACTAGGTACTAAGAAAACAAGTTTTGAGGTTACCCAAACAATACATGTTGGGACACATGTTACTTTGCATTAAAAAGTTCAAGTCGGAATTAATCCCTAAAGGGTTACCCCATTTCTTAACAGGACTAGAAGACTATACATTAAATCTCAGGCCATTTTTCCTGAATTTTTAATGCGGGAGGGAGACGTTTTAACATTCTTCAATCCCTCCTTTACAGTTTGAAATGCTTCCTCAGAAATTTGAATTGCCAGAGTTTCCATAATATTTATTACACATTAAAATTTGAAAAGAATTCGCTTTTGTCGATGTAGATTTGTACTTGTGAAAAAGAATGTGAATGATAATTTTATCTCAATAGGACCTTCTGGATATGGCATTATGTTAGACGGTGGATAATAATAGATATATAAGTAAGGCATTATGTTAGACGGTGGATAATAATAAAGGATATATAAGTAAGGCATTATGTTAGACGGTGGATAATAATAAAGGATATCTGAGTATGGCATTATGTTAGGCAGAGGATAATAATAAAGGATATCTAAGTATGGCATTATGTTAGGCAGAGGATAATAATAAAGGATATCTGCATCATGTTAGGCAGAGGATAATAATAAAGGATATCTAAGTATGGCATTATGTTAGGCAGAGGATAATAATAAAGGATATCTAAGTATGGCATTATGTTAGACAGAGGATAATAATAAAGGATATCTGAGTATGGCATTATGTTAGGCAGAGGATAATAATAAAGGATATCTAAGTATGGCATTATGTTAGGCAGAGGATAATAATAAAGGATATCTGCATTATGTTAGACAGAGGATAATAATAAAGGATATCTAAGTATGGCATTATGTTAGACAGAGGATAATAATAAAGGATATCTGAGTATGGCATTATGTTAGACAGAGGATAATAATAAAGGATATCTAAGTATGGCATTATGTTAGGCAGAGGATAATAATAAAGGATATCTGCATTATGTTAGACAGAGGATAATAATAAAGGATATCTGAGTATGGCATTATGTTAGGCAGAGGATAATAATAAAGGATATCTGAGTATGGCATTATGTTAGGCAGAGGATAATAATAAAGGATATCTGCATTATGTTAGACAGAGGATAATAATAAAGGATATCTGAGTATGGCATTATGTTAGGCAGAGGATAATAATAAAGGATATCTGCATTATGTTAGACAGAGGATAATAATAAAGGATATCTGAGTATGGCATTATGTTAGGCAGAGGATAATAATAAAGGATATCTGAGTATGGCATTATGTTAGACAGAGGATAATAATAAAGGATATCTGCATTATGTTAGACAGAGGATAATAATAAAGGATATCTGAGTATGGCATTATGTTAGGCAGAGGATAATAATAAAGGATATCTGAGTATGGCATTATGTTAGGCAGAGGATAATAATAAAGGATATCTGCATTATGTTAGACAGAGGATAATAATAAAGGATATCTAAGTATGGCATTATGTTAGACAGAGGATAATAATAAAGGATATCTGAGTATGGCATTATGTTAGGCAGAGGATAATAATAAAGGATATCTGAGTATGGCATTATGTTAGGCAGAGGATAATAATAAAGGATATCTGCATTATGTTAGACAGAGGATAATAATAAAGGATATCTAAGTATGGCATTATGTTAGGCAGAGGATAATAATAAAGGATATCTAAGTATGGCATTATGTTAGACAGAGGATAATAATAAAGGATATCTGAGTATGGCATTATGTTAGGCAGAGGATAATAATAAAGGATATCTGAGTATGGCATTATGTTAGACAGAGGATAATAATAAAGGATATCTGCATTATGTTAGACAGAGGATAATAATAAAGGATATCTGAGTATGGCATTATGTTAGACAGAGGATAATAATAAAGGATATCTGCATTATGTTAGACAGAGGATAATAATAAAGGATATCTAAGTATGGCATTATGTTAGACAGAGGATAATAATAAAGGATATCTGAGTATGGCATTATGTTAGGCAGAGGATAATAATAAAGGATATCTGAGTATGGCATTATGTTAGGCAGAGGATAATAATAAAGGATATCTGAGTATGGCATTATGTTAGACAGAGGATAATAATAAAGGATATCTGCATTATGTTAGACAGAGGATAATAATAAAGGATATCTAAGTATGGCATTATGTTAGACAGAGGATAATAATAAAGGATATCTGAGTATGCCATTATGTTAGGCAGAGGATAATAATAAAGGATATCTGAGTATGGCATTATGTTAGACAGAGGATAATAATAAAGGATATCTGAGTATGGCATTATGTTAGACAGAGGATAATAATAAAGGATATCTAAGTATGGCATTATGTTAGGCAGAGGATAATAATAAAGGATATCTGCATTATGTTAGACAGAGGATAATAATAAAGGATATCTAAGTATGGCATTATGTTAGACAGAGGATAATAATAAAGGATATCTGAGTATGGCATTATGTTAGGCAGAGGATAATAATAAAGGATATCTAAGTATGGCATTATGTTAGACAGAGGATAATAATAAAGGATATCTGAGTATGGCATTATGTTAGACAGAGGATAATAATAAAGGATATCTGCATTATGTTAGACAGAGGATAATAATAAAGGATATCTGCATTATGTTAGACAGAGGATAATAATAAAGGATATCTAAGTATGGCATTATGTTAGACAGAGGATAATAATAAAGGATATCTGAGTATGGCATTATGTTAGACAGAGGATAATAATAAAGGATATCTGCATTATGTTAGACAGAGGATAATAATAAAGGATATCTGCATTATGTTAGACAGAGGATAATAATAAAGGATATCTGAGTATGGCATTATGTTAGACAGAGGATAATAATAAAGGATATCTGCATTATGTTAGACAGAGGATAATAATAAAGGATATCTGCATTATGTTAGACAGAGGATAATAATAAAGGATATCTGAGTATGGCATTATGTTAGACAGAGGATAATAATAAAGGATATCTAAGTATGGCATTATGTTAGACAGAGGATAATAATAAAGGATATCTGAGTGTGGCATTATGTTAGGCAGAGGATAATAATAAAGGATATCTGAGTATGGCATTATGTTAGACAGAGGATAATAATAAAGGATATCTAAGTATGGCATTATGTTAGACAGAGGATAATAATAAAGGATATCTGAGTATGGCATTATGTTAGACAGAGGATAATAATAAAGGATATCTGAGTATGGCATTATGTTAGACAGAGGATAATAATAAAGGATATCTAAGTATGGCATTATGTTAGGCAGAGGATAATAATAAAGGATATCTAAGTATGGCATTATGTTAGGCAGAGGATAATAATAAAGGATATCTGAGTATGGCATTATGTTAGACAGAGGATAATAATAAAGGATATCTAAGTATGGCATTATGTTAGGCAGAGGATAATAATAAAGGATATCTAAGTATGGCATTATGTTAGGCAGAGGATAATAATAAAGGATATCTGAGTATGGCATTATGTTAGACAGAGGATAATAATAAAGGATATCTAAGTATGGCATTATGTTAGGCAGAGGATAATAATAAAGGATATCTGCATTATGTTAGACAGAGGATAATAATAAAGGATATCTGAGTATGGCATTATGTTAGACAGAGGATAATAATAAAGGATATCTGCATTATGTTAGGCAGAGGATAATAATAAAGGATATCTAAGTATGGCATTATGTTAGACAGAGGATAATAATAAAGGATATCTGAGTATGGCATTATGTTAGGCAGAGGATAATAATAAAGGATATCTAAGTATGGCATTATGTTAGACAGAGGATAATAATAAAGGATATCTGAGTATGGCATTATGTTAGACAGAGGATAATAATAAAGGATATCTGCATTATGTTAGACAGAGGATAATAATAAAGGATATCTAAGTATGGCATTATGTTAGACAGAGGATAATAATAAAGGATATCTGCATTATGTTAGACAGAGGATAATAATAAAGGATATCTAAGTATGGCATTATGTTAGACAGAGGATAATAATAAAGGATATCTGCATTATGTTAGACAGAGGATAATAATAAAGGATATCTAAGTATGGCATTATGTTAGGCAGAGGATAATAATAAAGGATATCTGCATTATGTTAGACAGAGGATAATAATAAAGGATATCTAAGTATGGCATTATGTTAGGCAGAGGATAATAATAAAGGATATCTGCATTATGTTAGACAGAGGATAATAATAAAGGATATCTGAGTATGGCATTATGTTAGGCAGAGGATAATAATAAAGGATATCTAAGTATGGCATTATGTTAGGCAGAGGATAATAATAAAGGATATCTGCATTATGTTAGACAGAGGATAATAATAAAGGATATCTAAGTATGGCATTATGTTAGGCAGAGGATAATAATAAAGGATATCTGAGTATGGCATTATGTTAGACAGAGGATAATAATAAAGGATATCTGCATTATGTTAGACAGAGGATAATAATAAAGGATATCTAAGTATGGCATTATGTTAGACAGAGGATAATAATAAAGGATATCTGAGTATGGCATTATGTTAGACAGAGGATAATAATAAAGGATATCTGCATTATGTTAGACAGAGGATAATAATAAAGGATATCTGCATTATGTTAGACAGAGGATAATAATAAAGGATATCTGAGTATGGCATTATGTTAGACAGAGGATAATAATAAAGGATATCTGAGTGTGGCATTATGTTAGGCAGAGGATAATAATAAAGGATATCTAAGTATGGCATTATGTTAGACAGAGGATAATAATAAAGGATATCTGCATTATGTTAGACAGAGGATAATAATAAAGGATATCTGCATTATGTTAGACAGAGGATAATAATAAAGGATATCTGCATTATGTTAGACAGAGGATAATAATAAAGGATATCTAAGTATGGCATTATGTTAGACAGAGGATAATAATAAAGGATATCTGAGACATTAATACATCAGACAATTTCTATTCCCTCTTCTTCTTTTTCTGCTTTGAGAAAAACTGTCTATGCTTTTTGTTGGTGTTATTTATGTTGTTGTTGTTGTTGTTGTTGTTATTCATGTTATTATTGTTGTTGTTGCTATTTTTCTTCATTAGTGGGATGCTATCAATACTTCCATTTGCTATCACTCCTTTTGACGAGTTCTTTTTCCATACTGCAAACTTGCTGTGTAGATAGAATCCAAGGTATGTCCCAATGAATGGTCCAAACCAGTATACAACAATGTGTTGTGGATTAGGTGTTCCCGAACATCCAAATGAGTAAGCTGAAGCCATTGCAGGATGGAGATACATGCCAGTAAACTGCACACCTGAAATGAAACATGTTCATTAAGTTTCAATTAAAAAATTATGACTGAAATTTTGATTGGATCACAATTTGAACTATTGGTTAACTGGTAGAGTGGGGTTTTAGCCCATATTTGTACTTTATTTTGAACTGAAGGTTCAGTAGCTTAAATGCTTTATACAGTTAAAACTAGAAGTCCTGTCATGAAATGCGCACAAATAGCACGTCGATCTGCAAGTTAATCTGTGTGTTATGACCGTAGTAAGGCTATCAAATTCTGTACATATGACCTGTGCACAAGCAATGTTTCAGCCAATGGACCTCCGGGTAACCCGGAGGTCCATTGGCAGAAACATTGCCTGCATTTGCTATGAGTAAACAGGAGAACCTGCCGTGCTTTGGATGCCATTCGATATGGCATTTGCGTGCAATTCCTATGCACAATTAAGCCTAGATAAGTGCAGAGTTCATGACAGGACTTCTAGTTTCAGCTGTACTACATGGATGTGCTTCATATTATCTTTGAAATGAACTTATTTAGTCTGTAATGATTTGTCTTGTTTTAACTCTAACAAAGCAAAAACATGTGAACAAATTTTGGTGACCAAAAATAATTTAGCACTTTACCAGTTAATGTTAAGCAGTTTGACAAAAACATGTTTTTAGCCCTCAAATGTGTACAGTGTCACCCAACTTTAGCCTATCTAGGATGAAAGGTTTCAATCTGTACCTTTTTATTAAGCCAGACTGAAAGGTTTTATCCTGTACCTTTCTACCAACCCAGGCTGATTCTGCCATCCCAGGCTGATAAGTTTTCATCCTGTAGATTTTTGAAAGATTTCATTCTATCTTTTTTTTTCCCACCAAGGCTGATAGGTTTCATTCTGTAGCTTTTTGTCCACCAAGGCTGATAGGTTTCATCATTCAGCCTTTTTCCAACCCAGACTGAAAGGTACAGTTTCAACCTGTATCTTTTTGCCAATCCAGACTGATAGTTTTCATCCTGCAGCTTTTTGCCAACCTTGGCTGATAGGTTTCATCATTCAGGCTTTTTCCAACCCAGACTGAAAGGTACAGTTTCAACCTGTATCTTTTTGCCAATCCAGACTGATAGTTTTCATCCTGCAGCTTTTTGCCAACCTTGGCTGATAGGTTTCATCCGCCCAGGCTGAAATGATGATCCTTGGGTGACCCTAGTGACCTTGACATATATTTTATTGCTTTTGGGTGGTGTTTAGTAAAGTCTTCTCTTCCTACAGTAGTGTAATAACAAAAGATAAATACAGCAGACTGAGAATATCAACAGAATTTTAACTTAATCATAATGATCAAAATCTGTTTTCCTCACTACACTGTCTAAAAAAATAGTGGAGAAACTTTAATCTTGGCTGCTACTTTAATTTTCCTTGAATCAATACGTTATTGATGAAATCTCATTGTTGAATCAGTGTTAATCATCACAATATGTTCTTGATAAAATCCCAACTCACAACTAGGTGTAAGTGTGTGGTAATTCGATGGAAAACAATCAAAGATCTGTTTATACTAGAGAGAGCAATGACTTCACTATTAAAATACGGCAAGGCTTTACACTGGATATACAGTATGTGTGCAGTCTATTATCACTAATCACCTGCAGAGTGGAGATTCCTCCCAAGCAATAATTGCAAATTTGTTGTAAAACACAACAAGCATAAGCAAAGTTCCTGGCAATGGACTTTCGGGTTAAACCCGGAGGTCCATTGGCTGAAACATTGCTCGTCTTTTTGTCCATATATATGAACAGAATTTGTAAGAGATACTTTGGGTGATAACTCCACTCCACAGTTGATGTTGTTACAATCCACTCTCCACATACTGTAGGATGTAAGATCACACAAAGGCTTTGTGTTGGAGCATCTGTTCTAAGACAGTAAGACTGACAAAGTTAGAATTGTGCCCAATAAGAGTTTTAAGGAATTATTTAAAAATTCTGTTGCCTCCATAGGCAAAAATACCCCCAATAAACAGTAAGCTGTGATTCTGCTGTCCCAATAAAACTTGCACCATCCCCACATCTAAGAACATTTATGTCCAGATCTTCATAAAATGAATTTTCAAATTATGCTGTTTCAGCAAGAGACATGGACATTTTTTCATATTTATTACGGTTTAACAAAACTTTAACAGCCAAGGTCATATCATGTCGGTGACAGTTTTATGGGTGGAGGAAGCCGGAGTACCTGGAGAGAACCACCGAGCAGCTGCCAGCTCCCCAATATCGTAACTCTGCACTGCAGCACATTCAGGGTTAGACTGGTTGAAATCATATGCGCCATTGACGTACAGTATGCCTTAGTACATGGCGTCATTGTGCCCCATATGCACAATCAGGGTTTAAGTGCCTTGCCCAAGGACACAATGCGGGAGTCCGAATCAATCGCTCAGATGGTCACCCATCCAAGGACTAACTGGGCTCGACAGTACTTAACCTTGGTGATCTGATGAGAACCGTTTACCACGACGACACTGCGTCCTGACATTTTTTCATAAAAATAACTTCATCACTTAACCCTTACCTAACATGAAAAGCAGACGACACTTGCAAACAAAATTCTTGAATAACTAATTTTTTGTCTCAAAAACAAACGTCATGACCCCTCTTTGGAACGAGCTCGTTCCAAAGAGGAGTCATAACCTATGTTTTTTGAGACAAATGAAAGTGTCAATGACACTGTAGCTTAACTTGTCTGTGTGTTGTATTTGATGAAAAGGATAATGTTCAATGTTTATGAAAGGATTATGAAATAAGACAAGAATTGTGATAATTGGGAATATGTTAATTTCTGTTCCCTGTATGCTATGTTCTTGATAAAAAATAATATGAGATGTAGACTGTATTAAAGAATTGAGGGGTGGGTTAATGTGGCCCTCACAGTTAATGTATGTGGCCCTCACAGTTAATGTATGCCAACAAAAGTTACCAAGTTACAGTGAAATTATTCCAAAACGAGTTATCCTATCAAGTTACAATGGAATCCCATCATAAATACGGCCTGTAGACTGTGCTAAAGGTTTTCGGGTTTGGGGCTTGGGCAGCCGTCATGGTTGAATGATTGTGGCCAAAAGGGGACGTTCTCATCTAGGCATTATCTGGAGTCATCTTACCAAGTTACAATAAAATCCCTTCATAAATACAACCTGTAGACTGTGCTAAGGGTTTTCGGGCTTCAGGCCCCTGTAGCCATGACAGTTGACCAATCGCGACCAAAAGGGGACGTTCTCATCTAGACATTATATGGAGTCATCCTACCAAGGTACAGTGAAATCCCTCCATAAATACGACCTGTAGACTGTACTAAAGGTTTTCAGGTTTTGGGCTCGGGCAGCCATCACGGCTAAATGATCATGACCAAAAGGGGACATTCTCATCTAGACATTATATGGAGAATCAAACTACCAAGTTACAATGAAATCCCTCAATAAATACAACCTGTAGACTGTGCTAAAGGTTTTGGGGTTTGGGGCTCGGGCAGTCGTCACGGTTGACATAAGTTCTCAACTAGACATCATACAGACTTATCCTACCAAGTTACAATGAAATCCCTGCATATTAAATATGACCTGTAGACTGTGCTAAAAGTTTTTGGGTTTCGGGCTTGGGCAGCCGTCACGGTTGACACATCATGACTAAAAGGGGACGTTCTCATCTAGATGTTATACAGAGGCATCCTACCAAGTTACAATGAAATCCCTTCATAAATACGACCTGTAGACTGTGCTAAACGTTTTCGGGTTTTGGCAGCCATCACGGTTGACCGATTGCGACCAAAAGGGGATGTTCTCATCTAGACATCACCTCAAACCTGCATATGAAATTTTGTGACGATCGGACAAGAACTACGGGGTGTAGCCTGTGCTAAAGGAAAATGTGAACAGACACACAGACTAACAGACTTTCGCACGTGATGGCAATAGCTCATCTTGACTTTGTCAAGTTAAGCTAAAACTGAAAATATAATGAAAATTAATTGCCGATTTTTTAGAATAGTGCTGGCTGGTTTTGGCCGTTACGTTGGCTAAAGGGTTAATGAATAATGCACTTGAGAACCCCTGAGTGACCCGAATAACAATGATCCATATTTTAAACCCCTAATGAGAGTCAGCATATTTGGTGTTGGTCCTATGTTGATATGTAATATCAGGCCTGAAATATGGGCATGGCACACATGTTTGACTTCACCCACTAAAATTCAATAACAAGGCTAAGGAATGTATCAAGATAGAATTTTCTAGAATTTAAAAAAACAAGAGGCCCCACGGGGCCTGAAGCACTCATCTTGTACAGAACACAATTTAAAAAGAGTCCAAGAATGAGTCTACATTAAGCAAGCCATCTCCATAGGCTACACTGTCAATCCTTGAGTCCCTCAGGAGTGACAAAAATAATCTGGGCATCATGCCTTTTCTTCAGTTGATCATAAGTAAAATGTAGAGCACCCCTATGAAGCCCCTTGGTACAACCTATGTGGATTAATCTTAGTAACTCTAGAGGGTACTGAATACAAAATTTTTTAATTCTTCAGCAAAATGGCCAATTCCGGCTCCCATAGAGAGCCCAAATATTAACCCAGGCTCTTGCTTTGAACACAGTTAAATCTGACTTCCCTAGAGATGTTGTGTACCGAATATGAAAGCATTCTGACTGTTGCTTCTGAAGAAGAGAAATTGTAAAGAAATTTCTTCGAATTGCACTAAGTTCAAATTTGGGCTACTATAGCGAGCCCAAATATTAGCCTATGGATCCGATTTGAACAAACTTGAATCTGACCCCCCCTAGAGATGTTGTATACCAAATGTGAAAGCATTCTGACAAGTAAATCTGAAGAAGAAGATTTTTGAAGAAATTCCCTCATATTGTACTAAGTTAAATTTCATGTTCCCATATGGAGCCCAAATATTAACCTAGGCACTCGAATTGAACAACCTGGAATCTGACCCCCCTAGAGATGTTGTATATCAAATATAAAAGCATTCCGACTGGTGGATCTGAAGAAGAAGATTTTTAAAGAAATTTCCTCATATCACACTAAGTAAAAATTTGGGCTATAATAGCGAGCCCAAATATATACCTAGGGATCTGATTTGAACAAACTTGAATCTGACCCCCATAGAGATGTAGCATACCAAATATCAAAGCATTCTGACTGATGGATCTGAAGAAGAAGATTTTTTTTAAATTACCCTCCATATAGAACAAAGATAAAATTTGGGCTTCCATAGGAAGCCCAAATATTAACCTAGGGACTTGGTTTGAACAATTTAGAATCTGACCCTCATAACAATAATGTATACCAAATATTAAAAGATTCTGACTGGTGGTTCTGAAGAAGAAGATTTTTAAAGAATATTCCCCATATTACCCTATGTTAAAGCTTCGGGCTCCTGTAGAGAGCCCAAATATGAACCAATGAGCTTTATTTCAACAAACTTTTATCTGACCCCCCTATGAATGTTGTATACCAAATATCAAAAGATTCTGATGATTGATTCTGGAGAAAAGATTTTTTAAAATTTTTGCAAATATGCTGACTCAGCAATTTTTCGATGCCCATTACAGAACACCCTAACATAACCAATGGCAATTTTTTTTACCATTCAATTCTACTGGTCATAAGGATACTTCATACCATATAAAAGCTCTCTGTTCCGTGGGGTTTGGGAAATATGGGCGTTTGAAAATATTTCTATTTTTAGCTCCCAGGGTTCCCATGGGGATGAGGGAATTTTTTTTTTGCATGGGTCAAGTACTTATGACCCAATACTACCACAAACCAAATTTGGTTCATACCGGACCATCGGTTCAGAAAATAGAAATTTTGGGCGGGGCCAAAAATCTTACCCTTCCTATTACAAAGCCAAATATTATTTCACGAACTTCGTTTGAACAAACTTGATTTTACACCTCATATGGAAGCTCCATAGCAAATACCAAGTCATTGTACACACTGGTTCTTGAGAAGAAGATTTTAAAAATATTTTGGAGCATTTTCCCCCACTCCCTCCCTATGGGGCTGGGCATGCTGAGTTGAACAGAAATAAAATGCCCCTTTGGAACCATCACTCCCACAAACTTTCACTTGAATTGGCCCAGTGGCTTTGGAGGAGAAGACCAAAACATGGTGTTGACGGACGCTGGACGCCGGACGACGGACGGAGAGCGATGAGATTAGCTCAGCTTGACTTTGTCAAGATGAGCTAAAAATGCACTGATCAGAATCACTGAGTCACCCCAGTGACATTGACCCCTATTTCGAACCTTCAATAATTTTTTACTTTTTTGGTCAGATTTCACATGATTTTGTATGACGAATCAGGCTTACAAAAGCCCTGTGTATCAATTGATGGACCTTCACTTTGCTAACTTTCATTTCTTCATATAATATTCATATTTCTATTAAAATCACTCATATCATGTATTCATTGTTGTTGACTGATCGCCTGCACCTCATCAAGGCTGAATTTTGTAGAAAAAGAGACATTCCTGAAACCAGCTTTCTCAAAACAGACTATAATTGAGAACATTTTAATTAATTTTTGTACATCAAGGGAGAATACTCAAAAACAAATGACATTTGCTTCATGAAAAAACGAACTGATACCAAAGTCATGGGGAAAAAACAAACTGAACCAATCACTGAATGCTGAAACCATCTGTATTGTCAAATTTTCCTACATTTGGAATTTATAAGGCCTTGTTGAGGCCTGATAGCAGTTGAAATGTTCATTTTCATGAAAGAAGTGACTGATTTTCTTTTCAGTTTTGTTAACCCTTATGGGCCAGGGCTATTAAAAGTGACTGATTTTCTTTTCAGTTTTGTTAACCCTTATGGGCCAGGGCTATTAAAAGTGACTGATTTTCTTTTCAGTTTTGTTAACCCTTATGGGCCAGGGCTATTAAAAGTGACTGATTTTCTTTTCAGTTTTGTTAACCCTTATGGGCCAGGGCTATTAACCTGGCTTCTCACTAGACTGCAACCTGTACATGTCCAATTTCTTAGTAGAGCTCATTCCAATGAGGGGTCATAACCTATATTTTTGAGACAAAAAATGAAAATTAATTGGCGATTTTTGAGAATCGCGCTGGCCGGTTTTGGCCTGCAGAAGTTTATCTGATAGTGAAAGGTGGCGAATAATAGGCATGGTTGAACCAGGAATGGGCTATTGATTGACAGCTTGCTAGGGTACCGTACCACCATTCAGTGATAAGCAGACTGGTACAGAAGCACAGGGAAACTAATGAAAGTCTAGGGTGAGTGACATCAGCCTGTGAAGATCAAGGTCTGCTAGGAATGGTAACACAACGGTCCTTTGCCATAAGCACTTTTTCTGAAGGAGAACTGGATGCCACACAGACGGTTATCAAACCGAACAGTGAGAAATCAACTCAGATCAGCTGGTTTGCATGAGGTCAATGAGGGTGATAAAATGCTCAAGGCTGCTTGATCGCCATTGCGTGAACCATTTGGCATGGTGTTTAGCATCACGTGTCTGGAACACATCATGGGGGGCATATCCACTGGTTATGTGAAAGCAGGTTCTTGTTGCATGTTACAGATTGGAGTATTCTGGTGTGGCATCATAGAAACATGGCATACATGCCCAAGAACATTCAACCCCCAGTTCCCTTTGATGGCGGATCAGTTATGGTTTGGGGTTGCCTCTCACATGACTGCAAATTAGACTTGATCACTGTGCAGGGTACACTGACCTGAGAGAAGTACAAGCATGAAATCCTGTAGTATCACACTTTGATGACCACTCTCTTGCAACCAGAACTGTCTACATGGATGACAACACAAAACCACACCATTCTAGGCAGGTGAGAACTTTTCTACAGCCATTACAACCATCCCTTAGTCTGCCATGAGTCCAGGTCTAAATCTAATAGAGGGCTCACATATGGGACATGTTGGGTTGCAAAGTACAGGAGCTTGACCCTCCAATAGCCAATTTACAAGAACTCAAACAAGCTTTGCACCATGAATGGCACTCCTCCACCCTCCACCCACCCTCACCTCTCCCCAGACTGTACTCCAAGTGAAAAATTGAAACAATGACTTTTCAACTTTGAAATAAGTTTGGAATACAGTTTATTGTGAAAACATTAAATTTTTTTGTTTACTTATACCGTGATTACAAACGTGAACATTTGGGGTTTTCATACACAATTGTAAGGACAAAATTCCATGACTTCTCCATGACCAACTTCCAAATTTGCATGACCTGGAAATGCCTCACACAACTTATTTCTATACAGTTGTCCTGCAGACTAAGACATCATCATGTATGCATGTATATGTTATAAAAAGTCTTGTGTGCTGGACTACCCTTAAGAAAAGCATGAAGGGGCTGATCGACTGTCAGAACTACTAGCAGTTTTCACCGAATCTCGAATAAGATTTGTCAACTTTGGCTGGAGAAAATGATACTACTAAACTTGTCACTGTTCTGTTGAAATGGTATCACAATGTTTCTAATTCTTTTAAATGACTAACAAGTGCAGCTTCACCCATGTTTGAAATGTCACAAACAATGCACTTAACTTTTCTCTTATCAGGTACTCATCGAATCCAACTCAGAAATATAGATCAATATTCAGTTTATCATTGTGCGGACACACCCCCGGCATTTGTAATAAAATTGCTGATGTTCACTCAACGAATCAACAATCGTATATTTATGAACAAGTCAACAATGAATACAAAATGATGTCAAAAATGAGGGGAAACAGCATGTGTTCGTTGGGTGACAAATAAAACACCTGGTGAATGAATCAATGAAAGGGAGCTTACTCTATATGATAGACTATTGTATTGTTTTATACAGAATTGAGTTTCTTGTCATATTATTATCATAATTGAGCAATTTAACTTGACCCCTATTAAATAAAAAAAATACAACTTCCAAAGAATTTTGTGTTACAGCATCATGCACTTATAAAATTCCATGACTTTACCAAACTTTTCTGTATTGTAGAATTTATTCCAGCTTTTCCAGGCCTAGAAAATTATTTTTAAAATCCCCCGACTTTTCTAGAATCCCACCACCCATACAGACCATTACATTGAATTTCAAATGCTGCAACTTTAATGATTAATGACAAAGTCTGAAAATAAGCAGACTGTCATCTGTAAAATGAGGTCCCCAGAGGGTGAATTTGGTGATGTAACCCTGCATAGCAGGGAAGCATCACAAAATTTTCTCTCTGTGAACCTCAGTCTGAATCAAGGTCTCGAGCCAAAACAGAAAGATGTATCTAGAGGATAAATTGGCTCACTGTACATGTATGGGACAGCATCAGCAAATTCACCCTCTGTGGACCCCATTTTGCAAATGACAGGTTGCTTCTATTCAGGCTTGTTAATGACACTAACAGAAAAAGTATGTTGTTGCAAAGCATGAAAATCATTACAAAATTGTGATTTCCTCAATGAACTGAACAGCCGAGGTCAACCGTACGATTTTTATTCTAATAAGGATTTAAATGCAAATAATTACATTGCATGCCTCAATCTACATGTAAAACAACACACACAAGATATCCAAACCTAAAATCACAATTCATTCAGAAATTATTTCTAAATAATTCACTGGTTGCTCAATTTAAATCTTGATTTTTCTCTCAGTTTTTATTCTTGAGTTGTTTCTTGATTGTGTTCTGTTTGTATATCCCAAACTCAAGACTGTTCCAAATTTCGATTTGATGAAATCATCTAAAAGATTGCATAACAGTTTTGTAGATACCCAAATAACATTTACAAGAAGCTCTAATCCCTAGCATGCTGGTGGTGCAACAGAATTTTCTCCAATCATTCTGTTTTTCTCTTGTTTAACTACGAATTTTGACCAATTGAGCTCTGCCAAACAAAGTATATTTGGTTAAATATCAAACTGCTTTATGGAAATATTTGCTGCTGAAAACTTTTGCCATTTTGACATCAGAGTACAGAGGGTTTACTTGATGAATCAGTCACATCTACCCACAGAGAGTAGAGGGTTAACACATAACCCTTCACTTGATGAACCAGTCACATCTACCCACAGAGTGTAGAGGGTTAACACATCTACCCACAGAGTGTAGAGGGTTAACACATATACCCATTGAGTGTAGAGGGTTAACACATCTACCCACAGAGTGTAGGGGTTTAACACATCTACCCACAGAGTGTAGGGGTTTAACACATCTACCCACAGAGTGTAGAGGGTTAACACATAACCCTTCACTCAATGAATCAGTCACATCTACCCACACAGCGCAGAGGGTTAACATATCTACCCACAGAGTGTAGAGGGTTAACACATAACCCTTCACTTAATGAATCAGTCACATCTACCCACAGAGTGTAGAGGGTTAACACATCTACCCATAGAGTGTACAGGGTTAACACATCTACCCACACAGTGTAGAGGGTTAACACATCTACCCACAGAGGGCAGAGGTTTAACACATCTACCCACAGAGTGTGGAGGGTTAACACATTTACCCACAGAGTGTGGAGGGTTAACACATTTATCCACAAAGTGTAGAGGATTAACACATAACCCTTTACTTGATGAATCAGTCACATCTACCCAGAGAGTGTAGAGGGTTAACACATCTACCCATAGAGTGTGGAGGGTTAACACATCTACCCATAGAGTGTGGAGGGTTAACACATAACCCTTCACTTGATGAATCAGTCACATCTACCCATAAAGTGTAGAGGGTTAAAACATCTACCCATAGAGTGTAGAGGGTTAACAAATCTACCCACAGAGTGTAGAGGGTTAACAAATCTACCCACAGAGTGTAGAGGGTTAACATATAAACCTTCACTTGATGAATCAGTCACATCTACCCATAGAGTGTAGAGGGTTAACACATCTACCCATAGAGTGTAGAGGGTTAACACATCTACTCACAGAGTGTAGAGGGTTAACACATCTACCCATAGAGTGTAGAGGGTTAACACATCTACCCACAAAGTGTAGAGGGTTAAAACATCTACCCATAGAGTGTAGAGGGTTAACATATAACCCTTTACTTGATGAATCAGTCACATCTACCCACAGAGTGTAGAGGGTTAACACATCTACCCACAGAGTGTAGAGGGTTAACACATCTACCCACAGAGTGTAGAGGGTTAACACATCTACCCACAGAGTGTAGAGGGTTAACACATCTACCCACACAGTGTAGAGGGTTAACACATCTACCCACAGAGTGTAGAGGGTTAACACATCTACCCACAGAGTGTAGAGGGTTAACACATCTACACACAGAGTGTAGAGGGTTAACACATCTACCCACAGAGTGTAGAGGGTTAACACATCTACCCATAGAGTGTAGAGGGTTAACATATAACCTTTTACTTGATGAATCAGTCACATCTACCCACAGAGTGTAGAGGGTTAACACATCTACCCACAGAGTGTCGAGGGTTAACACATAACCCTTCACTTGAAGAATCAGTCACATCTACCCACAGACTGTAGAGGGTTAACACATCTACCCATTGAGTGTAGAGGGTTAACACATCTACCCACAGAGTGTAGGGGTTTAACACATCCACCCACAGAGTGCAGAGGGTTAACACATAACCCTTCACTTGATGAATCAGTCACATCTACCCACAGAGTGTAGAGGGTTAACACTTAATCCTTTACATGACGAATCAGTCACATCTAGCCATAGAGTGTAGACTAGTAGAGGGTTAACACATCTACCCACAGAGTGTAGAGGGTTAACAGATAACCCTTTACTTGATGAATAAGTCACATCTACCCACAGAGTGTAGAGGGTTAACACATCTACCCACAGAGTGTAGAGGGTTAACAGATAACCCTTTACTTGATGAATAAGTCACATCTACCCACAGAGTGTAGAGGGTTAACACATCTACCCACAGAGTGTAGAGGGTTAACAGATAACCCTTTACTTGATGAATAAGTCACATCTACCCACAGAGTGTAGAGGGTTAACACATCTACCCACAGAGTGTAGAGGGTTAACAGATAACCCTTTACTTGATGAATAAGTCACATCTACCCACAGAGTGTAGAGAGTTAACACATCTACCCATAGAGTGTACAGGGTTAACACATCTACCCACATAGTGTAGAGGGTTAACACATCTACCCACAGAGTGTAGAGGGTTAACACATCTACCCATTGAGTGTAGAGGGTTAACACATCTACCCACAGAGTGTAGGGGTTTAACACATCTACCCACAGATTGCAGATGGTTAACACATAACCCTTCACTTGATGAATCAGTCACATCTACCCACAGAGTGTAGAGGGTTAACACTTAATCCTTTACATGACGAATCAGTCACATCTAGCCATAGAGTGTAGACTAGTAGAGGGTTAACACATCTACCCACAGAGTGTAGAGGGTTAACAGATAACCCTTTACTTGATGAATAAGTCACATCTACCCATAGAGTGTAGAGGGTTAACACATCTACCCACAGAGTGTAGAGGGTTAACACATCTACCCACAGAGTGTAGAGGGTTAACACATCTACCCACAGAGTGTAGAGGGTTAACGCATAACCCTTCAATTAATGAATCAGTCACATCTACCCACAGAGTGTAGAGGGTTAACACATCTACCCACAAAGTGTAGAGGGTTAACACATCTACCCACAGAGTGTAGAGGGTTAACACATAACCCTTTCTTCATGAATCAGTCACATCTACCCACAGAGTGTAGAGGGTTAACACATCTACCCACAGAGTGTAGAGGGTTAACACATCTACCCACAGAGTGTAGAGGGTTAACACATCTACCCACAGAGTGTAGAGGGTTAACACATCTACCCAAAGAGTGTAGAGGGTTAACACATCTACCCATAGAGTGTAGAGGGTTAACACATCAACCCATAGAGTCTAGAGGGTTAACACATCTACCCACAGAGTGTAGAGGGTTAACACATCTACCCACAGAGTGTAGAGGGTTAAGGCATAACCCTTCACTTAATGAATCAGTCACGTCTACCCACAGTGTGTAGAGAGTTAACACATCTACCCACACAGTGTAGAGGGTTAACACATCTACCCACAGAGTGTAGAAGGTTAACGCATAACCCTTCACTTAATGAATCAGTCACTTCTACCCACACAGTGTAGAGGGTTAACACATCTACCCACAGAGTGTGGACGGTTAACACATTTACCCACAGAGTGTGGAGGGTTAACGCATCTACCCACAGAGTGTAGAGGGTTAACACATCAACCCATAGAGTCTAGAGGGTTAACACATCTACCCACAGAGTGTAGAGGGTTAACACATCTACCCACAGAGTGTAGAGGGTTAACACATTTACCCACAGAGTGTGGAGGGTTAACACATCTACCCATAGAGTGTAGAGGGTTAACACATCAACCCATAGAGTCTAGAGGGTTAACACATCTACCCACAGAGTGTAGAGGGTTAACACATCTACCCATAGAGTGTAGAGGGTTAACA
Source organism: Pictodentalium vernedei (assembly GCA_031216915.1). Lineage (NCBI taxonomy): Eukaryota > Metazoa > Mollusca > Scaphopoda > Dentaliida > Dentaliidae > Pictodentalium > Pictodentalium vernedei. The sequence continues at coordinate 338,890,937 of CM062288.1, read as the reverse complement.
CATCTACCCACAGAGTGTAGAGGGTTAACACATCTACCCACAGAGTGTAGAGGGTTAACACATCTACCCACAGAGTGTAGAGGGTTAACACATCAACCCATAGAGTGTAGAGGGTTAACACATCTACCCACAGAGTGTAGAGGGTTAACACATCTACCCACAGAGTGTAGAGGGTTAACATATCTACCCACAGAGTGTAGAGGGTTAACACATCTACCCACAGAGTGTAGAGGGTTAACACATCTACCCACAGAGTGTAGAGGGTTAACACATCTACCCATAGAGTGTAGAGGGTTAACACATCTACCCACAGAGTGTAGAGGGTTAACACATCTACCCACAGAGTGTAGAGGGTTAACACATCTACCCACAGAGTGTAGAGGGTTAACACATCTACCCACAGAGTGTAGAGGGTTAACACATCTACCCATAGAGTGTAGAGGGTTAACACATCTACCCACACAGTGTAGAGGGTTAACACATCTACCCATAGAGTGTAGAGGGTTAACACATCTACCCACACAGTGTAGAGGGTTAACACATCTACCCATAGAGTGTAGAGGGTTAACACATAACCCTTTACTTGATGAATCAGTCACATCTACCCACACAGTGTAGAGGGTTAACACATCTACCCACAGAGTGTAGAGGGTTAACACATCAACCCACAGAGTGTAGAGGGTTAACACATCTACCCACAGAGTGTAGAGAGTTAACACATCTACCCACAGTGTGTAGAGGGTTAACACATAACCCTTTACTTGATGAATCAGTCACATCTACCCACAGAGTGTAGAGGGTTAACACATCTACCCATAGAGTGTGGAGGGTTAACACATCTACCCACAGAGTGTAGAGGGTTAACACATCTACCCATAGAGTGTAGAGGGTTAACACATTTACCCACAGAGTGTAGAGGGTTAACACATAACCCTTTACTTGATGAATCAGTCACATCTACCCAGAGAGTGTAGAGGGTTAACACATCTACCCACAGAGTGTAGAGAGTTAACACATCTACCCACAGAGTGTAGAGGGTTAACACATCTACCCACAGTGTGTAGAGGGTTAACACATCTACCCACAGAGTGTAGAGAGTTAACACATCTACCCACAGTGTGTAGAGGGTTAACACATAACCCTTTACTTGATGAATCAGTCACATCTACCCAGAGAGTGTAGAGGGTTAACACATCTACCCACAGAGTGTAGAGAGTTAACACATCTACCCACAGAGTGTAGAGAGTTAACACATCAACCCACAGAGTGTAGAGGGTTAACACATCTACCCACAGAGTGTAGAGAGTTAACACATCTACCCACAGTGTGTAGAGGGTTAACACATAACCCTTTACTTGATGAATCAGTCACATCTACCCACAGAGTGTAGAGGGTTAACACATCTACCCATAGAGTGTGGAGGGTTAACACATCTACCCATAGAGTGTAGAGGGTTAACACATCTACCCACAGAGTGTAGAGGGTTAACACATCTACCCACACAGTGTAGAGCGTTAACACATCTACCCACAGAGTGTAGAGGGTTAACACATCTACCCATTGAGTGTAGAGGGTTAACACATCTACCCACAGAGTGTAGGGGTTTAACACATCTACCCACAGAGTGCAGATGGTTAACACATAACCCTTCACTTGATGAATCAGTCACATCTACCCACAGAGTGTAGAGGGTTAACACATCTACCCACAGAGTGTAGATGGTTAACACATAACCCTTCACTTGATGAATCAGTCACATCTACCCACAGAGTGTAGAGGGTTAACACATCTACCCACAGAGTGTAGAGGGTTAACACATCTACCCACAGAGTGTAGAGGGTTAACACATCTACCCACAGAGTGTAGGGGTTTAACACATCTACCCACAGAGTGCAGATGGTTAACACATAACCCTTCACTTGATGAATCAGTCACATCTACCCACAGAGTGTAGAGGGTTAACACTTAATCCTTTACATGACGAATCAGTCACATCTAGCCATAGAGTGTAGACTAGTAGAGGGTTAACACATCTACCCACAGAGTGTAGAGGGTTAACACATCTACCCACAGAGTGTAGAGGGTTAACACATCTACCCACAGAGTGTAGAGGGTTAACACATCTACCCACAGAGTGTAGAGGGTTAACACATCTACCCACAGAGTGTAGAGGGTTAACACATCTACCCATAGAGTGTAGAGGGTTAACACATCTACCCACACAGTGTAGAGGGTTAACACATCTACCCATAGAGTGTAGAGGGTTAACACATCTACCCACACAGTGTAGAGGGTTAACACATCTACCCATAGAGTGTAGAGGGTTAACACATAACCCTTTACTTGATGAATCAGTCACATCTACCCACACAGTGTAGAGGGTTAACACATCTACCCACAGAGTGTAGAGGGTTAACACATCAACCCACATAGTGTAGAGGGTTAACACATCTACCCACAGAGTGTAGAGAGTTAACACATCTACCCACAGAGTGTAGAGGGTTAACACATAACCCTTTACTTGATGAATCAGTCACATCTACCCACAGAGTGTAGAGGGTTAACACATCTACCCACAGAGTGTAGAGGGTTAACACATCTACCCACAGAGTGTAGAGGGTTAACACATCTACCCATAGAGTGTAGAGGGTTAACACATTTACCCACACAGTGTAGAGGGTTAACACATAACCCTTTACTTGATGAATCAGTCACATCTACCCAGAGAGTGTAGAGGGTTAACACATCTACCCACACAGTGTAGAGGGTTAAGACATCTACCCACAGAGTGTAGAGGGTTAACACATCTACCCATTGAGTGTAGAGGGTTAACACATCTACCCACAGAGTGTAGGGGTTTAACACATCTACCCACAGAGTGCAGATGGTTAACACATAACCCTTCACTTGATGAATCAGTCACATCTACCCACAGAGTGTAGAGGGTTAACACTTAATCCTTTACATGACGAATCAGTCACATCTAGCCATAGAGTGTAGACTAGTAGAGGGTTAACACATCTACCCACAGAGTGTAGAGGGTTAACAGATAACCCTTTACTTGATGAATAAGTCACATCTACCCATAGAGTGTAGAGGGTTAATGCATCTACCCACAGAGTGTAGAGGGTTAACACATCTACCCACAGAGTGTAGAGGGTTAACACATCTACCCACAGAGTGTAGAGGGTAAACGCATAACCCTTCACTTAATGAATCAGTCACATCTACCCACAGAGTGTAGAGGGTTAACACATCTACCCACAAAGTGTAGAGGGTTAACACATCTACCCACAGAGTGTAGAGGGTTAACACATAACCCTTTCTTCATGAATCAGTCACATCTACCCACAGAGTGTAGAGGGTTAACACATCTACCCACAGAGTGTAGAGGGTTAACACATCTACCCACAGAGTGTAGAGGGTTAACACATCTACCCACAGAGTGTAGAGGGTTAACACATCTACCCAAAGAGTGTAGAGGGTTAACACATCTACCCATAGAGTGTAGAGGGTTAACACATCAACCCATAGAGTCTAGAGGGTTAACACATCTACCCACAGAGTGTAGAGGGTTAACACATCTACCCACAGAGTGCAGAGGGTTAAGGCATAACCCTTCACTTAATGAATCAGTCACGTCTACCCACAGTGTGTAGAGAGTTAACACATCTACCCACACAGTGTAGAGGGTTAACACATCTACCCACAGAGTGTGGACGGTTAACACATTTACCCACAGAGTGTGGAGGGTTAACGCATCTACCCACAGAGTGTAGAGGGTTAACACATCAACCCATAGAGTCTAGAGGGTTAACACATCTACCCACAGAGTGTAGAGGGTTAACACATCTACCCACAGAGTGTAGAGGGATAACCCATTTACCCACAGAGTGTGGAGGGTTAACACATCTACCCATAGAGTGTAGAGGGTTAACACATCAACCCATAGAGTCTAGAGGGTTAACACATCTACCCACAGAGTGTAGAGGGTTAACACATCTACCCATAGAGTGTAGAGGGTTAACACATCTACCCACAGAGTGTAGAGGGTTAACACATCTACCCACAGAGTGTAGAGGGTTAACACATCTACCCACAGAGTGTAGAGGGTTAACACATCAACCCATAGAGTGTAGAGGGTTAACACATCTACCCACAGAGTGTAGAGGGTTAACACATCTACCCACAGAGTGTAGAGGGTTAACACATCTACCCACAGAGTGTAGAGGGTTAACACATCTACCCACAGAGTGTAGAGGGTTAACACATCAACCCACAGAGTGTAGAGGGTTAACACATCTACCCACAGAGTGTAGAGGGTTAACACATCTACCCACAGAGTGTAGAGGGTTAACACATCTACCCACGGAGTGTAGAGGGTTAACACATCTACCCACAGAGTGTAGAGGGTTAACACATCTACCCATAGAGTGTAGAGGGTTAACACATCTACCCACACAGTGTAGAGGGTTAACACATCTACCCATAGAGTGTAGAGGGTTAACACATCTACCCACACAGTGTAGAGGGTTAACACATCTACCCATACAGTGTAGAGGGTTAACACATAACCCTTTACTTGATGAATCAGTCACATCTACCCACACAGTGTAGAGGGTTAACACATCTACCCACAGAGTGTAGAGGGTTAACACATCAACCCACAGAGTGTAGAGGGTTAACACATCTACCCACAGAGTGTAGAGAGTTAACACATCTACCCACAGAGTGTAGAGGGTTAACACATAACCCTTTACTTGATGAATCAGTCACATCTACCCACAGAGTGTAGAGGGTTAACACATCTACCCATAGAGTGTGGAGGGTTAACACATCTACCCACAGAGTGTAGAGGGTTAACACATCTACCCATAGAGTGTAGAGGGTTAACACATTTACCCACACAGTGTAGAGGGTTAACACATAACCCTTTACTTGATGAATCAGTCACATCTACCCAGAGAGTGTAGAGGGTTAACACATCTACCCACAGAGTGTAGAGGGTTAACACATCTACCCACAGAGTGTAGAGGGTTAACACATCTACCCATAGAGTGTAGAGGGTTAACACATAACCCTTTACTTGATGAATCAGTCACATCTACTCATAGAGTGTAGAGGGTTAACACATCTACCCATAGAGTGTAGAGGGTTAACACATCTACCCACAGAGTGTAGAGGGTTAACACATCTACTCATAGAGTGTAGAGGGTTAACACATCAACCCATAGAGTGTAGAGGGTTAACACATCTACCCACAGAGTGTAGAGGGTTAACACATCTACTCATAGAGTGTAGAGGGTTAACACATCTACCCATAGAGCGTAGAGGGTTAACACATCTACCCACAAAGTGTAGAGGGTTAACACATGTACCCATAGAGTGTAGAGGGTTAACATATTACCCTTTACTTGATGAATCAGTCACATCTACCCACAGAGTGTAGAGGGTTAACACATCTACCCATAGAGTGTAGAGGGTTAACACATCTACCCACAGAGTGTAGAGGGTTAACACATCTACCCACAGAGTGTAGAGGGTTAACACATCTACCCACAGAGTGTAGAGAGTTAACACATCTACCTGCAGAGTGTAGAGGGTTAACACATCTACCCACAGAGTGTAGAGAGTTAACACATCTACCCACAGAGTGTAGAGGGTTAACACATCTACCCATAGAGTGTAGAGGGTTAACATATAACCCTTTACTTGATGAATCAGTCACATCTACCTAGAGAGTGTAGGGGGTTAACACATCTACCCACTGAGTGTAGAGGGTTAACACATCTACCCACACAGTGTAGAGGGTTAACACATCTACCCACAGAGAGTAGAGGGTTAACACATCTACCCACAGAGTGTAGAGGGTTAACACATCTACCCACAGAGTGTAGAGGGTTAACATATAACCCTTTACTTGATGAATCAGTCACATCTACCCACAGAGTGTAGAGGGTTAACACATCTACCCACAGAGTGTAGAGGGTTAACACATCTACCCACAGAGTGTAGGGGGTTAACACATCTACCCATACAGTGTAGAGGGTTAACACATCTACCCACTAAGTGTAGAGGGTTAACACATCTACCCACAGAGTGTAGAGGGTTAACACATCTACCCACAGAGTGTAGAGGGTTAACACATCTACCCATACAGTGTAGAGGGATAACACATCTACCCACTGAGTGTAGAGGGTTATCACATCTACCCACAGAGTATAGAGGGTTAACACATCTACCCACAGAGTGTAGAGGGTTAACACATCTACCCACAGAGTGTAGAGGGTTAACACATCTACCCAAAGAGTGTAGAGGGTTAACACATCTACCCACAGAGTGTAGAGGGTTAACACATCTACCCACAGAGTGTAGAGGGTTAACACATCTACCCACAGAGTGTAGAGGGTTAACACATCTACCCATAGAGTGTAGAGGGTTAACACATAACCCTTTACTTGATGAATCAGTGACATCTACTCATAGAGTGTAGAGGGTTATCACATCTACCCACAGAGTATAGAGGGTTAACACATCTACCCACAGAGTGTAGAGGGTTAACACATCTACCCACAGAGTGTAGAGGGTTAACACATCTACCCACAGAGTGTAGAGGGTTAACACATGTAATTACCCATGTAATTAACAAACTGAGCAATTGAAAAAATTTAAAAAAAAAAATTTCTAAACCTTTCAACAAAACCATATCATGTGACCCTGCATTGGAACAAGCTCATTCCAATTAGGGTCCACATGATAGGGTTTCATCGAAAGTTTTTGATACATTTGAGAAAAAAATAATAAACTGGCATCTATTCTAAGATAGAACAATGTTACATCTGGTTCTTCTTTAAACAATTTGATCGAGGTGAGCAAGGTTTAAGGCCTCTTGTTTTTCTATTATTCTTTATAAACTGAGCTGATGATCATCTTGGATATTCTAATATTTTGTGATTTTCATACCTGTATCTACATGCACTGCATGGGGAAGAGATTTTAGTATCCAGGAAGTGTGGGTGTCCAAACTATTCATGGAAACAAGAGGCCCCAGGGGGCCTGCCTTAATTGCTCAATGGATAAATTTGGTTTAAGAATGAATTAAGGTCACATTCAGCATCTGCATGTTAATATAGTTCATCTAATATGCCATGGTGGTGGGGGAGATGGATCTGTCAAGTGATGTTTTTTTTCTTCGTGAAATCACTCAAGCCTCTTCAAAACACAGGTTGATGCAAAACGAAAAAAAATTCACCCAGTAGACTATGCCCCACCCCCAACTGGGTGAAAGTTCATTTCTTTTAATGATTTCACTCAAGATCGCACAAAGGACCCTCCCCAGTGCCTCTAGTGGTCCCCATCTGAGCAGAGGTTAATCTTGCTTACCCACATTTACATCTAACTAAAGTTTACCAAAATCAGATCTGTCATGCGTGGGTACAATTCATTAAACAAATAGTTAATTCTCCACTGGGTTCTGGTTTAAATTTCAAACCCCTATGGTGCCCACAAAATCAGTCCAGCATAACACTTTGAATTTCAAACCCCTATGGTGCCCACAAAATCAGTCCAGCATAACACTTTGAATTTCAAACCCCTATGGTGCCCACCAAAATAGGTCCAGCATAACAGTTAGAATTTCAAACCCCTATGGTGCCCACAAAATCAGTCCAGCATAACACTTTGAATTTCAAACCCCTATGGTGCCCACCAAAATCAGTCCAGCATAACAGTTAGAATTTCAAACCCCTATGGTGCCCCCCAAAATCAGTCCAGCATAACAGTTAGAATTTCAAACCCCTATGGTGCCCACAAAATCAGTCCAGCATAACAGTTAGAATTTCAAACCCCTATGGTGCCCACCAAAATCAGTCCAGCATAACAGTTAGAATTTCAAACCCCTATGGTGCCCACAAAATCAGTCCAGCATAACACTTAGAATTTCAAACCCCTATGGTGCCCACAAAAACAGTCCAGCATAACAGTTAGAATTTCAAACCCCTATGGTGCCCACAAAATCAGTCCAGCATAACACTTAGAATTTCAAACCCCTATGGTGCCCACAAAATCAGTCCAGCATAACAGTTAGAATTTCAAACCCCTATGGTGCCCACCAAAATCAGTCCAGCATAACAGTTAGAATTTCAAACTCCTATGGTGCCCACAAAATCAGTCCAGCATAACAGTTAGAATTTCAAACTCCTATGGTGCCCACAAAATCAGTCCAGCATAACAGTTAGAATTTCAAACTCCTATGGTGCCCACAAAATCAGTCCAGCATAACACTTAGAATTTCAAACCCCTATGGTGCCCACAAAATCAGTCCAGCATAACAGTTAGAATTTCAAACCCCTATGGTGCCCACAAAATCAGTCCAGCATAACACTTAGAATTTCAAACCCCTATGGTGCCCACAAAATCAGTCCAGCATAACACTTAGAATTTCAAACCCCTATGGTGCCCACAAAATCAGTCCAGCATAACAGTTAGAATTTCAAACCCCTATGGTGCCCACCAAAATCAGTCCAGCATAACAGTTAGAATTTCAAACTCCTATGGTGCCCACAAAATCAGTCCAGCATAACAGTTAGAATTTCAAACTCCTATGGTGCCCACAAAATCAGTCCAGCATAACAGTTAGAATTTCAAACTCCTATGGTGCCCACAAAATCAGTCCAGCATAACAGTTAGAATTTCAAACTCCTATGGTGCCCACAAAATCAGTCCAGCATAACACTTAGAATTTCAAACCCCTATGGTGCCCACAAAATCAGTCCAGCATAACAGTTAGAATTTCAAACTCCTATGGTGCCCACAAAATCAGTCCAGCATAACACTTAGAATTTCAAACCCCTATGGTGCCCACAAAATCAGTCCAGCATAACACTTAGAATTTCAAACCCCTATGGTGCCCACCAAAATCAGTCCAGCATAACACTTAGAATTTCAAACCCCTATGGTGCCCACCAAAATCAGTCCAGCATAACACTTAGAATTTCAAACCCCTATGGTGCCCACCAAAATCAGTCCAGCATAACACTTAGAATTTCAAACCGCTATGGTGCCCACCAAAATCAGTCCAGCATAACACTTAGAATTTCAAACCCCTATGGTGCCCACAAAATCAGTCCAGCATAACACTTAGAATTTCAAACCCCTATGGTGCCCACAAAATCAGTCCAGCATAACAGTTAGAATTTCAAACCCCTATGGTGCCCACAAAATCAGTCCAGCATAACAGTTAGAATTTCAAACCCCTATGGTCCCCACAAAATCAGTCCAGCATAACAGTTAGAATTTCAAACCCCTATGGTGCCCACAAAATCAGTCCAGCATAACAGTTAGAATTTCAAACCCCTATGGTGCCCACAAAATCAGTCCAGCATAACAGTTAGAATTTCAAACCCCTATGGTGCCCACAAAATCAGTCCAGCATAACACTTAGAATTTCAAACCCCTATGGTGCCCACAAAATCAGTCCAGCATAACACTTAGAATTTCAAACCCCTATGGTGCCCACCAAAATCAGTCCAGCATAACACTTAGAATTTCAAACCCTATGGTGCCCACAAAATCAGTCCAGCATAACACTTAGAATTTCAAACCCCTATGGTGCCCACAAAATCAGTCCAGCATAACAGTTAGAATTTCAAACCCCTATGGTGCCCACAAAATCAGTCCAGCATAACAGTTAGAATTTCAAACCCCTATGGTGCCCACAAAATCAGTCCAGCATAACAGTTAGAATTTCAAACCCCTATGGTGCCCACAAAATCAGTCCAGCATAACACTTAGAATTTCAAACCCCTATGGTGCCCACAAAATCAGTCCAGCATAACACTTAGAATTTCAAACCCCTATGGTGCCCACAAAATCAGTCCAGCATAACACTTAGAATTTCAAACCCCTATGGTGCCCACCAAAATCAGTCCAGCATAACAGTTAGAATTTCAAACCCCTATGGTGCCCACCAAAACCAGTCCAGCATAACACTTAGAATTTCAAACCCCTATGGTGCCCACAAAATCAGTCCAGCATAACACTTAGAATTTCAAACCCCTATGGTGCCCACCAAAATCAGTCCAGCATAACAGTTAGAATTTCAAACCCCTATGGTGCCCACAAAATCAGTCCAGCATAACAGTTAGAATTTCAAACCCCTATGGTGCCCACAAAATCAGTCCAGCATAACAGTTAGAATTTCAAACCCCTATGGTGCCCACCAAAATCAGTCCAGCATAACAGTTAGAATTTCAAACCCCTATGGTGCCCACCAAAATCAGTCCAGCATAACAGTTAGAATTTCAAACCCCTATGGTGCCCACAAAATCAGTCCAGCATAACAGTTAGAATTTCAAACCCCTATGGTGCCCACAAAATCAGTCCAGCATAACAGTTAGAATTTCAAACCCCTATGGTGCCCACAAAATCAGTCCAGCATAACAGTTAGAATTTCAAACCCCTATGGTGCCCACAAAATCAGTCCAGCATAACACTTAGAATTTCAAACCCCTATGGTGCCCACAAAATCAGTCCAGCATAACAGTTAGAATTTCAAACCCCTATGGTGCCCACAAAATCAGTCCAGCATAACAGTTAGAATTTCAAACCCCTATGGTGCCCACAAAATCAGTCCAGCATAACAGTTAGAATTTCAAACCCCTATGGTGCCCACAAAATCAGTCCAGCATAACAGTTAGAATTTCAAACCCCTATGGTGCCCACAAAATCAGTCCAGCATAACACTTAGAATTTCAAACCCCTATGGTGCCCACAAAATCAGTCCAGCATAACAGTTAGAATTTCAAACCCCTATGGTGCCCACAAAATCAGTCCAGCATAACAGTTAGAATTTCAAACCCCTATGGTGCCCACAAAATCAGTCCAGCATAACACTTAGAATTTCAAACCCCTATGGTGCCCACAAAATCAGTCCAGCATAACACTTTGAACAAACTCTAATCTAGGAGTCGCAATTATGCTATATAGAGGACATGGAATGAGTGTTTTTCTCATATAATATTTATGAAACGAGTCTAAGAATTTTCCGTTTTGGCGAGCCTCTGGTGAGCCCAAACGGAAAATTTGGATGCGTTTCATAAATATTATATGAGAAAAACACTCATTTCATATTCTATTTATCATATGACACACACACGCACAAATTAGCCACTTAGTATGACCCCTTTTAACCCATCACCTAACTTGAGATGCAGGCGGCACTTGGAAAAAACATTCTGGTATAACTAAAAATTTTCATTTTTTGCTTCCAAAACATAAGTTATGACCCCTCATTGGAACGAGCTCATTGAGCTCGTTCCAATGAGGGGTCACAACCTATGTTTTGGAAGCAAAAACTGAAAATATAAAAACAAGAGGCCTGTCACGCCTAGAGAGCTCCGCTGAGAATAATTGATGACACACCGTCTATTGATAATACATATTGTTATGAAGTTTGGTGTAAAAATATTCAGCGGTTCAGAAATTATGGCTTGGACAAACAAATATCAAAAATATCTTAAGATTTTCTTGATCCTGTGACCTGTGACCTTGACCCTGTGGATTTACAGACCACAGAATAATTGATGACACACCGTCTATTGATAATACATATTGTTATGAAGTTTTGTGGAAAAATATTCAGCAGTTTAGAAATTATGGCTCGGACAAATAAAATGTTGACGACGGACAGATGGACAGACGATGGACGACAGACGACGGACTAATCAGTATAAGAAAAGCTCTGCTGACTTTGTCAGTGGAGCTAAAAATGAATGGCGTTTTTCTTGTAGGTAAAAAGATTAAATAATATAACCCACCCTAAAAAGGACAGATAACGTAAATTCTCCCTACTGAAATTATGCAAATGTGCCCCAGTTGTATTTTGTTCAGCCAATCAAATTGTCCAGTTTTGAAATTGACCAATGATGGCTCCCAACTCTAATTATGCAAATTATGAAAATGTGGCCAAGTTGTATTTTGTTCAGCCAATCAAATTGTCTAGTTTTGAAATTGACCAATGAAATTGACGGAAGGCTTTATCACCGATTAATATGAAAACAAAATACCAAATGTTTTAAAGTGAACAAAACGGACGAGTCATATGATAAATAGCAAATATTAAAAGGTTCTGCCTGCAGGTGAGTCTGAAGAAGAAAATCTTTGAAGAATATTCCTCATACAGCACTAAGTTAAATATTTGGAACCCACAGAGAGCCCAAATATGAGCCCAGGGATTTGATTTGTACAAACATGAATCTCCCACACCAAGGATTTCAATATTATATAACAAAAGAATCTGATTTGTGGATGAGAGGAAGAGTTTTTATAGATATTGCAATAAGTTAAAATTAGGGCTGTCATGAAGAATCGATTGTCGATCGGTCACGCTAAAATCGATTAGTATTTGTCATTGTGGAAGAATCGGTAAATTTTACCCCGTTTTAGACATTTAATAATTAAAAAAAAATTTGATGAAAAAACTATTGTTTCTAAAGGTAAAAGGTCAAGAATGTCAACGTAAAACCCCAAGAAGCCGTTAGAAACATTTTCTTTTAGGTACATTCAAAGCTTTGATGTTCTGAACTTTTGAACCGTCAGTGTAATAATCAAGACCGGTCGGCAGTTGCAAGGATTCTGACTGATGGGTCTGACATTGATGGCTCGGACACTGATGGATCTAAAGGATATTGTCCATATTGCACTAAGCAAAAATTTGGGCTCCCATGGGAACCCCAAATATGATGACCCTTTGCACTTGGTTTGAACAAATTCAATCTGTGCCTTCAAATAATGCTGCATATCAAATATCAAATCATTCTGACTGCTTACGATCTGAAGAGGAGTTTTCCAGGGACTTGATTTGAACAAGCAGATTTGAATCTGCCCCCCCCCCCCCCCCACCCACAAGCAGGCCTGGCATTCTTAAAAATGCAGGAGGGCTAAGAATTGCTTCCCTCACATGGCCTAGGGAAGCGATTAGATCTCAAACTTACAGAAGCTAAAAGTGGAAAAATGAAGTTTTACTATTTGTAGTACTGCCAAGTGGGCTTTGTACATTTTATTTGGTGCTACTAACAAGGTAGTCTCTGTGAGATGGCTACACTGTTCATCCCACACCTTCGGGCCTCGGCAAGGCCTGGAGGTGTGGGACGGGCAGTGTAGCCTCTTACAGAGATCACTAACATGGCAGAGATCTGAAAAGACATGGGTTTTAGGAATAGGCTGTTATGGTAATCATTACTTCCTAAGGCCAGGGGCCAGGAGGGCTAGATTTCACCCTCCTTTATTTTTTTAAGGCGAGCAGTAGGCGAGTGATGCGGTGGCTCAGTAGTAGACTGTTGGACTTCTATGCCAGAGGTCCCGAGTCCGATTCCCATCCGGGACGACCCACGTTGTGTCCTTGGGCAAGGCACTTTATCCCGGTTGCCTAAATGGGGGCACGTTGACGCTGTTGACTAAGACATACTGCACGTCGATGGTGCACATGTCTTCAACCGCTGTAACCCTGTTTGAGCGGAGCTTGAACTGAGTTAGAATGTTGAGGAGCTGACAGTTGCTCGTCGTTGCTCGGTGGTTCTCTCTGGGTACTCCGGCTTCCTCCACCCGTACAACTGTCACGGTCACATTTAGCATGCAAAAGTATGTGACCTTAAACATCAATAAATAAATAATAATAAATAGGCGAGAAAATAAGTTGCTCTCCTGAAAATGCCAGACCTGCACAGGGGTGCTCTATACCAATTACCAAAGGATTCTAACTGATGGATCTGATGAAAATATTTTTTAAAAATTTCCACACATTGGAACGAGTTAAATTTTCAGTTCCCAGAGGGAACCCAAATATGAACCCAGGGACTTGATTTGAATAAACTTTAATCTAACTATTTAATCTAATTATGCTGCATACCAAATATAAAAAAGATTAGACTGATATAAATATGAGGATGATATTCAAACAAATATTCCTCATATTTATTTAATACATAAAGTTAAAATTCAGGCTCTCATAGTGAGCCCAAACATCACTCCAGGGTCTTGATTCAAAAAAAGCTTCAATCTGGGCACTCCACCATCTAAAGATGCAGTATACCAAATATTATGAGATTTTGACTGCAGATCTGATCAGAAATAACATATATAAGGAACACTCATATGAAATTTGGTTCAATTTAGCCCAGTAGTTCAGGAGAAGTCGATAATGTAAAGTTCATGGCAGACAGTGTTCATTCAAGCTCCCCTTGAACGTCATTCTGGTGAGCTGAATGAAAGTATCAATGACACTGCAGCTTAACTTGACAGTGTGTAGTATTTGATGAAAATATTATTAAACTAGAGGGGGTGTCATTTGTGTGCAAAGCACACTATGGTGTATCCCTGCATTTGCATTCTTGGCTTTGTATGAATGCTTGATACAAAGATGAAATGTATTGCATGACACACTAAAATCATATTGAGTGGCACAGGTGACACAGCTTCGTGCACATCTACAGACTCCACTGCAATATTTGAGCATGGTTTTAGCGTTTCGAATTACATACCCTAGGAGCCATTCACCGGGAACAGTCTAAGAAAACACGAAAGTGGCAATGGTGGCACAGCCACATGGCACCTAAAAAATCCAAAACCTCCGCACACATCTACAGCCCTACTGCAACATTTGAGCATGATTTTAGTGTTTCAAATTACATGAACCTAGAAGCCTTTTGCCAGAAACGGTCTAAGAAAACATGAAAGTGGCAACAGTGGCACAGCCACATGGCAGCTGAAAAATCCGAAACCTTCGTGCGCATCTACACACACTACTGCAACATTTGAGCATGGTTTTAGCATTTCGAATTACATACCCTAGGAGACTTTCGCCGGAAATGGTCTAAGAAACACGAAAGTGGCAACGGTGGCACAGCCACATGGCACCTGAAAAATCTGAAACCTTCGTGCACATCTACAGATCATTTAGCAACACCCTAGTGCAGTTATAGAACTCTGAATTACATAGGTTGGGATTATTCGAAAGAAAAGTGAAGAATTAGCACATTTTTCAAGTGACTCCACAGAAGCCACCTGGTGGTGCAAAACTTTAATAGTGGTATTTTTGGATTGCACAGACCCCATTGAACTGTAGAAAGTTACAGTGTTTCGAATTACAAAACCGGACGTACAGACAGACAGACATATGGAAGTACGGACGGAGATCACGACAATATCCCCATATTTTTTAAAATGCTGGGATAATAAGACAAGCATTGTGATAACTGAGAATATGTAGAATATAAAGTTCTGTACCCTCTATCCTATGTTTTCAACAAGAATAATTTGAGGTGTTGACAGTACTGAAGAATTGAGGACTGGGTTGATGTGGCCCTCACAGTTAACGTACGTCAACCAAAGTTACTTAGTTACAGTAAAAACATTAAAAAAAACTACCTGTAGAGGGTGGAAGAAGAATTAGGTCTGAGGCCTGAGTTCTGTACAGCTCTCTCATGGCTGATCAATCTGAACCAAAATGGGAATTTCATCCAGACATTCGTTCAGAAATCCATATGGACATCACAACACTGAGTCACTTAACCCTTTACCCAACGAATCGGCCGCATCCGCCCGCGTAATATGCAAATTCAGCAGCTGAAAAAATATTATTTTTCGAAAAATTTTAACAAAACCATATCATGTGACCCCTCTTTGGAACGAGCTCGTCGAGCTCGTTCCAAAGAGGGGTCACATGATATGGTTTTGTTGAAATTTTTTGAAAAAATTTAAAAAATAATATTTAAAATAATAAATTTTGAAATCGTCTGCGTTAGGTAAAGGGTTAACCAAGTTGCAATGAAATCACCTCATAAATAGAGCCTGTAGACTGTGTCAAGGGTTTTAAGAGCAAGGTCTCGTGAGGCCCTCACAACTAACCAATATGAGCCAAATACATGTAGTATGTTGTCATTTAGTCATCAGACCAAGTCATACTACCAGGTTATAATGAAAGTGCTTTATAAATACGACCTGTAGACTGTGGTAAATAAAGACTTCAGAGGATTCAAACTTGCACACAGCTGTCACAGTTGCCAGATCATGACCAAACTAGGATGTTCTCATCTAGACATCATACAACTAGAGGTAGCCACCAGGGGTGGCCAATCCCCCTGAAAACTCACCCTGATGCGGTATAACCTTGGAAATATATTACATTAAATTAACACAGCCACTGTTGGCAGTATTTACTCAAATAATACAGATAAGATTACCTGTATTTGATGACATGTCATGTTCGGTTTCGATTGGGACCAATAAAATTTTAAGTTCAAGGTCACTGTAACCTTGACCTTTGGCACAATGACCTAACAATATGCAGGATTCTTCCTTTCATCATGTTCAATCCACATGCTAAGTTAGGTTTTGATAAGGGAATGCATAATTTTAACAAAAGATGTGCGACGGAGATGCAGGTGTCCAGTTGTGGCTACTTTCTTCATGCATTCTCTATTGAAAATAAGAAACATCATCGCACTGAGCTCAAAATTCGTAGAAATGGACTAATTAAGGCCCACAACTCGGTAATGAGAAATCAGATCATGCCAGTGTTTGAACTCGCCTGTGATATTGTTACAAAAGACCAGTACGGCAAATATTAGTCAAACCAGATAACGTTTGTGCATGTTATTGTGCTAACAAGCTCAAAATTCATAAAAATTGACAAATTAAGGCCTATAACACTGTAACAAAAAATCAGGACAGGACAGTTTTCAAACTTGCTTGAGATATTATTGCAGAAGACCTGTATGGCAAATATTTGTCAAACCGGAGAACGTTTGTTCTAGATATGATGCAAATCACGATAAGACAGTTCCACAAAGGCCATGCTGTGTCAACGTCTGCATGAGAATACCATGGTTGACTTGTGTCGAATGCTGCTGACAAATCCAAGAGAACAAGCAGGGTTAGGCATGATGAGAGGCAGAAATAATAACCCCAAAATAAATAAGGTTCTTCTTCTCATCATGCTCAACCCATAAACCAAGTTTAGTTTTCATCAGGCAAGCAAAATTTCAATTAGAGAAGGCAACTCTGGTCAATGTTAAAGTTCAAGGCCACTGTGACCTTGACCTCTGTGTTTAAAGAAGCCAACTCTGGTAAATGTTAATGTTCACTGTGACCATGACCTTCAGCACAATGACCTCAAAATAAAAAAAAAGTTTTCTTCCTCTCATCATACCTAACCCACATACCAAGTGTGGTTCCAGTCGGCCAAGCAGAACTGTAATTACAGAGCGGAAACCAACTCCGATAAAAAAATAAAGTTCAAGGTCACTGTGACCTTGACCTTTGACCTAAAATGTACAAAGTGTTCTTCCGCTCATTATGCCTGATCCACATGCCAAGTTTGGTTTCAATCAGGCAAACAACATTCTAATTAGAGAGTGGAAACCAACTTTGACCAATAAAACTTTAAATTCAAGGTCACTGTGACCTTTACCATTGACACAATAACCCAAAATAGGGTTCTTCCTTTCATCATGCTCAACCCATAAGCCAAGTTCAGTTTTGATTGGGCAAGCAAAATTTCAATTAGAGAAGCCAACTCTGTTAAATGTTTAAGTTCAAGGTCACTGTGACCTTGACCTTTGGCACAAAACAACATGCCAAGTGTGGTTCCAGACGGCCAAGCAGAACTGCAATTACAAAGTGGAAACCAACGCTGATAAAAAATTAAAGTTCAAGGTCACTGTGACCTTGTCCTTTGGCATAATGATCCCAAAATGAATAGGTTTCTTCTTCTCATCACACAAAACCAACATGCTAAGTTTGGTTTCAGTCGGCCAAGCAGAATTGTAGTTAAAGAGTGGAAACCAACTCCGTCTCCAGACAGACAGATGGATAGATGGACAGACAGTTCCACAGCTATATCCCCCCAATTTTTTTTTTTTCGGGGGGGGGGGGGGGGGGGATGAAAAGAAAGGATGTTCCATGTTTATGAATGGATTATTACATAATACAACAATTGTGACAAATAACAATATGTTAACTTTACAGTTTATGCATTCAACAGGAATAAGAGATATAGACTGTGATAAAGAAATATAGACTCGAACTTGAACAGCCCTCGTGGTTGACCCATCTCAACCAAAACAGGGCTACAGGATGAAACAAGTGCAACGCCGATCGCAGACGATCAGACTCTAGTCCCCCACGGTGGATAGTCTGTTCTATAAAACATGCAAAATATTTTTTAGGACTGTTGGGCATTAGAGCTTGGAGGTTAACCGCAAATGCGGTTCGGTGTCGGTTGTGTGAAACTACTGAAAACCAAAACCGAAGTTGGCTGCAAAGAACCGCATTTTCGGTAGTCAAATATTCCAGTGTGTAACATAGCAACGTTGTGTGTTGATGCTCAGTTGATCGTAAATAATCATGGCAGATTCTCTGAAAGCAAAGTTTATTATTTTATCAAGTTGCTCTTCAATCACTTCATCCCCTATTCTAGTTCTATTTGATAAACTGTCATGGAGAGCTCAGGAAAATTAGTTGTATCAGGTTACTGTTTGGTTGGAAAATTCCTGACCATGACGATTTCCCCCAATCCCTTCCCCACCCCAACTCGCCCCATGAAATTGTGATTTTTGACCAATAGCCAGTCAATTCAGGGCCTACATATAGCTGATCTCGCAGAGCATGTCACATTTTTTTGGAAGAGTTGCACCTTTGGTTACTGTCCATGCCCAACCCCTCACCTTCACGTACTGATGACTGGGTATGGTCACTATGGTGGTTACTTTTCTGAACGACCCTCTCGCTGGGCCCACCTGCAGGTGCAAGGATCAACTTGTCCAACTCATGTGAATTTGTCTACACATTTAAATCTGCCATTGAAAGTTTCTTTTTGGGTGGAAAGTTTCTAGTAATGAGTGGTCACAAATTACTTACAATTTACAAATAAATTTATGAAAGAGTGTGTTTGGGATTGGTAGCTTCAGGTTGGCTTTGCTTCAATCGGAACGTATGTAAAATGAAACGTTATGAAAATGTTCATGCCAAGGGAGTTAATTCTACAAATAGCTGTTCACATTGAGAAGATAAAATACCTTGTCCCGATCTTCGCACGTCAAGTCTCTGGTTGTGGTACAAACGGAATTGATTAATTGTTGTAAAATTTATGTTGGACTGTAAAACAAGAAAATTTGTGACAGCACACATGCATATGCACTCTCAGTTATAAAAAATGGAATTGAGAAGTTGAATATTTTATTTCTGGTAGAGAATTTGGTGCCTGGACGTTTTGACCCCGGGATGTTTCGGCCTCGAGACGTTTCGGCCCCGTGACGATTCGGCCTGAGATGTTTTGGCCTGAGACGTTTCGGCCTCCATATATTGTGGTATTGTAGAAAGGAAAGTATGTGGATGATCCTTTCAAAGAGGTATTTTGCAATTCTTATTTCAGAGAGCGTGTGACTGTCTACTATAGTGGTGACTGATGACAGTGTTACATGTATGCACAAACTTACAGTGGTCTATAATGGGTGTATCTTGACACTTTACAAACACAAGTAATCTGTTTATAACTTCTCTGCATTGTGACACAGACATGAAGAAAGCCAGAAACACAGTCACACTGTTGCTTTGTGAGCCAAACCAGATCACTGATTGGTTAACTGCAGGTGTGTGCATGAAGATAAGCGAAACCGAAAAGTTTTGGGGTCTCAAATGAAAGTGTCAATGACACTGTAGCTCAACTTGACAAACTTGAACTAGGTAAGTTATAAATGAAATGGCAAAATTGAAGATCATTGGGACCAATGTCAGTTTTTTTGCCAGTGGCAACATTTTTTGACAGAAACCGAAGAAAATCGATAACTCCCATCTAGAGGCCTCCCCAAACAAGCATGCCAGGTTTCAAAGCAATCTGATCATAAATGTGCCCTGTAGGGTGTACAAAAGGGAAATATTGTGGTCTGACTAGACTAAGAACGTTGGCTGTGGCAACATTTTTTGACGGAAACGGAAGAAAATTGATAGCTCACATCTAGAGGTCATCGTAAATAAGCATACCAGGTTTCAAAGCAATCTAATCATAAATGAGCCCTGAAGGTGAGCCAAAGGGAAATATTGTGGTCTGACTAAACTAAGTTCTAAGAATGTTGGCTGCGGCAACATTTTTTGATGGAAATTGAAGAAAATCGATAGCTCCCATCTAGAGGTCACCCCAAACAAGCACGAAAGGTTTCAAAGCAATCCGATCATAAATGTGCCCTGTAGGGTGTGCCAAAGGGAAATATCGAGTCTTCTGACTAAACCAAGTTCTAAGAACGTTGGCCGCGGCAACATTTTTTGATGGAAATTGAAGAAAATCGATAGCTCCCATCTAGAGGTCTCCCCAAACAAACATACCTGGTTTCAAAGCAATCAAATCATAAATGTGCCCTGTAGGGTGTGCCAAAGGGAAATATTGTGGTCTGACTAAACTGAGTTCTAAAAACGTTGGCCGCAGCAACATTTTTTGACGGAAATTGAAGAAAATCGACAGCTCCCATCTAGATGTCACCCCAAACAAGCATGTGAGGTTTCAAAGCAATCCGATCATAAATGAACCCTGTAGGGTGTGCCAAAGGGAAATATTGAGTCTTCTGACTAAACTAAGTTCTAAGAACGTTGGCCGCGGCAACATTTTTTGACAGAAATTGAAGAAAAGCGATAGCTCCCATCTAGATGTCACCCCAAACAAGCATGCCAGGTTTCAAAGCAATCCGATCATAAATGTACCCTGTAGGGTGTGCCAAAGGGAAATATTGAGTCTTCTGACTAAACTAAGTTCTAAGAACGTTGGCCGCGGCAACACTTTTTGACTGAAATTGAAGAAAATCGATAGCTCCCATCTAGAGGTCTCCCCAAACAAGCATACCAGGTTTCAAAGCAATCTGATCATAAATGGGCCCTGTAGGGTGTGCCAAAGGGAAATATTGAGGTCTGACTGAACTAAGTTCTACGAACGTTGGCCGTGGCAACATTTTTTGCCGGAAATTGAAGAAAATCGATAGCTCCCATCTAGAGGTCACCTTAAATAAGCATACCAGGTTTCAAAGCAATCAAATCATAAATGTGCCCTGTAGGGTGTGCCAAAGGGAAATATTGTGGTTTGACTAAACTAAGTTCTAAGAACATTGGCCGCGGCAACATTTTTTGACAGAAATTGAAGAAAATCGATAGCTCCCATCTAGAGGTGACCCCAAACAAGCATGCCTGGTTTCAAAGCAATCCGATCATAAATGTACCCTGTAGGGTGTGCCAAAGGGAAATATTGAGTCTTCTGACTAAACTAAGTTCTAAGAACGTTGGCTGCGGCAACATTTTTTGACAGAAATTGAAGAAAATTGATAGCTCCCATCTAGAGGTCTCCCCAAACAAGCATACCTGGTTTCAAAGCAATCTGATCGTAAATGTACCCTGTAGGGTGTGCCAAAGGGAAATATTGAGGTCTGACTAAACTAAGTTCTACGAACGTTGGCTGTGGCAACATTTTTTGCCGGAAATTGAAGAAAATCGATAGCTCCCATCTAGAGGTCACCCTAAATAAGCGTATAAGGTTTCAAAGCAATCAAATCATAAATGTGCCCTGTAGGGTGTGCCAAAGGAAAATATTGTGGTTTGACTAAACTAAGTTCTAAGAACGTTGGCCGCGGCAACATTTTTTGACGGAAATTGAAGAAAATCGATAGCTCCCATCTAGAGGTCACCCCAAACAAGCATAAGAAGTTTCAAAGTAATCTGATCATAAATGCGACCTGTGAGGTGTGCCAAAGGAAATTGTGGACGTATGTACTAACGTACTAACATACTAACATACTAACGTACGTACGTACGCCGACGGACGAGAAGTGATGGCAATAGCTCAGCTTGACTTTGTCAAGTTGAGCTAAAAACCGAAACCACAACCGCAGTGTAAATTTCACAACCTCCAAGCTCTGTTGAGTATTTAAAAAATAAGTTGCACAATATGAAATGGATAAAAGATTTCAACAGCAAGTGGAAATTGAAGTCCTCTCTCTTCCATCATTTATCTGTTCTCTGGCACCTACCATTTAACAACAGGAACAACAATGTAATCATTCCATATTGCATTTTTATTAAAAAATTATTGACGTGCATCATCCTCCTATTATGTGTCACCAATGGTATAAATATGAAAGTACAGTCTCATAGCATCTATCTATTAGATACAGGTGGTAACCGTAAAATAGGAACATAAAAAAGTCCATGAAAATGGTCGTCCTTCGGCCATTCTAAATTTTTTTTCCAAAACATTTTGACGTGCATCATCCTCCTTGCATCTCTGACCAATGTTAGAAATCCTCCTAGTGACGTGCATCATCCTCCTAGCATCTCTGACCAATATTAGAAATCCTCCTAGCATCTCTCAACCAATGTTAGAAATCTGAAAGTAATAGCTCAAAATATGTCTAAGATACAGGTGATAATGTCAAATATGGCAAAAAAAATGACAACAAAAAAGTCTGTCATTCAGCCATCTTGAATTTTTTTTAAAAATATTTCGGCCATCTTGAATTTTTTTCAAAAAATTTTGACGTGCATCACCCTCCTAGTATCTCTGACCAATGTTAAAAATCTGAAAGTAATAACTCAAAATATGTCTAAGATGCAGGTGGTAACATCAAATATGGCAAAAAAATAACAACAAAAATGGCTGCCAGTTGGCCATCTTGAATTATTTTTTCAAAAGATTTTGGCATGCATCATTCTCCTATGGTGTCTGAGAAATGCTGAAAATTTAAAACTAATATCTCAAAACATCTCCAAGATATGGGTGATAACGTAACTTGAGATTGCAAAAAATGAACAAACATGGCCTGGGCCTTCTTAAATTTTTTTTTTCAAAACATTTTGACCTGCATCATCCTCATAGCATCCATGAACAATGTTAGAAACCTGAAACAATGAGAGGTACTGTGAGCAAGCTCACAAAGTGATATCCCCCGCACCTCCGTTGTAGCCTTTTTTGGTACATTAAAATGTATAAGTTAGATTATCTCCCCTTGGAAATGTCAGAACGGAATTATATTGCTTCATGCACATCTTCATATGGAGTTCTTCCATTGTGTAAAGTTTCATGAAAATTCTTCAAACAGTTTAGGAGGAGTTGCGCTTATAAGAATGGACAGACAGACAGACAGACAGACAGATGGACAGACGGACGGATGGATGGATGGATGGACGGACAGGGTGATTCCTAACTTTGTTTGCGGGGGGTATAAATATATTAAAACATGTCTAAGATACAGGTGGTAACATCAAATGAAGCAAAACATCTTGACAAAAATGGAATCTCAGGATGTGGAGGAGAGTCAATTGGTCAGACGAGAGTAGGTTCCTGCTTCCCGTAACAGAGAGTGTGGAGGCATAGATACTGTTCCGTATGGTGGAGGATCAGTAATGATCTGGGGTTGCCTATCTCATGATTGTAAACTTGATATGGTGACTGTACGTGGGAATCTCAATGGTCATCAGTACATCCGGGACATTCTCAATCCAGTTGTCGCCTCATTTTGACAACCACCCATTGGCTACTCACCCTGTATTCATGGATGACAATGCAAGGCCACATCGTTCCCACGCTGTGAGAGCATTCCTTCAGAACAACACTATTACAACACTATCTTGGCCTGCAAGGAGCCCTGATCTGAATCCCTTAGAACACATCTAGGACTTTCTTGGATGTTGTGTGCAAGCAAGGGATCTACCTGTACTGACTTTGGCTGATTTGGAAGCTGCATTGCATGAGGAGTGGGAGCAGTTGCCTCTGGACCATATGAGAAGACTCCCAGGTAGCATTAGAAGGGTCCAGGCTGTCATCTGGGCACATGGTGGATACACTCGCTATTGACGTCAGACACTGCTATTATGTTCAGGAGATTACGTTGCATTTTAGTCAGTAATTACCGGCATCGTTTCATCATCGACCGTTTCAGCACCATACTTGTCGACAGAACATTTTTCCATCAGAAACATTAGTGACAGATATGTGTAATCAGCGCCATTAAAATACTGCATATTTTCATCATTGTGTTATCGTTCATTTGTCAAGAGACCATTCTTTCCACAAACAATTACTTTTGGCCATCAGAAAGATAGCATGAAAGTAATGACAGTTTCTATTAACATCACTGCGAAAAAACAGGTGGTGCTTAATTAAGTTCCAGGTATACATATACATTCAACACTGTTACTGCAATGTTCTACATATTTAAGGTACATATTTGAGTCATAACTCAGTTATGGCTCACACAACCAAAAAATGAAAATGGAAGATTGAAAAAGCAAAATACTGACCTATTACCTTCACCCTGAGCAGTCCATATTTGGATATTGATACACCTTTAACTAACAATACACCTCATTGTAATCTATCCTTCTGTAAACTAACTCACATTATTTTGTATAAAATGGAATTTCCAGTTCTCTGAAACACCAAGGGTTTGAATTTCATTTTTTATTTCAAGCTGGTTCTAGTCCAGTACTAAATTATTTCCCAAAGGTGATTTCTGAGATGACTATTTTTTTTTCAAATATACCGAGTTGCCAGCCATGGGATCCCCAGTTTAGCTAGAATAGGTTCTGTTCAACAAATTTTCTTACTTACAATTTTACATGAACATGTTTTCCTTTCGCTGAGAATACATAGCCCCACAAAGTAGATCTTCTGTTTCTCAGGCCACTTTTTGTAATATTGTATGTGGGCAGGCTGTTTTTTATTTTATTTTTGTAATTATTTCTTTGCCACTAAAAGTTCATGTTCATTTGTTTTGTTTTAGGCCCCATACTCTACAGAATAGCACAGGTGGTGGTGTATTTTGTCCCTTGAGTACAAGAAGGCTTTGCAATGCTGACACACTGTACACAAAGCCTTGTTGCACTCAAGGGACAAATTTATCAATTTTATTAACTTGCAACTGGGTAAAATATCAGCCATAAATCATTTAATTATTATTTTTTTAAGTTTGCACTGGTTATAAAAAGAGAGCATGCGGCAGCAAAAAGGACCATGCGGAGGGCCAGAGAGGCAGATTTTTAACTTTTTTTAGTTATAATGTATATAGTGGAATTTTTGTACAGTTGAACCCTGTTAATTGAATAGCCACTCTGCCAATGAAAATAATTCAATTAACAGGAGAATTCAATTAACAGGGATTGTGTCACTCTCCTGTATTCAGGAGATAAACTTAGCATTTATTCTATTATATCTTGTTTAACAGAGCTCTATGAGCTCTGTCAAACAAGATATAATAGATTAAATGCCTGTATTGGATGTACTGAAGCCAAAATATGTCTATAAAGAATGAAAAACTGAGGAGTGTCAGGGTAATTTCTTGCATTTTTTGACAGGTTACAAGATTTTTTATTCATTTAACAGGAGTTTACTCCATAACCTATATTCAATTAACAGGTCAAATTTGTACTGGCGGTATGATAAACGGTTTTGTGCTGTGAAATTATATTCAATTAACGGGGTTATTCATTTAAGAGACATCCAATTAAGTGGGCTCCATTGTATTAAAGTGACTCAAAACTTTTCATAGAGCCATGATAATTGCATTTTGCACTGAACCAGTTCAAGCCCTCAAAGTAATAAAAAAGTGACAATTTTTAGAAATACTCACCAAACACAACCAACAAGCTACAGTTACTTATCTTTATCAAATCATCTAATACTAAATTTTGACATATTGGTTGAAATTCTAGCCACGTCAAATATAGAGTTGCAGTTGTTTCAATAATAAATCCAACGTAAAATGGAACATTGAGGTCTGTGAGACACTGTTCTTGTTGAATGAGTTTTCTATGGAATGGATGGAGATCCAACATGTAGACAAGTTTTCCAGCATTATATGCTGCATAACCAGCCAGAATCTGTATCACCACCTTCAATGCAAACTTCCACAATTTGATCTTTCCAGTGATGAATTGCTCAAAGGCTTCAAGTGGACTTCCAGAACCACCCCTGATTATTCTCAGAGTGAGAAGGACAACAGAAACTGATGCAATGAAGTAGCCAAAGCCTCCATAGTACTCCCGAACAATTAAATGTCCAAGTGGGAATGCACAAAACGTCAATGTTTTGAAGAAATCTGTCACATATTCTCCAGTTATTTTAGGAAGAATACCACGAGTTATTTTGTGAAGAACATAGGAGAGGCCTATAATGAGCACATAATATATGACAGAAGCTGTTATTGGTGAAACATAGTCCACTGGTGGATCATCTTGGATGGCCACCTTCCATATCTCTCGCCATGTGTATACAGTCATCTGAAAGTATGAGAAGTATTGTCTCAATAAAGGAAGCATAAGCACAAGTACATCACGGCTTGTATTTTAACTCATAGGACATATGATCAGCCAGTAACTTTTTTTTTTGTTAACCCTTTACCCAACGAATCGCCCGCATCCGTCCGCATCCGCCCGCGTAATATGCAAATTCAGCAGCTGGAAAAATATATTTCGAAAAATTTCAACAAAACCATATCATGTGACCCCTCTTTGGAATGAGCTTGTCAAGCTCGTTCCAAAGAGGGGTCACATGATATGGTTTTGTTGAAATTTTTTGAAAAAATTTAAAAAATGATATTTAAAATAATAAATTTTGAAATCGTCTGCGTTGGGTAAAGGGTTAATGTTAGTGTCAGCATTTATGTCTACATTAGTAATGCAGTACAAGTACAAAGTGAAGTTTACACAATCCTTTGAAGGTGACAATCCCTTGACTGAATAGTTAGCTGGTGGAGTGCTAAATTATTTTTGGTCATCAACAGGCCTTTAAATGCTTCCCAATTAACGACAGTAAACGCTGTGCCCAAATAAGATAATTGCGCCCAAATTATGCGGAGTTCAAAACTTTTTCCAAAGTTTTGCTGTGTTTCGGCAATATATGGTTTGGCCAGTTTTTTCTGATGCTTGGCAATATAGCTTAGAGCTTACCTTCGAATCAAACAATGCAACAGATAAATAATTTTTTTAAAAACCAACAGAGTTCGCCATAGAAAAGCAATCGGTGTCATATACGACACTGTTGGCGACGATTGCTTTTCTCTGGCGAATTCTATATCATCATGCACTTAAAGCTTGAGATCTATTATATTCATGTTTGTGGCATTTCTCAGTAAACGCTCTGCATAATTTACATTCAAAAAGACCTTTGGCTCGACACTGGGAATCTAAGAAGCCTTCTTGAGTTAGTCGAGTAAACTTACATCAAAGGGTGATGGGAGGGAACCAGTGATAATGGCGAAGAATTATAACAAGGGGTTGTAAACTATCATTTTAAGACGGGGACCTAAAACCTAGAAAAATGCCAAGAAGAAGAAAATGTTGGTGATTTTTCTCCAACCATGTAGGCCACATCCATGTTTGCCATTGTGCCCAAATTAGACTGATCTAAAGGTCTGGTCATCAATATTTATTCACATGACTTTGCCTTGTAATTTTTACAAATATATGGGAGAGAGCCTACAGGCACCCTCCCATAAAATGTAACATGGCAAATCCTAACCTTCAAATTTATTTAACTTAAAACATAATATGAAGCACATCTGCAAAATTTGATGAATAAAGGTTGCAGCACCTACACTTCATAATAAAGCTCAAATATGGACTTCCACACAGCACTCTACCTGTTAAAAAAAATCGTGATTTTGTTTTTTCAAAAGAAGGATTGAATTTTACCGTACAAAAATGTAATTTCCTGCTATCTCAGATATTTTATATACATCACCAGTGTTGGGGTTCTGAATGACAGCGTCAATGACACTGTAGCTTAACCCTTTACCTAACCTGAAAAGCAGATGACACTTGCAAAAATAATTCTTGAATAACTAATTTTTTTCATTTTTTGTCTCAAACACATAGGTTATGACCCCTCGTTGGAACGAGCTCGATGAGCTCATTCCACCGAGGGGTCATAACCTATGTTTTTGAGACAAAAAATGAAAAAAATAATGAAAATTAATTGGCGATTTTTTAGAATAGCGCTGGCCGGTTTTGGCCATTATGTTAGGTAAAGGGTTAACTTGACTGTGTGTTGTGTTTGATGAAAAGGATAATATGTTCAGTGTTTATGAAAGGATTATGAAATACGACAAGAATTGTGTTGAGAACATGTTAATTTTGGGTTCCCTGTATGCTATGTTTTCAATAAAAATAATTTGAGGTGTAGACTGTACTAAAGAAATGAGGGGGTGGGACAATGTGGCTTTCACAGTTAATGTATACCAACCAAAGTTACCAAGTAATACAGTGAAAATATTCCACGAGTCATCCTATCAAGTTACAATGGAATCCCTTGAAAAATATAACTCGTAGACTTTGCTAAAGGAATCTTGGTCACATGATGGCTCGGCAGTCACAGTTGACCAATCATGACCAAAATAGGACAGTCTCAACAAGATATCATACCAAGTTATCCAACCAAGTTACAATTAAATCCCTTTATAAAAAGAACCTGTAGACAGTACTAAATGAATCCAGGTTGCATGACCAGGTGGATTTAATGGCAGACTGATCATGACCAAAATTGGAAAGTCTCATCCAGACATCATATCGAGTTATCCTTCCAAGTTACAATGAAAGCACTTCATAAATATGAACTGTAGACTGTGCTAAACAAATCTATATCACAGGCCTGTGCGGCCATCACGGTTGACTGCTCATGGCCAAGACATTATACTGAGTCATCCTACCAAGTTGCAATGAAATCCCTTAACTGGTAGAGTGCTAAATTATCTTTGGTCCTTAAAATTTCTTTGTGCATCTTTGCCTCACTACAATATATGGGAGAGTGCCTTCTGGCCCTCTTACCATAAATAGTAACAAGGCAAATCCTAGTAGATAAAACAGTATCACCTCAAAGATAATATGAAGCACATCCATAGAATATGAAGCCTTTAAATTCTGGTACTGACACTTCAGAATAAAGCCCAAATAAGGGTTTCCAGCACTCTACCAGTTAATAAATATGACTTGTAGACTGTGTTAAAGGTTTTCAGGTTTCAGTCTTGGGCAGCCATCACTTTTGACAGATTATGACCAAAAGGGGAAGTTCTTATCTAGACATTATACAGAGTCATGGTATCAAGTTACGAGGAAATCCCTTCATAAATATGACCTGTAGACTGTGCAAAAGGTTTTTGGGATTCAAGCCCGTCGCCATCATGGTCGACTGATCGCGACTGAAAGGGGACGTTCTCATCTAGACATTATACCGAGTAATTGTACCAAGTTACAATGAAATCCCTTCATAAATATGGCCTGTAGACTGTGCTAAAGGTTTTCGGGATTCGGGCATGTGTAGCCATCAATGTTGACTGATTGCAACCAAAAGGGGATGTCCTCATCTGGACATTACAGTGAGTTATCCCACCAAATTACAATGAAATCCCTTCATAAATACGATCTATAGCCTGTGCTAAAGGTTTTCGGGTTTTGGGCTCTGGCAGCCATCATGGTTGGACAATCCCAACCAAAAGGGGATGTTCTCATCTAGACATTATCTGGAGTCATCCTACCAAGTTACAAAGAAATCCTTTCACAAATATGATCTGTAGACTGTGCTAAAGGTTTTCGGGCTTCGGGCTTTGGGCCCCTGTAGTCGACCGTGACCAAAAGGGGTCGTTCTAATTTAGACATTATACAAAATCATCCTACCAAGTTACAATGCAATCCCTCCATAAATACGACCTGTAGACTGAGTTAAAGTTTTTTTGGTTTTGTGCTCGGGCACCCCTCACAGATGACAGACTGCAACCAAATGGGAAAGTACAGAGTCATCCTATCAAGTTACAATGAAATCTCTCTACATTAAATATGATCTGTAGACTGTGCTAAAAGTTTTCGGGTTTTGGGCTTGGGCAGCTGTCAAGGTTGACAGATCATGACCAAAAAGGGAGATGTTCTCATCTAGACATTATTTGGAGTCATCCTACCATGTTATGATGAAATCCCTTCATAAATACAACTTGTAGACTGTGCTAAAGGTTTTGGGGTTTTGGGCTCGGGCAGCCATCACGGTTGACCGATCATGACCAAAAGTGGACATTCTCATCTAGACATGACCTCAAACCTGCATATGAAATTCTGTGTTGATCAGATAAGAACTACGCAGTGTAGCCTGTGCTAAAGGAAAATGTGGATAGACTCACAGACTTCCGCATGCGTGATGGCAATACCTTATCTGGACTTTGTCAAGTAAAGCTAAAAATCTGCAAGGGCTAAAAATCGGCCTGCCAGACTGCTTTCCAGTTGTCAAAAGCTCTTGCAGGAGCAAATCCTATTTTACCTTCTTACTCTGGTGCAATCTATTATCTTGGAGTAACATACACTTCATCAAATATTTTATATTGCAACTGCCAAGGAACTATTGGAGTAACATATATATAAACTAGGAATTGTTCTCTGGGAGCACATTATAAAGGATAATTATTGTGTGTTAATTGATGAATTGTCAATTTCTTGTTTCAGAAAATTGAACAATAAATTGATACCATATATCACATCTTAACTGTTGTTTGTTCCTCACGAGTAATTAACAAGGTCTTTCAATGTATTGTCCTGAAGACTTGATCTGAGTCGAGTGCTGTGTTTTGTGCACAGAACACACCAGCCTTATGTAAGATGCTCACAACCGTCATCTATACCCGTCTCATAATTTATTAATCTGCCATAATCCATTTTAAACAAGCTATTAATTGAAAATAGAATATGTTTTCATTTTTGGAATTCACTAAAAACAAACTCATCAAGGGTTCTTAAGCTGTGTTTGAATAGTACTGACTGGTTCTGACTATTACATTGGGGAAAGAGTTGATATAAACAACATTTACACTAAGGCTGTACAATGCACATGGTTAGTTATTCAGTTAGAAATGAAATTTTTTTATGACCAGAAAGTGTGACTAACCCTGTGCAGTGCACAGGGTTAGTCACACTTTCTGGTTAAAAAAATTGGAAACAGCCACATCACATGCTACATGAAAAATATATACTGTGAAAATGCATTGGGTAAGTTAGTTACATGTTGTTACATAGGGTGCTGGATTCAAGGAACTATTGGAAATACTTATACTGGACTGTGGAAATTTTTTTAAACTGAATTCCAAAAATGAAGACATATTCTATTTTCAATTAATAGTGTGTTTTTATAAAAAGTGAGAGTTTTAATCTATTCCCTTTAAACGTATTCATGCTAGCCCAGTCAGTTGAAAACTTTGAATGAATCTGAACAGTATTACTATGTAAGACTGACTGACAGGACTGAGTGGCATCTGGTGATTTCAAATAGAATTACATCAAATTCAAGTATGTGATTGACCCAAATTCCCAATGCAAGCATGTGCAACTCATATCTGTGACTGTGAGTAAAGGGAAAATTCTCAATTTTATTTCTCACTTTCCTCTGCAGATTCTTTTCATTGGGGATCAAAGGTGTTTGCATTTTGTTTCAAAATTTCAACTCTTCAACGGTCAGCTTCATTGTAAGGGTAGTTTCACAATGAATGTGACATGAGCATTGCAAGCGACAAGATAATTATAAAATCATCAACACTGCTGTTTTGTTTCAGATTTTGGCACTAATAATACAGTGTCTTTACCAGGCCTAAAAAAAAAGCGGTGTCGTGTCGCTTTTTGCTATGCAAAACTTGCAAAAAGCTACACAATGTTAAATTATGTATAGCATTTTGTGATACAAGATAATCAACTGCAGCCTATTAGGCTGTAGTTGATTATCTTGTATCGCAAAATGTAAATGAAAATTTTCAAACAAATTTGAAAACCAGTTCACTGATGCTTTACTTCTGATTGTGGAATATTCCAGGCATAACTCAGATTAACTCTCCATCAAGCATCATTAGCAACTTCATATGTAAGATGAGTTCTGTTGGTTTAAATACTTCCTGTTTTTACAACATTTTACATAAAATGTCCATTAAAAATAACTACAAGCCCATCAAATTAAAAATCCCAACTTCCATTTTGAGAACTCTATTGAACAACCATGACACCATTTATAACAGTATACAAGTCCATGCAACCCTTAAAGGCAGTTTAGTTGAAAAAACATAGTAAATGTTTCATGTGTTGCAGATCATTTGGAAATGCCTAGAAATGGATGGAAACTATTCTATCTACTTAAAAAGCAACAAATAACTTTACTGAGTCCATTGTGCCAGCTTGAATACAAATTTTTTAATTATAAGTTTGACATAATGATTTGTGGCGGCCAAATTATAATTAGTGATTTTATGTTTCAGCTTGGACATTGGTCTCATCTAGATCAGTGTTTACTGTTCGCATTCCGACTGCTAGACAAAGTTACAATCGCCAAACTTTTCCAAAACCACAAAAAGAACAGAAAAGCACCAACTTTACAATTATTTCATTGCTCGCAACGCTCGTGTTGCGCATAAAGTAGTGCTCAAACGACTAGTGAATTCCAAAGTCGACTAGTCAATACCCAAAAGTCAAGTCGACTTCGACTAGTCACTGGTGATAACTTATCTCCTTATAACAGTGTTGGTGTTCTAGTAGAGTGCTGAAGGTACAAATTTGGCTTCACTTGGGCATTCATATACAGCAACTTACTGGAACATTATTCTGTTAATGTGTTTCTAATTATGCTAAGAGTGAAATTATATAGTCTTATTTAATTTGCCTTGTTGTGATTTATGGGAGAGTGCCTATAGGCACTCTCCCATAAATCGCAACAAGGAAAATTAATGACATATCCTGATAGCCCAAAATAATTCAGAACTCTACTAGTACCAGTTAAAACAAACTACTGTCACTACTATTAGATGGCAATAGATGTATACATTGATTGCCCAATATTGCTGTTCAAACTGCCTGACAGTGGCACAGAAGGGATACTATTTACCTAAAAGCTTGAACTCCTCCGACTAGTCGACTGCACAACTGAGAGTCGACTACTGGTTTGCCTAGAGTCAACATCGACTAGTCGACTAATCGTTTGAGTACTAGCATATAGTGTGAAATAGGGACCTGCAAATTGATGATTTTGATCAAATCAAATATAAAATATATTGGGGAAAACAAATTGACTCTCAAATCAAATTTCGAATCAAACTTCAAATCGAATCACAATTAAAGGATACTTCATCAACAGATAAGTTTTTTTCTTAAATAATAACCCCGATTAGGCCACACAAAGTAGATCTTCTGTTTCTCAGGCCATTATTTGTGAAATTGCATGCGGGCGAGCGGTTTTTTATTTTATTTTTTATTTCAGTAATTACTTTTTTGCCATCAAAAGTTCATGTTCTTGATTCAAGTTTCAGGCCTCATAATCTACAGAATAGCATGGGTGGTGGTGTATTTCATCCCTTGAGTGCAAGAAGACTTTGCAATGCTTTAGCATTGCAAAGCCTTCTTGCACTCAAGGGACAAATTCATCAATTTTTTTTAACTTGGGTAAAATATCAGACATAAACCATTTAATTTTTATTTTTTTAAGTTTAAATTGGTTATAAAAATAGAGCATGTGGCAGCCAAAATGACAGTGCGGGAGGGCCTGAGAAACAGATTTTTTATTTTTTTAGGCCATATTAAAAGACACACAGTTATGTAGAGTGCATTTTTCGCCATCACCACTTCCCACACTAGAAATTGAGAAAAAAATCATTGTACTAGGTATTAATTGAAACTATACTACTCAAAGTTTGCTAAGCACCAAGTATATCCAATAGCCTGTTTTATGTTTTAGTTGAAATATTGTGATGAATAGTGTATATATTTTTTATTTAATTATATCTTTAATGATTTATGTATAGAAGTTAAAAAATTTATAGTAATTTATATATTTTTTATACTTACCAATGACCCAGACTTAGCTGGTGCTAACTCTTAAAATTCTAGGGCCAAACACAAATTTTGCCTCCCAATCCCCAAAATTTGCATCTAAAACCAAAAGAAATCATGTCCTGAAGGTCCTCCATACATTGCCCGCACTGCGCATGTGCAGTGTCAAGGACGTCCAAAAATTGGCGCCAATTATCATTCTTACAAGCAGTGCCTGGTCAGCGCTATGTACTCAGCAGGGAGGTATGAGTTCCCAACTCCTGGGAGGGCCATCCCCATCTGGGTCGTTGGTAAGTATAAAAAATATATAAATTACTATAATTTTTTTAACATTTTTATACTGTACCAATGACCCAGACTTAGCTGAATAGTAAAAAGGCTGGAGGGCCTAAGACATAGAGGAAAATCCAATAAGCTCAACTATATAAATAGAGTCAACCCCTCAAGGAGAAAAGGAGTATTAGGCTTTACATGTATCTTTCTTATTTTATGATAAATTAGAAAGATACAACACCCTCCATAATTGAGCATAATAACATTCATGTTCTCTATTAACATCCAGTATAACCCCTTATACTAATTATTTTTAAAGTAAGCCAATAAATAAAGTTAGTCCAGAGAATTGAGACTCTTTATATTCTTTTAAAAGTGTCCGAGGATTGTATATTAACGCCCATTTGACACTTGACATATACAAATGCTTCACACTGAGCTACACTTTAAAAATATGACATGAATGAATTTTTAACATTAATATTACACTTTAAAACCATCCCAGTAATGACTCAGAATTACTGACTCCGGAGGAGGAATCCCCTTGCTTTTCACTATAAAGCAGGTGACCTAAGGGGAACACCCTCCCCCCCCCCCCCCCCCCACCTTCCCCTTGCCCTGGGTCAAATAGCCCAGAGCGAAGAGGGCAGCAGGACGGAGTCACTGCCGGAACAGAAAGCCTGCATAACTATAGTTGCAACTGTTTAGTGGACGACATTCTGAGCAACAGATAACGGACCTAAACAATGCAGGTCTCCAGAAATGGACTCAATATTTCTGAGATGAAAATTCGTGAATGTGGATGGCTGACACCAATAAGCAGCCTTCATTAAATCTGTAATAGCAACACTATTTGTGTAAGCCCAAGATGTAGAAAGAGCTCTTACTTCATGAGCCGAAATCTTAAGCACAGACTGCTGAGTAGAAGATAGATTATCATAAGCAGTACGGATAGTTAATTGAATCCATCTAGCAATAGAATGGACCGAAATGTCCTTTCTATTAGGCATCAGAGACAGAGAGGAGCGCTTTCGTCCCTTTCTGATAAACTGAGATCTTTGTTTATAAATACGTAAAGCTCTAACAGGACAGAGTAAAGGCCTACGCCCGTCTGAAGACGGAGGAGCCTTAATAACAATAGGTTCCGGGTATCTATTAGGAGCCTGATTCTTAGCTAAAAATTCAACATTAGTAGTAAAGGTAATAGTGTTCCCGACACTATGATAGTGAGAATCGTCCACCGATAGTGCATGAAGCTCACTGACTCTTCTAGCAGAAGAGAAAGCCAAGAGAAAAGCTGTCTTATAAGACAAGAATTTGAAATCTACTGTCCCAAGAGGCTCAAATGGCTTTTCTTTCAGTTCAAGAAGAACCCAAGCTAAATTCCATTTCGGAATTAATCTAAGAGTTCTAGGTCTATTTATCGAGAAGTTTCTAACTAACTTAGATAAAGAGACATTAGATCCAATTTGTAAACTATCATGGTGTGCATAGGTATCAGATAACATAGACCTATAACCTTTAATAGTAACAGGCTGCAGTTTGATCTCGTCAAACAAGTATACTAGAAAGTTTGCAATGTCTGGTATGGAGGGATAAAAAATATCAACAGAATGATCCCTACACCAACGACGAAAGACCTTCCACTTAGCCACATAGTTTAGCGAAGAGGAGGACCTCCTACAGTTAGAAATCGCGTCCACTGCTCGTCCTGTAAAATGCTTGCCATGCAAGAAGGACCGCACAATGGAAATACGTGAAGGTTGAGACCTTGCGGGTTGTGATGAAGTTGACGCGATTTCCCCTGCGAAAGAAGATCCTTCCGTGGAGGAAGCTTTCGCGGTAAGTCCCACAGCAGACATCTGAGTAGATTTATCCATGGTCTCTGTGGAGACAGAGATGCTACCAACAGAATCCTGCATTGAGATTGTTTTATCTTTAGCAATACTTGCTGTATTAACGGCGCTGGAGGATACGCATATCCTATCATTCCGTCCCACGAGAACGATAGAGCGTCTACTGCATATGCTCGTGGATCCGGACATGGTGACACATACGTCCGCAACTGACTGTTGAGATGTGTCGCAAATAAGTCTATCATTGGCCGTTCCCATTGGTAGCAAATCTGATTGAATACCTGTTTGTTGAGAGTCCCCTCTGACGGCAACAAGCGACCCTTCCATGAAAGGGAGTCTGCTAGTACATTCAGACGACCCAGTATATGACGGACCGAAAGTAGAACTTGGTGTTCTAGAGCAAACAGAAGGATTCTTTCCGTTAAATTGAATAACGGAACAGAATGAGTGCCCCCTCTGGTTCCGGATATACGCCACTACTGTCGTATTGTCGGACAGGATTTGGACATGAGCTTTCTGAATAATGTTCATCCAATGACGTAATGCAAGCCAAATCAACATCATTTCCTTGATGTTTATGTGCTTGCTTAGAAACTGCGGATCCCAAAGACCCTGGCACTTCGAATCCGTTGGGATCAATGTTGCACCCCAACCTGTTTGACTGGCATCCGTCATAATCGTAAAACCCGGATCCGGCAACTGCAGCGGAACTCCCTGAGTCAACCACTGAATGCTTGCCCAAGTCTGAATCTCTAGTTTCACTTGATCTGACAAGAGAACGTCTGAATCGAGCGAATGAATCTTCACACTCCAATTCTGAGTCAAGAAAATTTGGAGAGGACGAGTGCGCAACCGCCCCATCGGAATGAGATCCGCAGCGGCTCCACACAGACCTATCAGTCTCATGAACTCCCTCGCTTTGACTTTGTCTGCGTGAAGACAATAGCGAGCATAACAACTGATTAACTTCACTCTGGTTAACGGCAGACGAACGAGATTGTTGTGCGTCTCGAAGCTCATTCCCAGATGAGTGAATGAATTGGACGGCACCAGATCCGACTTCTCGTTTATAACAAAACCGAGACGTCGGAGCAATAGAAGCAGATTCTGCACATCGTTTTGAAGCGTTAACTCGTTGCCGTACCTCTGAAGAATGTCGTCCAGGTAGGCCGACGTTACTGCAGACGAATGAGCTCGGAAATGCATCATTACCGAGTTCATTATTCGAGTGAAAGCCCAGGGCGCTAGGATCAATCCGAAGCACATCGCCCGGAATTGATATACAACTCCTAGGACTGCGAAGCGTAGATACTTTCTGAATGTCGGATGTACCATGACGTGAAAGTACGCATCTTTGAGATCTATGCTTGTAGCATAATCGTTCACCCGAATACTCGCTCTGACCGATCGAATCGTCTCCATATAAAACTTCGGAGCGACGATCAGCTTGTTTATCCAGCTCAGATCTATGACTGGACGGAACGAGCCGTCTGGTTTCGGAACCAGAAACAGGTGGCTGTAGAAACCCGGTGATTCCTGGTCTTCTACGACCTCTACCACGTTCTTCATCAAAAGAGACTGTACTTCCGCCTCTTTTCTGCGGATTTGATGGAAGCTGAGTCCATTTTGGACTTCGAGTTACTGGAGACTTTTGTTTGAAGGATATTCTTAGTCCTTCCGAAATTACCCCTCTGACCCAGGGGTCGTCCGTAATCGACGCCCACTCGTCTGTAAAACTCGATAACCTTCCGCCAACTGGAACACGATAGAGGTTCAAACCATCACCTCCTGGACCTGAAAGGCCTGCGGAATCAGAAACCACGTCCTCCACAACCCGCACCTCGTCCCGTCGACCTCGGGACGTCAGACCGGTTGTCTCGGCCCGAAGAACGTCCCGTACGTGAGTCGCTGCCTTGACGGTCTCTAGAATAAGACCTAGAGGACGTATAAGAACCTCTATAGGAACCTCTCTTGGGTGTATTTGTCCCAGAAGTACCTGTCTTACTCTTCTCTGCTGTATCCGACTCTTTGGAAGCGCAACTAAAAAGCAGAGAATCCGAAGCTTTCTTAGTTATCTTATCATAGATTGCTGAAAGCTTGCCGTCGAAGAGAAGCTCTCCGGAGACTGAAGCGACTCTGAGAGAGTTCTTCACCTTACTATCCACATGTGTGGATGTAGCTAGGGCTGCATCACGTCTCACCAACTCCAGGTTTGCCACTGAAAGGGCAGAGTTATACGTGGAATAAGCTACTGCCCTTGAAAGAAGTCTTAATGAGGATTGTATATCCTGGAATTCTTTCCCTTGAAGACGCAAAGATAACGCCTTTGTAAGGTGGTCTGCATATGATAACATGTCTAAGCTTGCTCTGTTAGACGTTATTGTCGTTTCCAACGTCGCAGTTGGAATAGACATAGACGACGGTAATGACAATTCCAAGTCTTTCACCTCGTCGTCTAGACGCAGAGGAACTCTCGGTATTCCCTGTCCTGCCATATCGAATTTATTCCTTGAATTGATGAAAGGCAGGTTGCGAGCATTAGCGGACAAGAAACCAGCTTTTCCTGTTTTGGAAGCAAGCTTATAGATAGCGTCGTTCAATAATTCGAATGTTCTTGTGACATTATTGGACTGTGTCGGAAACTCAGGGACGATGTCTCTGAACCGTTCAAAAAATTCAGTGTCCAATGACGCTATCAGTCTCTTATCCGGCATCGCAGCAGTCTGGCCCGACGGAACAACATGTGGAAGGAAGTGCCGGATGAAATCTACGGCAGCTTTATGTTGCTCCAAAAGGGATAGCTCCAAGTCCTCGGTATCCCTTTCGTCATCCTGTCGGACCTCATGATGATCTCGGTCATCTGCACCCGATGCTTCGGCGGAGCGTACCGACCCAGCGTCGTCGGATAATTCTTGATCCGATACCGATTCTGTCGGTTGCTGGGATGCTGTGATAATTTGTGCTATCTGAGCTAGCACGTCCGTCACCGAGGCCTGCGAAGTAGCAGTCTTACGCTGCTTAGCCGCCGGAAGCTCCGTGTAAACTGACTCCTGCATACTTCTCTTATGCGAACGTCCAGAGTCTGCAGGCCTCTTGTCCCTGGCTACCGGATGGCGTGACCTGGTCGCCGTGGAATCCCTGATCGGCGAAGCTGGCTGGATATCGGCGGTCACGTAGCCAAGGTGCGGTCGTGTGCACTGCTGAGAGGATGAGGAAGCCTTTTGTACAGTCTCTCCGGACTGTCTATACAACGGAGCGTCCCGATCGGCGGACGTATGCTCCGCTTGCGAAACATTTTGTACCACAACATCTGGTCCCAGATATTGTTGTACGAGAGAGGGGCCTCTCTCGCTCGCAGCCTGGATGGACCTGGATGAGCTAGGAACCGGACTACTAGGCTTCCTCCGTTCTCTCCTCTTATCCGCCATCACTGGGTGTGCACCTTGAATATTTATAGTGCTCGCAACACCCAAATCTCCTTCCTGGACCGCAAATGACGAACCCGGCTGCCGAACCATTCGATGAATGGACGCTACACCGGGCGAGCTAGCGGACGACAATGCCGTCAATCCTACTAGGGACCTCTTAGGCAATTGGCGTATCTCCATGAGCACTTTTGCCGCTAGCTCTTCATTCGATTGTGACGACGGAGGCGCACCTTTGGAAGATGTCACGGAAACATCACCCTGTTCTTGTTCCTCTGAAATAGAAACTGATAAACTAGAGTGACCCTGCGGAGAAAGGACTGGCATAGCCCTTTCCCCGCTAACAACATACCGTGACACACGTTTCCAATGTTTGTCATCCCAAAATTCACATACTGAACAGGTGTTAGTGTGAGTACACTGACTACAATTTATACAATGATCATGAAAGTCAGAGGAAGATTTCCTCTCATTACAATTTGAACAATATCCTTTCATTGTGAAAAGAAAACAATAAGTACTAGTACTCGCACGAACCCCTGCAAACAAAGATACATAATAACATGATCCATTAACATAGAAAAAATAAATGAAATCAAAAATAATTTT
This sequence comes from Pictodentalium vernedei, assembly GCA_031216915.1. Taxonomy (NCBI): domain Eukaryota; kingdom Metazoa; phylum Mollusca; class Scaphopoda; order Dentaliida; family Dentaliidae; genus Pictodentalium; species Pictodentalium vernedei. The sequence goes on along the minus strand of CM062288.1, from coordinate 338,850,910 downwards.
TGAAAAAGTTAAAAAATTTATAGTAATTTATATATTTTTTATACTTACCAATGACCCAGACATAGCTGGTGCTAACTCTTAAAATATAGGGCCAAACACAAATTTTGCCCCCCAATCCCCAAAATTTGCATCTAAAACTAAAGAAAACATGTCCTGAAAGGCCCTCCACACCTCGCCCCCACTGCGCATGCGCAGTGTCAAGGACGTTCCGAAATTGGCGCCATTTATCATTCTAATAACCAGTGCCTGGTAAGCGCTATGTACTCAGCGGGGAGGCAAGAGTTCCCAACTCCTGGGAGGGCCATCCCCGTCTGGGTCATTGGTAAGTATAAAAAATATATAAATTACTATAAATTTTTTAACATTTTTATACTGTACCAATGACCCAGACATAGCTGAATAGTAAAAAGGCTGGAGGGCCAAGGACATAGAGCAAAATGGAATACGCTCAATAAAATAAAATAGAGTCATCCCCTGTAGGGAAAAGAAGTAATAGGCCTTACATGTATCTTTCTTATTTATGATAAATTAGAAAGATACAACACCTTCCAAAAATTGAGCTTCATACATCCATGTACTCTATTAATATCCAATAATCCTTATACTAATAATTTTTAAAGTAAGCCAATAATAAAGTAAGTCTAGAGAATAGAGACTCTTATACTCTTAAAAGTGTGTGAGAATTGCATAATCATGTCCGTTGACAAATGCAATATTCAAAAGCTATACTTTAAAAACTAAGACTTGAATGAATTTTATAAACTTAAACTTCTCACTAAACAACCATCCCAATAACAGCTCAGAATTACTAACTCCGGAGGAGGTATCCCCTTGTTTTCATAGTAAAAACAGGTGACCCAAGGGAACACCCTCCCCCCCCCCCCCCCTTTTTCTTGCCCTGGGTCAAATAGCCCAGAGCGAAGAGGGCAGCCGAATGGAGACACTGCCGAAACAGACAGCCTACCTAGCTATAGTAGCAACTGTTAAGTGAATGACATTCTGAGCAGTAGATAATAGACCTAACAATAGAGGCCTCCAGAAATGGACTCGATATTTCTGAGATAAAAATCATGAATGGATGGCTGAGCGCAATGAGCAGCCTTCAAAAATCTATAATAGCAACACTATTAATGTAAGCCCAAGAAGTAGAAGAACTCTTACTTCATGAGCCGAAATCTTAAGCACAACTGCTAAGCCAATGATATACCATAAGCAGTACGCTAGTTAATAGAATTCATTAACAATAAAATGGAGCGTAACGTCCTTCTACTAGACATCAAAGACAGAAGAAGCTTACGCCCTTGTAATAAACAGATATCTGTTTATAAATACATAAACTGTACCCGGAAAGAGTAAAGGCCTATGCCCATACGAAGACGGAAGGACCTTAAAATAATAGGTTCCGGATAATAGGAGCCTAACTCTTATGCAACAATCCAACCTAAATAGTAACGGAAGTATTGATTCCGAAACTATGAAAGTGAAAATCATCCATCGATAGTGCATGAAACTCACTGACTCTACAGTAAAAGAGAAACCAACAGAATTACTGTCTAAAAGGTCAGAATTTGAAAAACTACTGTTTCCAGAGGCTCAAATGATTACTTAGCTAAATAAGAACCGAAGTTAAAATCCGTATAGGAATTTAATCTAAAGATTCTAAGTCTATTTATCAAAAAGTTACTAACTGACTTAGATAAAGAGACAAAAGACTCAATAGTAAACTATCGTAGAGTGCATAGGTATGAGGTAACATAAACCTATAACCTAAATAACAACAGGCTGCAGTAGATCTTGTGAAACAAGTATACTAAAAACTAGCAATGCGTAGTATGGAGGGATCAACCATATGAACATAATGATCCCTACACCACGACGGAAGAACCTCCACTTTAGTCGCATAGAATAGCGAAGAAGAGGATCTCCTATAGTAAGAAATCGCGTCCAAAGCTCGTCCAGTACAGTGCTTACAATGCAATACGGACCACACAACGGAATACATGAAGGTTGCGACCTTGCTGGTTGTGATAAAGATGACACGATTTACCCAGTGAAAAAAGATCCTCACATAGAGGAAGATTTCACGTTAAGATCCACAGTAGACAAGAGAGTAAATTACTCATGATCTCTGTGAAGATAGAGATGCTATCAACAGAAATGTATTGTGGTTGTTTATCTTAGCAATACCTGCTAAAACAACAGCGCCGGAGGATACGCGTATCCTATCATTCCGTCCTATAGATCAATAGAGCGTTAACAGTATTAGCTCAGAGATCTGGACAAGCCAACACATACGTCTGCAATTGATTAGCAAGCTGTGTCATAAATAAAACATCATTGGGCGCTCCCATAGATAGCAAATCTGATTAAATACTTGTTTGTTGAGAGTCCATTCTGACAGCAACAAGCGACCCGTAAGAGAACGGGAGTGCGATAAAACAATCCGACGACCCAGAATATGACGGACCAAAACTGAACTTGGTGTACTATAACCAACAGACGGATTCTTTCCATTAAATTGAATAACGGAAACGAAAGAGTGCCTCCCTGGTTCCGGAGATACGCCACTACTGTCGAATTAAAGGACAGGAATTTGGGCATGCGTTTCTGAATAATGTTCATGCAATGACATAAAGCAAGCCTAAAAAACATTATTCCGCGGAAGTTAAACTGATAGCTAAAAGACTGCGGAACCCAAAGACCCTGGCACTTCGAATCCGTAGGGATCAGTATATATCCCAATCTGTTTGACTGGCAACCGTCATAACAGCCACACTAGGGTCCGGCAACTGCGGCGGCACTCTCTGAGTCAACCACCGAATGTTTGCCCCAGTCTGAATCTCTTGTAACACTAGATAGACAAGAGAATGTATAAATCAAGCAATTCATGGATTGCCGGAAAGTTGCCGTCGAAGAGAAGCTCCTCCGAGAACGAAGCGACTCTGAGAGAGTTCTTAACCTACTATCCACGCGTGGATGTAGCTAGGGCTGCATCACGTCTAACCAACTCCAATCAGCCACTGAAGGGCGGAGTTATACGTGAACAAACTACTGCCCTCAAAAGAAATTACATTGAGAATAATATCCCGTAAATCTTTTCTTGAAGACGTAATGATAACGCCTCAGTAAGGCGGATTACGTATAATAAAGCGTCTAAGTTAAGTCTACTATACATAATGTCGTTCCCAACATTGAAATTGGAAAAGACATAAACGGCGAAAAAGAATATATGCAGTCTTTAATCACACCGTCTAGACGCATATGAACTCTCGGTATGCCCTGCTCTGCCAAAATAAACTATATGTAAAAAAGATAAAATGGCAGAAATGAGCCACGCAGACAAGAAACTAAACTATCATGCTTAGTAGCAGGCTTGTATATATATATATATAATATATAGCGTCGAAAAATAAAACACATGTTGTAATGACAATATTGGACTGCGTCGGTAAGTCAGAGACAAAGTCCCTGTACCGATCGAAAAATCCGAGTCCAATGACGCTATAAGTCTCTTATCCAAGATCGCAGCAATGAAGTCCGAAAAATAATCACTGGAAGAAATGCCAGAAGATATGAAAGGCATCTTCCGATACTACTAAAGGGAAAACTCGAAATCTTTCGAATCCCTTTCGCCATCCTGTCGGACCCTATAAAGCGTTCGGTCGTCCGTAGCTTGATGCAACCACGGACCGCACCGACCCAGCGCCGTCGGATAATTCCTGATTCGACCGAGAAACCGTCAATTGCTGGGATGCTGCGAAACAACTGTGCTAACTCGGATAGCACGTCCGTCACTGAGGCCTGAGGAGCAGCGGTCTTACGATGCATTGCCGCAGGAAGCTCCGAGATCGTTACCCCGTGCATACTTCCAATATGCGAGCGAACGGGGTGTATAGGCCTCGTGTCCCTTGGCTACCGGATGGCGCGACCTATTCGCTGTGGAATCACTGAATGCCGAAACTGATCGGATACTCGAGGTCACGTAGCCAATGTGCGGTCGTGTGCCCTGCTGTGAGGATGAGGAAGCATTAAAGACAGTCTCTCGGACTGTCAATATAACGGAGCGTCCCGACCAACGGACATATGCTCCGAATGTAAAATATCTGAACCACAACATGCGGTCCCCTATGTTGTTGGCTTCCTCCGATCTATCCTCAATCTGCCGTCACTGGGTGAGTACTAAAGTAATTAAAGTGCTCGCATCACCCAAATCTCCTTCCTAGACCGCAACGGACGAACCCGGCAGCCGAACCATTCGATGAATGTACGCTACACCGGGTGAGCTAGCGAATGTCACTCCGTAAGCGATAGACATATTCCATGAGCACTTATTGCCGCTAACTCTTCATTAACTATGACGACAGAGGCACACTTTTGAAAGACATCTCCATAACTCTTCGAACAAGAAACCAGAAATGCTTGGATAGCAAGCATAAAATAATAATATATATAGCGTCGTTCAATAATTCGAAAGTTTGTGTGACATTATTGGACTATGTCGGAACTGAGGGACGATGTCCCTGAACCGAACCAAAAATTTCTAAGTCCACCGACGCTATCAGTTTCTTATCCGGCATCGCAGCATATGTTGTTCCGAAAGGGAAAGCTTGAAATCCACCGAATCCCTTTCGGTATCCCGTCGGACCGGATGAAACTTTCGGACGTCCGTACCCGCTTCCGCGGAGCGTCCCGACCCAGCATCGTCGGATAAAATATATGCGACAGATTCAGTTGATGCTGGGATGCTGCGATAAACTGTGCTATTAAGGAAAGCACGTCCGTTCCCGAGGCCTGTGCAGTAGCGGACTTACGATGCATTGCCGCTGGAAGCTCCGTGTACGTTGACTCCCGCACACTTCCTATGCGAACGTCCGGAGTCTGCAGGCCTCGAGTCCCCGGCTACCGACCCAGCGCTGTCGGATAATTCTCGATCCGACACCGTTTCTGTCGGCTGCTGGGATGCTGCGATAAGCTGTGCTATGTGCACAAGAATGTCCGGCGTCGAGACCTGCGGAGGGGCAGTCTATCGGTGCTTCGCCGAGGGCAGCTCCGCATCAGATGGCTCCCGCATACTTCCTATGCGAACGTCCGGAGTCCATCGGTCTCGAATCCCTGGCTGCCGGATGGTGTGACCTGGTCGCCGAAGAATCCTTGATCGGCGAAGCTGGTAATATATCGGCGGTCACGCAGCCAAGGTGCGGTCGTGTGCGCTGACGAGAAGAGGAAGCCTTAGCAGTCTCAGCGGACTGCCTATACAACGGAGCGTCCCGAGCGACGGACGTATGCTCCGCTAACGACACATTGTACCAGGGGCCAGATGTTGTTGAACGAGAGAGGGGCCTCTCTCGCTTGCCGTCCGGATGGACCGGAATGAGCTATGAACGGACTAAAAGGCTTCCTCCGTTCTCCCTCCGATCCGCCGTCACTGGGTGTGCATTAAGTTAATTTTATAGTGCTCGCATCACCCCAAAATTCCTTCTAGACCGCAACGGACGAACCCGGCTGCCGAACCATTCGGTGAATGGACGCTACACCGGGCGAGCTAGCGGACGTCAAAGGCCGTCGAACCTACTAGGGTCCTCTTAGGCAATTGGCGTATTACATGAGCACTTTTCCGCTAGCCCTTCATTAATTGTGACGACGGAGGCACACTGTTGGAAGACATCACAGATACATCACCCTAATCTTGATCGTCTGAAATAGAAATTGATAAAGTAGAGTGACCCTGCGGGGAAAGGACCGGAGTGTCCAAATCCCCAACAACATACCGTGACATACGCTTCCCATATTGTCATCGAAATCATACGATACAGAACAGGAGTTAATGCGAGTACACTGACCACATATAGAATGATAATAAGGTCAGAGGAAGACTTCCTCTTAAAACAATTGATCAATATCCTTTCAATGTGAAAAGAAAACAAGTCCTGGTACTCGCACTAACCCCTGGCAATCAAAATACATAATAATAATATGATCCATTAATATAGAAAAAATAATTGAAATCAAAATATTTTGAAAAAATATTTTTTCAGAAAAGCCCAAGTTTCTGAAAAGTAACGTTGAGCCCCAATGGATCCCAAGCCTAAGTGTGGACAAAAATTTTAAAAATATTTTAAACAATTTATTCAACACTTACGAACAATAATAATGTATCTAGTTATGATTAAAATAACATAAAGATATTATTATTTAGAAATCCCCCCCTCACACAGAGGGCTGTTGTAAATGTAAACAATGAGTGTAAAAACACTAAAATAAGACTCCAGGCACCCAGGCCCGAAATCAGTTACCAAAAATACACCATCTGATGCAAAACAGAGACTTCCAGGGAAGAAACTGCAGAACATCAGATGGTAGATGCAGAACACAACGCCTAACCACCCGTAGGTGAAGACGTAAACATGGGGAAAGAACAGAATTCATTCTGTTATTCAGCTAAAACTCCCAAGAAATTTTAGTAATAATAATTACAGAAACTATGCCAAAAGCATGGGAGAATAGCAAGGGGGAACTTAAAGGACAGGGAGAGAGGAAAAACACTTGAAAAAACAGTGTAACTAAATAATCAGAATGACAACAAAATGGCTGCTGCCTTGAAAATAGGTAACTTAACATAATTTCATTAAAAAATTTTAAGTTACAGCCCTGATAATATTCTGTCACACATTCTTTTCCTCTCCTCCTTTTCTATCCTCCTTAGAATCAACATTTCACTAATATTTATGTGTCTGGCATCATTTAAACTGAGATTTAAAAGCACAAAGATCAGTCAGATGTTAACTGATGAAGGGCCAAACTTAGAATGATAAATGGCGCCAATTTCGGAACGTCCTTGACACTGCGCATGCGCAGTGGGGGCGAGGTGTGGAGGGCCTTTCAGGACATGTTTTCTTTAGTTTTAGATGCAAATTTTGGGGATTGGGGGGCAAAATTTGTGTTTGGCCCTATATTTTAAGAGTTAGCACCAGCTATGTCTGGGTCATTGGTACAGTATAAAAATATATTTTTTCAGCAAAGCCCAAGTTTCTGAAAAATAACGTTGAGCCCCAATGGATCCCAAGCCTAGGTGTGGACAAAAATTTTAAAAATATTTTAAACAATTAATGCAACACTTACGAATAATAATAATGTATCTTGTAATGAATTAAACTAGTACAAAGACAAAAAAGTCCCCCTCCACAGAGACTGTTGCCAATGTAAACAAGAAGTGTAAAAACACCAGAAACATGACTCCAGGCACTGATAATCCTGGCCCGAAATCAGTTACCAATAATACACTATCTGATGCAAAACAGAGACTTCCAGGGAAGAATCTGCAGAACATCAGATGGTAGATGCAGAACACTACGCCTAAACACCCATGGGTGAGAATGTAAACATGGGGAAAAGAACAGAATTCATTCAGTTACCCAGCTAAATCTCCCAAGACATTTTAGTAATAATATTACTCAAAAATATGCCAAAAGCCTGGGAGAATAGCAAGGGGGGATCTAAATGACAAGGAGAGAGTAAACACTGAATAAGCAGTGAAACTTCATAGCAAGAATGACAACAACAGGCCCATGCCTCGAAAATAGGCAACTTAACATAATTTCATTAAAAAATTTTAAGTTACAGCCCTGAATATTTTCTGTCACTCATTTTCCCTCTCCTCCTTCTATATGCACTTTATATCCACCATTTCTCTAATATTTATGTGTCTGGCATCATTTAAACTGAGATTTACAAGCACAAATATCAGTCAGATGTGAACTGATGAAGGGCCAAACACAGAATGATAATTGGCGCCAATTTCGGGACGTCCTTGACACTGCGCATGCGCAGTGAGGGCAAAGTATGGAGGACCTTCAGGACATGATTTCTTTTGGTTTTAGATGCAAATTTTGGGGATTGGGGGGGGGAAATTTGTGTTTGGCCCTAGAATTTTAAGAGTTAGCACCAGCTAAGTCTGGGTCATTGGTACAGTATAAAAATATTAAGATTTTATTTGTGTTTGTCATTATTATTTAGCTTTTGAATACGATAACCATGGAAAATGGATATCAGGCCAGTCGGTCTGTGATATTAAGCACGCCTCCAAGATGTGATCACCCTTCACTTTCATGATAGTCTGCAGGTGTCAATCACCAGCCGACAATGTTTTCTCCCAGTGATGGCATCACACCTCTGTCATATTTGACAAAAATTGTTGCACATTTCACAATTGTGAATACGTGTGATTTGAAACATTTTTGTGTCAGATTGCTGACAATGAATTAAGCGATAAGTATGGCTTGCTGATTACAGTTCAAACAAATGCGACCAAGAGCAGGTGACCGTGTTTTTACAGCGTGACAGTCGGGTGCGTTTTCCGTGTAACAACAAACTATTTGTGTGATGTATGCTACTTTAATTATTCACTAATTAAAAATAATCAAACAAATTTAGCAAACAAGTATTAAATTTTTATTTCATAATTTCTCCATGAATGCTTGCATGTCGGTGACGATAAACGAGATAGAACGTTACTCTCGTCATCTCTCGCTGTTTATCATTTGTTCACGAAATGAGGAAACATAAACTTCCTATATTTTCAAAGCAACTTTCTATGCGATTTTACGAAAAAACTCATGTTGAAATTTTATTATCATGTGACCCAAACCAATATCGTTACAGACGATATACCGGTATTGCCCAAAAAATAGAGGATATTTAACCGGTACTGGTTTCAATACCAGTATTTACCGGTATATCAAAATATCGCCCAGCTCTAGTTCAGAACTTTTCATAAATGGTCACTTGTAATAAAGCAGAAGAAGTTGAAATGAACAGCTGTAGCAATGTTGTGATAATAGTGTTTGTAGCAATGTATAGCTACAACTGTTTTACAGTTGTTGCTACATTGCTACAAACACCATTACCACTACAATAGCAAGTCAGTTATGTTTCTACTCAGAACAATGCTCAATATAAAATAATGTGATCAATTACAATCTCTGTAAACATTCACGGTTATGGCTGAAGTATAATCGAAAATATTCAAATTTCCGATTTCGAATTGAATCAAATATTGACTTTCAAATTCGTTGTTAAAATAAAAAGCCTGAAACTAATCAACATTAGTGGCATAGCCAAAGGGGGTCTGGAGGAGCCATGCCTTAACGCTCACCCCCACCTTTAAAATTCTGAATTATAGATTTCCATTTGGCATCATCTAATGAAATTACAGATGACATAACATGCTTTGGATTCTTTCAAGCCTCAAAGCGAGAGGGCCACGACCGTCTTGATACTTTTCCGAACACGAGACTGTCTTTTCCATTTTTCTGATACATGTATTTAAGTAACTACGTACATGCCCCCCCCCCCAATCCATACATGTGCCCCTCTAATATAGATTAGTGGCTACATGTCTGGAGGTAATGCTAGATAACCACAGTAAGCAGAAATTTACTGCTTACTGAGACTATTTAGAGTTACCTCCAGATGCATATGGGAGGGGGGGGTTCCCAAAACTTGTAAAACCCTGCAGGACCTGATCTCTTTTTCAGGGTACCATGTCAGCACATGTTCTAAAATAAAACTTGCTACTGGTACAGGCATTGTTGGTACCATACAGTGATTATTCCTATAATATGAATATAAAGTATGTACGCAGGAAATATGAGTTTGATGTTATATGAATGGGCAGATATACTGTAAGATTAACCCTTTACCCAAAATAACGGCCAAAACCAGCCAGCGCTATTCTCAAAAATCGCCAATTAATTTTCATTATTTTTCATTTTTTGTCTCAAAAACGTAGGTTATGACCCCTCGTTGGAACGAGCCCGTCGAGCTCGTTCCAACGAGGGGTCATAACCTATGTTTTTGAGACAAAAAATGAAAAAAAATGAGTTATTCAAGAATTATTTTTGCAAGTGTCATCTGCTTTTCAGGTTAGGTAAAGGGTTAACAGATATATATGGCCACCATTTGCGTCAGATGAAAATTGAACTGCAGATCAAATCTCGTGGAACATGTAAGCATGTGTGCATGTCAGAGGTGGTTGGGAGGGGGGGGGGGGGGGGGGGTTAAAAGTACTGTAGGAAAAAATGTTGAGGGATATGTCTCTGTTCAAATTATTGAGATTAGAAAAGTTCAACAACTTGTATGTCCAAAGGTATGAAATTCAATATCAGTAGAAACAAATTGACAATAATATCAGCACAGCGTCTTTGATCACTGATGAAACACGTCATGCTGTTAACTTGTCGTATTTTTATTCTGATACATACCATGACACACTCTTGAGGTTAACAAACCAAATCAACCTGACTGTACTGTAAAATTGACACACTCTTGAGGTTAACAAACCAAATCAACCTGACTGTACTGTAAAATTGACACACTCTTGAGGTTAACAAACCAAATCAACCTGACTGTACTGTAAAATTGACACACTCTCGAGGTTAACAAACCAAATCAACCTGACTGTACTGTAAAATTAACACACTCTTGAGGTTAACAAACCAAATCAACCTGACTGTACTGTAAAATTGACACACTCTTGAGGTTAACAAACCAAATCAACCTGACTGTACTGTAAAATTGACACACTCTTGAGGTTAACAAACCAAATCAACCTGACTGTACTGTAAAATTAACACACTCTTGAGGTTAACAAACCAAATCAACCTGACTGTACTGTAAAATTAACCCTACTCTATTCATTGTGGAATATTACTCCTTTTGGTTATCACCATTTGACAATGGATCTCACAATCAACATTATCAACTGATTGTGAGCTCAACCAATACACAGGTGATAAATTGCCTGCATCAGATCAGAATTGCACAGGTGATGTGCAGGTGATGAAATCGCCTGTACTAGATTTCCAAACCGGCATCACTATATTTTCAGTTTTTATCAATGGAAAAGAACTGATTTTGTGATAGACATGACAGGAATGACATGTGACATGTATGACCAATCAATCACATTTTTTATAAAAGTATGTTTTCAACACGGAGAAATGTGCAATACGAAGAAAACCCCCAAACATTGTTATTCTGACCCAAGCCAGAAAATAAGCAGACTGTCATCTACAAAATTAGGTCCACAGAGGGTAAATTTAGTAATGCTACCCTGCACAGCAGGGTAGCATCACTAAATTTACCCTCTGTGAACCTCAATCTGAATCAGCGTCTCAAAACTAAACAGAAAGAGGTACCCCAGGTTAAATTGGCCCAGTGCATGGGATAGCATCATCAAATTCACCCTCTGGGGACCTCATTCTGCAAATGCCAGACTGCTTATTTTCAGGCTTGTACTGACCTGAATGAATGGCAAGAGAACTCAATCAAATGGGGTATATATAAGCAGCTTGAGCATCTGTACATGTAACTAGGCCAGAAAGGGGACAGAGATATATCATAACTCAGTCAAAACTTAGCTTTCCATTTTATAATCACAGTTGTAGAAATATACATTACTCTGATTCCAAATTCTCTCACATCTGTAATCAGTTTTAGTAATGTACAAGATGATTTTGTTTTAGTATTGGGATGCTACTACAGAAAGAATGTCCAGATTTGCAGTAATGCAAAACTAAGGAGTCCAAATATCAACCCAGCCCTGGGAATTAGAAAATTGTGCCTAGGCAGAAATGTGTATCAATTTGTTGAGTTCGAATGCATTGTATGCAACAAAATTGCCTAGGAAAACTGAAAATGCCTAGGCAAAACCCTAGACGTTGCAGGTTGCCTAAGATAATTCCAAGGGCAGCAACCTAAAGACTTAACTTGAACAAACTTGAATCTTACCCCTTTCCATCCTCCCCCTCAATAGAATATGAATGGTGGATCTGAAGAAGATGTTATATAAAGATTATTTGGCATATTACACAAAGTTAAAATTTGGTCCCCCATAAGGAGCATAAATATGAATCCAGGGACTTAATTTGAACAAAGTTGCATCTGAGTCCTGCTAGGATGTTGAATACCATCAAGTATTAAAACATTCTGAATGGTGGTTCTCAAGATTTCAAAGAATATTGCTTTGTGGAACAAAGTTAAGAGTAGAGCTCCCAAATATTAACCCCACTATTTATTTGAAAAAAAAATAAATCCCCCACCCCCCAAGGATGCTGTATACCAAATATCAAAAGATTCTGACTTGTGGTTCGGGAGAAAAAGATTTTGAGAAAATTTAGCAGTATGTTAAAATATGTCCCCCCACCCCCCAATAGGGATCACAAATATCAACCAAGGGGACTTTCTTTATTTGAACAAATTAAATCTGAACCCTCTAAGGATGCTGTATACAAAATATCAAAAGATTCTGACTGTATCTCAAGATTTTTAAAGATTATTCCTCATAAGTTAAAATTCTGGATCCAGTATAGAGCCCAAATATTAAACCATTGTATCTCAAGAAGGAGATTTTTAAAGATTATTCCTCATAAGTTAAAATTCTGGATCCAGTATAGAGCCCAAATATTAAACCAGGGACTTGATTTTAACAAACTTGAATCTGACCCCATAAGGGTGCTGTATACCATATATCAAAAGATTTTGACTAGTGGTTCTGCGGAAGATTTTTAAAGATTGTTTCAAATATTGGATAAAATTAACATTTGAGCTCCAACAGAGAGCCCAAATATTAACTTAAGGACTTCATTTTTCCAAACTTGAATCTACTATCCTAAGAAAGATGTATATCATATATCAAAAGATTTTGAGGGTTCATGAGAAATTTCTTTTTAAAGAATATTCCTCATATTGTAGCAAGTAAATATTTGGCCCAAATATTATTCAAAGGACTTGATTTGAACAAACCTGAATCTGAACCCCATAAAGATTCTGTATAGCACCTATCAAAAGATAATGACTGATGAATCTGAAGATTTTTTAAAGATTAATCCCCATGTTGCATTAAGTTAAAATTCAGGTTTGTTTTGAGAGCCCAATTATTAAACGATGGATTTGATATGAATCAACTTGAAACTGGCCCCTGTGAGGATTCTGTATGCCATAAATCAAAAGATTCTGGCCAATAGTTCTGGAGAAGAAGAGTTTTAACAGGTAGAGTGCTGGAAGCCCATATTCTGGCTTTATTCTGAAGTGCCTGTATCTGCAAGTTAAAGGCTTCATATTCTGTGGATATACTTGATATTATCTTCAAAGTGATATTATTTTATTTGTTAGAAATTGCCTTGTTACAATTCATGGGAGAGTGCCTAATGGCCTACTGGCAGTCTCCCATAAATTGTAAAAAGGCAAATATGCACCAAGAAACTGTAAGGACCAAAAATAATTTAGCACTCTACCAGTTCAAGATTATCCCTTATATTGGATTAAGTTAAAATTCAGGCTCCAATAGGGAACCCAAATATTGACCCAGACTCTTGATTCGAACGAACTTATACCTGACCTCCCTAACAATGTTGAATATCAAATATATGTCAGGTAGAACTGAAGAAGATTTTTAAAGATTATTCCTCATTTCACACTATGTTAAAATAGCCCAAATATTAACTGAAGGCCTTGCTTTGGACAAATTTGAATCCGACTCACTTAAGGATGCTGTATGCCAAATATACACATGGAACTTAATTAAGCATCCCTTTTTTTGCAGTGATGTTAATAGGAACTGGCATTTTTCAGGTTATCTTTCAGATGGCCAAAAGTGATTGTTTGTGGAAAGAATGGTCTTTTCACAAATGAAAGAAAAGATAATGATGAAAATATTTATTATTTTAATGGCGCTAATTACACACATCTGTCACTAATGTTTTGATGGAAAATGTTCTCTCGACAAGTATGGTGCTGGAACGGTCTATGATGAAACAGTGCCGGTAATTACTAACAAAAAATGAAACTTGTGATCTCCTTAACACAATAGCAGTGTTTGACATCAGTAGCGAGTGTATCCACCATGTGCCCGGATGACAGCCTGAACCCTCCTCCTAATGCTATCAGTGAGTCTTCTGATACGGTCCAGAGGCAACAGCTGTTGCTCCTCATGCAATGCAGCTTCCAAATCGGCCAAATTCTGTAAAGGCAGATCCCTTGCTTGCACACAACGTCCAAGAAAGTCCCAGATGTGTTCTATGGGATTCAAATCGGGGCTCATTATAGACCAACGTAATGCTGTCACACCATGGGAATGATGTGGCCCTGCATTGTCGTCCATGAAAACAAGGCGAGTAGCCAATGGGTGGTTGTCAAAATGAGGTTTGACAATGGGATTGAGAATGTCCCTGATGTATTGATGACCACTGAGATTCCCATGTACAGTCACCATATCAAGCTTACAATCATGAGAGGGGCATCCCCAGATCATTACTGATCCTCCACCATGAGGAACAGTAAGGTCTAATGTTCCTGGGCACGTAAGCAGTATTTCTATGCCTCCACACTCTCATGCGACCATCTGTGACGTGAAGCAGGAACCTACTCTCATCTGACCCATGGACCCTATCTCCATGTCCTGAGATTCCAATGTTGTTGGACCATACACTGCTTCAAATGTCATCTTTGATGCTGATTGGACAGAGCTGGACACTTGATGACTCTTCTGAACTTCATACCCAGTGCTTTGATATGGTTCTGGATAGTTCTGTTGCACAAACGCCTGTTGGGGAGCCAAAGGCATTTAAAAACCCCACTTGAAGCAAATGGTTCATGTCTGACGAGGCATGCCAGACTCCAATCTTTCTGAGGAGAGGTCTTTTGGGTTGTCCAGGCCTTGGTCGGTTCTTAACAACATTGGCTCGTCAATGTTTTCGGGCAAGTCCGCTGACGACAGAATGGCTATAGCCAAGTTGCTTTTCAGTAGCTTTGAATGAAATGCCTGTTCATGCATGCCACCGATTTGCCATCTTAGTGCCTCTGACAGTCTCCTTGCCATGTCAACATTTATTAATAGAAGAAGTGCCTCTGACAGTCTCCTTGCTACGTCAACATTTATTAATAAAAGAAGTGACAAATTTTCTATTTTATGTACAAATGTACCCGGATATTGCATGTGGATGATAGGGCTTTTTGTGACAATCATGGGAAGCATGCTTCTGGTGGATGAGGAGATGTGTTTGGGGTACACTATCAACTAGAAACATCGTGTTTCACTAGATGAAATGTACTGCAAGACATAGCAATCATTAAAACATGACAATCAGTAACAGCAACTGCCCTGCCATGAAACATTTCATGGGGGGTGCTTAATTAAGTTCCAGGTGTATATCAACAAAAAATTTCTGTTTTAATCAATGCGGCTAGAAAGACGTGATCACAATATTGTAACACAACTACCTTTCACTCTATAGAATTCTTATCTACATATTTTTGCAAAATTTACCTGAAAAACATTGTACTCACTTTTTCCATCTTCAATTATTTCTGGCTCTAACTGCAATGACTATTCTGCAAAAAGCAAAATACTAAATCAACAATGGTACATGTACTTATTTATAATTTTCGATCTTCAGTTTTGTCACTTAACCCTTTACCCAATGCAGACGATATCGTTCCAACGAGGGGTCACATGATATGGTTTTGTTAAAATTTTTTGAAAAATAATATTTTTTCAACTGCTGAATTTGCATATCACGCGGGCGGATGCGGGCGAATCGTTGGGTAAAGGGTTAAATTATTTCTGGCTCTAACTGCAATGACTATTCTGCAAAAAGCAAAATACTAAATCAACAATGGTACATGTACTTATTTATACTAAGTTATAAAAGAGTTTCTAACACCAATGGGATGAGAAGGCTGCTCATACAAGATGGCCATATATGATTACATCACAGTCAATTAATCATTGGCATTTGATAATGAATAATTATAAAGCTGTGCAGTTTTGAAATATTAAGGGATCTTGGATTATTCTCAGCTTCAAGTTGGAAATAAATTATTCTCCTTTTGATTTTATAAAACAACAGCATACAGTATTGTAATTACAATTTTAACCCTTTACCCAACGAATCAGCCGCATCCGTCCACGTAATATGCAAATTCAGTAGTTGAAAAAATATTATTTTTCAAAAAATTTCAACAAAACCATATCATATGACCCCTTGTTGGAACGAGCTCATCGAGCTCGTTCCAACGAGGGGTCACATGATATGGTTTTGTTGAAATTTTGTGAAAAATTTGAAAAAATTATATTTAAGATAATAAATTTTGATATCGTCTGCATTGGGTAAAGGGTTAAGCAGTTGCCATATTTGATACTGAATTCAGAAAATTATCAAAAGAAACCTTCCACCACCCAATTACAGTACAATATCAAGAGATGAGATTGATTGGTGTACAAAGACGTTTTGCAGTTAATAGAATGATGGATGAGAGCGGGATGATGGATGGATGGATGGATGGATGGATGGATGGATGGATGGATGGATGGATGGATGGATGGAAATGGTGTTGACATTATGTCCCCTCTCATTTTGATGATCAGGAGTTTGATAACACTACATCTGTATGATATTTACTTTTTTTTTACTTTTTGTTGAGTAGATAATAGTGAACCTTGGTTCCATCCAGTGAGCGATTAACACCTTACCTCAATAGGCTGCATCTGCTGCATAATATACAATTTGTGCAATACGACAAAATTCAACAAAGCCATTACGATGTGAACCTGCCCCACCCCCCATTGGAACAAGTTCATTGAGCTTGTTCCAATTAGGGGGTCACATGATATGGTTTTGTTGAATTTTTTTTTAAAGAATTTGTTATGGGGGGGGGGGGGGGGGGGAAGGGGGTAATAAAAATAAAAATTATAGATTCATGTGTTTTCTGTAAAGGGTAAAAATGCATTTGGTTTAATAGAACAAATAATACACATAATTGTAAACAATAGCTTTCCAAAACTTCAAACTGATCAAACTTTAGTTTCCCCAGATTTCTTGACTTATACGAACCCTGGAATGTGTTAATACTAAAATACAGTGAAGAATTTTACACACAATATTATCCAACAACATGTCACAGTACGGTTTTGAGGTTGCGTATGAAGCTGTCTATTCCACAAGATAACGGTCACAGTATGGTTTTGAGGTTGCGTATGGTGCTGTCTATTCCACAAGATAACGGTCACAGTACGGTTTTGAGGTTGCGTATGGTGCTGTCTATTCCACAAGATAACGGTCACAGTACGGTTTTGAGGTTGCGTATGAAGCTGTCTATTCCACAAGATAACGGTCACAGTATGGTTCTGAGGTTGCGTATGATGCTGTCTATTCCACAAGATAACGGTCACAGTATGGTTTTGAGGTTGCGTATGATGCTGTCTATTCCACAAGATAACGGTCACAGTATGGTTTTGAGGTTGCGTATGATGCTGTCTATTCCACAAGATAACGGTCACAGTATGGTTTTGAGGTTGCGTATGATGCTGTCTATTCCACAAGATATATGTCACAGTATGGTTTTGAGGTTGCGTATGATGCTGTCTATTCCACAAGATAATGGGCACACATTAAAGGGTAAGATACAGCCTAACTTCATGATATTTTCGTGTGTTGTTATGTACAGTGAGTGCAAGACAGAATGACAATCAAACTCCTTGCCGCAAATCACATTGACTGGAGTCGGTCATCCCCATCCTGCAGTCCTATCACCCTAATGGTCAGCACAGAAACCCTGACACTCAATATTTACGTTTTGTATATGAAGTTGTAGGGTGGTTTTGGGTTGCAGGTAAGTTTTGTATTGTGCAGATAATTTTCTTTTAACACGCACATGATGTGCAAGTAGGTTCTGGAACACTTTTTGACCCCCTCATTGGAACGATCTCAACGAGCTTGCTCCAAAGATGGTCACACGATATGGTTTTGTTGAATTTTTTGAAAAATAGTATTTTTTCTGCTTTTGAATCTGCATATTATGCGGGCATATGTGGCCGATTCATTGGGTAAAGGGTTAAGGAGTTAAAAAACAGCAGCTTCAAAGCTTTAATGATGTTCCATCTCATCATGGGTCTCAAAAAAACATCTACGCTTTTGTACAGCAAGAGGTATAAAAGCCTGCAGAGACAGTTAATGAATTATCTCCCCTGGCCCTGGCATGAATCAAGGACACTGCTACAGATTCTATTACCATATGTGCTGAAGCTGTAACTCAAATTTATCATAACTAATATAATATTACGATGCTTAGTGTTGAAACAACTAGTGAATTTCAGTCGACTAGTCACCCACCATTAGTCAATTACTAGTCGATTAGTCGACACCTCTCTCTTCTGCCTCACCAATAAACTAGGATCAAATTAATAACAATAGCTGGTAAGTGGCAAACCATTATTCACACTCCTGATGTTTTCCAAAACATAAATCAATCGGTGATGACCCTTTTTGTCACTCCTGATCATGTGACTCTATAAACTTATTTATTTGTGTTTGGGTCATATATTTCTGCACAATGGCTAATCATGACTGCGACAGTTTTACAGGTGGAGGAAACCGGAGTACCCGGAGAGAAACACCGAGCAACTGTCAGCTCCCCAACATACTAACTCCACACAAACAAGGTTGGCATTGGTTGAAGGCAAGTGCGCTACCGACATGCAGTATGCCTTAGTACACAATGCCACCGTGCCCCCACGTGGGGAATGGGGGTGAAGTGTCTTGCCCAAGGACACAATGCAGTTGCCGCAGGTGGGATTCGAACCGAGGACCTCTCGGCTTGCAGCCTGCACCTCTACCTACTGAGCCACCGCGCCCCCCTCTATAAACTGAATAGTGCTAGTGAGAAGAGTCCCTACTATGGGCTAAGGATCTATAAACACAAGCTTGTTCACTTAATTGTAGATGATAATTCACAGACATCATGTACGTGGAATAGTGATAGAGACATACAATATAATAGTGAGTGGGAGACATGCACTGGGGTATTTGTAAGACTCCTTACCAGCTCAGGTTTACCTGGGCTCCTGCCAAGCCTAGACCTACCTGTACTCCTCAGGTGGTAAGGAGTCAGACCCAGAGTACAAGTGCCAGTGACTCATGAAGTCAATCGGGACATTACACGCACCATAGGGAGCCAAAATATTAATCAATTAAGATTCTTTATTTAACCCTTTACCCAACATGAAAAGCAGACACTTGAAAAAAAAATATATTGAATAACTAATTTTTTTCATTTTTGTCTCAAAAACATAGGTTATGACCCCTCATTGGAATGAGTTCAACGAGCTCGTTCCAATGAGGGGTCATAACCTATGTTTTTGAAACAAAAAATGAAAAAATAATGAAAATTAATTGGCGATTTTTGTGAATAGCAGTGGCCGGTTTTGGACATTACATAGAGTAAAGGGTTAAACAAACTTGAATTTGACGTCAATAACGATGTTGTATACCCAATATCAAAAGATTCTGACTAGAGGATCTGAAGAAAAAGACTTTTAAATATTATTCCTGATATTGCTGGAATTAATATTCGGGACCCCAAATATTAACTGGGGAACTTGATTTGAACAAATATAAATCTGACCCATGTGACTATGTGGTAAACCAAAAATATCAACAGACTGTAACTAGTGGTTCTGGGGAAGAAGATTCTTTAAGGAGTACTTCCGATAATGCACAAAGATAAAATCTGGGCTCCTGTACAAGCCTGAAAATAATCTAACTGTCATTTGCAAAATGAGGTCCCCAGAGGGTGAATTTGGTGATGGTACCCTGCTGTCACAAAATTTACCCTCTGTGAACCTCAGTCTGAATCAAGGTCTCAAGCCAAAACAGAAAGATGTATCTAGAGGATAAATTGGCCCACTGTATGGGAATCTAGCATCAGCAAATTCACCCTCAAAATAGAGACCAATTTGTAAGCCCTCCTGCATCATTCACCACTATTCCACTACTGCAGTAGCTAAATACATACCAAAGTTCCACTACTACAGAAGCAACTAAATATATACCAAAACACTCATCCCAGTACCAAATACACATCATAGTTTGTACATTACAATATGAAAACAAAGTGAATTTGTTCAGACCTGTCATCATATAAACAGTAATATTTATAATTAACCACAGCTAGTTTACATCAACTATAGCTGGTTTATCAACATTCTCAACATCAAGAATTTTCATATAACTATTGAAAAGGAAATCAGTAAATATATAAACTGATTATCAATTCATAAAACAGAAGATTAAATTAATAATTCTATGATAAAAAAAACAAATTGCTTACATTGAGAACATCAAAGAATTAGCACATGTATAACTCAAGATTGTTGTGTATGAATAATAATAAGAACAACTTAATTATCCCAATGTACTAATATTCTGGGGATGTCACATATTACTGTGAGATTGGAAGAGAGCAATTTACAACATGTAAATAACTTGTAGGGTTTCAACATGTGTGTGGGATAAATTTTCATGTATGTATTAAATTGCATTAATTATTTGCATGCTCTCAACATCCACACTTTCAACAGGACTAGCAGAAATACAGTATGTGTAGAGTGTATTATCGCTAAATCACCGACAGAATGGAGATTCCACCCAAGCAATAATTGCAAATTTGTTGCAAAGCATAACAAGTACAAGCAAAGTTCCAGCCAATAGACCTCCGGGTTAAACCCGGAGGTCTATTGACTGAAGCATTGCTTGTGTTTTTGTCCATATGTACAGAATTTGAGTGATACTTTGGGTGATAACTCCATTCCACAGGTGATTTTGTTACAATAAACTTGGGGAGAGTGGTGGCTCAGTGGTAGACTGTTGAACCTCTATGCTAGAGGCCACAAGTTCGATCCCCGTCTGGGACGACCCACGTAGTGTCCTTGGGCAAGGCACTTTATCCTGGTTGCCTACATGGGAGGCACGTTGATGGCATGTACTAAGGTGTACTGCACGTCGATGGTGCATATGTCTTCAACCGCTGTAACCCTGCTTGAGCGGAGCTTGAACAGAGTTAGAATGTTGAGGAGCTGACATTTGCTCATCGATGCTCAGTGGCTCTCTCCAGGAACTCGAGCTTCCTCCACCCATAAAACTGTGATGGTCACAATTAGCCATTGTGCATAAGTATGTGACCTTAAACCCCAATAAATAAACTAGAGGTACTGTGAGCAAGCTCACAAAGTGATACCCCCCGCGCCTCAGTTGTTGCGTTTATGAGGACACAACCATATGATGTAGCAATTGAAATGTATAAGTTAGATTATCTCCCCTTCGAAATGTCAGAACGGAATGAAATTGCTTCATGCACATCTTCATATGGAGTTCTTCCATTGTGTAAAGTTTCATGAAAATTCTTCAAATGGTTTAGGAGGAGTTGTGCTTATAAGGATGGACAGACAGACAGACAGATGGACAGACAGATGGATGGATGGATGGACAGGGTGATTCCTATATACCCCCCCAAACTTTGTTTGTGGGAGGTATAATAAATACGATCCACTCTCTACATACTGTAAGTCAAATAACAAGAACAAGAAATTTCCAAATCATTTTTCCTGTGATGACAAGAACAAACGTAAATATTCATTATTGACTGGGCTTTCCAAGAAATAATCTCAAACAAGTGTTGGAATTATCAGTAGGGAAAAAACAAAATCACACTCTTGTATTTATCCTACAACTTATGTTGTTATTTCACCTGGTACTGTACCAGTTTATTGGTGATTTTGGTTACTTTCAGCATCTATGGCTCTATTCACGACCACAACATAATTACTAGACTGTTTTAAAATCGCAAGCTAATTTCCAAAAATCGAGCTACAAAACTCGTCCGTCAGCAAGTGGACCAGCCAGTCAAAATTAACAAAACACGACCATCAGCAAGTAGACCGGCGTGTCAAAATTAACAAAACACAACCATGGCTTGAGCAAACTTGAATCTTATCCCTCTAAGGATGCTGCATACCAAATATCAAAACATTCCGACTGCTGGATCTGAAGAACATTTTTAAAGAAAATTCCTCATTTTGAACTAAGTTTTAATTCGGACTCCCACAGTGAGCCCAAATATGAACCCAGGGACTTGGCTTGAACAAACTTGAATTTCAACCCCCTAAGCATGCTGTATACCAAATATCAAAAGATTCTGATTGGTAGATCTGAAGAAAAGTTTTTAAAGAATATTTCTCATACTGCACTAATTTAAACATTTGGGCTCCCATAGAGAGCCCAAATTACGGACCCAGGGATTTGATTTCATTAAGCACGTGAAACAATCTTCCAAAGATGTTATATGTGAAATTTGAAAGCTTTTGGAGCAGTGGTTTGGCAGAAAAGTAGTCTTAAATGTTTTTCCCATTACCCACAAGTGTTAAAAAATGCTGACTCAGCACTTTTTCAAAAGTCCCAAAAAACTACCCCATGATAAAACCGATAGCAATTTTTTTTGACCATTCCATTCTGTTGATCCTAAGGAAGCTTCACACCAAATAAGAATTCTCAGTGCCGTGTAGTTTTAGAGATATGGGCATTTTAATTTATTTCTATTTTTAGCTCCTGTGGTTACCATGGCGTGACGGGAAAAACAATTTGGGCATAAATTAAGTACTTATGAGCAATAAGCCATCATATCAAATTTGGTTTAAATCTGCTTTTCGGTTTGGAAAATAAAAATTCTGGGTGGGGCGAAAATTCTTGCCCTGCCCATAACAAAGGCAAATATAGCGCCTTGAACTTCTCTTGAACAAATCTGAGTCTACACCTCAAAAAAAAGCTGCACACCAAATATCAAGTCTTTGCTACTGCTGGTTCATGAGAAGAAGATTTTTTAAGATTTAAGCACACTTTTTGGGCGTGGCCCTACTGAGAGGCGAGGCAACTTGATTTGAACAAAATCAAATTGCGATGTCGTAACAAACTATTATCTCAAATGCCAATTAAATTGGTTCAGCGGTTTGGGAGGTGGAGACGCAAACATCATGTTCACAGACGACGGATGGTGAGTGATCACTATAGCTCTCCTGACTGAAAGTCAGGTGAGCTAACAAAACAGATCCATCAGCGAGTGCACCAGCCTGTCAAAATTAACAAAACATGTCCATCAGTGAGTGGACCGGCCTGTCAAAATTAACAAAACATGTCCATCAGTGAGTGGACCGGCCTGCCAAAATTAAATTTTGAAGGTTAATATATTTATCATGAACTTGTTCATGATTTGAACAGAGATGGAGAAACCTCAACTTTTATGTATGTTACTGATTTTTTGTTATCCAGTGACACCGTGGGGTATCCGAGAGGTTTATTTACTAATTTTGTTATTGTTTAAGATCGCATTGTGTCCTTGGGCAAGGCACTTTATCTCGGTTGCCTACATGGGGGCACGATGACGCAGTGTACTAAGGCATACTGCATGTCGATAGTGCACGTCTTCAACTGCTGTAACCCTGCTTGAGCGGAGCTTGAACAGAGTTAGAATGTTGAGGTGCCTTGTTTATTTCACAATGTGACTTGTGGGCAATGGGTAGGGTCTTATAGGAACATATATGTCATTCAGTGATGCAGTATTAATTAATAATGCAGTATTTTCTATACGGAATGTGTTTACCACTAAAGTGTGACTTGAACTGGATTAAAAAAAATCACAATCTTCACTTCATCTTGTTGCATTACAGTACGGTCCCAGAGGACTGATCACTTTCCATGGGTGGGTAATATTTTCATGGATGTAATAAATAGAGGATATGGAATGAGTGTTTTTCTCATATAATATTTATGAAACGAGTCTAAGAATTTTCCGTTTTGGCGAGCCTCTGGCGAGCGCAAACGGAAGATTTGGACGAGTTGCATAAATATTATATGAGAAAAACACTCATTTCATATTCTGTTTATCATATGACACACACACGCATAAATTAGCCACTTAGTATGACTTTTTAACCGACCACCTAACTTGAGTTGCAGACGGCACTTGGAAAAAACATCCTCGTATAACTAAAAATTTTCATTTTTTGCTTCCAAAACATAGGTTATGACCCCCTCATTGGAACGAGCTCATTGAGCTCGTTCCAATGAGGGGTCATAACCTATGTTTTGGAAGAAAAAAGTGAAAATATAAAAAAAAATGAATGGCGTTTTTCTTGTAGGTAAAAGTTTAATACAATATAACCCACCCTAAATAGGACAGATAACGTAAATTCTCCCTACTGAAATTATGCAAGTATAACCCAGTTGTATTTTGTTTAGCCAATCATATTGTCCAGTTTTGAAATTGACCAATGAAAGCTCCCAACTCTAATTATGCAAATTATGAAAATATGGCCCAGTTTTATTTTGTTCAGCCAATCAAATTGTCTAGTTTTGAAATTGACCAATGAAATTGATGGAAGGCTTTATTTATCACTGATTAATATGAACACAAAATATCAAATGTTTTAAAGTGAACAAAACGGACGAGTCATATGATAATATTAGATTCCAAATGATACTTATAGAAATAATCTTCAAAAATTTTATTAATGAAACACCTGGAACAACTTTGCATGTCGGTTCAACATACGCTCCGAGCTGCAAACTTCAGACCATATGTTACCATCAATTCACCACAATAACTTATAATTTCTTCAATGAACACAAGGCCATCGCCAGGTGTGGGCTGTGTCCCCTCACATCAAGTTCTTATATTGGACATATTTCCAGACAACTAATTTTCAACGTAGAAAAAATAGAAAAAGTGCCATAACTCAGCCAAAATTGGTCGAACTGAACCGAGCCCAAATTTGAACTTGACCTGCGTATTCATGAGACAAACCTATGTACAAAATTTGATGTTGATTCATTAAATTCAACTAAAGTTATCAGCTGGACATTCAACTTTCAAAGTCAAAAAAATGGGAAAAAAGGCCATAACTCAACCAGAATTGGTCAGACCAAACCCAAATTGGAACTTGATTTGCGTATTCTTGGGACAAACCTACGTACAAAATTTGGCACTGATTCAATAACTCACACTAAAGTTAAAATCCGGACACCAAATTTCTAAAGTTGCAAAATTGAGCAGAAAAGCATGAAAAAGGGGCATAACTCCAACAAACATTATCGGATCCAGTCGAAATTTGTAATTCATCTAATCACTGGGGTAAGGGATATTCACACCATATTTGGTTTTGATTTGATGTCCAAAACTTGAGTTATCAGTCCTGAGAGATAGACAGATGGACGCACACACAGATGGACACAGTTGATTACAATAGTCCTCCAACAAAACGTCTTTGTTGGGGGACAATAAACCTATAATTGCATATAACCAAACCATTAATCACATCTTCAACACAAATTTAACCTGTTAATTGTAAACAGTTTAAAATAATCCATAGAAGAATTCATCTGTGAATTAACTTCAATTAAGCACTGAATTCTTCATGTTTATAGACCTATTTGGACTCCATAAATCTAAAATAAGCATTTAATCTATTTTATCTTACTTAACCCTTTACCCAATGAATCGCGTGCATCCGCCCGTGTAATATGCAAATTCAGTCGTTGAAAAAATATTATTTTTCAAAAAATTTCAACAAAACCATATCATGTGGCCCCTCATTGGAACGAGCTCGTTGAGCTCGTTCCAATGAGGGGTCACATGATATGGTTTTGTTGAAATTTTTTTGAAAAATTTGAAAAAATTACATTTAAAATAATAAATTTTGATATCGTCTGCATTGGGTAAAGGGTTAACTGGTAGAGTGCTAAATTATTTTTGGCCATCACAACTTCAACACAGGTCTTTGCCTTGTTACAATTTGCCTATGGGCACTCTCCCATAAATTGTAACAAGGCAAACCCTCACAGACTAAATAATATCACTTCAAAGATAATACAAAGCACATGCACTGAATATGAGCCTTCAAGCTGTGGTACCGGCACTTCAGAATAAAGCCCAAATATGGGCTTCCAGTACTCTACTAGATAAGAGATCTGGAAGAGATCTAAACAGATCTATCAATTACATTACATAAGAATAAATGTTCAGTTTATTACTTGAATCCTGAAAAACTACAAAATTTTTACTTAAATTAAATACTTTTGTAAAATTCAAGTAAACTGAATATTTTTGACCGGCAAAGCAGTGATTCAATAAACATGTTCCCACTGTATTCTGATATACACATCAGTTTTCTCAAATTCTCTGTTCATGTTATATACCAACAACAAGAGGCCCTAGGGGGCCTTAGGCGCTCACCGAATGTTCCATACTGTTGAGACACAAACTTTATCAAAAGCTATTCTTAAGGTTCTACAGAGTAAATCTATACTCCCTGTGGAGCTAAAACATCAACAGGACTGAATGGGACAATGCTACTGATCAAATATCAAAAGATTCTGCATGATGGTTCTGAAGAAGATTTTTAAAGAATTTTCCTTGAATTGCACAAAGTAAACATTCACACCCCCATAGTGAGCCCCAATATTGATCAAAAGACTCAATTTGAACAAACGTGAATCCAACCCATACCAAGATGCTGCATACCAAATATCTAAAAATTCTGCCCACTGGTTCTGGTGAAGAAGATTTTTTCTTAAATTGCACTAAGTAAAAATTCACACCCAAATAGTGATCCCCAATATTGAATGGGGGATTCAATTTGAACGAACTTAAATCAAACCCATACCAAGATGCTGTATACCAAATATCAAAAGATTCTGCCCATCGGTTCCGGAAAAGAAGATTTTTATAGAACTTTTCTTAAATTGCACTAAGTAAATATTCACACCCCATTAGTGACCCCCAATATTGACCGAGGGACTCAATTTGAACAAACTTGAATCAGACCCATACCAAGATGCTGTGTACCAAATATCAAAAGATCCTGCCCATTGGTTCTGGAGAAGAAGATTTTTAAATTTTTTTTTTTAAATTGCACTAAGTAAAAATTCAGGTCCCCATAGTGAGCCCCAAAATTGATCAAGTGACTCCATTTGAACAAACTTGAATCAGACCGATACCAAGATGCTGTATACCAAATATCAATTGATTCTGGCCACTGGTTCTGGAGAAGAAGATTTTTCCTTAAATTGCACTAAGGAAAAATTCATGCCCCTATAGGGAGCCCCAATATTGATCAAGGGACTCGATTTGAACAAACTTGAATCAGACCCATACCAAGATGCTGCATACCAAATATCAAAAGAATCTGCCCATTGATTCTGGAGAAGAAGATTTTTAAAGAATTTTTCTTAAATTGCACTAAGTAAAAATTCACGCCCCCCCCCCCCCTATAGTGGGCCCCAATATTGGTTGAGGGACTCGATTTGAACAAACTTGAATCAGACCCATACCAAGATGCTGCATACCAAGTATCAAAAGATTCTGCCCACTGGCTCTGGGGAAGAAGATTTTTTAATAATTTTTCTGTAATTCATATGGTGCTATCAGTGTTATGCCCCATACAGAGCCCCCAAGGGATGTGGCCATTTCATTTGAACAAATATGAATTGCCATATAGTAATGAACATCCACATGAAGTTTCGTGAAAATCGGACCAGAGGTTTTCAGAGGAGAAGTCGTTTGAAAAATGTTCACGGCGACGGACGATAGACGGCAAGTGATAAGTTGAGCTCCCTTTGGTGAGCTAAAAATTCCTCATATTGACTAAGTTATAATTTGGGCTCCCAGGGACTTGGCTTTAATAAACTTGAATCCCCTCCCCCCAAGTGATAAGTTAAGCTCGTGGTTAGCTAAAAATTCCTCATATTGACTAAGTTATAATTTGGGCTCAAATATGGACCCAGGGACTTGACTTTAACAAACTTGAATCCCCCCCCCCCCCCCCCAAGGAAGCTACACACCACATATCAAAACATTCCAACTGCTGGATCTGAAGAAGAAGATTTTTTAGGAAAATTCCTCATTTCAAACTAAGTTACAATTCAAGCTCCCACAGTGAACCCAAATATGGACCTAGGGACTTGGCTTGAATAAACTTGAATCTCACCCTCTAAGATTGCTGCATACAAAATATCAAAACATTCCGACTGCTGGATCTGAAGAAGAAGAAAATTCCTCATTTTGAACTAAGTTATCATTCGGGCCCCCCACAGTGAACCCAAATATGGACCTAGGGACATAGTTTTAACAAACTTGAATCTCACCCCCCCCCCCCCCCCCCCCCCCCCTAAGGATGCTGCATACCAAATATCAAAACATTCTGACTGCTGGATCTGAAGAAGAAGATTTTTGAAGAAAATTCCTCATTTTGAGCTAAGTTATAATTCGGGCTACCACAGTGAGCCCAAATATGAACCCAGGGACTTGGCTTGAACAAACTTGAATCTCAACCCCCTAAGGATGCTGCATGCCCAATCAAATGATTCTGCCTGCTGGATCTGAAGAAGAAGATTTTTAAAGAAATTTGCCTGAAATGCACAAAGTTCAAACTGAGCTCCTATACCGAGCCCAAATATGAACCCAGGGGGCCGATTTGAACAAACTTGAATCAGATCCAACCCACAATGTTGCATACCAAATATCAAAAGATTCTGCCTGCTGGATCTGGAGAAGAAGATTTTTTAAGAAATTTGCCTGAAATGCACTAAGTTCGAATTCAAGCTTTTATAGTGAGCCCAAATATGAATCCAGGGGGCTGATTTGAACAAACTTGAATCAGATCCACCACCCCACAATGTTGCATACCAAATATCAAAAGATTCTGCCTGCTGGATCTTGAGAAGAAGATTTTTTAAGAAATTTGCCTGCAATGCACTAAGTTCAAATTTGGGCTTCTTTATTGAGGCCAAATATGAATCCAGGGGGCCGATTTGAACAACCTTGAATCAGATCCACCCCACAATGTTGCATACCAAATATCAAAAGATTCTGCCTGCTGGATCTGGAGAAGAAGATTTTTTAAGAGATTTGCCTGAAATGCACTAAGTTCGAATTCGGGCTTCTTTACTGAGCCCAAATGTGAATACAGGGGGCTGATTTGAACAAACTTGAATCAAATCCACCCCACAATGTTGCATACCACATATCAAAAGATTCTGCCTGCTGGATCTTGAGATGAAGATTTTTAAAGAAATTTGCCTGAAATGCACTAAGTTCGAATTCGGGCTTCTCTACTGAGCCCAAATATGAATCCAGGGGGCTGATTTGAACAAATCTGAATCAGATCCACCCCACAATGTTGCATACCAAATATCAAAAGATTCTGCCTCCTGGATCTGGAGAAGAAGATTTTCAAAGAAATTTGCCTGAAATGCAGTAAGTTCAAATTTGGGCTCCTATACTGAGCCCAAATATAAACCCAGGGAGCCGATTTGAACAAACTTGAATCAGATCCACCCCAAAATGTTGCATACCAAATATTAAAAGATTCTGCCTGCTGGATCTGGAGAAGAAGATTTTTTAATAAATTTGCCTGAAATGCACTAAGTTCGAAATCGGGCTCCTATACTGAGCCCAAATATGAACCCAGGGGACCGATTTGAAGAAGAAGATGTTTTAATGTTTTTCCCATTGCCTACAGTGTTAAAAAGTGCTGACTCAGCACTTTTTCAAAGTCCCGAAACTGTACCCTATGATAAAACCGATGGCAATTTTTTTTTACCACTTCTTTCTGTTGGTCCTAAGGAAGCTTCACACCAAATAAAAATTCTCGGTGCCGTGCAGTTTTGGAGATATGGGCGTTTTAATTTTTTTCTATTTTTAGCTCCTGCGGTTCCCATGGGGCTACAGGAAAAAAAAAATCAGCATAAATTAGGTACGTATGACCCAATAAGCCTTCACATAAAATTTGGTTCAAATCAGCCTCTCAGTTTGGAAAATAGAAATTTTGGGCGGGGCCAAAAATTTTGCCCCTCCCATAACGACGCCAAGTATAGCCCCACAAACTTCTCTTGACCAAATGTGAGTCTACACCTCAAAAGGAAGCTGCACACCAAATATCAAGTCTCTGCTACTGCTGGTTCATGAGAAGAAGATTTTTTAAGATTTCAGCACACTTTTTGGGTGTGGCCCTACCCACGGGCGAGGCAACTTGATTTGAACAAAATGAAATTGCGATGTCATAACAAACTATTATCTCAAATATCAATTAAATTGGTTCAGCGGTTTGGGAGGAGAAGACGCAAACACCATGTTCACGGACGACGACCAACGACAGACGATGGACGGTGAGTGATATATAGCTCTCCTGACTGAAAGTTAGGGGAGGTAACAAAAATGAATTGGATTGGTCGATGTTTGTTCATACTATCAAGCACAAAATTCACAAAAATTTACCAAGTCAGACCAATAATTCTGCTGCATTACATCGACCAAGCCCATTTTGGAACTCGATCAAGACATTGTTCCTTGAACTTGTGCCAAATATCAGTAAAATCGGTAAATGTTTGTTGAAGTTATCGTGCTATGAAGCTCAAAATTAGTTGATTTTACCAAAGGGACATAAGTCTTGTGAAAAAGAATGGGCATGCCCTATTTTGTGTCATTGGGTCTTGCACATGCATATCAAGTTGCATACCAAATATTATAAAAATCTGTCCAGAAACAACTAAGTTATAAGCAACAAGAAGAATGTTACTAATCTTTGAACTCGATCAAGACATTGTTTCTTGAACTTGTGCCAAATATCAGTAAAATCGGTAAATGTTTGTTGAAGTTATCGTGCTATGAAGCTCAAAATTAGTTGATTTTACCAAAGGGACGTAAGTCTTGTGAAAAAGAATAGGCTTGCCCTATTTCGTGTCATTGGGTGTTGCACATGCATATCAAGTTGCATACCAAATATTATAAAAATCTGTCCAGAAACAACTATGTTATGAGCAACAACAAGAATGTTACTAAGGTAACACATGCCCCCCCCCCCCTGTGACCTTCACCTTGCAGATGCGGCGGAAACTATTATACGCGACACACCTTCTGACTGTCCTTAACATTTGTACTATGTAATAGATATACCACACTTTTTGTGATGTATGGCAAGATAATTGTACAGTTTGCAGGTGTCCTGTGGTATTGGACGAGGCCGTAGGCCGAGTCCAATAGCACAGGACTCCTGCAAACTGTACAATTATCTCGCCATACATCACAAAAAGTGTGGTATATCTATTTTAATCCACAGCCCTTTCCTATTAAGGAATATCAACAAAAAAAAATTGGCTTAATTTATTTTAAGTGAAAATATGGTCAAAATGCGTTTTAAAATTACTTATCGCCCCCCCCCCCCCCCCCCCCCCCCCCCCAAAAATTAAATGGATATATCTCATTGTTACTTATCTGAAACGTCCACTGAATATACAATAGATATGTTAAGTGTAAGTGTGACAGTACGATTGATATAAACTGAACACGCATCACATTGTCATCCGTGCGAGTGATTGTGTGAGCAATGTGATATCCCAATTGCAAATTTAATAATATTCGCGAGTTAACGACTGTGTACACACAAATTTGAAAGTATCTATTTCTAAACCCATATTTTTAACAAATATTCGATATCTGAAGAGTGGAATCATGTGGAATGGTGATGACGGGGATGATTTTTTATTGAGTCAGGCAGTAGAAGATGCTGAAAACAAAACAATTTGGCATACCGATGAAATAGACGATTTAACACTTTTGCAAATACAAGTTCAACAATTGCCAGATTTAAAAGACATTCCATTATCGCAGATGGTTAATTCATAGTCCAAAATGCAAGTGTCTATTGTGTATTTTATCTTTTTTTAAACACTGAGAGGTTGGAGTGTTGTCTATAATCTATTTACCAGGTTCGCTTAACATTACTCTCCCTATTCTTTTGTCGATCGATCGACAAAAGAGAGAGACACACACACAGAGACAGAGGGAACAAGAGAGAGAGAGAGAGAGAGAGAGAGATACCATGTCAGAATAATATTTAAGGGTTGTGAGTGGAAGGGGTGGGAGGGGGCGGGCTTACAATGCTCTTGGGTAGTGGAAGAAATGGGGTACACATGCTGTTTACTCCTAAAGTATGATCAAAGATACCTCATATGATTTATCTAAAAAGTGCAAACAATTCACAAAATAATTAACCCTTTACCCAACGCGGTTAGAAGATGTTTAAACTAATTCTCAAATTTTGTCTTAAAAACATAACTTATTGCCCCTCATTGGAACGAGCTCAATAAGGTCGTTCGAATGATGGACCATAATCTATATTTTTAAGACAACAATTCAAAACATAATAACAGTTTAATGAAGATGTAATGGATATAGCGCTGTGTGGTGTTTGGCGTTAAGTTGGGTAAAGAGTTAACATGTTTCTTCACCGGGACGAAACAATCTTCACCTGTTTGGTGAATTGATCAGAAAAGTAGCAAACAATGCGTTTTCTTTCTCAGAGTAGAATGTTTTAGTTCCAAAAATAGCTTTGGGCACCATGTTAAACGCGGAGGTTCGTAGGCCACCAATAACAAATATCAGTGTGCTAGTTCCCTTCTGTGGCGGTTCCTCCGAGTGCACAATGCTTCTTACACACCTGTTGTAAACAATCACTCCCAACAACACCCCCCCTCCCCCCCCCCCCCCCCCCCCCCCCCACCACCACACGCACACTCCCATAACCGAGCGAATCAAATATTTTCTGACTGTGTGAAAATTAACGATAAAGCGATATAAACAGGACTGGAAGAGTTTCCTCTCTTCAATGTTTGCAACACTCGCGACAATGTCTTTCTGTGTTAATCAATCTCACTTAACTCAACAAACAATGGTCTTTTGTCCAGATATTTGTACTGACCAAATATCTGAAACGATACAAATATCTGGGCTTATCACCTTTTACAGTACATTATGCCGATATATTTGTACGATAAAACATCAACAGAACAAAGGAAAAGTGACGTAGCTGTGGATTAAGATTTGTTTCTGAGTTATGGCTGAGACACAAATATTGACCGATTTTTAGTGTGACCTTGAAATGTGACCTTGACCTTGAAGGTACGAACCTGGCTATGGTGTGTGACACATCCTCCCATGGTCCTTTATAATTGTGTTAAGTTTGATGACTGTGGCTCTAACAGTTTTCGAGTTATTGGCTCGGACACACACAAACACACAACGGACACACACACACTTCAATCACTATATGCCACCCGACTCAAGCCGGGGGCATAAAAAGGGCCAGCCCCCCACCTGACCAACCGACCAGATGCCCACCCACCTGCCTTGCGACCGACCCTCGCCATACCAATAGTCAAGTTTCTTTTGAAAACTTGACTAAAAAGGGTGTATATAATTCTTTTTCAAAACAATCAGGCCCTGCATTTTGTTAGGGTGGAGGCTGAAAGGTGCATCGAGAAAACAATATATTTTAACCATTAAGTTTAATGATAATACGGTCCAATAACACTAAAGTAGGCCCCCAAAATCCATTCCACAAGGCCTGCTGGTTAGATCTGGCCTTTAGACCACAGAGTCTATTCTACATGACCTATTGGTAAATCCATCACTTTTTCAAAATGCACAGCAAACTCATAAGCCCCCAAATTATTTCTTTATTTTCTATTTATTTATGTTAAAGATCTATAAATGATACATGATTTAGCCCTGATGCTTTGCTTGTTATCATCTGGTACATACAGATTATCACCACAGTGTGTGTCTCCGGGAATTCAGATCAAGTTAAGTTGTAGGAACAGAACAGTATTTCGACGAGCCTGTTAGGGTGAGTCGAAATGCGATTCTGTGCCTACAACGAGACTTGATCTGAATTTCCGGAGACACGCACTGTGGTGATGGTAAATTTATCTCACAATATTGACCACAAAATGTGTTATAAAACTATTTTAAGAGGAACTTTTTCATTTGTCTTATCGATGGAAAGACACAAATTGAAAAATAGAATAGCATTCATTGATCTCCATATTGAGGTCATTGACGACGTTACACTTAAGAGAAAATTACGTCACTGGGATTCACTTTACAGAATACTGTCTTGCAAAGTGTATGAGCAACTGTGTGTTTCGTCAACATGAATTTGGTTGTTACTTTTGTAATAACTACTGGTGAATTAAATATCCCTCTTGGTGTAAAGGTTTATTATATTTTAAAATATGCCATTCATTGTTTATTGAGGTGGAGTTTTCCACATTTAATAGCGAAAGCTAATCCTTTAACTTCAAGAGAGAAGCCTCGACTCGAGCGTTCAGGAAAATCCCAATAATAGGCTACAAACCAGACCAAGATGCCGAAAAGTGCACATAATTTAACTATTCGTTGAGTTAACTTCCCCAGTGACATTTTAGCATGTCGTGCATAATAAATAAGTTACAGGGCATTTAGTTGGCAGATACAGTGTCATATGCGGCTCAGAAAAAACAATATTAGGTTCGGCTTCGCCTCACCTAATATTGTTTTCTCTGAAGGGAAAAATGCGAAGCGATCGAAAAATGATATTAATGCCGTTGTTTTGACAACAGCAGAATGACGCACTTGTATCAGGGGCCCTTGATATGGATTCGGAACAAGGGCCCAGATACATTAAACTTCAGTTGCGTAACAGTGCAAAAATGCCCCGGTTGTGAGATAAACTACTCTATACAGAGAAATAGACAAATCTATATCTGACATTTCTTGAGCTGGTCACTTGGCATTCAGAAATAATTTAATCCCACTATCCCTAAAGAGGTGTCAAATAAAATGTCAGTGATCTTCCTGTTCTATAAGTGTTGATTGTGTTGTACAGTCACCAACTATGTTATATGCACCCCGGTTTGAAGGGTAAAATCCTATATGAACATTTTGTGTAGAATTCTGGAGAGATAAACTTACCCACACCTTATCAAAGCATGAACATGAAAACTGCTCAATGGCTGAACATGAAAGCATCTAACATCCAATGTTATTGGAGTGTTTATAACACTTGGAAATAATTTAAAACACAAAGATTTGTTCTTAAGCTGCATACATGTACAAGTATACTCTACAGTATTTAAAAACTTATCATAAACTCACATACTGATAATATTTACCTGACACCCTATCTATTATTCAGTGATATGAGATCACTAGTACTGCCTTATAAAATAAACAGACATAAGGCCACACCAAGTGCATCTGTTTCTTGGACCATTTAAATTTTTTTTTAATGTCAGCAGGCTTTAATAGGTATGTTTTTTTATTTTATTTTATTTTTTTAATTATTATTTCTTTTCCCTCAGAGATTTATATACATGGTGTCTATTATCCCTTATAAAAATATTTTCAACCAGCAAGCTTGTAAGTTCATGCGAGTTTATGGTGAGCTTGTTTTATACTTGCAAGCTTGTGAGAGCTCACATCAGAAATCACAGAAGTCAGAAAACATCTGTTGCGAGCTTGAGTGAGTTCCTGCGAGCTTGTAGTTTGCTTACAATGGATTGGGCAAAACTCATCAGGTGATTTTCTTAAATTCATGGCTCCAGATGCAATTGTTAGAATTCAAATTTATCTGTTGCATCATGCATATGTATTATTAGGTAAAGTCTGCATGCTTATCAACATTTTTCTCTTGTTATGGTTGTTTATTATCAGGTAATTAGTAAACCTTTATATGCAGGCCTGAAAATAAGCAGTCTGACATTTGCAGAATGAGGTCCCAGAGGGTGAATTTTATGATGCTATCCCATACAATGGTCAAATGTATCCTCCAGGCACCTCTTTCTGTTCAGTTTTGAGACCCTGATTCAGATTGAGGTTCACAGAGGGTATATTTAGTGATGCTACCCTGCTATGCAGGGTAGCATCACTAAATTCACCCCCTGGGGACCTCATTTTGCAGATGACAGTCTGCTTATTTTCTGGCTTGTTTATATGTCCTTACAAGAGCTAGTGTAAATTTATTGTTTATAGTTTTATAAAAGTTTAATATAATTTCTTTAGAAGCTGTGTATCCATGTTAAAATGATCTAAATGATTTTTTGTTCAGAACATGTTCAAATATGACTTGGTCTATTATTGTGCATTAAAAGCATTTATTTATATTCAATATGTCTCTCTTTTTTTCTACTTTCAGATATTTCTTTTTAATGGCTCTAATTCACTGACATGCAAAAGATTCATCATTTATGCAGGTCTCAAAGCAAATCAAGTACACAGAAATTCAGAGGCAACTTAAAAACATTGTTTTTTTTAGATATATATTACTAAAATTATTTTGGAAATCAAAATTTGTTTATCTGCTGCATGTACATGAAATAAGCTTGTGTGAGCGTGTACGCACTTGGAAAGCTGACGGCATGCATGAGCTAGCTTGCACAAACTAGTATTTGCTCCAATTACAAACTTGCAAGCTTGAGCAAGTTTGCGATGATCTCATATGTTTGGGATGAGCTTGTGCTAGCTCACAAACATGTGCAAGCTAGAGGCTATGAGCTCGTCACAAGCTCGCCCAAGATTCTGGTGAGCTTGTGCGAACTCACAAAAATTCAATTAAGCTTGTATTTATTCCAATTATGAGCTTATAAGCTCACAACAGAAACTCAAGTGAGCTCATGCAAGCTCGTCACTGAAGCTCATGCAAGCCAGAAAATTAAGCTGGATTTTTTATAAGGGACGTTTAACTGGTACTACAAACCACTAACATGGCTCTACAGAAATGTACTGAAAGCCATTTTTGAATTACACTGCATGCATAGGCTTGTTGTTTTATCCGTATTGGAAATTAAATGTTTATATAAAATTATTTTGTTATAATTTATTACAGTGCTAACAGGCACTTGTTCACAAACAAAATCTTGCTAAACTAAAGCTTCCCTTGATGATAGCATATGGCACCTTTGAAAAAAATATACTCCCGTTTCAAATCAACTTTGAAAAATAATTTAGCACTCAACCAGTTAATAAATCTCATATGTCTGTAGAATAACAAGAGAAAATGTCACCAAAATTTCACTGTAAAATTTCAGTGAATTTGGTGAAAGGGTGAAATTTGGGCGTTATTTTACAATTTTGATGAAAATGAGTGAAATTTCACAGAAATTTCATGAAATGTTTTCAAAATTTCACTGAAATCTTTTTTAGCTCAACTTTGACGCAAGTCAATACGGCTCAGGATGGAGGCCGTATCTATGAACCGATCTTTACGAAACTTCTTCTGTACCTTTGTTATCACCGTGGGACGATAACGAGTGTTTTTGGGTGCTGTCTGAAATTCAAGATGGACACCATCAGCCATTTTGTACCGAAATTAGTGCAATCAGTTTTTTGTACAGTACTTCTGTATGAAAGTTCTGATTTGAATTATTTTTTGTATGATGTTTAGTAACATGGATTACATCAGATATAATATGTTTTTTTTTTCTCATGTTGAAATTATTACTTATACACAGTAAGTACACATGTCAAAACGGCTCGGGACTAGGGGCTGCATTTATGAACTGATCTTCACAAAACTTCTTGGGTACCTTTGTTAGCACCTTGGGATGAGAACGAGTGTTTCTGGGTGCAGTCCGAAATTAGGTACAATCAGTTTTTTTGTACAGAACTTCTATATGAAGGTTCTGATTTGAATAATTTTTGAATGAATGTTTAGTAACATGGAATACATCACATACAATACAGGTTTTTTTCTCATGCAGAAATTATACAAATTAGATGAACTTTTGATTTATTCAGTGCCACTTATACACAGTAAGTGCACATGTCAATACGGCTCGGGCCAGAGGCTGTATTTATGAACTGATCTTCAAAAAACTTCTTGGGTACCTTTGTTATCATCTTGGGACAAAAACGAGTGTTTTTGGGTGCGGTCTGAAATTTAAGATGGCTGCCGATGACCATTTTATACCCAAATTAGGTGCTATCAGTTTTTTGTACAGAACTTCTAGGACTACGTTTGTTATCATTATGGGATGGTAACGACAGCTTTGGGGCTTGGCCAAAAATTCAAAATTCCTGTTGGCAGTCATATTTATGGGAATTCTGTGTATTACATTTTTTGTACAGAACCTGTAAAGAAGACTTTTTATGTCAGCAATGTTTGCTATAAATTTACTGGGTGCCTTTGTTATAACTGTGCTATGAGGACAAATATTTTTTGGTTCAGTCAGACCCACTCGTGGACTCAAAAAGGGAGATAATTAAAAATCTTTTACAAAAACACCAGACAAAATAATGTTTCTTGAATTCAATATCCCTAGGATGTGTATATTCAAATGTGTTGAAGCCAAGTCCCTGTGTTAATATTTGGTGTTGTTTAGTGAGGGCAAATATTATTAGCACAACCCAATTTTCTATTTACAATGAGAAAAATAAAACTTCCTCACCCGTGGGAACCCTATGAGCTAAAGATAAAAAATTCAAATACCTATATTTTAAGAAGGACTGGACAAATATTTATTGATTATACTATGATGCAACCTTAGAAGGGTTTGAATCAAACAGGACAAAACAATTGCTAACATTTGACTTATGGTGTGGCATGCAAGGATCCCCATTGTAACATTAACCCCATGAAGATTTCTTTTCTAGTTTAGCATCTAACTGTTTCCAACCTTTACAATATACTTTACCTATACATTTCCAGAGTGAAATTTTCTCTGGAATTTCAGGGAATTCCTGGAAATTACATGGTCTTTTTCATGTCCAGAAACCCTGGAAATCCAGGGAATTCCAGAGAATATCAAGTCAAGAAAATCAGGAAAACCAGGATTCTGCGGTATTGCCACCCCGGAATTCCAGAGAATTCTGGGTTTTAAACAAACCGGTCTGAGCAAAAATTCCTGGATTTCCAGGAATTCAACTGACGTTTTATTGTTAACAAAATTCCTGATTTTTCTGGATTTCCTGAACTTCAGTTTTATTTTGTCATAACAGAATTCCTGATTTTTCCGGGTTTCCTGGAATTCAGTATTTGTTACTGTAGCTTGTTGCATTGAGATTACAACAAATATGGATGTGTCATGGTACATGTACTTATATGCACCATGCAGTTGAGAAAAAATTATCCTAAGAGGATTTCATAAAAAAATACAGATAGCTGTACAATATGTTAGAAATGCATTCAAGATTCAATATTTAAAAGGGAATCAGCAAAGACTGTTGGGAAAACAAGCTGGAATCAGGAATTATAAATCCAACTGGTGAAACCATGCACCGAGATGTGTTGAGGTGAGAAACAAAGATTTTGATGAAACAAATTGTTGAACAGTTAACATTTCCCCAACCTTTATCCATTTGGCTCTGAAGATTACTGATTATAATTCAAAAGTGTATAATCAAGCTGAAAGATTGAATACTCAAACAT
This sequence comes from Pictodentalium vernedei, assembly GCA_031216915.1. Classification (NCBI taxonomy): domain Eukaryota; kingdom Metazoa; phylum Mollusca; class Scaphopoda; order Dentaliida; family Dentaliidae; genus Pictodentalium; species Pictodentalium vernedei. Next base: position 338,811,786 of record CM062288.1, on the reverse strand, counting down.
GTAAGTTTATTTCCTTTCAGAAGAGTCTCTTCACCAAAAATACAACATGGCAGAGATGTGAAACTTTTCCCTCCAATTTTAAATTATCCAATGGGGACATGACATTAATATACATTATATATTTCTACTCCAACAGAGTAAAAATTCCAGATTTTTCCGGGGAAACCAGGAATTTAAAACACAATCATTAGATGTTTTTTATGAGAAATCCTGATTTTTCTGGGAAATCAGGAATTTAAAATCAGGAAAAATACAGGAATTCTCTGGAAAAATGTTTTCACAAATAATTACTTCTTTTTCCTGATTTTTCCAAGCTTTGTCTTGATTATTCTCCCGGAATTCCCTGGAATTCCTGAAAACCTGGAATAAAATTCACAAATTTGATAGCCCAGTACATCAGAGTCCTGTCAAACGTATAATAAAATTGTTTGACAGCCCAGTACATCAGAGTCCTGTCAAATGTATAATAAAATTGTTTGACAGCCCAGTACATCAGAGTCCTGTCAAACGTATAATAAAATTGTTTGACAGCCCAGTACATCAGAGTCCTGTCAAACGTATAATAAAATTGTTTGACAGCCCAGTACATCAGAGTCCTGTCAAACGTATAATAAAATTGTTTGACAGCCCAGTACATCAGAGTCCTGTCAAATGTATAACAAAATTGTTTGACAGCCCAGTACATCAGAGTCCTGTCAAATGTATAATAAAATTGTTTGACAGCCCAGTACATCAGAGTCCTGTCAAACGTATAATAAAATTGTTTGACAGCCCAGTGCAGCAGAGTCCTGCCAAACATATAATAAAATTGTTTGACAGCCCAGTACATCAGAGTCCTGTCAAGCGTATAATAAAATTAGTTGACAGCCCAGTACATCAGAGTCCTGTCAAACGTATAATAAAATTGTTTGACAGCCCAGTACATCAGAGTCCAGTCAAACGAATAATAAAATTGTTTGACAGCCCAGTACATCAGGGTCCTGTCAAACGTATAATAAAATTGTTTGACAGCCCAGTACATCAGGGTCCTGTCAAATGTATAATAAAATTGTTTGACAGCCAGTACATCAGAGTCCTGTCAAATGTATAATAAAATTTACAACATATATCATCATCTCATCTCTATTGCCAAGCTTTCGATCCGAACTGGATCTTCATCAGGACACTCGAATTAGGAAGAACTACATGTCAACAGTACGAAAAAAATTGCAAAATGAACCAGTTCCGTTACACGTAATGACGTCGTCCACACGATCGCCGAGACGTCCTAGGGAATGCCTGCAATTACGGCGCCGAATTGGCTGTTCCTAAAATATAGGTGTGGTATGGCTGGTCTTTGTATTAAAGCCATTCCCTTCCCGCGTCCCCAACTCTCTCATCCACATGTCCTCTCGTATTAGTCGCTCCCGTTTACCACCACTCACAAACTCTAATACCACCACCTTGAGATCATATTCACCATGATGTCCCACTGAACTGAAATGGCCGAATATCGGTTTATCATCATGTAGTCTGATGTCTCTGTCGTGCTCCTCTAATCTGTCAATCTGGCGATCGTGCGGACAACGTCATTACGTGTAACGGAACTGGTTCATTTTGCAATTGTTTTTCGTACTGTTGACATGTAGTTCTTCCTAATTCGAGTGTCCTGATGAAGATCCAGTTCGGATCGAAAGCTTGGCAATAGAGTTGAGACGATGATAAATGTTGTTATAATAGCGTCCCTAACCTGGAGGACAATGGTTAATATGAATACTTTATAATAAAATTGTTTGACAGCCCAGTAATCAGAGTCCTGTCAAACGTATAATAAAATTGTTTGACAGCCCAGTAATCAGAGTCCTGTCAAACGTATAATAAAATTGTTTGACAGCCCAGTAATCAGAGTCCTGTCAAACGTATAATAAAATTGTTTGACAGCCCAGTAATCAGAGTCCTGTCAAACGTATAATAAAATTGTTTCACAGCCCAGTAATCAGAGTCCTGTCAAACGTATAATAAAATTGTTTGACAGCCCAGTAATCAGAGTCCTGTCAAACGTATAATAAAATTGTTTGACAGCCCAGTAATCAGAGTCCTGTCAAACGTATAATAAAATTGTTTGACAGCCCAGTACATCAGAGTCCTGTCAAACGTATAATAAAATTGTTTGACAGCCCGGTAATCAGAGTCCTGTCAAACATATAATAAAATTGTTTGACAACCCGGTAATCAGAGTCCTGTCAAACGTATAATAAAATTGTTTGACAGCCCAGTAATCAGAGTCCTGTCAAACGTATAATAAAATTGTTTGACAGCCCAGTAATCAGAGTCCTGTCAAACGTATAATAAAATTGAAGTAAACATTATCACTAGAATACAAGAAAATGACAAATTTCACACTGATTGAAGTCTCTGTTAATGAGGCCTGAAAATGAGCAGTCTGACATTTGCCAAATGGGGTCCCCAGAGGGTGAATTTGATGATGCTATCCCATACAGACTAGAACAGTGGGCCAATTTATCCTCTGGGTACCTCTTTCTGTTTAGTTTTGAGACCCTGATTCAGATTGAGGTTCACAGAGGGTAAATTTAGTGATGCTACCCTGCTGTGCAGGGTAGCATCACTAAATTCACCCTCTGGGAACCTCATTTTCCAGATGACAGTCTGCTTGTTTTCTGACTTGCTGTTAATTGAATATTTTCCTCTGACAAAGTGGCTTTCCAACAAACTGACTGTCAAGGTGCATGTTGCTAGGGATTCTCCAAGTGGTCTCAAGAGTCCAGTTATTGGACCCAATAAAAATTTTATTTAGTCTCTTTTCTCAATTACAAGAGCAAAGTTATACCTGTGGGCCACAAAGTGGACCCCACTCGAAGGTGGAGAGTGGGGCAATTCTGCATTCCGGAAGGTAGCAGCAAACTTCTTAGTGTAGGAGAGACTGGTGACTATGAATACCTGGGGGTAAATATAAACATCACAGGAAGAGGCATCTACCGAAACCACACAAATAAATTGATTTTGAAGGGGAAGCGAATCCTTAACCAAATGAAACTTATAGGGAGAAACAGTTTCAACAAGGTTTTTGTGGGGAAAATCATTTGGGAAATGGTGGGTCTGCCAAGTATAACATACGGTATGGAAGTTGTACCCCTAAACCAGACGGCTGTTAAGAGCTTGGAAATCCTGCAGAACGATGCAGGCTGATGGATACCAGGGTCGAGTAATGCCACAGCGCTAGAACAATCAAGGGTGAGCTTGGGTGGATGAGGATCAAGGACAGGATAGACCTATTGAAACTCGGTTATCTTAATTATTTGGTAAATCTCCCCGATAGCCGATGGTGTAAAGTAATGTTCCTGAGAACTTTCAACTCAAATATCAAGACGCGTGGATGGTCCAAGTGAGGGAGCTAGTAGAAAACTACCCATTGGAGATCTCGGACCTTGATGTTGGGCCAAACCAGGGTAAAAGGATCGTCAGAGAAAGGGTTATGGAGGATTGTAACCATAATTAGCGAGAGGGGGTCAAATCAAAGAGATCTTTCGGTGGCCTGCGGGATAAACAGAAGCCTGGTTTTGAAGAGTACCTTGATGGCACCTTTGGGGGGTCACTGCTGTTCAAGCTGAGGTCGCGGTCCCTGGAGCTGAGGGGAAAAAATTGGAAAAAACAGTGAAAAGGAGTGCCAGATGTGTAATTTGGATGTGGTGGAGACCCTGGAACACTTTCTTCTAGAATGCCCAAAATACCAGTCTGAAAGAACAAGATTCACTGAGCAGTCTTTCGATTTTGATGCGCGCTGTCGCTCTTGCGCACCATGGCGCCCGCAATGTTAACTTCTAGCGAGCCAACAACAGCGCGCCTCGGCTCTGCTAAGAGAGCGATCAAAATCTGGTAATTCATTCCAGTTGAGATATAATTTCTGTGTGAACAGCCAATTATTTTTTATTTGGTAACAAGGGACGAATATTTGGCCGTGGGCTTTAGTAACAGTGTGAATGTATTCAGCACAAATCCTATTTTCTTCTACTGTTTAGAAAAACCTGGTGTTCTTGAGAGGTTCGTGCTCCCTGGACCAATCACCATTCAGTATTCATCGATGGAGCAAATTTACTAGCTCTACATAAATTATAGCCGCAGTGTGCTCTTTTTTGTTACTTGGAGCATAATACATCGTCATAACCCAAAAGTTGGGATTCCTTTAACCCTTTACGTAGCATAATGACCAAAATCGGCCAGCGCTATAAATGAAAATCACCATTCAATTTTTTAATATTTTAATTTTTTGCTTCCAAAACATAGGTTGTGACCCCTCATTGGAACGATTGCGTCGCGCTCGTTCCAATGAGGGGTCACAACCTATGTTTTGGAAGCAAAAATGAAAACTTTTAGTTATACGAGACTTTTTTACGAGTGTCGTCTGCTACTAGCGTTAAGTAAAGGGTTAATGAAAACCATGAAAGCACCAAATCGTCCAGCTTTCATGTTGCCGTTCAATATCGATGTGCCCAAATGCCGCACTGAATGCACAGTGCTGTCAATTAGTGGATGCATTCTTCATTGCAATTTGCATGTTAACTATTCTTGCCAACAACACAACCATCACTCGACGGGGCTGGATACAGGATAGTGCGCCTCACTTCAAATAGTAGCGAGCGATGTATAACGTGCCTACGATTTTCAAAATCGAAAGACTGACTGAGAGTATAATGGGGAAGTGGGATGGGAGAATGATGGGCATGTGGTTAGGGGAGGGTTAAAATGCTAATCGGAGAGATTGGGAAGAATGGGGCAAGGGATGTCATCAAGCAGTTCGTCACCGAGTGTTGGGAGGAGAGAAGAAGCGTGGGAATAGGGAGGCAGTTGGTAGAACAGGGGTAACCAAGGCCTTCTCATACGAGAGCCGCGACAAATCAGTGGGCGGCCAAAGTGTTGTTATTATTATGCAGGTGATGCAGCCTCTAATTTTCATTTCCCTGTCAATTGCACTGTTTGCTTATTTGGTTTTATCGGTCACTTTCAGAATTTATGGCAATATCACAACCACTATATAATTATAAAGTCACCCACTTAAGAATACTCTCATTCCAGGCATTTCTTGTGGATCACAATATTATATCAGTAAAGCAGAACTTGTCTACCTCAGGCAACAAGCACTGCATCATTTCATGGGATACTGCCATGGACTCCAACTGTGCAAAACATTCTCCAACTACTAGCTGGCTGAGGGCTAGATTATTTTTATTGGAGTGAATTTATGTAAAAAAAAATTTATTACAAATTATTGGAGAGTGTCCACAGGCACTCTCCAATAATTTGTATTAAAACAAATTGGTACTGACAAAATATTATTTGTGTTTGACTGAATATGAAACATGAGCAAGGAAAATGTCTGCTGTTGCTCTGGTACCTGCATTTTTCTGAACACTTGATAGTGGCTTCTAGCACTTGACCAGCTAATGAGCATCATAATCAGTCAGGCCAAATAATTATCTTGAAAGGAAATGAATTAACTGAGAAGTTGTTTACAGAAGGATGTAAGGCAATATTCAGAAAAACGTGGCTGCCTGTGATTATTTTGGATTTGGCATATAAATTGTCAACAATTCCATTAGCTGCATCTCTCACCCAATCTTTTTCAAATTTTGTACATGGGTTGGGGCAATGTCTTGATCGGAGCTATCAAATTTTTTTGAATTTTGGTGAAAAACATGGCCGGCACTGGTCATCTTCAACTGTTTGTGATTTTTACTTGTGATTTTTATTCGTGCAATAACTTTAAAAAATAGTATGTGGCTAGATGCACCTGTAAGCAAACATGTTTAAAAAATGTTCTGAAATTAGACACACAAGTTTTGGAAACCATCATGGGTGATTCTTTGTGCTCTCAGCGCATGTTCTGAAATTAGACACACAAATTTTGGAAACCATCATGAGAGATACATCAGACAGAACTCGATGTGTGTTTGAATCGGTGGGTGTTTTACATAATAAGTTGGAATGGCAAAGTCATATTTTGCGAGAGCCATAGGCTTGAGTGAAATATGACTATGCCATTTCAACGTGTTATGTAAAACACCCACCGATTCAAACACACATCGCATTCTGTGTTTATTACACAACCCATTTATTACACAACCCATGCATAAAATCCTACCAGCTGGTCGATCTGAAGAACAAAGTATCAAATAATCCTACCAGCTGGTCAATCTGAAGAACAAAGTGTCAAATAATCCTACCAGCTGGTGGATCTGAAGAACAAAGTATCAAATAATCCTACCATCTGGTCAATATGAAGAACAAAGTATCAAATAATCCTACCAGCTGGTCGATCTGAAGAACAAAGTGTCAAATAATCCTACTAGCTGGTGGATCTGAAGAACAAAGTATCAAATAATCCTACCATCTGGTCGATATGAAGAACAAAGTATCAAATAATCCTACCAGCTGGTCGATCTGAAGAACAAAGTGTCAAATAATCCTACTAGCTGGTGGATCTGAAGAACAAAGTATCAAATAATCCTACCATCTGGTCGATATGAAGAACAAAGTATCAAATAATCCTACCAGCTGGTCGATCTGAAGAACAAAGTGTCAAATAATTCTACTAGCTGGTGGATCTGAAGAACAAAGTATCAAATAATCCTACCATCTGGTCGATCTGAAGAACAAAGTATCAAATAATCCTACCAGCTGGTCGATCTGAAGAACAAAGTGTCAAATAATCCTACCAGCTGGTCGATCTGAAGAACAAAGTATCAAATAATCCTACCAGTGGTCGATCTGAAGAACAAAGTATCAAATAATCCTACCAGCTGGTCGATCTGAAGAACAAAGTGTCAAATAATCCTACCAGCTGGTGGATCTGAAGAACAAAGTATCAAATAATCCTACCAGTGGTCGATCTGAAAAACAAAGTATCAAATAATCCTACCAGCTGGTCGATCTCAAGAACAAGGTATTAAATAATCCTACCAGCTGGTCGATCTGAAGAACAAAGTATCAAATAATCCTACCAGCTGGTCGATCTCAAGAACAAAGTATCAAATAATCCTACCAGCTGGTGGATCTGAAGAACAAAGTATCAAATAATCCTACCAGTGGTCGATCTGAAGAACAAAGTATCAAATAATCCTACCAGCTGGTCGATCTCAAGAACAAGGTATTAAATAATCCTACCATCTGGTGGATCTGAAGAACAAAGTATCAAATAATCCTACTAGCTGGTCGATCTTAAGAACAAAGTATCAAATAATCCTACCAGCTGGTGGATCTGAAGAACAAAGTATCAAATAATCCTACCAGTGGTCGATCTGAAGAACAAAGTATCAAATAATCCTACCATCTGGTGGATCTGAAGAACAAAGTATCAAATAATCCTACCAGTGGTCGATCTGAAGAACAAAGTATCAAATAATCCTACCATCTGGTGGATCTGAAGAACAAAGTATCAAATAATCCTACCAGCTGGTCGATCTGAAGAACAAAGTATCAAATAATCCTACCAGTGGTCGATCTGAAGAACAAAGTATCAAATAATCCAACCAGTGGTCGATCTGAAGAACAAAGTATCAAATAATCCTACCATCTGGTGGATCTTAAGAACAAAGTATCAAATAATCCTACCAGTGGTCGATCTGAAGAACAAAGTATCAAATAATCCTACCATCTGGTCGATCTGAAGAACAAAGTATCAAATAATCCTACCATCTGGTCGATCTGAAGAACAAAGTATCAAATAATCCTACCAGCTGGTCGATCTGAAGAACAAAGTGTCAAATAATACTACCAGCTGGTCGATCTGAAGAACAAAGTATCAAATAATCCTACCAGCTGGTCGATCTTAAGAACAAAGTATCAAATAATCCTACCAGCTGGTCGATCTCAAGAACAAAGTATCAAATAATCCTACCAGCTGGTCGATCTGAAGAACAAAGTATCAAATAATCCTACCAGCTGGTCGATCTTAAGAACAAAGTATCAAATAATCCTACCAGCTGGTCGATCTGAAGAACAAAGTATCAAATAATCCTACCAGATGATCGATCTCAAGAACAAAGTATCAAATAATCCTACCATCTGGTCGATCTCAAGAACAAAGTATCAAATAATCCTACCAGCTGGTCGATCTGAAGAACAAAGTATCAAATAATCCTACCAGCTGGTCGATCTTAAGAACAAAGTATCAAATAATCCTACCAGCTGGTCGATCTGAAGAACAAAGTATCAAATAATCCTACCAGATGATCGATCTCAAGAACAAAGTATCAAATAATCCTACCATCTGGTGGATCTGAAGAACAAAGTATCAAATAATCCTACCATCTGGTCGATCTGAAGAACAAAGTATCAAATAATCCTACCATCTGGTCGATCTGAAGAACAAAGTATCAAATAATCCTACCAGCTGGTCGATCTGAAGAACAAAGTATCAAATAATCCTACCAGCTGGTCGATCTTAAGAACAAAGTATCAAATAATCCTACCAGCTGGTCGATCTGAAGAACAAAGTATCAAATAATCCTACCAGATGATCGATCTCAAGAACAAAGTATCAAATAATCCTACCATCTGGTGGATCTGAAGAACAAAGTATCAAATAATCCTACCATCTGGTCGATCTGAAGAACAAAGTATCAAATAATCCTACCATCTGGTCGATCTGAAGAACAAAGTATCAAATAATCCTACCAGCTGGTCGATCTGAAGAACAAAGTATCAAATAATCCTACCAGTGGTCGATCTTAAGAACAAAGTATCAAATAATCCTACCAGCTGGTCGATCTGTAGAATATATTTGAAGAATATTCCTCATACTGCACTTAGTTAAAATTAGAAAAGCTCCTGTAGCGAGCTAAATATGAACCCAGGGGCATGAGTTAAACAAACTTGAAACTGAACCTAATAAGGATGCTGTATCAGGCCTGGCATTCTTAAAAATGCAGGAGGGCTAAAAATCGCTCTCCTGACATGGCCTAGGGGAGCGATTAGCTCTCCTCAAGCTTACAAATCTTACAAGCTAAAAATGGCAAATGAAGCTGTACTATTTGTGAATTCTGCATAGTGGGCTTTGTACATTTTATTTTGGTGCTGCTAACCAGGTAGTTTCTGTGAGATGGCTACACTTTCCCTCCCACACCTCTGGGCCCTCGTAAGGCCCGGTGGTGTGGGAGTGGATTGTGGCCATATCGCTGAGCCCACCAACGTAGCAGAGATCTCAAAACCTGTGGGTTTTAGGGATAGGCTGTTGTGGTAATCATTATTTTCTACGGCTAGGAGGGCTATTTTTTGCCCTCCTCAATTTTTTTAAGGCGAGCAGTAGGCGATCGAATAAATCGCTCTCCTGAAAATGCCAGGCCTGCTGTATACCAAGTATCAAAATATTCTGATTGATTGATGGATCAAAAGAAGACGATTTTAAGCAAAGAATATTTCTCATATTGCCCTAAGTTAAACTACAGGCTTCCATAGGGGGCCCAAATATGAACCCAGAGACTTGATTTAAACATACGTGAATCTGCCCCCTAGAGCTCCTCAAGGATGCTGAACATCAAATATCAAGAGATTCTGATTGACAGATCGGATGAAGAACATTTTTGAAGGATGTTACTCATATTGCACTGGGGGGCCCAAATTTGAACAAAGGGACTTGATTTGAACAGACTTGAATCTGACATATATGATGTGGAATGTAGAATGTGACTTGACATATGATGTGGAATGTGACTTGACATATGATGTGGAATGTGACTTGATGTATGATGTGGAATGTGACTTGGCATATGATGTGGAATGTGCATAAAACATTTGGCTCAATTCCATTCAGTATGTAGTTTTGAGAAGTTCATATAACATAAATAAACACTGGATGGATGAAAAGTGATCAGACAAGCTCTTTGAATTGTGAGGTTCACACAAGAGAGCTGAACAAATTCAAGAATTCCCAATTTAGGCACAAGAAAGTGGGCAGGCAGTTTTTATTTCATTTTTTTTTTGTATTTTTGCAATTATTTCTTTGCCATCAAAAGTTCGTATTCTTGGTTTGCTTTAGGCCTCAATAATCTATAGAATGGCATGGGTGGTGGTGCATTTTGCCCTTGAGTGCAAGAAGGCTTTGCTAATGCTAAATCATTGTAAAGCCTTGTTGCAATCAAGGGACAAATTTTCAATTTTATTAACTTGTGTAAAATAAACAATTTAATTTTTATTTTTTCAAGTTTGCATTGGTTGTAAAAAAAGAGAGGATGCAGCAGCCAAAAGGACTATGCAGGAGGTTCTGAGAAACAGATTTTTAATTTTTTATGCTTTACCGGTATTCCAACTGATGATGAATTGCCTATTGGTGGGGACGGCTCTCATTCCCACTGATAATGAATTAATTGCCAATTGGTGGGGACAGGGCTCTCATTCCCAATGATGATGAATTGCCAATTGGTGGGGGCAGGGCTCTCATTCCCACTGATGATGAATTGCTAATTGGTGAGGACAGGGCTCTCATTCCCACTGATGATGAATTGCCTATTGGTGGGGACAGGGCTCTCATTCCCACTGATGAATTACCAATTGATGGGGACAGGGCTCTCATTCCCACTGATGATGCATTGCCAATTAGTGGGGACAGGGCTCTCATTCCCACTGATGATGAATTGCCAATTGGAGGGGACAGGGCTCTAATTCCCACTGATGAATTGCCAAATGATGGGGACAGGGCTCTCATTCCCATTGATGATGAATTGCCTATTGGTGGGGACAGGGCTCTCATTCCCACTGATGATGAATTGCCTATTGGTGGAGACAGGGCTCTCATTCCCACTGATGAATTGCCAATTGATGGGGACAGGGCTCTCATTCCCACTGATGATGAATTGCCAATTGGTGGGGACAGGGCTCTCATTCCCATTCATGATGAATTGCCTATTGGTGGGGACAGGGCTCTCATACCCACTGATGATGAATTGCCTATTAGTGGGGACAAGGCTCTCATTCCCAAAGTTGACAGATATAACTATGACAGTAGATAAGCTGTAATGGGTATGACATCTACATTTCTCACCTGACAAACTTGCTTGTTTCAGTCCTCCAAATGAAATCCCAACACCACCTGGTAACTTATCAAACACATATAGTTGAATATCACTTGAAGCATTAAACTGTACATGGTTATACAAGATATAACTTATTTCCACTTCAGAAATATATTGACATGCAACCACCAACTGTTGTCATTGATTTTGTTTTAAATAACAGAAAATAAAATTATCTTCAATACACATGGTGGATTCACATAATAACACATTGATATTTACACGTATATACAATACATAAAGAAGGTGATTTATTATCAGAAGATCCACCCTGTGGATCCCAGATATGGTCATATTTAACCCTTCTGAGGCCCCACAAAGTAGATATTCTGTTTCTCAGGCCACCTTTTTGCAAAATTGAAAGTGGGCAAGTGGGTAGGAATTTTTTTTATTTTATTTTTTATTTTTAATAAGCTATTAATTGAAAATAGAATATATATTCATTTTTGGAGTTCACTTTAAAAAAAATTCCACAATCCTGTAAAAGTATTTCCATAAGTTCCTTGAATCCTGCACCCTATGTAACAACATGTAATCAACTAACTCTGTGTATTTTACAGCTTTAGTCAGTATAAATTTTCATGTTGTGTGACTAACCCTGTGCAATGCACTGGGTTAGTCACACTTTCTGGTTATAAAAAAAATTCATTACCATATTAACCAAGTAAAGAACCCTGTGCACTTTACATTTCTTAACCCCTATCACACTGGTAGTGCAACAGAATTTTCTCCCATCACTCTGTTTTTCTCTTGTTTAACTATGAATTTAACCAATTATATCTTGTTTGACAGAGCTCACTGAGTCTGTCAAACAAAGTATATTTTGTTAAACATCAAATTGCATTATGGGAATATTTGCTGCTGAGAATTTTGCCATTTTGACTTCAGAGAGCAGAGGGTTAATGTAAATCTGATCTATATCAACTCTTTACCCACATAATGGCCAAAACCAGCCAGTGTTGTTCTTAAACTTAGTTTGTGACACCTCATTAACAGATTTTGGAAAGTTTGATTTTTGTTGTGAACTCCAAAAATTAAAACATATTCTGTTTTCAATTAATATCTTGTTTTTTGTAATTATTTCTTTGCCATCAAAAGTTCATGTTCTTGGTTTATTTTATGTTTTAGACCTCATAATCTACAGAATAGCCTGGGTGGTGGTGTATTTTGTCCCTAGAAAGCATTGCAAAGCCTTGTTGCACTCAAGGGACAAATTTATCAATTTTATTAACTTGGGTAAAATATATATCAGACATAAACCTTTATTGGCACTTCATCCTGATTGCTCACATGGGGGCACGGTGGGGCTATGTACTATGGCATACTGCATGTTGATGGTGCACTTGTCTTCAACCAATGCTAACCCTGCTTGTGTGGAGTTAACTGTAGTATGTTGGGGAGTGTGGCAGTTGCTCATTGTTGCTCAGTGGTTCTCTCCGGGTACTCCAGCTTCCTCCACCTGTAAAACTGTTTGACCCGAGGGGAACATGTCGAAAGTGTTGTTAAAATGCCAATAAATAAATAAATGAAGAAACCATTTAATTTTCTTTTTTTAAGTTTGCGCTGGTTATAAAAAGAGAGCATGCGGCAGCCAAAAGGACCATGCAGGAGGGCCTGAGAAACAGCTTTTCAACTTTTTTAGGCCTTATCTAACATTCACCAAAATATTTCATGAATAGATATAAAATTAAAAATTTCCTTTTTTGCCTTCAAAACATACAGTTTTATGACCCTTCATTGAATCAAACTTGACAAGTTACGTGGAATGAGGGGTGAGAAGCTATGTTTTAGAGGGATACATTAAACAAGAGGCCCCAAGGGACCTTAATCGCTCACTGGCGAATGTGGTTCAAAGAAGTATTTGGGGTCACATTCAGTTAGACATGGTTCATCAACACTACAAAGGAATGAAGTCATGAGAGGCAAATTTTATGAAAAACACTAAGGAATGGATTTGAACAAACCTGAACCTAACATGCTCCCCTGCCACCCCCACCCATAGAGCCCAAACATTAAGCCAAGGACTCAAATTGAACAAACTTAAATCTGATCCCACTTGAGATGTCATATACCTAAAATAGGAAAGAATTCTGACTGGTGGATTATAAAGAAGGTTTTTAAAGAAATCACCTCACATTGCACTAATTTAAACTTTGGGCTCAAATAGGGAGCCAAAATATTAAGCCAGGGTCCCGATTTGAACAAACTTGAATCTGACCCACCTAGAGATGTTGTATACCAAATATGAAAGGATTCTGATTGCTGGATCTGAAGAAGATTTTAAAAGAAATTCCCTCATATTGCACCTAGTTAAAATTTTGGCTCCCATAGGTAGCCCAAATTAATAACTCAGGGACCAAATTTGAACAAACTTGAGTCTTACCCTTCAAGAGATGATGTATACCAAATATGAAAGAACTCTGACTGGTAGATCCAAAGAGATGTTATATGTGAAGAAATTTTAAAGAAATTTCCTTATACTGTTCTAAGTTAATGTTTCGGCTCCCATTGGGAGCCCAAATATCAACCCAGGGACTAGGATTAAACAAACTTGACTCTCCTAGAGATGTTGTATACCAAATATGAAAGCATTCTGACTACATGGTTTAAAGATGATTTTAAAAACAAGTCGGAATCTCAAAATTGAACAAAATGCATAAAAAAATCAATAAAAAAAAATTTTCTTTGAATTTTGGTAAAAAATATCTAAGTCCAAAGCCCCCCTCCCCCTACCACCCCCCCCCAACCCCCCACAGAGATGATGTTGTATAAGAAGATTTCTAAAGAATATTCCACGTATTGCACAACATTAAATTAAGCTCATGGAGCTCTGTCAAACAAGATATAATAGAATAAATGCTACATTTATCTCTAGAATACAAGAAATCTACATTTTATAGTAAATTTCCTTTCTTATTATACCTACCACAATTGTTTACTACAGGCTTGCACTACAGTGGAAGTCCCTAACTCGGATAAAATACTCTCTATTTTTGTCTTTCCCAAGCAATTTGGGAAAGAAAAGTGGTGCAAAAGCACCAAGAAACTAGAGGATGACCACCAAAGGGTGTCTGATTCCCCCGAAAAAAGCCTTGATAGCCATTCCAACCTTATTCGCGACACACCCTCTGGTTGTGGGCAATAATAATACCAAGTATCATTAATATCCTTGAAGGCTGTAAGAAGTTATGGAGCGGACACGAATTCCGCTATGCCCAGACGGACAGACAGACGGACAGACAGACAGACAGACAGACAGACGGACGACGTCACGGCTAGATTCCCCCAAATTTTTTTCGGGGGAATAAAAATAAGCCAGAACTGGGTCGAGTGCAACTGGCGCAGACCCAGTACAGGACGCTCTCTCCCAAGTACAACTCCACGACTTCTGTTGCCAGTGCGCATATACCGTCTCTAAAGACTCATTCTTTTTGAATCCGTCAACGTTAGAGTTATGTGATCAGTGGGGAGGAAAGATTCTTTACCCGTAAAGAAGATGGGAGGGCCTCCATGTAAACAATTGTGGTAGGTATAATAAGAAAGGAAATTTACTATAAAATTTAGATTTCTTATCAACCTACTCACAATTGTTTACTACAGGCTGAATAGACAATAGGCTGGAGGGAATCGCATAACCAACCCACACATAAACCCAGTGCACTAGAACCGTGAAGCAGAAGGAAGAGGTCCCGAGGCTTATCAACCATAACGTCGCAATCATTGGTAAAGGACAATGAAAGGAGACATATGGGCCTGTGTGACACACAGACAGAAAAAGGGCAGTAACAGCACAAGGCTGAAAACTGACCTTCAAGAAGCCTAATGGCTATAGCAGACAACAGCCTGAGCAGAAGAAAGAGGACCCAGGGCAAAAAGGTCCTCCGACTGCTCCTGCAACTGGCGCAGATAAAAGGTGGAGAAAGTAGAGGCATTTCTCTAGTAAGCTGCCTGCATAACATCCGACAACTTGACGGAGTTAGAATAAGCCCAAGAGGTGGATAGTGCCCGCACCTCGTGGGCAGAAATACGATTGGTAATACAATCGCCAGCTGCTAAATGACCGTAAGCCGTACGAATAGCAAGACAAATCCATCGAGAAATGGATTGAGGAGAGATCTTCTGTCGACCCGGATTAAGAGACAGAAAAAAAACGTTTCCTGCCTTTCCGTATGAAACGTGTCCGATTGAGATAAATGCGAATAGCACGGACCGGACAGAGCAAAGGGTGATTACCCTCAACAGAAGGAAGAGCCCTGATAACGATAGGAGGAGGAGTAGTATCTGGAAACTGATTCTTGGCCAAAAAAGAGCAATCAGTGGTAAAAGTAACACTGTTGGGAGAGCTCCTAAAAAAGGCCGGGTCAACCGAGAGGGCGTGAAGCTCACTAACCCATCTGGCCGAAGCAAATGCCATCAGAAAAGCCATCTTATATGTGAGAAAATGCATATCCACCTGGGATAAAAGGTTTGAATGCACCCCCCCCCCCCCCCAAGCGAAGCAGCACCCACGAAAGATTCCATCGTGGAGTAAGCTGCAAAGTCCGAGGCCTTTTCAAAGAAAAGTGCCGAACAAGCTTGGAGAGGTAAGGATTAGTGCCGATACGACGCTTCCCCACATAAGAAAAAGTCTCTGAAAGCATGGACCTGTAACCCTTGATGGTAACAGGCTGGAGACCCCGAGAATCAAACAGATATACCAGAAACTCCGCAATCTGTGAAATCGAAGGATTGGCATAATCAACAGAGTGATCAGCACACCATCGACAGAAGACCTTCCATTTAGCTGCATAAGCTAAACCAGTGGAGTGCCCCCTTGAAGAAGAAATGCACTCCACTGCTCATCTCGAAAAACCTCTACGGAGGAGACAGGACCTGACAAAAGATATGCGTGAAGGCACAATGAAGTCGGGTCGACGTGAAACCTCCTCGGGCGACCTTGACAAAGAAGGTCGCGACATAGCGGGAGATGTGCCGGAACCGCCGCCATCAGCGAGCGGAGTTGATTGATCCACACCCGCTGAGGCGACAAGGGAGCGATCAGAATGATTCGACAACTGCAGGTTCGAATTTTGGCTAGAACCTGAGGTAGAATCGGAACCGGCGGGAAGGCGTAACCGACTAAACCGTTCCAATCGAGTGACAGAGCGTCCACGGCAAAAGCCAGAGGATCTGGACACGGGGACATGAAAGTGTCCACTTGATGGTTCCAATGAGTCGCAAAGAGGTCGATGTGGGGACGTCCCCAGAGATCGCAAAGCGACTGGAACACTGCCCTGTGGAGCATCCACTCGGTGGAAATAACCCTGCCCTGTCGGGACAGGGAGTCGGCTAAGACGTTCAGATGACAGGGAATGTGATGAACAACCACTCCGGCGTAAAAATCCTGATCGAGCAGTAGAAGATCCCGAGCTAATTCGTACATCGGAATTGAGTGCGTGCCGCCCTGGTTCCGAATGTAAGCAACCACTGTCGAATTGTCGGACAGCAGAAGGACCTGGCGATTCGACAGGTGAGGGATCCACTGCCTGAAACTCAGAAGAAGAGCAAGAAGCTCCTTCTGGATGATGTGTAGAGCTGCTTGATCCTGGTCCCACATCCCGTGTAGGGAAAGACCGAGAGGATGCAACGTCGCAACCCATCCGAGATCGCTGGCATCTGCCATCAGAACGCGATCGGACGTGGGTAAGTCCAATGGAACACCCTACGTAATCCACTGAGCATCTGTCCAGGGAAGAAGGTGAGGATACAGAGATTCCGGAAACGGAAGCACCTGATCCAGAGAATCTACATTCGGCCTCCAACGACTGAGCAGAAAGTGTTGGAGAGGTCTGACACACAGCCGACCTAGAGGAATGAGATCCGTCACCGAACCGCAGAGACCGATCAGCCGGAGAAAACTCCGAGCGGTCGCGGATGTGGACTGGGTCAGAGCAAAAGCTGAGAGAATCACAGCCTTAGCCTGGGGAACCGCTACCAAATTGAATTGGGTTTGGAAAGCCATCCCCAGATGACTTAATGACTGAGAAGGGACCAGGTCCGACTTCTCCTCGTTGACTCTGAATCCTAGCAAACTCAACAGATTGGTGACATCCGACTCCAGTAAGGCAGCATTGGAATGCGTCTGGAGGATATGGTCCAGATATGCCGAAGTAGTCACCCTGGACTGTGTGCGATGGAACACTATCACATGCGACATCAGTCTGGTGAAGGCCCAAGGAGCCAGGTTGAGGATGAAAGGCATGGCCGTGAATTGGTAAATTCGCCCCAGAAAAGCGAACCTGAGATACTTCCGTGACGCCCGATGCATCGAAACATGGAAGTAAGCGTCTCGCAGGTCGATGCTGGCAGCAAAATCTCCCTGGTGAATTGATTGGCAGACCGACCTGAAAGTCTTCATGCTGAACTTGGGAGCAATGATAGACTGGTTCAGGATACTCAGATCGATAACCGGTCGAAGTCGGCCGTCCTTCTTCGGCACCAAGAACAGGCGAATATAGAAACCCACTGACTGAATGTTCTTGATGACCTCGATCACCCCCTTTGCCAGGAGATTGCCAATCTCTGTGGACAAAAGTTCCCGACGTAAAACATCTGAAGGAACTGTGGTTGGAAGAGGCACCCTTGACAAAGTGGGGTGCCGTCGGAAGGATATTTGCAGCCCGGACCGAACAACATCTAACACCCACAGGTTGGATGTGATGGTGGCCCAATGGTCTGCGAACTCTGCTATCCATCCTCCAACCTGGGATGAGTCGAGGTGAGGACCTTCATTTCGAGCCCCGACGAGGCCCGCGAGAGAAACCTCCACTACAAAATGAAGAATCCTGAGACTTCCCTCGATTCTGCCGACCTTTACCCCTACCCCTTGAGTAAGAAGTAGAGGCGGCGGCAGAAGGACCAGCCTTTTGCTTCACAGAGGAAGCAGAAGGGTACTTGTCAGGCTTGGAACGGCCCTTGCCTCCCTTAGATGGCTGATCAAGCTGACGAAACAGCAGCTGATCTTTGGAATGACGTAGGACGTCATCCCGGACCGTCGACACGGAACCATGAAAAAGTTGCGGACCTGCCAAAGAAGCAGATCGAAGAGCAGCACGCTGCTCCTTGGGAAGGGATCGTCCTGTGTCCAGCACAGCGTCCCTTCGAACTAATTCCAAATTAGCCGTGTTACAGGTATGCGTGTGAGTAAGATGCATAAGCGCCTTGGACAGCACACGCAAAGGAGCCTGTACCTCGTCAAACTTATCTGGAGGCAGATAAGCAGCCAAAGCTGAGACGACGTGCTCTGAGAGAGAAAGCATGCCAAGCATCTCTCTAGATAAGCCCAACGTGGACTCCAGAGTTGTCATTGGAATGACGGCAGACTTGGGCTTGGAAAGCCCAAGGGAAATGGAGTCCTGATCCAGAACCGTCAAAGTCTGGCGAACCGACGCATTGGCGGAAGCGTAAGAACAATAACGCACAGGAGGCAAAAAGGTGTCAACCCTGGTGAAGAACGAAGTCTTCAGAGCCTTGGAATTCAGCTTGGAGTCCAATGCTGAAAAAGCTTCAACCACCTGTACCGACTGGCACGGTCGAAGGCGCCCAGAAGCAGGTTGCTCCATAGGCTGTAGGCGCGCGACCGATGATCGCGGCCTGGCTGACACTGTCGGCTGGTTAGTAGGTTTGAGATCAGGCAGAAACCCAAACACAAAGTCAAGAGCTGCCCCCAAGTCCGAAGACTGCTGGCCCTCGACATCAAGCATGTCGGACTCCTCCCCAGAGTCGGAAGACACATAGCCCATCGTGGGCAAACCAGCCGACGCCTCCCATGGAATCAGAAACCGGCCTGTTTCCAATCCCAGGAGGCGGCGCCATAGGAGGCGCCTGGAAAACACTCGTTGCCTCGCTGGAAGCAACAGGAAGGCTCTTAGATAGAACCTGAGTGAGTAAGGAGAGGGCCTCCCTAAGCTCACTACCCGTGCTGGCCGGTTCGACAGGGGAGCGAACTGGCAAAGTGGCTTCACCTCTGACCCTCTTAACCAGCGAAGGGTCACGATCCTGCAAAACACCCGACGCGGGACGGTGGGCGGCAGCCGAAACATCTGAAGGCAGACGTGTATAGGGGTACGAGGCACCCCGAGGATCAATATAGCAAGAACTCATGAGAGTCACCGTGGACCTCTGTGGGGCAGAAGGTCCAGGCTGCACAAAAGGCGTTGGTCCCTCAAAACTGGTCGTGTGGCCAGAATGAGTGGACGGAAACGCCACGTAGTTCATAGTGTCTCCACTAAGAACATCTGAAACCAAAGACACAACTGTGGAGCTCGACGGCGTAGAGACCACAGAGATGGGTTCGGCCGGCAGCCCCTTCCAACTTCGCCGAGTTGAAGTCAGGGAAGGCTGAGGCCGATATCCCACGTCTACAGTACCAGACATTCCTGCAGTCCCCTGCAGCGAAAAGCTGAGGCCGGCTGAAACTGATGACGAAGCAGACGGACCAGCAGTAGTAGAAGATACATCGGGAGTCATTGAGCCTGGTGGAAATGTGGAGAGAGCACACCTGCTCGGCTCCGAAGGAGGAGTCACAACCCTAGTGACAGCCTCAGATGTCGACTGGAGGGGGACCGTAGTCCCAGAACCAGGCACCTCTTCACCAGAGCACTCAACGGCTCCCACAGTATCCACCACAGGAAAAGACTGCACATCCCCCACGGAGGAATAACTCTCACCAGACAAGCCCCCGAATGACCACGTTCTCCTTTCCCGCGGGAGGCACGGCCACGAGAACGAACGACACGGTTAACTGACGCCCAGAAAGTGGATGACCATAATCCACAGACACCACATGGCCGCTCGGCCGAACACCCATTACAGGAGGAACAAGACAAATGTAAATTGGCCACATGCTTTGGCAGCAGACATTGCCCACAAGGAATTGTCCTGGGCATCATAGAGGTGAGAGGAGCAAAGAAGGTGAAATAAGAAAACAGAAGAACACCCCCCAAAGAAGGTGACAGAAACAAAGACCCCAGACGGTCGACCGGGAACCACACAACAGGATGACTACTCTCAAAAGAGAGAAGAAAAACTGTAGGAGTGGTACCCCGATGACACCCAACTCTAACACAATTAGAAAATTTTGCAAATTAAGCATTAACAATAATTGTGAAAAATAATAAGACCGAACCGCATGGCACATGAAATTCACGCGTGACTCGAGAGAGAACAATTAAAATACATTATGGATATATAATATTGAAGAGATATAAAGAAAACTGTTCCTGAGAATACAAAGGATACACTGATGCACTATGAATCAGGAATCATCAAACAACGAGCTGGATAAACACTGATAAGCGTGCAGAAACATCTTGACACGAAGCGGATGATAAAAAGAATGAGTCTTTAGAGACGGTATATGTGCACTGGCAACGGAAGTCGTGGAGTTGTACTTGGGAGAGAGCGTCCCATACTGGGTCTGCGCCAGTTGCACTCGACCCAGTTTTGGCTTATTTTTTCTTGGTGCTTTTGCACCACTTTTCTTTCCCAAATTGCTTGGGAAAGACAAAAATAGAGAGTATTTTATCCAAGTTAGGGACTTCCACTGTAGTGCAAGCCTGTAGTAAACAATTGTGAGTAGGTTGATAAGAAAGTGACACAATCTATGTTAATTGAATACTCCTGCTATTCAATTAACAGGCTTCCACTGTACATATATATCACCCGAGGAGTAATTTCTAGTCAAGACTTCACTAGAAATCACTGCTAAGCAAGTTGTGTACATGTACACGTAGTTGTGTAGTGGGAATTCAGGACAATTTGCCATACCAGTGCTGGAAATGAACAAAATTGACGGGTGCAGTTTTAAGCTCTCGCGAAATCAGAGATGAGAGTAAATTGCACCTGTAAAGCGTTAGTTTATGAATTTTTGAGGGAATTCTGTCACCAAACACCAGAAACCTTAACCCTTTGAACACGAGCAGCCACTTTTCCAACTAGGAACATGATACATCATAACGTCACTAAATAGGATGGCTGTTCAGTAAATGTGTGGAGACTGTGGATAATATTGATTGGTCTACCCCAAATAATGAATATGGACTTTTCTAATTGCGGACATTGAACTGGCATGGCAGATACCACTAGTGTTCACAGGGTTAAGTGTATAAGGAATTGCAGAATTATGACAGTAACTTGCCACTGGCCACAGTGTGCTGCATTTTCAAAACAACACAAATTTATATGCCCTCATAGTATATTTAAGTGCTCCACAATATTTTTCAGAGAGTGCATTTTTTAGCTTCCGTAAAAATCACGGGTGCTGAAGGGAGCAGTTGCACTCATCTCATTTCCAGGACTGCCATACAGCACCACAGCAGTACTTGCCACTGTCATGCACCCTGTGCAATAGTACAGTGAAGCCCACTTAATTGGATATCTCTTATTTGTATATCCCTGTTAATCAAATATAATTTTCAAACACAAAACCATTTACCATACCTTCAGTAGAAATTTGATCTGTTAATTGCATATGGGTTGTAGAGTAAACTCCTGTTAATTGTATATAAATTTTTGTAATATGTCGAAAAAATTACTGTGACACGCACCAAATTCCCCTTATTTATCAACCTTTTTGACCTCACTACATCCAATACAGGCATTTACTCTATTATATCTTGTTTGACAGAGCTCTATGAGCTCTGTCAAACAAGATATAATAGAATAAATGCTCAGTTTACCTCCAGAACACAGGAAACTGACCAAATCCCTGTTAATTATATATTCCTGTTAATTGAATAATTTTCACTGGCAAAATGGATATTCAATTAAGAGAATTCTACTGTACTATATCACACAGTAATAATACATATAGTTTGGATATAGGGGAATAACTTTTTTGTTAAGAGGAATATGCTGAAACTTGGTACGCTGGTTGGTATATGTCCGGATGCTGAATTGCATATGATACTCGGTCAACCAAGATGGCCACTGCACCAAACTTAGGAATTATTGCCATATTCTTGTGTTTTGTGTGATGGAGTCAAACCACTTGTAGCCAAATAATGGATTTTACACTAAATGTTGTATTACTATTGTGGTTATATGATACAAATTGATCAGCAGATTTGAATAAAAATATAACAGATAGTCCTTATATTGATTTGGGAGGGGCAAATTGAAAACCAAGATGCCTTATCGTGGTTAGTATGGCTGAATCCTGCATGGATCAAACAGATCTTCTAAACCATATATTTGCCAGTCAAAAACTAGAAAAACTGTGAGCACTGCTCACTAAATGATACCACCCACTTCCACCAAGAAACATTTTACAACAGTAGAAGGGTGTTTAATGTAGAGAGCACAGACACTGAGACCCCACCCCCCACCCCCACACCCCACTCCCTCACACACACACCTCCACCCCAAAGCTTGAATTGACAAAGCCCATTTTTCAATATGTGAAGCGTAACACCCTTATAGCATAACAGATGGATGGATGGACGTATGTCGGAATATGAAAATATCTGAAAGAAAAATAGGAGGTGCACATCTGTACGTAAAAGAACGTCTGAGCATTCCAATGGAGTTTGTTCAAAAGTTTAAGAGGAGTAGTGGATCTATTCCCCTCCCTACTAAAACCTGAATTGACAAAGTCCATTTTTGAATATGGGAAACTGTAAATATGAAAATATCTGAAAAGAAAATAGGAGGTGCACATCTGCAATGTATGTAAAAGAATGTCTGAAAGTTTCAATGAAATCTGTTCAATGGTTTAAGAGAAGTTGCGGATAGCAGATCTGTACAGAATGTCAATTGAATTTGACAAAGTTCATTTTTCAATATGGGAAACTGTAAAACTGAAAATATCTGAAAAGAAAATAGGAGGTGCACATCTTCAACGTATGTAAAAGAATGTCTGAGAGTTTCAATGAAATCCGTTCACTGGTTTAGGAGTTGCGGATAGCAGATGTGTACCCCCCTAAAGCGTAACAGATGGACGGACAGACGGATGGACCAATGAATCCATGTGGCCTGATGCAATATATTGTCAATTTTTGAGATAGCATCCGTGAAAAATAATTTTTAGGATATTTGAAGCACCGGGTTCATTAATTAAATTTTGATGATTGATTCTATAATTGGTGTTTGGAATCTAATATTATTACGTCCGTGGAAATACTGCCCACCCGTGGAAAGTGACACGTCCACGGCAACCATACTGTACGTGATCAGAATTGAACAAGTGAGAGAATAGAAAATCTAGGTATATAGTCATATAACCAACAGGATTGTTTACCTGATAATATTGTTTTCAACAGTACACAGAAAGCTGATGTTTTCTGGTCGCAGAAACAACAATGCTACCTATAATTGTTCTCATCATTTGCACCCTAAAACAAATCAGATATAGATTAGTTAGAACACTGTAGAAAAAGAAAATAAGTTTATAAATGTAATTCTCAAAAAGCAGTATTATTTATAATGGAGAGTAGTGGTAATATGGGCATTTTCCATCACTGAACATGGTGATGTAGAAATGTAGACAAGAGGAAGTGATTATACTTCAGAAGGGGGCACAGAAAATGGTACAATGACAGAACCAGTAATATAAACACTATTTTTACCTTATATATTCTGCACATCAATTCTACAGTTTGTGAAGGGTGGATTGTAACAAAATCACCCACAGAGTGGAGTTATCACCCACACTATAACTTTCAAATTGTGTACATACCGATAAAAAACACAAGCAATGTTTCAGCCAATGGGCCTCCGGGTTAAACCCGGAGGTCCATTGGCTGAAATTTTGCTTGTGCTGGTTATGCTTTGCAAGAAATTTGCAATTTTTACTTGGGTGGAATCTCCACTCTGCTGGTGATTTAGTGATAATACACTCTCCACGTACTGTATGCGAAATTCAGTCAATTTTCTCACTAACAGTGCCATTAAACTGCAGAAAAGGTACATGTAAATGTGCTCAAGTCTGAAACAGAAACAGATCTGGACACTGGTAACTACGGACAAAATTCATAAATCTTTTTCTATCCCATTTAGGCCACCTATCAATTAATGATTGTAATCTTGTCCCCAGTTCCAACAGTGAAATTAAGTTCCATGTCACACCCACATAACCTCATACTCATAACTAGGACCTTGCAGTCATTACCCTTCCTCCCACTTTCCTGGGAAGTAAGAGGATGGGTAATGACTTGAGGGTGTTAGTTAGGACTAGTGCCCCCATGCTGGGCCCTCCTAAACACTGGAATTATCCGAATTACATATGTTTTCATATTTTCCTGGAATTACTCAAAATAAAAAAAAACTTAGAACAACTGTACAGTACTGTTAAATGACAGGAACCAGAATGCTAATACCATAAAACTTTAACATTTACATTTTTAAGAATTGTAATTTCTGTTTCGGAATATAGAATGACACAAGTTGATCATTAGCATTTCGAAAGAGTCATGAAAATTTTGCAACCGGCAACTCACCACTTTTTTAACCCTTTACCCAACGAATCAGCCACATCAGCCCACGTAATATGCAAATTCACCAGCTAAAAAAATATTATTTTTAAAAAAATTTCAGCAAAACCAGATCATGCAACGAGCTCATTTGTTCCAATGAGGGGGTCACATGACATGGTTTTGTTGAAATTTTAAAAAAATGATATTTAAAATAATAAATTTTCAATCGTCTGCTTTGAGTAAAGGGTTAAAATGCCTATGTCTCATTTGATCCACATTTGGTCAAAAATGAGAAATATAATTTTGGGGAGAACAAAAATTGTGAAAGCTTACGACCATGGTTGACAATCATTAGATGATGTGAAGGCTTGCCCATATAGGACTACCATTGTATTGAAGAATGGTATTTTCCGAATTTGCAATTTATGTGAAAAGCATTTATTGATTTCAACAGAAGTGAGGTAAATGTTGAATTAATGAAATATTTTCTTGCAGTGAGAAGTGCACATGATATATTTCATAATCCTTTAGTAACTGTATTTTTAGCTCAACTTTGGCGAAGCCAAATTTGAGCTTTTGTCATGGCCCATCGTCCGTCTGTCCGTACGTTAACAATTGGATATGGCTCGGTCTAGAGGCCGTATTTATGAACCGATCTTTACGAAACTTCTTGGGTACCTTTGTTATGAACGTGGGACAAGAACAAGTGTTTTTGGGTGCAGTCCGAAATTCAAGATGGCTGCCAGCCGCCATTTTGTACCGATGATGCAGAAATCTGCTTTTTGTACAGAACTTCCATATGAAAGCTCTGATTTGAATAATTTTTTGTATGAATGTTTAGTACCATGGGATACATCACATATAATACGGGTTTTTTTCTCGTGTGTAAATTGTGCAAATTAGACTAATTTTGATGTTTTTTGGTGTTACTTTCAGCACTGTAAGTGCAAATGCCAATACGGCTCGGGCTAGAGGCCGTATTTATGAACCGATCTTTACGAAACTTCTTGCGTACCTTTGGTATCACCGTGGGACGAGCACAAGTGTTTTTGGGTCCGGTCCAAAATTCAAGATGGCCGATGGCAGCCATTTTGTACAAAATTCGGTGCAATTAGATTTTTGCACAGAACTTCCATATGAAAGCGCAGATTTGAATAATTTTTTGTGTGAATGTTTAGTACCATTGGATACATCACATATAATACAGGTTTTTTTCTCGTGCAGAAATTATGCAAATTAGATGAACTTTGATTTTTTCAGTGCGACTTGCACACAGTAAGTACACATGTCAATACGGCTCAGACTAGAGTCTGTATTTATGAACTGATCTTCACGAAATGTCTTGGGTACCTTTGTTATCACCTTGGGACGAGAACGAGTGTTTCTGGGTGCGGTCTAAAATTCAAGATGGCTGCCAGTGACCATTTTGTACCGAAATTAAGTCTGATCAGTTTTTTGTACACAACTTCTATACAGCTCAGACTAGAGGCCATATTTATGAACCAATCTTTACGAAACTTCTTGGGTACCTTTGTTATCACCGTGGGATGAGAGCGAGTGTTTTTGGGTGTGGTCCGAAATTCAAGATGGCCACCAGCAGACATTTTGTACCAAAATTAGTGCAATCAGTCTTTTGTACAGAACTTCTGTATGAAAGTTCTGATTTGAATAAATTTTTGTATGAATGTTTAGTAACATGGAATACATTACATATTGTAAGGGGTTTTTTTTCGTGCAGAAATTATGCAAATTAGATGAACTTTGATTTATTCAGTGCTACTTACACAATGTAAGCACACGTGTCAATACAGCTCAGGGTAGAGGCTGTATTTATGAACCACTCTTCACAAAACTTCTTTGGTACCTTTGTTATCACCTTCGGACGAGAATGAGTGTTTCTGGGAATGGTCCAAAATTCAAGATGGCTGCCAGTGGCCATTTTGTACCGAAATTAGGTCCAATCAGTTTTTTGTCACAAGTTCTATACAGCTCGTATTTATGAACTGATCTTCACAAAACTTCTTGGGTACCTTTGTTTTCACCTTGGGACAGGAATGAGTGTGTTTTGGGTTGCCTTTGTTATCACTGTGCTATGAGAACAAATATTTTGGGGTTCAGTCAGCCCCACTCTGGGACTCAAAGATTCCTTTTCTAGTTTAGCATCTGACTGTCACCCACCTTTACAATACTTTACCTATACATTTGTTACAGGCAACGGTCAGTATTTATGTAGAGACCGTTACAATACTTTATATGTACTTTTGTTATCAGGTCATTACCTAGATGTTTGTCATTGCTGTGTCACATACTATACATGTACATGTCTTTGTCTTGACAAGCTGAGCTACAGTGTCATTGACACTTTCATTTGATGATAAAGGTTGAAGTCTTGAGCAGCACAAAAAGCCATTTCTGGTAACTGTGTATCATCAGAGCAAGTACATTTCGTTTAGTGTGTCCAATCTTACGTGAATAACTCACTTTATGCTCTCCAATTTAAATATTTAAATATGAACCTTCTCGATCTTCCCAAGCAATTGTTTGCATGGAGAGAAATAACTATCATGTTTTAAAGTTTTTCAAGTGATCGACAGGTTTGTATAGTCACAAACA
The DNA here is from genome assembly GCA_031216915.1 of Pictodentalium vernedei. NCBI lineage: Eukaryota > Metazoa > Mollusca > Scaphopoda > Dentaliida > Dentaliidae > Pictodentalium > Pictodentalium vernedei. The sequence goes on along the minus strand of CM062288.1, from coordinate 338,784,659 downwards.
AGTCGGAGAAGCACAAGCCAGAAAATAAGCAGACTGTCATCTGCAAAATGAGGCCCCCAGAGGATGAATTTAGTGATGCTACCCTGCATAGCAAGGTAGCATCACTAAATTTACCCTCTGTGAAGCTTAATCTGAATCAGGGTCTCAAAACTAAACAGAAAGAGGTACCCAGAGGATAAATTGGCCCACTGTATGGGATAGCATCATCAAATTAACCCACTGGGGACCTCATTCTGCAAATGTCAGGCTGCTTATTTTCAGGCCTGGAGAAGCATATAATTTTCAATTGCATAGCAACAAATGTGTGAAGTGTTCCAATATGGTGAAGTGTTCCAATATGACAAAGTATGTCCTTTGAAATGTTCTAGTAAGTTGAGCCTTCACAAAAGGAAATTTCCCAACCTCGGCCTACTAATGAAAACAGTCAAACTCAAATTAAAGCTATTAATAAACCTGTGCAAGGAATGCAATCACAGGGAGAAGTCAATTTAAAATGCTACTTTTGGATTGCAGAGTCAGAGGATAGATTGGATCATCATCCTAGTCAACTTCCTGCTCCATAGACTGATTACCCTCTGTCTCCTCCTTGGATGAGGGTAGAGATGGGCTGGAGATAGATCAGTCACCTGGTGATCCGGTATTGGATGAGAGTGGAGATGGGCTGGAGATAGATCAGTCACCTGCAGGTGATCTGCTATTGGATGAGGGTGGAGATGGGCTGGAGATAGATCAGTCACCTGATGATCCGGTATCCTCCAAACCCACCTCTTGGGAGGTGAGGGAAGTGGATTAGACAGGGTTGTTAGGTATTGACCTTTTGACGTCCTCCCTTTCCTCTTCCTCTTTTTTCTCGTTCTTCTTCTCCACTTGGAGGGTGACCAGTGTGGGAGGAAATCCCCCAAGAAAGGAACTACACCTTCAATTGAAGAAAAGGTTGAACAAAATTTGCATGCTCATTCACATACCGTAGGGAGGTGATATAGCCAGGCTGACTGTCTATCTACCTGTCACCTCCCCAAATTATGGATAATTACTTTGTGTCAGTCCACTGGTTGGACCACACCCAAATGAAATTATGCATACTTTTCAACATGTAAACCGCAGACCTGTCAACTGTTGAAAAAGTATGTCCTTCTTGTCCAAATCACTCATGCTAAGTTGATTAAGAAATACTCTAACCCAATTTGGAAGCTAAGGACGAGACTCGGAGCGGAAGTCCACTTAATGAATAATATGAAAAATGTTGCAATTATTATAATAAACTAAATAAAATCTTGAATTAATCCTAAATTGATTGGTCTGGTTCCCAGGCCTTGAAAGAATATCGAGAACCAAATCCATAGATCGAGAACCAAATCCCTCTTTCGTTGTGCATATAGCCAGATTAATAGTGCATAGGTTTCCTAAACAAAGCCTAAATGATATTTATCAAATTGCCCAATCAACCAGCCTAAATTTTACCCATAAAAAGAACACCAAGTTAGTCCATTAAATTAACTGACTGTGTTTGCAAATCATCTGGACAGTAGCGACAGATGTAACATGAGTAACCATCAGTTATAGCCAGCACAAACTGCACATTATGTGTTGTTACACTGCACACTCTCAAAATATGTGTTAAAAATTTGTTTTTTCAGTTCGGTCTGAAATGTTTGTCTACATATGGCATGTGATGTTTCATAATCCTTCATCAAGTCTTTTCCATACTTTAGGATATGCGTATGTTGGAAGGTCTTCTAGGGATTGGGTTCTTAAGATAATTTCAAATGAAACCTCAGGTGAGGAAAAAGTATGATGTCATACTAATTTGAAAAATTGTGTGAAGTCAAATGTTTTTAACTGGTTGTGGGCTACATTAGTTTTGGTGGTCTGAATTTGTTCATCAAAATTTGTTTAAGAACTGAATGCAATTTTTATAATCTTTATTGGAGTATGAATGTGTGGGAATGGGTACAAATTATGTATAAATCCCAAAGGGATTCATACAATTTGTGCCCATTCCCAAATGTTCATACTCCAATAAAGATTATAAAAATTGCATTAAATTCTGATAATTACATTCCGTAACTGTTTAAACTACTTTTTACCAAACAACAAAGCAGAAAGACAAAATAAAACATGTTCGAACGAACAGGGCGAAAAACCACACGTACACAAAATACAAAGCGCACAACTCTAGATTTTTAATTTTCACAACTTTAGAAATGGAAACAAGTATTTTAGTAACGAGCTTTATGCCACAGTTGGGAAATGTCCCCAAAGAAACAGCAACAGAGTTGATCACTGCGAAAGGCGCTAAAAGTTAAAAACCCGCCCAAACACCGCCCGAATTACATTCTGTCAACTGCTCTCTACCGTAAATGCGGGTCAAAGTTCGACCAAATGTATTCATTGGAAAATGAATTACATTTGGTCATGACGTTTTCACCCAGCTGACCATTTGGAATTGAGTATTTGGACACAAAAAGTATAACTACATTAACGATGTAATTATTTTATTATGAATTACTGAATAGTGCCCGCAAGCACCAGTTTATTATAATTCATTGAATAATCCTAAGGAAGGTGTATTGTCCTCTGTGGATGATTCAATTTGTGAATTTGTGAATTGTCTACAACTATTCTAGAGAAGCAAAATATTCAAAATGATTTGGATAGTTTTAATTCTCCTTTTAAAAGGAGAAACTTGAAATTCAAACAAGTCACTTGAGGTCTAACATTTATTTATGTCAATTGACATCAGATTCTATGTGTACAGCTGTTTTAATTGAAATAAAACACACAACCTGTGGTTGATACTGCAGCACAAATATAGGTAATAAAACACACAAGCTATATATGGTTGATACTGCAGCACAAGTATAGGTAATAAAAGACACAAGCTATGGTTGATACTGCAGAACAAGTATAGGTAATAAAACACACAAGCCATGGTTGATGCTGCAGAAGTATAGGTAATAAAACACACAAGCCATGGTTGATACTGCAGCACAAATATAGGCAATGAAACACTCCAGCCTTGGTTGATACTGCAGCAGAAGTACAGGTAATAAAACACACAAGTCATGGTTGATACTTCAGCAGAAGTATAGGCAATAAAACACACAAGCTATGGTTGATAGTGCAGCAGAAGTAAGGTAATAAGACACACAAGCCATGGTTGATACTGCAGCACAAGTATAGGTAATAAAACACACAAGCTATGGTTAATACTGCAGCACAAGTATAGGTAATAAAACACACATGCTATGGTTGATACTGCAGCAGAAGTATAGGTAATAAAACACACAAGCCATGGTTGATACTGCAGCACAAGTATAGGTAATAAAACACACAAGCTATGGTTAATACTGCAGCACAAGTATAGGTAATAAAACACACATGCTATGGTTGATACTGCAGCAGAAGTATAGGTAATAGAACACACAAGCCATGGTTGATACTGCAGCACAAATGTAGGTAATAAAACACACAAGCTATGGTTAATACTGCAGCAGAAGTATAGGTAATAAAACACACAAGCTATGGTTAATACTGCAGCAGAAGTATAGGTAATAAAACACACAAGCTATGGTTGATACTTCAGCACAAGTATAAGTAATAAAATACGCAAGCTGTGATTTACCAGCAGAGTCATTCATTTGCACAAACACTTAAACAAATAGTAAATTCTCCCTCCATTGGAATCCATGTTAAATTTTTTTCTGTTTTCTAAATTCTGTCATTCAGATTTAACTTTGGGAAATATATACAATACAATTAAACATTCGTAGACATAGGTTTCTTATGCAAAATTATACACGTATAGTTCTTAAGTGGAAAAATAATTAATGTCAAGAGTTAATGTTTGTTGACAATTTGGCCCATCTCTCTTCAGCTCCAATGCCTTTTTAGGTGAGTATACACCAATAGACATTAATTCTATATCTTTGTACTCTTTCCGTAGGAAAGCACTTTCTCACTTTGAAGGAATAAATAAATGTTTTAGGCCACACAAAGTAGATCTTCTGTTACTCAGGCCATTATTTGTGAAATTGCATGCGTGCGAGCGGTTTTTTATTTTATTTTTTATTTCAGTAATTACTTCTTTGCCATCAAAAGTTCATGTTCTTGGTTCAAGTTTTAGGCCTCATAATCTACAGAATAGCATGGGTGGTGGTGTTTTTCATCCCTTGAGTGCAAGAAGGCTTTGCAATCCTAAAGCATTGCAAAGCCTTCTTGCACTCAAGGGACAAATTCATAATTTTTTTAACTTGGGTAAAATATCAGACATAAACCATTTAATTTTTATTTTTTTTAAGTTTAAATTGGTTATAAAAAGTGAGCATGCGGCAGCCAAAAGGACCATGCGGGAGGGCCTGAGAAACAGATTTTTTATTTTTTTAGGCCTTATAGATAAGAGTTCACATATCTGTTATTGGTTCCGTTTTTTATTTTTGTTGTAACCCAAAATGACATACTGTTTTTCGAGCGGTAGTGAGATTCCACATCCCTCTTAATTTTTTTATCAAGTTTATTAATATTGTTTTCAAGAAGGAGCAGTCAATGAAAAGGTGAGAGATTGTCTCTTTAGCATTATTACAGAAGCTATATAATTGTGTTTCAGATAAATTACATTGATAAAAGTTTAGAGTTTGTGTAGGGAATCCTATGTTCCTATGTAGTATTTTGTATTGTATTTATTATTTATTTATTGGTGTTTAAGGTCACATACTAATGCACAATGACTAATCATGACTGTGACAGTTTTACAGGGGTGGAGAAATCCGGAGCACCCGGAGAGAACCACCAAGCAACGACGAGCAGCTGGCAGCTATTTTGTATTGTAGACTGTGTAAATAAGAATCATCAGTAACTGTGAATAAATATTTGTATATCTGCTCCCATCCACCAGACTACAAGCTGGTGTTCATTGTATATCTGCTCCCATCCACCAGACTGCAAGCTGGTGTTCATTGTATATCTGCTCCCATCCACCAGACTGCAAGCTGGTGTTCATTGTATATCTGCTCCCATCCACCAGACTGCAAGCTGGTGTTCATTGTATATCTGCTCCCATCCACCAGACTGCAAGCTGGTGTTCATTGTATATCTGCTCCCATCCACCAGACTGCAAGCTGCTGGTAATCATTGTATATCTGCTCCCATCCACCAGACTGCAAGCTGGTGTTCATTGTATATCTGCTCCCATCCACCAGACTGCAAGCTGCTGGTGTTCATTGTATATCTGCTCCCATCCACCAGACTGCAAGCTGGTGTTCATTGTATATCTGCTCCCATCCACCAGACTGCAAGCTGGTGTTCATTGTATATCTGCTCCCATCCACCAGACTGCAAGCTGGTGTTCATTGTATATCTGTTCCCATCCACCAGACTGCAAGCTGGTGTTCATTGTATATCTGCTCCCATCCACCAGACTGCAAGCTGCTGGTGTTCATTGTATATCTGCTCCCATCCACCGGACTGCAAGCTGGTGTTCATTGTATATCTGCTCCCATCCACCAGACTGCAAGCTGCTGGTGTTCATTGTATATCTGCTCCCATCCACCAGACTGCAAGCTGGTGTTCATTGTATATCTGCTCCCATCCACCAGACTGCAAGCTGGTGTTCATTGTATATCTGCTCCCATCCACCAGACTGCAAGCTGCTGGTGTTCATTGTATATCTGCTCCCATCCACCAGACTGCAAGCTGGTGTTCATTGTATATCTGCTCCCATCCACCAGACTGCAAGCTGGTGTTCATTGTATATCTGCCCCCATCCACCAGACTGCAAGCTGGTGTTCATTGTATATCTGCTCCCATCCACCAGACTGCAAGCTGGTGTTCATTGTATATCTGCTCCCATCCACCAGACTGCAAGCTGGTGTTCATTGTATATCTACTCCCATCCACCAGACTACAAGCTGGTGTTCATTGTATATCTGCTCCCATCCACCAGACTGCAAGCTGGTGTTCATTGTATATCTACTCCCATCCACCAGACTACAAGCTGGTGTTCATTGTATATCTGCTCCCATCCACCAGACTGCAAGCTGCTGGTGTTCATTGTATATCTGCTCCCATCCACCAGACTGCAAGCTGGTGTTCATTGTATATCTACTCCCATCCACCAGACTACAAGCAAGTGTTCATTGTATATCTACTCCCATCCACCAGACTACAAGCTGGTGTTCATTGTATATCTACTCCCATCCACCAGACTACAAGCTGGTGTTCATTGTATATCTACTCCCATCCACCAGACTACAAGCTGGTGTTCATTGTATATCTACTCCCATCCACCAGACTACAAGCTGGTGTTCATTGTATATCTACTCCCATCCACCAGACTGCAAGCTGCATGTGTTCATTGTATATCTGCTCCCATCCACCAGACTACAAGCTGGTGTTCATTGTATATCTACTCCCATCCACCAGACTGCAAGCTGGTGTTCATTGTATATCTACTCCCATCCACCAGACTGCAAGCTGGTGTTCATTGTATATCTACTCCCATCCACCAGACTGCAAGCTGGTGTTCATTGTATATCTGCTCCCATCCACCAGACTGCAAGCTGGTGTTCATTGTATATCTACTCCCATCCACCAGATTGCAAGCTGGTGTTCATTGTATATCTACTCCCATCCACCAGACTGCAAGCTGGTGTTCATTGTATATCTGCTCCCATCCACCAGACTGCAAGCTGGTGTTCATTGTATACCAGCTCCCATCCACCAGACTGCAAGCTGGTGTTCATTGTATATCTGCTCCCATCCACCAGACTACAAGCTGGTGTTCATTGTATATCTGCTCCCATCCACCAGACTGCAAGCTGGTGTTCATTGTATATCTGCTCCCATCCACCAGACTGCAAGCTGGTGTTCATTGTATATCTGCTCCCATCCACCAGACTGCAAGCTGGTGTTCATTGTATATCTGCTCCCATCCACCAGACTGCAAGCTGGTGTTCATTGTATATCTGCTCCCATCCACCAGACTGCAAGCTGGTGTTCATTGTATATCTGCTCCCATCAACCAGACTGCAAGCTGCATGTGTTCAAAATTTCATTCCATTTTCCTTGTGTTTGGCGAGGAGATATGACAAACTGTTACAAGAATGTTGGATAAAAAGCTTGATAGACCTTTTGGGGGTGTTTAAGTTTTTCAATATTTTCATTTTTTGTTGTTGTCAGTCTTTCCATGCTGTTTCACTGTTTCCTTCCACAATTTTGGGGTGTCATGAATCACTCCCTGGTACACAGTGAATGGTATCTTGATGTATTTTTCAGAGAACTCAGCAAAGGTTAAGATTTTTCTATTTTCTGTTAAGAGATCATTGATAAAAAATACATCAGCCCTGAGCCACCTTTCATTAAAAAAATGTTTATTATTGATTTTTATGTTGTTATTATAGTAAATTGGTTCTGAAAAAATTTCTTCTGCAGTTAGCATGTTTCCACTGTCTAGGAGTATCCAAGCAGTTAAAACATTTTTCCAGAATGGGTTTTCCACTGTCCAGGAGTGACCAAGCAGTTAAAACATTTTTCCAGAATGGGTTTTCCATTATCTAGGAGTGACCAGGCAGTTAAAACCTTTTTGTCAGAATGGGTTTTCCACTGTCTAGGAGTGACCAGGCAGTTAGAACATTTTTCCAGAATGGGTTTTCCACTGTCTAGGAGTTACCAAGCAGTTAAAACATTTCTCCAAAATGGGTTTTCCACTGTCTAGGAGTGACCAAGCAGTTAACCCTTTACCCAATGCAGACGATATCAAAATTTATTATTTTAAATATCATTTTTTTCAAATTTTTCAAAAATTTCAACAAAACCATATCATCTGACCCCTCGTTGGAACGAGCTCGACGAGCTCGTTCCAACGAGGGGTCACATGATATGGTTTTGTTGAAATTTTTTGAATAATAATATTTTTTTCAACTGCTGAATTTGCATTTTACGCGGGCAGATGAGGCCAATTCATTGGGTAAAGGGTTAAAACATTTTTTCCAGAATGGATTTAGAAGTTCTTCTGTTTTATATAGTCCTTTATGTAGGTATCAGATTTTGTTGCTTCCTAGTTCTTCAGTATCATTTAAAACAAGAGTCTTCCAAGGAGCAAATATATTTGTGTCTACAAGTTTTAGGGTAGTTTTAATGAGTGACTGTAAGCTTTTAAGTGGAGGAACTTAATTCCTTCATTTTCTATAGTATTAATTATTGTCTATCTTTTTATCTTATCATTTTTCCCTGACCATAGAAAACTAAAGAATGTAGTTTGTATTTTGCCAAAATGTCTTCAGGGGGATTGGGTAAAACTGATAGACAGTTTAGTTTAGTTTCGTTTAGTTTATTTAGCAGTATACATTTAGAATACATAAATTTGACATATAATAATAATAAAGGAAATATCTGATAAATTAAATGTCAAGGAAACATTTAAACACATGGTCTGTATACCACTGTGGGAAGTTATAGCCAGATTGGCTTTCTTCTCGACTTCCCCTGAAAACAATAATACAAGAACGTTGAAAAGGTTGTGTTAGTTGGATGGTGAGCAGTGAACATGGGGTTTTGTCTGCATTGCAGGCTGTTACAGCGTGTAAATGATCTTTCGTCTCTGCCGAATGTAACAGTACAAGAAAGTTAAAGAAAACAATTGGGTAGAGGAGTAGTGCATAGTCGTACGAGACAATGATCGGGACGAGAACTTTTGGGTAGCTTAATGAGAAGCAACGTAAAACTTGTTGAGAAGGGTTGAGGCGAGTTTCCCGCCAGAGACGCCTTTTCAATATGCAGAAAAGAAAACAAGAAATAACAAAAAGTGTAGCAGTACACTATATCGTACCATACCATGTAATGTAACTTATTCTGCCATAGTGTGTTAAAGTTTGTCAACTGTAAACTAGAATAGAATAGGATTTAGTTACACTACACCATGATATGCTATGCCACACTATACTGTTTGATGACAAATAGTACAGCATTCCATACTGTACCATTTGACATCACGCTCTACTTTTTCGTGCTTTGCAGTAGCATACCACGTAAGACTCTGCTCAACAATACCACAACTAGGCACAATTTGCTGAACATTCTGTGGCACTGCCATTCATGCATACCAGTACTACAGGGTTATGCTACATAGTATGGTTGTAATTCATGCATACCAGTACTACAGGGTTATGCTACATAGTATGGTTGTAATTCATACATACCAGTACTACAGGGTTATGTTACATAGTATGGTTGTAATTCATACATACCAGTACTACAGGGTTATGTTACATAGTATGGTTGTAATTCATACATACCAGTACTACAGGGTTATGCTACATAGTATGGTTGTAATTCATACATACCAGTACTACAGGGTTATGTTACATAGTATGGTTGTAATTCATGCATACCAGTACTACAGGGTTATGTTACATAGTATGGTTGTAATTCATACATACCAATACTACAGGGTTATGCTACATAGTATGGTTGTAATTCATACATACCAGTACTACAGGGTTATGTTACATAGTATGGTTGTAATTCATACATACCAGTACTACAGGGTTATGTTACATAGTATGGTTGTAATTCATACATACCAATACTACAGGGTTATGTTACATAGTATGGTTGTAATTCATACATACCAATATTACAGGGTTATGCTACATAGTATGGTTGTAATTCATACATACCAGTACTACAGGGTTATGTTACATAGTATGGTTGTAATTCATACATACCAGTACTACAGGGTTATGCTACATAGTATGGTTGTAATTCATACATACCAGTACTACAGGGTTATGTTACATAGTATGGTTGTAATTCATGCATACCAGTACTAAAGGGTTATGTTACATAGTATGGTTGTAATTCATGCATACCAGTACTACAGGGTTATGTTACATAGTATGGTTGTAATTCATACATACCAGTACTACAGGGTTATGTTACATAGTATGGTTGTAATTCATACATACCAATACTACAGGGTTATGTTACATAGTATGGTTGTAATTCATACATACCAATACTACAGGGTTATGTTACAAAGTATGGTTGTAATTCATACATACCAATACTACAGGGTTATGCTACATAGTATGGTTGTAATTCATACATACCAGTACTACAGGGTTATGCTACATAGTATGGTTGTAATTCATACATACTAGTACTACAGGGTTATGCTACATAGTATGGTTGTAATTCATGCATACCAGTACTACAGGGTTATGTTACATAGTATGGTTGTAATTCATACATACCAGTACTACAGGGTTATGTTACATAGTATGGTTGTAATTCATACATACCGGCACTACAGGGTTATGTTACATAGTATGGTTGTAATTCATACATACCAGTACTACAGGGTTATGTTACATAGTATGGTTGTAATTCATACATACCAGTACTACAGGGTTATGTTACATAGTATGGTTGTAATTCATACATACCAATACTACAGGGTTATGCTACATAGTATGGTTGTAATTCATGCATACCAGTACTACAGGGTTATGCTACATAGTATGGTTGTAATTCATACATACCAATACTACAGGGTTATGTTACATAGTATGGTTGTAATTCATGCATACCAGTACTACAGGGTTATGCTACATAGTATGGTTGTAATTCATGCATACCAGTACTACGGGGTTATGCTACATAGTACGGTTGTAATTCATGCATACCAGTACTACAGGGTTATGCTACATAGTACGGTTGTAATTCATACATACCAGTACTACAGGGTTATGCTACATAGTATGGTTGTAATTCATAATACCAGTACTACAGAGTTATGCTACATAGTATGGTTGTAATTCATGCATACCAGTACTACAGGGTTATGTTACATAGTATGGTTGTAATTCATGCATACCAGTACTACAGGGTTATGTTACATAGTATGGTTGTAATTCATGCATACCAGTACTACAGGGTTATGCTACATAGTATGGTTGTAATTCATACATACCAGTACTACAGGGTTATGTTACATAGTATGGTTGTAATTCATGCATACCAGTACTACAGAGTTATGCTACATAGTATGGTTGTAATTCATACATACCAGTACTACAGGGTTATGCTACATAGTATGGTTGTAATTCATGCATACCAGTACTACAGGGTTATGCTACATAGTATGGTTGTAATTCATGCATACCAGTACTACAGGGTTATGCTACATAGTATGGTTGTAATTCATGCATACCAGTACTACAGGGTTATGTTACATAGTATGGTTGTAATTCATGCATACCAGTACTACAGAGTTATGTTACATAGTATGGTTGTAATTCATACATACCAGTACTACAGGGTTATGCTACATAGTATGGTTGTAATTCATACATACCAGTACTACAGGGTTATGCTACATAGTATGGTTGTAATTCATACATACCAGTACTACAGGGTTATGCTACATAGTATGGTTGTAATTCATACATACCAGTACTACAGGGTTATGCTACATAGTATGGTTGTAATTCATACATACCAGTACTACAGGGTTATGCTACATAGTATGGTTGTAATTCATACATACCAGTACTACAGGGTTATGTTACATAGTATGGTTGTAATTCATACATACCAGTACTACAGGGTTATGCTACATAGTATGGTTGTAATTCATACATACCAGTACTACAGGGTTATGTTACATAGTATGGTTGTAATTCATACATACCAGTACTACAGGGTTATGCTACATAGTATGGTTGTAATTCATACATACCAGTACTACAGGGTTATGCTACATAGTATGGTTGTAATTCATACATACCAGTACTACAGGGTTATGCTACATAGTATGGTTGTAATTCCTACACATTATTATTCACCTCTATGCGGGATTGTCAGAAGGCGAGAAAAAAACAAATGCAACAGACGCATATAAGCTGCTAGCTGGACGGAAGTATAATTAATGAATGTATATAGGTTAAGACTAGTGTCCACTGCAGTCAGAACAAAAAGGATTATCACATTCCACTGTTTGTGGATAAGAAGTAACCAGTCTTAAAAATAATGCATTTTTGAAATGCTTACGGTTACTTATTGTTCGAAGGTCTTGACCTAACTCGTTCCACAGTTTAAGGAAGAGGTATGGTGGAAGTCTTTCTATCAACATTGGTAAAACAAGTGTTTTTTACTACAGCAATCTTTCCGATTAGAGTCAAATTTCTGAAGGACCAATCATTGAGTAACTTTTCAATTATTTTTATGTTATTGTTTTACCCTTTCAACACTAGTGGTATCTTCCTTGCCAGTTAAGTGGCAGAAATTGGAAGAGTCCATATCCATTATTTAGGGGTAGTGCAATTGATATTTTCAACTTGCAGCCTTCAGGCTGCACGTTGAAAATATTAATTCTTCTACCACACATGTTCACTTAGTAGCCATCCTACTTAATGAAGTTATGACGTATCGTGTTCCTGGACCAGAAAAGTGACCTCTCGTGTTCAAAGAGTTAATATATCATTTTCCTTGAACAGATTGTACTCTATTCCCAGAATTGTAAATGAATTTCCGCGATTCCAGTTAACTTGTTCACCAGTTTGTATTTCCTCCCCACCACATGATTCCAGTTAACTTGTTCACCAGGTTGTATTTCCTCCCCACTATGTGATTCCAGTGAACTTGTTCACCAGATTGTATTTCCTCCTAACAACTCCTCTTTGGTCCAATCCAAATCACATGCATTTTCTCAAAGTTTACCTTTAGTCAAGAAAGAGAAGTAAATAATTTTACCGTTTCTAGTGTTGAAACGATTAGACGACCAGTCAAAGTCGATTCACTTTTTGGAAAAATCGACTCTGAAATCTGCGAGTCGACTAGTCGGGAAACTCAAAGATGAAGTCGTAAAATGCTATTAGTGGAGATTAATGATTACAAACATCAGACGTTTCTGCTTCATAGTGAACCTATTTTAAATTGTATTGAGAAGTGGATATCAATGCAATCATTGTTGTTTGTTGATGCCGATAATGTTACAACTTAGATTTTAGCAGCATTACAAGCACTGATTTCACTTAACCTAATCACTAGCATGCGTTGAAGAAAAATACTTTGATGTACAACTTCAAAGATGCCGTTAATTCATGCAAGTGTTCTGTCCCTCGCAAAAGTCATCCACATTTCTTAATTGCAGTTTCTGCAGAGTTCTCGTGCTTAAACTAACTCTTGTACATATATATAAGTGAATCTTCTTTGAGCCAATTGTCCTGTCTTCCTCAAAGGTAAATCAATGCCATAGCTCCATATTTTTATACTGTACCAATGACCCAGACTTAGCTGGTGCTAACTCCTTAAATTCTAGGGCCAAACACAAATTTTGCCCCCCAATCCCCAAAATTTGCATCAAAATCTGAAATTTCAATGTCCTATGTGGTCCTCCATACTTTTTATTCACTGCGCATGCGCAGTGTCAAGGAGGTCTCGAAATTGGCGCCAAATGTCATTCTTTGTTTGACCCTAAAATCAATAACATCTCAGTGATATTTGTGCTTGTAAATCTCAGTTTAAATGATGCCAGACACATAATTATGAAAGAAATGGTGGATCAAAGGAGGAAATAAAAGGGTGAGAGGAAGAAACAGTGGCAGGATGTGTTCAGGGCTGTAACTTATAATTTTTTTACGAAATTATTTCATGTTCCCTAATTTCGGGGCATGGGCCTGATGTTGTCATTCTTGTTATGAATTTACCATTGTTTGTTCAGTGTTTCCTCTCTCCCTTTCCTTTATTCCCCCCTTGCTCCTCTCCCATGCTTTTGGCATAAGTTTTGTAATTTTTTTTACTAAAATTTCTTGGGAGTTTCGGCTTGGTAACAGAATAATTATTCTGTTTTTCCCCATGCTTACGTCCTCACCCTTGGGTGGTTAGGCATTTTAGTCTGCATCTACCATCCGATGTACTGCAGTTTCTCCTCTGGAAGTCTCTGTTTTACATCGGATAGTGTTTAAATTGGTAACTGATTTTGGGCCATGTTTACAGTGCCTGGAGTCATGTTTCTGGTTTTTGTACACTTTTGTTTACGTTGACAGCGGTTACTTCTGATTTCTTCTGTTTAGTTCTGCTCATAGCCAGATACATTAATATTGTCCGTAAGTGTTACATTAATTTTTAAGTATGTTTTAAAATTTTTGTCCACACTCAGGCTTTTTTGGGATCCATTTGGGCTCATTGTTCCCATTGGGAACTTGGTGTCTCCTGAAATTTTTTCGAAAAATTTTTTCCTTTGAATTTTTTTTCGAAATGTTATAATGGATTATGTTATATTATGTATCTTTGTTTTCAAGGATTAGTGCGAGTATTATGACTGTTTATATTTTTTCATGATGAAAGAATATTGTTCAAATAGTAATGCGAGGAAGTCTTCCTCTTGATTCTCATGTTCATTGTGTTTCTTGTAGTCAATGTACTTGCACTAATTCTTGTTCAGTGTGTGTCAATTGGGATGACAAACATTGAAGACGTGTGTCACGGTATATTGTTAGTGGTGAGAGGTCCATGCCGGTCCTCTCTCCACAGGGTCACTCTAGTTTTTCAGTCTCTTTTTCAGAGGAACAAGAACAGGGTGATGTCTCTGTGATGTCTTCAAGAAGTGTGCCTCCGATGCCGCAGTCTAATGAAGAGGTAGCAGCTAAAGTGCTCATGGAAATATGACAACTGCCTAAGAGGTCCCAAGTAGGATTGACGGCATTGTCGTTCGCTAGCTCGCCCAGTGAAGCAACCATTCATGGAATGGCTTGGCAGCCAGGTTCGTCCGTTGTGGTCCTAGGAAGGAGTTTGGGTGATGCGAGCACTATAAACATTGAACGTGCACACCCAGCGACGACGGATCCGAGGACAGTAATGAGGAAGCCTGTCAGTCCGGTAGCTAGCTCGTCCAGGTCTACCCGGACCGCGAGCGAGAGAGGACCCTTTCTCTTACAGCAACATCTGGGCTCAGATGTTGTTGTACGTAACATTCGTCAGTCGGAGCATACGTCCACTCCACCTGCTTGGGACGCTCCGTTGCATAGACAGTCCGGAGAGACTAGTCTATCGGCTTCCTCATCCTCACGGCAGCACACACATCTGCACCTTGGCTACGTGATCGCTGATATCCAGCCAGCTTCACTGACCAGGGATTCCACGACGACCAGGTCACGCCATCCGGTAGCCAGGGATACGAGGCCTTTACAGTCGGGACATTCGCATAAAAGAAGTAGGCAGGATTCAACGTCCCAGGAGCTTCTAGTGGCTAAATCACATAAGACCGCGGCTCCACAGGCCCCCGTAACAGACTTGTTATCGCAGATAGCTCATCTCATCGCAGCATCCCAGCAGCCGTTAGAAACTTTTTCGGATCAGGAATTGTCTGAGGAAGCTGGGTCGGTTCGTTCCGCTGCAGAGTCAGGAAGGGATGACCAAGATTATCAAGTGGTCCAGCCGGATGGTGAAAGGGATTCAGCGGAGCTGGAATTTTCCCTTTCGGAGCAACATAAGGTAGCCGAAGATTTCAACCGGCAGTACTTTCCTGATGTTGTTCCTCCAGGCCAGAATGCTGCGTTGCCAGATAAGAGACTGAGAGCGTCACTGGACACAGATTTCTTCGGTTGGATTAAGGACATGGCGCCTGAGTTTCCGACCCAGTCCAGAAATGTCACACGGACATTTGAACTTTTGAATGATGCTGTATTCAGACTTGCCTCCAAGATGGGCATGTCCAGTTTCTTAGCGGCCAATGCTCTACAGCTGCCTTTCATCAATTCAAGGAATAAATTTGAAATGGCAGGACAGAGCATTCCGAGAGTTCCTCTGCGTCTGGACAACCAGGCTGAAGACCTAGAATTGTCTTTGCCGTCGTATATGTCTATTCCAGCCACTACGTTGGAAATGACAATCTCATCTAACAGGATCAGCTTAGACACATTATCGTATGCAGATCACCTTACCAGAGCGTTATCATTACGTCTCGAAGGAAAAGAATTCCAGGATGTACAGACTTCCTTAAGAGTTCTTTCGAGGGCCATAGCATACTCTACGTATAACTCTGACCTTTCAGTGGCAAATCTGGAGTTAGTTAGACATGATGCTGCCCTGGCTGCATCCACTTGGGTGGATCGTAAGGTGAAAACCTCTCTTCGAGTCGCTCCGGTCTTCGGAGAGCTTCTCTTCAACGGCAAGCTTTCCATAATCTATGATCAGATTACTAAGAAAGCTTCAGACTCTCTGCTGTTCAAGTCCACTTCTAAAAAGTCGGATTCAGCAGAGAAGAGTAAGGCAGGCACTTCTCGGGTGAGTACGTCCAAGGGAAGTTCCTATAGAGCTTCTTATAAGTCCTTTAGGTCTTACTCCAGAGACGGTCAAGGTAGTGACTCAGGTAGGGGTCATAATACTGGCCAAGACTCCCGGTCAGATGCCCCTAGGTCGACGGGACGAGGTGCGGGTCGAGGAGGACATGGCTTCTCCTCCCGCAAGTCTCACAGATCCAGGAGGTGATGGGACAAACCTCTATCGTGTTCCAGTGGGCGGAAGGCTATCAAGTTTCTTAACCAATTGGTTGTCGATTACGGACGATCCTTAGGTTCGAGGGGTGATTTCAGAAGGGCTAAAACTGTCCTTCATAAGAAAACACGCGTTAACTCGAAGTCCAAGATGGACTCCGCTTCCGTCAAATCCTCAGAAGAGAGGTTCGCTTCTATCAGAAGACCAATCTCTTCTGGAGAAGAACGCGATAGAGGTCGTAGAAAACCAGGAATCTCCAGGTTTCTACAGCCATCTGTTTCTGGTTCCGAAACCAGATGGCTCGTTTCATCCAGTCATAGATCTCATCTGGATAAACAAGCTGATCGTGGCTCCCAAATTTTATATGGAGACCATTCGATCAGTCAGAGCGAGCATTCGAGTGAATGACTATGCTGCGAGCATAGATCTCAAGGATGCGTACTTTCACGTCATGGTACATCCGGCGTTCAGAAAGTATCTTAGCTTTGCTGTCCTAGGAGTCATTTATCAGTTCCGAGCAATGTGCTTCAGTCTGAATCTAGCGCCCTGGGATTTCACTCAAATAATGAACTCGGTAATGACTCATTTCCGAGATCATTCATCTGCGGTAACGTCGGCCTACCTGGACAACATTCTTCAGAGGTATGGCAAGGAGTTAAGTCTTCAGAACGATGTTCAGAATCTGCTTCAACTGCTCCGACGTCTCGGTTTTATGGTAAATGAGAAGAAGTCGGATCTGGTGCCGTCCAAGTCATTCACCCACCTGGGAATGAGTTTCGAGATGCACAACAATCTCGTTCGTCTGCCGTTAACCAGAGCGCAATTGATCAGTTGTTATGATCGCTTTTGTCTTCACTCCAACATAGTTACAGCGAGAGAATTCATGCGACTGATAGGTTTGTGCGGAGCCGTTGCGGATCTTATTCCGATGGGGCGGCTACATACTCGGCCAAGCCAAATCTTTCTGACTCAGAATTGGAGTGTGAAGATTCATTCGCTCGAAACGAACATCGTCTTGTTAAATCAAGTGAAACAAGAGATTCAGACTTGGGCAGATATTCAGTGGTTAACTCAGGGAGTTCCACTGCAATCGCCGGATCCGAGTTTTACGATTATGACGGATGCCAGTCAAACAGGTAGGGGCACAACATTGAGCCCAACAGATTCGAAGTGCCAGGGTCTTTGGGATCCACAGTTCCTAAACAAGCACATAAACATCAAAGAGATGATGTCAATTTGACTTGCGCTACGTCATTGGATGAACATTATTCAGAATTCACATGTGCAAATTCTGTCCGACAATTCGACGGTAGTAGCGTATATTTGGAACCAGGGAGGCACTCATTCCATTCCGTTATTCAACTTAACGGAAAGAATCCTTCTGTTTGTCCTAGAGCATCAAGTTCTCCTATCGGTCCATCATATTCCAGGTCGTCTGACGTTTTGGCAGACTCCCTTTCTCGGAGGGGTCGCATGTTGCCGTCAGAATGGACTCTCAACAAACGAGTATTCAATCATATTTGCTACCAATGGGAGCATCCGATAATAGACTTATTTGCGACGCATCTCAACAATCAGTTGCAGACATATGTGTCGCCGTGTCCAGATCCTCGAGCATTTGCAGTAGACGCTCTCTCGATCTCTTGGGACAGAATGATAGGATATGCGTACCCTCCGGCGCCATTGATTCAGCAGATATTGCTCAAGATAAAGCAATCTCACTGCAAAACTCTGTTGGTAGCATCTCTGTCACCCCAGAGATCATGGATAAATCTACTCAGGTGTCTGTTGTGGGACATGCCGTGGAAGCTTCCTCCACAGGAGGATCTTCTTTCGCAGGGGAAATCGTGCACACTGCATCACAAACTGCAAGGTCTCAACCTTCACGTGTTTCTGTTGTGCGGTCCTTCTTGCACGGCAAGCATTTTACAGGACGAGCAGTGGATGCAATTTCTAACTCTTCGCTAAATTATGCTGCTAAGTGGAAGGTTTTCTATAGGTGGTGTAGGGATCATTCTTTTGATATTTATGATCCCTCCATTCCAGACATTGCTAATTTTCTAGTCTACCTGTTTGATGAGATCAAACTGCAGCCTGTTACCATTAAAGGTTATAGGTCTATGCTATCTGATACCTATGCACATCATGACAGTTTACAGATTGGATCTAATATATCTTTATCTAAGTTAGTGAAAAACTTTTCGATAAATAGACCTAGAGCCCTCAGATTAATTCCTAAGTGGAATTTAGCTTGGGTTTTTCTTAAGCTAAAAGATGCGCCATTTGAGCCTCTTGATACAGTGGACTTCAAATTCTTATCTTATAAGACAGCTTTTCTCTTAGCCTTCTCTTCTGCTAGAAGAGTTAGTAAGCTTCATGCACTATCTATTGATGATTCTCACTATCGTAGTGTAGGTAATACTATTACCTTGACTACTAATGTTGGATTTTTGGCTAAGAATCAGGCTCCTAATAAGTATCCGAAACCTATTGTTATTAAGGCTCCTCCATCTTCAGACGACCATAGGCCTTTACTCTGTCCAGTTAGAGCTATACGTATTTACAAACGTAGATCTGAGTTCATCAGAAAGGGACGTAAACATTTCTTCCTGTCTCTGCTGCCAAATGGAAGGGACAGTACGGTCCATTCTATTGCTGGGTGGATTCAATTAACTATTCGTACTGCTTATGAAAAATTATCTTCAACTCAGCAGTCTGTGCTTAAGATTTCGGCACATGAATAAGAGCTCTATCTACATCTTGGGCCTATGCTAATAGTGTTGCTATTACAGATTTGATGAAGGCTGCATATTGGTCTCAGCCTTCCACATTCGCAAATTTTTATCTTAGAAATATTGAGTCCATTTCTGGAGACCTACATTGTTTAGGTCTGTTATCTGTTGCTCAGAATGTTGTCCACTAAACAGTTGCAACTATAGTTATGCAGGCTTTCTGTTCCAGTAGTGACTCTGTCCTGCTGCCCTCTTCGCTCTGGGGTATTTTACCCAGGGCAAGGGGAAGGGGGGTGGGGGTGGGGGGGGAGGGGGAGGGGGAAGGGGATGGTGTTCCTTTAGATCACCTGCTTTATAGTGAAATGCAAGGGAATACCTCCTCTGGAGTCAGTAATTCCGAGTCGGTACCGGGATGGTTTTAAAGTGTAAAACTAATGTTCAACTCATTCATGTAATATTTTTAAAGTGTAGCTCGGTGTGAAGCATTTGTATATGTCAAGTGTCATACGGGCGTTAATATACAATCCTCGGACACTTTTAATGAGTATCAAGAGTCTCATTCTCTGGACTTTCTTTATTTATTGGCTTTCTTTTAAAAAAATTAGTATAACAGGTTATACTGGATGTTAATAGAGATCATTGATGTTATTGTGCTCAATTACAAAATGGTATTGTGTCTTTCTTTTTTGATGCAAATAAGAAAGATACATGTAAAGCCTGTTTCTCCTTTTCTCCTTGAGGGGATAATTCTGTTCACATGTAATTGAGTCTATTGGATTTTCCTTTATGTCCTAGGCCCTCCAGCCTTTTTTCTATTCAGCTAAGTCTGGGTCATTGGTACAGTATAAAAAAAGTTGAAAAATTTATAGTAATTTATATATTTTTTATACTTACCAATGACCGAGACAGGGATGGCCCTCCCATGAGTTGGGAACTCATACCTCCTCGCTGATTACATAACGCTTATCAGGCACTGGTTGTAAGAATGGCATTTGGCACCAATTTCGAGACCTCCTTGACACTGCGCATGCACAGTAGATAAAAAGTATGGAGGACCACATAGGACATTGAAATTTCAGATTTTGATGCAAATTTTAGGGATTGGGGGGCAAAATTTGTGTATGGCCCTACAATTTACGGAGTTAGCACCAGCTAAGTCTGGGTCATTGGTAAGTATAAAAAATATATAAATTACTATAAATTTTTTAACATTCTATGATATTACTGCACTGGTGTGGGTGCGAGCTGGCGAAGACTGGATATGAAGGTGAGGAAACTGTCTGTCACAAAATTTGACCCGGGAGTTTTTAATTAATTGCACCGGGCAAATTTATTTATTTATTTATTGGTGTTTAAGGTCACATATTTCTGCACAATGGCTAATCATGACCTCGACAGTTTTACGGGTGGAGGAAGCCCGGAGTACCCGGAGAGAACCACCGAGCAACGGCGAGCAACTGTCAGCTCCCCAACATACTAACTCCACACAAGCAGGGTTAGCATTGGTTGAAGACAGGTGCACCATCGGCGTGCAGTACGCCTTTTTACACAGCGTCACCGTGCCCCCATGTGGGCAATGGGGGTGAAGTGTCTTGCCCAAGGACACAACGCGATTGCCGCAGGTGGGATTCGAACCGAGGACCTCTCGGCTTGCAGCCTGCACCTCTACCTACTGAGCCACGCCCTGATTGGTTAAAGCTATAATATGCACGACGTTTTAAAAAACTCAAAATACGAAAAAGAGAACAGCAATGTTCATGACTTTGACAAGGAAACTTCATCAAACACCTGTCAAATGAGTCATTAAACGAAAGGGTTATCAACAGCTGAACTTACATGTAACAGTCTCTTATCACCTAATTTACTGAGACAATTATGTTTTCAACAGAAAAGCCAACTGGTCAATTTTGAATTGATTACTCCCGTCGACTAGTCGACTTTGAAAAATAGGTAATAGTTTCAACACTAACCGTTTCAAGAGTGATATTTAATTAATGACCATTGTCACTCAGAAAAAATGATGAGTCATCTGCATATTGACTTATCAAGTATTTTGAGTCATTTATCTTTATTATATTGACATTTGGGTTGTTTTCAGAGCTGCACTAATGATCTCTGTACAGAGGATGAAGAGGTACGGGGATAGAGGATCACCTTGCCTAACACCTCTTTGTAAATCGAAACTTTCTGTGCAATGGCCATTGTTCATGACATAGCAGTATATTAGTGATGAACCGATAATTGGAATCGGCAATTGGCATCAGCCAATTATGACAGTAATATGATAATTTACCAACTGCAATCTGTACGAAATCGCCACCATTTCCCGTAGATTGTCGAGTTCATGTAAACATTGGAGAAACACATCAAGGGAGGAAACAAGTTGACAAAAGAACACTGAATAATACATTCTGACATATGTGTAAACTATGAGTCATACGACTTCACAACACACATCAACATCAAAATTATTATTCATTTAAGACACAAAGTATGTGTGCTCAGTATATTCCTGGTTAATACAGCCAAGTGTATTGTTTCCTTACACAAAACCGTATTAACCGGAATAAAACACAATCTTCACGAGAACAATATCGTGTGATTGTATCATTAATAACGATCTTTTCCCCACACCCCAACCAAAGTGCAAATATTATTTTGGCTAATATTTCCCAGCACTAAATATGGATACTCTGAGAACTTATGTGGTATTAAGCTTTTGTAATTGAATTGATGATTTATCAATGAAATTCTGTAGTATAACAGGCACCAACAGATTTTCGTCTGTGTCCTATTTCAACCATCGGAATCAGCATTGGAATCGGCATAATCGGCAGAGAAATAATCGGTAATTGGTTGATAGCAAGTTTTGATAATCAGTTCATCACTACAATTTATGTTGTTATAAAAGGTGTTAAACCATTGTATTATTGATGGGTCAAAGTTTAAAAAATGTAGTGTTCTTTCAATGAAGGTCCATTCTAACGTGTCAAATACCTTTTCAAAATTCAACAATACATGCCATCCAGGATGTTTTGCTCTTTGCATTTTCTGATTAGATCAAATGTCAAACATGTTGATTCTCCAATATACCTTCCTTTTAGACAACCCAGTTGAGTTTCAGAAATTAGTTTAGGCAAAACTGTTTTAATGCGGCGAGCAATGGCGGTAAAGCCTATTTTTACATCGACATTTATTAAAGAAATTGGCCACCAATTTTTCATGTTTTCTTTAGATTTATTTGGTTTGAGTATACACGTAATGACACCAGCTCTTTGGGCTATTGATAGTTCATCTGTATTATAGCAGCAATTCAGTGAGTTTATCAAGAAGTTACCAATACTTTTCCAGAAGAACTTACAGAATTCGGCAGTAAAACCATCTGAAGCAGGAGTTTTATTGTTTTTCATTGTTTTAAGTGCATAATTGCATTTTGAATCAGTCAAAGAACCCTCCAAGAACATTTTTTCATCATCTTCTAGAAAATTTAGAAATGGACTGCCCGCCTCAAAAAAAGTATTTATAGTTTGCTTATCATAATTAGTGCTGTATATTTTTGTCGTGTAAAGGTTTTGGTAGAATGTTTTCTGCTCAGATAGTATTTCTTTCAAATCAGATGTTTCCAATCCATCAGATTTAAACAACTTGGAGATTACTTTTTCAGAGTACAGTAGCGCCCACTTAATTGGATATCTCTTAATTGTATATCCCTGTTAACTGAATATCATTTTCAAACACAAAATCATTTACCATACCTTCAGTACAAATTTGATCTGTTAATTGCATATGGGTTGTAAACTCCTGTTAATTGTATGTAAATTTTTGTAATATGTCGAAAAAATTACTGTGACATGCACCAAATTCCCCTTATTTATCAACCTTTTTGGCCTTACTACATCCAATACAGGCATTTATTCTATTATATCTTGTTTGACAGAGCTCTATGAGCTCTGTCAAACAAGATATAATAGAATAAATGCTCAGTTTACCTCCAGAACACAGGAAACTGAACAAATCCCTGTTAATTGTATATTCCTGTTAAAAGAATAGTTTTCACTGGCAAAATGGCTATTCAATTAAGAGGATTCTACTGTACTGCCATTTTTCCAGATTACAGAAATATTTACTTGCTTTTTCCCTCTTAACCTTCCATTTGGATTCAGTTTGCAAAATCATCCCTCTTACTTTTTTTCTTCTAAAATGTTTTCAGCTTGGTTTCTAGTAATTCGATTTCATGTATGACTAATGTATCGCCATTGCCCAGAACTTGCATAAGAGTACTTAATTTTGTTTCCTGCTGCAATTTCCTGTTGCATTCTATTCGAGTTTGATTTCGAGAATGCTGAGTAAGAAATAGTTTTGAGTTTTAACGTTTCCCAAAAAGAGTTGATGATTATTATTATTATTATATTTGATATATTGTTCTATAGTTTCCACGATTATTATTATTATTATTATTATTATTATTATTATTATTATTATATTTGGTGTATTGTTCTATAGTTTCCACGATTATTATTATTATTATTATTATTATTATTATTATTATATTTGGTATATTGTTCTATAGTTTCCATGATTATTATTATTATTATTATTATTATTATTATATTGAGTAAGAAATAGTTTTGCCTTTTATCATAAGTTTTAACGTTTCCCAAAAAGACTTGATGATTATTATTATTATTATTATATTTGATATATTGTTCTATAGTTTCTGTGATGACGTGCTTTATGGTATTTATCTATTCTAGATCACTCAATAGACTATTAAATTTTCAAAGACCCTTTCCCCAGAGTTGATTGATAAAAGATAAATTTAGAGTGATTGGGTTGTGGCCCGACTTATATCTAAAAAGAATACCTGCTTTCTGGAAAAACATTTGTAGACTGGAGGACATTAAAAAAAAAAAATCTAATTTTGCCATTTTATTTTCTGGTCCCCGCCATGTATACTACTCAAAGTTTGCTAAGCACCAAGTATATCCAACTACCAGTTTTACGTTTTAGTTGAAATATTGTTATGAAAAGTGTATATATTTTTTATTTAATTATATCTTTAATGATTTAAGTACAGAAATTAAGATTTTATTTGTGTTTGACATTATTTTTTAGCTTTTGAATACGATAACCATGGAAAATGGATATTATTGGTAAAAAAGGAAATTTTTCAATTTGCCAAAAAGTTGATGGGAGAACTGGTATAGGTTCAGTATTGAGTATGAGACCCATTACTGTTAATTACAGCTTGACAATGCCTTCTCATGCTCCCAGTCAGGTTCCTGATGGTTCTTTGTGGGATGTTGTTCCATTCTTGGATCAGCATGGCACCAAGCTCCTGGAAACTTCTTGGCAGGACTGGACAGGCTGAAATTGAAAGCTGCAACTCATTCCAGACATGTTCGATTGGATTGAGGTCAGGAGATCTTGCTGGCCAGTCCATATGCTCAATCCCCTCACTCTGTCGGTACTCCCGGACAGCATGGGCAACATGAGGACAGGAATTATCGTTCCTTAGAATGAATCTATCACCCACTGAACCTGCATACAATCTGACGTGGGCATCCAGGAACTCATCAATATACCACTGTGCAGGCAATGTACCACGGTCAAGGACACAGAGCTCTGTACGTCCATCCCAGCTGATGCCACCCCAGACCATTATTGACTGTCCACAATAGCGGTCATGCTCAGCAATACTGGCTGCATGGAATCGCTCTCATGGTCTTCTCCATACCCTAGAATGCCTATCTGTGTAGTCTAGGCAGTACCTTGACTCATCTGTAGAAAGGACAGGTCGCCAATCTGCTCTGGTCCATCCAATATGGGCCATGACCCATTCATATGGTGCTTGGCTGTGGTTCTGGGACAGTGGAATGTGAATACATGGTCTTCTCGATCTGAGACCACCTACGAGCAATCTTGCCCGGATAGTCTGAGTCGAAACATTTACCCAGTATGCATTCTGAAGGTCACTGCAAAGCTGGGTTGCTGTGGCAAAGCAGTTCCGACGAGCCTGAATGATCAAAACCTGGTCTTCAGCTGCAGATGTTGCCTTGTCTCTGCAACCACCATGCCATCTTACTGGTGTGCCATACTGTTGAAATCTTACCCAGGCTCTGGTGATCACTGTATGGTGCACACCAGGGTCTTCACCAACCTAACGATGGGTAGCGCCTTCCTCCGCCATCCCTACAGCCCGCCACATTTATGCTTCAGAGAAATGTCTTTTTATAATTGCAATCACCATATTCAATCATTAAATCACAAGGGTTTGTGTTGAAATGAAGATTGAATACCCTACACATGTCATGTACATGTAGACTGCAGTACATGAAAACATCATGAAAATGAAGGGGTATATGCTTTCCATGACTGTCATGAAAAGTTTGCCTGTCAATAGAGCTATTGTAAACACTAGGGACCATTTCAGTACATTCCTCAATCATATCCACTAAAAATATCACAAGTATGTCACGAACAAATTTCACAATGATGTGTCAAATATTTGGTGCTTAGCAAACTTTGAGTAGTATATGTCATTTTAAACAAGTATTTTCCATTCTCCAAACATGATACAAATCTTGTTTATCCATACATTCTTAAATTGTTTTATTTGATCTTGTATTATTTTTGCGTCTATAATGGACAGTGTCTTTTTTGTAGCCAGTCTCCGCCCATTACAACTGAAGTATTACTGGTCTCTTTGATTTTAAGAAATAGATTATTGTAAAATTGAGGTTTGATAACTGCCATAATACTGTTATCCTTTGATCCTGGATGGTAATGTCTGAAACAATGAAATTGACTCCTGGTTTTTATTATAATTTTATGTACGGGGAACTGAATGTATTTTTAAGGAGGATGCTTGTTCCTTGGCTCTAACTCAAATGGGAATAGAAGATAGCTTCAAAACCCCACTCATTTCTCCAAGTATTTTCAACATCCTTACATGAGTGGGTATCAACCAGTAAAGTAATGTCGAATTTATCTCTGCAACATGAGAAAATGTCTTTTATCGTTTATTGCTGTCTGCTGAGAGAATGTAGCAGTTTATACTTCCTATCCTAATTGTCGCCATACTTGCAGTTTTCAGAGTGGTAGATTTCTGCTTGAGCAACATTTTTGTGAAGTTCTGTTAATGCACTAATTGCTGGATATTTTTTTTTATCTGAGAGACAGTAGTATCTCAAAAATTGTTTTATTATTAACCATAACAATAACAAACAAGAGGCCCCAGGGGGCCTGAGGGCGCACACCTGACATGGTAGTCTAAATATCAAACCAGGGACTTGACTTGAATAAGCTGCATACGCCCCCTCCCAAGAAAAGCATATACCAACTAGATGAAGCGATTGTGCCCACACAATACACAGGATTTTCCTTCTATTTTCAGTTCCTGCACTTTTACGTCTCAAAATTGAGATAAACGCATAAAAAACAGATTTTTTTCCCAAACAAAATACATTCAGCCTAAATTTTTTTCCCACCCGGACCCCAAATTTTCAGGGAAAAAATTTTTTTTTTTTTTGTCTTAAAATTGACCGAAATGCAGAAAAAACAAAAAAAAAAATTTTGGATTTTGGTCCAAAATTTTCTAAGTGCCACCCGGACCCCAAATTTTTCAGGGGAAAATTTTTTTTTTTTTTTTGGTCTTAAAATTGACCGAAATGCAGAAAACCCCCCCAAAAATTTTTTTAGGATTTTGGTCCAAAATTTTCTAAGCGCCACCCGGACCCCAAATTTTCAGGGAAAAAATTTTTTTTTTTTTTTTTGTCTTAAAACTGATGGAAACACATAAAAAAACAAAAAAAAATTTTTCGGATTTTGGTCCAAAATTTTCCAAGTCCCACCACCCAGATCCCAAATGTTCAGGGGAAAAAATTTTTTTTTTTTTTTTTTTGTCTTAAAATTGACCGAAACACAGAAAAAACAAAAAAAAATTTTTTCGGATTTTGGTTCAAAAAGTCCCACCCGGACCCCAAATTCTCAGGGAAAAAAAAAAAAAATTTTTTTTGTCTTAAAATTGACCGAAACGCAGAAAAAAACAAAAAAAAAAATTTGGGGTTTTGGTCCAAAATTTTCCAAGTCCCACCCGGACCCCAAATTTTCAGGGGAAATTTTTTTTTTTTTTTTCTCTTAAAATTGACCGAAACGCAGAAAAAACAAAAAAAAATTTCGGATTTTGGTCCAGAATTTTCCGAGTCCCACCCGGACCCCAAATTTTCAGGGGAAAATTTTTTTTTTTTTTGTCTTAAAATTGACCGAAACACAGAAAAAACAAAAAAAAAATTTTTTTGTCGCATTTTGGTCCAAAATTTTCTAAGTCCCACCCGCACCCCAAATTTTCAAGGGAAAAAAAAATTTTTCTTTTGTCTTAAAATTGACCGAAACGCAGAAAAAACAAAAAAAATTTTTTTAGGATTTTGGTCCAAAATTTCGAGGTCCGCAACGGGACCCCAAATTTTCAGCCTAAATATGAACCCAGGGATTTGGCTTCAACAAACTTGAATCTCACCCCCCTAAGGATGCTGCATACCAAATATCAAAACATTCTTATTGCTAGATCTGAAGAAGAAGATTTTTCAAAAATACTCCTCATACTGCACTAATTTAAACATTTGGGCTCCCATAGAGAGCCCAAATATCGACCCAGGCAATTGATTTCAATAAACATGTGAAACAATCTTACAAAGATGTTATATGTGAAATTTGAAAGCTTTTGGAGCAGTGCTTTGGGAGAAAAGTAGTCTTATGTTTTTCCCATTACCCACGGTGTTAAAAAATGCTGACTCAGCACTTTTTCAAAGTCCCCAAAAAGCACCCCATGATAAAACCGATGGCAATTTTTTTTGATCATTCCATTCTGTTGGTCCTAAGGAAGCTTCACAACAAATAAGAATTCTCAGTGCCGTGTAGTTTTGGAGATATGGGCGTTTTCATTTTTTTCTATTTTTAGCTCCTGTGGTTCCCACGGGGCTATGGGGAAAAAAATTTTGGCATAAATTAGGTACTTATGACCCAATAAGCACTCATGTAAAATTTGGTTCAAATCGGCCTCGCGGTTTGGAAAATAGAAATTTGGGGCGGGGCCAAAATTTTTGCCCCTCCTTTAACATCGTCAAATATAGCCCCTCCAACTTCTCTTGAACAAACTTGAGTCTACACCTCAAAAGGAAGCTGCATACCAAATATCAAGTCTCTGCTATTGCTGGTTCCTGAGAAGAAGATTTTTTAAGAATTGGAGCATTTTTGCCCCATCCCTCTGCTCAATGTGAGCCGAAACCTAATTTGACAAAAAATCAAAATGCACTTATATAACCCCTACTCACCTGAAATTTCATTAATATGCGGCCAGTGGTTTGGGAGAAAAAGCCCAAACACCACCTTCACGCCGGACGCCGGACGACAGACGATGGACGGACGACGGACGAAAAGTGATCAGAATAGCTCACCCTGACTTTCAGTCAGGTGAGCTAATAACTAAATAAGAACATTTTCTTGGCTGCAGCCAGAAGGCACCCAACTTCATTTATTGAAAGGCAATGTGAGCATTGAAGCACAACCAACTTAAACCACAATGTAATTATTGACCAGTAGAGTGATGGGAGCCACGATTGGGGCTTCAAAGTAAACTGTAGGCACAATTATAAATTAAAGTAAACTGTAGGCACAATTATAAATTAAAGTAAACTGTAGGCACAATTATAAATTAAAGTAAAGTGTAGGCACAATTATAAATTAAAGTAAACTGTAGGCACAATTATAAATTAAAGTAAACTGTAGGCACAATTATAAATTAAAGTAAACTGTAGGCACAATTATAAATTAAAGTAAAGTGTAGGCACAATTATGAATTAAAGTAAACTGTAGGCACAATTATAAATTAAAGTAAACTGTAGGCACAATTATAAATTAAAGTAAAGTGTAGGCACAATTATAAATTAAACTGTAGGCACAATTATAAATTAAAGTAAACTGTAGGCACAATTATAAATTAAAGTAAACTGTAGGCACAATTATAAATTAAAGTAAACTGTAGGCACAATTATAAATTAAAGTAAAGTGTAGGCACAATTATAAATTAAAGTAAACTGTAGGCACAATTATAAATTAAAGTAAACTGTAGGCACAATTATAAATTAAAGTAAACTGTAGGCACAATTATAAATTAAAGTAAACTGTAGGCACAATTATAAATTAAAGTAAACTGTAGGCACAATTATAAATTAAATGATATTGACCAACACTAATAGATAAAAGCAAGAAATTAATGTTTCAAAAGGTAAACAAAAATAATTTACATTACGATTTCATACAAATAAAAATTGCTTTCGTAAGGATGATGTTTGGGTGTGTCCATGTTAAATTTACCAGCTCAATCATTCATTTGCACAAACACATAAACAAATAGTAAATTCTCCATTGGGTTCCTTTTTAACTTTCAAACCCATCTGGTGCCCATCAAAATCAGTCAAGAGTAACACTTTGAACAAACTTTAATCTAGGAGTTATAGTAGTGTTGTATACTAAGTATTAAAAGACTCTGTCTAGTGGATCTCAAGAAGCTCTTTGAAGAATATTCCTCATGCTGCGCTAAGTTAATATTTGGATCCCAATAGAGAGCCAAAATATGATCCCTTAATTTGATCTGATTTGAACAAACTTGGGATCCCACAAAGAACCCAAGTATGAACCAAGGGACTTGGTTAAACAAACTGAAATCTGAACCACCTAAGGTTGCTTCATCTCAAACATTAAACAAATTTCTGACTGGTGGATCTGAAGAAGGAGATTTCTGAAAGAATTTCCCCATATTGCTTTAAGTTAAAATTTGGGTTGTCATAGGGAACACAAATGTGAACCCAGGGACTTGACTGGAACAAACTGGAATCAGACCCCATTAAGGATACGGCAAACCAAATATCAAAAGATTCTGGCTGGGAGATCTGAAAAAGATTTTCAAAGAATATTCCTCATATTGCAAGTTGAAATTAACATTTTACTCACATTACACCAAGTTAAAATTTGGGGCTCCCACAAGCCACAAGGAACCCAAATATCCTTCCAGGGACTTCATTTGAAAAAAATGTCAATATGACCTCCTCCCCCCCCCCCCCCCACCCCCCCCCCACCAACAAAATAAAAGATGCTGAATACAAATATCAAGAGATTTTGACTGGAAGAAGAGAAGAATCTTTATTTGACATAAATTTCCTCATATTGCACCAAGCTAAAATTTGGATTCCCATGACACTATAAGGACTTGGTTTGAACAAATTTGAATCTGAACCTCATAAGGATGCTGCATATCAAATATCAAAGCATTCAGGCTGATAGATCTGAAGAAGAAGATTTTCAAAGAATATTCCTCATATTACACTAAGTTAAAGTTCAGAGTTTCCACAGAGAGCTCAAATAGGACCCCCAGGGACATGATTTCAACAAATTTGAATCTAACCTTCCTAAGGATGCTCTAAACCAACTGCCAAAAGATTCTGACAGATGGGTCTGAAGAAGAAGATTTTAAAAACTTTTTCTCATAATACACAGTTAAAAATATGTGTACTCCAGGGATTTGATTTGAACAAACTTCAAGCTGGCTATCCTAAAGCTGCAGTATACAAAAAAATGAAGAGATTTTGATAGGTAGATCACAAGAAAAAGATTTTTAAATAAATTACCTCATATTACCTGAAATTAAAATCCAGGTTCCTATGAGGAGTCCAAATATGAAACTAGGGACTTGATTTGAACAAACTTGGGATCCTAAGGATGCTTTATATAAATATAAAAATATTCTGACTGGTACATGTGAAGAAGAAGATTTTTAAATAGAATACCTCGTATTGCACTATGTTAGAGTTCCATGGAGAGCCCAAGGATTTGATCTGAACAAACCTGAATCTGAGCCTGCTAAGGATGTTTTATGTCCATCATGAAAAGATTATGACAGATGGATGTGAAGAAGATTTCTTTAAATCAAGACCCAACACGGCCTGAAGCACTCACCTTGAACAGAACCCCCTTTTAACAATGGCCTATAATGGATATACATTACCGGTAATTAAGCAATCAATCTCCATAGGATCCATTGTCATCCTTTGACTTTGATCCTCTCAGCAGCCCCTTAAATAATCCAAGCATTAATATGCCATTTTTCCAGTTAAATATAACTTAAAAAGTATAGCACCTCTATCAGGCCTCTTGATACAACCTATGGGGATATATCTTAGTTACACACTAAACTTACTTAGTTACACACACACTTCTAAACTATAGAATTCTTTAGCCACATAGATCCTTATAAAATGATCTTGGAATTATGTATTTTTTTCTATTTTTAGAACATGTTGAGTCCCATGAGAGCTAGGGGTAATTTTTTTCATATAAATCAAACACCTATTGCCCACTTATGTAGCATATCAAATTTTGATAAAATCAGACTAGGAGTTCTAAATAGTGAAAAATTGGGTGCTGCCAAAAATTTTGCCCCTTACCGGTAGCTCTGCAGGCTGACTACAAATACTGAACCACAAACTTCATTTGAACAAATTTTATTCTTGAACCCAAAAGGAAGCAAAATCAAGCCTGGAAATAGGCAGACTGTCAACTTCAGGATGAGGTCCCCAGGTGGTGAATTTGGTGATGCTACCCTGGCCCTGCACAGCAGGATAGCATCACTAAATTTACCCTCTGTGAACCTCATTCTGAATCAAGATCTCAAGCTTAAACAGAAAGAGATATTCAGAGGATAAACTGGCCCACTGCATATTCACCATCTGTAGACCAAATTCAACAACTGACAGATTGCGTATGTCCAAGCTTGAGCAGAATACTAAACAAGAGGCCCCACGTGGCCTTAATCGCTCACCTGACAAAGTGACTCTAAGAAGTATTTTAGGTCACTTTCACCATGTCATGCCTCATCAACATTAACTGGTTGAGTGATAGATTTTGTTTGAAGTTCAACATTTGTTACCTAAAATTAGTTTTATTTAAAATCATTGGTGTGTGGCCAATCTCCAATGATTATTAATAAAGCAAATTTATCTCTGCAGACAAACTGGTTTAGCATGAAGCACAAACAAGGAATGTGAAGAGATAGCCTTGGACATCTCTCCCCAACTGTGGATATCTTCCATGTGCTACATGTATATATTTGCATGCAAGAAAACAAAAATTTTCACAAATTTTCCAAAATATTAGTTTTTTTTATCATCATTGGAACAAGCTCAAACAGCTTATTCCAATAGGGGTATGGGAAGATCAGGTATATTTTTGAGACAGAAATGTGAATATATAAATAATGGTGTTTTTTTGTGAATGATGCTGGAGAATTTTGCGTAAAGATATGGTAAATGGTTTGTTCTAGATACAGATACAAAAGTATTTAAATTTGATTAGGCAAGTTGTTCCTATAATGCATTTAAAAATTGAAGTAACTGTTTTTTTGCTGACGAACTTTTAGATGTGTGTGTCTGTGTTTGTGTGTGTGTGTGTGTGTGTGTGTGTGTGGGGGGGGGGGGGGGGGGGGGGGGGGGGGGTTAAGAGTGTTCTTGCAAACAAAATTCCTGAATAAATGGAAAATTTTATTTTTTGTGTGAAAGACATAGTGCGTGAATGTTGATTGGAACAAGCTTAGAGAGCTCATTTTAATGTGAAGTCATAAAGCTGTGTTTTACATACGAAATTCTGGAATAACTAAAAAATTGCTTTTTTGACTCAAAAACCATGGTGTGTGACCTCTCATTGGAATGAGCTCAAAAAGCTCATTCCAATGGGGTATTTACAAGCGATAAGTACATGTATGTTTAAGAGACAAAAATTAAAAATTTGAATAGCGATTTTTGCGAAGAATGCTGACAAGTTTTGGCAGTTATGCTGGTAAAAAGGTAAGATATGCAAAGTGGTTGTTTTTTAGAGGCGACATTTAATTAAGGGGAATTAACCCTTGATTACTGAGGTAACTTCTAAAAGTACTGAAATTTCATGAAGCAATGTGAATAACAGACAACAGTTGCCTAAAAATTTCATGAATAACTAAAATTTTTATTCTTTTGTCTCGAAAACATAGCATATGACCTTTGTTGGAATGAGCTGAATGCGTGTGTTCCAATGAGGGGTCATAAAATTTGAACGGAGATTTGTGTGAATAATGCATTAGTACTGCTAGATTTGGGTAAACGGTTCACCCTGGATACCACCCCTTCTATAGTAGATCTTTTCTGCAAATTTTGTCTAAGATTCTATCAACTTTACAAATAAATACGTTCATGAATCACAATCAGATCCACCCCACAATGTTGCATACCAAATATCAAAAGATTCTGCCTGCTGGATCTGGAGAAGAAGATTTTTTAAGAAATATGCCTGAAATGCACTAAGTTAAAATTTGGGCTCCTATACGGAGCCCACATATAAACCCAGGGGGCCGATTTGAACAAACTTGAATCAGATCCACCCCACAATGTTGCTTACCAAATATGAAAAGATTCTGAAGCTGGATCTGGAGAAGAAGATTTTTTAAGAAATTTGCCTGAAATGCACTAAGTTCGAATTCGAGCTTCTATAGTGAGCCCAAATATGAAACTAGGAAGCCGATTTGAACAAACTTGAATCAGATCCACCCCACAATGTTGCATACCAAATATCAAAAGATTCTGCCTGCTGGATCTGGAGAAGAAGATTTTTTAATAAATTTGCCCGAAATGCACTAAGTGTGAATTCGGGCTTCTATATTAAGCCCAAATATGAATCCAGGGGGCCAATTTGAACAAACTTGAATCAGTTCCACCCCGCCATGTTGCATACCAAATATCAAAAGATTCTGCCTGCTGGATCTGGAGAAGATGATTTTTTAAGAAATTTGCCTGAAATGCACTAAGTTCTAATTCGAGATTCTATAGTAAGCCCAAATATGAATCTAGGGAGCCGATTTGAACAAACTTGAATCAGATCTATCC
Organism: Pictodentalium vernedei; assembly: GCA_031216915.1. Taxonomy (NCBI): domain Eukaryota; kingdom Metazoa; phylum Mollusca; class Scaphopoda; order Dentaliida; family Dentaliidae; genus Pictodentalium; species Pictodentalium vernedei. The sequence continues at coordinate 338,750,467 of CM062288.1, read as the reverse complement.
CACAATGTTGCATACCAAATATCAAAAGATTCTGCCTGCTGGATCTGGAGAAGAAAATTTTTTTAAGAAATTTGCCTGAAATGCACTAAGTTCGAATTCGAGCTTCTATAGTGAGCCCAAATATGAATCTAGGAAGCCGATTTGAACAAACTTGAATCAGATCTATCCCACAATGTTGCATACCAAATATCAAAAGATTCTGCCTGCTGGATCTGGAGAAGAAGATTTTTTAATAAATTTGCTTGAAATGCACGAAGTTCAAATTTGGGCTCCTATACTGAGCCCAAATATAAACCCAGGGGGCCGATTTGAACAAACTTGAATCAGATTCACCCTACAATGTTGCATACCAAATATCAAAAGATTCTGCCTGCTGGATCTGGAGAAGATTTTTTAAGAAATTTGCCTGAAATGCACTAAGTTCGAAATCAGGCTCCTATACTGAGCCCAAATATGAACCCAGGGGGCCGATTTGAACAAACTTGAATCAGATCCACCCTACAATGTTGCATACCAAATATCAAAAGATTCTGCCTGCTGGATCTGGAGAAGAAGATTTTTTAATGTTTTTCCCATTGCCTACAGTGTTAAAAAGTGCTGACTCAGCACTTTTTCAAAGTCCCGAAACTGTACCCTATGATAAAACCGATGGCAATTTTTTTTTACCAATCCTTTCTGTTGGTCCTAAGGAAGCTGCACACCAAATAAAAATTCTCAATGCCGTGCAGTTTTGGAGATATGGGCGTTTTAAATTTTTTCTATTTTTAGCTCCTGCGGTTCCCACGGGGCTGCGGGAATTTTTTTTTTTGCATAAATCAAGTACTCATGACCCAATAAGTCCTCAAAAAAAATTTGGTTCAAATCGATCTCTTGATTCAAAAAATAGAAATTTAGGGGTGGAGCGTCAGCCAATCAGAAGCTGTGGCAGCCATGTTGGATGGCGGGCGGACAAACCGAACACAATTCTGAGAGAGGACCACCCACTGGTTATCCCCAGCAAATTTTATTCAAATTGATCCAGCGGTTCTGAAGAAGAAGATTTTAATGTGTTTTTGCCAATCAGCAGCCAAGGCAGCCATATTAGATGGGCGACGGAGATTTCGAACACAATTCTTCGAGTGTTCCACCCAATGATCAATCCCACAAAATTTTATTAAAATTGGCCTAGTGGTTTGGGAGGAGATGATTGTTGACGCCCAACGACGACGGACGACGGACAACGACGACGGACAGAAAGTGATCAGTAAAGCTCATCCTGAGCTTTGCTCAGGTGAGCTAAAAAAGAGGCCCCATAGGGCATTTACCTGACCATAGTTGTTTAAAGAAGGATTTAATTAACATATATGGCTAGTTAACACTGCGGGGAACGAAGTAATTTAATTATTTACAACTCTGTTGTTCATGCCAGATGATTTTTTTTCTAGTATTGGGATTCTACCACAGAAATAATACCAAGACTTTCAGTAATGCAAAACTAGGGAGTCCAAATATCAACCTAGGGACTTTACTTGAACAAACTTGAAGGATGTTGTATACTAAATATCAAAAGATTCTAAATGGTGGTTCTGGAGAAGATGATTTTGAGAATATTAACAATTTTGCACCATGTTAAAATTTGCCAAACGCCACGCCCCTCCTCCCCCATCATGAGTAACGCAAATATCAACTGATGTTTTTTTAACAAATTGAATCTAAACCCTCTAAGGATGCTCTATACCAAATATCAAAATATTCTGATTGTATCTCAAGAAGCAGATTTTTAACCCTTTACCCAATGCAGACGATATCAAAATTTATTATTTTGAATATCATTTTTTCAAATTTTTCAAAAAATTTCAACAAAACCATATCATGTGACCCCTCATTGGAACGAGCTCATTGAGCTCGTTCCAACGAGGGGTCACATGATATGGTTTTGTTGAAATTTTTGGAAAAATAATATTTTTTCAACTGCTGAATTTGCATATTATGCGGGCGGATGCGGGCGATTCGTTGGATAAAGGGTTAAAGATTATTCCTCATATTGGACTAAGTTAAAATTCAGGCTCCAATAGGGGCAATCTACTTATTTGACAGTGATTGAATATTTTCAACATTACACCAGGCCTAGCATTCTGAAAAATGCAGAAGGGCAAAAAATCGCTTCTCCTCAATCAGCTTAGGAGAGCAATTAGCTTTACACAGCATTTTAAGTATCCAGTTGAACGAACTCATTGAAACTGAAACCAACAGACTACATCAGTGATTTTATTAACTTTACTAAGGTAAAGCGAAATCTCTTAGACATCTAGATGTCTCACTCAACAACCGAACACACACTTGACAAGACCTGTGTGTGTACCCAGACCTGTTGTCCAAGGTCTGCTTGAATCTACAGTCACATCCTGGTGCAAGTGCTTCAAGTGACAGGATAGTAGTAATGGTAGTATATTATAGTGTCAATATTCCTTGAATAATTACCCCTCAAACTGTGATGTCAGTTGTTGAACTTGAAACTGACAGAAAAAAAAATACTGCTGTGACCCATTTTGCTTCAAATGATTGCAACTGTGTTTGGGTATGGTTGCAGCCACCACTAAACCACTTTCAAAATGAAATTACGTGATGTTATGTGACTTCGAAGTTAAATTACATTTTTGCTTTACAACAAAAATTTAATGTGAGCATAATACATGTAATCTCAATCATCCCAGACCAAAATATTTAGGAGGGCAATTTTTCGCTCTCCTTAATTCTTTCAGGAGGGCAGTAAGGAGAGCTAAAAAATCGCTATCCTGAAATTGCCAAGCCTGTTACACTCTGTACAACTCATTCAAAATTGGTTAACCATCATGTTTTTGTTTTCAAAGGTTAATTGATTTAGAACTTACAACTGAAGTTCATTTTAACGGTTACTTTCATGACAAGTTTTCTCTTTTAATGTTCAATGTTCCCTCTTCCTCTTCTGTCTACATGTCTGAAATGAAACAAAAATATTCTCAAAACACATGCATTCTGATTACAACTATACTAAAATTTTAGCATTTAGGAGGATCTGCTTTTGGGCATTTGTTCACAGTGAAACAAAACATACAATGCAATCTTTTCACTTTTTATATAGATATTTTTAAAAATTATTATCCATACATTTTTATTCCCCCGAAAAAAATTCGGGGGAATCTAGCCGTGACGTCGTCCGTCTGTCTGTCTGTCCGTCTGTCCGTCCGGGCATAGACAGAATTCGTGTCCGCTCCATAACTTCTTACAGCCTTCAAGGATATTAATGATACTTGGTATTATTATTGCCCACAACCAGAGGGTGTGTCGCGAATAAGGTTGGAATGGCTATCAAGGCTTTTTTCGGGGGAATCAGACACCCTTTGGTGGCCATCCTCTAGTTTTTAAAAAGTGGGGATATTGTGGTGATCTCTGTCCATCTCTGTCCATCCCATCTGAGTATGTAATTCGAAACATTTAAACTATGATGAGGTGTCAAGGTAGCATCTGTAGATGTTAGATGTGCAAAAAGGTTTCGGAATTTTGATGCGGCCCTGTGTGGCGTTCATCCATAGTGCCACTTTTATTGTTACTGTTAGAAAATCAGTTTACAGTGGGAGGCTCCTAGGGGTTTTAATTTGAAACATCGAAAGTGTATTACTATGTTCGTGTAGGGGTCTCTAGATGTGCATAAAGGTTTTGGAATTTTGATTTGGTCCCTTGTGGCACTCATAGCACCATTTTTGTCATTAGAGAATCGGTTTGCAGTGAAAGGCTTCTATGGGTTTTAATTCGATATGTTGAAAGTGTGTTCATTTGTTCCAGCAGGTCCTCTAGATGTGCATAAAGGTTTTGGATTTTTGATTCAGCCCCATGGGGCACCCATAGCGCCACTTTTGTCATTGGAGAATCGGTTTGTAGTGAAAGGCTATCTGGCAGTTTTAATTTGAAACGTTGAAAGTGTGTTCATATTTTCCAGTAGAGTCTCCAGTTGTGTGTCAAGGTTTTGGATTTTTGATTCGGCACCGTGTGGCACCTGTCAAGCCACTTATGTCAGTGGAGAATTAGTTTCCAATGGAAGGCTCCTAGGGGATTTACCGCGAAACACTGAAAGTGTGTTAATATGTTCTAGTAGGATCTCTAGATGTGAATAAAGGTTTTGAATGTTTTATCTGGCCCCCATATGGCTCCCCTCGTACCACTTTTTTTTCTTCTTTTTTTATATCTTTTTATTCAGATCTTAAATAAGTACATTTTTTTCTATGGTTAAATTTCACAGAAAATTATTTTACATAACACAAAAATATCAAAGTTAGGAATTCCTTTGTAGTGATATGGGGTTTCCTTTGTAGCTGCACTATAGAGAATGGGGTCTCCAAAATATGATGTTCCAAGATACTGCCGTGTGTGTTTTGCGAGCGATTCGGGGTCCTACATGCATATAACATAAACATACAAGTACAAATACATAATTACGTCTGTGCATTTCTGTCGTTGTGTACAAACTCCATTGTCGCAACATCTCAATTTCGCCAAAACTGAAGGAGTGGTTGAGTTGCGACCATATAACGATATCTGTAATGACTGCTGTAAATTGGTTATGTGATTTTTTTGTGGAGGGAGACCTCATTTAACTGGTTGAGTGTTAGAAGCCACTATCAGGGCTTTCACAAAAACAAGAGAGTACCGGAGCGAAAGCCAGCATTTTCCTTGCTTATGTTTCGTAGCCAGTCTCTCCGATAACTTGTCATAAACAAATTTTGAACACCAAGTTCAGACCACCAAAATAATCTAGCCCTCAACTGGTTAACACGACCAGAAATGCACCGACCAAACCATTCTGAACATCAGCTAGTGAATAACATGCATTAAATTTACTTTTCAACTTAATGTCTAATCAAAAAGGATTAACCAATGAAAGTGTCAATGACACTGTAGCTCAACTTGTCAAGACATGTACATGTATAGTATGTGACACAGCAATGACAAACATCTAGGTAATGACCTGATAACAAAAGTACATATAAAGTATTGTAACAGCCTGTACATAAATACTGACCGTAGCCTGTAACAAATGTATAGGTAAAGTATTGTAAAGGTGGGTGACAGTCAGATGCTAAACTAGAAAAGAAATCTTTGAGTCCCAGAGTGCGTCTGACTGAACCTCAAAATATTTGTTCTCATAGCACAGTGATAACAAAGGCACCCCAAAACACAATCATTCCTGTCCCAAGGTGAAAACAAAGGTACCCAAGAAGTTTCGTGAAGATCAGTTCATAAATACGAGCTGTATAGAAGTCGTGACAAAAAACTGATTGGACCTAGTTTCGGTACAAAATAGCCACTGGCAGGCATCTTGAATTTTGGACCGCACTCAGAAACACTCGTTCTCATCCCAAGGTGATAACAAAGGTACCCAAGAAGTTTCATGAAGATCGGTTGATAAATACAGCCTCTAGCCCAAGCCGTATTGACATGTGCACTTACAGTGTATAAGTAGCACTAAATAAATCAAAATTCATCTAATTTGCATAATTTCTGCACGAGAAAAAAACCTGTACTGTATGTCATGTATTCCATTTTACTAAACATTCATACAAAAATTTATTCAAATCAGAACTTTCATACAGAAGTTCTGTACAAAAGACTGATTGCACTAATTTTGGTACAAAATGGCTGCTGGTGGCCATGTTGAATTTTGGACCACACCCAAAAACACCCGTTGTCATCTCACGGTGATAACAAAGGTACCCAAGACATTTCGTAAAGATCGGTTCATAAATACGGCCTCTAGCCTGACACGTATAGAAGTTGTGTACAAAAAACTGATTAGACCTAATTTCGGTACAAAATGGCCACTGGCAGCCATCTTGAATTTTGGACCGCACTCAGAAACACTCGTTGTCGTCCCAAGGTGATAGCAGAGGTACCCAAGAAGTTTCGTGAAGATCGGTTGATAAATACAGCCTCTAGCCCGAGCCATATTGACATGTGTACTTACTGTGTGTAAGTAGCACTGAAAAATTCAAAGTTCATCTAATTTGCATAATTTCTGCATGAGAAAAAAACCTGTATTATATGTGATGTATCCCATGGTACTAAACATTCACACACAAAAATTATTCAAATCAGAGCTTTCATGTGGAAGTTCTGCGCAAAAATACGATTGCCCCTAATTTTGAACAAAATGGCTGCCAGTGGCCATCTTGAATTTCGGACCGCACCCAAAAACACTCGTTCTCGTCCCACGGTGATACCAAAGGTACCCAAGAAGTTTCGTAAAGATCGGTTCATAAATGTGGCCTCTAGCCCGAGCCGTATTGGCATTTGCACTGACAGTGCTGAAAGTAACACTAAATACATCAAAGTTAGTCTAATTTGCATAATTTACGTACGAGAAAAAAACCCATATTATATGTAATGTATCCCATGGTACTAAACATTCATACAAAAAATTATTCAAATCAGCGCTTTCATATGGAAGTTCTGTGCAAAAAACAGATTTCTGCATCGTCGGTACAAATTGGTGGCTGGCAGCCATCTTGAATTTCGGACCAGACCCAAAAACACTTGTTCTCGTCCCACGATCATAACAAAGGTACCCAAGAAGGTTTTGTAAAGATCGGTTCATAAATACGGCCTCTAGCCCGAGCCGTATTGAATTGTTGACGGACAGACGGACGACTGGCCATGGCATAAGCTCAAATTTGGCTTCGGCAAAGTTGAGCTAAAAATTACAGGAGAAGCCCCTTCCCCAACGTAATGGTGTGTGCAAACCACTCTACAGTTTCATAATTCCTGTCAATCTCCCTCTCCCAAAACAGCCCCCTCCCTCCTCCTCCCCCCCAGTCCCTCCACCAAGGGGAAGAAATGTGTCCAGGAGGAAGAAACAGAAAAAATAACTAAATAAATAAATAAAATAATTTGACATTTTTGAGCAGGCGTCATTATATTTTGAATTTTTCAAAACATTATACAAAGGGTCAAGGTGACTCGATCTACAAAAGATATAAAATGGGTTAACCAGTTAGCAGACAACTGATCGTATCCCATCTTAGGTTTATTTCTTTTGTACATTTTTTCGAGTATGAATATTTGGATATGAGTTCTAAGTTTTCGTAGTTTTTTAATTGTGCAACAAATCCTGTGTAGGTTGGTAGACTCTTTTTCACTTTGCAGGAATAAATAAACTTTCTGTAGATAAACATATAGAAGTCTGTTCTGTTATTAGAAGGGACATGAGTATTTGTGTAGCCTAAAATAACATACTCTGGGGTTAAAGGAAACTCAACATCGCACTTGTTCATCAAATATTCTGAAAAATTTAGAAGAACTGTTTTCACAACAGAACATCCAAAAAACAAGTGAAGTATTGTTTCCTTTCTATTGCAACAAAAAGTGCACATGGAAAGAGTTTGCATTTATAAACTTTTGAATTTGTATATAGAATGTTATGGACTATTTTGAGATGCAAACTTTGTAGATGTGTATCGTCCATGATTGTAAATGGGATTTTATATATACAATTCCAGTCATCAGAGTGCAGATTTATATCTAAAACCTCATTCCATATATTCTGCGTTTGAATAGGAGGTGTTGTGAGCAGTTCTAAAAACATAAAATAAAAGGTTCGGGAGACCTTATTGGTCAATTTTAACAGGTCAATGTTTCTGTCCTGAATAACGGGCAACTTTTTATTGGATCTAATCGTAGTTTTCCAGGATTTGGGTAATGCATTTATAATACCCTGAAAAATTGTAAATGGGTTGTTGATGTTATACTTGTTGGAGAAGTCAGAAAAGGTTAGGAGGCAGTTATTTTCAGATACTAGGTCATTTACGAAGTAAATACCTTTATTACACCAAGTTTTATTGAAAAAAGGTTGTCCGTTTACATTCATTTGATTATTTATGAAAATAGTTTCACCCAGTATTTATGCAGGGGTGGTGGTGCTTTTATTGTCCAGAACAGCCCAAGACAGAACATCCTTCCAGAATGTGCTCACATGTTTCCCAACCACGTTTAAACCTTCTTTATGTAAGTGCCAAAGCTTGAAAGTTCCAAACACTTCTAATTCGTTAATTGCGATGGTTTTCCATGCTGCCAAATCATCTTTAGGGCACGATTAAAAGTTTCAACACGGGGAAATTTGATTCTGCCATATTCAAAAAGGCCAATAATAGTTGTACGTTTATTTTTTTTCGACTTTGCCAGACTGCAAGAAATTATAAAAAATTGTTTGAATTTTGTTAAATAACTCTTTCGGTGGGTCTGGTAAAACCATAAGACAATGTGTCAGAATTGGTAAAGCCAATGTTTTTATGATGGTATTTTTTCCAATTAATGTCAAGTTACAAAATGACCAATCGCTTAGTAATTTTTCAATTTTCTGCATTTTGTTAGTATAATTATTTAATATATAATTGTCACAAAATAGATTGAATTGAATCCTCAGAATTTTGGGGTCCAGGACATTTTCCCTTAGGACATTTCCCACTAGGACATTTCCCACTAGGACATTATCCCCTAGGGTATTTTCCCCTCGGACATTTTCCCCTAATTATTCATCCCCGGACTTTTTCCCCTAGACTGATTACTCCAAGATTTTTCACCCAGGACATGTTCCCATAGATTTTTTTTTAATTTCTCATGGAATAAAATAGAAAAAAAAATTGGAAGAATATAATTTTATGTACAAACCCATAAAATTATATTACGATTTGCACCCATATATTATCATTGTGCCCTATCCCTCTCTGTTTCTCCCACCCCTCTGTGTTTCTTCACCTTGGTGCAAGTACTTGTTGCCCAACCAATTAGCACTAAACCCAAGTAGCACAAATAAAACTATGATAAATCAAACAACGATAATACAGCTAAGAATAAATTTACAAGACGACTTAGATGAGAACACCCTTGGTACAAACCCATAAAGTTATATTACAAGTTGCATCCATATATTATCATGGTGCCCCACCCCTCTCTGTTTCTCCCATCCCTCTGTGTTTCTTCACCTTGGTGCAAGTACTTGTTGCCCAACCAATTAGCACTAAACCCAAGTAGCACAAATAAAACTATGATAAATCAAACAACGATAATACAGCTAGGAATAAATTTACAAGACGACTTAGATGAGAACACCCTGAGAATCAAATGGTTTTGCGCACCGAAGGCGCGCAGGGACGATATGGGGAGCAAGCCCCTTTCGACCCTCATTAGCTGTAGAATTTGAAAGTGTCAGACCGTGGTAAAGGAGGAGAAGTTGTGGGTTGTTAGCGGCACTTGTGTCTTTTCAGCTTCTTTTTCAGAGGTGGAGGTTTGGAAGGAGAGACAGTGGTAGTTGGTGTTGTTGGTGGGCTGCCTGATGGTGGTTGCTGAGTTTTGTAGGGTCTGGTCCTAGCCGAGTCTGGAGTGGTTGTGGGTGATTGCTGAGTCTTTTGTTGTTGTAGATTTCTGGCGTCTATTAGTTTTTTGGTTTCTTCGACTTTTTGCATAAATAATTCATATTGCCTGTCCATCTGTTGTCTGTGAAGGTCCCCTTGTATCTTGTTATCCCGTAAGATGTTCTTTATCCTGTCCTCCGCGTCCTGGCATTCTGGTTCAGAAGGAAGAGGCGAGTGGGGGTCAGGAAGAGGCGAGAGGGCAGCTTCCATTTCCACCTCAGTCTCCACAGACTCTTTCTCATCCGACAATACTGACTGGGAAGCCGGCATTTGGATGGGGCTGTCTGTGGGAGTGGGAGGGGAAGTGGTGACCGCCTGTGGCTCTTTCTTTTCCTCACCTTTCTCTTTCTTCATCTCCAAGAATGCCTCCAAGCATCGGGAATCCCTCTGCTTGGTGGACGGGCTCTTCTTACTTCTCCTTCTCTTTTCAGGGCCTCCAGGCCTCCCCGGGTGAGGACCAGTGTGAGAGGGCATCCTCTCACCAAAGGTGCTACCTCTCCCCGAGGAGGGTGGTGTCTTGGTTGATTCCGCAGGTTCAATCTTGAATTCAAGATTCAGATGGACGTTCTCGCCCATTTCCTGGATGGTCCAGGAGATGGGGCAAGAGACGCCCAGAGCTGAGATGTATTTGACTAAACGAGCTGGTAATTCCAGGTTTTCCATTTCAGTTAGTTGGTGTTGACACTCTGAGTTCAGAAGTGTGAATGATGGACTGATGAGAACACCCTTGGTGCAAGTCCGCAATTTATATACCCAAAAGGTTGTTTTTACATAAGCCCATGGTTTCAAAATAGTGCTGAGGTTTGTTTTAGAGTAAAGCCCATGGCACCTCTTAGTGCTTATAGTACCATTAAAGTCTTCACCTCACAATATATCAAAGCACATATCATTCAACTTACTGTTTATACAGCAATACAACTTGATATTGTTATGCCATACAGCACACTGTGTGTGAGAGATCAACTAGTTGACTGTTTATACAGCAATACAACTTGATATTGTTATGCCATACAGCACACTGTGTGTGACAGATTGACTAGCTTACTGTTTATACAGTAATTCAATTTGATATTGTATGAATTATCTATGCCTATTTTATTTTTATTTAGTACTTTGAAAATAGTGTGACATTAAATGGACCAAATTCTTTCTTTTTCTTGTAATAAAATCTTGAAATTCAATTTTTTTTAGTTTGCGGAAAATGTCCACTCTTTTTTTCCTAACTAGGGGAAAATGTCCACCCTCTCATTTGAAATTATGAAAAATGCCCTAGGTGACACGTTTTTTTAGGGAAAAATGTCCGGAACCCAAATTTTGAATGATCTGGAATGATTCCAAACGACTTGTTGGCAGTGTTTCACCACAACCCTGCTTTGAACCTATCCATGCAACTTCCATTTTATCAAAGTTAACCCTTAAGCCAGAGATTAGTGAGAATTGTTTAACCATATTCAGGGCATTGTCTACAGTATCCATCGTCACTTAAATACAGGGTGGAGTCATCAGCGTATTGACTTATTAAGTATTCTGAATATTTTATCTTTATTCCATTTATATTTGGAATAAATTTTAGGGACGCACTAAGAATTTCTACACCAAGAATAAAAAGATACAGCAATAAAGGGTCACCTTGCCTTACGCCTCGTTCTATATTGAATCTTTCAGAACAATGGCCATTATTAAGTATGCAACTAGAAATGTTGCTGTGAAAGGTTTGAAACCACTTTATCATAGAGGGTCCAAAATTTAAGAATTCCATCGTCTTTTGGATAAAAGTCCATTCCATAGAGTCGAAAGCCTTTTTTTTTAAATCTATAAGAACAAGGATGCCTGGAATGTCTAGTTTCTCACATTTAGCAATTAGATTGAAAGTTAATCTGGTACATTCCCCAATGTAACAGCCCTTCATAAAACCGAGCTGGGTGTCTGAAATTAAATCAGGAAGAACTCTTTTGACTCGGTTAGCAATCCCTCGTACCACTTTTGTAATTTGACAATCGGTTTGTGGCAAAAAGGCTCCTAGGGGTTTTAATTTGAAATGTTGAAGGTGTGTCAATATGTTCAGGTAGGGTTTCTAGATGTGCATAAAGGTTTTGGAATTTTGATTCAGCACCAGGAGGCACCCATAGCAGCACATTTGTCATTAGAGAATCAGTTTCCTGTGAAAGGCTCCTAGGAGGGTTAATTCAAAACATTAAAAGTGTGTTCATATGTTCAGGTATGGTCTGTTGTTGTGCACAAAGGTTTCAAATTTTATATATTACCTTTTCATTTCTGTCTCTGTCAAAAATTAACCAATAATCAAGAATGCAAATGTGGGGATATACTACAGTGTGCAGTGCACACAAATGACATCATCTAGTTTGGTTTGTAATTGGCCCAAGAGGGATGTTCACTGAATATTTTGAGAATTAGAGAATTAAAAAAAACAAAGACTCAAGTGAGCCTAAAAAGCTCACCTGGCTCAAGTTGTCAAAGGAGATGACTGTCATACAGAGCCCAAATATTAACCCAGGGACTCAATTTGAACAAACTTGAATCTGACACCCCTAGAGATGTCACACACCCAATATGAAAAGATTCTGACCAGTCACTCCAAAGAGGAAGATTTTTCAAGAAATTTTCTCACATTGCCCAATGGGCCCAATAAAGGGTTCAAATATTAACCCAAGGGCCCGATTTGAACAAACATGAATCTGCCCTCCCCCCCCACCCCCTGAGATGAGATGTTGTACACCAAATATGAAAATACTCTGACTGGTGGATGACAAAAAGAAGATTTTTGAAGAAATTCCCTCATATGATACTATGTTACAATTCGGAGCCTAAACATCAATCAGGGACTTGATTTGAACAAACTTGAATCTAACCCCAATAGAGATGTGGTATACAAAATATCAAAATAATCTGACTGGTGGATCTGAAGATTTTTAAAGATTATTTTGCATACTGCGCTAAGTTAAAATTCGGACCCCTTGAATCTGACTACCCCTCCCCCACCCCCCCACCCCCACACACCTCTGAGATGTTGTATACCACATATGGAAAGATTCTAACGGGTGGATCTGAAGATTTTAAAAGAAATTTTCTCATATTGCACTAAGTTCAACTTTGGGCTCCAATAAAGAGCCTAAATATCAACCCAGGAATCCAATTCGAACAAACTTGACACCCATTGCTGAACACCAAATATGAAAGAATTCTGACTGGTGGATCTGAAGAAGAAGATTTAAAAAAAATCATCCTCCAAATTGCACTAAGTTAAAGCTTGGGTTCCAATAAATAGCCCAAATATCAACCCAGGGATCCAGTTTGAACAAATTTGAATCTGACCTACCTAGAGATGTTGTATACAAAATATCAAAAGAATCTGACTGGTGGATCTGAAGAAGAAGATTTTTAAAGATTATTCCACATACTGCACCAAGTAAATATTCGGACACCCATAGGGAGCCAAAATATTGAGCCAGGGACTCGTTTTGAACAAACTTGAAACTGACTCCCCAAGAGATGTTGTATACCAAATATGAAAGAAATCTGACTAGTGGATCTGAAGAAGAAAATTTTAAAAGAAATTTGTTCATAGTGCCCGAAGTTAAACTTTAGGCTCTAATAAAAGGCCCAATTATCAAACCTAGGATCTGATTTGAACAAACTTGAATCTGGCCCCTCTAGATATGTTGTATACCAAATATCAAAAGAATCTGACTGGTGGATCTGAAGAAGAAGATTTTTAAAGATTATTCTCCATATTGCACTAAGTTAATATTTGGGCTCCTAGGGAGAGTCTCAATTTGAATCTGATCCCCTTAGAGATGCTGTATACCAAATATCAAAAGAATTGGACTGTTAGATCTGAAGAAGATTTTTAAAGCACTTGTATCTGACCCTCCTATGGATGCAGTATACGAAGTATCAAAAGATTCTGATCAGTGGGACTGAAGAAGAAAAAAAGGATTTCAATTTTTGCAATTAAGCTGACTCAGCATTTTTACGATGCCCTGTCCAGAACAGCATGACACAAGTGATGGCAATTTTTTTATGATTCCATTCTACTAGTCCTAAGGATGCTTCATACCAAGTAACACTTCTCTGTTCTATGTGGTTTGGGAAATATGGGCATTTTATTTTTTTCTATTTTTTGCCCTGCGGCTCCCACAGGGTGGTGAAAAAATTGTTTCAGGCATCACTTAGGACCCACTTATACTACATGCCAAATTTGGTTCAAATTGGCCCTCCTTGAAGAACAAATTTTGGGCTGGGCTCCCACAGAGAGCCCAAATATTGATCTACTAACTTATCTTCAACAAACTTTAATCTTCAACACTAAGGGAATGAAGGGATGTTCCACAACAAATATTAAGGCATTCTCTCCAGTGGTTCATGAGAAGAAGATTTGTAAAGAATTTTAGGCTTTTGGGGGATTAACGAGATCCCGAAGATGGCAGCTGCTTCATTTGAACAAAATAGAAAGTGTATATTCCATAGATGGTCTGTGCAATATATGTTTAAATTTGGCTTAATGGTTATGAAGTAGACAAGTTTCCAAAAATTAACGGACGACAGATGACGGACGACGAATGTGAAGTGACAGCAATAACTCACACTGACTGGCAGTCAGGTGAGCTAAAAATTAAAATCATTTGTTTCACTTCAAAATCACTTCTAATATCTTTATTTATTATTGAGATGATAATTAAATAATACTGATCTAACAGATATGCAACCAGGCCTGGCATTTTCAGAAGTGCGATTTATTCGCTACCCTACTGCTCACCTTAAAAAAAATTAAGGAGGGCGAGAAGAAGCCCTCCTGGCCTTAGAAAATAATGACTGCCATAAGAGCCTCTTCTTAAAACCCACATCTTTTGAGATCTCTGCCATGTTAGTGATCTCTGTAAGATGGGCATTCTGCTCCTCCCACACCTCGAGGCCTTGTCAATGCCCGGGAGTCTGGGAGGGGCAGTGTAGCCATCTCACAGAGACAACATTCTTTGCAGCGCCAAATAAAATGTACATGGGCAGAATTCATTAACAGTAATACTTCATTTTGCCACTTTTAACTTTTGTAAGCTTGAGGAGATGCGAGGGGAGCGATTTTTCGCCCTCCTGATTTTTTAAGAATGCCTGGCCTGTGCAACATCAACATCCAAAGTGTTTCTGAAGTGCATGTTTTGACCCTGTGCTTTTTGGCTGAAATTTGGAGTAACATAAGTCATTAACAAGAAATTCACAAAACCACATACAACCCCATCTCAACCATCTTCTAACGGTCAAGTTTAAAGATTTAGTAAAACAATCATGGCTGTTGTAAGGTATTAAATAGGACAATCTCAGAATCAATGGGACAAATTCTTGGGTCAATTACAGGATGCTCTAAGATCCTCTGTTGATAAACTCATGTTAGACAGGGAAATTATTATTTATTTATTCATTTATTGGCGTTTAAGGTCACATATTTCTGCACAATGGCTAATCATGATCGTGACAGTTTTACGGGTGGAGGAAGCCGGAGTACCCGGAGAGAACCACTGAGCAATGGCGAGCAATTGTCAGCTCCTCAACATACCAACTCCACACAAGCAGGGTTAGCATTGGTTGAAGACAGGTGCACCGTCAACGTGTAGTACACCTTAGTACACAACGTCACTGTGCCCCCACGTGGGCAATGAGGGTGAAGTGTCTTGCCCAAGGACACAACGCGGTTGCTGCAGGTGGGATTCGAACCGAGGACCTCTCGGCTTGCAGCCTGCGCCTCTACCAACTGATCCACCATGCCCCCGACAGGAAAATTAACCACCCTGCTGACCTTATGTTTCTCTAAAAGAAAGTGCAAATGGAAAATCAAACAACTCAAGATTATGTGCAGGAATTGGATGCTCTGGATCCGACAGTCCCATGAAATCGCTAGAAAGAATCTTAAAACTAGCCAAAAAGAATGAAAAAGGATGGACACTAAATTATTAGAAAGACATATTCAAAAGGTGATTTTGTATACATGTATATTCTGGATACAGCCATTATAAAAGGTCAAACTAAAAAATTACACCCCATGTGGAAAGGTTCAGCTGAGGTTAATTATCAGAAAAATAACACCCTTTTTATTTAGGGTGAAACATAAAATATCAATTATTACTATTAATCATGACAAATTGAAATTATGTACTGATATGATAATTATGTACTGATATGATAATTATGTACTGATATGATAATTATGTACTGATATGATAATTATGTACTGATATGATAATTATGTACTGATATGATAACTCTTAACTGGTTAATGCAATATAAGAAAGATTTTGAGAATGGCCAAGGTGAAGAAACAAAATATGACCCACTGTACTACTTTTACAGAAAACCAGACGACGTAAGTCTGATGCTCCAATGTGAATCCTTGTACACTGTGTTGGCATTACCATTGATGATGCCGCACGATGGGTAATATTCTATGTTCCAACTGCTCAAACTAACAATGGTATTCGAAAATGATTACCGGTTTCTGGGTGTTCAACAAAATATTGTGGTATACCGGTGTATCAAGAGACTGTTCAGATATCTGAACATACGTACCATAATTGGGACTTACATGTAAGCCATCACAATCGGTACAAATCAGCATTCCTTGATGATACAGTTCAATTAACCCTTTACCCAATTCAAACAATATCAAAATTTACTTTTTTAAATATTAGTTTATCGAATTTTTCAAAAGAATTCAACAAAATCATATCAAGTAACCCTCATTGGAATGAACTTGTCGAGTGCGTTCCAATGAGAGGTCACATGATATGGTTTTGTTGAAATGTTTTTTTAAATAATATTTGTTCAACTTCACAATTTGTTTATTATCCGGGCGGATGGTAGAGGGATAATATTATGCATTTGGGTCTACAGTTAAAAGACTCAAGATATCTTGAAAATTAAATTGTTATTAAATAAATAATGATGATAAACAAATATTTTTGTAATTATACCAGTATTCAATTGATAGTGGTTTAAATACCACTATGTATCGGTTTATTGATATACGGTGCAACCCTACTAACAATTTCTATTCTTCTGTGTGGTCAATTATTTAGAGCTAATTTTCTTATCTTTTCCTTTCATTTGCTAATATTTCATCATTTGTGTGGGAGCGCAGTGGCTCAGTAGTGTCAAAACTAAACAAAAATATGTACCCAGAGGATAAAGTGGCCCACTGTATGGGACAGCATCATCAAATTCACCCTCTGGGGACCTCATTCTGCAAATGTCAGACTGCTTATTTTCAGGCCTGCTCAGTACATCTAATACAGTCATTTAATCTATTATATCTTGCTTGACAGAGCTCCTGGAGTTCTGTCAATCAAGATATAATAGAATAAATCAGGGTTCGTATGGGTCATGGGGATCGTGGAAAAGTCATGGAATTTTGAAAATGAAAGCGTTAATGACACTGTCGCTCAACTTGTTAAGACATGTGCATGTATAGTATGTGACACAGCAAAGACAAACATCTAGGTAATGACCTGATAACAAAGGTACAAATAAAGTATTGTAATGGTCTGTACATAAATACTGACTGTAGCCTGTAACAAATGTATAGGTAAAGCAGGGTTTCTGCTAGGGGAAAAATTTGTGGGTTCGGTAGTTTAAAGAAAGTGAAACTCAGACACCAAAGGCACGTGCGTACACAGGGGGGTCTGGGAGAGGGGTTCTCCACCCAGGAAAATTTTGATGTTTAGGTGCTCTCTGGGGCATTCTGGTCGCTAAAATGCTGAATAATTGAAGTGGAAAATATGTATTTTTTCCTCCTGCAATTCTCTAAATTCCCACGGGACACACTACATCTGGTCGGAGGTTTCATAAAAATACAAACCCAAAACAACACAAAATCCACGAATCCTGACAGTGACTGCGACGCTTGACCTCAATTTTTTTTATACAACCCGATACATGCCAACGTAAATAATTGGAAATGCAGAGAAAACGAATTATTCGAAATGAACCATGGTGTGGACGTATGCCGTCATGCACGGGCAATTACATCATTTATCGCTCGAAATAAAAGCCAGTGATTTTGGACCAAACACGACAATTTGAGTCCAAAATTTTATAGGCGACGTTTAGGATTTGAACTTTGTTTCCCCCTCCTCTCGTCTGGGGTTTATAAAGTATCAGGTTGCCGCCAGTAACAGTAGGCATAATATATAACATAATTATGCCTATATTACGTGGAAACAAAGGATCCTGAGTGTCGTTACGATACAGCATTGTACTCGACATTTTAACCACCAGCTTTTCTGACTGATTATAGTATGATCGGCGGGGGGAATGGGTCCGGTCGACGGATCCGCAGCCGGTCTAGTGGAAACCCTGGGTAAAGTATTGTAAAGGTGGGTGACAGTCAGATGCTAAACTAGAAAAGAAATTTTTGAGTCCCAGAGTGGGTCTGATTGAACCCCAAAATATTTGTTCTCATAGCACAGTGATAAGAAAGGCACCCCAAAACACACTTATTCCTGTCCCAAGGTGATAACAAAGGTACCCAAGAAGTTTCGTGAAGATCAGTTCATAAATACGAGCCGTATAGAAGTTGTGACAAAAAACTGATTGGACCTAATTTCGGTACAAAATGGCCACTGGACGCCATCTTGAATTTTGGACCACACCCAGAAACACTCGTTCTCATCCCAAGGTGATAACAAAGGTACCCAAGAAGTTTCATGAAGATCGGTTCATAAATACAGCCTCTAACCCGAGCCATCTTGACATGTGTGCTTACTGTGTACAAGTAGCACTGAATAAATTATATTTATTTATTATTTATGTATTGGTGTTTAAGGTCACATACTTATGCACAATGGCTAATCGTGACCGTGGCAGTTTTACGGGTGGAGGAAGCCGGAGTACCCGGAGAGAACCACCGAGAAACGTCGAGCAGCTGTCAGCTCTCACTGAATAAATCAAAGTTCATCTAATTTGCATAATTTCTGCACGAGAAAAAAAACTGTACTATATGCGATGTATTCCATGTTACTAAACATTCATACAAAAATTTATTCAAATCAGAACTTTCATACAGAAGTTCTGCACAAAAAACTGATTGCACTAATTTTGGTACAAAATGGCTGCTGGTGGTCATCTTGAATTTCGGACCACACCCAAAAACACCTTGTTCTCAACCCACGGTGATAACAAAGGTACCCAAGAAGTTTTGTAAAGATTGGTTCATAAATACGGCCTCTAGTCTGAGTCGTATAGAAGTTGTGAACAAAAAACTGATTATACCTAATTTCGGTACAAAATGGCCACTGGCAGCCATCTTGAATTTTGGACCGCACCCAGAAACACTCGTTCTCATCCCAAGGTGATAACAAAGGTACCCAAGATGTTTCGTGAAGATCGGTCCATAAATACAGACTCTAGCCCAAGCTGTATTGACATGTTTACTTACTGTGTGTAAGTAGAACTGAAAAAATCAAAGTTCATCCAATTTGCATAATTTCTACACGAGAAAAAAACCTTATTATATGTGATGTATCCCATGATACTAAACATTCACACAAAAATTATTCAAATCAGCGCTTTCATATGGAAGTTCTGTGCAAAAATCTGATTGCACCTAATTTTGTACAAAATGGCTGCCATCGGCCATCTTGAATTTTGGACCAGACCCAAAAACACTGGTTCTCGTCCCATGGTAATACCAAAGGTACGCAAGAAGTTTCGTAAAGATCGGTTCATAAATACAGCCTCTAGTCCGAGCCGTATTGGCATTTGCACTTACAGTGCTGAAAGTAACACTAAATACATCAAAGTTAGTCTAATTTGCATAATTTATGCATGAGAAAAAAAAACCTGTATTATATGTGATGTATCCCATGGTACTAAACATTCATACAAAAAATTATTCAAATCAGAGCTTTCATATGGAAGTTCTGCACAAAAATCTGACTGCACCTAATTTTGTACAAAATGGCTGCCAGCGGCCAACTTGAATTTCAGATCGGACCAAAAACACTTGTTCTCGTCCACGGTCATAACAAAGGTACCCAAGAAGTTTTGTAAAGATTGGTTCATAAATACGGCCTCTAGCCCGAGCCATATTGAATTGTTGATGGATAGGACGGACAGATGGACGATGGATGACTGGCCATGGCATAAGCTAAAATTTGACTTACGTCAAAGTTGAGCTAAAAAATTCAAGGGCCTTGAAACATTTCGGAAAATCGGCTGGAAGGGTTAAAGTTTTGAATAAGTCATGGAATTCGTAACCAGGTTTAAAAGGGATTGATTTTGTGAAAAAATTATGTGCGACTTGCGCAAAAATTATGCAAAAAATGGAGCTTTTCTGCTTGGGTGCGAACTAACCCGGTCAGGAAATGTTTTTGAAAAGTTTTTGAAAAGTCATGGAATTTGACTCTCTAAAAAGTGTATGAACCCTGATAAATGCAAAGTTTATCTCTAGAATACAGGAAAGTGACACAATCCCTGTTAATTGAATACTCCTGTTAATTGAATAATTTTCATTGGCAAAGTGGCTATTCATTTAACAGGGTTCCACTGTACTATGTTTAACTGGTAGAGTGCTAAGTTTTTTTGGTTGTCAAAATTTTGTTCACATGTTATTGCCTTGTTACAGTTTATAGGAGAGTGCCTATAGGCACTCTCCCATAAATTGTAACAGAAATGAAATGATTTTGCGCGACGAAGGCGCGCAGGGACGGTATGGGGACAAGCCCCTTTCGACCCTCTGTAACTGTAGATGATTTGGGTTGTCTGGACGTGGCAAAGATGGCAAATGGAAATGGTACTCAGCGCTGTCTATGTTTCCTCCTGTTCTTTTTTGGAGGAGGAGGCTGTGATGGTGATACCTCTTTTGGTGGTGTTGAAGGAGGGGTACTGGAGGGCTGACTAGGTTGGTATGGTCTAGCCCTTGCAGCTGCCGGTGATGAAGAGCTCTCTGGAGTAGTGTGCAGATAGTGGTTGCTGACACTCTGTAATGCTCCTCTAATCGTACTTTCCAAGAGTCCACGGTTATCCAAGGTCTTCAACGTTTGTTGGAGAAGGGCTAGATGCTCGTCATCCCTGACCTTTTCCCCAAGGATGCTTTCCACGGACTCCGCGGTGTGAGCTTCCTGGATGGTGTCCTGGTCAGAAAAGGCTGGAAGAGCAAGAGCGGGTGTAGCTACATGTGCGCTGTCCGGCTCAACTTCCTGCACCATAAACAAACCTGCCTCCTCCATCTCCTCTTCTGGGAAAGAGTGTGATGGGCTAGAGATTGGAGTGTTGCCTGGCGAACCAGCATCCTCCGGACCCTCCACAGGAGTGGGGGGAACCGGCGTGGATGTGGAACGGCCAGGGGTAGCAGGCATTGAGCTTTCAACGCCATGGTTAGCCTCCCTCTCTTCCTTTTCCATCCTTTTCTTCTCCATAAACACCGTCAGTCGGCGGGCATCACGTCGTCTGGCGGAAGATCCCTTCTTTCTTCTCCTTTTCTTCTTTCCTTCGGCTCCTTCCGTATTCTTGGCATCATCCTGCAAGTCCGTATCACTTGGAGGGTGACCAGTACGGAGGGAAATCCCCTCGCGAAAGGTGCTACACCTCTCCAAGGACGGTGGTTCGGTTTTCTTCTCAAAATCCACTGTCAGGTGAATTTTACCCTTGAGCACCTGGATGCTCCAGGTGGTAGCTAGGGTAGCCTTCACTCTGACCAGTGTCTCTTGTATAACAATTGGGAGCTCCATTGTGTAGTTGATGACACTTCGGAATCCAAGGTGTGAGTCTAATGTGTTGTAACAGGGCAAATCCACCCAGACTAAATAATATCACAGCAGAAATTAATTGAAGCCCATCCATAGAATATGAAGCCTTTAAGCTGTGGTACACACACTTCAGGATAAAGCCCAAAGATGGGCTTCCAGCACTCAACCAGTTAAGCAAACATGTCAACCGTGCATTGCAATCTTGCTATCTTTGGAAATCTACAATTGCAATAACATTAAAAAATGCAGTTTATCAGTCATTGAATACATTACTGCTATAAAAGGTGAGATTAAAATTATACACAATTAAACTAAAAACTTCACTCATACTTAAATATACTTAACATGTATCATACTTGAGGATATAATAACCATGATAACATCATAATATTTTAATATACTCCTACAGATGATTCTATGCACCAGTACATGTATAGGTTAACATATGATCCTCAGAATCATGAGCTATTTATTGCGTCATGATACTTATGGTGTATTAAAATATCCATTAAGAAACATCACATGTAGAATGTTTTAACATATAAACTTTTCAGATTATTATGAGCCTTTACTTCCATTAATCTGATCTAAATATATTAAGTTATTAACCACTATAATATTTGTCTGTATAAAAATCACCAGCTACAAATAGCTGTGTTTGTATGTAACATTGATGAAATATACATGTAAAACTTGTTCTTGGTTTCATTAACTTTCTTATATTCAAACACAGCTATTTGTAGCTGGTGATTTTTTTTACAGACAAATATACTAGTGGTTAATATATTTAGATCAGTGTGGCAATATTATTGGGATACATCATAATTTTTTTCTGTATTTGGTTATTAGTTATCGCCTTGCACGCACCACTCACATTGCTTTCAGTAAGCACAACACTCGATTTCATTTTGTGTGCCGTCATTCCTAAGAATGGGCAAGCGTTCGAGTTCCATGTCCTGTACCTGGGATTTTGTTTTTTTTTATTGAGGCTCTAGTATACTACTAATTAGACCCATCATGCCAGTCTCATAATCAAAATGGCTTTATTTGGAGTAATTCTGGGTAATTCCGGGTACTTCTGGTGCTTAGGAGGGCCCGTAGAAAGTTCAAAATAAACAAAATTCTGTTACTTATAATATATGGGAACAGGACAACCCGCCCCAACCTGACTGGGACAACCCGACCCGGGACAACCCACCCCGGGACAACCCACCCCATGTTTTTTACTCGCCGCAGTTATCAGCTATTTGACTATGATATTGGGCTATGATTGGATTATAAGTAATAACAAATGAACTATTCCGCTGTTATTACTTATAACATGATCATTATTAATTAGGGGACAATGGATTTGTTTATTGGACTTAATTATGATGGTATTATAAGTAATAACATGTGGATATAAGCATGTCTATGTGGAAGATCAAATTCAGTATTCAATTCTGTGGTCAGTGTGGTATTAACAGAAGTGTCTATGGTAATGGCATCTATCTGTGGGTGTCTCATTGATGAAAGTGTCTATGGATGTTTCAGTGGCCAGACTGTTTGTGTTGTCGAATGTGTCCATGGCTTCATCTGAGTCAACAGGCATACCATTCTCACTGGACTGGTCTCTGCATTGTCAGCAAGTAAACTAGATGGTTGTCTCGCCTCTTCTTGCACTCAGATATTCCACATGGTTTATTCCTGTCTTACATAAACAATGTTGCCATCTCCCACAAACATTGCTGTCAACTGCATGCTGCTTCGGTTGAACTTCAAGATCACAATGAATGCATGAAAACATGTTTATTGAATGAAATTAAAAGTTTCAGTTTGTCTTGTTATTTCATTTTTTGCATCAAACAAATATCATTCCTCTTAGAGAGTAACCGACTGAAACAACATGACTGAAACAACAAGCCACTTCTGACTGGTCTCTAGTACTAGGGCTGTCAGGATTAATCAATTACTAGTAATCGATTAATAAACTGTCGATCGGTCATGCCAAAATTGATTAGTATTTTTCATTGTCAAAGAATCAGTAAATTTTACCCCGTTTTAGACGTTTAATAATTTAAAAAAAAATTTATTAAAAAACTATTGTTTCTAAAGGAAAAAGGGTGTTGAACCTCAAGAAGCCATTAGAAGCATTTGTCTTTCAGGTGCATTCAAAGCTTTGATGTTCTGAACTTTTGAACTGTCAGCATAATAATCAAGACCGGTCGGCAGCTGCCGACCGGTCTTGATTATTACACTGACGGTTCAAAAGTTCAGAACATCAAAGCTTTAAATGTACCTAAAAGAGGATCATCTTCGTTCTTTACATGAGGTAGGACAACTGACTTTCACATAGATGTATGTACGATAAATTGATTATTTGCGACAATTAATCGATTCCTCAATTCAAAAATCATGACAGCCCTAGTCTCTACATGCTATAGTATAGAACTATTATTAGTTTAATTCAATCATTCTGGGATGTATTATTAGGATCAATGTGGATTGTGGATAATTTTTGATAAAATTTGATAATTTTCGATAAAAAAGTGAGTCAAGTTCTTTTTTATATATTACTATCCCCCCAAAAATTTTATTTATAAATCAGAAAAAATCGGGACAACCCGCCCCCAAAATAGGCCTGGGACTGGTTTTCTTTGGGGAGGGTTGTCCTTGATCCATAACATATAGGACCTTAAATGGGTGCAATAATATAGCATCGAGGTTTGTCATTCCAGTTGTTTCACACACTCAGCAAGTTTTTGTGATGACAATTCCATTCCTATATCTCAATTCTACCATGTGTTAACAAAATACATTTTGGTGTCGAGTATTTATAAAGTAATGTCATTCCGTATCATTTTTATGTCAGTCCGGTGTTTAGGACGTCCCTTTAATGTGGTTGTTTTACGTCTCTTCACCGCCTTAGTTTGGTCAGATATTTGGGATGTGAATGAATTAAAGATAATAAATACACTATCTCTCAGATGGAAATATTATTGCACTGTGACAACTCACTTCAGTGTTCTAGTCATTGTCAATGTCGAGCGATGTGACTCGCGAAGGGTGACACCTTCATAACCCAATCTGTTGATGAAGGAAACGCCCACTGTTGTCTGTTTTCATGTTACTCTGGTCACGGAGAATCTCTCTCCCTGCTCGGTGAAATGCTCCATTTATAAGGTCTCGAAGCAGTTGCCATGCACAGCCACAGAATTTAGATACAGAATTATAGCCATAGATTTTAATCGGAAAAATACCATTTACGATCATTTGGTTCGGTTTTGGGTTTTTAAATACACTATAGAACGTGTGATGTATCTTGCTGGACGGGATGAAGCAGGGTTTATTATCTTAATTGCTAATATTTTCAAAAAAAAAGAGTTTTATTGTCGCGAAACGAGACTTTTGATTGGGTGTGTTCAATCTACGAGAGTAATTCTCAACAATTCTCAATATTTCTATAAGAATATCGCTGTGAGAAATTTCGCCCCCAAAAAACGCGTTATTTAAATTTGTATGCTGTTCGACTTTTTGCATACAAACTGATACTTCAGTATATATTTAATTCTCGTACAGGAGAAGTACTTGATTTTGTTGTTAATGACCACCCCGACCAAATCATAGATGGGTTACTTATCCCAACTCATTTTCATAAGAGGATCAGCCTGGATTCAGTTATTGACAAACAGGGGAAACAGTTGCTAGATATGTGTATGTCACAAGAGTTAGTCATTCTAAATGACAGAGTTTTAGGAGACTCCATTGGTAGTCCCACATGTTACAAGCCTAATGTTGTAAGTGTAGTTGACTATATGATTGTCCCTCCTGAACTACCGGATCAAGTTCTAAGCTTCCAGGTTTCCCCTTTTATACCAGCTTTATCTGACTGTCATTACAGTCTCAAATGTACCATCTCCACTTCATTTAAAATTAACAAAGCAATAAAACATTCCAAACCTAATCAGACTCCAGCTCCAGGTAAATTCACCTGGATTAAAACTTCAAGAACTAGCATTTCAGCATGCACTTAGTAACCCAGTAATTGTTAAAGAAATAAATAAATTCCAAAATGCCTCCTTCTCGCCAGAACATATTAGCCAGGCAACTAGCAGTCTACAGAATATATTAATAAAAGCTGCGAACATATCACTGAGGTTTAAACACTCTAAACTAAAGAAGTATCAACGGGATAAAAATTGGTTTGACGGAGAATTGAGAGATAGGCGCAAAACACTATATAGAATATAAAGCAAGGGAACTGTCAGATTCACAATTCAATAGGGCGAAACTTGGC
Organism: Pictodentalium vernedei; assembly: GCA_031216915.1. Classification (NCBI taxonomy): domain Eukaryota; kingdom Metazoa; phylum Mollusca; class Scaphopoda; order Dentaliida; family Dentaliidae; genus Pictodentalium; species Pictodentalium vernedei. Next base: position 338,725,019 of record CM062288.1, on the reverse strand, counting down.
AGTTATTTCAAAGCTTCTCGCCAGAATAGGACTCTCCTCCGAACTAAAAAAGAAAAATTATAAAATGATTCTTGTACAAAAACTTAACAACTTAAGGGAAAGAAGCCCAAACGAATATTGGAAATTACTTAAATTACTTCACAGTGAAGAATGCAGGCAAGAGACCACGTTAGAAAGTAATATTGATATTGAATGTTGGACATCGCACTTTGAAAATCTCAATAAAGTCAATTCAACATTCGCAGAAAGAAATACTCTGAAGCAATTTTAGAAAATCTTTAAAAAGACAATCAGAAACATCAAAGTTTCACAGAACTAGATTTTAGAATTTCAAATAAAGAAATTAAAGATAGTTTTACATCTCTTAGAGGGAACAAAGTTGTGGGCTTGGATTTTCTTTCAAACGAGATCATAAAAGCCAGTCTTCCATTTATCACCCATCTGTTCAATAAGCTTTTCAATTTAGTATATCTAAATGGCTCATATCCTTCAGAATGGTTAAAAGGTTATATTGTACCAATATTTAAACAGGGAAACCCTAAATACCCAAATAGGTATAGGGGAATTACTATAAACTCTTGTATGGGAAAAGCTTTCAATAAAATACTTAACATGCGATTAACAACATATCTGGAACAAAATAATATTTTATCATTTACAATCAAATGTTGGTGGGAAGTTCTATAATATCATTAAAAACATGTATTCAAAGGGAGATCTAACAGTGAAAATTGACGGGTCTCTCAGTTCCTGTTTTGGCTCTGAAATTGGAGTTAAACAAGGGGATACTCTGACCCCGACACTTTTCAACTTTTATGTGAATGACCTATGTACATATCTCTCACCGTCAGAGGGAAAAGTAAAGTTATTTGAGAAAGAAATTGACTGTCTACTATATGCAGACGATCTTATCCTCATATCGCCTACAGCAAATGAATTGCAACAAAAACTAAATTTTCTTGAGAAATACTGTAGTGATTGGTGTCTCACTGTGAATACTGATAAAACCAAAATTATGATCTTCAACAAAGATGGTCATGCACTTTCGCAAAAATTTATATAGAACAATCAGAATATTGAATGTGTTCAAAAATATAAATACTTAGGTCTTGTCTTTCAAGCTAGTGGTATATTCACCCAGGGTAGACAAGACTTGTATATTAGAGCCCTTAGGGCTTCCTTTAAAATAATGAAAATAATGTGTAGTGCAAGACCATCCATAGAAACAATGCTGCATCTATTTGACCACACCATCAAACCTGTTTTGTTATATGGAGTAGAACTTTGGAGCAGTTATAACCCTACTCGTAAATCAATACAGAAAGCATCCACTCATATTAACACATTCAGCATGATCCATGCTGATAACATTGCTGATCGCTTACATATTCGCTTCTGCAGATATTTGCTTGGAGGAAATACAAAGAGGTCACAGATAGCTGTGTTGTCAGAGGTTGGACGATTTCCATTATACACCCAAGGTAATAAGATCTCAAATTTCATATTTGCACAGGCTATATCATGATGCTCATCCTTTATTATTTGATGCCTTCCTCTCAGTTCAGGAAGATCACAAAAATGTTTCTATTTCTCGGTATACCACAGTAATGTCAATTTTTAAAAAAAATTAAAATCAAGGAAGAAGCTATCATCAATCTTACACTTGAGCAAATCTTGGAAATTGTCGATAGAAAATTATATAAAATTTATATGAATGGGTGGCACTCAATTCGAAAATCATATCTCTCAAATGCTAAAGGCAAATTAGATTCCTACTTTACATATAAAAGAGCTTTTCAAAAAGAGCCATATTTGGAACTGAATGATTTTGATTCCAGAAAAGCCATATGCCAACTCAGAATTAGTGCTCATAATCTTAGGGCGGAGATGGGTAGGCACATGCCAAAGTACAAAAAACACACCTAACCAGGCGTATATGTAAGCTATGTGATACTTGTAACGTAGAAAATGAATTTCATTTTCTTATAGAATGTCCCGTGTATAGCAAACCAAGAAAACAGCTTTTTGCCCAGATAAGTCAAAGGTTTATAAATTTTTCGGCTCTGAGTAACCAGCACAGGTTTATTTGGCTCATGCCCGCTGAAGACTTACCTGTACTTAAACTCCTGGGAAATTTCATACAAGAAAATTTCAAGCATAGAAAAAATACCCTGTCGTAAAAAGAAAGTTCAGTTAAATTTAGATTCCATAAATCTATATAAACGATTGGCACTTCTGGGCTTCATAAATTATGTTTGTGGTCATGTTATACCCAAAAACGTTGCAATTACTGAAATAGCACACTCAAGTGAAAAATGTCAAAATCCATATATATATGCCCTCTTTTTCCGGTAATTTGTTTCTTCCATTTCCCCATTCATCAAAGTCATTTTTATGTTCACTTTTTACTTCATTGTTATCATTTACTACGTTATTGCCATGTATATACATGTATACCCCATGTTGGCCATTGTGGTAAAAATAAAATTATCTTATCTTATCTTATCTTATCTATCGCACCAAGAGATCACGCCCCAAAAAGAGGGAGTTCTCTGATTTAAATTACTGAGCTATGTTTTGTTTTAAATCCATAATAAATGAATATTTCCAAACACAACTCTATCTCTTAACGGGACACACATACATTGTGTATAAGATACAATTCATTTGATATTTAATTCTATGGCTATGGAAGAGACACAATTATAAGGCAGTCAAGTGATCAATAAACTGACTTTTAAAATTCTAATGTTTTGTCTCCTACTGACACCATTCTATTAATTCTTGATAACACTGCATTCCAACAATTATTTCCTGTTTTTGTTTGACTATGAGCTCATTACTTATGTGTATATAGCACAGATTTCACCGATCTTGAATTCTATGGCTTTGAAAGAGACACAAGTATACATGTACGGCAGTCAAATGGTTATTAATCTTGCTCTGCAAATTCTAATTTTTGGTCTGCTACTTCCATCATTCTTTTACATTTTGACAACGCCCACTTCACCAATTCTTTCCTACTTTTTTGCTTGACTCACTACTTATGTGTGTATAAGATACATTTCATCCGATCTTGAATTGTATAACTATCGAAGAAACACAAGTTTATGGTAGTCAAATGGCCTCTAACTGCACTGGTTCTAAAATTCTAAATTTTTGTCTGCTACTTGCACCATACTATTATGTTCTTGATAACACCCCATTCCATCAATTCTTTCCTATTTTTGTTTCATTATGAGTTCATTACTTACTTGTGTGTGAGATAGATGTCACCTGACTTTCAGTTGTAGGGCTATGGAAGAGACACGAGTTTATGGCAGTCAAATGGTCACCATAGTGGTTCTGATCATTCTAAATTTTTGCCTGCCTATTGCATCATGCTATTACATCTTCATAACACCTCATTCCATCAATTCATTCCTTGTTTTTCATTATGAGCTCACTAGTTATGTGTGTATATTGCAGATTTCATCTGACATTCAATTCTATAGCTATGGAAAAGACACAAGTTCATGGCAGTCAAATGATCACCCATTCTGGTTCTAAAATTTGTAACTTTTTGTCCAGGGATGTGGCTAGAGGGTTTCAGCTGTGGATGGGGGTAGGGGTAGTGCCACCTGTGTAAATTCCAACTGTGAGTGGTTTCGATAGGTGGTTGCACTGCAGCGCTGGGTGATATATTTTAAGAACCCTTCTAAAAATTTTCACTAGTCCTGAAACGGAAAAAGCATCATTTATAATGTGTCTGGGTCGGAAAATATACCGGATTGATGTCAGAGTCGAAATTTTGAGGTCATGTCAATTTTAGAGTAGGATATTTGAAACTCAGGTTTCCAGTTGGAAATAAAAGATCAAAATTTCTCATCATTAGTTGGATTTTTAATATTTTTCACGAACAATGTTAATTTATTGAATTTCCGACTATTTGATTTTTGACCTCGGAATTTCCAACTATCGAAAAAAAAATACTCCTAGCTGTGGGGGGGGGGGGCACCCCCCTCCTCCCCCCACACCCACACCCACACACCCACACCCCTATCGCCACATCCCTGTTTTTGTCTGCTACTTGAATCATACTATTACTTCTTGACAAAATCCCGACTCCATCAATTACACCGTATTTTTTGTTTCACTATGAGCTCATTACTGACGTGTCTAGGAGATAGATTTTATCCGATCTTGAATTCTATGGCTATGAAAGAGACACATAGGCATGATCCTCAAATGGTCGCTAGTAGGTATAAAAGGCCGATTCGAGGCCACATGTACAAGATTTAGTACATGTACACGTACATCGATGTACACCTCCATAGGATTTAGTGTTAAAATCGTGTACAGGTACACGATTTGTCGTTTTTGATGGTGGCCCAGAATCGGCTTTGCCGATTCTACACCATTGGATTCTATATACACATCGCTCAAGAGTGAAAAAATGTATGAAATTTTAAGGAAAAAGAGGTGTATCGTCTGGCCCAGAATCGGCAAATGGGTTTCCCCCATAGGATTCAGTGTTAAAAATTGCGAGCAAAAACGTGTTGCCGTTTCTGGGCCAGCGTCGAAAAGTGGTTTGCCGATTCTGGGCCATCCGTGTCTATACACGATTTTAACACTGAATCCCTATGGAGGCGTACACGGAAATCCATTTGTGGATTGTACATCAGAAATCGACTCATGTACGGTACACGGAAAAGAGGTGATACCGAACCGGCAAACCCACAGCCACGATGCCCAAAAGCTTGAAGAGCTTGAAATAAGTAATCACCCAATCACTTCACGTTCCTAACGCTAATTAACCAATCAGATTGCTTGATTCTCATAACTTAATCATACAAAGGTATCTCCCCTCGTCGTGGGGGTGGAGGAGGGGGTCACGCCCATCAGAAAAATCGAAGTTTCGAGAAGGTGGTCACGTGACCTATCAAATTGAAGGTCTCGACGAGTGGATTAAGAAGATCGTAATTTTAACCCTCGTCGTGGGACGAGGTCACGACCAGAGCCGAAAAACGTCTTCCTTTTTACAAATCCAGGCATGTGAGGTATTAATATGAAGGGCTCGGTGAATACATTACAAAAATGACGTTTTTTCATTTTATGTGGGGGTGGAGTCACACCCATCAGAAAAATCGAAGTTTCGAGAAGGTGGTCACGTAACCTATCAAATTGAAGGTCTCGACGAGTGGATTAAGAAGATCGTAATTTTAACCCTCGTCGTGGGGTGGGATCACGACCAGAGCCGAAAAATGTCTTCCTTTTTACAAATCCATGCATGTGAGGTATTAATATGAAGGGCTGGATGAATACATTACAAATATGACGTTTTTTTCATTTTATGTGGGGGTGGGGTCACGCCCATCAGAAAAATCGAAGTTTCGAGAAGGTGGTCACGTGACCTATCAAATTGAAGGTCTCGACGAGTGGATTAAGAAGATCGTAATTTTAACCCTCGTCGTGGGGTGGGGTCACGACCAGAGCCGAAAAACGACTTCCTTTTTACAAAGCCAGGCATGTGAGGTATTAATATGAAGGGCTCGATGAATACATTACAAAAATGACGTTTTTTCATTTTATGTGGGGGTGGGGGTCACGACCAGAGACGAAAAACGTCTTCCTTTTTACAAATCCACTGCTAATTTTGTAAAGTAAATTTTAATAAAATACTTTATGGAATGTTTCATCAAATAAAAAAAAATAGTTTGTAATTGACACTTATGTTTTTGTTGTGCTGTGAATGAAGGTTTTTTCGTTTTAATGGATCGTTTTAATAATGGATAATAAAACGCATTTTTTCCACTCAATTAGGTTTGAGTGGTAAATTTTTTAATATATTCATGATAATGTTCGGAGATGTGAATGAAATCCTTTTAACGTTAAATTAGAAACCGGTTTCTTTATGTGCTAAAATTTTTTAAACTTCTTAATTCACCATTGAGTGAATGATTTTGAAAATATGAATGAAATCCTTTTAACAAACGTAATTTTCTCAAATGCGTTAAATCAGAAACCGGTTTGTCATGTGCTTAAACTTTTCAAATTTTTTCAAGTTTTCCCAGTTCAACACTGAGTTGAGATATGAATTTTTTAGTTATTATATTAAGACAGAAGATTTTTATTAACTTAAAACATAAAAAAAATAATTATACATTTAGTTTTGAAAAATACTCAAAGGAACATTAACAATTAAAAAACGAAAAATGTTTTTACAGATGGATTCTAGACGCCGAGATCAAATTTTAGACGAATATGAACGTGCCAAGAAGGGCATTCAATCGGCTGACAGAAGCAGACGTCTCGGAGAGATGGATCTCAGACGCGAGACCACAAAAATATTTAAACCCGTGACGGAGGTTCAAGAGCAAAGCAAGAAGGAGATAGTCAAAGAATTGAGACCCATAAAAGAGAGTTTTTTGAGAATGGGTTCGTTGCCCGGTAGTTTTGGAAATCGATATTCCTTTCAATCTACACTAGATTACGTTCCCACAGGAATTCAAACCGACGTGAGCAACGATACAGCTTTGACTATCACCACTGATAGCGTTGCGTCGTCCGAGGATGGCGGCAAGAGAGATCTGTTGTATGGAATTTATAAGGATTCTGAGGGCAGAACTTTTGTAGGCGACACAGAAGTGGAAATGGATGATGAAGATTTAATTGTCAGTTCAAATAAATATAAAGTAACTGATGGACTGCGCAAATTACTCCTTTTCGACAAGCCTGGAGATAAGCCTAGAGATTACACGGAACAGGATTTCGACAATTACGGCGACATTCTGGTTCAGACCCACGCCATGCTGAGAAATAACGATGCCAGAGAGACTAGACCCAAAGCCAACAGAGGTTACAAGTGGACGAAAGTGGTGAAAAGTGGGATTCGCATAAGAAGTACGTCGAATCGGTGACTGGTAAAGGGGTGAAAACTACTTTTCTTCTGAGCGATTCTGACGCTCTGTCTCAGAGATTGAGATTGTTGATGGCGAGTAGACGTGCTAGTAACACAGGGTTAGATAATGAAATAGTTACTATATCTGACGAATTGTTAAGACAGAAGGTTTTGAATAAAAAACATTATAAAAGGCTGATGAACGAATTGAAGGATTGATGTATATATAATAAGTAGAGAGAAACAAACAAACAAACAAAAATATATAAAATAAGAACAGTAAATCTTTACACAAGAATAATAAAAGTATTTAAACAACAAACGATTTACCAGTGAAAAAACAAAATATATTATAAAATAAAAATATGTTGGTGATAAAGAATAGGGGATACGTCAGAACTTACGTTCAAGGCAGTTCTGGCATCGTTGATTCTATAATGTGAGCTTTCACAAGCGATGCGGGTAGAAAACTTCATTTGAGGTCGGTAGGAAGATGGCTTTGGATGCTGGTAAGAAAGCCGCTTCCGAAGCCAGTGGTAGGATAGCTTCTGTGGCTGGCAAGAGGGCAGCTGACACATTGATCGACAAGTTGATCAGTCCACCGGTGAAGCGAGCTGCATTGGAGCGAACGCCGAAAAGTTGGAAAGATTTTAAGGATGCTGTGGTACCCATACAAGATTTAGCCAAAATGACGAGTGGATCCAGATTGAAGAGAACTCGCGATGGTGTAATATAAATAAATAATAATATTAAAACAACTGAGTTTGAAAAAAACATAAAAATTGTGTTTGAAAGAATCTAAAATAACAAACAAACAAAAATAAACAAAGATGAACATTAAAGATATGTCTTGAACGACGTCGCGACGAAGAGGTCGAATAACGAGTTCTTTCCCAAAAGCATAAGAGGCTTGATAGTGGGAAAATCGAATTGTGGAAAGACCAATCTGTTGATGAATCTGTTGTCCCGACCCGACTGGTTGGATTACGACAGATTGTTTGTGTTTGGCAAGAGCTTGTTTCAACCCGAATGCAGATTGCTTCAAGAGTGCATAGATTGCCCAAGGACGTCATAGCCGAATCTTTGACAGTAGGGAGGAATTCAACAAAAGTGAAGCACCTCTTTCGACCATTTTGGACGGTGTGGCGATGGAACTGATGAAGAGAAATGCATCTTCAAACGTCGAGTGTCAATTTTATGAGAACGCTAGTTACGTTCCGGATCCTAGAGAATTGAAATCGGAAGATAAGAATCTCATGATTTTCGACGATCTGCTTTTGGAGAGACAGAACCGATGCGAATCGTATTACGTTAGGGGTCGACACAGCAACGTGGACTGTTTCTACCTGTCGCAGAATTATTTTCGATTGCCCAGACAGACGATAAGGGAGAACGCTAATTTTCTATGTCTCTTTCGCCAAGATCTCAATCACATCTACAGCGATCACGTCGCAAACGACATGAGCGTGGCGGAATTCAGGAGATTCTGCAAGAGGGTTTGGGATGGAGGACTCTACAATTCCGTCGTGATCGATTTGACTAGCGAATTTAATCGTGGAAAATATCGGTGCGGATTCAACAAGTTTTATGTTTCTGATGATAATAAGATAGAGCGTGAAAATAATAAATCTTCAAATAATTAGTTTTGAAAAAAAAAAAATAAAATTAAAATATAATGTTCGAACAAGGAGAATTGTTAGAATGGATAGCCGAGAATACGGCAGCAAAACAATCCATTCAAATCATGGTGAGTGGCGATTCGACTCGATTCGCTATGAAATTCGAACCTTCCATCGAATTGAATAGAGAGAAAAGATATGAGATGGCGTTGGTGAATCTGGAGACTTATTATTCCTTTCCCAACGTCACCGAAAAGAATAACTCGTTCAAGTATTCCAACGGAGTGGATTGGTTGGAGATTCGAATTCCCAAAGGAAGTTACAACATAGACGATTTGAACAATTACATTCAGACGCGAATGAAGATGGATGGAAAGGGAAGCAACAAGATCAGACTCGCTCCCAATCGTAATACCTTACAGACGATGTTGGATTTGGAAGATAATTTTCGAGTGGATTTCAACACGGATGATTCTATAGGCAAGATGTTGGGATTCGATCGAAAGATGTATCGAGACCACGTGGCATCTGAAAATACGGTCGACATTCTCGCAGTCAATAGCATTCTGGTGAATGTGGATGTGATTGCTGGAAGCTACGTGAATGGTAGCGCTCAACCGACGATCTATTCCTTCTTTCCAAATGTGTCGCCGGGTTACAAGATCGTGGAGCGACCTCGAAATTGACGGATCAAAATGGTGAACTGTTAGATCTTCGCGGAGAGAGGGTGACGATACGATTTCGCATAAGAGAAATATAAAAGCAAAAAAAAAATATTGTGTATATATATATAAATAACAAAAATAAAATAAAAGCAATATTAATTTTACAAAAAAATTATTGAATATAAATAATTATCATTAAAACAAGAAAACAATTGAAGAAAATATATTTAAAAAAAAGAATTATGACAGAATACGTGACTAAAAATGGGAACATATCCGCAGGACAGAGGAAGAAACTCGAGAGAGCATTAAGAACTCGAGGCGAGGCGGTGAAATTCAAATTCACTCACGAAGATCTGATGAGAGGCGGTCAGGATTCGATCGCCTGGACCAGAAGTCAAAGCAAAAGGATGGAGAAAGCGATTCGTGATGGAAGAGGGTTGACGGTGAGATTGAGTCCCGCTCAATTGAGATACAATTTGAGAATGAAAGGTGGTTTCATACCGCTATTGGCAGGAATCGCCGCAAAAGCATTACCCTTCACCGCAAAGGCACTACCCTTTCTTGGAAAGACTCTCGGTGTGGGAGCTCTCACGGGACTCGCGAGTTCGGCAGTTGAAAAATTAATGGGTGGCAGTGGACTGTTTTTGAAGAAGGGAGGAGCCGTGTGTTGCATCCACGTAGACGACAGGGGTAAAGGATTGTATCTAGAACCCGTTAGAGGTGACAAATCTTTGAGTGGAAATGGTCTCTATCTGAAGAGTGGACGGATCGTTGAGCGACTCGGCAAGGGTTTCTTGTTTGGTGAGAATTCGCCATTTAAGAATATACCGATTTTGAATATGTTATTATAATATAAAAAAATTATATAATTATATAAAATATAAATCATAGAAAGTATAAAATAATATATATAAAATGAATAAAAAAGTGGAGAAACAATTAGACGATAATGATGAATATCGCGAGATAGAGTGCGAAAAAGATGTGGAAAAATGATTAGATGCTAAGGATGAATATAGCAAGATAGTGTGGGAAAAAGATATGGAAAAATAATTAGACGCTAATGAATATTTTAGGAAAGAACTGATAGAAGAGTTAAATAAAGAAGAGTTAAATAAAGAAGAGTTAAATAAAGAAGATTGGAATATGCGGTTGAAATTGTTAGAACTGATAGAAGAGTTCAAAGAAGATTGGTATATGCGGTTGAAATTGTTTTTGAAGAAGGGAGGAGCCGTGTGTCACGTCCACGTAGACGACAGCGGTAAAGGATTGCATCTAGAATCCGTTAGTGGTGACAACTCTTTGAGTGGAAACGGTCTCTATCTGACTCATGGATGGAACGTTTTGCGACTCGACAAGGATTTCTTGCTTGGTGAGAATATGCCGATTTTGAATATGTTATTATAATGTAAAAAAAAATTATATAAATATCAGTCGTAGAAAGTATAAAATAATATATAAAATGGATAAAAAGGTGGAGAAACAATTAGATGATAATGATGAATATCGCGAGATAGAGTGCGAAAAAGATGCGGAAAAACGATTAGACGCTAATGATGGATATCTTAGGAAAGAACTGATAAAAGAGTTAAATAAAGATGGGGATATGCGGTTGAAATTTAAAAGAATGAGACGTTTTCCACTGTTACCAATACCTTCTGAAGAGAATGGTAATGATGCGAGTGTTACCAAGAGATGCACAACATTCGTTCATAATTATGTTTCGGATAAACAAATGTGTTGTTATAAAAACGTAGCATATTACAAAAAAAACGAAAAGAAAAATCGATGCTGAAATTTAAGAAAAAAGGAAACGTTATTATAATGTATGGGTAATAGTGAAGAAGGAAAACAAAAAAAAAAGTAATGAGATCTAAAGATGATCTCATTACTATTTTTTTTTCCTTCTTCTTCACTAAAAATCAATCTCTCTATTGTTTATATTTCCAAGTCCGTTATTAGCATGTTGACAGTCGTGTTTTCTCCTTTTTCGCAAATGTGTTGAATGTTTATCTTTACTTTTTTGAGTTTTGTTACTTCGGTCAACGCGCTCTCACCACCTGATTTGTTCACGAGTTCGAGTGAGATGTTTGGAAATATGTAACTTCCATAGGGCAACGTCAAATCGTCCTTGGTGAATTCTCTATCTTTGGCGATGACGATATTCTGCAGATCGCTTTCGTACTCGTAAAACAAATCGAGCGTGGCTTCGTCCAATTTCAAAGGCATGCGATATTTGTCGTATTTATGCTTGAAGCCCTTCATCTCGACCTCGTTCAATTCGATGGGATCGTGTCGTTGTAATCTATAGATTTTAAAACCGAATTTCTTACATGTTTCGACTCATTTCAATTTCAATTCGCATCTTTTAGGTGTTGTCATGATTGATTATTTGTTTTTTTTTTGTTTTATGAATTCTTGCAAATAATGTATATTTTAAATTTTGTATTTAAATAATAATTTGTTTAAAAAGTTTTTTTTTTTTTTTACTCTTTATATATATATAAAAAAAAAGTTTTTAATTTTAATTTTCTTTAATGTGAAAATTTTTTTGTAAAAGTTTTTTTCTCTTTATATATATAAATAAAAAGTTGAATTTTAACATCCTTTTTTTCTCGTATTAATTCAATTTTTTTCATGTTAAGGAACATAAAAAATTGATTAATTTCATCAAAAAAAAAATATATTTTTCACATTAAATAAAAAATTGAATTAAAAAAAAAAAAATCTTTTTTATGTATATAAAGAGTAAAAAACAAAACTTTTTAACAATTATTTTTATACAAAATTCAAAAAAAAAAAAATTCTTACAAATGGAGCAAACAGATAAAAAAAAATGGAAAATTTAAATGAGAAAACCATACCTCAGTTAAACGAGATTTGTAAACTATTAAAAATTCCACATTTCAAAAATCATAGAACTACTTCCAAAAAAATTGAAGTCATACAGAAATATTTGCGAAACGATGGAAAGGCAAACAAAATGTTGATAGCAACGACGTCAAAAAATGCATGGGTTGTGAAAAATGAGAAGAAGAAGAAAAAGATAGTAAAAGGAATCGAAATGCCGACGTCGAAAAAAAACAAAAACGTTTTGATTGTGAAAAATAAGAAGACGACTAAACGAAAAGCCATTGAAGAACTTCAAGTTTCAAAAGAAAAGAAAAGACAAACTAAAACGAAAACGAGTGATGCACTTCAGATTCTAGACAAACGAGATATATCGAGCGAAATTCGACAAGCAATCAATGAAGGGAAAGGAGAAGAATATGTAGCACGACTCATCACGGAACTATTCCAATCGAAGCCCGTAGAACGGGAGAGTGCAATCAAAGGCATTTTTAAAACTTTTGACGTGGTTCCCTCATTCAAGAAAATCGATCCGAAATTGTTCATGGAATGGGTGAAGAAAAAAGTATTGGATTTGTTTCGCAAATACATGAACGTGGGACTAAAAATTAAGATGATACTCCATTGTGTGATGAATAAAATTGATGTGAAGTCCGGCGAGAGCATCGTGAAAAATGCATATTTCAGATCTAACGTCGAACCCGTATTTCGAGGTTCAGATTTATCGGACATTTTCGAAAAGATGAAAGACAAGATGTTGACGTCTCTCACGAATTATCAACATGAAGGTAGTAATTGGACGTTCGATGAGGTGTTGAAACTCGAAATTCACATAACTGAAAACGATTCGTTGAAAGGGTCTTCCTACGTGAAATTACCGTATTTCTTAGCTAAAAAACATTCCGTGATCAACGTGAGAAATAAAGATGATCAGTGTTTTAAATGGGCAGTCACCTCCGCTTTATACCCTGTCAAAATGCACTCCTATAGAGTTTCTTGTTATGAGGAGACTTCTAAAAATCTCGATTGGAAAGGAGTGACTTTTCCAACAGAGTTAAAACACATATCAAACGTTTTGAGGCTCAAAATCCCACCGTAGCAGTGAACGTCTTGGGATACGATGATGAAAAACGAACGATCTATCCTCTCAGACAGACTTCGTATCTCAAAAGAGAAAAGATGATTATTTTATTATTGATTTCGAATGGTGACAATCGTCATTATTGTTGGGTTAAACATCCGAGCCAATTACTGTTGAGACAAAATAATAAACATGAACATAAGATATGTTTATGTTGCAACTTCTTGAACATGTTTAAGAGTGAAAAATCGTTAGCGAAACATCAGGAATATTGCAACGAAAATCAAGGTGTCGCCGTCGAAATGCCCAAACTCAACACCATCGTGAAGTTTGAAAATCACAATAGAAGGTTAAAAGTACCATTCGTTGTGTATGCCGATTTTGAATGTTTCACCGCGAAAATGAGTTTCTGTCAACCCAACGCTCTTCAAAGTTACATCGAAAGATATCAAAAACACATACCTTCGGGCTATTGCATTTACGTGAAATGCGCTTTCGACTCGCAACACGACATGGGTCCCTTCACCTACATGAAACAGTGCGAAGACGACGACGTGGCCCAAAGGTTCGTGGAAGAGTTAGAATCGAAAATTCAAATGTTATACGACAAATTCAAAACTCCGGCAAAAATGATCATCACACGAGAGCAGCAGGACGAAAATAACAGGGCCACCGAATGTCACATATGCAGACAATCGTTCGATGAGAATTTGGAGGAAAATAAGAAGGTCAGAGACCACGATCATTACATGGGTCTGTATCGCGGTCCGGCTCACAGCAAGTGTAATTTAAAATATCGAGACGCCATTTTCTATCCAGTGATATTTCACAATCTCTCGGGTTACGACAGTCATCTGTTCATGAAAAATCTCGGCACTTCCCACGAAGAATTAAATTGCATCGCGAACAGCAAAGAAAGATACATTTCCTTCACAAAATGGAAGCTCATGGAGAAAAAAAGAGTAATCGACGGAGAGACGTTGGAAGAAAAAATGAAATTCATTCGTAGAAGCATACATTTCATCGACAGTTTTAAATTCATGTTGACTGCTCTGGAAAAATTAGTTGATAACATGAGCAAGGATAAATTTAAAATCACGAGCGAACATTTCGGAGAACGAGTAGATGTCATGTTGAGGAAAGGAGTCTATCCTTATGATTACATGAACGATCTAAAGAGATTCGAAGACACCGCACTACCTTCGAAAGAAGATTTTTATTCGAAATTATACGAATCCGACATTCCCGACGAGAATTACGAACACGCCAAAAACGTGTGGAAATCATTCAATATGAAAACCAAGAGAGATTATCACGATCTCTATCTGAAGACCGACGTTCTGCTCTTGGCAGACGTGTTCGAAAATTTTCGAGACGTCTGTCATCGAAATTACGATCTGGATCCTGCTTGGTATTTCACCGCACCCGGTCTGGCGTGGGACACTCTGTTGAAGACCACCGAAGTCCAATTGGAATTATTATCCGACGTGAACATGTTGCTCATGTTCGAAAAGGCTGCGAGAGGTGGCGTCTCGATGATCTCCCACAGATATTCTGAAGCTAACAATCCCTACATGAAAGAAGGTTTCAATTCAAAATGATCAAATAAATACATACAGTATTGGGACGCTAATAATCTGTACGGTTGGGCTATGAGTCATCCTTTACCGATTGGAAATTTCGAATGGGTGTTGGAACAGAAAGAGATGCAAAAATGGAGAGACTATCCTTGCATTTTAGAAGTCGATTTGAACTATCCGGAAGAATTACACGATCTACACAACGATTATCCGCTGGCTCCCGAACGAATGGAACCGAATGAAGGAGATGAGGAAAAACTCATTCCCAATTTATTTAACAAACGTAACTACGTCGTCTACAGTGAGAATTTGAAACAATACGTCGATCACGGGATGAAATTAGTCAACATACATTGCATCATTCGATTCGACGAAGAGTCTTGGATGAAAAAATACATCGATCTCAACACGAATCTCAGAATTCGAGCCGAGAACGATTTCGAAAAAGATTTCTTCAAACTCATGAACAACTGCGTGTACGGTAAATTGATGGAAAACATCAGGAAGAGAACCGATGTTCGACTCGTCACATCTGAGAAAAAAGCTAAAAAATTAGTGGCGAAACCCAATTACAAACACCGAACCATATTTGACAAAAATCTAGTGGCCGTTCACATGCAAAAGATGCACCTGAAGTTCCACAAACTGTATTATCTCGGACCGATCATCTTAGATATCAGCAAGCGATTGATGTATGAGTTTCACTACGATTATGTCAAACGAAAATTTGGTGATAAAGCCAAACTACTGTTCACCGACACAGACAGTTTAGTTTACAAGATAGAGACGAAAGACATCTACCGAGATATATCTCTGGACGTGGCCGCGTGGTTTGACATGAACAATTATCCCGTCGATCACCTGTCCAACATTCAATCGAATGACAACAAGAAGGTGTTGGGTAAATTTAAGGACGAGAGCGGTGGTAAACAAATCGTTGAATTCTTGGGCTTGAGATCCAAACTGTATGCTTATCATCTAGAAGATGAAGAGATCAAGAAGTGCAAAGGGGTTAAAGTGTGCGTGGTGAAGAAAAACATCTCTTTCCAAGAGTATAAAGATTGTCTGTTAGGAAGTGGTCTGGTGTATAAGACTATGAAATCGATTCGAAGTGAAAATCACGACTTGTATACCGAAATAGTCAACAAGATTTCGCTGACGGCCGACGACGATGAGAGATTCGTGTTAGATGATAAAATAAGCACTTTGGCATGAGGGCATTGGACTTTGGATCTAATTAGAGATGATATGATTGTGGATCATAAGATTCCAGATATGATTGTGGATGATAGGATTCCAGATATGAATAAGGATGATCGGATTCCAGAAAAGAAAAAAAGAAAAAAAAAAAAAAAATAACGTCATTTTAGTGAATTATAATAAAATAAATAAATAAAAATATATACGCATTTATGAATAAGAAAATAGACATATCTGTAGAAGGTGTCATCTTACCTAACAAACCCCTATCCAACATCGATCTGTCGAATGCGGTGAAGGATTTGAAAATCAAAGATTTTCTAGGCGTGTTTTCTAGAGATGCCTTGCCGAAGAGAAGACCTCAACAATCGGAATGCGGAATTTTAAATCTAGACGATTTATCAGGTGAAGGCACTCACTGGGTGGCGTGGTTCAAGAACGGGAGGAAGAAATATTATTTCGACAGCTACGGAATCTCGATGCCAAAAGAAATAAAGAACTATTTCAACAAATCGATGGTTCGTTACAACACAGAACGAGTGCAATCACCAAATCAAGTGTTTTGCGGTCACCTGTGTCTCTACGTTCTCAAGAGATGGTCTGAAGGAGATCGGTTTCAAGACATTCTCAATGATTTACATTAGGGAGAGATTTTTTTTTTTATAGTATATAAAGATAAAAAAATTATTTTAAAAAATTTTAATCGAATAAAAACGAAAAATAAAAATAAAATAATTCATTTTTTAATAAACTGCGTTTTGAAATATTTTTTTTTAAAAAAAAACAAAAAATCTCAAAACAACATGCCAGTCGATAAATTTGGTAGAAGTGACAACGAAAAAGTCAACCTAAGAAAGAAGAGGAAGACGTTCAAAGTCGACAATGGTTACGACGTTGCCAACTTGGACGAACGTTACGTTCGGAGATACCAACCTCGAGAGGAACCTTTGAACATGAACGATAAGAAGCTCTACAATCTTCCCAAGCCGATAGATCTCGCAGATGCTGCGACTAAAAAATACGTCGACAGGGGGAACGCCGATTTCAAATGAATCATGCTAGATAATTACGTGGATAAAACCATGACGGATGATCTCGATCTGAAATCCAAACATTTGGTGAACGTTGCAAATCCCATAGATCCCACGGATGCTGCGACCAAGAAATACGCGGATGACTCTCACGCGAGATTCAGCGAACACCTGAGAAATAGATACGTTCAGAAAATGATGCACTCGGAAATGAACGCCAATTCTAACAAGATAACGAACGTGGCCACTCCCATGAATCCCAAGGACATGGCGACCAAACACTACCTAGATCTGGAACAGAGAAAGTCTGACAGACGAGAAATGAAATCGGATCTGAATGCGGGATTCAACAAGATATTGAATCTGTCGAAGATCGACGACACGGATGCGGACTCAACCGCTGTTAACAAGGGCTATGTAGATTCTGCCGTGATATGATCACAAGAATACCTAGAATCGCAAGTGGATGATCTCTACCTGAACAAACAATCTGGCGGAACCATGGAGGGTGGTATCGACATGAACGGTGAGAATTTATTCACACTCAATCACGATCCCGAATTCGATTCCAGCGCAGTCAGCAGAAAGTACGTGGACGACAACTCAGTCTGGAGAAAGGGTGACGTCATGGAAGGTAAACTAGACATGGGTGGACACGCGCTCACGAATCTACCGGATCCCGTGAACATGACGGATGCCTGCACCCTGATTTCGGTGGTGGAGAAAGTCATGCTAGACAATTGATCACCGTGTGAGCCGAGGAGGCCGGCACCTTAGATGAGGGAAAAGCTAAGTGGTCTTTCGGAAATGGAGATAGCGGATCGAAACATGGTCAGGTGGGATATCCCGTGCCGCTGGGAGGTGAAATCCTTCGAGTGAGTCTGGTTTCCTCGGATTTGAATAACAGAGCGGTCGTCAATCTCATGGTGAATGGAGTAGAGAGCGATAAGAGATACAGCGTCAAAAAGACTGAGAATCAACACGCGAATGTTAGCACGTTCAGCACGCCTCTCAAAGTGAACGCTGGAGACAGGATTAATTTTGTTACGAAAACCAATAATCCCGAAGCCGCCCCTTCCGTGGTGAGTCTACTGATCGAACTAGTTCCTTTGAACAAACAATGAACACGTGGAAAATAATGAATTAAAAAAAAAATAATGTGTGATTTATTAAAAACAAAAAAAAAGTAATGAGATTTAGAAAGATGTTCAATCTCTCTAGATCACATTACTTTATTTTTTTTTTTTTTTTTTGTTTTTTAAATAATTACTCATTACTTTTTTTAATTTTTTTTTGTTTTTATTTTTTTTTTTTCACACTTGTCTCTCATCGAATGATCGACATCTTATTTCCATCCGATTTGAATTGTAATTCTCTGTCCGACAGGACCAGGGTGAAGGCTTCAGTTTTTCTCGGCACGTTCCTATCGAATTGCATCTTGATCTGAATGTCTAAGACGCTACTCTTGAGTCATTCACTCTGTTTACTGACGTTGAATATGAACATGGGATACATCGACTTGTATTCACCGGGAGATATGTTAGGATTGCTCATCAATTCGTCTAGACCGTGATACTTCTTTCTAAAATCAGCGGCGCCGCCGTACAGTCTGCAGAAATTGTTCTTGTCGAACGGTGCATTGTAATCGATTGCTGGATATCTTGTGGCATTCAGAAACACTTGCATGTTTCTCAAATGGCAGTGATCGAACAGCGACGCATTCTTCTCCTGAGACCTGTCCCTATCAGTCTGAAATGCAACCACGATGAAACACGGTCTCTCGGAAGCGGATTTCACCATCAATCTCCAATCAAAGTGATTTGTGGAGAGAGGAATCCTAGCCGTGTCGCACTGTCTCATTCTAAATCCCACGGGTAATTTACTCTTGGATTCTATGATCTTGTAGAGACACGCTTTTTCCACGATCGAAGGCTCCACGTGTGGAACGAACCACGATATCTTGTGTAGAATCATCTTACCCTCATCGGTCGCAGTGAGTCTCACTATTGCATCATCGTTTCCTTTTCGAATCAATGTCAGATTATGTTTGAATCCGTACATGATCTTGTTGTAATCATCCGCAAATCCGAAGATGTGTTTCAAAGGTATCCTGAACAAAAACGTTCCTTTAGGTCTGGACGTCTTGATGACAGAGTCGAATATCGCGGCGGCGCCGGCGCTAGCAGGGCCGATGGTGTCTTTCATCCACAACTGATTAAGTCCTCTGGATTTCAAAAAATCATCAGGATACGTCAAGAGTCCGAACATCGTGGTGGCCTGACCGGGATGAAACACAGATTCTATCTCTTGTCTGGATAGCATGTATTTTATATTACTGAATAGATGCATGATGCCATTATTAGCTAGAGTAACCGTGTCGTCGTCGGCGTAGTCGCTCCCATCTTCCTTCGTGAGATGTCCCTGCACCACTATGTAACTCTCGCTAGGATGGACGAATAGATCTTGAGTTTCGATGTTGATTCTTATCTCTCCCGCATTGTTCAAACTCGTTCCGGTCACCGGTTCATATTCATGAACCTCATATTCTTGAATACTTTCATCTTTCACTATGCTTTGTGCTATATCTAGTATATTTGTCATTTTTAAAGGATTTTTGTTTTTTTGTTTATTAATTAGCTTGCTTTTTTTACAACTAAAAATAGTTTTAATTATTTTTATTATTATTTTTCTCTCCTATATATATATGTGTGTAAACAAGAAAATGTTAAAAAGAGTAAATAAAAAGAAATTTGTTTTCTTTATCAAAACTTTGTCTTCTGTAATTGTTGTTCGTAAAACTTTCCGATGATCTCTTCTCCATCCAAAGATTCGATTTCGTAAGTCACCGGATCGGTGTGAAATATTTTGATTATCACGAAGATTTCCGAGGTCCATCGAGGAGTATAAGACTTTTCGAAGTGCTTCTTATAAGTGTAGGTTCTCACTCGATCACCGACTGCAAATTTCGGCGTTCTAGACTTCTTCTTAATCATAGATCTTTCAGGATATAGATTCGTGTAGACCCGTTTTTCATTTCGAGGATCGCTAGCTTCCACGGGAGTCATCTTGATCGATCTGTGTCACATGTTGTTGTAATCTTTGACCAGACCGTTCAGAGCATATATGTATTTCTTGGTCGAATTCGCCGTGAAGTATCTGTGCATCTTTTCCTTCATCGTTCGATTCCAATGTCCCACCACGCTGGCTTTCTCTTCGTTTTCGATCGAGTAGAGATCGACCAATCGATGAACGTGCTTGTTGTAGAATTCCTTTCCCTTATCCACTCACAATTTACTCGGTTTTCGAGAAAACGAGTCGAACACGCTCTTCAGAGCCTCGGCGACACAAGGTCCCGATTTATTCTTCAAAGCTCTGATCCAACCATATTTGGAAAACATGTCGATGACCGTCAATAGATATTTGACACCCTCATTCCACCTCGAAAACGATCTCATGTCGACCAAGTCGGCAGACCAAATATCATCCAAACCCTTCACGAACACCCTTCTCTTTCGAAATTTACGCACGATGGGTTTGTGTAACTCCTCGGCCAATTCGCTCATCAATAATCGTTTCTTCTTCTTTTCCGATACGCTTTTTTTTTTGAATGCACCATCTGAATCGACGTTTCGCACTGATCAGATTGCTGACCAGCGAACATTCTATCTTCCCTCTCCTGGTCGGATTCGATATGCCTCTCAATTTCCCCAACATGTTTTTATCACAGACATCATTGCGAGTCTTGGTGTCGGGATGTCCGGCGTAGCACAAATCATGATCATACGCGGCCGCGTCCACCCTATTCACAGGTTTGCTCCAAGATTCAGGAGTCAGATCGGCATTGAGTCTCTTGTTCAATTTTGTTCCGGGTCCCGTGAAACTGTGACCAGGCAGATGCATTTCGAAAGGTAGATTATTGATCATTTTATTCACGATGCCTTTACCTTTTCTCGCGTTCTTTTTTTTGACGAATCGAGTCTTGATAGAACCACACACGTCGCAAATTCCGCGAAGCATCTGTCTGTCGTTTTTAGTTCGTACTTCTCTAGAATTACTCGTCTCGGTAACTCTCTTACACTTTACACAATACATTTTTAAGAGTTATTTAAATTAATTTCGTTTTTATTTTATATATAAATTTAATGTTTCTTTTTTTTTTTTTTTTTTTTTTTAATAGCTGCTCTTGAGTTCTATCATCTTACTGAATTCCTCCCTGGCCTCTTTCCTCCCCTTTTTCACGAGAGAATCCTTCATCTCTTCTTTGATGATCTGACGAGTCTTGATTCTCACAGCTTCTTTCATGGCTTCATATTTCGTTTTCTCGCCCAATATCGCGAAGTATTCTCCATCCGATATCCTACCGTCTTTCAACGCCATTGAGATCATTTTGGATATCGAGTCGATCTTGGAGTCGGCCAAGATGCGAATCTTGTCATGTTTCCTCGCCTTCAGATATAATTTCCTACTCAAAAAGTTTCCGAGCGTGCTAAACAATCCGGCGGCGAGAGCCACTCCTTCTATGGTCAACATGATCGGAATGCCGACCGCGGTCGACAACAATCCGATGCCGGCCGCGTGTAAACCCATGGAAATCGTGATGAGTGTCGTGTCGATCGCATTGACGAATTTCACGAAACGCGAATACTTCTTCTTGAGAGAATGGCGAGAATCTCTCTCTCGAGTTAGATACGCTTGGATTCTACTGATTTGATCGATGCGATACCTCTCTCCTCCTTCTTTTTCTTCTAGCGACGGTGCCATCAGCAAAACGCCATTCAGCTTCTCATCCTCGTCGTCATCTAACGTCAGATACAATTTATTTCTGGTTCTCATTTTTGTGTTTTTTTTTCTTTCTTTCTAATATTAGATAAAACATTTATGTGTGTATTTATTTTTATTTTCTATTCTCCCTTATTTTATATCAACGAGAAAACTTAGACGTATGCTTCATTGAACAATAATTTCATGACGCATCCCTTGTCTTCTAAAGTCAGACTTTTATGCACCAATTTCAGTTCTTCCGAAACTGTGGGCATGCTTCGATCCTTACAGAAGAGTAATCTCTTCCAAAATGCGATCACTTCGTCGATTTGAATGCCGGTTCGAAATACTTGACGACCATATCTTCCCTTTCCATCGACAGACTCGAATGATTCTCATGATCGAAGTCTAGGTGATCACGGCATCCGACACATCGTTCTAACAAGAGGCAACCTAGTTGTTCGTTCACGCAGAATGCGTAGGCTCTCATCAACATTTTTAAAAGAAACCTTGCTCTAATAATCTGGGAAGCGCTCATGATTTACGTATTTTTTTATTATCTATTCGAATTGATATATTTATTTTTAAATAACTATTTATTTATATATTTTTTTTTCTCTCCTATATGGGTTTTTTTCAAAAAGGGGATATTTGAACCACATAATTTTTGAAAAATCGATTTAGAGATGTTCTAATTGATATGTTTCGAATGTTGAATGAATTGGATTTTGTATAACTGACACTAACAGTGGTTCTAAGTATCTGAAAACCTCAACTGTCCCATCTGTTACCATTTCGTCACATTCTGTTACTGTTACTTTCAGATGGTAACAGAAGGGACGGTAACAGATGGGACGTCCTGGCCTATCAATGGATTCAAAAGAAGCGGGTATTGTGGAGGATGATTTTACCGGAAACATATCTAATCTATTCAAGCCTCTCTACAAGAAAAACAAATGCTTTCGACCAGGAACTCACCATGGCAACGGTAACTATGTTAACAGTGGGGACTGGTTGCAAATATACTCACCTGTTTTTGATTTTCTTTCGAAATTTGAGTCTTCACAACTTGTTTGACCTTCAGGAGGACTTCCTCTCACCACCACCATTACTTATTAGACCCGGCTACTTTTTACAGATCCTTATTCAATAAGGCAACTCATAGTGTATTTTGTGGTTCAGCTGTTCAGTAACAGTAGGGACACGAAATCGTGGTACACTTTTTGTCGGCTCAAAGTCACCGTTCGCCACCCGGATTGATCCCATACATCGTATTTCTTGATTAGGGCAGTGGTGGAACAATACGAAAATGCTATGATTATGAGAAACAGTGTATATTTTAACTATGAAAAATATATTTTATTGATAAATTTCTAATTTGGGACATGAGGTTTTCGTCATTTTTCACCTTTCAAACAGCCTCGGAGCTATGAAAAACATCTCGGTATCTTGGATAACTGCATGTCACGGGTGGAGGGTCCCATGATGTTGAAATAATCACGAATATAATTTACAATCTCATCCTATTCTTGTTGAAATAATGTCTGGACACAAAATATCCCCTTTTTTGAAAAAAGCCCATATATATCAATCATTTTTTTATTTCCTCGGGAAACATGGTAGTGGGTTTGCCGGTTCGGTACCACCTCTTTTCCGTGTACCGTACATGAGTCGATTTCTGATGTACAATCCACAAATGGATTTCCGTGCACGCCTCCATAGGGATTCAGTGTTAAAATCGTCTATAGACACGGATGGCCCAGAATCGGCAAACCACTTTTCGACGCTGGCCCAGAAACGGCAACACGTTTTTGCTCGCGATTTTTAACACTGAATCCTATGGGGAAACCCATTTGCCGATTCTGGGCCAGACGATACACCTCTTTTTCCTTAAAATTTCATACATTTTTTCACTCTTGAGCGATGTGTATATAGAATCCAATGGTGTAGAATCGGCAAAGCCGATTCTGGGCCACCATCAAAAACGACAAATCGTGTACCTGTACACGATTTTAACACTAAATCCTATGGAGGTGTACATCGATGTACGTGTACATATACGAAATCTTGTACATGTGGCCTCGAATCGGCCTTTTATACCTACTGTCGCCATACTGGTTCTAAAAATTCTAAATTTTTGGCTGCTACTTCCATGTTTCTAGGAGTCCAATGGTCACTAAACTTGCTCTAAAAATTCGAATTTTTTGTCTGCTACTTGCATCCTGATATTACTTTTTGACATCACCCCATTTTATCAATTCTGTCCTATGTTTAGTTTGATTATGAGCTCACTACTTATGTGTGTGTAAGATACATTTCATCCGATCTCGAATTTTATCACTATGAAAGAGACACAAGTATATGGCAGTTAAATGGTAAACAAGATGTTTCTAAAAATTCTCAAGTTTTCTCTACAACTTGTATCATGCTATTAGTGTTTCATAACATCTCATTCCATCAATTCTTTACTACTTTTGTTTCATTATGAGATCATCACTTATGTGACTTTCACTTCTACAGCTATAAAAGAGACACAAATAATTATGTTGTGGTAATTGTCACTAAACTGGTTCTAAAAATTCGATTTTTTTTGTCTCCTGCTTGCATAATGCTATTACTTCTTGATAACATCCAATTCCTTCAGTTACGTCCTATTTTTGTTTCATTATGAGCTCGTTACTTATGTGTGTTTGAGACAGATTTCACCCGACCTTGAATTTTATGGTTATGAAAGAGACACTTATTCATGACAGTTGGCTATGTCACCCCATCTGCAGAAAACAAAGGTTACATAATCTGTAATTTCAGGATGTTCATGCCAATGCACTGTATTTAATATTGTTAAAAAATATATACTTGTACTATAGTGTTTTTTGCAAAATAAAGTTATTCTCTCATTCATTCATGACCCTAAATGGTTAACATATGGTTCTAAAAATTCTACATGTTTGTCGTCTGCTTGCGTCATGGTATTTCCTCTTCAAAAAACCTCACTCCATCAATTCGTTGCCTGAGTGCTAGAATGTTCTACGTCCCCTATGGGATATAGACGTTCCCCTATGGGATATAGACGCTCCCCTATGGGACATAGAACATTCTAGCACTCAGGCGACGAATTCATTCCTATATTTGTTTGATTATGACCTCATTACTTATGTTTGTATGAGATAGATTCCATCTGACTTTCAATTCTATGGCTATGAAAGAGACACAAATATTTGGCAGTCAAATGGTCATTAAACTGTTTCTTAAAATTCTATTTTTTTTTCCTGCTACTTCTAGTATACTATTATTTCTTCAAAACAGCCAGTTCCAACAATTCTTTCCCACTCGTGCTCGATTGTGACTGGTAAATAAGTCTCGGCTTGGTTCAGTAGTATGGAACCGATGGTAGTGTGGCCGTGGAAGAGTTAAATGAGAATACTCGGAGACAAGTAATTCAAACATCACTAGCTGCACGGATTTCCTTTTTCATAGCGATAATTACGTGAAGAATGTATCGTTTGATTGCGCCTTCATGTATAAATATCGTTTCTGTATTATTAGACTTGGGATTTTGTGAAGGCAACTGAAAGTAATCATTTAGTGATATTTACTTGGAAAATATTATTTCTTCGATGTAGCTTCCTAGTCGGGTTTGGGAAGGTTCGTGGAATTTCCTCTCTCGGCGGATCCGGTGAGTCTGTAGGCGAATTTACTATATTTTTCCTGCCTTTTTGAATATTCTGTGCTTGAGAACTGTGCGACCCGACTGAGAGTTTCTTAGATGAGACGCATACTTCTCAGCCAGTAGCATACTCAGCCGGGTGGGCCGATGGCAGAGTAGTCCGAACCTACACTAGTTCTGACTGGCCGAGATACTGCCCCCCCCCCCCCCCACCCCCCTTAGGTAGGCAATCATTGACAACATTATAGTAAAATTAGTAGAGATCATGTCATAGCCCTGGGTCGTATTTAGTACATTATGGACGGATTAATTTAGTTGGGGGCACACATTGGTTGAAGGTGGGGGAGACCTTTGCCCCTCCCCGCCCGTGAAGTACAGGAGGAGTTGTTAACTTTTATAAGCGTTTCATCTTGAACATGGTTAGGATTGGGATACGATTTATGTAGGCCAGCAATCGTGGCATTTGGTAGTGGTACTCCCTTAAGTACGCAATTTCGAACAGGATTTGGGCGCGGAGTTTTGGTAGCGGAACTCATTTGAGTGCGTAGAACCGAAACTATTTGTAGCTCCCCTCCTCCCGACTGGAATAGGGTAATGGTAGTAGCCTATTTATTATTTCGCGCATTGGTTGAGCGTTCGAGACTGGTATTGGGCGCAAGGTATCGCGTTAGCTATAATGTGTAGCAGTGGCTGTTTACACAGGTAAAAAAGCCCTGCTCGTTTTGGTAACCCTCCTTCAGGTTGTTGGTAAAGAAGTTTTCTTGAATGGCCCGTTGGCCAAGTTAAATAATTGTTAATGATGCAAGATCCCCCACTTGAGTAAGGAGGAGACTAATGTACTGGAAAGAGTTGAAAATGATATGTTTAGGATTGATTAAATATTATATCATCTATTCTCTTGTTATTTAGTCGTTGAAAACCCCGCTAGGAATGAAAACCCGCTTCTCAACCCCCAGTTTTTCCCAAACTGCGGACCTCTATGGGACCCTCGTGTTATTTTGATCGGGGCAGTGCACGGGCATTTCTCTGTGGAGGAGTGTTGGAGGTCCTGGCTTCGATTAGAACCACACAAGGCTCTAGTTGGGGTGTAAATCGAGAGGGGCGGAGCTCAGGTTTGTTACACCTCACTACTTATGTGTATATAAGACAGCTTTCGTCTTACTTTATTTTTTATGGCTATTAAAGAGACACAAGTAAGTACATAGCTGTCAAATGGTCACTAAACTGGCTTTTAAAATTCTCAATTTTTGACTGGTACTTTTTCGTTCTATAGATCACTTCTTGATAACCTCCGGGTCCATCAATGCTATCCTATTTTTGTTTCATTGTGGGCTCATTACTTACGCGTGTATAAAAAACAATTTTATGGCCATGAAGGAGAGTATGTGGCAATCAAATTGTCACTAAACTGTTTCTAAAAATTATAATTTTTTGTCTTCTAGTTACAGCATGCTATTACTTCTTCATAACACCTCATTCCATCAATTCATTCCTATTATGTGTTAGTTCGCGTTTTCCGTTATGTGTCCATCTAGACGAGAGCGATTGATACTTCTGAGGGAATTAAGTTTTTTTCCGATAAATGACAGTTTTGCTCCGAGACATTTGCCAAACTTGCCGATATGACTGAACGGATGTTTTTGTCTCTATTGTTTGAGTGTCCTTTTTCTGAAATCTGATTTGCTCATACTCAACAGATTGTGGAACAAACTCCCATCTCAGTATTCTTGCCTCATTTGTGTTGGCTGTAATTATCTTTGGGGTATTTTCTACGTTCCAGAATGTACCATACACAGAATCTTGGTCCACATCTGTTTCACCATTGTTGTTTCCTACATGCCTTTTTTATTCCACAGTATTACATTCTTTTCCGACAGTATTACGTTCTTTTCCGACAGTATTCCAGTTTTCCATGAAATCATGTAATTATTTTTTTTATCCATTCTGTTCCTGTGGTGATTGTTCATATTTCCCCATGCATACTTTGCTTTTTTTACGGATTGCCTCACGTACGAGAAGTTGGCATCCGTTACCTATTATTCGTTACCCGATTCAAAATTTACGAGACCAAACCACTTTTCAGAAGGGGTGAAAGCATGAGCGACAAAACAGACACAACACAGACATGTCTGCGACCATATTTTGACGACCGATTTCTTTTTCTCTCACCAATAAGGTAACAAATACTTCAAATGGTGGGGAGAGGGGCCAATCGGATAACGAATGCATCAATCGGATTATGAAATAACTTTTTGGTGTCAGTTCGCTGTGATATCCAGCAGTGATGACCGATTTATCCACACGACAACCGAAAAGGGTAAAAGATTATGAAAAGCAAATTGGCTTTTGAATCGAGTTATAGAAACTGATAATATTAGGAAAGATGTGAATCCGGTAATAGAGTATACACGAATCGGGTACTGGATTATATATATGCTTAAATAACATTTGTCTTCTTACCAAACCGGGGAATGCAGGGCAATAGTATAAAAAAGGAGCGATAATCTGTATATATATATGTGTGTAGATATATATCTAGATATATATCCCCGGAAATTTTTGACCTCTCAAGGGCAATCTAGGGATCATACTACATACCCGTGCCATGATTGGTTAAAATCGGACTAAGCACCTGGGAGGTGTTTGTGAACAACGACAATCCATATATATGTAGATATATATCTAGATATTTATCCCCGGACATTTTCACCCCATCAGGGGCAATCTGCGGGTCAAACTACATACCCGTGCCAAGTTTGGTGAAAATTGGACGAAGGACCCGGGAGGAGTGGACGGACAAACAGACAGACAAACATTGCTCAAATTATAGTATGATATATAATTCATTACCCGATTCGTCTGTACTCTGTTACCGGATTCACATGTTTCTTTATATTGTCACTTTTAATAACTCGATCCAAAAACCAATTTGCTTTTCATAAGCCTTTACCTTTCTCGGTTGTCGTGTGTATAAATGGGCCATCAATATTGGAGATCTTAGCTTACAACCCCCAACCTCCGCCCGCCCCAGCCCATCTCCATCATCGATTAATTTATATTGCCACATAAAACCAGTTTGCATTCCCCGATTTGAAAAGATGCCAAAATGTTATTCAGACACATGTATAATCCAGTACCTGATTCACTTATTCTCTATTACCGGATTCGTGCATTTCTAAATATTATCAGTTTTTATAACTCGATTCAAAAGCCAATTTGCTTTTCGTAATCTTTTACCTTTTTCGCCGTCGTGTGGATAATTTGGGCATCAATGAGGATATAATAGCCAACATTACTTCATAATTCGATTGAGATATTCGCTATTCGACCCCCCCCCCCCCCCCCCACACACACACACACTCACATGCACCCTCCCTCCCTCACACACCTCCAGCCTCATTTAATTTAACCAGGTTGCATTCTCGATTTGGTAAGAAGCCAAAATCTTATTCAGGCACATGTATTTTCCAGTACCAGATTCACTTATTCTCTATTACCGGATCCGTGTATTTATAAATATTTATAAATATATTTAGTTTTTATAACTCGATTCAAAGTCCAATTTGCTTTTCATAATCGTTTACCATTTTTGCTCGTATAGTACCCGATTCGCATCATAATCGTTTACCATTTTTGCTCGTATAGTACCCGATTCGCATGCACTCTCTGTATTACTGGATTCGCGTATGCTCTTTTACCGGATCCGTGTATTTATAAATATTATCAGTTTTTGTAACTCGATTCAAAAGCCAATTTGCTTTTCATTATCCTTTACCTTTTTCGGTTGTTGTGTGGATAAATCGGGCATAAATGTTGAAGACCTTACAGCAGCCCCCCCCCCCCCCCCCCCCACCCTCCGCACCTACATCTTCAATTAATTATATTGCGAAAAGGAAGTTTGCATTCCCCGATTTGGTAAGAAGACAAATGTTATTTAAGCATATATATAATCCAGTACCTGATTCGTGTATACTCTATTACTGGATTCGAATGTTTCCTAATATTATCAGTTTTTATAACTCGATTCAAAAGCCAATTTGCTTTTTATAGTCCTTTACCCTTTTCGGACGTCGTCTGGATAAATACAATTTTAAATCGGGTAATGGATAAGAGACAAAACAAATGTTATTTAAGCATATACAATCCAGTACCCGATTAGTATATACTCTATTCCCGGATTCGCATGCTTCTTAATATTATCGGCTTTTATAACTAGATTAAAAAGCTAATTTGCTTTTCATAATCTTTTACCCTTTTCGTCGAAATCTTGCTGATAAATCGGGCGTCAATTAGAGCCAACATTATTTCATAATCCAATTGATGCATATTCGGTGCACCCCCCCCCCCCCCCCGCCCCATACACACTTCAGTCCTCATTTAACCAGTTTGCATTCCGGATTTGGTAAGAAACCAAAGTGTGTTTTAGGCCGTTAGATGTATAATCAAGTACCGGAATCGTCTAAATAATAATTCAGTACCAGATTCGCGTGTACTGTATTACCCGATTCGCGTGTTTCCTAATATTATCAGTTTTTATAACTCGATTCAAAAGCCAATTTGCTTTTCATAATCTTTTACCATTTTCGCTCGTCTGGTACCTGATTCCCCTGCACACTCTATATTACCGGATTCGCGTATGCTCCACCACCCGATCCGTGTATTTATATATATAATCAGGCATAAATGTTGAAGATCTTACACCTCCCCCCCCCCCCCCCCGCCCCCGGCACCTCCATCCTCAACTAATTATATAATTATATTTCGAAAAGGAAGTTTGCATTCCCCGGTTTGGTAAGAAGACAAATGTTATTTAAGCATATATATAATCCAGTACCCGATTCGTGTATACTCTATTACCGGATTCACATCTTTCCTAATTTTATCAGTTTCTATAACTCGATTCAAAAGCCAATTTGCTTTTCATAATCTTTTACCCTTTTCGGTCGTCGTGTGGATAAATCGGTCATCACTGCTGGATATCACAGCGAACTAACACCAAAAAGTTATTTCATAATCCGATTGATGCATTCGTTATCCGATTGGCCCCTCTCTCCACCTTTTGAAGTATTTGTTACCTTATTGGCGAGAGAAAAAGAAATCGGTCGTCAAAATATGGTCGCAGACATATCTGTGTTGTGTCTGTTTTGTCGACCATGCTTTCACCCCTTTTGAAAAGTGGTTTGGTCTCGTAAATTTTGAATCGGGTAACGGATAACAGGTAACTGGTGCCAACTTCTCGTACGTCATTGCCTCGGTCTGTTTAAAAGTATTTCATGTTTTGGGGGCACGTATTTTTCATATTTTTCTACATTGTCCAAAACGTTCCTCACTGCAAACAAACAAACCTATTTTGTTTTATTTATTTCACACCTCTCATTTACAGATGCAACACTACGCATATGGCGTGAAAATAACGACAGTGACAGTTGAGATGAGCATTTATATTCTTTATAGTTAGGTTCCGGTGCATATCAGAGATATGAAGACGCTTGCTGATGACATGAATGGTCAGATAGAACGGTTCTCGGTCTTTCCGAAATCACATAAACGTTTTGCGACAATGCCACTCGATCAAGCCCATGAGCAGAATGATGCCAAAGTGAAAGATTCAGGACGGGCAATTGGGCTCACGGATAATCCCAAAGCACTAAGGAGATGGATGGTTTCTGGACCGGAGCAAGCAAAGCTTCGAACAGAGCTTGAGGACCAGTATCATCGAATGGACTCTGAAATAATTGATTTCAAATACCATGAAGAGGGATATGCCACACAACAAACTTTTAAGAAACAAGTTTCTAAACTGTACATGGCAATAGCAGCAGTGGGCAACCTGTTTGCGATCCAGTCACCACAACTAATGACTCTTGACAGCCATGACTGTGTTGACGGAGCAGTGGTCCAGAAATATCCTACACTTCAGGTTTTGGGGAAGAAGAAGTATCAGAAATATGTAAAAGAGGTTTTGGTTCATCGGGCTGTAGCGATTCATCTGCCTATCAACAGAAACAATATCCGAATCGTCAAATAGTCTGCCACTAGAAGCAGCTTGAAAATGACCCAAAAGATGGCTGACATCAAGTCGACTCTTCATCTCCAATCAGGCTGGCGAGTGAAACTGATATGAATTTTTCATGCACGAGAACCATCCCTGGCCTCCTTTCTTAATCCAACATGGCAAACTCCATCCTCCAGGGTCCAAGTCACAGCTTATGAATTTACTGGTGAATCGCGTGACTGAAGTGCCCTCAAAATTCGACGTGAAGTTTTGTGATGGCCCTGTAGTTGTTCATGGACTGCATCCAGAAAATGCGTGTACATTCGGCCAGTACTGTGAACAATTCATAACGTGGGCACGCCGTCAATTACAGAATTATCCACGTATTGACATTGTTTGGGATGTCTATAAGGATGGAAGCTTGAAGGCAACCACTTGTGAAAAGAGGGCGAAGGGTGTGCGCAAGACGGTTTGGCCACAGTCAAAGCTGCCATCAGTTTTTGGGTTGTTTCTCCAGGATTCAAAGAACAAGGAAGAGATCATTGCCTTGCTGACAGAAGGTGTTGAAAGCGCAGACTACCGTCTTGATACACAGGTCTGTATAACATCGGGCGACTCAGTTGTTTCAAAGGGGATGTGCGCACCAATGCAGCAATCGTGCCAAGAAGAAGCAGACACGAGAATGTGTCTACATATAAAGCATGCTCTGGAAATTGGAACAAAAGATGTTATGGTTAACACAGTCGCCATCTTGTGGGAGTCTTTTTCACACTCGTCACGATGCAGCCAAATCGTCGCCTGAGTACTAGAATGTTCTATGTCCCCTATGGGAATAGAACATTCTAACACTCAGGCGACGAAATATGCAACTGTGAATAGCGTTTGGAAAGGGAAAATATTTCCGCTAATTGCATATCAATACTATATCTGGGGCGCTTGGGGAAGAATGTTCGAGGAGTTTGCAATTTTCCCACTCTTTCGCGGGTTCCGATACAACCTCGCAAGTTGCTGGTAAATGAAAGAAGACATGTTGGATGTATGGAAGTCCATGCCTTCAGCCACCAAAACATTCCTGTATCCTGTGTATAATCCTCTTGTCACATTAGATTAGAGTCAGTCAAATTGTATATCATTGAGAACTATTCCTGCACCCTGTATGACAATAAAACTCACCTTTAGAATGTGAATGATCTGCGAAGGGACTTGTTTCCACGCATGGTCCACATGATGCAAAACCTTCCACTAACTCGGAATGCCCTAGCTCAGCATGTTAACCGATGTAAATATGAAGCAAGTGTTTGACTGAAATGTTTGAATGCTAAAACAAACATACCAATTCCAGATGGTTTCGGTTGGACTAAGAAGGGCAGTGAGTGTGGAACCTTTCTGGACAGAACTAACAGATGCTTCAAAAGCCAGTCGCCAACTTGTGAAATGCGTGTGTAAAACTGAGCCTCTCTACAACAGAAGACGCACTTGCAAAAGCACCGGCTTAAATTTGTACAGCTCTTTGACGGTGTCAGGGGCATTGTAGCTAAAGTCAGGAAATGTTATACTTGACTGTAATCCGATGCTTTCCTGCCAGCTCCTATTACTGTGTCATTAATGGAATATATAACATGATATTTCCAATATATGTTGTGTTGACGGCCATCTTGTTTTCTTTTATCCTACTCAATCATTTGTGAATAATGATATCAGTAGATTCAACCTAGGAATAATAAGTTCAATTTTGAAAAAGCGGGATTTCGTGTATATTGTACTTCTCTGTAATCATTTTGACAAACATGTCATAAAAACAGTGTTTTCCGATAATGGCGGCGAAGGCCATCTTGAAAGTTTAAAGTTTGCATTATTTACTTGTAATGGAAATGCTACCATTAGGAAGTTCGACCTTGAAAACATGGGGTTAGGTAATCTCGTAATTATTACTTAGTTATCTCGTAAGTATGACTTATTATGTCATAATTATGACTTAGGTATCTCGTATTTATGACTTAATAACACGTAATTATGACTTAGTGATCTCATAATTATGACTTAGTTATCTCATAATTATGGCTTAGCTTCCAAGCAACCCAGGGTCATACACGCACACATTTGTTGATTTATTTATCTTTTTATTGGATTTTAACGAGCCTATCAACATCCAGGGTCATATCGTGTCGGATAGATTTAGGGGTGACGGAAGCCGGAGTAACCGAAGAGAACCACCGAGCAACTGCGAACATCTGTGAGGCTCTCCAACTTACTACCGCGACCGAAGCAGGGTTATCAGAGGTTGAAGGCAAGCGCATCCGGCGTGTAGTGTGTCAAAGTACACAGCGCCACCATTCTCCCACGTGTTTTGCCCAAGGACAGAACGCTAATGGTGCGGGCCAGGATGGAACCGTCGACTTATTGGTTCACAAACACATACGCACCTCCCCCCCCCCCCCCCCCCACACACACATACACACAGACAAGTGGATAATCACAAGCGGCGATTCGTCATGCCCTTCACAACATGATACGTTTGCGTCTTCCTTTTATTTTCACTTAATTTTAATTGCATGTTTTGGGGAATGGGGCGGGGGAGGGGGACATTGAAGTTGGAGATCAAAACATTGACCCTGACGATGGCTTGACCCACTTTGCATTCTTGGAATAACGGTGCCGGTGTGTACTAAGACGTATCAAGAGAACTGCACGTCTGTTGTACATGCGCCTTCAACCGATGCTATAATTCTGCTCCTGGGGTGGGAGTGAGGGTGAGGGGCAGAGACGAACCCAGTGGGGTGCGTCCCTGGCGTGCGTCCCCTCTATTTTTGCCGGAGCTATGTTAAAACACTGTGCCGAAATTCCACTCAGTACATAAAATTTTTCGACCGCGTAAACCCTGAAGATATTACAGAAACAATTTCCCTCTGCAAATTTGGCTCGGAGAGTTGAATGTTTCCTCCAGCCATAAAAAAGACTAAATTCGAACACACAAATTGACACAATGTCTTGTGCCTCTGGCAAGGTTTACAACTATCAGTGTACGTCAGAGGAATAAAGTCAAACCCACACGATAGCCATGAAATCCAGGTATTTTTGCCAAGCTAACGCGAATGGTCACCAGTACAGCGAGAACTAAATGGAACTGATATTATCGATGCAGGTATATCTAAAGGCCAATGGAGGCGTACGTCCGTGTCACGTAGAATGCAGTTGGATTTATCTCATAATTATGACTTAGTTATCTCGTAATTATGACTTAGTTATCTCGTAATTATGATTTAATAACACGTAATTATTACTTCGTTATCTCAAAATTATGACTTAGTTATCTCATAATTATGGCTTAGCTTCCAAGCAACCCAGGGTCATACACGCACACATTTGTTGATTTGTTTATCTTTTTATTGGGTTTTAACATCCAGGGTCATATCGTGTCGGACAGATTTAGGGGTGAAGGAAGCCGGAGTAACCGAAGAGAACCACCGACCAACTGCGAACATATGTGAGGCTCTCAAACTTACTACCCCGACAGAAGCGGGGTTAGCAGAAGTTGAAGGCAAGCGCACCCGGCGTACAGTGCTTCTAAGTACACAGCGTCACCGTGCTCCCACTTGTTTTGCCCACGGACAGAATGCGAATGGTGCGGGTCAGGTTTCAACCGTCTATCTGTCGGTTCATACACACCCTCACACCAGGGGTGGCGCCATAAAATATCCGATAGAGGGGCTGAAATCACCGACGTGTGGAGGGGGATGGGGGCTACACTCTCCGACATTAGTTCGGCCGGTGTGAAAAATTCTGAAAAAGCCAATGGAAAACGCAATTTCCTCGCTTCGAGAAACATAATTATTGTCAATAAAGGAATTTCTGTCCAACAATTTTCTACAATAGTCACTTTTTCAAACATTCGTAGTGTTATGTAATGCACAACTGAACAATCCGCTATGAAAATTCCGACTGCTTAGGGTGATCCAAGAGTCATTCACGGCAGATCTGCGGGACCTCCACGTGAGATGGTCTCCCCGACGAACTGGCCAAATTCCCTGGCGGAGGTGGGGGCTATAACCTCCTTGACCCTCCCACCCTTGGCGCCAGCCCTGTCCCAAAAGAGCATGCAGGTATATGTCTAGGCCCATATTATCATTGTGTTCTTGTTGTTTTAGTGTTGTCTGTATATGAAGAGTCGGACGTTTTTATTTTCGGGGCAAGACATAAGCATTGCCTAAATCAGCAGATTTTAGATTTGATTTTCTGTTTTTATATTTCAACTCTCGGTCAAACAGAGCTCCCCACTGACATAGGAGCCGAAATGTTGTTATGGCACGCTTACTTTGTATTCAGAAATTGAAAAAAATCGACTGGCGGAAAAACAACTTCCCCAAATGATATTGTAGCAATCCACCTTTCTCTTGTTTGTTTGTCACATTTACCATAACAGGTTTCATGAAAGCATATACTTTCCCAACACAAAAACTTCAGAATCATTTTCCCGTACGACATGGCAGACACAAAGTGTGCTGTGCGTGAACCCGCCCTGTTGATCCGCCTATTAAGTCATAATTACGTCATCACATCGGCTGAGGTATCGAAAGAAATTGGATGGGTAAAGATCAATCTGAGAAACAAAAGTATTGCCCTTGGGATTGTGTACTGTGCGGTGGGGGGAAGTAAGCCCGAGTGGAATGACTCGATATACTCAACACTAAGGTCCAATATCACAGAACTAGAAAACAGGGGGCTCGGTATAATTCTGATGGGCGACTTTAATGGACACATAGGTGATAAGGAAGTAGGTATAGAGGGTGGAGACAAGAAATTGAACAGGAATGGAAGGAAGCTGTTGAACTTCACAAATGAGCTCGGTCTGAAGATTCTGAACAGGGACGCGAGGTGTAAGGGGAAATGGACATGGGAGAGAAACGACAGAAAATCAATAATCGACTACATTCTCACAGATATTAATTTATGGAGGGAGGTGATAAGGGTAGAAGTGGATGATGAGGGCAAAATGGAGTTGGATAGTGATCACAACTTGATTACAGTGACGATGAGGGCCAAAAACCTAGAGAAAAGGAAAGGAAGCTTCAAGGAGATTTGGGAACTCAAAAAGGATGCCGACTGGGCGAAGTTCGAAGAAAAACTGAAACCAAAGCTTGCAGCCGTACACAAGGGGGGGGGGGGGGGCAGTGTCCAGAAGATGGCCGATGCCATAGTTGCAAGCCTGGTGGTGGCAGGGAAGGAAAGTGTAGAAAAGATTAGGATGCCAACACGGAAACTTGGGAAAAGAGTGAACGAAGAACTGAAAAGGGCCATAAAGGGTATAAAAGCTAAATGTGCTGCATACAGGAGAAGTAGAAAACTTAAGTGGGTGGAAAGCAATGAGGCCATGGTAGCAAAGGAAGAATACCAACAAGCACGAAATAAAGTAAACAAGATAAAAGACGACAACCGGAGAGTGCGAAATAGCAGTCTTATTAGGACGATAAGAAGGACAGAGGGGTCGAGTTCGAACGTATTTTGGAAATGGGTGAACAAACGTAATAAAGGGAGTAACCAACAGAGCATTAAAGTAGATGGCAGAGTTACAGACGAGCAAGATCAAATCGCATCAGAAAAAGTCAAACACTGGGAAAAGGTAAACGATAAGCGATGGGGCATGGGGAACCTACCAGAGTGTCCGAACCAGGTCGAGGAAAATCTATCGAACTTCGTGTGCAGCGAAATCAAAACGGAGGAGGTGCGAAGGGTGGTCTCAAAATTAAGGAATGGAAAAGCGGGAGGGGTGGATGAAATTCCTAATGAGTTTATCAACAAAGAGGGAGGGGAACTCTTGGGGAGCCTAACTGCCCTATTAGCCAAAGAAAAACAAGAGGTCCCAAAGGAGTGGAGGGAAAGTAAAGTGACATTTATTCACAAAAAGGGGGGAAAAACCGTCTTGGATAACTATCGAGGGATATCTGTCAGCAGCAACATTGGAAAAGTCTTTTGTAAAGTCCTGTATGGGAGATTAGAGGAGGTGATTGAAGAGAATGTTTTTTGGGGGAGAAATTCAGAATGGCTTCCGGAAGGGAAGGAGAGTCACTGACCATCTTTTCAAGCTATCCAAAATGATAGAATCCGCGAAAGCAAAACAGAAAAAGATGTTTATGGCCTTTTTGGATGTTAAAAAGGAATACGATAGAGTATGGAGGGGGGGGGGGGCGAAAGCTGGAGGATCTGGGCTTGGAAGGCGAGTTTGTTGGGATTATGAAAGCATTATATAAAGACGTACAGAGTTGACTTAGCCTGGGAAACATTACAACAAAACGTGTGCCTATGGAAAATAGGGGTGTATCCTTTCGCCAATTGTTTTTGCATTGTACATCAAAGGTTTAGGAGATGAACTCCTACATAGCGACGAAGGGGCTGCAGTTGGGGACTTGAAGATCCCAGGGCTATTTTTTGCAGACGATATGGTGCTAGTGTCAGAAAGCGAATAGGGGCTAGCGAAGATGCTGGGAATTGTTGGGAAATATGGGAGCAAATGGAGACTCGAACTTAATGAAAGCAAGGGCAAAGTTATACCTGTGGGCCGCAAAGTGGACTTCACTCGAAGGTGGAGAGGTTTGTGAAGGTTTGTCGCGGTTCTCGAATGAGAAGGCCTTGGTTATCCCTGTACTCCCAACTGCCTCCCTATTCCCACGCTTCTTCTCTCCTCCCAACACTCGGAGTCGAACTGCTTGATGACATCCCTTGTCCCATTCTTCCCAATTTCTCCGATTAGCATATTAACCATCCCCTTTGAGTCTCCCACTAACCACATGTCCTTCATTCTACCATCCCACTTCCCCATTATACTCCCAGTGAATCTTATTCTTTTAGACTGGTATTTTGGGCATTCTAGAAGAAAGTGTTCCAGGGTCTCCACCACGCCCAAATTACACATCTGGCACTCCTTTTCACTGTTTTCCCAATTTTCCCCTGAGCTCCAGGGACCGCGACCTCAGCTTAAACAACAGTGACCCCCAAAGGTGCCATCAAGGTACTCTTCAAAACCAGGCTTCTCTTTATCACGCAGGCCACCCAAAGACCTCTTTGATTTGACCCCCTCTCGCCAATTAGTTCAAAAACAATATTTATTAGAATTTGTTATCTGTAAACATTACACAGTGGATAGTAAAAAGAAGCATAATACGGAATACAATAGTACACAAAATAATATAGATATACGAAGAATTAGATTGCTATGTAAAGAAGAGATTTGACAGAAAGAGGAAAGCTTATGTGAGTCGTCTCCCTTGCTAGTTTATCAGTTACCCAAGCAGGTGGTATATATAAGTAAGTCAATAGATCATCTCACATATCGTAACCCGTGATCTCCCTATCTTCGTACACCGGATTAACCCTTCATCGACGCGTGTAGAGAAAGAATTCGCATTAACCACCGGATTTTTCAGAAACAGTCCAAGCTCGACGACCTCGCTCCAAAGATGGTCACAAGGCTTAACTTCGGAAATGAACTTAATAACATAATAAAATTTAAAAGACATACTATTTGGAGCAGTGACCGATATTGATCATCACGAGAGGTGAAGGTGGGGGGGGGGGGGGGGGTGGGGGGTGTAGAACACCGGGAAACGATATGTGAGAGTGTTTAAACTACAACATAAGCTGGAAAGCAAGGCTATTAGGAGAATTAGGTGGAGCAAATCTCGCCAATTACGGTTACCATCCTCCATGATCCTGTGGCTTTGTATTTTTAGTTTAAACAATATTTATTTCCAACTTTTAGAATATACATGAAACAGTATAATGATGTATGTGGATTCGACAAAAAGCTGATAGCTTATACAAGGTCGTTTCCACTCGCATTGCAATTACACATAAATAGATACGAGATGACAGTCATACAGCTGTGACAATCCAAAATTTCGATTCAAACTTTTAACATATGTACACATTGTTGAGTTCAATAAATTATCAATAAACAGCTGAGTATAAGCATAAGTTGAAAACAGAATTATGTGAATGGAGCTCAAAATATAAGAGAAAGAAGAATGGGTAAACAGAGAAA
The DNA here is from genome assembly GCA_031216915.1 of Pictodentalium vernedei. Lineage (NCBI taxonomy): Eukaryota > Metazoa > Mollusca > Scaphopoda > Dentaliida > Dentaliidae > Pictodentalium > Pictodentalium vernedei. Next base: position 338,685,652 of record CM062288.1, on the reverse strand, counting down.
CTTATGGACTTAACGAGCCCTCCGCATTACCCCAACTGGAAATCGGACCAACAACGGAGTCGTTTCTACGGCTAGTACTTTCAAAACATTTTCCAATCTTCCACCTTTTTCTGATTTATGATTGTGCAGAGGGAGGTAGCTGGGCCGAATTTCCTGCTGAAGAAATGCGGCAGGCCCCAATTTCTAAAATGAGAGACCTTCACAGACAACATTATAAGTGTTGGTTCAGAACTGCCATTTGACTGGAATGATCACGGTAATCTTGAGAGAGAGAGAGAGAGAGAGAGAGAGAGAGAGAGAGAGAGGGAGAGGGAGAGGGAGAGGGAGGGGGAGGGGGAGAGGGAGGGAGGGAGGGGGAGAGAGAGGGAGAGAGAGAGAGAGAGAGAGAGAGAGAGAGAGAGAGAGAGAGAGAGGGAGAGGGGAGGGAGAGGGAGAGGGAGGGAGAGGGAGGGAGAGGGAGGGAGAGGGAGAGAGGGAGGGAGGGAGAGAGAGGGAGGGAGAGAGAGAGGGAGGGAGGGAGGGAGGGAGGGAGGGAGGGAGGGGGGAGGGAGGGAGGGGGAGGGAGAGAGGGGAGAGGGAGGGAGAGGGGGAGAGGGAGGGAGGGAGAGGGAGAGAGACTACGCTTACGGGACAAAAGAAGCATGTATAGTCATTCCAGAATGCTGAGAAAGTCTCCCGTCATTCGAATTGAGTATAGGGTTAAAGACAAAACACTTTGTCTGAGAAGAGGATTAAGTGGAATAGGTAAACTTGTCCTTTGGAATGACGTTGATTTGGAAGTTGTGGCAGACCCCTGACCCCAGCCTCCGGCAACGGTGTCCCAGCTGAAAAAGTGGCACGTAAACACCTAAAGTAACTTTAATTGGAACTCAGGTCTCATGGAAACCTTTCTGATTTGAGAATAAACTTGTGAACAGCTTCAAATATTATTCGATTGTCTGTACTATTATAAAATTCGCACCCAAACAGCAATATATTTGTATCAATTATGTGTGGGAGATGGCCTAAAGTCTCATTACGTATATTAACATACATGGGACAATTTAGTAGGAAGTGCTCCGTAGTCTCCATCTGTCCACAGAGGCAGTTAGGCGAGTCCACGAGGTGGTTTACATGAAGATGCTCATTCAGATTGCTACACCGAAGACGTAATCTACAGTGATAAATTTGAGCTTTGCGAGATTTCGAATGTGAGAAAAACTTGGGTGGCCGCCTGACATTTAGGTTTAGATAAGTTTTAAACTCAGCCAAGGAGCAATTATCTCTGACACTAACAGGTAAATCGTTCCATAATTTAGTTGTTGCAGGAATAAAGGACGTTTGATAGTTTTTGGTTCGACAGAACGGGAGACGCCGGTTACTAGCTGTGCGTAAATCATGGATTTGATTACTCGATATAGATGGAGGAATTCTATTAGATATATAAGGGGGGACCATGTTATGGAACATTTTAAAAAACTGCACCAGTTTGTGCTTATCTCGTCTTGCTGCAAGCCGTTCCCACCCTGTTCCGACATTAATGGAAGCTATACTAGCGCTTAGTGTGGCACCTGTTACAATTCGTGCAGCAGCGATTTGAATACTTTCGAGTTTCATAGCGTCATGTTCAGTACAGTTGTCCCAGCCGGTGTCAGCATATTCAAGTAGGGGGCGGATGAAAGCAAAGTAGATCTTCTCCAGTGTTTTACGATCAAGTATAAATTTGTACTTCCTAATGAGGTCCAAACGTGACCAAGCCTTTCCGCAGATATGATCGACATGCTGTTCCCACGTACATCGCGAGTTAAGAAAGACACCAAGGTGTTTATGCGTGTTGACTTCCTTGATGGGGGTGTTTACCAGTATTAACGGTGGATACCTAACAGCTTCAGTTTTTCTAGATATGATCATAGATTCGGTTTTCAAAGGATTAAATTCCACAAGCCATGTCTATGCCCATTGTTCGATTTTGGCTAGGTCGTTGTTTAAGACAGTAGAAGCCCTATCGGGGTGATCAACTATAAGGTACAGGGTTGTATCATCCGCAAATAACCGTATGCTACTTATTAGATTAGAAGTGATATCATTAATGTATATAACGAAAAGCAAAGGCCCGAGGATTGATCCCTGGGGAACACCTGAACTAATTGGTTTCCAGGATGAAGTATCCGAGTTGACTACTACTCTTTGCAATCGCTCATTCAAATAGGATTTAAAGAATTCAAGCAGGTTACCAGTAATGCCAATTCTGTTCAATTTATAAAGTAAGCCTTTGTGCCAGACCTTGTCGAAGGCTTTACTGACATCACAGAATACAACCCTTACATCTTTTCCTTCGTCAAGAGCACAACTAAACGCGTCATAAATGTCAGTGAGTTGAAGTACTGACGAGTCATGCGGGGTAAAGCCTGACTGGAAGGTAGTGATTATACTATTTTCGTCTAAAAACTCCCACATTTGTTTGAAGACACATTTTTCGAAAACTTTACCGAGACAGCTAAGTGAAGAAATTGGGCGATAGTTAGATATAATGTTAGAAGGATTTTTTTAGGACTGGAATTACATTAGCTTTTTTCCACAGTAGTGGGAAATATGAGTAACTGAGGAGGCAATTAAATAAGCCAGTAAGAGGTTCTGTCAATGAGCCTGCACACTCCTTCAGTATACGTGGGCTCAGAAGATCTGGTCACGTAGCCTTCGATGTTTTCAAAGTCTTGAGTGAAACACGTACATCGCTTTGACTAATTGTTATAGCGTTCATAGTAGGGCGATCGTGTTGGGGTAGAGGAGGAAGAGTAGCGTGTTCATCATTTAGTGTCGCAATATTACAAAAGTAATCATTAAAGGCTTCAGCCTTGTCTGCATTTCGAAGGATGTTTTTATTTTGGTAATACATGTTAGGAATTTCTGTTACTTTGTTTCCCATAATCAGTTTGAGTGTTTTCCACCATAACGATGGTGCAGTAGAATTACTATTTAATAACGAGTGGATTTTATTGTGATATTTAGCTTTCGATTGACGTATCACAGAGACAACTTCATTTCGTTTAGAGCGATATTTGGTCTATGCCTCGGGCTGGCCACAAGATTTAGCTTGTCGGTAAAGACGTTTTCTCTGTCGGATTAGTCGTCGAATTTCATTGTGCATCCATTTGGGTTCGTTTCGTCTAATAGTCACCACTTTATTTGGGATAAATTGCGAAGCTAAGTCAAGGATTTTGTTGCAAAACATCTCAACCATGGTATCCAAATCGACCTGTGATAAGATTGCGTCCCACTGAGTGCTTGCTAGAGCATTATTGAGTCCTTCGAAATTACCTTTATCGTACAGCCAGATTTTGCGTTTGAAACAATTGTGAGTTAGTTTGGGGAAACGGACCTCGATGTGCACTGGACAATGGTATCTTATCAGATCGGGTATAAACGGGTCTGCCACCTCACAAGATGTCACATTAACTGACTCACTTATCGCAAATAGGTCGAGTAGTGACTCAGACGTTTCTGTAAAAAATGTGGGTTCTGACACTAATTGAGTAAGATGAAAATAGTCTGCGACATCGCTGAATTTACTCTTATTGGGTGGGAGAATGTTATCATTAAAATCACCTGTGACAATTATATCGGGAATACCTGAGTCGTATGCTTTTTCAAGGGAGGCAAGAATCATGTCCCAATGTTCAATGCCGCTGTTTGGTGGTCTATAGAAAACGCCAAGCAAGAAAGACTTGGACCTGACATAAATTTCCACCCATATGCATTCAAGATGATGCACCATTTTGTATTTTTCGAAGGCAAACAATGGCTCACACCCTTAAGGCATCAAGAAATCACCGATAGTACGTAAATTTATACAAAGCCCTATGCGCCTGCACCAAGCCACGGCCTTGTATCATAATCGTCAGTTCTAGATTATACATAAACGACTAATCTATATGGAAACAGCCTAGTATAAGCTACCAGCTTGTTGTTGAATCCATTCCATTAATGTTTTGTGCTCGCTGATCCGTGTATCATTATCGTACTCGACTTCTGTAACTTTCTTTAAACTTTGGAAATAAATATTGTTTAAACTACACATTTTTCATGTTCATATCTGGTACACTGGCGTTAAGAAATTGAACATTAACCCCTTCGCTGCTACAGGTCCATATTGAGTACGGAACCAACTGTTGACGGCCTGTGCGATAAGTCCGTACTCAGTACGGAGATACCACATACATGTACAGGGAATGGATATCATAGCTCGTTGTTATTCTCAATAGAACGCATGTTATACGAAATGCAAGTGACAGACGATATGGCATTATCCATTTGAACTCAACCATTTATCGCTTCGATGTAAATTCCGAAATATCCGAGGCAACAACGAACTCAATAGTCCAAACTTGTCCCAACATATATAATTGTTTTTTGTTGTTGTTGTTCTGTGCCACACGGCGACAAAACAAAACAAAAATTATATTACGGCCTGTGGAGCAAAGTTTGGACTACATGGTCAGTCCATTAAATAGGAACTAAATTCAAGTCGACTAGACGTCTTTTCTTTTGAGATTTATGGAATGTGGCAGGGAGTAGTTTTGGAAACATTGTTGAACTCAGTCAACGTTGTTCCAATATACAGTACGCGGAGAATGGATTGTAACAAAATCACCTGTAGAGTGGAGGTATCACCCAAAGTATCACTTTCAAATTCAGCACATATGGACAAAAATCACAAACAATGTTTGAGCCATTGGACCTCCGGGTTTAACCCGGAGGTCCATTGGCTGGAACTTTGCTTGTGCTTGTTATGCTTTGCAACAAATCTGCAATTATTGCTTGGGTGGAATCGCCACTCCAGGGGTGATTTAGTGATAACACATTATCCACGTACTGTATAATAACAGTTTTAAATTTACAAATACGTGAACGTTATTGGCGCTTTCATTTTTTCACTTTAACCCCATTCCCTCCAATATATGGTTCAGCACAGGATATTACCAAATTGCACAGCAGCGAGATGGTTAAGAAATTGAACGTAAATGTTAAAAATTTGAACAGTAGTAACGTGTTCAAGAGCTGTTGCCTTTTTGGCGTTCAATTTCCTAACTCTATTATTTATACACTGTAAGACTCTTTGGGGGAACTTATAGAAAAATGGGATGGAAACATATAGGATGAGGAATGAATAACATGAGGAGAAGAGTCAGTTTTATAGTTGGGGTGATCGAGAAGGCGCCAGTGGGGGAATTATGAAACAGTTTTGGATTGAATGCTGGGAGAATAGGAGGGAGAGTGAAGGAGGAATATCCTTGCGGGGTGCTCCATTAATGTAGGCCTCCTCGTTAGAGGATCGCGACAAATCAGCGGAAAGCCAAAGATTCATTATTATTATTTATTTCGAGCTAGGGAGACGATATACATAAGCTCAAAGCTTTCTGTCGAATCCCTCATCTATTATAGTTCTGATTTGTCTACGTCAATGTTGTGTGCTTTTTTATAATAATAATAATTATTATTATTATACAAAAATAATAATAAAAATAACAATAATAATAAAAAAAATAAAAAATTATAATTAAAAAATAAAAAACAAAAATTATAATAACAATAATAATAATAATAATAATAATTAATAATAATAATAATAATAATAATAATAATAATAATAATAATAATAATAATAATAATAATAATAATAACAATAATAACAATAATAATATAATAACTAGAGAAACAGAATTTACTGCACCCAGTAAATTCAAGTCTGTGTGAAAAGGGTTAAAGAATCAGGAATAAACTATGCAGAAAGAGAATTTATGGAGGCTTATTTTCAGGAGTAAAATATTTTTGAACAAATCAGAAATGGGTTTTCGTTAACAGTATTTACAGATATTCATACTGGAATCAGAACAATTATTTATAAGAAACCAGAAAAGGCATATATGTGACCAGCATTCAAAGGGTTCGATACTCGAATCAGAAATGGACATTTTTGGCTCTGCCCACTAATTTGAGTGATGAAATACGTTCATAAACTTTAGAAATGCATTAAGGTGTAACAAAATTCATTTCCCAGTATTTCTGAATAATACACACTTGATGACTTTGGTGACCTCTTTCAGGCGGACCCCCTAGGTGAGGTGACCTCCGTGACCTTGACCCATATTTTGAATTTCCATCAGTGTGAGACTGACAGTATAGGGTAGAGAATGGGAAGCGAGAGCCAATAATCTTATTAAGTTTGAGTGTGAGACTGACAGTATAGGGTAGAGAGTCGGAACGAGAGCCAATAATCTTATTAAGTTTGAGTGTGAGACTGACAGTATAGGGTAGAGAGTCGGAAGCGAGAGCCAATAATCTTATTAAGTTTGAGTGTGAGACTGGCAGTATAGGGTAGAGAGTCGGAAGCGAGAGCCAATAATCTTATTAAGTTTGAGTGTGAGACTGGCAGTATAGGGTAGAGAGTCGGAAGCGAGGGCCAATAATCTTATTAAGTTTGAGTGTGAGACTGACAGTATAGGGTAGAGAGTCGGAAGCGAGAGCCAATAATTTTATTAAGTTTGAGTGTGAGACTAACAGTATAGGGTAGAGAGTCGGAAGCGAGAACCAATAATCTTATTAAGTTTGAGTGTGAGACTGACAGTATAGGGTAGAGAGTCGGAAGCGAGAGCCAATAATCTTATTAACTTTGAGTGTGAGACTGGCAGTATAGGGTAGAGAGTCGGAAGCGAGAGCCAATAATCTTATTAAGTTTGAGTGTGAGACTGGCAGTATAGGGTAGAGAGTCGGAAGCGAGAGCCAATAAGTTTATTAAGTTTGAGTGTGAGACTGACAGTGTAGGGTAGAGAGTCGGAAGCGAGAGCCAATAATCTTATTAAGTTTGAGAGTGAGACTGACAGTATAGGGTAGAGAGTCGGAAGCCAGAGCCTATAATTTTATTAAGTTTGAGTGTGAGACTGACAATATAGGGTAGAGAGTCGGAAGCCAGAGCCAATAATTTTATTAAGTTTGAGTGTGAGACTGACAGTGTAGGGTAGAGAGTCGGAAGCGAGAGCCAATAATCTTATTAAGTTTGAGTGTGAGACTGACAGTATAGGGTAGAGAGTCGGAAGCCAGAGCCTATAATTTTATTAAGTTTGAGTGTGAGACTGACAATATAGGGTAGAGAGTCGGAAGCCAGAGCCAATAATTTTATTAAGTTTGAGTGTGAGACTGACAGTGTAGGGTAGAGAGTCGGAAGCCAGAGCCAATAATTTTATTAAGTTTGAGTGTGAGACTGACAGTATAGGGTAGAGAGTGGGAAGCGAGAGCCAATAATTTTATTAAGTTTGAGTGTGAGACTGACAGTATAGGGTAGAGAGTGGGAAGCGAGAGCCAATAAGTTTATTAAGTTTGAGTGTGGGACTGACAGTATAGGGTAGAGAGTGGGAAGCGAGAGCCAATAATCTTATTAAGTTTGAGTGTGGGACTGACAGTATAGGGTAGAGAGTGGGAAGCGAGAGCCAATAATTTTATTAAGTTTGAGTGTGAGACTGACAGTATAGGGTAGAGAGTGGGAAGCGAGAGCCAATAATTTTATTAAGTTTGAGAGTGAGACTGACAGTATAGGGTAGAGAGTCGGAAGCCAGAGCCTATAATTTTATTAAGTTTGAGTGTGAGACTGACAATATAGGGTAGAGAGTCGGAAGCCAGAGCCAATAATTTTATTAAGTTTGAGTGTGAGACTGACAGTGTAGGGTAGAGAGTCGGAAGCGAGAGCCAATAATCTTATTAAGTTTGAGTGTGAGACTGACAGTATAGGGTAGAGAGTCGGAAGCCAGAGCCTATAATTTTATTAAGTTTGAGTGTGAGACTGACAATATAGGGTAGAGAGTCGGAAGCCAGAGCCAATAATTTTATTAAGTTTGAGTGTGAGACTGACAGTGTAGGGTAGAGAGTCGGAAGCGAGAGCCAATAATTTTATTAAGTTTGAGTGTGAGACTGACAGTATAGGGTAGAGAGTGGGAAGCGAGAGCCAATAATTTTATTAAGTTTGAGTGTGAGACTGACAGTATAGGGTAGAGAGTGGGAAGCGAGAGCCAATAAGTTTATTAAGTTTGAGTGTGGGACTGACAGTATAGGGTAGAGAGTGGGAAGCGAGAGCCAATAATCTTATTAAGTTTGAGTGTGGGACTGACAGTATAGGGTAGAGAGTGGGAAGCGAGAGCCAATAATTTTATTAAGTTTGAGTGTGAGACTGACAGTATAGGGTAGAGAGTGGGAAGCGAGAGCCAATAATTTTATTAAGTTTGAGTGTGAGACTGACAGTATAGGGTAGAGAGTGGGAAGCGAGAGCCAATAATTTTATTAAGTTTGAGTGTGAGACTGACAGTATAGGGTAGAGAGTGGGAAGCGAGAGCCAATAATTTTATTAAGTTTGAGTGTGAGACTGGCAGTATAGGGTAGAGAGTCGGAAGCGAGAGCCAATAATTTTATTAAGTTTGAGTGTGAGACTGACAGTATATTGTAGAGAGTCGGAAGCGAGAGCCAATAATTTTATTAAGTTTGAGTGTGAGACTGACAGTATAGGGTAGAGAGTGGGAAGCGAGAGCCAATAATTTTATTAAGTTTGAGTGTGAGACTGACAGTATAGGGTAGAGAGTGGGAAGCGAGAGCCAATAATTTTATTAAGTTTGAGTGTGAGACTGACAGTATAGGGTAGAGAGTGGGAAGCGAGAGCCAATAATCTTATTAAGTTTGAGTGTGGGACTGACAGTATAGGGTAGAGAGTCGGAAGCGAGAGCCAATAATTTTATTAAGTTTGAGTGTGAGACTGACAGTATAGGGTAGAGAGTGGGAAGCGAGAGCCAATAATTTTATTAAGTTTGAGTGTGAGACTGACAGTATATTGTAGAGAGTCGGAAGCGAGAGCCAATAATTTTATTAAGTTTGAGTGTGAGACTGACAGTATGGGGTAGTGGGTTGAGATCCCCGACAACCATGTACTATTTATTTATTATTTATTTATTGGTGTCTAAGGGGACATATTTTTGCACAATGGCTAATCATGACCACAACATGAGTATCAATTCAAGACCAGGGTTGAACATTAATAAGCCATCCTGCCCATTTTAGAGAGGGTTTGCACCTCCCAAACATTGGTGACTGGGTCCTATTTTACCAGTAAAACGGAGCCTGTTTAACGGGCACTGCTTCACTTCCCGGGGTTCCCGCGGGAAAATAAATAAAAAAATTCCTCTTTTCTATAAATGAGGAATTATCTGCTACCTTGTTAAACATCTGGTTTTAATTACATAAGATTCTTCCTGTGAAGAAAGGAAGCTGGCAAAGCTGTCATATTGCATTTGTCGCTGCTAGCTCAAACAAACAACATGGAACAATGCCGTTGAATGTTGTTAGAAGAGAAAACATGTTGGTGACTTGAAGACCATAATGTAGCTTGGAGAAAAGCGCGAGGTGTTTTTTTAGAATTCAATGATTAATCACACCTTGTTTGCGGCAAACTGTCGACAAACAGTGACAGACAATTGTGTGTCTACTCAAGAATCTACTCAAATTTTGAGACCTCCAATTTGAAAGAATAACACCAGCACCCAAACCTTTAAAACCAATGAGAGTTTCTTGACTCGTCCGTTCAGTCTCCAACTAAGACGATAAATCATTTCTGTGATATTCCTTGTAATACACTCGATAATTACAAATCGACATGGCTAACGATACGATACAAATCGATGTTTTGAAAAATCAGTTTGATGAAGCAGTGAGTTCGTTTGAGAAAGCCACAGGACAAATAAAGGTCTTGTCAGCGAGGTTGGATGAGCTGAGGGTTCGCTATAAAAAAGCCGAATCATTGGGTTGCCGAAATTGGAAATATCAAATTCGCTTACGATTATCAGTTGTGGAGGGTGTTCGTGAACAGTTCATCGAATTTTCAGTTCGACAGATGAAACAAATGGACGAAATAGAGAAAAGATTAGATGAACTAGTAAACAGGAGAGAAGGGGCGGACGTATTGAATGTAAATGAAGGTATGCATATATCATACAGTGATGACAGTGATAGTGACGACTCAACAGATAGTGATGTTTCTATATACATTGACAGTGAAATTGATACATCTGGAGTGGAGGATTTGTCGTATATCAGTTCGGATTCGGAGGATGATTGGTAACTAATTTTTATCGAGTATGGGCCGGCTCCGCGAATTACGCAGAAACAATTCGGCAAACTCATCTTGTCTGCACGCATTTATTAATTGCAGAGCAATTATTCCTTTCAGTTCTCAGGCATCGAATGATTCGTCTTAGTTATTATTGCTTAGAACGGAATGAGACAGTTCGTCTTGAATTTGGTATAGTTTAGTAATAATTTTATCTAAGAGCCCTGCAGGGCCTGAGGATTATTTTATCACATCCTCTAATCCAATTAGATCTTTATTTTGTTCTCACGGACTGTCATTTTTATTGCAAAACTTTATGCATGCCGGTTTGAAAGGGTCTTGCTGTAGAACAAAGACTTATTCATACAGATCCCAAACTCCAAGATAAAACATGCATTTATTTTATTTTCATTCATTTTTCTTCCCCCACTCCAAACAAATCGTATTCCCATTCCCGCTCCTAGCATCCTATTCCACTCTCAGCGATGACGGACTAATTTTTTTTTTATTCTTTCCAAATCAGTTAAGCTGAATCAATTATAAAGGGTTGTTTTGGGAAAACAATTACGGAGAAAATCAAATGAATACAAAAGTTCACTGCCTGGATTCGAGCACGATTTAATCCTCCTCTCATGGGCCATGCGCATTATTTCCCTCGGCTAACGCCCCGTGAAATAATCCTCAGCGCGCACCACAAGAGGATAAAAATCGTACTCGAATCGGAGCAGTAAACTATTTATTGATTGATTTTGAGGCAATGGTGCATCAGTGGTGGCGCCAAGGAGGGAGAGGGTCAAAGGGGGCTACAGCCACCCCCCCCGTCGGAGAGGTCCAGCCCCCCAACCCCCCAACCCCCTCCCCCCGTCGGAGATTTTTAGTCAGTCCGTCGGAGAGTCTCGTAAACCCGACTTCACGAGAAATTTCCGCCAATCGAATGTAGATATCTTGTCTTGTCTGTCTCGAACCCGTGCAGCACTGGAACTTTGATAGAGAATAGTGATTCTCACGAAATTCCTTAATGTCGTTCGTCAAACTGGCTTTATAGATGAAATATTTCCCGACCTTATTATAATATGTTTACTTTAACCCTTTACTTAAGGTAACGGCCAAAACCGGACAGCGCTATTCTCAAAAATCGCCAATTAATTTTCACTTTTTGTCTCAAAAAACATAGGTTATGACCCCTCGTTGGGACGAGCTCGTTCCAACGAGGGGTCATAACCTATGTTTTTGAGACAAAAAAATGAAAAAAATTAGTTATTCAAGAATTATTTTTGCAAGTGTCGTCTGCTTTTCAGGTTAGGTAAAGGGTTAAATAATCAACAAACATACTCAATTTGCTTCTATTTTGGTTCTCCAATTTACCAATTTTCACTCATTTTCCTTCGTTTGGGAGAAATCCCTGGCGCCACCCCTGTGGTGCATTAATGTTTTGCGCTGATTTACGTTTAGATTTTAACCTTCGATATATTGAGAGAGAACATCACTTGGGTGAAGAACGGTGATCTGGAATGAACGGCCCGAGTTGAAGTTTTTGAGGTGTGGCGCGAGTGAAATGAAGTAAAAAACTTTAATAATGGTCGTTGTTTTCTGTAACTAGTACGCTACCGGAGTTGTATTTTTACTACGATTGAACTTGAACTAAGTGAATGATTACCACGATTGAACTTGAACTAAGTGAATGAAGCTGAGAAAAATATTACCTTTGATATATTTCTTTTCTTGTGTGATAGTGTTGTACTCAAATTGTCGTTTTATTTGCTTATTCGAATCAATAAGATATATTGTTATATTTTGCTGCCCATATTCCATACGTGACTTTTTCAATGCTTTGTTCTATCAAGTAACGTAGAATACACAGAACAATCCCAGTATATTGTCATTAGCTCGGGTAAATTTATTTGAACTTGAAGCCTTGTGGCGTAGCAGTTGTTTTTTGGAGAAGGGTAGTCTGTCTGTTGAGTCCAGTGGCGTGGCTGCGGGGGGGGGGGGGGGTGAGGGATGCGACACCCCCCACTTTCCTTCAAAGTTGGTTCTCGAAATGTGTCCAAAAATGACATAAAACTCATAGGAGGTAAAGGGCCATGGGGGTTAGCTTGTAGATTTGTAGATTGCTTGTCCTAATATCTGAGTCGGTGAAAAGGTTGACAGTCGTCAGTACATGAAAAACCTCAAAATATCCGCTCAGAGGCAAGGAGATGGGGGTTTTTTAACCCTGGAATTTAAAATCTTTCTACCACGGGCCGAACCATGTTTTTGAATCCAGGGTTCAAAAACCCCCATCGACGACCCTTGGCCGCCCATATCGGACACATTTATTTCCCTCTAATGGAAACGCTGATTATTGTTACCTTGGTTTTCTAGCTCAAACTTTAGGGACGCAAAATTCTGAGATGTGAAGCCCCCCCCCCCCCCCCCCCCACACACACACCCTATTAAAATGGAGCTAAGCCAGACTCTGCGAGTTTGTCCCCCTCACTTTCTTTGGGCTGGCTACGCCAGACGATACTTGACGATACAAAATGCACGGGATATACGTCTTTTGTTGCTCACTGTTATCCAATGCCTCAAACGTCATATCGAAGCGCTGTACTCGTTAATATTTGTTTTTGTTTTACAGCAAGGTATGAAGTAAGCAACCGGAAAACGGTGTATGTAAATTCGTCCCCGAGTAATTTCGTACCCAAAACCATTTCGTACTCAATAAAAAAGTAATTTCGAACCCCAAGATAATATTAGCCAGATAGAATGACCGTGGTAAAATTAATAACTGTTTATTTCCAGCGGTATGTTTTGAAAATAAATAGGTTTTTAATGTTGTGCCCGTTTAGATTTAGCCGGAATCTATTCACGAATGGTTTCCGTTACCGGTTCACGCCACGAAAAGTTACTAAACTGTCGTGAGTTCATCGTGTCAGTTCATTTACATGTTTTCACAACTGTTTAACACACAGCAAGCCAATAATTATTTATCATTCAAACAGTGAAATTTCTTCAGTATACTGATCCATTAATCTCTTATATATTTTTTATATATTAGACTTTTTTAAAACTTTATTTTACTCTCAATCTGAAATTTTAGCTGTAATAATAGTATCAATAACATTTTTCAGGTCCGGCGGAACCTGGGGGCTGGGGGGTGGGGGCTGGGTGCTTCAGCCCTTCCACTTTTTTGCCGGGCCATGTTTTTTTGTATGCATATATTTTAACACAACAAATGACTGGTGAAACAAGGGGCAGATCCAGAGCCCCCCCCCCCCCCCCTTCACGTTTTCGCCAGCTATATTTCTCTCGTACTGGTTCAGTTTCGACCAAAGCTTATAAATAGACCTCACCTGTATGCTTTACCAACTTTTTTTAAAATTGAAATCTTTCAAATACATCTTCTCCTATAAAAACAATATCCACTCAGATGCATGGAAATGGGGGTTTTGGGGCCCTGGAATTTAAAATTTTCATACCGACGACCATCCATCGCCGATCAAGCCCACTTTGAAAATTATTCCGCCGCTCCTGTTTTTTGAGTACGAAATTGTTTTTGGGTACGAATTTACATACTAAAATGGGTGCGACATTACTCAAAATCTCAGGTATGAAATTGTTTTGAGTACAAATTACTGCAACCGGTGTAATAACAATACTTCCTTGACCATCCGCTGATTTGCCACGGTCCTTTAACACCACAAACTGCACGACAGTGAGACCAAACTGAAAGCTTAAACTATAGACTTACGTGTCTATTGTATCGTTTTAATCACTTGTTTATTTTATTTAATATGTCGATATAGTTATCTTCCACTGTCACTACGTTCTACTTCTACACAGATGTTCTCACAAGGATTCTCCATAGATGTTATTTGTATTATTTTTTTCAATAATAGTGCACTAAATGGAAAACCCAACTGTTTTTTTTAAATCGTCCTGTTTACTTCAGAGTAGAGAGAATCATCGGAAATGAACTCATCGATCCATTATAACTAAGTGATCATAGATTAGGGTTAACTCCTTAACCCAACGAATCGTCCGCATTCTCCCTCGTAATATGCAGATTCAGCAGCTGAAAAAATATTATTTTTCGAAAAATTTCAACAAAACCATATCATGTGACCCCTCATTAGAACGAGCTCGACGAGCTCGTTCCAATGAGGGGTCACATGATATGGTGTTGTTGAAATTTTTCTAAAAAAACTAAAAAACGATATTTAAATTAATAAATTTTTATATTGTCTGTGTTTTCTGTCTCGGGGTCACATGATATGGTTTTGTTGAAATTTTTCGAAAAAAATTAAAAAACGTTATTTAAATTAATAAATTTTGATATCGTCTGCGTTGGGTAAAGGGTTAAAAACTCGAAATATTATATTTTATATCTCAATACTCTTGTCACAATTCAGAGAGAATGTCTTATGACGCATTGTGTCGGACAATTGCTAAAAATCGCATCTTGTGACCTTAACAATGGCAATATTTTCAAGTGCTCTGAAAATGATATCTCGTATATTAAGGGATTAAGGGAAATATAAACTGAAACAATCTGATGAAACTCGCCGTTTCCGATGTTTTCTATTAATATATTGTGATAAACTCTTGGTGCAGTTCATGAATGACCAAATCTCTGTTGTTTGAAATACATCTGTGATTGTTTTCTGACCACACACTTCTTGTTTGGATGTGATGCAACTCGTGTCATCTATGCTTGACTCAGCCGAGCTAGAAATACTATATACACCTTTTACAAATGTATTTTCATGTATTCTATTTTCTATTTTTTTAAATAAGTGACTGAATTGGATCAATTAGCGTTTCAAAAAACGTGTCAATTTACCCTAAAGTAAATAGCCACGTCTTTTGAAACATTAATGATTTATTTCATGGATTCATATTGACAGTTAAAAATATACAATTATACAAAATACAATTGTAAACGTTTTATATAGTATTGGCTCCTACACGGGAGGTTAAAATTATACCAACTTCATTAAAATATTTTCAAAAATTTAAAACTTTTTTTTTGTGGCCGAATTTTTCGGCTTCAGCGCGTATACACCACAAAAAGACAGAACCGTTGATGTTTTTTTGTCGACGTTAAACCCCACGATGACGAGTGATGAGTCCACGGGAAATTAGTTTTTTTAAAGTGAAGTTATTGAATATTTAAATTGTTAAAAACAAAACAGTAGGTCACAGGATATATTTTTTATAGTATAGAATGTAAATGAACTAAAAACGGTCACGCTTTGCCACTGTGCATAAGTAAAGACCTTAAACACCAATAAATAAATAAATGAACTAAAAAATACATGACAGATTGAATATATAACCCTTTGTATGCAGTGGGGTTTATGGTGATTTTCCTTAAATTGTTTCTTTGTATAGACCCCTTACGTCAGGATGGAGATTTACTGTCGCAACAGAATTATTACTGTTATCCTGTTGGCATTGTACATAAAAGGAGAAATTGGAAACTCATCGACAATCAGCTAGTCTACCTGGTGGTCCATGTATTTTTTCTGGGTGGCTTCTATAGTTTGTACCTGGTGGGTCCATAATGTATTATATTCTGGATCTTTCCCATGGTTCTTACTCGGTGGTCTATGACGTATTATTTTGCTGGATGGATCGTACCTGCTGGTCCGTGATGTTTTATTTTACTGGATGGGTCCTATATATCGTACCTTGTGGCCCATGATGTTTTATTTAGCTGAATGGGTCTTATAGTTCGTACTTGGTGGTCCATAATGTATTATTTTGCTGGATGGACGAACAGTTCATACCTGGTGGTCCATAAATTTTTATTTTGCTGTATGTGGTCTATAGATGGTACCCTCTTGGTCCATGGTGTATTGTTTGCCTTGATGAGTCTCTCAGGTCGTGTCTGGTGGTCCATAATGTATTATTTTGTCAGATTGGACCTATAGTTCGTACCGGGTGGTACACGATGTGTTAGTTTGTCGGATTGGACCTATAGTTCGTACCGGGTGGTCCATAATGTATTATTTTGTCGGATGTGTCCTAGGTGATTATAAATTTAGATACTCATCCAGTGTGTGTCGTTTTCTAACAAATACCTTGAAATTTGGTAATTCGACTCGGCTAAGGCTCTGAGGGGAAAGATGTTTTGGTGCAAGGCTCACACACGGCGTTTTCTGTACCACACCTTCTTCAGTTTTTAAAGGTCACTGTTTTTGCAATTCTTTCCGAACAGATTGTTTATTTAAATTTGCGGAAAACGTATTTGCCAGTGCTATTCATAAAAAAATCACTATGCAAGTTACATTATTTTTGTCATTATTTGTATGAAAAACATAGCTTACGACCCTTCATTGGAACGAGCCTATTGAGATCGTTCTAATGAGGCCGTCTAAACAAGCCAAGTTTTTGACGCAAAAAATGAAAAAATAGTTATTCAGGAATTTTATTAGCAAGTGTCGTCTGCATTTCGTGTTAAGTGTTAAGGATTGCATTAAGAATATTTTTTCTTTTTCAAAACATAGCTACGGTAAAGCCTACCATCAAGGGAATTTAAACATTTAAAACGTCGAGAGGGAGGGGGGGGGGGGGGGGTAAATGGGGGTACAAGAATAAGATTTCACTTGGAGTATAATGGGAAAGTGGGATGTGAAAATGAAGGACATGTGGTTAGTGGTAGACTCAAAGGAGAGGGTTAATATTCTAATCGCAGAGATTGGGAAGAATGGGGCAAGGGATGTCATCAAGCAGTTTGTCTACGAGTGTTGGGAGGAGAGAAGAAGGGTGGAATAGGTAGGCAGTTGGTAGAACAGGGGTAACCAAAGCGACAAATCAGCGGCCGACCAAAGTGTTATTATTATAAAGCAAATCAATATTTCCAGACATTATGCTGAAACTCGAAGCAAATGATGGAGCATTCTAACAAAATAATAGATTATTTGTGTGACACTATGATGCCCAATTGTAGTGAGAGGATCGCAACCACACCCCGGGTGCTTATGGACAAAATTCAGCAATTATGCAAGCATGGGTGGGGGGAGTCGAAAGCATTTCGAACATGGGGGGGGGGGGGGGGAGGGGGGGCAATTTGCTAATTTCCCTTAATAATATTGCGGTGACGGGTTGGGAGATAAGATGACCTAATTTATCCCCCCCCCCCCCATCTCTCTCCCCCTATCTCTCCCTATCTCTCTCTCGTTCTCTATGGAAGGAGTTTGAGAATGCACATGACTATGTGCCCCGATTCGTGAAATTTAGATTAAACCTATTTTACCACACTTTCCCCCCAAAAATGCAACCAAATGATATTGTTTCAAGGATTTTAAATTTCCACTTGAATATTCAAACGGTGCCCACTGTTTTTGTTTTTTAACCTTTTACCCAACGTACAAGAAATTTAACCCGATTACGTCTACTACAGCCTAAAATATCCGGGAAGTTTCTGAATAAAAACCACACAAATATGGATATCATTAGAACCAGCTCGTCGAGCTGGTTCTAATGATATCCATATTGGAATTGTTTCATCGAAAAATTGTGAAATTTATTTTCGAAAAATGAGAAATTGAAAATTGAAATTTAAAAATACCGTGTTAGGTAAAGGGTTAAGGAGTAGGTTATTGTTCATTCTCTGGTAATCTTTAATACTTTTATTGTTGTATTTCATTTATTCATTGACGTCATATTAATTTTATTGAATGATATAGGTATACAATGTGCTCTATTCTGTTGTTCTTTTGATGTAAGTTATTAATCTTTATTTGCTGAAATAAAATCATGTCATTATGAAACATTTTCTTCTAATCATGAAACGATGGATGTTTGGGCACACGTAAGCCTGTCAGAATGTGAGATTTTTCTTGCAGAAGTTAGAATTTCAACTTGTACTAGTAGAATCACACATTCTACAACGAGAAGGTGGAATTCCTACATCTACCCAATGTCTTTCAGCACAAATTGGATTTCCAACTTCTTATATTGTCATGTATGAGACGAAATGATTGCCACATTTATACGTGTAGCAATAATTGCCATGTTCATGGGTGTAGAAATAATTGCCATGTTTATGTGTATAACAACAGATTCAGAATATCATATAAATGTTATTTACCCTTTACATCTTCCCCTCTTCAATCATTTTTGTCTGAAAAAATATTATTTCCCGTTTTTGACAGTAGCAACCAGAATTCCAATTTCTTCTCGTAGATTGAAGCTGGGATTGAAGAAAATATTTTCTGTTAGAAATTTGTTTCTCAGTCACACCTCTCCCCCCCCCCTTCCCCCACCGGCATGGTCCTTTTGGCTGTCGCATACTCTCCTTTTATAACCAATGCAAACTTAAAAAATAAAAATAAATGGTTTAGGTGTGATATTTTACCATTAGTTAATAACATTGATAAGTTTGTCCACTGAGTGCAACAAGGATTTGCAATGTTTTAGCATTTGCAAAGCCTTTTTTTGCACACAAGGGGACTAAATACACCACTACCCATGCTATTCTGCAGATTATAAGCCTTAAAATCTAAACAAATTAATAACATGAACTTTTGATGGAAAAGAAATAATTACAAAAATAAAAAAATAAAATAAAAAATACCACCGTCCACATGCATTTAGAAAAATAGACTGAAAAACAAAGGATCGGGTCTCAATTCTAGTTTCTACCAAAAGAAGTTTTAGTTGGAATTCACTGGTATAAACACATTTAGCATTCAAAAAGGTTTATCTTCATTTATGTTGGTGGCTCATAATCACTCGTTGCAAAGAAGGAGTTTCAATCATTCAATCGAGAGAATTTTAGAAATGTTTTCAAGATATTCAAGAGAATACGGCAACGTAGAAGCACCACGTGTTGTTGTGATAGTAATCTGTTCAAACAGATTAGTAATCCGTTCAAACAGACTAGTAATGTGTTTAAACAGATTTACTGCAAGGATTTGATTGGTTGCTCGCCACGTGGTCTATTATGGCGATATAGTATGTGACGTAATGAGGTCTCACCGCACACTCCGCATGGCTCTGAGGGCTATGGGATATGCGATGAGGCCTCAGTGCATGGCCCTCATTCGTCATATAGGAAAACCGATCACCAATGATGATCCTATAATTGACTAATGTGTACATTGCGGCTATAAATTGAGGCCTCATAGTCATGAGGGCTGTGAGTTGACACCCCAGTAACCCTTTACCCAACGAATCGCCCGCATCTGCCCGCGTAATATGCAAATTCAGCAGTTGAAAAAATATTATATTTCAAAAAATTTCAACAAAACCATATCATGTGACTCCTCGTTGGAACGAGCTCGTCGAGCTCGTTCCAACGAGGGGTCACATGATATGGTTTGTTGAATTCTTTTGAAAAATTTAAAAAAATAATATTTAAAATAATAAATTTTGATATCGTCTGCGTTGGGTAAAGGGTTAAGGCCTCTACTGATGAGCATCCTATAATCATTCGCACTTCCCCTTCTTCCAGAACCCCTCTCCGGCCCTAATCTCCCCACTCTACCCAATGATCGTTGATCAGTGATCCGCAATTGTGGGACACCCATCGATCACTTGGTGAGCATTATAACTCTTATTAATCGAAGAGTCGTCCAGGGAGTCACTCCTCGATTAGTCATCAGTTCGATGGCATCGAGCCGTTCGAAGAGTCCCTTCTCGAGTAGCTCCCCGCTGACTCATCTGTAAGAGTAGTTCGAGGAGTCTCTCCATGAGGGATTGCTCTACAACGTTTAATGATAACTAAGCGATCACAAGGTGTCCCGCAATCACGGATCAGTGCTGACCAATCGCCAAGGCTGTGAGTTGAGAACTCATTGAGGCCTCTCCTCATGGGCCTTTATACTCATATGAGGTTTTGCGAATCCGGCAAACCCCCATCTTAAACAACTCCTTGCGTTTCCTCCTCTCCCACCCTCCATTCCAAGGGGGACCCGATGTCAGAGCCTCCAGTATTTGACCCGAGGACCCTGTCTCAGCAGTCCGGGCGACTTTAGGCCTCTCCTTTCTGATGGGCTTCTTATATACATACGCGGTCCTTTGATGGCGGCAACCCCATCTCAGAAGCCCTTACTTTCCCTCTCCCACCATCCATTCTAAATTGGACCGGATGGCCTAACCTCCCGCATTTGACCCTATGACCTTCCCCAACGGTCTGATCAAGAGCGACACAGTCGCCACTACCCTTCTTCCGGAACCTCTCTCCGTCCCTAATCTTCCTACTCTATCCAGCTTCCTCACCCAATCAGTGACCCGACGTTCTTATCCCAGAAGCCTTAGCTCCCCTTCTGGTGCTACTGACCCACCAACCCTTCTCCTGCGTCCCGGTCAAGTGCGACAGTCAGACTTCTTCTAGAAGCTCTTGCCTCCTCAAGCTCGAAGAATCCATCTCAACAGATCAGCCACTGATGATTAGTGGGGCTTCCGTGAGTATTACTGATCGTTAGGTACTTGGTGATCGGTGATCAGTGATCGTAAGACTCTCAGTTATCGCTTAGTGATGTTATAACGCAGATGAGTCAGAGTCGTTCAAAGAGTCGCTCTTCTTGATCAGACAGTTTGGGAAGGGCACTGGGGTCAAACACGAGAGGCTAGGTCGTCTGGTTCACCCTTAGGATGGGTGGTAGGAAAAGGGAAGCAATGACTTCTGGGATCGGGTTGTCGGCGTCACAATGCCCCTTTTTCGTGTACGAGACCCATCAGAAGAAACCTAAATGAGGTCTGAACACACAGCCCTCATGACTGTGAGGCCTATTAGGACTATAAGGGCCATGACTTTATGCCTCAACTCATAGCCGTATGCAATCTCCATAATTGGTTTGAAAGAATGGCCACGTCCCACGCAATATCGCCAGAACAGACAATGTCACCAGATTCTTAAGGATAATCTGTTTAAACGGATTACTTAAGTGATCTGTTTAAACTGATTACTATCAGGAAAATACGTGGCGCTTCTACCTTGCCGTAAGACAACAATTTCAATGTATCGTCTACAAATTCGTGTTGGGTGAAGAGTTGATTTTTGACGGAGATAAAAATTGTATTATGTGCTGTAAAGGAAGATTACAACATTTCAGCCAATGAAGATCGGGTGCTTTCTCAGTACTCCCCCCCCCCCCCCCCCCACTCCACTCTCGTATCTTATACGATTTGCTGTCACAGTAAAATATACCTCTTGATAACACGTTTTTATTAACCTTTTTAAAATTATACAAGCTTTCTGATTGGTCTCCAAAGGAATGTACGAAGTTCAACGGGGTGTATGAGAATATCACGTGGCAGCTAAAAGGAGCGTCCAGGCATTCTATTGTACACTTCGTCGATTTCCCTTTCTATGGAGCCCGAGAGGTGACATGGTCATTTTTTTTGTAATCCGTACGCACATCTCGGGCTCCATACCTTTCCCCCACCTCCTCAAACATTTTCGTCAGTAATAATACAAATTCAGGGAGGAATTAGTAGCTTGTGGAGTCTGACAGTTTCTCGTCGTTGCTAGGTGGTTCTCTCCGGGTATTTCGGCTTCCACCACCCGTAAAACTGCCCGACACGAGATGACTCTGGCTGTCGAAATTGTTGGTAAACTCCAATAAACAAATAAATCGAATAAAACATTTATACAGACAACTTGTATACCACAATAATAACGACGCGTCATTTCCCAATATCCTTGAATTGAAGTCTCCAAAATGTTCAATCTAAGGGAAATAACTCCAAATCGTTCTTAGTCAACATGAAGAAAGATATTTTTCTTTCCGTTTCTCTACTTATTACTTTTATTAATGTTTTCATCATTGGAATACCGTTTGATGACTTTATAATAAAGCAAAATTCGACACATTGACGGGGCAGGTTAATAAATTCGTCATCTGGTTCTTCAGCGGTGTATGCAGGACTGTACTGCCCTTCTAAGGTCCGTATTTCAACCTCAGGAAATACTGATCTCAGAAGGGTAGTGCAGTCTCTACATACTGTTGAAACACCGTGTGGCTAATAATCTTCAAATCGATGTCCTACTAGCTCAGAGAAGAGGTATGAATCAATCTAGTTTCTAGAGAACTTTTCGGTTTTCTTTAGAAGAGAGTACTATGTATACGCACGTGTTTTGTTGGTTATACGTCGATGTATGCAAATCGTCCCTTGAGTTTCAATGTGTTCTATGTGCCAGTAGGCTGCCAGTAGGGTGTCAGTAGGCTGCCAGTAGGCACACCAGTAGGCAGCCAGTAGGTACGCCAGTAGGCTGCCAGTAGGTACGCCAGTAGGCTGCCAGTAGGGTGTCGGTAGGCAGCCAGTAGGCACATAGAATACATTGGAACTCAGGGGACGAAATGACACACGTGATTAGCATAATGTTGCGTGGTGAGACGGAGCCGATCCCTGATAATACCGCCTACCCCGTATTATCACATTGGGGTGTCGGCGGGGATAGATAACACGTTTACTTTTTCCGTGGCACTGAACGACCTAAATCAACTCTGAAAATGGTCCGAGTGGCGAAGAAAATCCTGAAAAACACAGAAAAATTAAACTAACTGCTAAAAAGTAAAGGCAATAACCCTGTCCACCACAATTATTGGTTCAATTGTATACACCTGGAATTTTATTAAGCACCCCTTGTTTTTTTCACAGTGGTGTTAATATACTCTCCCAAAAAAGAAAGTGTGCATGCTAAAAAATAACACTAAAAAAAAGATATATATCATTTTCATTCATGGAAATTTTATTCAATCACAGACGAATCAATCTGTGATCAACACGAGAAAGTTCATTACGCTACGACGAATACTCTTGGTGCCTTGGAGAGTCAAAGACACTAAGGGTCAAACACAAAAGTCACACACTCAATATCTGGTATGACCTCCGTCTGCATCGACTACTGCTGTGCACCTACGCCTCATGGAAGCGAACAAGTTAGCATGGAAGTGTTGTGGGATGTTGTTCCATATTCTGATAAGCTGTCTTTGGAGTTCCACAAGCGTTGACGGTGCATGGGGAAGTCGGCGTAGCTGACGTTTCATTTCGTCCCATACGTGCTCAGTGGGTGAGATATCGGGCGAATTTGCGAGCCAGGGAAGAACATCCACTTGTTGTTGCTGCAGATACTGTTGAACAACACGAGCTGCGTGGGTTCGAGCGTTGTCCTGCTGTAGAATGACGCCGGGGCCGTGACGTTGCAGAAATGGGACAACAACAGGTGTAAGCACTTCATCACGATATCTGGCTGCATTGAGATTGCCATCAATAATGACCAGCTCAGTTCTGTTACGGGCAGTGATACTACCCCACACCACGAGAGACCCCCCCCCCCCCCCCCCCCCCCCATAACGGTTTCGCTCCACGACACATGGATCTGCGTAGCGTTCGTTTCGACGTCTGTACACTCTCTGGCGGCCATCTGATGATGAAAGATGGAAACGACATTCATCTGTGAATAAAACACGTCGCCACCAGTGTAAGGGATGCCTGAGATGTTGTCTACACCACTGCAGTCGAGCACGACGATGACGTAACGTCAAAATCGGACGAATTGCAGGTCTTCGAGGACGTAAGCCGTATTCTCTCAGCCGATTGATTGCTGTTTGAGGATGTATCCGTCTCAGGTTAGGGATGTTCCTGGCTGTCGTCGTTGCCGTTTGTTGCCGGTTCCGGAGATGGACGACACGAATATACCGATCTTGTGCAGGGGTGGTAACTCGGGGTCTCCCGGAGCGGGGCCGGTCTCGAACGTCATCATGTTGTGCATGTCGATGGACTAGCCTGTCTACAGTGTTACGGTGGCAGTTCAAATGCTGGGCAACCTCTTTGTGTGTTCTGCCAGCTCTAATCATACCCTGGGCAAGGAAACGTTGATTCATTGTCAATCTTGGCATGCTAATGTGGAGTCGTTTTAACAGCAGCGCAAGTTTGAATGTGAACGATAGGAAGGCCTTACTTTTAGTGTTTAAATACCCAAGGATTCACACGGCTGCATGAATTTTCAGACTCTCCACGTGCAAAACATGCCTTTTCACAAACGTGCTGCACGTCATTTAACGTTAATGCAATTTTAACGGGGAAAGCTGTTTTTGTGTTCAATATAACTTATTCATGAACAGGTTAACACTCTTTACACCTACGAAATTATTTTTTTGGAGTTTGATCAATTTCTGCAATGCACACTTTCTTTTTTGGGCGAGTATAGAAACCGTCATTACCTTCATGCTATCTTTCAGATGTTTTAATGAACGACAACACAATGATGAAAAGATGCAGTATTTTAGTGGAGCTAATTACATATTATCTGTCATTAATGTCTTTGATGGAAAAATGTTCTCTCGACAAGTATTGCACTGGGACTGTCCATGATGAAACGATGCCGGTACACCATCTGTTGTATTAGAGTTACATCCATAGCTAAATATTGTTTTACACCATCTGTTGTTTGGAAGGTTACCATGTTATGAAGCTTTACACCATCTGTTGTTTGGAAGGTTACCATGTTATGAAGCTTTACACCATCTGTTGTTTGGAAGGTTACCATGTAATTTAGTTGGAAATATTTCGCTATAATTATGTTATGTATACTGCACCGTGGTATGATGTTGAAGTGGGAATATGAATTTATTGAAAAATCTCAAGATGTCAATGAAAGACAGCGAAGGCTATTTCACACGCCAGGTCAATTGTTCATTTTGACTTTTTTGCGGATACTTGGCTATCCTTTCGTAAAGTCTGAAATGGTAAAAGACATCTGTATGTGTGTGTGTGGGGGGGGGGGGGGGGAGTGGGGTAGGGAGAGGAATGTGGGAGGGGGGTAGGGAGAGGAAGGTAGGGAGAGGAGGTTAGGGGGAGTCAGAATCCCCTATATCACTGATGTCATATCTCTAATAACTGAAGTAGGGTATTTAAACATTTTTTTCAACTCGTCTCTTGACATCTCAACTGCAATCCCGCCACAATATTACAGCCTAGTGCGCTAAAATTTAATGTTGATGCTTTTCAGAGACTGTCCATGCGTGTCGTTATAAAGGGGAACATTTGGTTACCTTTTGCAACAAAATGTCTTAAGCCACTCTTGAGGTCCTATACGAAATGTTTTTATGAAATACTGACTTGAGATTATTTATTGTTAATGGAGAAGTGCCCTTCACAAAAAGTTCACCTATGGAAATGACCAAACATTATGAACGTTTGATGTCACGATAACGCGGTTACTGTTCTATTATCGCAGATGTACACTATAAAGTAGTCTGCGATATAAGTAGTATCGATTATCGCAGACGTACACTATAAAGTAGTCTGAGATACAAGTAGTATCGATTATCGCAGACGTACACTATAAAGTAGTGTGTGATATAAGTAGTATCGATTATCGCAGACATACACTATAGAGTAGTCTGCGATATAAGTGGTATCGTAAATGTTATTTATTATGAACAAAGGGTATTGGAGGAGTTGTGGGATGGTGTTTTCTAATTTACAAGAATTTTGAGAAAACGCCAATATTTGATTGGGCACACAGCGGACAGTAAATTGTTTAAGAGGACATGTGGGGTACCATCTTAGTGCTAATGCCACTGTTTATCATTTCTAAAACTTCGAACTAGTAAAGCCAACAGTCTCTGAGAATAACGAATTTAAAGTTATACAAACAATTTCGAATATTTGCATTTTGATGTCATAACACCGAAAAAGCACGCCTGAATGGACAGTTTAAATCATATCCCTTTTTATTCTTCATAGCCTTGGCTATCAGTTTGTAGTGAAGTATGATTTCTTTTCACTTTAACATCAGAACTGAAGTGAAGCTGAATTTAGAAAGAACATTATGGGTTAAACATATTTGAAATATGTCAGCAGCGTGCTTTTGATATACACAGAGATACTATGTTTTTTTAAAAATAAAAATTGTGAAAATAAAAAGTTTGATTAAGGAGTCAATACCAATCCAAAGACATTAGTTCAACAACACTATATTTATATTTATTTATTGGTGTTTAATGTCACATATTTCTGCACAATGGCTGACCTTTACAGTTTTACGGGTGGAGGAAGCCGGAGTACCCGGAGAGAACCACCGAGCAAAGGCGAGCAACTGTCAGCTCCCCCAACATACTAACTCCACTCAAGCAGGGTTAGCATTTGTAGAAGACAGTGCACCATCGACGTGGACTACGCCTTAGTACACAGCGTCACCACGCCCCCCACGTGGGCAATGGGGGTGAAGTGTCTTGCCCAAGGACACAACGCAGTTGCCGCAGGTGGGATTTGAACTGAGGACCTCTCGGCTTGCAGCCAGCACCTCTACCTATTGAGCCACCACGCCCCCCCCCCCCTTCAACAACACTAAAAAGACAGAAGTGAGCAGAAGTGGCTAAAATAAGAGGCCGAAAATTGCAACCAAGGAAAACAAAAAAAAAATAGAAGGCCCTCGTACAACAATGCAGAAGGTTGATAGCCTTTAAACAGTTCTGATAAAAACGCAATTCACCGAATGATTTAAAAAATAGAATATTTATGCTTCTAGAAAATATTCAAAATTTAATGCAACTTTTTTGTACATTACGATACAAAAGATATCACAGTTGAGTTGAAGAAAATGGAAAGATGCAAATATAACTAAATACTGCAACTCTATACATTTATATTCCTATTTCGCGTCTCGAAAGTTAACTAAAAATCTTGAAAATTTGATTTTCGATCTTCCTGAATATTACACCAAGACACATGTTTACTTTGTTTACAGAATGCATTTATGTGACACGTCATTCTGCTGTCGAGACCCTTCACCTAATAGGATTAGAGGAGAACACATTAGATACATGCATTACATGGACCCTCAGATACATGCATTACATGGACCCTCAGATACATGCATGACATGGACCCTCAGATACATGCATTACATGGACCCTCAAATACATGCATTACATGGACCCTCAGATACATGCATTACATGGACCCTCAGATACATGCATTACATGGACCCTCAGATAATGCATTACATGGATCCTCAGATACATGCATTACATGGACCCTCAGAGACATGCATTACATGGATCCTCAGATACATGCATTACATGGACCCTCAGAGACATGCATTACGTGGACCCTCAGATACATGCATTACATGGATCCTCAGATACATGCATTACATGGACCCTCAGATACATGCATTACATGGACCCTCTTTGGAACTAAGTCGTGCCAATGAGATTTGGTAAGCTTTGTCTGGAGGGCAAACATAGACAGAATATTAGGTCTGTGATGAAGTCTGTCACGTAACACACTATTGAAAGGAACTCTCTAAACCTCCCTCCGACAGTGCATTATGTCACAGTATATGATTATCATGACAGTTGGAAGGTTTCTTATCTCTCATATAGACAAATATATGCATTATCCTGCATAACAAGATACCTTAAAAATGGTTACCAAAAAGGCCCAAAACAAGTCACGGCTATCCTTCCTCATGGCACTTTATTGACTAATTTGTATTGGACAAGTTGCTCCAACATGAGCTGTAATATCCCAGAAAACCGTCACACTGCAACACGGAAGTTTGATAACCTGTAAATACTTCTGATTTAATTTTGCCATTTCAATTTGAACAACCAGTGGAATTTATTAACCCTTAACCTAACGAATCGCCCGCATCCGCCCGCATAATATGCAAATTCAGGAGTTGAAAAAATATTATTTTTCAACAAATTTTAACAAAACCATATCATGTGACCCCTCGTTGGAACGAGCTCGTCGAGCTCGTTCCAACGAGGGGTCACATGATATGGTTTTGTTGAAATCTGTTTAAAAATTTAAAAAAAATGATATTTAAAATAATAAATTTTGATATCGTCTTCGTTGGGTAAAGGGTTAAAAAGTTCATGTGAAAATATCACGGATTTCACCCTCGTCTGTATATGATGTATTTTTCAGAGCTTGCTATCTCGAATTCATCTCCTACTCCAATGGAGCACATTTGTTAACCCTAGAGGTGTAACTTGATGACATCCATTAGCACAATGGTTGATGAAAAAACGAACCAAAGGTTCGCCCCCATGAGATAAAATTCACCACCATGAGATAAAGGATATCAAAGTGTCCGGGTTTCATTGGACAATTCATCCAGGGGTCTGAATTCTTCTTGACGGTCCTGATCAAATCTATTATTTGTTAAGTGCATCTTATCTACAAACCGACGTTACATTTCGGCATGAGTGAAGATAAAAATCTAAAAACTATCATAGAAAAAACACAGGTCATTAAAATAGCAGGTTCTACATGTAGATTGTCTGGAGTTTGGTTGTCGTTCTTCAATTCGTCGCCTATTTCATTTGAACACAAACCTTCACATCTTGATTCCATACCAATGAAGCTGAAATGAGAAAAAAAGTCGTATTCGAACGTAACCATTTGAACCCTAGTGGTATCTACCATGTCAGTTCTATGGCAGCAATTGGAAGAGTCCATATTAATTATTTGTGGGAAACCAATTAATATTTTCAACCTGCAGCCCTAAGGCTGCGCATTAAAAATATTGATTGGTCAACCACACTTAGCAGTTATCTTAAAGAAATTATGACGTATCATATAACTGGACCGGAAAAGGGGTCTCTGTGCTTCAAAAGGTTAATGTTTTCCAAATAACCCAATAGAAAGTGAACCATCGAGTTGAATGATGTTGAATAAAGAACTAAAACCCTAGAGTATTGATGTTTATTCCAAAATTCTGATGCATGTCTTATTCCAATATACACAAGTGAGAGACCAAAATCAATTTTTCGTTGAATTTCAGTAACTTTTATTTATTTAATTATTTATTGGTGTTTAAGGTCACATACTTATGCACAAAGGCTAATCATTGCTGTGACAGTTTTATGGGTGAAGGAAGTCGGGGTACAGGAGAGAACAACCGAGAATCGACGAGCAACTGTTAGCTCCTCAACATTCTAACTCTGTTCAAACTCCCCTCAAGCAGGGTTACGGCGGTTAAAGACACGTGCACCATCGACGTGCAGTACGCCTTAGTACACGGCGTCATCGTGCCCCATGCAGGTAACTGGGATAAAGTGCCTTTCCTAAGGACACAACGCGGGCCGTCCCTGATGGGGATTGAACTCGGGACATCTGGCATAGAAGTCCAACAGTCTTCCACTGAGCCACCTTGCTCCCTCAGTAATTTTTACGAGTTCGGGAAAACATGTTCCTATTTCTTTGTCGCCAATTTTTGAGAACAACAATCGTCTAATTGATATTCGGGATTAGCAACTATTACTTAAGTAGTACATGTACAGGCATACTACACGAGTACAAACACCTTGAAAATGGTTGCAACACAAAACCATCACAAAGCTAGGAAGCCATGTCAAAAGTACATTGTTTGATGATAACATTGCGTTGCCTGGGTGCTAGGGGACATAGAACATTCTAGCATTCATGCGACGATTGTAAAACGACATGAAATGGCTTGTATTTGAACAATGAAATTCTCCCAAACTATCACGCAAAGCAGGAAATCAAAACAGAGTGTGAAACCAAAAAGAATTTTACAGTGCATTCCTTTCACGTTTGAGAAACATTGTTCACTTGTCACCGTCTTCGAGAGATGATTCGATTAGGATGGGGAATTAACAGCATTAATTTTTTTGTATTACAAACTCTTGGCGCTCCAAAAACCTGCAAATACCAGTAATCTAACGTTTTCGGATGAACAAAACTTTATTTTGCAGCATACACAAATACAATATCAATTAACAAATAACAAGATAAGTGTACACTGGATGGGAATAGCAGAGCCGGAGAGGCTGTCTTCTTGCCATTCCCACACACCACAGAGCCGGAGAGGCTGTCTTCTTACCATTCCCACACACCACAGAGCCGGAGAGGCTGTCTTCTTACCATTCCCACAAGCCAGATTTTTTTACATCAAAACCTTATCCTTTTATCTTTTCCTGGATGGTTTTGCCTAAATAAAATAAAACAATCCCCATGCGCGGACCTTGAACATTTATTGCTAAAGTCACTTCAGTTTAAAAGTCTAACAGTAATGCGTTAATAATAGTGGATTTGGAAGATGTGATTCTCTTATTAAAAAACCCGAACAGGACAAGTCACATTGGCACAAGTAATGATGGAGGAATACGAATTTAGAGTTGTATTAATTGTTGCCTTTTTAAACCCGGCCTATTGTGTTGTTGTGTTTCTGGATTTAAATCGTTCCTTATTTTCGGAAAAGAATGAAGCGGGATCGACAGAGAAACGTGTTGTTGTGCTTCTGGATTTAAATCGTTCCTTATTTTCGGAAAAGAATGAAGCGGGATCCACAGAGAAACGTGTTCTCGGTTTGAACGTACGCACACTCCCAGATTGTCTGGTTTCCATTTCAGAAGGATTTATGTAAATTTCAAAAGTACTATCAAAAGACGCAGGCAATTTATTATGATAACAGTCATGCATAAACAAAAGAACACACAATCTGTATAGGTCAGGGAACTTCAGTATGCCGCAATTTTTAAATAATGGTTCAGTGTGTGAGGTATATTTTCTGTTCGTTATAGGGTGGATGGCCTTTTTTGCAGGGTTATTTACAGAACACCATTCATTATCTTATCTAGGTCAGAGTTGATATCGTCTATCAGGTTATTTAGATTGGTACCAGATACAAAATCTGTAGTGTCGTCTGCAAAGGACAGGACATTTAGCAGGGTTGAGTGGCTGATTTGGTTGATGTACAAAAAGAAGAGGATGAGGGCCAGTATGGAATCTTGAGGTACACCAATTGTAACCTCCTATGTGCCCAATGTGTAATTCACAAAATAAACAAATTAACACATGCCTGTTACGTAATCTTTAAACCAAGATATTGCCAACCCTCTTATACCATAGCCATCCCGTTTTGTGAGTAGAATTGAGTGATTCATAGTATCAAGTGTTTTGTAAAAATCAAGAAACACCGAGAGTGTGCAATCCTTGGTAGTTTTATCATTTTCGTCTACAACATTATTTATGAGTTGAGGGATAAGGTATTTATGTATATATATATAGATGATATGAAATGAGTGTTTTTCTCATATAATATTTATGAAACGAATCTAAGAATTTTCCGTTTTGGCGAGTCTCCGGCGAGCACAAACGGAAAATTCGGACGAGTTTCATAAATATTATATAAGAAAAACACTCATTTCATATTCTATTTATCATATGGCACACACACGCACAAATTAGCCACTTAGTATGACTTTTTAACCCATCGCCTAACTTGAGCTGCAGACGGCACTTGGAAAAAACATCCTCGTATAACTAAAATTTTTAATTTTTTGCTTCCAAAACATAGGTTATGACCCCTCATTGGAACGAGCTCGTCGAGCTCGTTCCAATGAGGGGTCATAACCTATGTTTTGGAAGCAAAAAGTGAAAATATAAAAAAAAATAGTGGCGTTTTTCTTGTAGGTAAAAGATTAATACAATATAATCCACCCTAAATAGGTCAGATAACGTAAATTCTCCCTACTGAAATTATGCAAATGTGATCCAGTTGTATTTTGTTCAGCCAATCAAGTTGTCTAGTTTTGAAATTGACCAATGAAATTAATGGAATGCTTTATTTATCACTGATTAATATGAAAACAAAATATCAAATGTTTTAAAGTGAACAAAACAGACGAGTCATATGATAAATACGTATATATGATGGTTTGTTCCTCTAAGAAAGTATTTAATCCTACATACATTACTTTTTCCAGTATTTTGGATAATGTGGAAGAATACTAATGGGGCTCTAGTTAGAAATGAGTATAATTTTCATTTTGTCGGGCAATCAACCTGCAACAAAAGATAAGGTGATTATCTGTCACCTCGAGTGTTATCTGTTTTAATAATTTCGTGGACATAGTGTTGCTGTCTCTCCTCGATTTGCTCCTCAAATTTTGAGCTCAAACATTACTTCTTGTTCATGAGTAGGGTTTACAAAAAAAGAGTCGCTATGGTTATTATTTATTGCTCAAATAATCCAAAAAATTACGTTGGGTATGGTGGGGGGGGGGGGGGGGGGGGCACATGATTACTTGTGGTCTTTCCAATGTCAGCAAAAAAGGTATTGAATCTGTCAGCGATTCTTTTATGGGATTTTATTTCCGTATTCCACCCACGAAGGTTCGGTGGGGGGGGGGGGGGGGGGGAGTTGTCGGTTGCTATTTGACTTACATAAATTATGGCCTTTTGTAGGATTTCTCCTTTCTTTTTAATATTATATTTATTTTCTAGTAATATCTTATCATATTAAACTGCTTAACAGATCCGTTTCAAGCGATTGAATTCATGGCAACATTTTTTTGTATTCTGTTATGTTTTGAGTAGGTGGGGATTTTAATTTTTAGATATGCAATTTATTTTTCATTTGTGGGGATTGTAGTAGGCCAAGCGTCATCCATGGTTGGCGTTTTACATATTTTTTTCCTTATAGGGCTTGCTTTCAGAGGATGTACTTTTTCAAAAGCTTCGTAGAATACGACAAGGAATTTATTGTACGCTGAGTTTAGACAAATGTCGTTTGTGTCCTCTATGTGACCCTGAATCTATACTACTCAAAGTTTGCTAAACACCAAATATTTGACACATCATTGTGAAAATTGTTTGTGACATATTTGCGATATTTTTGGTGGATATGATTGAGGAATGTATTGAGATGGTCTCCAGTGTTTACATTAGCTCTCTTGATTTTTCGTGACAGTCATGGGACGCAGGTAGCCCTTGATTTGACATGCACATGTCATGTGAGTAGGGTATTCAATCTTCATTTCAACACAAACCCTTGTGATTTAATTATTGAATATGGCAAATGCAAATGTAAGAAGACATTTGTCTGAAGCAGAAATGTGGCGGGCTGTAGGAATGGCGGAGCAAGGGGCTACGCATCGCCAGGTTGGTGAAGCCCTTGGTATGCACCATACGGTGATCACCAGTGCGTGCCTGGGCAAGATTTCAGCAGTATGGCACACCAGTAAGACAGCATGGTGGTGGCAGCACAGACAGGGCAACATCTGCAGCTGAAGACCGTTTTTTGATCATTCAAGTATGTAGGAACCGCTTTGCCATAGCAACCCAGCTTCACAATGACCTTCATAATGCATCCGGGGTAAATGTTTCGACGCAGACTATCCGGGCAAGGTTGCACGGAGGTGGTCTCCGATTGAGAAGACCATGTATTCGCATTCCGCTGTCCCAGAACCACCACCAGGCACGATATGAATGGGCCATGGACCACGTTGGATGGACCAGAGAAGATTGGCGACCTGTCCTTTTTTACAGATGAGTCAAGGTACTGCCTAAACCACACAGATAGGCGTTCTAGGGTATGGAGAAGACCAGGAGAGCGATTTCATGCAGCCAACATTGCTGAGCATGACCGCTATGTTGGAGGGTCAATCATGGTCTGATGCGGCATCAGCAGGGATGGACGTACAGAGCTCTGTGTCCTTGACCGTGGTACATTGACTGCACAGTAGTATATTGATGAGATCCTAGGTGTCCACGTCAGATTGTATGCAGGTGCAGTGGGTGATAGATTTATTCTGATGGACGATAATGCCCGTCCTGTCGGGAGTACCGACAGAGGGATGGGGTTGCGCGTATGGACTGGCCAGCAAGATCCCCTGACCTCAATCCAATCGAACATGTCTGGAATGAGTTGCAGCTTGCAATTTCAGCCCGTCCAATCCAGCCAAGAAGTGTTCAGGAGCTTGGTGCCATGCTGATCCAAGAATGGAACAACATCCCACAAAGGACCACCAGGATCCTGATTGGGAGCATGAGACGGCGTTGTCAAGCTGTAATTAACAGTAATGGGTCTCATACTCGATTTTGAACCCATACCAGTTCACTCCGTCACCTTTTTGGCAAATGGAAAAATTTCCTCTTTTACCAATAAAATCCATTTTTCATGGTTATCGTATTCAAAAGCTACAAAATGATGTCAAACACAAATAAAATCTTATTTTCCGTACTTAAATCATTAAAGATATAATTAAAAAATATAAAATATATACACTTTTCATTACAATATTTCAACTAAAACGTAAAACAGGAAGTTGGATATACTTGGTGCTTAGCAACCTTTGAGTAGTATATAAAAGTATTCGTTTTTCGGTGTGTCTTCAAGTTGAGCAGGTTTATTTTGAGATCACCCATGAGGTAAACCTTGTTATTTCCTTCGTTTATAGTGTCCAATAACTCCGTCAGTTGTGTAAGAAACATATCAATACCCAGTAACTCGTGCATTATCCTTAACGGAAATGTTTCCTGCCTTCGATGTGACAATAAAATTAGCGTCCACTGTACTGTACGAATCACTCTTTGAGTCCAGACAATTAGTTCAACTTCAGTGAAGGCTAGGATCCAACCTATGGTCTGTTATCTCATATTATCTTATATTATGTTATCTAATCTTATTTCAGTCCATCCTACCTTGCTTTTTCTCTACTTTCCTAACACATCTCATACAGTGTCGTGCTTTCTTTTCTCACCACACTATGAACATGCTCTTGGCGAGATGGTGATGGTGCGGAGGTGAATGAGTCTATTGTGGTGTACTGAAGATAGTCATAACGCTAAAGAGGAATACAACAAACTTTTCTATCTTCATTTCCTTATCTTGTCTTATTTCAGTCTTTGTCCATTTGCCATGTCGCTGAGAGCATGGTCAACTCCGATACTTTTGTCCGGCCCCGATACTCTTGTAGGGATTGATGTAAGACTGATCAGTCTCGGGACAAAACCCAATTTAACCTTTTCGCTGCTACAGGTCCATATTGAGTACGGAACCAACTGTTGACGACCTGTCCGATAAGTCCGTACTCAGTACAGAGATACCACATACATGTACAGGGAATGAATATCACAGCTCGTTGTTATTCTCAATAGAACACATGTTATACGAAATGCAAGCGACAGACGATACGGCATTATCCATTTGATCTCTACCATTTTTCGCGTCTATGTAAATTCCGAAGTACCCGAGGCAATAACGAACTCAATAGTCCAAACTTGTCCCAGCATATATATTTTTTTTGTTGTCCTGTGCCACACGGCGACAAAACAAAACAAAAATTATATAACGGCCTGGGGAGCAAAGTTTGGACTACATGGTCAGTCCATTAAATAGGAACTAAATTCAAGTCGATTAGACGTCTTTTCTTTTGAGATTTATGGAGTGTGGCTGGGAGTAGTTTTTGAAACATTGTTGAACTCAGTCAACGTTGTTCCAATATACAGTACGTGGAGAATGGATTGTAACAAAATCACCCGTAGAGTGGAGGTATCACCCAAAGTATCACTTTCAAATTCTGCACATATGGACAAAAATCACAAACATTGTTTCAGCCAATGGACCTCCGGGTTTAATCCGGAGGTCCATTGGCTGGAACTTTGCTTGTGCTTGTTATGGTTTGCAACAAATCTGCAATTATTGCTTGGGTGGAATCGCCACTCCAGGGGTGATTTAGTGATAATACACTTTCACCGTTCTGCATAATAGCAGTTTTAAATTTACAAATACGTGAACGTTATTGGCGCTTTCAATTGTTTCACTTTAACCCTATTCCCTCCAATATTTGGTTCAGCACAGGATATTACCAAATTACACAGCAGCGAAACTGTTAAGGACAACGAATAAATATGTGTTTGTTGTTGCAATTTCTCATGGAAAATAAAATCACTTCTTCTGACACACATACCTCCTTGTTTATACCGAGAGAGGCGGGAGGAAGACGGCCAATCTGGTCATGCTGCTTCCCAACAGAATAGCATTATTTCCTTATTAATTATTGTCTGTTTGTACTCTTATATTCTGTTGAATAAAATTTACTTACTTACTTATTTACTTACTTATCAAGGTCGGCTTTTGGCGCTGTATTCGGTCTATAAATAATTCCTACACTGCTTTTTTCTTCAGGGATATTTCGACGAATATGGATTCAAACACATGTGGGAAAATACCAATAAGTCGTTTCGTATTTTGAAGGTATATCCTCATTTATGAACATTCCGATACCACCCCGTCTTCAGTGCGAGCATGGGAAATCAAGGTATGGTTCCCTTCAAGTTGATACTCTATACCAGGTGTAATATTAAATATTTCTGTGAAGCCTATACCACGTGTAATATTAAATATTTCTGTCAAGCCAATTACGTTTAAAAAGTTGGAGTTTGTTTGTAGGTCAAGTAGGAAATTATGAATATTTTCAAAGTTTAGATTCAAATTGCGGCAATTTAAGATGAGCACAGAAAGGACCTTCGTTTCGCTTGAGATTTGCTCTTTGTATTGCCCGGGTAAAGTACTTACAACCAGGGCCAGAAATACTAAATGGGAGGGCCGAATTTTCTTCGTCCCTGGAAATAACATTACTGAATTTTGGCACGAAGTCAAAAGCATTATTAGTTTGGATCTCATCTAGTGATACTGTATAAGTCATTTTTGCATAAAGCGGTGGAAGCAAACACTAATTGTCTGGACATACTGTTATTAATAAAATTCGTTTCAATACTTGTATATTGAATCTGCATTACGAGAAAGTAAGAAAAGCTAGAGACAATATTTACTTTGATGTCAAGAAAAGATAAAATGATTATACACAACATACTATGACTATAACAACATTTGCAACGGTTTGGTGGCAGTGCCTGTCTTTGAACGTCTTCGAACACGATTTGGGCATATAAAATTCGCATCATGGGGTATCACATGATATTTACAATTAAAGTTAAATACGCCATCTTTCACGATGTATTTAGGCCATTTTATTCTGACAGATATCGGGAAAACATGAGGAGCATTCACGTCCATGATAACCCCAAATACGTCAAGTGTCCATCACATTTCCTCCCTACACACTCTGCAACATTGAGTATCTCCTTAGTACACAGGCCATCCAAAGGCCTCTTTGCTCTGACCAATTCTGGCCAATTCCTGTTACACAACTCCATGATTCTCTCCCTCT
Organism: Pictodentalium vernedei; assembly: GCA_031216915.1. NCBI lineage: Eukaryota > Metazoa > Mollusca > Scaphopoda > Dentaliida > Dentaliidae > Pictodentalium > Pictodentalium vernedei. The sequence goes on along the minus strand of CM062288.1, from coordinate 338,648,593 downwards.
CGAGTCTTTTACATTGGGCTCTGTCCCTTCCAGGTCAGGAATCTCTATTAAATTAGATATTCATTAACATTTATCACTTGCCCAACCCACCCCGTCTTGGTAATATAATACTCTGTGTTATGAAACATTATTTTACACCAAATTGTTAACCATTTCGTTACTGTGCAATTTGGTAATATTCTGTGCTGAACCATATATTGGGGGGAATGGGGTTAAAGTGAAAAAAATGAAAACGCCAATAACGTTCACGTATTTGTAAATTTAAAACTGTTATTATACAGTACGTGGATAGTGTATTATCACTAAATCACCCATGGAGTGGCGATTCCACCCAAGTAATAATTGCAGATTTGCTGCAAACCATAACAAGCACAAGCAAAGTTCCATCCAATGGACCTCCGGGTTAAACCCGGAGGTCCATTGGCTGAAACATTGTTTGTGACTTTTGTTCATATGTGCAGAATTTGAAAGTGATACTTTGGGTGATACCTCCACTCTACGGGTGATTTTGTTACAATCCATTCTCCACGTACTGTATATTGGAACAACGTTGACTGAGTTCAACAATGTTTCCAAAACTACTCCCGGCCACACTCCATAAATCTCTAAAGGAAAGACGTTGAGGCGACTTGAATTTAGTTCCTATTTAATGGACTGACCATGTAGTCCAAACTTTGCTCCAAAGGCCATTATATAATTTTTGTTTTGTCGCCGTGTGTCACAGAACAACAAAAAACAATTATATATGCTGGGACAAGTTTGGACTATTGAGTTCGTTGTTGCCTTGGGTATTTCGGAATTTACATAGACGCAAAAAATGGTTGAGATCAAATGGATAATGCCATATCGTCTGTCGCTTGCATTTCATATAACATGCGTTCTATTGAGAATAACAACGAGCTATGATATCCATTCCCTGTAGATGTATGTGGTATCTCCGTACTGAGAACGGACTTATCGCACAGGCTGTCAACAGTTGGTTCCGTACTCAATATGGACCTGTAGCAGCGAAAGGGTTAAGGTGACACAGTTGCATCATGTCTATCATATACTTCATCCTCAACCATACAAGCTTCCCCAATCATTGCTCCCAGTGCTGATGCAGAAAAAAAAACATTGCACATATCCGTCAGGTAGAAATTTAACACAATTATTTATGTTTTGGTAGTTATCCACACAACGTGCATTGTAAATGTTAAACAGAGGTGAATATTTGGAGTGTCAGTCTGGTCTAGTTGCCAAAGAGCCTAAACATCATCGCAAAAGGTGCGAGAAATGCACTAGAACTGCAACACCCTTGAACAGACTTTCTCCACTGCCATAACTCGCATCGGTGAAAAATAATGACGTTTCAATGCTATCACTCATAATAGTGTTTTAGTAATACTCTTTCCTATTTATACTCTATTTACTGTAATGATGTGTGCAAATAACTATGTTGATCTTAAATCTTTGCATGCTGCTGGCGGATATTCCTGCCCAGCACAGGGTTTCTCTTGTCTCTGAAATAAGTATAATTTCTGCATGTTTAATCATACTATCTCTCTATAAATGGAAAGGAGGTTTTTACCAATGATTTGCTGTGTAACATTTAGATTAATTTTTCTTCAAATCTAGTAATGGCTGTTTTACAGTAGCAGTGACTAGATTTGATGAAAAATATCTAGAAAATTCTCAGAGTTAGTTAAAAATATTTTCTTGTGACAACATTGACCCGATTTGCAAATGGATTTTCGTAGATGCATCCCACTTTGTATGTGTGAAAGACATACACATATACACACATATAAACACCCTGCCTAATATCGTAGTTCGTGAAAAAATGGTGTAACAAAGGCCAAAGCACACGGGCCAAAGCACTCAGACCAAAGCACACAATCTGAATTATACTTACGAGGACAAGGCTTCACAAAGCTGCCACCGTGTGCATCGCACTGAATGTACTTATGTTTATCGAACGGATGTGGATAATAGAAGTTGCCAGTCTTGATACCAAGCTTGGAACATGGTTTTAGTTTATCTACGTCTGAAATAAAAATAAGATCACACTAGGAAGGGATGACACTAGGGCAAACTGATTTAACACTGAAATTCCCACAGACATTTGTTCGCCAGAGGAAGTCCAAGTCTGGTGTACATTGGGCGAACTGATTTAACACTGAAATTCCCATAGACATTTCTTCGCCAGAGGAACTCCAGGTCTGGGGTACATTGGGCGAACTGATTTAACACTGAAATTCCCATAGACATTTCTTCGCCAGAGGAACTCCAGGTCTGGGGTACATTGGGCGAACTGATTTAACACTGAAATTCCCATTGACATTTGTTCGCTAGAGAAAGTCCAGGTCTGGGGTACATTGGGCGAACTGATTTAACACTGAAATTCCCAATGCACCCCAGACCTGGATTTTCTCTGGCGAACAAATGTCTATGGGAATTTCAGTTTCAAATCAGTTCACCCAAGTATCATCCCTTACTACTGATGACGAATATTCAGTGGCATGAACAAATGGTTTACAGCTGGACATACTTCGATAGTGGAGTATGTATGAAGACTGCGACCATCTATCCCTAAAAACAAACAATATTGATTTTTGTTTATCAAAAGTCAAAGACACGAATATCATGCTGTTTGATGATCTGTTTGAAAAGACAAGATTAGAAGGAGGTGGACCACTTTTAAAAGCACATATTTGTATCGCCAACTTTTTATCATGGCCTCGTATTTTCTATCCAGGTCCTCTCACACACTTGATAACTACCGATCTTCGAACACAATACAAAAAATGATGTTCCAAAACTGATATTAAATATCTTCTTTGTGGACTTTGTTTTACAGTTCTACTGTTTCGTATCTGTCAAAAGCCACAAGCAATTCATTTTTTTTTCTGGACAGTTACAACAAATGTTTGCCACGCTCCAGGCATTGTTTTGTGCCCTTATCATTTTTTTTGTTTGATTACATTTTCAATATCACTTCATTAAATATTTGAGTATCTTTCGTGACTACATTCATTGTAAACAAATTTATTTAGAAGGTGGTGGTCTTTTGGAAATGACGTCGTCAGCATGGATGAATGGACGGTGCATTTTCACTCAAACTGTTCTGTGAGAGCCTCTTGGTGATGTCTCGCTCTAAGCAGATAACATTGTATAAACTTTTGACCAGCAATATTTAACGAGAAACTTTTTTGCAATGGGGAAAAAAAAGGAATATAAAGCGGTGTCTTAAATTTTCATAACTTAATTTCTCACATGACACGTTTCGGAGAAGGAAAGAAAAATGGTTCATAACGCTTATATCACACTTTACAAACATCACGCGTCATGTGTGGATAATCACCCACGTAACAAAGTTTGAATTAAACATCACTAAATGTAAATCGGCAAGCTGTTAGCTGTTAAGAATGTCTGCAAAATAAGAACTGCGGTCAATGCTATAAAACTTTTACAATTGTATTTTCAATTGTATTTTCTAGAATTGATTCATCTCAGTCAGTTATATTAATAGGTAGAAAATATAATTCTTGAAAATATAATGGCAAAAGTTTTATAAGACTGGCTCCTGCTGAACGGATCATTTTAAGTGATTATCTGTGATAATTGGTGTTTTTTAAAATGGATATTTATAATCCATCACATTTTTCTCAAGGAAAACAATGATTTTTTTTAGCTTTCGATATTACATCCAAGCCAGAAAATAATCCGACTGTCATCTGCAAAATGAGGTCCCCAGAGGGTGAATATAGTTATGCTACCCTGCACAGCAGGGTAGCATCACTAAATTTATCCTCTGTGAACCTCAATGTGAATCAGGGTCTAAAAACTAAACAGAAAGAGATACCCAGAGGATAAATTGGCCCACTGTATGGGATAGCATTATCAAATTTGCCCTCTGGGGACCTCATTTTGCAAATGTCAGACGGCTTATTTTCAGGCCTGCTTACATCAGTAGAGATGGGCAGTATAGGAATTTTGAGTTCGGTATCGGTTTTGGTATTTTATGGAGGTATACTGCAGTGTCGAATCGGTATTTGGTATCAGACCTGACTGAACTGAGATTTTCTGATAGAACCAAATGAGAATTCACAGCAGGAAAATGTAGAATAAGTTGTTCTTATTTATATCATTCTACCACAGAGACAATGTCATTGAGTTCATCATTGGCATTATTGTGCCAACACAAATCATTCAATAATTTTACGACTTATTCCAAACACGCCTTAACGTATAAAGGCCCATTTCAGGCTTTTGCAATCTCAGATCATGCGCCCTTAGCCTTAGCATGCCATCAGTTGGAGGCCATGCTGATAATGGACAAATCGCGCCGGCAGTAAATTCTAGTCAAGTTTTAACAGGCAGCCAAGACTTTTCTCTACATCACTGCACAGGGTCAAGTCAAGTTGGAATCCATGCTAAGTGCCCAGATCCTTTAAGATTAACCGAATTTAAAGGACAATCAGTAACTTCTTTCATGAAAATGTACTCTTCAACTGCTGTCAAGCCTCAACAAATATCAAAGGGCAGTTTACCGTTCAGAAAATAGTTTGGTGTATAAAATATCGAAGGGCAGGTTACCGTTCAGAGCATAATTACAGTACGGTATTTGCAATTACACATTTCCAAAAGAATATACAACGGAATCCATGTCAACACAAAGAAGCAAGAAAACTAACCTCTTTCACCATTGACGAGGCTGTGAAGTGGGTCCAGCAGCCAATGTTTTTTTCTGATCGTCTCATATGACAAAAATAAGGCTGTCTAAACCAGCCACAGAATATTGCTTTTGGTTGAATTATTTGGTTAAGGAGTCAAATATCTATGACATTAATTGTGTACATTTCTCTGATGGGTAAGACATTTGATTATGGGTAAGATTTCTTGGTTCAGTGGTTAAGATAGGTTATTTATGTGGTGGAGCGAGACCATACAATGTCTAACACCATTTAACGACGTATAATATCCTTGCATGGGCATTGTTTTTAGTCATGTTTGATGGAAGAGTCACGCCCTTGCTCTCCTGGATTAACCCTTTACCCAACGCAGACGATATCAAAATTTATTATTTTAAATATAATTTTTTTAAATTTTTCAAAAAAATTCAACAAAACCATATCATGTGACCACTCATTGGAACGAGCTCCGTGAGCTCGTTCCAATGAGGGGTCACATGATATGGTTTTGTTGAAATATTTTGAAAAAATCAATTTTTTCAACTGCTCAATTTGAATATTATGCAGGCGGATGCGAGTGATTCGTTAGGTAAAGGGTTAAATGAGGATTTACTTCTAGCTGGGAATTATATCCACCAGTTTTCAATTCATGTGTACACCTACCACGACAGGGGGTCTAAAAATCCATATGGAAATTATTTCCGCATTTTCAATACACGCTCCTGCAAACACAATAGCCCCTTCCTCTCCCCCATTTTTGAGAACAATTCCTCCAGGCGCCTGTGCAATATTTAAAGAATAGTGCATGGCTTGGAGTTCACTACACCACCTCACTGGGCACTATATGGGCGTAGTCAATGACAAGACATGCACTAATCCTTATATTATATCGAACACCCATCAAGAAAAACATCTGTCCGATTTGTTAATCTATTACCAAGGTAGCAGCCCTACCAACCAGCGTTATATAGAAAAAGAATACCATGTAGTTTTTAAAAAACATTTTCTTCTTCCAAAACACGGCTAACTTGGATTACTGATATGAGCAGAAGACAGATTTTGAATCGGTTGGCAAGGGTAAAAAAAACATTTCCCCCAAACGGAACTGTATATTCTAGAATCGCGCAACTCGCGAATGAAAACTAAAATTTTCGAAATTCGACAACGCAGTTTGATAATTTCCACACATTTGTCACACATGTACATTACCGAATGGGTCAGTACGGGATAAAACTCCGAAGATTCAATTGAATTCCATTATTTATTCGTTTACTGTCCAAAATATAGAATTAAATAGCGAAATAAAATGAGCAGCGAAACAAACGATTTTCCATATCCGGACGCGTACTCATGAAAGTTGGACCCAGGTATATCATTCTCTTCGAAACGAGATATGGATCATCTTCTCAAGGAATAAAATGAACGCCTCGAAAAATGTGACTTCAACAATGGAAAAGCGATACATTTTTCCACAAAGATTTCTTTCCGGATCGTTTTGTCGAGCTGTGCCTCTGTGAATCGATTTTTAAATTTAGCCTGATTAGTTTTATTCGCCCAGTATGAAAAGAAAACTGATATAGTAGTGTGCTAAAAATAGAAAACGTGCAGTGCCTGGGTGTAGTGCCTGGTCAGTTCTGTGGATGCAAACTACACGAAATAGGGTATCATCTTTCAGCCAATCAGTATGCAAGGAAGTCACGAGAGATTTTATATTATAAATGATTTGCTACAGCTCCAGAAATTTGTCAACCAATCAATAACATAAATCAGCTCCGATTTTATTTCAGTCCATTTAACATTTCCAATCGCTTTTTTCATTCTCTGGATGATTCTCAGGTTTGTTCATAAATTCTTCGTTTAGAGGAAAGTGCAAATATGTGATGGAACAATTATTTTCTTTGCCAAACGTTGGGTGTTTAAAAACGACTTAGCTCCATAAATTAAATTCCTTCCATAATATACACATAATGGTCGCCCATGGGCAGACTGGCGCATCAGACCGGTCAGAAACAATTTCAGGTCAACCAACCGACATTCAACAGCTGGTCTGTCCGATCTCAACCGTGTACCGGTCTACCATCAATTCGAGCAGTGGCGGATATTTAACTTGTACCGGTCTACCATCAATTCGAGCAGTGGCAGATATTTAACTTGTACCGGTCTACCATCAATTCGAGCAGTGGCAGATATTTATCTTGTACTGATCTACCATCAATTCGAGCAGTGGCAGATATTTAACTTCGACCAGTCTACCATCAATTCGAGCAGTGGCAGATATTTAACTTGGACCGGTCTACCATCAATTCGAGCAGTGGCGGATATTTAACTTGTACCAGTCTACCATCAATTCGAGCAGTGGCAGATATTTAACATGGACCGGTCTACCATCAATTCGAGCAGTGGCAGATATTTGACTTGGGCCAGTCTACCATCAATTCGAGCAGTGGTGGATATTTAACTTGGACCAGTCTACCATCAATTCGAGCAGTGGCAGATATTTAACTTGACCAGTCTACCATCAATTAGAGCAGTGGCAGATATTTAACTTAGACCGGTCAATCATCAATTCGAGCAGTGGCAGATATTTAACCTGTACCGGTCAACCATCAATTCGAGCAGTGGTGGATATTTAACTTGGACCAGTCTACCATCAATTCGAGCAGTGGCAGATATTTAACTTGTACCAGTCTACCATCAATTAGAGCAGTGGCAGATATTTACCTTGGACCAGTCTACCATCAATTAGAGCAGTGGCAGATATATAACTTGGACCAGTCTACCATCAATTAGAGCAGTGGCAGATATTTAACTTGGACCAGTCTACCATCAATTAGAGCAGTGGTGGATATTTAACTTGTACCAGTCTACCATCAATTCGAGCAGTGGTAGATATTTAACTTGGACCAGTCTACCATCAATTAGAGCAGTGGCAGATATTTAACTTGGACAAGTCTACCATCAATTCGAGCAGTGGCAGATATTTAACTTGTACCGGTCTACCATCAATTAGAGCAGTGGCAGATATTTAACTTGGACCGGTCTACCATCAATTAGAGCAGTGGCAGATATTTAACTTGGACCAGTCTACCATCAATTCGAGCAGTGGGGGATATTTAACTTGGACAAGTCTACCATCAATGGCGGATATTTAGATATTTAACTTGGACCAGTCTACCATCAATTCGAGCAGTGGTAGATATTTAACTTGGACCGGTCTACCATCAATTAGAGCAGTGGCAGATATTTAACTTGGACCAGTCTTCCATCAATTCGAGCAGTGGGGGATATTTAACTTGGACCAGTCTACCATCAATGGCGGATATTTAGATATTTAACTTGGACCAGTCTACCATCAATTCGAGCAGTGGTAGATATTTAACTTGGACCGGTCTACCATCAATTAGAGCAGTGGCAGATATTTAACTTGGACCGGTCTACCATCAATTCGAGCAGTGGTGGATATTTAACTTGGACCGGTCTACCATCAATTCGAGCAGTGGCGGATATTTAACTTGGACAGGTCTACCATCAATGGCGGATATTTAGATATTTAACTTGGACCAGTCTACCATCAATTCGAGCAGTGGCGGATATTTAACTTGGACCGGTCTATCATCAATTAGAGCAGTGGCAGATATTTAACTTGGACCAGTCTATCATCAATTCGAGCAGTGGCAGATAATTTACTTGGACCGGTCTACCATCAATTCGAGCAGTGGCAGATATTTAACTTGGACCAGTCTATCATCAATTCGAGCAGTGGCAGATATTTAACTTGGACCGGTCTACCATCAATGGCGGATATTTAGATATTTAACTTGGACCAGTCTACCATCAATTCGAGCAGTGGCAGATATTTAACTTGGACCAGTCTATCATCAATGACGGATATTTAGATATTTAACTTGTACCGGTCTACCATCAATTCGAGCAGTGGCAGATATTTAACTTGGACCGGTCTACCATCAATGGCGGATATTTAGATATTTAACTTGGACCGGTCTACCATCAATGGCGGATATTTAGATATTTAACTTGGACCAGTCTATCATCAATTCGAGCAGTGGCGGACATTTAACTTGGACCGGTCTATCATCAATGGCGGATATTTAGATATTTAACTTGGACCGGTCTACCATCAATTCAAGCAGTGGCAGATATTTAACTTGGACCGGTCTATCATCAATGGCGGATATTCAGATATTTAACTTGGACCGGTCTATCATCAATGGCGGATATTTAGATATTTAACTTGGACCAGTCTACCATCAATTCGAGCAGTGGCAGATATTTAACTTGGACCAGTCTACCATCAATTAGAGCAGTGGCAGATATTTAACTTGTACCGGTCTACCATCAATTCGAGCAGTGGCAGATATTTAACTTGTACCGGTCTATCATCAATTCGAGCAGTGGCAGATATTTAACTTGGACCAGTCTACCATCAATTCGAGCAGTGGCAGATATTTAACTTGGACCGGTCTACCATCAATTCGAGCAGTGGCAGATATTTAACTTGGACCGGTCTATCATCAATGGCGGATATTTAGATATTTAACTTGGACCGGTCTACCATCAATGGCGGATATTTAGATATTTAACTTGTACCGGTCTACCATCAATTCGAGCAGTGGTAGATATTTAACTTGGACCGGTCTACCATCAATTAGAGCAGTGGCAGATATTTAACTTGGACCAGTCTTCCATCAATTCGAGCAGTGGGGGATATTTAACTTGGACCAGTCTACCATCAATGGCGGATATTTAGATATTTAACTTGGACCAGTCTACCATCAATTCGAGCAGTGGTAGATATTTAACTTGGACCGGTCTACCATCAATTAGAGCAGTGGCAGATATTTAACTTGGACCGGTCTACCATCAATTCGAGCAGTGGTGGATATTTAACTTGGACCGGTCTACCATCAATTCGAGGAGTGGCGGATATTTAACTTGGACAGGTCTACCATCAATGGCGGATATTTAGATATTTAACTTGGACCAGTCTACCATCAATTCGAGCAGTGGCGGATATTTAACTTGGACCGGTCTATCATCAATTAGAGCAGTGGCAGATATTTAACTTGGACCAGTCTATCATCAATTCGAGCAGTGGCAGATATTTTACTTGGACCGGTCTACCATCAATTCGAGCAGTGGCAGATATTCAACTTGGACCAGTCTATCATCAATTCGAGCAGACGCAGATATTTAACTTGGACCGGTCTACCATCAATTCGAGCAGTGGCAGATATTTAACTTGGACCGGTCTATCATCAATGGCGGATATTTAGATATTTAACTTGTACCGGTCTACCATCAATTCGAGCAGTGGCAGATATTTAACTTGGACCTGTCTACCATCAATGGCGGATATTTAGATATTTAACTTGGACCGGTCTACCATCAATGGCGGATATTTAGATATTTAACTTGGACCAGTCTATCATCAATTCGAGCAGTGGCGGATATTTAACTTGGACCGGTCTATCATCAATGGCGGATATTTAGATATTTAACTTGGACCGGTCTACCATCAATTCAAGAAGTGGCGGATATTTAACTTGGACCGGTCTATCATCAATGGCGGATATTTAGATATTTAACTCGGACCGGTCTATCAGCAATGGCGGATATTTAGATATTTAACTTGGACCTGTCTACCATCAATTCGAGCAGTGGCAGATATTTAACTTTGACCAGTCTACCATCAATTAGAGCAGTGGCAGATATTTAACTTGTACCGGTCTACCATCAATTCGAGCAGTGGCAGATATTTATCTTGTACCGGTCTATCATCAATTCGAGCAGTGGCAGATATTTAACTTGGACCAGTCTACTATCAATTCGAGCAGTGGCAGATATTTAACTTGGACCGGTCTACCATCAATTCGAGAAGTGGCAGATATTTAACTTGGACCAGTCGACCATCAATTCGAGCAGTGGCAGATATTTAACTTGTACCGGTCTACCATCAATTCGAGCAGTGGCAGATATTTAACTTAGACTGGTCTACCATCAATGGCGGATATTTAGATATTTAACTTGGACCAGTCTACCATCAATTCGAGCAGTGGCAGATATTTAACTTGGACCGGTCTATCATCAATTCGAGCAGCGGTGGATATTTAACTTGGACCAGTCTACCATCAATTCGAGCAGTGGCGGATGTTTAACTTGGACCAGTCTACCATCAATTAGAGCAGTGGCAGATATTTAACTTGGACCAGTCTACCATCAATTCGAGCAGTGGCGGATATTTAACTTGGACCGGTCTATCATCAATTAGAGCAGTGGCAGATATTTAACTTGGACCAGTCTATCATCAATTCGAGCAGTGGCAGATATTTAACTTGTACCGGTCTACCATCAATTCGAGCAGTGGCGGATATTTAACTTGGACCGGTCTATCATCAATTAGAGCAGTGGCAGATATTTAACTTGGACCGGTCTACCATCAATTCGAGCAGTGGCAGATATTTAACTTGGACCAGTCTACCATCAATTCGAGCAGTGGTGGATATTTAATTGGACCAGTCTACCATCAATTCGAGCAGTGGCAGATATTTAACTTGGACCGGTCTACCATCAATTCGAGCAGTGGTAGATATTTAACTTGGACCAGTCTATGATCAATGGCGGATATTTAACTTGGACCGGTCTACCATCAATTAGCGCAGTGGTAGATATTTAACTTGGACCAGTCTACCATCAATTCGAGCAGTGGCAGATATTTAACTTGGACCGGTCTGCGATCAATGGCGGATATTTAACTTGGACCGGTCTACCATCAATTCGAGCAGTGGTAGATATTTAACTTGGACCAGTCTACCATCAATGGCGGGTATTTAACTTGGACCGGTCTACCATCAATTAGAGCAGTGGTGGATATTTGACTTGGACCGGTCTACCATCAATGGCGGATATTTGACTTGGACCGGTCTATCATCAATTCGAGCAGTGGTAGATATTTAACTTGGACCGGTCTACCATCAATTCGAGCAGTGGTAGATATTTCACTTGGACCAGTCTACCATCAATGGCGGATATTTAACTTGGACCGGTCTACCATCAATTCGAGAAGTGGCAGATATTTAACTTGGACCGGTCTATCATCAATTCGAGCAGTGGCGGGTATTTAACTTGGACCAGTCTACCATCAATGGCGGATATTTAACTAGGACCAGTCTACCATCAATTCGAGCAGTGGTGGATATTTAACTTGGACCGGTCTATCATCAATTCGAGCAGTAGCAGATATTTAACTTGGACCGGTCTATCATCAATTCGAGCAGTGGCGGGTATTTAACTTGGACCAGTCTACCATCAATGGCGGATATTTAACTTGGACCGGTCTATCATCAATTCGAGCAGTGGTAGATATTTAACTTGGACCGGTCTACCATCAATTTGAGCAGTGGTAGATATTTAACTTGGACCAGTCTACCATCAATGGCGGATATTCAACTTGGACCGGTCTACCATCAATTCGAGAAGTGGCAGATATTTAACTTGGACCGGTCTATCATCAATTCGAGCAGGGGCAGATATTTAACTTGGACCGGTCTATCATCAATGGCGGATATTTAGATATTTAACTTGGACCGGTCTACCATCAATGGCGGATATTTAGATATTTAACTTGGACCAGTCTACCATCAATTCGAGCAGTGGCAGATATTTAACTTGGACCAGTCTACCATCAATTAGAGCAGTGGCAGATATTTAACTTGTACCGGTCTACCATCAATTCGAGCAGTGGCAGATATTTAACTTGCACCGGTCTATCATCAATTCGAGCAGTGGCAGATATTTAACTTGGACCGGTCTACCATCAATTCGAGCAGTGGCGGATATTTAACTTGGACCGGTCTACCATCAATTCGAGAAGAGGCAGATATTTAACTTGGACCAGTCTACCATCAATTCGAGCAGTGGCAGATATTTAATTTGGACCAGTCTACCATCAATTCGAGCAGTGGCAGATATTTAACTTGTACCGGTCTACCATCAATTCGAGCAGTGGCAGATATTTAACTTAGACTGGTCTACCATCAATGGCGGATATTTAGATATTTAACTTGGACCAGTCTACCATCAAGTCGAGCAGTGGCAGATATTTAACTTGGACCGGTGTATCATCAATTCGAGCAGTGGTGGATATTTAACTTGGACCCGTCTACCATCAATTCGAGCAGTGGCGGATATTTAACTTGGACCAGTCTACCATCAATTAGAGCAGTGGCAGATATTTAACTTGGACCAGTCTACCATCAATTCGAGCAGTGGCGGATATTTAACTTAGACCGGTCTATCATCAATTAGAGCAGTGGCAGATATTTAACTTGGACTGGTCTACCATCAATTAGAGCAGTGGCAGATATTTAACTTGTACCGGTCTACCATCAATTCCAGCAGTGGCGGATATTTAACTTGGACCGGTCTATCATCAATTAGAGCAGTGGCAGATATTTAACTTGGACCGGTCTACCATCAATTCGAGCAGTGGCAGATATTTAACTTGGACCAGTCTACCATCAATTCGAGCAGTGGTGGATATTTAACTTGGACCAGTCTACCATCAATTCGAGCAGTGGCAGATATTTAACTTGGACCGGTCTACCATCAATTCGAGCAGTGGTAGATATTTTACTTGGACCAGTCTATCATCAATGGCGGATATTTAACTTGGACCGGTCTACCATCAATTAGAGCAGTGGTAGATATTTAACTTGGACCAGTCTACCATCAATTCGAGCAGTGGCAGATATTTAACTTGGACCGGTCTGCCATCAATGGCGGATATTTGACTTGGACCGGTCTACCATCAATTCGAGCAGTGGTAGATATTTAACTTGGACCAGTCTACCATCAATGGCGGGTATTTAACTTGGACCGGTCTACCATCAATTAGAGCAGTGGTGGATATTTGACTTGGACCGGTCTACCATCAATGGCGGATATTTAACTTGGACCGGTCTATCATCAATTCGAGCAGTGGTAGATATTTAACTTGGACCGGTCTACCATCAATTCGAGCAGTGGTAGATATTTCACTTGGACCAGTCTACCATCAATGGCGGATATTTAACTTGGACCGGTCTACCATCAATTCGAGAAGTGGCAGATATTTAACTTGGACCGGTCTATCATCAATTCGAGCAGTGGCGGGTATTTAACTTGGACCAGTCAACCATCAATGGCGGATATTTAACTTGGACCAGTCTACCATCAATTCGAGCAGTGGTGGATATTTAACTTGGACCGGTCTATCATCAATTCGAGCAGTAGCAGATATTTAACTTGGACCGGTCTATCATCAATTCGAGCAGTGGCGGGTATTTAACTTGGACCAGTCTACCATCAATGGCGGATATTTAACTTGGACCGGTCTATCATCAATTCGAGCAGTGGTAGATATTTAACTTGGACCGGTCTACCATCAATTCGAGCAGTGGTAGATATTTAACTTGGACCAGTCTACCATCAATGGCGGATATTTAACTTGGACCGGTCTACCATCAATTCGAGAAGTGGCAGATATTTAACTTGGACCGGTCTATCATCAATTCGAGCAGTGGCGGGTATTTAACTTGGACCAGTCTACCATTAATTCGAGCAGTGGCGGATATTTAACTTGGACCAGTCTACCATCAATGGCGGATATTTAACTTGGACCGGTCTACCATCAATTCGAGCAGTGGCGGATATTTAACTTGGACCGGTCTACCATCAATTAGAGCAGTGGTAGATATTTAACTTGGACCGGTCTATCATCAATTCGAGCAGTGGCGGATATTTAACTTGTACCGGTCTACCATCAATTCGAGCAGTGGCGGATATTTAACTTGGACCGGTCTATCATCAATTCGAGCAGTGGTGGATATTTAACTTGTACCGGTCTACCATCAATTCGAGCAGTGGCGGATATTTAACTTGGACCGGTCTATCATCAATTCGAGCAGTGGCGGATATTTAACTTGTACCGGTCTACCATCAATTAGAGCAGTGGTAGATATTTAACTTGGACCAGTCTACCATCAATTCGAGCAGTGGCGGATATTTAACTTGGACCGGTCTATCATCAATTCGAGCAGTGGCGGATATTTAACTTGGACCGGTCTATCATCAATTCGAGCAGTGGCAGATATTTAACTTGTACCGGTCTACCATCAATTAGAGCAGTGGCGGATATTTAACTTGTACCGGTCTACCATCAATTCGAGCAGTGGCGGATATTTAACTTGGACCGGTCTATCATCAATTCGAGCAGTGGCGGATATTTAACTTGTACCGGTCTACCATCAATTCGAGCAGTGGCGGATATTTAACTTGGACCGGTCTATCATCAATTCGAGCAGTGGCGGATATTTAACTTGTACCGGTCTACCATCAATTAGAGCAGTGGCAGATATTTAACTTGGACCGGTCTATCATCAATGGCGGATATTTAGATATTTAACTTGTACCGGTCTACCATCAATTCGAGCAGTGGCAGATATTTAACTTGGACCGGTCTATCATCAATTCGAGCAGTGGCGGATATTTAACTTGGACCGGTCTACCATCAATTCGAGCAGTGGTAGATATTTAACTTGGACCGGTCTACCATCAATGGCGGATATTTAACTTGGACCAGTCTACCATCAATTCGAGCAGTGGTAGATATTTAACTTGGACCAGTCTACCATCAATTCGAGCAGTGGCGGGTATTTAACTTGGACTGGTCTACCATCAATGGCAGATATTTAACTTGGACCGGTCTACCATCAATTCGAGCAGTGGCGGGTATTTAACTTGGACCAGTCTACCATCAATGGCGGATATTTAACTTGGACCGGTCTACCATCAATGACCGATATTTAACTTGGACCAGTCTACCATCAATGGCGGATATTTAACTTGGACCGGCCTACCATCAATTCGAGCAGTGGTAGATATTTAACTTGGACCGGTCTACCATCAATGGCGGATATTTGACTTGTACCGATCTACCATCAATGAGAGCAGTGGTAGAAATTTAACTTGGACCAGTCTACCATCAATGGCGGATATTTAACTTGTACCGGTCTACCATCAATTCGAGCAATGGCGGATATTTAACTTGGGCCAGACTGCCATCAATGACAGATATTAAAATAAATAGAAAGCTTACTAATAATCGTTGGTTTCAGTTCGTTTTCATCAATTGTCGTTTGTCCTCCTCCGTCGATAACTTGTTCGATCTCGTCAATTGTTTCATAACCCTCATCGATCTCATCCGTGAGATCTTCCATGTCTGCAAAGAGATGTTACATTCCATATGTTATGAAAGTCAAAATGCGCTACTACAGAAATATTTTCCTACATAGACTGGGCAGGGGGAAAGGTTTCACTTTCGTCTCAGAGGATAAAGGAGACCGACTTTCCGGTTCGCCAAAATTATTAGATGTTTGACAAAGGGAACAACATTTTACAATACATGCAAATGTTTTGGTATGAATTTGTCAACGTTTTCAGAACGAGGAACTATTTTTATAATGATTGAGTATAAAATGGAATATCACATGTGAAATGTATTCATAATGTGTGGAGTAATACATGATTCCAAAGGGCACTTTGTACACGTTCCATTTTATTATGACTAACTAATGACGCAGTGATATAAATTACAGCATGCGTGATTACTTCTCCCAACTCTTATTCTTTTAAACTAGTAAAACGAAGTAAACAGTCCACGAGTGGGCAGCACAAGTAGACGGATATTAGTAAATAACCGATGAAGAGGCAGCCTTAGTTAACAGAGCATGAGTACAAAGTACACGTTAACAGTCCACGAGAAAACACCACACATTAACAGACCACGAGTAGACAACTCAAGTAAACAGTCCACAAGTAGACAGCAAAAGTTAACAGTCCTCAAGGAGACCGCACAAGTTAACAGTCCTCAAGCAGACAGCACAAGTTAACAGTCAAAGAGTAGACAGCACAAGCTAACAAACAAAGAGTAGACGGCTCAAGTAAACAGTCCACGAGTAGACAGCACAAGTGTTGACAGTCCACGAGTACACAGCACAAGTTAACAGTCCTCGAGGAGCCAGCACAAGTTAACAGTCAAAGAGTAGACAGCTCCAATTAACAGTCCACGAGTAGGAAGCACAAGTTAACAGTCCACGAATAGACAACACAAGTTAACAGTCCTCGAAGAGACAGCACAAGTTAACAGTCCATGAGTATACAGTACAAGTTAACAGTCCAAGAGCAAGCCTGAATATAATTTTCATTGCACTAGACAAGATGTCAGACACCAAATGAATCATGTCTGTCATTTAAGAATGATATCTGACATATTACAAAATGGAGTTTGAGTATTAATAATAATGTGTTTGGGGTGTACATGTACCTTCATCTTGAACCTGCTCAGAATTCATCCAACCATACCTTGTTTGGCAGGGCTCAATGAGTCCTGCCAAGCAAGGTATGATTGGTTTCATTCTGAATTGGAAGTGAATTACATTTCAGACATAATTTAGATACAAGTATGGCTATATCAAGTCGGTTTCAGTCACATGCTGTTAATACTAATGAGCTGTACAGTCACTTTCTTTACACTTGCCAACTTGCCAGGGTCAGAAATCATACTAAACATTAATTTAAGGCTTGCTAATTATGTACATGATTTCCAGCATGCATGCTGTTCTGATCACTGAACTGCATTGATATTTTTGTCATCAGACATTTTGACTGATGATTTTAAACCTCTGTCAGACATTGGCCTTTTTGTACCTGATATTGTCCTTGTCTGACCACTTATTTTGTGGTATGTCCAAGAGTAGACGACACAAGTTAACAGTGCACGAGTAGACAGCACTAGTTAACAATCCACAGTAGCCAAACCAAGTTACCAGTCCACAAGCAGAAATTAACACTCCACGAGGAGACATGACAAGTTTACAATCAGAGAGTGAGAGTGGGCAACTCAAATTAACAGTCGTTGAATAGACAACACCCTTTAACAGCCCACAAACCTGTGAGTGGACAGCACAAGTCAGCAGCCGGTAAGTGGACAACACTGATAGATGAGTAGACAACACAAGTTAACAGTCCATTAGTGGACAGAACAGGCTAACCGTCCACCACAGGCATAAGACATTAACAGATCAAGAGTAGACAGGTCAGGCTAGCCGTCCAAGAGTAGACTGCGCAAGTTACCAGTACACGAGTAAGCAGCACGAGTTAACAGTCCACAATAAGACAACACAGAAGTTATCAGTCCACGAGTTAAAAGCACGAGTTAACAGTCCATGAGTAGACAGCACAAGTTACAAGTACACCAGTAAGCAGCACGGGTTGACAGCCCACGAGTAGACAACACAAGTGAACAGTTCACAGTAGACAACACAAGTTAACAGTCCAAGAGTAGAAAGCACAAGTTAACAGTCCAGGAGCAGACAGCAGAAATTAAAAGTGCACGAGTAGACAGCACATATTACCAGTCCATAAGTTAACAGTCGACAAGTAGACAACACAAGTTAACAGTCCACGAGTAGACAGCAGAAATTAACAATCCACTAGTAGACAGCACAATTTAACAGTACATGAGTTCACAGCACAAGTTAACAGTCCACAAGTAGAGAGCACGGGTTAACAGTCCACGCGTAGACAGTGTAAATTAACAGTCCATGGAAATACAGCATGAGTTAACAGTCCACAAGTGGGGGATCACAAGTTAACAGTCCACAAGTAGACAGCACAGATTAGCAGTTCACGGATAGACAGTGCAATGTATCAGTCCATGAGTGGAGAGCGCAATTAACAGTCCAGGAGCAAGCAGATTAAGTTAACAGCCCGCGAGTAGACAACATAAGTTAACAGTCCACGAGTAGACAGCATACGTTAACAGTCCACGAGTAGACAGCAGAAATTAACTGTCCATGAGTAGTCAGAACATGTTAACAGTCCACGAGTAGACAACACAAGTTAATTTTCACAGTAGACAGCACCAATTACTAGGCCATGAGTAAACAGCAAAAAGTAACTGTCCTCGAGTCGACAGCAGCTGTTAACAGTCCACGAGTTGACAACACAAGTTAAAAGTCCACGAGTAGAGAGCACAGCTTAACAGTCCATGAGTAGACAGCAGAAATTATTAGTCCATTAACAGTCCACAAGTAGAGATCACAAGTTAACAGTCCACATGTAGAGATCACAGGTTAACAGTCCGTGCGTGGACAACACAAGTCAACAGTTCACAAGTAAACAGCACAAGTTAACAGTCAACAAGTAGCCAGCATAAGTTAACAGTCCACAAGTAGACAGTATTGATTAGCTGTCCACGGGCAAGCTGTGAAAGTTGAGACCTCGAGTGGAAAGCACAAGTTAACAGTCTAATAGTAAGCAGCTCAAGTTTACAGTTCATTGGTAGACACCATAAATTACCTGTCCCCAAGTAGTCAGCACAAGTTAACAGGCCACGAGAAGATAGCACAAGTTAACTATTCACTCTAAACAGACACAAGTTACTAGTCCACGGATAATCTGCAGCAATTAACTGTCCACGAGTCGACAGAAGATGTCAGCAGTCCACGAGGATACAGACACAAGTTACTAGTCCACGGGTAATCTGCAGCAATTAACTGTCCACGAGTCGAAGCAGATGTTAGCAGCCCACGAGAAGACAGCACAGGTTAACAGTTCGAGAACAGACAGCAAAAATGAGCCTGTGTGTGGGCAGCACAGGTAGGCAGCACAGGGTAACATCCGGTGGGTGGACAGCACAGGTAGACAGCAGAAGTTAGCATCCGGTAAGTGGACAACAGAGATAGGTGAGTAGACAATATAAGTTAACAGTCCAGGAGTGGACAGCACAAGTTAACCATCCATGAGTAGATAGCAGAAACTAACAGTTCAAGAGTAGAGAGGACAGGTTAGCAGTTCACGAGTAGACAGCGCAAGTTAGCTTTACGCGAGTAAGCAGCGCGATTTAACAGTCCACGATTAGACAACACAAGTGAACAGTCCACAAGTAGACAGTACAAGTTAACAGTCCACGAGTAGACAGCACAAGTTAACAGTCCCTGAGTTGACAGCACAAGTCAACAGTCCATAAGTAGACAGCACAAGTTAACAGTCCATCTTACAAGTGAACAGTCCACGAGTACACAGCACAAGTTAACAGTCCAAGTTAACAATCCC
This sequence comes from Pictodentalium vernedei, assembly GCA_031216915.1. Taxonomy (NCBI): domain Eukaryota; kingdom Metazoa; phylum Mollusca; class Scaphopoda; order Dentaliida; family Dentaliidae; genus Pictodentalium; species Pictodentalium vernedei. The sequence goes on along the minus strand of CM062288.1, from coordinate 338,628,746 downwards.
TGAGTTGACAGCAAAAGTCAACAGTCCACGAGTAGACATCACAAGTTAACAGTCCCTGAGTTGACAGCACAAGTCAACAGTCCGCGAGTAGACTGCACAAGTTAACAGTCCACGAGTAGACAGCACAAGTTAACAGTCCCTTAGTTGACAGCACAAGTTAACAGTCCACGAGTAGACAGCACAAGAAACACGTAATTATGAACAAGGACCAGTGATACTTCAACCTTGCAAACCTACATACATACACAGTATAAACACAGCACGAGTACCAAGTCGAAATGACAGAACGAGCGGCGCAAATGATAGTTTTGTGTTTATCTTCTCTTTTCGACCTGATTTTTTACATTTCCCATTCAAAATAAACTCCGATCACACTGACCAAATACCCAATTGTGACAATGTATAAACAATCTACCAACTGGAAAACATTTGCCATTGGGTTATATATATATATAATTTTATTTATTTATTTATTTATTTATTTATTTATTTATTTATTTATTTATGCTTGTTATAAACTTGATAAATCCCCCCCCCCCCCCCCCCCCATTCATCTAGGCTTAAACGAAAGAATCCAAACCCGCATATGCTGTTTACGACGTGTACTGCCCAATAGATTACTGCTGCTTTGTACACCTACTCAAAATATATAGCATTTGTGATAGTAATTGTACGCCACACTATTCAGTGCATAATCTGGGTCTTAATCCCTATGACAGCTACCGAGTTTGTGATAACAGGCACCAAAGAAAATATTATTTTGACTGTTCCATTTCCAAAAAGGTGTACCTCTGATGTTTTGAAGTGTTTGTAACTGTTGTAAAGCGTTTCTGTCAAATCTAAGGGAGCACTAAAGCTCAGTGAGTACGGTACTGAATTTTAACCCAAAGTGGTTATGGTTCGGTTCCCGCTAGGGGTTATTGCATTGTATTGTTGGGCAAGGCCCTTAATTCTGACTAACCGACGTGGGTGGAACGGTGACGCTGTGTATTAAGGCATACTGCTCGTCGGAGGTGCACTTGTCTTGAAACAATGGTGACCCTGAATGTATCGAGTGACCCTGGTTGTCGAAAGTGTCATTAAAACCCAATAAACTAAAATAAATTGCTGAAAACTAGAGATTATTGATTGAAATAGCACCCGTAGGCATCACACCCCATTCTAGTGATTATTGATTGCAATAGCACCCGTGGGCATCACACCCCATTCTAGTGATTATTGATTGCAATAGTACCCATGGGCATCACCCTATTCTGGTAATTATTGACTGAAATAGTACCCGTAGGCATCACACCCCATTCTAGTGATTATTGATTGAAATAGTACCCGTGGGCATTACAGCTCATTCTGGAGATTATTGACTGAAATAGCACCCGTGGGCATCACACCCCATTCTAGTGATTATTGATTGAAATAGCACCCGTGGGCATCACACCCCATTCTAGTGATTATTGATTGAAATAGCACCCGTTGGGCATTACAGCTCATTCTGGATTTTATTGATTGAAATAGCACCCGTGGGCATCACACCCCATTCTAGTGATTATTGATTGAAATAGCATCCGAGGGAATCCCACACCATTCTACTGATTATTGATTGCAATAGTACCCTTGGGTATCACACCCCATTCTAGTGGTTATTGATTGAAATAGCACCCGTGGGAATCCCACCCCATTCTACTGATTATTGATTGCAATAGTACCCTGGGGCATCACACCCCATTCTAGTGATTATTGATTGAAATAGCACCCGTGGACATCACACCCCAGTCTAGTGATTATTGATTGCAATAGCACACGTGGTCGTCACAACCCAGTCTAGTGATTATTGATTGAAATAGCACCCGTGGGCATCACACCCCTTTCTAGTGATTATTGATTGAAACAGTACCCGCGGGCATCACAGCCCATTCTAGTGATTATTGATTGAAATAGTACCCGTGGGCATCACACCCCTTTCTAGTGATTATTGATTGAAATAGCACCCGTGGGCGTCACCTCCCAGTCTAGTGTTTATTAATTGAAATAGCACCCGAGGGCATCAGACCCCATTCTAGTAATAATTGATTGAAATAGTACCCGCGGGCATCAAACCCTTCTAGTGATTATTGATTGAAATAGTACTCATGGGCATCAGACCCCATTCTAGTGATTATTGTTTGAAATAGTACCCGTGGGCATCACACCCCATTCTACTGATTATTGATTGAAATAGCACCCGTGGGCATCAGACCCCATTCTAGTAATAATTGATTGAAAGAGTACCCATGGGCATCACACCCCATTCTACTGATTATTGATTGAAATAGCACCCGTGAGCGTCACACCCCAGTCTAGTGATTATTGATTGAAATAGCACCCGTGGGCATCAGACCCCATTCTAGTAATAATTGATTGAAATAGTACCTGTGGGCATCACACCCCTTCCAGTGATTATTGATTGAAAAAGTACCTGTGGGCATCACACCTCATTCTAATGATTATTGGTTGAAATAGCACCCGCGGGCATCACACCCATTCTAGTGATTATTGATTGAAATAGTACCCGTGGGGATCACACCTCATTCTAGCGATTATTGATTGAAAAAGTACCCGTGGGCATCACACCCCATTCTAGTGAGTATTGATTGAAATAGCACCCGTGGGCATCACACCCCATTCTAGTGATTATTGATTGAAATAGCACCCGTGGGCATCACACCCCATTCTAGTGATTATTGATTGAAATAGCACCCGTGGGCATCACACCCCATTCTAGTGATTATTGATTGAAATAGTACCCGTGGGCATCACACCCATTCTAGTGATTATTGATTGAAAAAGCACCCGTGGGCATTACAGCCCCTTCTAGTGATTATTGATTGAAATAGCACCCGTGGGTATCACAGCCCATTCTAGTAATTATAGATTGAAATAATACCCGCGGGCATTACAGCTCATTCTAGAGATTATTGATTGAAATAGCACCCGTGGGCATCACACCCCATTCTAGAGATTATTGAATGAAATAGTACCCGTGGGCATCACACCCCATTCTAGTGATTGTTGATTGAAATAGTGCCCGTAGGCATCACACCCCATTCTTGTGATTATTGATTGAAATAGCACCCGTGGGCATCAGACCCCATTCTAGTGATTATTGGTTGAAAGAGTGCCCGTGGGCATTACACCCCATTCTAGTAATTATTGATTGAAATACCACCCACGGACATCACACCTCATTCTAGTAATTATTGATTGAAATACCACCCACGGACATCACAGCTCATTCTAGTGATTGATTGAAATAGCACCCGTGGGTATCACAGATCATTCTAGTGATTATTGGTTGAAATTGCACCCGTGGGCATCACACCCCATGCTAGTGATTATTGATTGAAATAGCACCCGTGGGCATTCCAGCTCATTCTGGAGATTATTGGTTGAAATTGCACCCGTGGGCATCACAACCCATGCTAGTGATTATTGATTGAAATAGCACCGGTGGGCATCACAGCTCATTCTAGTGATTATTGGTTGAAATTGCACCCGTGGGCATCACAACCCATGCTAGTGATTATTGATTGAAATAGCACCCGTGGGCATCACAACCCATGCTAGTGATTATTGATTGAAATAGTACCCGTGGGCATCACACCCCATTCTAGTGATTATTGATTGAAATAGTACCCGTGGGCATCACACCCCATTCTAGTGATTATTGGTTGAAAGAGTACCCGTGGGCATCACACCCCATGCTAGTGATTATTGATTGAAATAGCACCCGTGGGCATCACACCCCATTCTAGACATTACTGAATGAAATAGCACTCGTGGGCATCACAGCCCATTCTAGTGATTATTGATTGAAATAGTACCCGTGGGCATCACACCCCATTCTAGTGATTATTGGTTGAAAGAGTACCCGTGGGCATCACACCCCATGCTAGTGATTATTGATTGAAATAGCACCCGTGGGCATCACACCCCATTCTAGTGATTATTGATTGAAATAGCACCCGTGGGCATTCCAGCTCATTCCGGAGATTATTGGTTGAAATAGCACCGGTGGGCATCACAGCTCATTCTAGTGATTATTGGTTGAAATTGCACCCGTGGGCATCACACCCCATGCTAGTGATTATTGATTGAAATAGCACCCGTGGGCATTCCAGCTCATTCCGGAGATTATTGGTTGAAATAGCATCCGTCGGCATCACAGCTCATTCTAGTGATTGATTGAAATAGCACCGGTGGGCATCACAACCCATTCTAGTGATTATTGATTGAAATAGTACCCGTGGGCATCACACCCCATGCTAGTGATTATTGATTGAAATAGCACCCGTGGGCATTCCAGCTCATTCCGGAGATTATTGGTTGAAATAGCATCCGTCGGCATCACAGCTCATTCTAGTGATTGATTGAAATAGCACCGGTGGGCATCACAACCCATTCTAGTGATTATTGATTGAAATAGTACCCGTGGGCATCACACCCCATTCTAGTAATTATTGATTGAAATAGCACCCGTGGGAATTCCAGCTCATTCTGGAGATTATTGGTTGAAATAGCACCCGTGGGCATCACAGCTCATTCTAGTGATTGATTGAAATAGCACCGGTGGGCATCACAACCCATTCTAGTGATTATTGATTGAAATAGTACCCGTGGGCATCACACCCCATTCTAGTAATTATTGATTGAAATAGCACCCGTGGGAATTCCAGCTCATTCTGGAGATTATTGGTTGAAATAGCACCCGTGGGCATCACAGCTCATTCTAGTGATTGATTGAAATAGCACCGGTGGGCATCACAACCCATTCTAGTGATTATTGATTGAAATAGTACCCGTGGGCATCACACCCCATGCTAGTGATTATTGATTGAAATAGTACCCGTAGGTATCACAGCCCATTCTAGTGATTATTGGTTGAAATAGTACCCGTGGGCATCACACCCCATTCTAGTGATTGATTGAAATAGTACCCGTAGGTATCACAGCCCATTCTAGTGATTATTGATTGAAATAGTACCCGTAGGTATCACAGCCCATTCTAGTGATTATTGATTGAAATAGTACCCGTGGGCATCACACCCCATTCTAGTGATTGATTGAAATAGCACCCGTGGGAATCACACCCCATTCTAGTGATTATTGATTGCAATAGTACCCGTAGGTATCACAGCCCATTCTAGTGATTATTGATTGAAATAGTACCCGTGGGCATCACACCCCATTCTAGTGATTGATTGAAATAGCACCCGTGGGAATCACACCCCATTCTGTTGATTATTGATTGCAATAGTACCCGTAGGTATCACAGCCCATTCTAGTGATTATTGGTTGAAATAGTACCCGTGGGCATCACACCCCATTCTAGTGATTGATTGAAATAGCACCCGTAGGTATCACAGCCCATTCTGGTGATTATTGATTGCAATAGTACCCGTAAGAATCACAGCCCATTCTAGTGATTATTGGTTGAAATAGTACCCGTGGGCATCACACCCCATTCTAGTGATTGATTGAAATGGCACCCGTGGGCATCACACCCCATTCTAGTGATTGGTTGAAATGGCACCCGTGGGCACACCCCAGTCTAGTGATTATTGATCGAAATAGTATCCGTAGGTATCACAGCCCATTCTAGTGATTATTGATTGAAATAGCACCCGTGGGCATCACACCCCATTCTAGTGATTACTGATTGAAATAGCACCCGTGGGCCTCACACCCCATTCTTGTGATTATTGATTGAAAGAGTGCCCGTGGGCATCATACCTCATTCTAGTGATTACTGATTGAAATAGTACCCGTGGGCGTCACTGCCCATTCCAGTGATTATTGATTGAAATAGTACCCGTGGGCATCACAGCCCCTTCTAGTGATTATTGATTGAAATAGCACCCGTGGGTATCACAGCCCATTCTAGTAATTATAGATTGAAATAATACCCGTGGGCATTACAGCTCATTCTAGAGATTATTGATTGAAATAGCACCCGTGGGCATCACACCCCATTCTAGAGATTATTGAATGAAATAGTACCCGTGGGCATCACACCCCATTCTAGTGATTGTTGATTGAAATAGTGCCCGTAGGCATCACACCCCATTCTAGTGATTGTTGATTGAAATAGTGCCCGTAGGCATCAGACCCCATTCTAGTAATTACTGATTGAAATAGCACCCACGGACATCACACCTCATTCTAGTGATTATTGATTGAAATACCACCCACGGACATCACACCCCATTCTAGTGATTATTGATTGCAATAGTACCCGTAGGTATCACAGCCCATTCTAGTAATTATTGGTTGAAATAGTACCCGTGGGCATCACACCCCATTCTAGTGATTGATTGAAATAGCACCCGTAGGTATCACAGCCCATTCTAGTGATTATTGATTGCAATAGTACCCGTAAGAATCACAGCCCATTCTAGTGATTATTGGTTGAAATAGTACCCGTGGGCATCACACCCCATTCTAGTGATTGATTGAAATGGCACCCGTGGGCACACCCCAGTCTTGTGATTATTGATCGAAATAGTATCCGTAGGTATCACAGCCCATTCTAGTGATTATTGGTTGAAATAGTACCCGTGGGCATCACAGCCCATCCTAGTGATTATTGGTTGAAATAGCACCCGTGGGTATCACGTCCCATCATAGTGATTATTGATTGCAATAGTACCCGTAGGTATCACAGCCCATTCTAGTGAATATTGGTTGAAATAGTACCCGTGGGCATCACACCCTATTCTAGTGATTGATTGAAATAGCAGCCGTGGGCATCACACCCCATTCTAGAGTTTGATTGAAATAGTACCCGTAGGTATCGCAGCCCATTCTAGTGATTATTGGTTGGAATAGTACCCGTAGGTATCGCAGCCCATTCTAGTGATTATTGATTGAAATAGTACCCGTGGGCATTACACTCATTCTAGTGATTATTGATTGAAATAGTTCCCGTGGGTATCACACTCCATTCAAGTGATTATTGATTCAAATAGTACCCGTGGGCACCACAGCTCATTCTAGTGATTGATTGAAATAGCACCCTTGGGCCTCACAGCTCATTCAGGAGATTATTTATTGAAATAGTACCCGTGGGCATCACAGCCCATTCTAGTGATTATTGATTGAAATAGTACCCGTGGGCATCACACCCCTTCTAGTGATTATTGGTTGACATAGCACCCGTTGGCATCACAGCCCAGTCTAGTGATTATCGATTGAAATAGTACCCGTGGGCATCACAGCTCACTCTAGTGATTGATTGAAATAGCACCCGTGGGTATCACAGCCCATTCTAGTGATTATAGATTGAAATAGTACCCGTGGGCATCACAGCCCATTTTAGTGATTATTGATTGAAATAGCACCCGTGGGTATCACAGCCCATTCTAGTGATTATAGATTGAAATAGTACCCGTGGGCATTACAGCTCATTCTAGTGATTATTGATTGAAATAGTACCCGTGGGCATCACAGCTCATTCTGGTGATTGATTGAAATAGCACCCGTGGGTATCACAGCCCATTCTAGTAATTATAGATTGAAATAGTACCCGTGGGCATTACAGCTCATTCTAGTGATTATCGATTGAAATAGTACCCGTGGGCATCACAGCTCATTGTAGTGATTGATTAAAATAGCACCCGTGGTCATCACAGCTCATTCTGAAGATTATTGATTGAAATAGTAACCGTGGGCATCACAGCCCATTCTGGTGATTGATTGAAATAGCACCCGTGGGTATCACAGCCCATTCTAGTGATTATAGATTGAAATAGTACCCGTGGGCATTACAGCTCATTCTAGTGATTATCGATTGAAATAGTACCCGTGGGATTCACAGCTCATTCATGGATTTTGACCATTGCACTGCGGATGTACTGTTCCGACGCTACTGATGAATGCCTGTTGAGTGATTAACCAATAAATAATTTTCATACAACAACAAAAGCAACAACAACAAGAAACATTTATAATGACTTTTAATATATTAAGTGACCAGAGGAAGTACTTTGTCATATTCAAATGGAGGCGAAGAATGCAGATAGCACATATTATGGAATCTAGTCATTCGAAGGTTTTGATATATTGCTTGTTTTATGCTTATCAAGTACTTTCCAATATGGAAATTTTCTCATCTAGCAAGGTGATAGTCTCATGCACTCGGTTACAATTGTTTGTACCCCGAACCCTTCCTCTGGGTATAAACAACTTTTACACGGATCACACTGCATGTGTTTGCGTGCCATGCCACAGAGTTACATAACTATATTATTTATGGTCCTGTGAAGTTTCAAGATTCGATTCGATTTCGAATCTTAAAATATATATAATATATAGATATTCGGTTCGATTCGATTCGAAATCAGCCCCTCGATTCATATCAGTCATCTTCATCGTAACACAAAACGCGTATAGTTTGGAGGGAAATCGTACATAAACACAAAACGTGTATAGTTCAGATGGAAATCATACATAAACACAAAACGCGTATAGTTCAGATGGAAATCGTACATAAACACAAAATGCGTATAGTTCAGATGGAAATCGTACATAAACACAAAACTCGTATAGTTCAGATGGAAATCGTACATAAACACAAAACGCGTATAGTTCAGATGGAAATCGTACATAAACACAAAACGTGTATAGTTCAGATGGAAATCGTACATAAACACAAAACGTGTATAGTTCAGATGAAAATCATACATAAACACAAAACGCGTATAGTTCAGATGGAAATCGTACATAAACACAAAACTCGTATAGTTCAGATGGAAATCGTACATAAACACAAAACGCGTATAGTTCAGATGGAAATCGTACATAAACACAAAACGCGTATAGTTCAGATGGAAATCGTACATAAACACAAAACGCGTATAGTTCAGATGGAAATCGTACATAAACACAAAACGCGTATAGTTCAGATGGAAATCGTACATAAACACAAAACGCGTATAGTTCAGATGGAAATCGTACATAAACACAAAATGCGTATAGTTCAGATGGAAATCGTACATAAACACAAAACGCGTATAGTTCAGATGGAAATCGTACATAAACACAAAACGCGTATAGTTAAGATGGAAATCGTACATAAACACAAAACGGGTATCGTTCAAATGGAAATCGTACATAAACACAAAACGCGTATAGTTTGGAGGGAAATCGTACATAAACACCAAACGCATATAGTTCAGATGGAAATCGTACATAAACACAAAATGCGTATAGTTCAGATGGAAATCGTACATAAACACAAAATGCGTATAGTTCAGATGGAAATCGTACATAAACACAAAACGCGTATAGTTCAGATGGAAATCGTACATAAACACAAAACGCGTATAGTTCAGATGGAAATCGTACATAAACACAAAACGCGTATAGTTCAGATGGAAATCGTACATAAACACAAAACGCGTATAGTTCAGATGGAAATCGTACATAAACACAAAACGCGTATAGTTCAGATGGAAATCGTACATAAACACAAAACGCGTATAGTTCAGATGGAAATCGTACATAAACACAAAACGTGTATAGTTCAAATGGAAATCGTACATAAACATAAAACGCGTATAGTTCAGATGGAAATCGTACATAAACACAAAACGCGTATAGTTCAGATGAAAATCTTACATAAACACAAAACGCGTATCGTTCAGATGGAAATCGTACGTAAACACAAAACGCGTATAGTTCAGATGGAAATCGTACATAAACACAAAACGCGTACAGTTCAGATGGAAATCGTACATAAACACAAAACGCGTATAGTTCAGATTGAAATCGTACATAGACGCAAAACGCGTATAGCTAGATGGTAATCGTACATGAAGACAAAACGCGTATTGTACATAAACACAAAACGCGTATAGTTCAGATGGAAATCGTACATAAATAATGTTGAAATAAAAGACTGAGTATATCTTGTGTTATATTAACATAAATAACATCTTGTACTGATGCCACCAACCATGCTAATTCCAATATTACTAGTCCCTACCACTTTTAAATGTAAATTGAAGGTTTCCAAGCAATGTCGATGATGAACTATAATTCTTACAGGGTAATACTCCAACTACATCATCATTCGATGAAGACATGCCTTGATGATGTAGTTGATGATTTTGTTAGTCGGGACTGGAGTCATCACAGTCGAAACAGATCAGGTTTATAGTTCCCCCCCCCCCCCCCCCCCATCGATCATCTTCAAGACGCGACTGATTCGACTTTGGATAATAGACATGATTCAATTCGAGATGCGGTTCGATAGAAAATGTGTGATTCGCAGGGCCCTACTATTATTAGTGCTAACTACACACAGTAATTTGCCAAATATACTTACCAAATTCACAGGCAAAGGTGTACTTGAAAAACCACGAATTGTCGCATGGTTTGATGGCCCATTTTCCGTTATGATTGAATCTCATGTTAGCACAATCGTCGGTGTAGCGGGTGAAAGAGAAAATCCCTGGTTTGGTGTACCAGTAGGCATACGTAACAGGGTCTCCTACGAAAAAAATCAAATATCACAATATATTTACACCTGTGACTGACGCTTCACAAATAAAAACATATACAAAGCTCAAAATTAACAAAATGGCCAAAAGAATCTGACATCTCAAAACCGCTAAATTGCACTGATTGCACAATGGGATAATTGGAAAAACATTTCCGTTTCGTAGCGTATACCATTAGAAGTAAAATGAAGCTTTGGTACAGGGACAAAAGGATGAAGAATTTGTGGCTAACTAAGACGTAGACAATACGCTTTTAGGGAAATCGATCAAGGAGTTGCCGGAGAGCATCAATGAACAGCGTCTTTTTAAATTTTGGAAGAGAATCGCGGCAAACTAGCAGCAGGCTAAAGTGTTACAATTTGCGTCATGATATAAAATGTACTGGACTAATGCTTTTCAGCAAAAATCAACATTTTCATCAAAACGCTAGACACGGATAGAAAAGTGCCACTCTGCACAAAATCTCCCTATGTGAGTTACACGAATCAGTGAAATTAATTTGAGTACAGAAAGGATTAATTTTGCAAGTAAACACCCTCAAAAATCATTTCCAGTACGCATTCATCATCAAATAATTTATTACCAGGGATCTTGCCTCAGGGGGTTTAGCCCCCCCCCCCCCCCCCACCACCATTCGTCAGTTTTATATTAGTTAGAAATCTGAAGTCCTAAATAGAAAAAGGTGCAGATTCATAAGGGGTGACAGTGGAATTTTTTTTTCCTAACATGTCTAAAATTTGATCAAATTACGTAGGTTTTAGATTGAAAAATAATGAATGTCTTCCAAATATTGATCGAAAAGTAGAAAAATCTTCCCAAGTATTGATTTGTATTTGGAATTTGTGACTTCCAAGAACCTCAGTTGGATAATTTACAGTCAGTGGGATGTACAAATGGAATTCTACATCTTAACCCTTTACCTAACGAATCGCCCGCTTCCGCCAGCGTAATTCACAAATTAAGCAGTTGAACGAAATATATTTTTCAAACATTTTCAACAACACCATATTAGGAGCCCGTTCCAATGAGGGGTCACAGTTGAATTATTGGAAAAAATTGAAAAAAAAAATAAAATAATAAATTTTGATATCGTTTGCCATGGGTAAATGGTTAAAGTATTATCTAACAAATCGGCCGCATCTGTCATCCAAATTCAGCAGCAGAAATGTTTTTTTTTAAAATAAGTTTCTCACTTGTTGGAAATTATGTTGTGGTATAGTCGGAATTTTGCCTACCAGAGGGTGCAAGTGTAAATCTAGATGCGGACACTCGCCTCCGCCCCCATCCGAGACCCCTAAGCAACATCCCTGTCTACAATCACCGGAATTAGCCATGACCAAAAGTCATAGCAGACTTCCACTGCCTTTATCGTTTATCCTGGTTAATTCATAGGTCTCGTTCAGTCATATATCACCAAACTAATAACCATTTGCACTCAAAATAAATCAGGTTCTTCAAAGGTATTCTGAATACCCGGGCTCCCAGAATATCTAGATTTTTAATAGCCTCCCCTTCTAATTTGCGCGCCGAGTGCAAAAGTGCCAGTTTATCATTCAGTGCGAAAGTTGCAGTCCCCGATTCGAGCGCCATCTGAAAATGTTGTTTGCCACAGCGCAAGCGTGTTCAAAAGATGTTGTAGCTGACTGTCTCCAGAGGATCGGTTTGGATGAATTGATAGGTGTTTCAATTTCATTTAACCCTTTACCCAACGTAACGGCAAAACCGGCTCGCGCTATTCTCAAAAATCGCCAATTAGTTTTCATTATTTTTTCATTTTTGTCTCAAAAATATAGGTTATGACCCTCATTGGAACGAGCTCGTCAAGCTCGTTCCAATGAGGGGTCATAACCTATGTTTTTGAAACAAAAAATGAAAAAAATTAGTTATTCAAGAATTTTTTTTTGCAAGTGTCGTCTGCTTTTCATGTTAGGTACAGGGTTATGAGTTGTGTTGTTTCTTCTACATATTCAAACCTGTCCGACAAAAGTCAATTGTATCCATGTATACTCATTCATGTATACTAGCATTCATGTATACTCGTGAGATGAAGTGGGGTCAGCTGAGTTGCATAGCATTTAATTTTGTGAGGATCGATTTGCCTTAGAAGAAGCTTCTATTTCAGCTGAGCAGAAATGTCTACATTGTTTTTCAAAAAACACATCCGTTTGATATTCCTCAGTTTTCGTATTGGTACTTAAGGGGACCTTTATATTCGGTTTTCTCGAGTACCCATGAACCCAACCAGTATATTTGGTATTCTGGCAACAGGTATTTTGTTTTGAATTTTGGAGTACCCAAAATGTTTTGGTATTTTATAATATTAATCTTGATGCTGTGGAGGAGCAATATATTCGGTGTACTGGAATATCAAATTCCCTTGGTACTCTGCAGTATCTTTATTTTGGTACCCCTATGGTGACAAGTGGAGTACTAAGTTTGGTACTCTGGAAAACCTGAATTGTTTAGAGTGTAAGACAGTATTGTGCATATGCAGGGGACTTTTAACATATCTGTTATTAGGCTCCTACACGACGAGACAAACATAATGAGAGTGGGGGTTGGGGTGAAAAATTCTCTCGGAGTTACACTCCTGAACATATCCAGACACTTGGTTTCTCTTCAAACTTATATTGAGTAATTAAAATCATATTGCCGACTGTTTTTTTTTGGACAATATACATTTTACCAGTCAGATTATGTTTAATAGAACATCAAATATGCCACAAAGATTTCCCGAACACGTTCTTTTCCTTTTTCATTTCTTTTTTATCATACATAAACCTGTTACAAAATTCCATTGGAAGTGTACCAAGGCCAGGAACAAATACAGAAACCAGTTTGATTTTTTTTGCTTAAAACTCATTAAGTTGTCAGTAACGAAAGTAAAGAAGGAATTTCCCTGTTCATTTTCCTGACAGAGATCATATAATTGTGATGACTATTGATAATTGTGCATCAAACATTTTTGTGATGGGAAACAGTAATTCCGATAGATAAATATAGCTGAAGGTTCCTATTGGTTATTTTTCACCGCACACTGCAAACTACAACATTCTGACAAGAGAAAAGGGTACTTTTTATCGCAGCGCACTAAAGTTTTCTGTTTAAAATCACCGTACGCCCAAAACCCATGTGATCGTGAGAAATACAGTTACGGGTGTATAATAAAAAGTAGTGTCTTCACCAGCATAAAATACTGACACTTCGATTTATCCCAGTGTAAAAAACGTGAAGTTTCAGAAAAAATAGTTCATAAAAAAACACCATGACAGTATACGTATTAAAATTAAGAATGATGTTCGTTCCGAAGACGGCACTTGAAAACTACTTGAAGAGCTAAACATTTTTATTTTCGTTCTAAAGCCATAGATATTGGCCTCTCAGTGAACGAAGAAGCCCAATGAGCTCCTTCCAATGAGAGGACATAAACAATATATTTGAGGCAAAACATGGAAAAATACAATTGTAATAGCGATTTTTGTGAATAGCACTGGCGTCACATGCCTTTACGTTAGGTAAACGGTAAACAACCGATAATTAAAAAAAAAAAAAAAAAAAAAAATACAGAGCAATGAATATATACCCAAAATACTAAATTCAGGGTAAGAGAAGTGGCAGATCTTCCGAACTGAAAATGCAAAAAAAAAACCCGTCGTACTATTCACATCCCCAAAAGAGTAATGTTCTTTTCGTAACTCTATGCATGCTGCTAGTGGATTATGCCTGCCCAGGACAGGATTTCTCTTGCTGCTGAAAAATATATATTTAATCAAATTTCCCCCTGTCGATTGAAAAGACTATTTCATCAATAATTCTTGGATTTAAATTTATGTATTTTTTTCATCAAATCTAGTCATGGCTGCTGCATAGCAGCCATGACTAGATTTATTGAAAATATTTAGAAAATACTGAGCAGGTTAAATGTTAATCAATGCCTTCACAACAGATAAAAGTGGACGGATATAACCAGTCAAATAAATGAGAGTGATTACGGCGGTGCCCAGCCAGAAATTCAAGCTCTGATTACCCCCCCCCCCCCCCCCCCTTTGATATGTAATGCAACTACACATTTTTCGTCAAGTGAACGGGGCTATCATGTTCTGGATGCAGTCGATCCGCTGGTAAACAGATAAAACGATGGATGAATAAATATAAACATTTAATTTGAAACTTACAGCACTCAGTGATCAAATAAGCAGATTAGCCTGATTTAGCAATTCAAGACTACAGCACTCAGTGATCAAATAAGCAGACTAGCCTGAATTAACATATCATGATTACAGCCCTCAGTGATAAAATAAGCAGATTAGCCTGATTTAGCAACTCAAGACTACAGCACTCAGTGATCAAATAAGCAGATTAGCCTGATTTAGCAACTCAAGACTACAGCATTCAGTGATAAAATAAGCAGATTAGCCTGATTTAGCAACTGAAGACTACAGAACTCAGTGATCACATCTTCAGATTAGCCTGAATTAACATATCATGATTATAACACTCAGTGATAAAATAAGCAGATTAGCCTGATTTAGCAACTCAAGACTACATCACTCAGTGATCACATCTTCAGATTAGCCTGAATTAACATATCATGATTACAACACTCAGTGATAAAATAAGCAGATTAGCCTGATTTAGCAACTCAAGACTACAGCACTCAGTGATCAAATAAGCAGATTAGCCTGATTTAGCAACTCAAGACTACAGCATTCAGTGATAAAATAAGCAGATTAGCCTGATTTAGCAACTGAAGACTACAGAACTCAGTGATCACATCTTCAGATTAGCCTGAATTAACAAATCATGATTACAGCACTCAGTAAAAAAATAAGCAGATTAGCCTGATTTAGCAACTCAAGGCTACAGAACTCAGTGATCATATCTTCAGATTAGCCTGAATTAACATATCATGATTACAACACTCAGTGATAAAATAAGCAGATTAGCCTGATTTAGCAACTCAAGACTACATCACTCAGTGATCACATCTTCAGATTAGCCTGAATTAACATATCATGATTACAACACTCAGTGATCAAATAAGCAGATTAGCCTGATTCAGCAACTCAAGACTACAGCACTCAGTGATCAAATAAGCAGATTAGCCTGATTTAGGAACTCAAGACTACAACATTCAGTGATAAATTAAGCAGATTAGCCTGATTTAGCAACTCAAGACTACAGCACTCAGTGATCAAATAAGCAGATTAGCCAGATTTAGCAACTCAAGACTACAACATTCAGTGATAAATTAAGCAGATTAGCCTGATTTAGCAACTCAAGACTACAACACTCAGTGATCAAATAAGCAAACTAGCCTGAAATAACATATCATGATTACAGCACTCGGTTATTAAATAAGCAGATTAGCCTGATTTAGCAACTCAAGACTACAGCACTCAGTGATAAAATAAGCAGATTAGCCTGATTTAGCAACTCAAGACTACAGAACTCAGTGATCACATAAATTAAGCAGATTAGCCTGATTTAGCAACTCAAGACTACAACACTCAGTGATCAAATAAGCAGATTAGCCTGATTTAGCAACTCAAGACTACAGCACTCAGTGATCAAATAAGCAGATTAGCCTGATTTAACAACTCAAGACTACAGCACTCAGTGATCAAATAAGCAGATTAGCCTGATTTAGCAACACAAGACTACAACACTCAGTGATAAAATAAGCAGATTAGCCTGATTTAGCAACTCAAGATTACAGCGCTCAGTGATAAAATAAGCAGATTAGCCTGAATTAACATATCATGATTACAACACTCAGTGATAAAATAAGCAGATTAGCCTGATTTAACAACTCAAGACTACAGCACTCAGTGATCAAATAAGCAGATTAGCCTGAATTAACATATCATGATTACAACACTCAGTGATAAAATAAGCAGATTAGCCTGATTTAGCAACACAAGACTACAGCACTCAGTGATCAAATAAGCAGATTAGCCTGATTTAGCAACTCAAGACTACAGCACTCAGTGATCAAATAAGCAGATTGGCCTGAATTAACATATCATGATTACAGCACTCAGTGATCAAATAAGCAGATTAGCCTGATTTAGCAACTCAAGACTACAGAACTCAGTGATCACATCTTCAGATTAGCCTGAATTAACATATCATGATTACAGCACTCAGTGATAAAATAAGCAGATTAGCCTGATTTAGCAACTCAAGACTACAGCGCTCAGTGATAAAATAAGCAGATTAGCCGGATTTAGCAAGTCATGATTACAGCCCTCAGTGATAAAATAAGCAGATTAGCCTGATTCAGCAACTCAAGACTACAGCACTCAGTGATCAAATAAGCAGATTAGCCTGAATTAACATATCATGATTACAACACTCAGTGATAAAATAAGCAGATTAGCCTGATTTAGCAACACAAGACTACAGCACTCAGTGATCAAATAAGCAGATTAGCCTGATTTAGCAACTCAAGACTACAGCACTCAGTGATCAAATAAGCAGATTGGCCTGAATTAACATATCATGATTACAGCACTCAGTGATAAAATAAGCAGATTAGCCTGATTTAGCAACTCAAGACTACAGCCCTCAGTGATAAAATAAGCAGATTAGCCTGATTTAGCAACTCAAGACTACAGCACTCAGTGATCGCATCGTCAGATTAGCCTGAATTAACATATCATGATTACAGCACTCAGTGATAAAATAAGTAGATTAGCCTGAATTAACATATCACGATATGATTACAGCACTCAGTGATAAAATAAGCAGATTAGCCTGATTTAGCAACTCAAGACTACAGCACTCAGTGATCAAATAAGCAGATTAGCCTGATTTAGCAACTCAAGGCTACAGCACACAGTGATCAAATAAGCAGATTAGCCTGATTTAGCAACTCAAGGCTACAGCACACAGTGATCAAATAAGCAGATTAGCCTGAATTAACATATCATGATATGATTACAGCATTCAGTGATAAAATAAGCAGATTAGCCTGATTTAGCAACTCAAGACTACAACACTCAGTGATAAAATAAGCAGATTAGCCAGACTTTGCATTTCAAGATTACGTCACATAGTGATCAAATAAGCAGATTAGCCTGATTTAACATCTCACTATTTGGAAATGTTATATACGAGCAGATGGAATTCAGAAATATATCTGGTTTACTGTTACAGCATTCTTACCGTTTGACCACACAAAGTGGCCTTCTTTTGCTCTATCATTAGCCCCAATCCACATTCCGTTTCTGCCCCATCGTAGTACCGTCTTCATGATATTGAATACCCAATTCTGTGTCTCACTGTTGCGGATATCGAGGATGTGACCACTGCGTGCTTCACAATAGCGTTTGGCTTTTATCCACGTCATTTCTGTTCTTACAAACTGATAACAACTATGTCCATGTCGCTTTAAATTGTTATATCCTCTAACACTCAAGGGACATCGATCGACGTTACCTATATAATGAAAAATAACACCATTCATTATATATACATATATTCCTTACATAATTATGATGAATGTTCCATCATGTAAGATTTGTAATTGACAGGTGCAGAAAATACTGAGAATATTTTCAGAGCCATACACATATTAGCACCACCATTCCACATATAGGCACCATTGTGCACAGTCAAATTCGACAATTCGACTGATGGTAGTGTAGTTGTACAGTTAAATTCGACAATTCGACTGATGGTAGTGTAGTTGTACAGTCAAATTCGACAATTCGACCGATGGTAGTGTAGTTGTACACAGTTAAATTCGACAATTCGACCGATGGTAGTGTAGTTGTACACAGTTAAATTCGACAATTCGACTGATGGTAGTGCAGTTGTACAGTCAAATTCAACAATTCGACCGATGGTAGTGTAGTTGTACAGTTAAATTCGACAATTCGACTGATGGTAGTGTAGTTGTACAGTATTTATTTATTTATTTATTTATTGGTGTTTAAGGTCACATATTTTTGCACAATGGCTAATCATGACCACAACATGAGTATCAACTGAAGACCAGAGGTGAGCATTAATAAGCCATGTTGCCAATTTTAGAGAGGGTTTGCACCTCCCAAGCATTGGTGACTGGGTCCTATTTTGCCAGTAAAACAGAGCCTGTTTACCGCAGTGAACAGGCACTGCTTCACTTCCCGGGGTTCCCTCGGGGAAGATGGTACAGTCAAATTTGACAATTCGACTGATGGTAGTGTAGTTGTACAGTCAAATTCGACAATTCGACCGATGGTAGCGTAGTTGTATGGTCAAATTCGACAATTCGACTGATGATAGTGTAGTTGTACACAATTAAATTCGACAATTCGACCGATGGTAGTGCAATTGTACAGTTAAATTCAACAATTCAGTCGATGATAGTACAGTTAGACACAGGTAATTCGACGGAAGGTAGTGCAGTTGTACACAGTTAAATTCGACCGATGGTAGTACAGCTAAATTCAACCGATTGTAGTGCAGTTTTTGATTATTTTAAGAATATCAAATATTGCGCTGAGCATTTAGAATTATTTGTAACATCTTGTGGCTTGTATGACGCGTGAAACATTCTTAGTCTTCGACCATAGTTAGAAAGAGCTTAGAATCATTCCGGTAAATCGTTCACACAACATGTAGAAGTTTACAAGACGATTAAGATAATCAAAATCATTTTTGTTTATTTCTCGTTATATAATTCTCTTGAATTAGCTATTGGATCTATGTTATGTCTGAATTCACAGAAATATATGAAATGGTGCTTAAAAAAACTCATGATCCATGTCATTTTACACCGACAATCTTTTCGCTCATGAATCAAAAAATTACAAAATTTGTGACGTATCGATTCCACGATCACATAACCTACAGTTAATTTTCTCTTTTCTCATTTCAAGTTTTTTTTTTATACTTGCATTATGGAATCTTAACAGTTGTCCAAAATTCTCTCAATTCCTCAAACAAATGCTATGCATTTTATTAGTTTAAACAATATTTAATACTGGACAATCCTCTCGATTTCTTCAACAAATCATAGGGGATGCGGTGGCGTTGTGGTATTTAGGGATTACAAACAACAGATTTATTAGCTGTACTAGACAGACAAGATGTAGCTAATTTAGAGATTACAAACAACAGATTTAATAGCTGTACTAGACAGCCAAGATGTAGCTAATTTAGAGATTATAAACAACAGATTTATTAGCTGTACTAGACAGGCAAGATGTAGCTAATTTAGAGATTACAAACAACAGATTTATTAGCTATACTAGACAGCCAAGATGTAGCTAATTTAGAGATTACAAACAACAGATTTAATAGCTGTACTAGACAGCCAAGATGTAGCTAATTTAGAGATTACAAACAACAGATTTATTAGCTGTAGTAGACAGCCAAGATGTAGCTAATTTAGAGATTACAAACAACAGATTTAATAGCTGTACTAGACAGCCAAGATGTAGCTAATTTAGAGATTACAAACAACAGATTTATTAGCTGTACTAGACAGACAAGATGTAGCTAATTTAGAGATTACAAACAACAGATTTAATAGCTGTACTAGACAGCCAAGATGTAGCTAATTTAGAGATTATAAACAACAGATTTATTAGCTGTACTAGACAGGCAAGATGTAGCTAATTTAGAGATTACAAACAACAGATTTATTAGCTATACTAGACAGCCAAGATGTAGCTAATTTAGAGATTACAAACAACAGATTTAATAGCTGTACTAGACAGCCAAGATGTAGCTAATTTAGAGATTACAAACAACAGATTTATTAGCTGTAGTAGACAGCCAAGATGTAGCTAATTTAGAGATTACAAACAACAGATTTAATAGCTGTACTAGACAGCCAAGATGTAGCTAATTTAGAGATTACAAACAACAGATTTATTAGCTGTACTAGACAGACAAGATGTAGCTAATTTAGAGATTACAAACAACAGATTTATTAGCTGTACTAGACAGCCAAGAAGTAGCTAATTTAGAGATTACAAACAACAGATTTAATAGCTGTACTAGACAGCCAAGATGTAGCTAATTTAGAGATTACAAACAACAGATTTATTAGCTGTAGTAGACAGCCAAGATGTAGCTAATTTAGAGATTACAAACAACAGATTTAATAGCTGTACTAGACAGCCAAGATGTAGCTAATTTAGAGATTACAAACAACAGATTTATTAGCTGTACTAGACAGCCAAGATTTAGCTAATTTAGAGATTACAAACAACAGATTTATTAGCTGTACTAGACAGACAAGATGTAGCTAATTTAGAGATTACAAACAACAGATTTATTAGCTGTAGTAGAGAGTCAAGATGTAGCTAATTTAGAGATTATAAACAACAGATTTATTAGCTGTACTAGACAATCTAGATGTAGCTAATTTAGAGATTACAAACAACAGATTTATTAGCTGTAGTAGACAGTCAAGATGTAGCTAATTTAGAGATTATAAACAACAGATTTATTAGCTGTACTAGACAGTCTAGATGTAGCTAACTTAGAGATTACAAACAACAGATTTATTAGCTGTAGTAGACAGCCAAGATGTAGCTAAATTAGAGATTACAAAGAACAGATTTATTAGCTGTAGTAGACAGCCAAAATGTAGCTAGATTAGAGATTACAAACAACAGATTTATTAGCTGTAGTAGACAGCCAAAATGTAGCTATATTAGAGATTACAAACAACAGATTTATTAGCTTTAGTAGACAGTCTAGATGTAGCTAATTTAGAGATTACAAACAACAGATTTATTATCTGTACTTGACAGCCAAAATGTAGCTAAATTAGAGATTACAAAGAACAGATTTATTAGCTGTAGTAGACAACCAAAATGTAGCTATATTAGAGATTACAAACAACAGATTTATTATCTGTACTTGACAGCCAAAATGTAGCTAAATTAGAGATTACAAACAACAGATTTATTAGCTGTAGTAGACAGCCAAAATGTAGCTATATTAGAGATTACAAACAACAGATTTATTAGCTGTAGTAGACAGCCAAAATGTAGCTAAATTAGAGATTACAAACAACAGATTTATTAGCTGCAGTAGACAGCCAAAATGTAGCTAAATAAGAGAATACAAACAACAGATTTATTAGCTGTAGTAGACAGCCAAAATGTAGCTAAATTAGAGATTACAAACAACAGATTTATTAGCTGCAGTAGACAGCCAAAATGTAGCTAAATTAGAGATTACAAACAACAGATTTATTAGCTGTAGTAGACAGCCAAAATGTAGCTAAATTAGAGAATACAAACAACAGATTTATTAGCTGTAGTAGACAGCCAAAATGTAGCTAAATTAGAGATTACAAACAACAGATTTATCAGCTATACTAGACAGCCAAGATGTAGTTAATTTTAGAGATTACATACAACAGATTTATTAGCTGAAGTAATAAGTCAAGATGTAGCTAATTTGGAGATTACAAACAACAGATTTATTAGCTATACTAGACAACCAAGATGCAGGTAATTTAGAGATTACAAACAACAGATTTATTAGCTATACTAGACAACCAAGATGTAGCTAATTTAGAGATTACAAACAACAGATTTATTAGCTATACTAGACAACCAAGATGTAGCTAATTTAGAGACTACAAACAACAGATTTATTAGCTATACTAGACAACCAAGATGTAGCAAATTTAGAGATTACAAACAACAGATTTATTAGCTGTACTAGACAACCAAGATATAGCTAATTTAGAGATTACAAACAACAGATCTATTAGCTATACTAGACAACCAAGATGTTGCTAATTTAGAGATGACAAACAACAGATTTATTAGCTGTACTAGACAGCCAAGATGTAGCTAATTTAGAGATTACAAACAACAGATTTATTAGCTGTACTAGACAGACAAGATGTAGCTAAATTAGAGATTACAAACAACAGATTTATTAGCTGTACTAGACAGACAAGATGTAGCTAAATTAGAAATTACAAACAACAGATTTATTAGCTGTACTAGACAGACAAGATGTAGCTAAATTAGAGATTCCAAACAAGAGATTTATTAGCTATACTCGACAACCAAGATGTAGCTAATTTGGAAATTACAAACAACAGATTTATTAGCTATACTAGACAACCAAGATGTAACTAATTTAGAAATTACACACAACAGATTTATTAGGTGTACTTGACAGCCAAAATGTAGCTAAATTAGAGATTCCAAACAACAGATTTATTAGCTATACTAGACAACCAAGATGCAGCTAATTTAGAAATTACAAACAACAGATTTATTAGCTATACTAGACAACCAAGATGTAGCTAATTTAGAAATTACAAACAACAGATTTATTAGCTATACTAGACAACCAAGATGTAGCTAAATTAGAGATTACAAACAACAGATTTACTAGCTATACTAGACAACCAAGATGGAGGTAATTTCCAGATTTCACACAACAGATTTATTAGCTGTACTAGACAGCCAAGGTGTAGCTAAATTAGAGATTACAAACAACAGATTTATTAGCTGTACTTGCCAGCCAAGATGTAGCTAATTTAGAGATTACAAACAACAGATTTATTAGCTATAATAGACCACCAAGATGTAGCTAATTTCGAGATTACAAACAACAGATTTATGAGATATACTAGACAACCAAGATGTAGCTAATTTAGAGATTACAAACAACAGATTTATTAGCTAAACTAGACAGCCAAGATGTAGCTAATTTAGAAATTACAAACAACAGATTTATTAGCTATACTAGACAACCAAGATGTAGCTAAATTCGAGATTACAAACAACAGATTTATTAGTTATACTAGACAACCAAGATGGAGGTAATTTCCAGATTTCACGCAACAGATTTATTAGCTATACTAGACAGCCAAGATGTAGCTAAATTAGAGATTACAAACAACAGATTTATTAGCTGTACTTGCCAGCCAAGTTGTAGCTAATTTAGAGATGACAAACAAAGATTTATTAGCTGTACCAGACAGCCATGATGTAGCTAAAAATGGCAAACAACAGATTTATTAGCTGCAGTAGACAGTCTAGATGTAGCTAATTTAGAGATTACAAACAACAGATTTATTAGCTGTAGTAGACAGTCTAGATGTAGCTAATTTGGAGATTACAAACAACAGATTTTTTAGCTGTAGTAGACAGCCAATATGTAGCTAATTTAGCGATTACAAACAACAGATTTATTAGCTGTAGTAGACAGTCTAGATGTAGCTAATTTAGAGATTACAAACAACAGATTTATTAGCTGTAGTAGACAGTCTAGATGTAGCTAATTTAGAGATTACAAACAACAGATTTATTAGCTGTAGTAGACAGCCAAGATGTAGCTAATTTAGAGATTACACACAACAGATTTATTAGCTGTAGTAGACAGCCAAGATGTAGCTAATTTAGAGATTACAAACAACAGATTTATTAGCTGTAGTAGACAGTCTAGATGTAGCTAATTTAGAGATTACAAACAACAGATTTATTAGCTGTAGTAGACAGCCAAGATGTAGCTAATTTAGAAATTACAAACAACAGATTTATTAGCTGCAGTAGACAGTCTAGATGTAGCTAATTTAGAGATTACAAACAACAGATTTATTATCTGTAGTAGACAATCTAGATGTAGCTAATTTAGAGATTACAAACAACAGATTTATTAGCTGTAGTAGACAGTCTAGATGTAGCTAATTTAGAGATTGCAAACAACAGATTTATTAGCTGTAGTAGACAGCCAAGATGTAGCTAATTTAGAGATTACAAACAACAGATTTATTAGCTGTAGTAGACAGTCTAGATGTAGCTAATTTAGAGATTACAAACAACAGATTTATTGGCCGCAGTTTTTATGGTAATGATATTTAACTACTGTATATATTTCCATTGTATATCGGTAGTGCATTTAACAATGAACAGCATAACAGCGGCAACAGGTTAATAAGTATATTAGCATCACTATGCCATAATAGTCGATATACCTAAGTGTTGAAGAGATGGCGATGGAGCTGTCAGGAAAATATCGTGAAATAATCCTAATAGGCCTATACACACGATCGTTCAAGCTAGTATTTCGATCAAGTAACAGCGTGATCCGGGCAGTGCCGTTCACAATACAGTCGCCATTCAAATTTTATTATTTTTAAAACAATTTTTCCTCTAGACAGCAGCTTATGACCACTTACTGGAATGAGCCCGTCGAACTTGTGTCAATGAACAATGATGAGGTTTGGTTTGGAAGATTTTATTTATGCTAATTTTTTTGTGAAGATGTCTCCCTCGGGTCGTTTTAGATTAAGGGATAAACTTTGTTAGCGTGAGGAGAATGTGAATGATGTGAGTACTCATTATTAAATACTTACAGTTAATTCCAGTCCAGCCATCCTTGCAAACACATTTACCCCCACTGCAGGAACCATGTGCACAGTTAGCTGAAGAACATGTTGTTACGTATCCTAGAACAAAAGTTGAAGGTATAAACAAATTTAGAAAAAAATGGCGGATGAGAGACCAGCTCACTGGCGGTGTGACTGATCCGTTGTCAAATGTTTGCTTTATCGACGAATTAGATAATTTAGTGAATAATTAAACTTTTTTTCGGTTCATGCGTTTTCAGATAAAACGATTGGCTCACACGATTCTGTTTTTTCTTTTCATAACTCAATGAACCGAAAAAACACAATTAGGTCCGCCCCCAGCCACGCCCCTAAAATACCAGTCTTGGGAGTTGCAACATGGTGCCAAATCAGTAGAAGTTAGAACACTGGCACGTTCAAAATGTGAAAAATAAAAATAAATTTATATTACTAATTTATCACTATGAAATTATTTATAAAATATTTAAATGACCGTGGTGGGTCAATTTTTCTTTTTCTTCACAACTGTATTTATTTGACATTTCAAGTTTTACGCACACTGGGTGATGATCGTCTGCGTTCATCGTTTTACCCAAATCGATTGTAAACAATGGCTGGTCACGACGAATACGGCAATTTGGACATTGAAGTCAACTAATTTCATGTCATCTGGCTTTATATCTAACTCCACTTTTACAAACTGTGTTTTTCAGTTCTCGGGAAACGGTCAAAACCAAAATACAATGTCTTTGTTTTTTGGGGTTCATAACTCAAGAAATAGACAAAAAGAAACGATCATTCCTTAATTGACCAATTGGTGAGATAATCAGTCAGTTGGGAGATTAACAACCCTGAAAATACGAAGTCTGTCAATTTAACAATGAGGATCCCACAGAGTCAATGTGCTGATGCTATCCCATACAGTGGGATAGAATTCCCCAATTTTTTTCTCTGGGTACCTCCTTTTGTTTGGGCCTGAGACACTGACTCAGATTGAGGTTAACAGAGGGTAAATTTGGTTATGCTGCAGGGTCGCATCACCAAATTCCCCATCTGAAGACCTCATTCTGTAAACAGACTGCTCATTTTCAGGCTTGCAGATTAATCGATACTTATTTGCCACCGGCTCACATAATGTTGTACACTGAAAACAATTGGTGGATGTTTCTCACGAGAACAACAATTAGCTGGGGGGGGGGGGGGGGTGGAGGGGTCAGTAATAAATAGTGGATACTAATAGTTTTTGAGTGGGATCATAATTATTGGCATGAATGATATAATTATTAGTAATGACTAAAAAAACAGAGGTATTCCTTTCAGGATACGCGTTGCCGATTGTAAAAAAATCTGTACATTTAAATCGCTAATTGACTCTTTGGAGCTCCTTTGCTGCAATGGTATCGCCTTTGTAGACAATTACGTTGAGATGGATCAGTTCAAAACCAATATACAAGGAGGATAAGATAATAACTGCAGTCTTCAGCCGTTTTGATATAGACTGCAGTCATTATTTTATCATCAACGCCCAGTGTTTAGACCACTTATAATAAGACACTGGCTACAGGTTGCAGGCATTATTTTATCATCAATGTCCAGTGTATAGACCACTTAAAATAAGACACTGGCTACAGACTGCAGTCATTATTTTATCATCAATGCCCAGTGCATAGACCACTTTTAATAAGACACTGGCTACAGACTGCAGTCATTATTTTATCACCAATGTCCAGTGTATAGACCACTTATAATAAGCCACTGGCTACAGACTGCAGGCATTATTTTATCATCAGTGTCCAGTGTATAGACCACTTAAAATAAGACACTGGCTACCGACTGCAGTCATTATTTTATCATCAATGCCCAGTGCACAGACCACTATCAATAAGACACTAAGACACTGGCTACCGACTGCAGTCATTATTTTATCACCGATGCCCAGTGTATGGACCACTTATAATAAGACACTGGCTACAGAGTGCAGTCATTATTTTATCATCAATGTCCAGTGTATAGTCCACTTATAATAAGACACTGGCTACAGACTGCAGTCATTATTTTATCATCAATGCCCAGTGCATAGACGACTTTTAATAAGACACTAAGACACTGGTTACCGACTGCAGTCATTATTTTGTCATCAATGCCCAGAGCATAGACCACTTTTAATAAGACACTAAGCCACTGGCTACAGACTGCAGTCATTATTTTATCATCAATGCCCAGTGTATATACCACTTTTAATAAGACACTGGCTACCGACTGCAGTCATTATTTTATCATCAATACCCAGTGTATAGACCACTTATAATAAGACACTGGCTACAGACTGCAGTCATTATTTTATCACCAATGTCCAGTGTATAGACCACTTATAATCAGACAATGGCTACAGACTGCGGTCATTATTTTATCACCAATGCCCAGTGTATGGACCACTTATCATAAGACATTGGCTACGAAGTGCAGTCATTATTTTATCATCAATGTCCAGTGTATAGACCACTTATAATAAGGCACTGGCTACGGACTGCAGTAAATTATTTTATCATCAATGCCCAGTGTACAGACCGCTTATAATAAGACACTGGCTACAGACTGCAGTCCTTGTTTTATCATCAATGTCCAGTGTATAGAACACTTATAATAAGCCACTGGCTACAGACTGCAGTCATTATTTTATCATCAATGCCCAGTGTATAGACCACTTATAATAAGAGACTGGCTACAGACTGCAGTGATTATTTTATCATCAAAGCCCAGTGTACACACCACTTATAATAAGAGACTGGCTACATACTGCAGTCATTATTTTATCATCAATGCACAGTGTATAGACCACTTATAATAAGGCACTGGCTACAGACTGCAGTCATTATTTTATCTTCAATGCCCAGTGTATACACCACTTATAATGAGACACTCGCTACAGACTGCAGCCATTATTTTATCATCAATGTCCAATGTATAGACCACTTATAATCAGACACTGGCTACAGACTGCAGTCGTTATTTTATCATCAATGCCCAGTGCATAGACCACTCATAATAAGACACTGGCTACAGACTGCAGTCATTATTTTATCAATGCCCAGTGCATAGACGACTTTTAATAAGACACTAAGACACTGGTTACCGACTGCAGTCATTATTTTATCATCAATGCCCAGTGCATAGGCCACTTTTAATAAGACACTAAGCCACTGGCTACAGACTGCAGTCATTATTTTATCATCAATGCCCAGTGTATATACCACTTTTAATAAGACACTGGCTACCGACTGCAGCCAGTATTTTATCATCAATACCCAGTGTATAGACCACTTATAGTAAGACACTGGCTACCGACTGCAGTCATTATTTTATCATCAATGCCCAGTGTATAGACCACTTATAATAGGACACTGGCTACCGACTGCAGTAATTATTTTATCATCAATGTCCAGTGTATAGACCACTTATAATAAGACACTGGCTACAGACTGCAGTCATTATTTTATCATCAATGCCCAGTGCATAGACCACTTTTAATAAGACACTAAGCCACTGGCTAAAGACTGCAGTCATTATTTTATCCTCAATGCCAAGTGCATATACCACTTTTAATAAGACACTGGCTACCGACTGCAGTCATTATTTTATCACCAATGTCCAGTGTATAGACCACTTATAATAAGCCACTGGCTACAGACTGCAGGCATTATTTTATCATCAGTGTCCAGTGTATAGACCACTTCAAATAAGACACTGGCTACCGACTGCAGTCATTATTTTATCATCAATGCCCAGTGCACAGACCACTTTCAATAAGACACTAAGACACTGGCTACCGACTGCAGTCATTATTTTATCACCAATGCCCAGTGTATGGACTACTTATAATAAGACACTGGCTACAGAGTGCAGTCATTATTTTATCATCAATGTCCAGTGTATAGTCCACTTATAATAAGACACTGGCTACAGACTGCAGTCATTATTTTATCATCAATGCCCAGTGCATAGACGACTTTTAATAAGACACTAAGACACTGGTTACCGACTGCAGTCATTATTTTGTCATCAATGCCCAGAGCATAGACCACTTTTAATAAGACACTAAGCCACTGGCTACAGACTGCAGTCATTATTTCATCATCAATGCCCAGTGTATATACCACTTTTAATAAGACACTGGCTACCGACTGCAGTCATTATTTTATCAACAATACCCAGTGTATAGACCACTTATAATAAGACACTGGCTACAGACTGCAGTCATTATTTTATCACCAATGTCCAGTGTATAGACCACTTATAATCAGACACTGGCTACAGACTGCGGTCATTATTTTATCACCAATGCCCAGTGTATGGACCACTTATCATAAGACATTGGCTACGGAGTGCAGTCATTATTTTATCATCAATGTCCAGTGTATAGACCACTTATAATAAGGCACTGGCTACGGACTGCAGTAAATTATTTTATCATCAATGCCCAGTGTATGGACCACTTATAATAATCCACTGGCTACAGACTGCAGTCATTATTTTATCATCAATGTCCAGTGTATAGACCACTTATAATAAGGCACTGGCTACAGACTGCAGTAAATTATTTTATCATCAATGCCCAGTGTACAGACCGCTTATAATATGACACTGGCTACAGACTACAGTCATTGTTTTATCATCAATGTCCAGGGTATAGAACACTTATAATAAGCCACTGGCTACAGACTGCAGTCATTATTTTACCATCAATGCCCAGTGTATAGACCACTTATAATAAGAGACTGGCTACAGACTGCAGTGATTATTTCATCACCAACGTCCAGTGTATAGACCACTTATAATAAGCCACTGACTACAGACTGCAGTCATTATTTTATCATCAATGCCCAGTGTATACACCACTTATAATAAGAGACTGGCTACATACTGCAGTCATTATTTTATCATCAATGCACAGTGTATAGACCACTTATAATTAGGCACTGGCTACAGACTGTAGTCATTATTTTATCTTCAATGCCCAGTGTATACACCACTTATAATGAGACACTGGCTACAGACTGCAGCCATTATTATATCATCAATGTCCAGTGTATAGACCACTTATAATCAGACACTGGCTACAGACTGCAGTCGTTATGTTATCATCAATGCCCAGTGCATAAACCACTTATAATAAGACACTGGCTACAGACTGCAGTCATTATTTTATCATCAATGCCCAGTGCATAGACGACTTTTAATAAGACACTAAGACACTGATTACCGACTGCAGTCATTATTTTATCATCAATGCCCAGTGCATAGACCACTGTTAATAAGACACTAAGCCACTGGCTACAGACTGCAGTCATTATTTTATCATCAATGCCCAGTGTATATACCACTTTTAATAAGACACTGGCTACCGACTGCAGCCATTATTTTATCATCAATACCCAGTGTAAAGACCACTTATAATAAGACACTGGCTACCGACTGCAGTCATTATTTTATCATCAATGCCCAGTGTATAGACCACTTATAATAAGACACTGGCTACCGACTGCAGTAATTATTTTATCATCAATGTCCCGTGTATAGACCACTTATAATCAGACACTGGCTACAGACTGCAGTCATTATTTTATCATCAATGCCCAGTGCATAGACCACTTTTAATAAGACACTAAGCCACTGGCTAAAGACTGCAGTCATTATTTTATCCTCAATGCCAAGTGCATATACCCCTTTTAATAAGACACTGGCTACCGACTGCAGTCATTATTTTATCATCAATGCCCAGTTCATAGACCTCTTATAATAAACGACTGGCTACAGACTGCAGTCATTATTTTATCATCAATGCCCAGTGCATAGACCACTTTTAATAAGACACTAATCCACTGGCTACAGACTGCAGTCATTATTTTATCATCAATTCCCAGTGCATATACCACTTTTAATAAGACACTGTCTACAGACTGCAGTCATTATTTTATCATCAATGCTCAGTGCATATACCACTTTTAATAAGACACTGGCAACCGACTGCAGTCATTATTTTATCATCAATGCCCAGTTCATAGACCACTTATAATAAGACACTGGCGACAGACTGCAGTCATTATTTATCACCAATGCCCAGGGCATATACCACTTTTAATAAGACACTGGCTACCGACTGCATTCATTAATTTATCATCAATGCCCAGTTCATAGACCACTTTTAATAAGACACTGGCTACCGACTGCAGTCATTGTTTTATCATCAATGCCCAGTGCATAGACCACTTATAATAAGACACTGGCTACAGACTGCAGTCATTATTTTATCATCAATGCCCAGTGTATAGACTACTTATAATAAGACACTGGCTACAGACTGCAGTAAATTATTTTATCATCAATGCCCCGTGTATAGACAACTTATAATAAGCCACTGGCAACAGACTGCAGTAAATTATTTTATCATCAATGTCCAGTGTATAGACCACTTATAATAAGACACTGGCTACAGACTGCAGTAAATTATTTTATCACCAATGTCTAGTGTATAGACCACTTATAATAAGCCACTGGCTACAGACTGCAGTCATTATTTTATCACCAATGTCCAGTGTATAGACCACTTATAATAAGACACTGGCTACAGACTGCAGTCATTATTTTATCACCAATGTCCA
Organism: Pictodentalium vernedei; assembly: GCA_031216915.1. Lineage (NCBI taxonomy): Eukaryota > Metazoa > Mollusca > Scaphopoda > Dentaliida > Dentaliidae > Pictodentalium > Pictodentalium vernedei. The sequence goes on along the minus strand of CM062288.1, from coordinate 338,597,223 downwards.
GTGTATAGACCACTTATAATAAGCCACTGGCTACAGGTTGCAGTCATTATTTTATAATCAATGTCCAGTGTATAGACCACTTATAATAAGCCACTGGATACAGACTGCAGACATTATTTTATCATCAATGCCCAGTGTATCGACCACTTATAATAAGCCACTGGCTACAGACTACAGTCATTATTTTATCATCAATGGCCAGTGTATAGACTACTTATAATAAGCCACTGACTACGGACTGCAGGCATTATTTTATCATCAATGCCCAGTGTATAGACCACTTATAATAAGCCACTGGCTACGGACTGCAGTCATTATTTTATCATCAATGTCCAGTGTATAGACTACTTATAATAAGCCACTGGCTACAGACTGCAGTCAGTATTTTATCATCAATGCCCAGTGTATAGACCACTTATAATAAGCCACTGGCTACGGACTGCAGTCATTATTTTATCAATGTCCAGTGTGTAGACTACTTATAATAAGCCACTGGCTACAGACTGCAGTCAGTATTTTATCATCAATGCCCAGTGCATAGAGAACTTTTAATAAGACACTAAGACACTGGCTACCGACTGCAGTCATTATTTTATCATCAATGTCCAGTGTATAGACCACTTATAATCAGACATTGGCTACAGACTGCTGTCATTATTTTATCACCAATACCCAGTGCATAGACAACTTTTAATAAGACACTAAGACACTGGTTCCCGACTGCAGTCATTATTTTATCATTAATGCCCAGTGCATAGACCACTTTTAATAAGACACTAAGCCACTGGCTACAGACTGCAGTCATTATTTTATCATCAATGCCCAGTGCATATACCACTTTTAATAAGACACTGGCTACCGACTGCAGTCATTATTGTATCATCAATGCCCAGTTCATAGACCACTTATAATAAGCCACTGGCTACAGACTGCAGTCATTATTTTATCGTCAATGCCCAGTGCATAGACCACTTTTAATAAGACACTAAGCCACTGGCTACAGACTGCAGTCATTATTTTATCATCAATACCCAGTGCATATACCACTTTTAATAAGACACTGGCTACAGACTGCAGTCATTATTTTATCATCAATACTCAGTGCATATACCACTTTTAATAAGACACTGGCAACCGACTGCAGTCATTATTTTATCATCAATGCCCAGTTCATAGACCACTTATAATAAGACACTGGCGACAGACTGCAGTCATTATTTATCACCAATGCCCAGTGCATATACCACTTTTAATAAGACACTGGCTACCGACTGCATTAATTTATCATCAATGCCCAGTTCATAGACCACTTTTAATAAGACACTGGCTACCGACTGCAGTCATTATTTTATCATCAATGCCCAGTGCATAGACCACTTATAATAAGCCACTGGCTACAGACTGCAGTCATTATTTTATCATCAATGCCCAGTGCATAGACCACTTTTAATAAGACACTAAGCCACTGGCTACAGACTGCAGTCATTATTTTATCATCGATGCCCAGTGCATAGACCACTTATAATAAGACACTGGCTACAGACTGCAGGCATTATTTTATCACCAATGTCCAGTGTATAGACCACTTATAAGACACTGGCGACAGGCTGCTGTCATTATTTTATAACCAATGCCCAGTGTATAGACCACTTATAATAAGACACTGGCTACAGACTGCAGTAAATTATTTTATCATCAATGCCCCGTGTATAGACCACTTATAATAAGCCACTGGCTACAGACTGCAGTAAATTATTTTATCATCAATGTCCAGTGTATAGACCACTTATAATAAGACACTGGCTACAGCTTGCTGTAAATTATTTTATCACCAATGTCTAGTGTATAGACCACTTATAATAAGACACTGGCTACAGACTGCAGTCATTGTTTTATCACCAATGTCCAGTGTATAGACCACTTATAATAAGCCACTGGCTACAGACTGCAGTCATTATTTTATCATCAATGGCCAGTGTATCGACCACTTATAATAAGCCACTGGCTACGGACTGCAGTCATTATTTTATCATCAATGGCCAGTGTATAGACCACTTATAATAAGCCACAGGCTACGGACTGCAGGCATTATTTTATCATCAATGCCCAGTGTATAGACCACTTATAATAAGCCACTAGCTACAGACTGCAGTCATTATTTTATCATCAATGCCCAGTGTATAGACCACTTATAATAAGCCACTGGCCACGGACTGCAGTCATTATTTTATCATCAATGTCCAGTGTATAGACTACTTATAATAAGCCACTGGCTACAGACTGCAGTCAGTATTTTATCATCAATGCCCAGTGCATAGACAACTTTTAATAAGACACTAAGACACTGGCTACCGACTGCAGTCTTTATTTTATCATCAATGTCCAGTGTATAGACCACTTATAATCAGACATTGGCTACAGACTGCTGTCATTATTTTATCACCAATACCCAGTGCATAGACAACTTTTAATAAGACACTAAGACACTGGTTACCGACTGCAGTCATTATTTTATCATTAATGCCCAGTGCCTAGACCACTTTTAATAAGACACTAAGCCACTGGGTACAGACTGCAGTCATTATTTTATCATCAATGCCCAGTGCATATACCACTTTTAATAAGACACTGGCTACCGACTGCAGTCATTATTGTATCATCAATGCCCGGTTCATAGACCACTTATAATAAGCCACTGGCTACAGACTGCAGTCATTATTTTATCGTCAATGCCCAGTGCATAGACCACTTTTAATAAGACACTAAGCCACTGGCTACAGGCTGCAGTCATTATTTTATCATCAATGCCCAGTGCATATACCACTTTTAATAAGACACTGGCTACAGACTGCAGTCATTATTTTATCATCAATGCTCAGTGCATAGACCACTTTTAATAAGACACTGGCAACCGACTGCAGTCATTATTTTATCATCAATGCCCAGTTCATAGACCACTTATAATAAGACACTGGCGACAGACTGCAGTCATTATTTATCACCAATGCCCAGTGCATATACCACTTTTAATAAGACACTGGCTACCGACTGCATTAATTTATCATCAATGCCCAGTTCATAGACCACTTTTAATAAGACACTGGCTACCGACTGCAGTCATTATTTTATCATCAATGCCCAGTGCATAGACCACTTATAATAAGCCACTGGCTACAGACTGCAGTCATTATTTTATCATCAATGCCCAGTGCATAGACCACTTTTAATAAGACACTAAGCCACTTGCTACAGACTGCAGTCATTATTTTATCATCGATGCCCAGTGCATAGACCACTTATAATAAGACACTGGCTACAGACTGCAGGCATTATTTTATCACCAATGTCCAGTGTATAGACCACTTATAAGACACTGGCGACAGACTGCTGTCATTATTTTATAACCAATGCCCAGTGTATAGACCACTTATAATAAGACACTGGCTACAGACTGCAGTAAATTATTTTATCATCAATGCCCCGTGTATAGACCACTTATAATAAGCCACTGGCTACAGACTGCAGTAAATTATTTTATCATCAATGTCCAGTGTATAGACCACTTATAATAAGGCACTGGCTTCAGCCTGCTGTAAATTATTTTATCACCAATGTCTGGTGTATAGACCACTTATAATAAGACACTGGCTACAGACTGCAGTCATTGTTTTATCACCAATGTCCAGTGTATAGACCACTTATAATAAGCCACTGGCTACAGACTGCAGTCATTATTTTATCATCAATGCCCAGTGTATCGACCACTTATAATAAGCCACTGGCTACGGACTGCAGGCATTATTTTATCATCAATGCCCAGTGTATAGACCACTTATAATAAGCCACTGGCTACAGACTGCAGTCATTATTTTATCATCAATGCCCAGTGTATCGACCACTTATAATAAGCCACTGGCTACGGACTGCAGTCATTATTTTATCATCAATAGCCAGTGTATAGACCACTTATAATAAGCCACTGGCTACAGACTGCAGGCATTATTTTATCATCAATGCCCAGTGTATAGACCACTTATAATAAGCCACTGGATACAGACTGCAGTCATTATTTTATCATCAATGCCCAGTGAATAGGCCACTTATAATAAGCCACTGGCTACAGACTGCAGGCATTATTTTATCATCAATGTCCAGTCTATAGACCTCTTATAATAAGCCACTGGCTACAGACTGCAGTCATTATTTTATCATCAATGCCCAGTATATAGACCACTTATAATAAGCCACTGGCTACAGAATGCAGTCATTATTTTATCATCAATGTCCAGTGTATAGACCACTTAAAATAAGACACTGGCTACCGACTGCAGTCATTATTTTATCACCAATGCCCAGTGTTTAGACCACTTATAATAAGGCACTGGCTACAGGTTGCAGGCATTATTTTATCATCAATGTCCAGTGTATAGACCACTTAAAATAAGACACTGGCTACAGACTGCAGTCATTATTTTATCATCAATGCCCAGCGTATAGACCACTTATAATAAGACAAAAATGGCACGATATTATGACTTGGACCGAAATATCGGTCATACGAGTTCAAAGAATTAATGAAAAGTTATTGCTTCGAAAGCGACACATACTTCTGTTGGAAAGCCATCAGGGGATATCCAACGAACCATTTTCAGCGACAAAATTAGTCGTCCGCGAAACAAAATAGTTCCCTCAGCCTTTCACTGAAATCTCCACAGAAATGTGGATGAATATTAATCTAATGTCACAAATGACAATTACAACAACTTTTCACCAGAAAATAGTAAACATCTCATGTTTTCAAAACATTTTAGCGAGGTTAGATTGTGATTCGCCAGGTGTGCACCTAAAGTGAAAAATGTCATTCTTTTTGTTTGCTCTAGAATCGCAGGCTTTCTCAAGCCAAGAAAACTCTTCAAACAGTTTTCAAAATCAGTAGTCTTCTCTGCAAGTGAAACTTTTTCTCATGAAATTTGCCAACTTTGTGAATGGCAAGAGGTAAGAGGTCCTTTTTTCCCTAACTCTGTCAGAAAAGCTTGTGCAACAATGTCTAAAGTCACTTTGTCAATCAGGAAGTTTTGCTAGAGATGAGCTTTATGCGCGTACATGTGTTCCAACTGTTGGAGACTGTGATATTGCACTGTTTGAAGATTTAATGGTTGAAAGGTTAATGGCTTGCCACACAGAAAACTCACTCTGCCCATATTACTCCTGATAAAAATTATCCCAAGGTGACAGTTTCCTTTCAATATAAATGAAAATGTAGGAGTACTGTAGATAAATGGTTGAAGCGAGTTGGACCCAACATATGTCCCTTTCTTGGTCTAATTACCTCTCCTTGTCTAATCACCTATAGGTACCAAATTTATAACTAGACTCGCCATGGCAGGGTGGAGTCGAACTATACACGATGTTACACGGGTTGAAGGGTTATGCGACTTTAGTCGCAATCGAGACCCCACCCATGTCTCTTTCCAGGTCAAATTACACACGCGTGCTAACTTTCGACACTGTTGGTACATGAAAATGTAGGAATGTTCTGGTTAAAAGGGTAAAGCGTCGTCATTTAATATCGGGGCGCATTTAATGATCTAATGTCCATTTCTTGGTCAAACTACCTACCATGACCAAATTTATCGGCTGAAGTACGGTGGAATCGAAGAAAGCCAGATGTTGTACGCTTGAAGGGTTCCCGCAGCGTTCATCGCATTCGAGGCCCATGCCCCTTCCCTGGTCAAAATACCCACAGACACTAAATTTCATGGACTTGTCAAAGCACAGTAGAGTCGAACCGGGCATTACAATGCACATGTTGAAGGATTAATGTGACGTCGAGCACAATTCGGAGCTCATCTCATGCCATCTCGATGAAGGGTTAATGCACAGCCAGAAGGCAAAACAGAATGGAACTACACAAAGCATTACACTGGTTGAAGGCTTACTGTGACGAGTGCAATCGGGGCCCATGTCATGTCAGTTTTCTGGTCAAATCACCCCTAGATGTTTAGGGTTGTTAAAGAGTGCAATCGGGGCCCATGTCATGTCAGTTTTCTGGTCAAATCACCCCTAGATGTTTAGGGTTGTTAAAGAGTGCAATCGGGGCCCATGTCATGTCAGTTTTCTGGTCAAATCACCCCTAGATGTTTAGGGTTGTTAAAGAGTGCAATCGAGGCCCATGTCATTTCCTGGTCAAATCACCCCTTGATGTTCAGGATTGTGTAAAAAGTGCAATCGGGGCCACTTCATGTCAGTTTCCTGGTCAAATCACTCCTAGATGTTTAGGGTTGTTAAAGAGTGCAATCGAGGCCCATGTCATTTCCTGGTCAAATCACCCCTTGATGTTCAGGATTGTTAAAGATTGCAATCGGGGCCCATATCGTGTCAGTGTTCTGGCCAAATCACCCCTAGATGTTTAGGCTTGTTAAATAGTGCAATATTGGGGCCCATGTCATATCAGTTTCCTGGCCAAATCACCCCTAGATGTTTAGGGTTGTTAAAGAGTGCAATCGAGGCCCATGTCATTTCCTGGTCAAATCACCCCTTGATGTTCAGGATTGTGTAAAAAGTGCAATCGGGGCCACCTCATATCAGTTTCCTGGTCAAATCACTCCTAGATGTTTAGGGTTGTTAAAGAGTGCAATCGAGGCCCATGTCATTTCCTGGCCAAATCACCCCTTGATGTTCAGGATTGTTAAAGATTGCAATCGGGGCCCATATCGTGTCAGTGTTCTGGCCAAATCACCCCTAGATGTTTAGGCTTGTTAAATAGTGCAATATTGGGGCCCATGTCATATCAGTTTCCTTGTCAAATCACCCCTAGATGTTTAGGGTTGTTAAAGAGTGCAATCGAGGCCCATGTCATTTCCTGGTCAAATCACCCCTTGATGTTCAGGATTGTTAAAAAGTGCAATCGTGGCCACTTCATGTCAGTTTCCTGGTCAAATCACTCCTAGATGTTTAGGCTTGTTAAATAGTGCAATATTGGGGCCCATGTCATATCAGTTTCCTGGTCAAATCTCTCCTAGAAGTTTAGGACTGTTAAAAATTGCAATCGGGGCCCATATCGTGTCAGTGTTCTGGCCAAATCACCCCTAGATGTTTAGGATTGTTAAAGAGTGCAGTCGGGGTCCATGTCATGTCAGTTTCCTGGTCAAATTACCCCTAGATATTTAGGATTGTTAAAGAGTGCAATCGGGGCCCATGCCATGTCAGTTTCCTGGTTAAATCGCCCCTAGATGTTTGGGAATGTTAAAGAGTTCAATCGGGGCCCATGTTATGTTAGTTGCCTGGTGAAATCACCCGTATATGTTTAGGATTGTTAAAGGGTTACATATAGTTCGAAAACAGCGATGGACTGTACAAAATGGTAAATGGACAAATGTGATAAATAGTGGAAATAATTCTTTAGTGTAACTAGAAAAAGAAAATCTGTCTGTGAAAGTCAGGCTATGTAATACAGGGGTATGTCAAAGGAGACCGATACGTTTTGCGGTTGCTTGGTGGTTACTTTAGACCAATAAAAAGATGGGAACGGAAATCGAGAAAAACAAATTGTTGCTACCACTTTTTATCTCACAATCGGGGCGTTTTTGCACTGTTACGCAACTAAAGTTTAATGTATCTAGGCTCTTGTTCCGAATCCGTATCAAGGGCTCCTGATGCAAGCGTGTGATTCTGCTGTTGCCAAAACAACGACATTAATATCATTTTTCGATTGCTTCGCGTTTTTCCTTTCAGAGAAACAATATTAGGTGAGGCGAAGCCGAACCTAATATTGTTTTCTCAGAGCCGTATATGACACCGTATCTGCCAACTAAACGCCCTGTAACGTATTTATTATGCAAGGCATGCTAAAATGTCACTGGGGAAGTTAACTCAACGAATAATTAAATTATGCGCACTTTTCGGCCTCTTGGGCTGGTTTGTAGCCTATTAATGGGATTCTCCTGAACACTCGAGTCAAGGTTTCTCTCTTGAAGTTAAAGGATTAGCTTTCGCTATGAAATGTGGTAAACTCCACCTCAATAAACGATGAACGGCATATCTTAAAATATAATAAACCTTCACACCAAGAGGGATATTTAATACACCAGTAATTATTGCAAAAGTAACAACTAAATTCACGTTGACGAAACACACATTTGCTCCACTTCGCAAGACAGTATTAAGTAAAGTGAATCCCAGTGACGTAATTTTCTCTGAAGTGTAACGTCATCACTGACCTCAATATGGAGATCAATGAACGCTATTCTATTTTTCAATTTGCGTCTTTCCGTCGATAAGGCAAATGAAAAAGTTCCTCTTGAAATAGTTTTATAACACATTTTGTGGTCAATATAAATAAATTTATCATCACCACAGTGTGTGTCTCCGGAAATTCTGATCAAGTCTCGTTGTAGGCACAGAATCGCATTTCGACTCGCCCTAACAGGCTCGTCGAAATTCTATTCTGTGCCTACAACTCGACTTGATCTTTATTCTCGGAGACACACACTGTGGTGATAATCTGTATATATTATGCTCAAGCTGGGAATACTACAAAAAAGTCATTCTACCATGATCAATGACTACAGTGATGTAGATCACCATTTCTGGCAGTCGTTTTGGACTCAGTATGGATAAACTGAAATTTGTTCTGCAATTATGGTAACCATACATTGCTTTCTTACAATTCAGTTTATCGCTGTTTTTCCATTAATTCAAATAATTCATATTTTCGAGGCTGTAGACTAAAATGGTTAATTTTGAGACCAATTTTCGAAATTTGGAAATTTTGGCAGAACAAAATAATTTGGGTAAACTTTCGTTTACAGTTTGAGAAGGTTCATTTATTGTATTTCTGACCAACCGTCAACGTGCACTAGGCCTACACCTTAGTACAGAGCGCTAAAGACCTCCCACCCCACCAACCCTACCACAACCTCCAGCCATGTGGTAAATCAGGAATAATTGTCTTACCCATGGATGTAACGACCATTGGGCAGGATCGAACTGCTGACCTTTTGGTTTAAAGTTCAATGCTCTGTGGTTATAGATTCCCTTTCCGAGATGAGGATACCACTTTATTGAGTGAAAGATGTTCCCTGGGCATGTGATGTTCGCAAATTGTGCAGTTTCACATAGGCGCATATTGCCACATTCTGCATCTGTCCGGTTGCTACATGAAATGTGATATATACACATTTTGTACTAACACATAAGCACACCTCTGTACGATCAACAGACAGTTTCTTGTATGTAAGATAATCTAGCATACATAAGGTCAAGGAATTATATAGACAAATACGGGTTTCGATGAATGGAGGGAAAGACATAGCCTGTGACAGAGGCCGAGACAGTATCCGAGATAGCTACAAAACCTTAGTAGTGCTACAACTCAGGAGGGATGACGGAGGGCTACGATTCAGCATTAATGTCGGAGGGCTCTAGCACAACGATAGATGGTGTAGCCATGGAACAAACCATAGCTGGATAGTCAGCCAATAGTTGTACAACTAGGAGTTAGAAATTCGTATAGGAGATATCCCACTTGTGGAACACCACTTGTGAAATCTGTTTTACTTTATCCCACAGAATCCTATTTTGGAATACGTAAGTGGTTATAGAAACCTCTTTTCCGAGACGTTTCGTATGGGGATACGAGTCGTATATTTTTGTGACACATTGTACATTTCCACATAAGCCCATGTCTACATGTGCCCTTGTGTACACAATATTACACACTGTGCACTAGCACACAAGCACACAAGCACATCAAGGAAATTCAAAATAGTTATACAAGGGAAGTCATAACATACAGTACGTGGAGAGTGGATTGTAACTAAATCACCCGTGGAGTGGAGTTATCACCCAAAGTATTCCTTTCAAATTCTGTACATATGGACAAAAAATACAAGCAATGTTTCAGCCAATGGACCTCCGGGTTTAACCCGGAGGTCCATTGGCTGGAACTTGGCTTGTGCTCGTTATGCTTATCAACAAATTTGCAATTATTGCTTGGGTGGAATCTCCACTCCGCAGGTAATTTAGTGATAATACACTCTCCACGTACTGTAAGTAAAACAGGTGAGGAAATCGAGGAATAACCTCCGCGATAGAGAATTCTATCTAGATAACTTCTGTTGAGGTCATCAATGGTTCTGAACCACAGATGATGACACCAACCGAAATTATCTTAAATTTGTGCTTCTTACACGCCTTGTTTTTCCTTAATTTCCAACTAAACAATGTTTATAAAATGCCATTCCCTCCAAGCTGTTAACGTCATGATTTCTTACTTAGCTTTAGGAAATTGTAAACACGCCATTGATGGTAGGAACGTAAGAACAAAAGTGAAAGGCCTTAGTAACATCGCTTTTAAAGAAGCCAGTTTTCGCTCCTGATGTTGTAAAGAATTACCTCCCAGTGTTCAGTTTAACCCTTTGAACTTTAGTGGTATCTTGCATGACAGTTCAATGACAGCTTTTGGAAGAGACCATATTCATTATCTGGGCGTAGACCAGTTTTTATTTTCAACGTATAGCCTTAGGGCAGCACGGTGAAAATATTAATTGGTCTACACCACGTATTCACTTTGCATACATCTTACTTTATGAAATGATGACGTATCATGTTCTTGGACCAGGAGAAACGGTCTTCGGTCTCAAAGAGTTAACATCCATATCCAAATTGTTGGAAAGTGTAGTTTCAGAGCAACATCAGGAGCATCTGGCACGTTACGGGTTGTCTGAAGAAGAGTTTCATTCTGCGTATAGGCTGAAACCGTTCTACTGCATCCTTTTGTCGATGGAGCGGACAGAAGTGTATTGTATTGTACTTTTAGGTCTGAGCGAGGCTTTTGACACAATCAACCACTCCGTGTTGCTTAGTACCAGAATCGGTGTCACAAGTACAGGCCTTGACTGGTTCCGGTGTTACCTTGAGGGTTGAACTCAACAGGTTAGGCCTTGTTACAACCGATAATGTTACAACGCCGCATAATGTTACACCAACGCATAATGTTACAAAAAATGTAGTAAACAACCGATAATGTTATAAACTCTGCATAATGTTATAACTTTTTTCAACACGTTATGTTATAAAAATCGACGCATAATGTTATAACTTTTTTCAACCCGTTATATTACAACAAATTAACCGATAATGTTATAACTTATGTATACTAATTCCAGTTACAGCTATTGTAGATGGACTTTACCACTTACCATTTATTGCCGCATAAAGGTATGTACTATTTATACTAAAGGTTTCTGCTCTGGTTAAGGCGAGGAGACCCCCCCCCCCCCCCCCAACTCCCGGGGATTTATCATAGAATGGCCTAGTCACGTTACATAGACGCGGATTATCCTGGTAACTCAAATCGCGTGACGTCATTACCACGATCATCTAGTGCCCAACATGGTGAAGGCGGGGGTGGTGGAGGAGGGGTGCTATTTTATCCGGTTGGTACGTTTACCAACATGCGTAATCGCCGCTTCCAGAAATGTAGTGTACCATAGTCCCTTGACGCCTTTAGGGATGGGCAAATGCCTCTGTTTCTGCTTGTTTTGAGCATGCATCTAAAACTCATTTGTCGCATATTTCTTAGTCATAAGAATATCTTATTGTTCATAAATTTGACATTTTAACAACTAACAGTGAACAAAAATGAGGTGAAATTAAAAGAGGTCAAGAAGTTGGATGGAGCGAGGTACATATGGTGGATGTGGCGGGTTGTAGTGTCGCACGGAAGACGAAGAATAAGATGCGAGACTGGGTAGGAAGAGGAATGAGGTTTAGGAGGATTGAAAGGGGTGGGCAGGGATTAGGCTGAGAAAGAGAGGAGGTCATGGATTAGTTCATCAGGGTGATTGTGCAGAGAAGGCTATCTGAGAATACTTTAAGAGAGTAGTGCTAGACGGTATGATAATAAAAATGGTGGAGATGTTGGAAGAAGTGGAAGCGATGAATTTGGGATTACAGGTTCTGGAAAAGGCAGAATCAATAGAACAGGCAGTACAGAGAGAAGGAGGAGATTGTGGAGGAGGAGTTGTGTTGATGTTGGTGTTGTGGCGGTGGTGGTGGTGTTGAGTAGTTATGTATGTTGAAAATGAGCCATTTTGTAGGACCCCGGGGCAGGACCCCGGAAGTGACGTCATGTCACGTGACTGGGCGGTCATGTTGGGTTGTCACGATAGTGCACATGGGTGGCCATGTTGTGATGTCATTATCATGAAAAAAGGTGGTAAAAGTGCGTATGCGCAGCGCGTGTTGTTATAGGGACACGTGCTCCGACTCACCCCTAACAACCCGCCAATAGATATCGAATTAATCCAAACAACCCGACAATCTTCAGGAAACTGTCCAAAACATTCCCGAAAACACCCCCGAATCCTGCCAGTATCGATTTAGTAACTCGCCAGAAACTCGAGGGACCGGGCCTTCAGGAGCTCCAGGGGGCAAGGGGCAGTTGGGCTCCGGGGACAGGGACGCTCCCCCCCCCCCCCTTCCAGTTTATCTCTCCGTTAAAAAAACACTATTGTAATAAACCAACCATTATTGTAATAAACACATTTCTGTGATAAATTACGCGTCCATTATATGGTCGGACATTAAGTAACGATACTATCCTATATTTTAAGGATACTAAACCCACGGAATCCCCCTTTTCGTCGTATGAAGCAATGAAAGCTATGAAAATGAGCACGATGAGTACCTCTTCATACGTCTCATACCCTCATTAAGGATACTATCCTATCTTTATTTGGGAGTGTTTTAGGGAGGGTTTGGGTCACTTTTCTAAAGATTGTCGGGTTGTTTGGATCAATTCGATATCTATTGTCGGGTTGTTAGGGGTGAGACGGAGCACGTGTCCCCATAACAACACGCGCTGTGCATACGCACTCCTACCATCTATTATCATGATAATGACATCACAACATGGCCACCCAAGTGCACTATCATGACAACCCAACATAACCGCCCAATCACGTGACATGACGTCACTTCCAGGCTCCTGCCCCGGGGTCCTACAAAATAGCTCATTTCAACATACATAACTACTCAACACCATCACCATCACCGCCACAACACCAACATCAACACAACTCCTCCTCCACAATCTCCTCCTTCTCCCTATACTGTCTGTTCTATTCATTCTGCCTTTTCCAGAACCTGTAATCCCAAATTCATCACTTCCATTTCTTCCAACATCTCCACCATCTATATTATCATACCGTCTAGCACTACTCTCTTATAGTATTCTCAGATAGCTTTCTCTGCACAATCACCCTGATGAACTAATCCATGACCTTCTCTCTTTCTCAGCCTAATCCCTGCCCATCCCTTTCAATTCTCCTAAACCTCATCCTCTTCCTACCCAGTCTCGCATCTTATTATTCGGCTTCCGTGCCACATCCACCATATGTACCTCGCTCCATCCAACTTTTTGACCTCTTTTAACTCCACCTCATTTTTGTTCAGTGTTAGTTGTTAAAATGTCAAATTAATAAGATATTCTTATGACTAAGAAATATGCGACAAATGAGTTTTAGATGCCCAAAACAAGCAGAAACAGAGGCATTTGCCCATCCCCAAAGACGTCAGGGGACTATGGTACACTACATTTCTGGAAGCGGAGACTACGCGTGTTGGTAAACGTACCAACCGGATAAAATAGCACCCCTCCTCCACCACCCCCGCCTTCATCATGTTGGGCACTGGATGATCATGGTAATGACGTCACACGATTGAGTTACCAGGATAATCCACGTCTATGTAACGTGACTAGGTCATTCTATGATAAATCCCCGGGAGTTGGGGGGGAGGTATATCCTCGCCTTAACCAGAGCAGAAACCTTGGGTATAAATATTACATACCTTTATGCGGCAATAAATGATAAGTGGTAAAGTCCATCTACAATAGCTGTAACTGGAATTAGTATACAGAAGTTATAACATTATCGGTTAATTTGTTGTAACATAACGGGTTGAAAAAAGTTATAACATTATGCGTCGATTTTTATAACATAACGGGTTGAAAAAAGTTATAACATTATGCGGAGTTTATAACGTTATCGGTTGTTTACTACATTGTTTGTAACATTATGCGTTGGTGTAACATTATGCGACGTTGTAACATTATCGGTTGTAACAGGCCTAATGTCAAAGGTACCTATTCAAAGGAAACACTACTCAAGTTTGGTGCCCCACAGCTCCGTCCTTCACTGTGTTATCTGTGTTTTGTCTCTGGGGAACATCATTCGAAAACTTGTCACCGATTTCCTTTTTTATTCAGATTGTATAAAACTGCATCTATTCCAAACCAGAACTTGAGAGACAGTCGGTCGATTCACTGGAAAGATGAGTGGCTGAATGACATCAAACTTTTTCAAACTCAGCCCTGACAAAACATTTATTATATGCTAGCCTGTGAATTATTGCAAATTATCTAAAAACATTTCTTGATATCGATCGACCTGATGGATAACGAGGAATATCCCTTGTAGATTCCTAAATGACATCACGCTTCGAAGCATCACGTCGCCTTGAAAGAACAATCAGCTGATCTTTGTTATTGTTTTGAAGCGCACATGTTTGCAGTCGAATTGGGCTGTATATTGCGCAGTGAAATGTCACGTAGCATATAATAAAATGAAAATCTACGCTATTTTATTTAACATCGGGAATTACATATTGAGTGTGAAAGTTAAAAATAATATTTTCAGACCCAGACGACAGAGCGTAGATATCCTCTATATATTATAGGATTTCTCAACCAATTATCAAAAATGTTACCCGCCCCCCCCCCCCGCCCCCTCCCTCAGTTTCAATGGCAATGTGATTTCGCCATCAACTGAGATATTGACGAGAATGCCCGAGAATTTGGCAGCCGACACCCATGTTACGTAAGTGTGTCGGACATGTTATTCTCACCTGAGAAATGTCGCAAGGGCGCAAGACGTGGTTGGTGGGGAAATAACAAAGCAACTGGTGAATGCATTTGTTATCAGCCGGTTATATTATTGCATCTCTCTGCTTTATGGTTGCCATCGCACACTCTTTGACAGGTCCTAACCAGTACAAAAACTCTGCAGTAAGAATCATTTTCAGAACGACACAGATCATGTCATATCACACCTCTGCTTCACCACCTTCACTGACTCGCTACTGAACACAGAATTATATTCAAAATTCTTGCGTTTTTTCACACAAATCATTGAACGGTTTAGTCATTTGTATCTTAGTAACTTGGTTGTGCGCTACGTTGCTACGTTGCCACAAGACCTCTGCAGTGTTCCTCTTACGGGCTTAGCCATGTGCCCAGTGACTTGTTTGCAGAAGGTGATGGGGGTTCTCAGTGTCTGGACCCTCTTTTCTAGAATCAGGTGCCCAATCACTTTTGAGCTATGCACAACTTAAATCTGCACTGAAAACGCACCTGTTCAAAAATCTTATCCAAATAGCTCGTATTTTTTCTGCGAAGACTGGGAACATCTTTGTGAATTCATGGCTCTAAACTGCATTATATTTTTTATTTTCATTATATTAAATAAATAACTGATGGGTGATTTGTGATAATTAGATGTACTCCAGTTTAATCGACCACAGCTTTCGAAGGCCTATAGCACTACGCGCAACTCTTATTAGCCCACAATGGTAACTTTGCCGGGTCCGTTTAGTGATTTTTGATTCATTCCAGTAGTTGTCATGTTGTTTGTGGTAATTAGATATATTTCGGCCGAGTCGAATGCATCCCAGTACAGGACCCTGTTCTATTATAGATCTTTGGTCTTTGGTTCGGCAAAGATGGCGGCCAAGACAGGCACAAAACTAAGATTCTGAAAGAATCTGAAATAGCTAAATAGTTGTCGGGGCCATCTGGGTAATTAGAAATACTCCCATCCATTTCGACATACCCTCGAACATACCTCGACTTATTAGAGATTTAGGCTCATAGCTACAATGTGCCACCATAAAAACCAATGGTGGCGGCCTCCAGTATACAAAATGCACAACGAAACGAATCAAGAGTCACCCCAATAACAACGTATCATCACGACAATTATGCAACAACATGGCCACCCACACAGGCTACCATGTCAATCCCATATGACGAAACTAGTCACATGATAATAATGTCATTTCCTGGGACCCTGGAGAGTTACCCGTCTAGCATTGCTTGTCTCGACCCTGACATACTGCCCTGGTAGCATTTTCAAAAATTAATCCCGCTAAACCGAATGATGGTAGGCCTAGTGCCTCTTAGAAAAGTTTTCTCCCAACACCCACTCATACACACAGTCAATAACTAGGAGCATCGCGAAGGTAACCAATTGTGAGGGGGTGACCCTAGACTGTACAACCATTTATTATGCCAGTAATTGTTATTGACCAATCAGCTTCAATATCTAGTGACCGTATATAAGACTGTGTATCATCGATTTGACCATATATAGAGCTTATATACGGTCAGTTCCGACATTTTGTTTTTGACACCAACGCTCGCTTCGATGTTTTTCCTATATTCGCGTGTTCAACGAACGACAAATAATTTTGCGTGCGTGTCTGTTGAGCAACGTACAACTATAATACGTTTCTTCCAGTCTTTCAGAAATTTTAATAAACAATTGTAAACAAATACAATAAATAAACCACTAAAACGACATGTAGAGAAGTCAACTGGCACGGTCTGAGACGAACTCAAGCCAGAATCCTTACCCGAATAATCTACCCTTCTCAGTACATGCAAATATTTTCGAGTTACTCCCCCTGGACTGTAAATTTTATCGTCTGTTTTGTTTTGATTTGAATGATTGAACTTGAAGGTTGATCGATATCGAACATAAATTACACTTATGGTTGTGCCCCTTTCAAAGGACTGGCATAATAAATACGTTATGGGGTTTTCGGGGGGGGGGGGGGGGATATGGTGTGAAATAAGGCTCAGCAAAATCAATATTAGGCTCGCCCGAGCTTAATATTGATTTTGCTGAGTGTTATATCACACCATATCCGCCCCCTGAAAGCCCCATGACTATAATAACTGAAATTTTCTTTGGCATATGAAATTTACAGGCCGCTTTGGAAACTCTAATGGCCGGAAATTCCTTTTACAGAATCATCTGGATGGTGACATCCAGGTAGCGGAGTGGATCGCGGCAGTCCACATTTCAAATTACTTTTGCTAACTCAGATTTGTTTATGTTTTATGTTGATTATATAAATAAAAATTAACCTTTTACTTAATGTAATGTTAATATTCAGTCAGCGCTGGTCACAATAACAGCAATTCTAATGATAATACTGTTTCCATTTTTGCTTCCAAAACACAACTTTAGACCTTACATAGGATTCATTATGAATTCATAAATATTTCCTTAATAACAGGTTATTTTATAAATTTCAATCTGGATTTTTGCCGAACAATAGTACCGTATTCCAATTAATAGAAGTCAAAAACAAAAACATGCAAACCTGTGGCGTTTTCTGTGATATTTCCAAGGCTTTTGACAGGGTATGGCACAAAGGATTAATTTTTAAACTAAAGCAGTATGGCGTTTCTGGTCCACTCCTACGATGGTTTCATAGTTATCTTACAAACCGAAGGCAAAGGGTGAAAATTAACGGCTGCAAATCGGATTATAAAGATATAGAAGCTGGAGTCCCACAAGGTTCCGTTCTTGGCCCTTTTTTATTTCTCGTGTACATCAACGACATAGCCACTATATCGAGTCTGTTGTTCAACTGTTCGGTGACGATACTCGTCTGACAGAGTCATCTTCTGATACTCATAGAATTCAGTCTAAAATGAACACCGAACTCCAAAAAATTAACAAATGGGCTGACACGTGGTTGGTCACATTTAATGCTAAAAAAACTAACGTAATACTATTTACACCCAGCGGGGATGTTATATTTCCAAATATTGTTTTCAACAGCGAAACATGAGATTTTGTTGCTGTCCACAAACATTTGGGGTTATCTATTCAATCCAACTTAAGTTGGGAAGCCCATATTGATGATATCTGTAAAAAAGCTTGTGCAAGACTTTCTCAGTTGAGAAAATTGAAGCACATTTTTAACCGACAGATCCTGGGAAAGATGTATAATGCTTTCGTGCTACCAATATTAGAGTACGGTAGTCCTGTTTGGTGCGGTGCTCCGCAACATTTAATGAAGCGCCTTGAGGATATACACTGCGATGCCGCACGAATCGTATCGGGCCTGACACGATCAGTATCACGCGATCGCCTCTTGTTAGAAGTTGGGTGGAATAATCTAGAAACAAGAAGACACGTTCAAAAGATGTGTATCTTTTACAAAATCATACACAACGATGTGCCAGATTTTCTCTATGAACTTCTACCACCACGGGTTTGTGACACATCGTCTTATAACCTCCGCCATTTGTCAAATTTTATGCCTTACAGCATGCGAACTGAGCTATTTAAACGATCATTCTTTCCGTCTTGCACGGAAACATGGAACAATTTATCCCAATCAGTGCGAAATTGCTCATCGCTTACTGAATTCAAAAAACTCATATCGCCCCCCGTATGCAGACCACCTGCATATTTCTCGCATGGTTCTAGAAAACACAATATCATTCACAGTAGAATTAGAACCGGTTGTAGTGATCTGAGAAGTGATAAATTCCTCAATTACATCTGTGAATGTCCATATTGTCCACATTGTATAACTGTTGTTGAGGACGCAGAACATTATTTCCTTGTCTGTCCATCTTATTCAAACGCTCGTAACGCTCTTATTGGTAATTTATCAAATCTTAATATTACTTTGAATTCGGTGGATAATCTACTGTACGGTGATCCGGTGTTAGAAACCAAAACTAACACTTTGATTTTTAAATTTGTGCAACAATTTATTTGTAGCACTGGGAGGTTCGACAACGAGTTTCCCATCTAGTAATATTTGTAAAACAATGCTGACTCAAGGTATCCACTTCAATATAGAATACGCATGGAGGGGGTGCGGAATGGACGGGGTGACGTTGAGCCAGCGCATCGGTACACAGATTGTGCAGTCACGATGATAGTCACGGTTGCGCTGTTTGTGGCCTGAGTCGCTGACGCGGCGTTTTCTCTACCTTTTGTGTGAATCAGCAAGGATCTCTAAAGAGACACGTCCCTAAGCTGTAGTACAGAAGGCGAAGAAATGATGATGATGATTATTATTATTATTATTATTATTATTATTATTATTATTATTATTATTATTATTATTATTATTATTATTATTATTATTTTAACACATCCTAATCAGATCAGCGCCCAAGGGGCCTTTGGCTTTGTATATTAATTGATTCAAATCGAGAGAGATACAGAATGCAAAAGGGACATCAACAGCTTTTCTTTCTTTCTTTCCTCCTTTTTTCTGTGTTTGTTTAGTGCTACATACAAATATTTATTTATATACATACACACATATATATATATAAACCCATTCAAATAGTTTATTTTACATTTATGAATTTCAAAAACTTGTTTGTTTCGCCATTGTAACATTTTCTGTATTCATGTTATGGGAGCGGAGGTTTTTACTAAGTGGAAAGCACTTGTCCTCCTATCCCTTTTTGCTCAATAGTTATGGCAAATAAAATATGTTTAAAGTAATGAACTCGTCACGCCTGTTCCAATGAGTGAGCCTTTAAAGCAAAACATGAAGATGCTTAGTAATTCAAGCATTTCATTTTTGTACTAATTTGCAATGGATTAAATCATATGTAAGTGTCAGGTTACTTACGATACTCCCTCGACTTGAATGTTTGTCTGGCAACTCTCATGTTTGTATTGGTAGTCTGGGAATTATGTGCACGTTCGCACTAACCTAGTTGGACACAAGCATGGCAAGAATTTTAAAAATTCATACTCTCGTTTCCACTTGAACTTGAACTAGAAACATCTATTAATACTTGGATGTCTATGAAAAAGGTTAAGCAAATTGACAACATTTCACTCTGAAGCACAAAGATGACGTAACTGGGTGAGGGTAAACCTAATTTGTCCTGACTGTGAAGGCTCAAGTTCCAACTGATAAAAGTTCATCTCCAAGGTATGCCTTAACCCTTTACCCAACGCAGACGATATCAAAATTTATTATTTTAAATATCATTTTTTCAAATTTTTCAAAACATTTCAACAAAACCATATCATGTGCCCCCTCGTTGGAACGAGCTCGATGAGCTCGTTCCAACGAGGGGGTCACATGATATGGTTTTGTTGACATTTTTTGAAAAATAATATTTTTTCAAATGCTGAATTTGCATATTACGCAGGCGGATGCGACCGATTCGTTGGGTAAAAGAAATGTGTCAGTGCTTAACGCGTGGGCTTCACATCTCTTATTGAATCGGCACGTATCATGCCTAAAGTTTTTGTCATGGTAGGTTCTCAACAGACTAAATGCCTCCATTTGTAGGACAGACTGTGTTTTATTTATTTTACAAGAATTGGTGGGCAAGTTCATGCAACTTATATTAATGCCTCTCCTTGGCTCAATGGCATGGTGTGTGGGATGACCTCATAACGACAACTTTGTGGCCTCGCTCCGCTCTTCTCGAATACCACGAAGGGATCTTTAGCCTGTCCGAAGTGTGTCTCTCTCCACACAGAGGACAGTCGTTTTACGTTTCTGCCCGAGAGGACGTGACACTGTGACTGCATCAACCCTATAATTGATGCTGACAGAGAAATTTTTCCCCGATCGATGATTGGTCCCGGAACCTCTGGTATAAGAGACCAGCGCACTTATCCACTCGGTCATCACTCTCTTATCCAGTCGGCCACACACAGAGACTGTGTATGATGTAAATCCAAGAAACAAATCTAATCTTGGAAGAAAGTACATGATTACTATCAAGAGAGGATCAATTTAACCCTTTACCTAAAATGAAAAGCAGACGACACTTGCAAACAAATTGAATAACTAATTTTTTTTGTTTCTCAAAAACACAGGTTATGACCCCTCTTTGGTACGAGCTCGTCATAACGTATGTTTTTGAGACAAAAAAAAATGAAAAAAAATAATGAAAATTAATTGGCGATTTTGTGAATAGTGCTGGCCGGTTTTGGCCGTTACGTTGGGTAAAGGGTTAACACACCTTGTAGACAAAATTGCCCCAACTGGAAACAATATTTGGGATGTCACGCCTCCTACATTCTGTCTAGCTTCCCCACTATCAATGACCTTCAGGATTAACTGGCAAAGTGCTGGAAGCCTATATTTGGGCTTTATTCTTTTGTGCTGGTACCGCAATTTAAAGGCTTCATATTCTGTGGGTGGGCTTCACATTATCTTTGAAGATACATTATTTTATCTGTTAGGATAGGATTTGCCTTGTTACAATTTATGAGAGAGTACCTACTGCCTACTGGCACTCTCCCTTAAATTGTAACAAGGCAAAGATTCACAAAGAGATATTAAGAACCAACAATAATTTAACACTCCACCAGTTAAATACTGCTGTACATTCGCTCAAAGTTTGCATATCTGACTTTTTTGGTTATTGTTGGGGTGAAAACACTTCACTCTGAGGAATCCTCGGCTGTCAGTTACTTCTATTGAGTTTTATTTTTGCTGTACACTTTAAAAAAAAATTATAAAAAAGAAAAAAATATACCAAGTGACAGTTGTACTCACTGATGTTGCAATTTTTGCCTATCCATCCACTATTGCATTTGCATTCATCATCATCATTACAGCTTCCGTGTATACAATTGAAAGTGTTACAGTAAGAAATTACAGCTATTTCTGAAATACGAAATAACATCAAGATTACCACATCACTGGGATAAATATACAGTTAAAACTAAAAGTCCTATCATGAACTGTGCACTTATCGAGGCTTACTTGCGCGTAGGAATTGCGCGCAATTGCCATATCGAATGGCATTCAAAGTTACTCATAGCAAACACAGGCAATGTTTCTGCCAATGGACCTCCGGGCTGCTTGTACACAAATCGACAAATCGACGTGCTATTTGTGCGCATTTCATGACAGGACTTCTAGTTTTAACTGTACTCAAAAATGCAAATAATTCTGCTTCTACAACACCTAAACTACCCAAAAAATCCCCAACATTGTCGTTCCAATAAATCTCTATTTGCTGTTTTCCAATAAGAATTTGGTTACAGAACTTCATATTCATTGGGATCCTCAAAAAATTGATGGATCAGTACTTGTTTGCTGTGGTAGGCAAGTTCTGTTAACTCTTAAAATGAGATTTGGTAAGTTATCTAACGTGAGTGGCTTCAAGGGGGGGGGGGGGGTCGCAAAAAAATGCCAGGATTCAAGGTCCGGGTTGGTGGGTGGGTCCGAGCCCAAAGTGCAGTTTTTGCCGGTGTCATGCAATTTTTTGCCAAATATTTTACAGACAAGTAATCATAACCAAAGTGAATTCAAGTGCTTAGGTTCATAACTTAGAACAAAAGAGAGCATTGATAATGTGTTGGGGGCTCCATGTTAGAATTTTTTTCCCCATGTTTTACACTTCATTAGGGGGTGGGTCCTGTTCTGGGTCTGGCAGAAATTTGCAAAACAAAAAAGTGATTCCCAGCTATTTGGTCATGATTTTCACTCCTTTATATTTCTACTAAGGCAGTCTGCCTCTTATTAGTGCTTTGTAGCTCCTATTATTTGATTCTTCTGTAAGCCTCAGGGTGCCTCATGCCATTGGTCTAGTGTGCTTC
This sequence comes from Pictodentalium vernedei, assembly GCA_031216915.1. Lineage (NCBI taxonomy): Eukaryota > Metazoa > Mollusca > Scaphopoda > Dentaliida > Dentaliidae > Pictodentalium > Pictodentalium vernedei. Next base: position 338,574,538 of record CM062288.1, on the reverse strand, counting down.
CATGTATGGAGTAATTGGAAAGATTGATAGAATAAAAATCTTGATTGTGGAAAACGTGTATAATTTCAAGGTAAATATGATTCTAGTGACACAAACATAAAAAAATAAGAGGCAATTCATCTCAGACAAGACACCCTGGCATGTGTCAAAGTACTTCAGTATTAGGTCTCTCTCAGACCAGCTGTACAAACTAAACATTTAACCGAAAAGTAATGAAATGAAAAACAACTATTTCTTGTGGTCAGTTGAAAATATGCAGGTGGGAACAATATATTTTGGGCAGGGCTTCTTGGTGGTGGGATTCGACTGGTGTCTGAACAGCATAGACATGTTGTACATCGGGATAAGGGTTGTGCTGCTTGGAACATAAATGGGTGTATATCTGCAATTCAGTTGGTGGAGGCGGGTTCCAGTGGTTATCTGGGGGTCTGATGCTGCATTTCCGTTTTGGCTTTATATGCAGAGAGATTGTTTTGGAACCATCTGTGGCTAGGGATGCCCTGGATGCCCAAGAGTAGGGCTGGGATATCGGACAAGTTGGTTTGCGGCACCTTTCATGTTTGGGAAAAGTATTTTATTTTTTTTTTTGATTTAGGTAATTTGAATACTTCGTTAAACAGATTTTATAAATTGGGGGTGGGTCCCCAATTGTCATTGAGGAAAAACTGTGCGGGATGGGTGGGTGTCCAAGACATGACTTTGAACTCCAGGGGTGGTGGATCCCAAAAATTGAAAATGTAAAAATTTCCACCTTGTATCCGTAATTTTTTGCCTGCACCCCCCCCCCCCCTCCGGTGGCTTAAGTATAAATGATCGGCTGATCTTGATTTTCCAGCTGTGTGCCAATCACAATATGGATACCGTACACGCAGGGTGATTTGGCTCTCAGCCACCTGATGAGAAGGCGTCCAATCATATGATTATTTGCAGATAAAGTCAAAACACGAAAACAACATGTATATTCTACCCAGTGGACTGTCAACTACAGATTTGTTCTGATTTCTAGTTGAGAAGTAATTAAGTATATGATCAGATGTCCACTTGCGTGGTGGCCGAAAACTACTCTTTTTATAGTAGTATACATTCTGAAAGTAATCTAAGCTCCATAAACTAGACAACAAAAACAGCCTTCACTGCTTATTTCACCGATCAAGAGATTTCAACTTTTCTTCCGATTCAGAAGCACCTTATACATTTGCTTCTTTGTTGTCGGCTTTTTTTTAAATTTTACTTCTAAATAAACTTACTAGTATCGCATCTTCTGCCCATCCAACCACTATCACATTTACAGAACTCCAGCCTGTTCAGTGCAAAGCGACACGAGCCGTGGATACACTCATCCCGACAGTTTCCGATTACTATGCCTATATAATGAAACAAAGTTACAAGATGTAATTCAAACGTCGTACCTCGGATAATCTCAAAAAAAGTAGATCGACGGTATGCCCAACGTCGCCATTTTGTCAAATAGTTCTTCATTTCCATAATCATCTTTCATTAACAAAAACAAACTGTAGATATGTTACTTTATAATAATAATAATAATAAATACAGTTTAGAGCCAATGAATCCACGTAAGTGCTCTCAGGCTTTACAAGTAAAATAAAGAAAACACATGCTTGTGAAATCTCGTAATTTGGTTAAAATTAAATTAATTCAAAATGAACTGGTTCTGGGTATAATTTTTTGAAAAGATGAGTTTTAAGGCCTGTTTTGAATGATTTGTAAGTTTCTGCTGACTGCAGGTGATCAGGCAGGGTGTTCCAAAGAAAAGGCCCAGCAACTGAAAAGGCCCGATCACCTGCCGTTACCAGGTCGCCTTGGTTATGGCAGAGTTTATTCGCAGATGAGGATCTTAGAGATCTTGAGGGAACATAGCGCTGAATTAGATTGCAGAGGTATGATGGTGCCAATCCATTAAGACATTTATAGAGGGTGATAAGAACTTTTAACGTAATGCGTTCTTCAATAAGGAGCCAATGAAGGTGGTAAAGAAGGGGTGTGATATGACATGATTTCCTCCTCCTTAAAATGACTCTCGCTTGAACAAGCTGGAGTTTCTGCAGCAGGGACTGTTTACAACCATACAGTAGAGAATTACAGTAGTCTGAGCGGCTGGTGACAAATGCATGGATTAACTGTTTCGCGACCTCTTCATCCACAACGCTGCGTATCCTGCTAATATTTCGTAGGTGGTAATAGGATATCCGGCACACCTGTGTGACATGACTGTCAGCAGACAGGTGTTCATCCACGAAATATCCGAGGTCGCGCACCGCTGTCGAGGGAGAGATCGAATGACCATCAAATATGGGTTGTATTCGTGATACTTTTGCAAGCTGTCGGCGTAGACCTAGATAGATAACCTCCGTTTTATCGGGATTCAATTTCAGGAAATTTGACGTCATCCATGATTTTATATCATTCACACAGCTTTCTAGTGCGTGAACCGCCCGCTCCTCATGCTGTGCCTTGAAATGAATATAGAGTGATAACAAGAGTCAACACATATTATATACACTGGTGGGTCACAAATAATGGAAACCCCAGTTTGGCTTAAAAGCATCAGCTGCCGATCCAAACTAAGCTTAAACTGACATTATTACCACTCAATCTATAAGTTACTAGTCGATTAACATAAGGTTGGAGGTCCGTTAAAACTCCATAATTTCAGTGACGTCATTCGACGGAGCCGGGCCGCAGGCGATAATGGTATAAATAGCCATTAGCGGCCCGCGGCCCGGCTATTTTTAGATTCAATTTAGCTGTAACAGGGAGTGGTAATAATAGTAATAACATGATTGTTGTCAGGCATCATGATTCATTAGCGGCCCTGCAGCAATGATGAACAGCCCTTGGGCTTATTAACGGCCCTCTACTTCGTCTCGGGCCTTTAATAAACCCTTGGGCTGTTCATCATTGCTGCAGGGCCGCTAATGAACCATAATGCCCTCCAAAATCATGTTATTGTTATATTATTACCACTTTAGAGGGCGTTCCCTAGTAGATTAACCAAGTTTAACAGGACATTACAAGAACGTAACGCTCAATTTAAAAAGTCACGTGATGTGTCAGGACATTAATGAGTTAAACATCCCATTAACAGCCCGACACGTCAAGTGACTTTTGTTCCTCGCTGTCGTACACTCGAAAATGGAAACAGCATGCGTAATACAATTTGTTTATCTTTGAAATCGATGTTTTTTAACGTGGTGAAGTCGGATATTTTTCAACATTTCTTGAATGTGATGCTGTGTTTGCGTTAAATAATGATGCAGACACGTAAATAAATGATATTTGAGCTGAGTACGACAAGTAGTATGTTGATTATGTGATTTTTGTCTTCGAGTTGAAGCGTGAACTGAGTCGACCCAAATGCGGCCAGTTTCTTTCAGATTTCGTCAGATGAAATTTGAACGGGTTGCTCAAAGACTGTGAGGGCCAGGAGGGCCCCGGGTCACAGTCTTACAAAGACTACCCTTTACTCAACGTAACGACCAAAACCGGCCAGCGCTATTCTCAAAAATCATCAATTAATTTTCATTATTTTTTTCATTTTTTTGTCTCAAAAACATAGGTTATGACACCTCATTGGAACGGGCTCGTTCCAATGAGGGGTCATAACCTATGTTTTTGTGACGAAAATGAAAGAAATTAGTTATTCAAGAATTTGTTTGAAAGTGTCGTCTGCTTTTCATGTTAAGCAAAGGGTTAAACATGTCTCAATCAAGCGAATTGAATGAAGACCAACTGGCAGTTTGTAGCTGCCATGCAAGGTACAGGGGAATAACAGCCTTGCAGCTTATTAAAGGCCCTTGACTTCGTCTCAGGGCTTTTATAAGCTGTCGGGCTGTTATTCACACCTGTTGGGTCGTTAATAAACCACAATGCCCTCCAAAGTTATGTTATTGTTATATTGGAACTTCGAGGCGAGGCTGAAGATAGTGCACCCCATTTCGCAATTCTGCTCCACGAGCAATATTGTAATGAATATAAATTGCCGCTTAAATCTGAACTGAAATACTTCATACACTACAACGTTATAGAAAGTTACACACTTTTATCTGGTATTTCAAGTTTTCGTTACACCAAATGCAAATCCAACTCTAACGAAGACTGAAGGACACAGAGCTGGAGGGATTTTCCTAACATAAATTCAGACAATCCAGATAACAAACTCTACATTCGTAAACTTTCCTCTTTAGAGACATAATTTTATTATGCTTTCTCTTTCATTTTTTTGCTTCAGTACATGCTAAAAAGTCACTTCTCTCTTTGGCATACTTGTTAACTGGTAAAGTGCTAAATTATTTCTGGTCACCAAAATTTGTTCACATGTTGTTGCCTTGTAACAATTTATGAAACAGTGCCTATAGGCAATCTCTCATAACTTATAACAAGGCAAATCCATACAGACTGAATCATTTCACTTCAAAGATAATATGGTGCACATACACAGAATGTGGAGCCTTTAAGTTATGGTACCTGCACTAAAGAATAAAGCACAAATATGGGCTTCCAGTGCACAACTAGTTAAGTATCGTCTTTATTTTTTAAGGACCATTTTGTCTTTACGGATAGTCAGACTGAGTGGTGAGATTCTTCTGGCGAACGATTGGGTTTATGACTCCTTTCACTCAACCGACGAGACATAGAATACGACGAGTGGAACATTGTCACGTAATTAGACTCAACACAACTCAGGTGGAGTACGGAGACAGGAATCAAGGGGCTGAGATAGAGTTTGTCCTGTGTTTCACGAGTGCCAAAAGCGCGCGTGAAATACAGGAAAACCTCCGCCGTGAGTCTTTGATTCCTGTCTTCCGAACTCTACCGGAGTTGTGTTTTGTATTTATACAATGATTAATACTTGAATTAAGTGAATAAACGACGTCACTCAGATGTGTAATGTCCAGTTAGATACGTTCCTACACGATTTTGTCACACATAATCCAGATTCAGTTTCCATGAGTAGTGTGCCGTGAACATTTCTCAATTTCTGTATTGTTATGCGTAACGTTAAATACACACAGCAACCGTGGCATAATTATGCCATTCAAGGAAATGAACATGACATGTTGGAATTGTTCCTTTTCCATTTTTAAATTTTATACTCACACTCCTCCTGTCTCGATCTTGTCATTTATTATGCTGTTGCTGCTACTTTCTACATTTTATCGAACACGCCTACCAACGTCATTTTGAGGTGCACGTCTTATATTTAAAACTCCTATTTATTATGTACTATCCAGGGGGGGGGGGGGGGGGGGTAGGAAAAAATTTGCAGACACCGATGCCGATTTTTTGTTTTTGACCGGTCCGAGGACCCACCCACCCACCTCATGTAATTTTTTTCCAGTTTTATAATTTTTTTCCGGGGTTATCTGAACCACCCACCCCCACTAAATACATGCTTCTGCGTCATCCTTCCCACCATACTGCACAATAACCAATTTTATCATACAGTATTGAGTGATTGACCTTGTACAGTAGGACAGGTCTTGAAAGAACAACCGTTTTATCAGACCAATGTGGTCTCTTAAGGTTAATAAATCAACAACATTCAAAGTGGATTATATATCCAAATTTATCTGATAACCATAGAGTATAACAACCGTTGTATATACTTGAAGTATATACAACGGGTGTTGTATATAATTATAATTTATGCGAACGACCTCTGACCTCTTTCAATTCCATTTTCATTCATTCATTCATGAAACATCGTTATATCACAGGGCAGGTTTTAATTGTACGCTTATTGCACTTTGTCAAAATCCTCTGATGGTGTCATTTCTTATTTATTTTGCTTCAATAAAGGCAACCTAAAATTTTGCTTCAAAACATTGTAGAAATTACTTGAATGTTAATAGTAATTAGTATGCGGTGACTGCGAACTATTTATAGTCACGGCCTCGATCAAAAGTACTCGCGGAACTGCGCTAATTAAAAGTTCGTCTGCTCTTCCTGAAAAAAAAACACTTCGTAAAAATTGTAAACAAACGCAAAATTATTTGTTATATTGGGACTACAGCATAAAACACGGAAGAAAACTGGAACTATGTCAAAAAAAGAATAACTCTACTGAAACACCGTTTTGTTACTGTTAATAAAACAGTTGAAATTTATTTTGTTCCAGCGCAGTTACATGATGCAAGAAGTGCAATCGCACTTTACAGTCGCCGTCATCGATTTTGTAATGTAAGGGACACAACTCTATGCGTCTTGTCCTATTTCTTTTGTCTCGTAGACTGGTTTTCTTTGGAGGCCCGTGGGAAGCATATATAAGCCGGGTAGACACCCGAGACGGGTGTCTGTTTGTTATCAGATAAAAAAAATAAACATATAGTGTGTTTTTATATCTGTGTTATACAACTCGTTGAAATATGGTTTATTTTTTCTCGGCGAAGCCTCGAAAAAATAAACCATATTTCAACTCGTTGTATAACACAGATATAAAAACACACTATATGTTTATTGTCTATATATCCCACAATAGAGCCACACAAATATGGATAACATTAGAACTGATTCTTCGAGCCAGTTCTATTGTTAGCCATACATGTGTTTATTTCAAGTAACCTCATTGAACAGTAATGGTTATAAGAGAATTTTTATTTTTTTTTTGTATTTTAGAAAAGAATGTTAGGTAAAGGTTTAAATATCATAAATTACTCAACCCATTGCGTTCTCCATTCATATATACAGTGGAACTTCTCTTGAGAGACCACCTTTTTGAGGAACCACCTCTTTTGTGCAAGAGCGTGTTTTATGTGGACAACACAGGACAACATACCATTTCGGCCAGACACACCTGTGACAGACCACCTGTCTGAAAAAACCCTTTTGTCTGGCAAAAATGTTGGTCTCTCAAGAGAGGTTCCATGGTGTGTGTGTGCAAAAAGCAATGAGTTGAGTCATTTATGTATTTGTTTATTTTTTTTGACAAAGGTTTGGGTGGGGCATGTCTGGGTTGGGGGAGGGGATTTATTACTTATTTTAAGTCCAGCCCTAGAAGGTCTGGTACATGATTTTGTTGACACCTGTGTTCTCAGATGTGTTTGAAATAAATTAGCAGTTCAATCAGGTTCAATGTTTAGTAGTTTCTGTGTTACATATACTTCCTACAATGGAAATAAGAGTCATTGGTGTTTTCGTAATAGGTCTGGATACATCGTTGTACAGAATTGTTCCTGCAGATGAAATCTGTAACTGTTCCTGACTTCACATAATTGTCTTTGCTCCTCATCTAAGCCAGCCGATCTCACCAGGGTGAACATATTAGAAATTTAATCAAACGGAACACCCTCAAGATAACTTATCCTTAGAGTGCAGTGTTTGATAATTGCAATTAGTGATGCATTTTAACTTGCATTATTCAATATGTCATATATTGTATCACTATAAGCCGAATCATAGCTCAGCCGCAATAACAGTTTTATAATCGTATATAACCCATGGTAGGTATCCCCTGATAACTTGAGTGTCTTTTTATTGGTTCTTGAATGATACTTCACTGATTATGGTATACAATTTTGCCCAAAAGTGGCTGAGGAAAAAAATTGCAAGCATCGGAAAAATTTTTTTTTTGTCCTCCTTGACCACCCACCCACCCACCCCGGCATCAGTGTTTTGCAAATTTTTTCCAACCCCCCCCCCCCCCACCCTGTACTATCAAGAAATAATCTCCAGTAGCTTCCTAAATAACGTCACGCTTCGGCGCATGGCATTGCCTCGAACGTCGCCTCAAAGGAACAATCAGCAGATCTTTGTTATTGTCTTAAAACTGTTTGCAGTCGAATTGGGCTGAATATTGCACAGTAACATAGCATATAATAAAACGAAAATCTATGATATTTTAAATCAGAAATTATCTCATTCGTGTGGTCCTGAAAGTATTATTTTTCAGGTCCACACTCATGAGAAAATTCCCAATATTCACGAAAACAGGGCAGATATCCTCTATATATCCGTTTTCATCAATATTATGCTTTTCGAACTTTGCAGGTTCATTTTGTGCCTAAAGACATATCTAAAACCTGTTCCATAACATTTGCGACCACACTCAGACGTTCCAGCGTGAAAATCGTGTACTGTTGATTTTTTTTTTTTGTTATATAATTTTAGTGTTTGACAGAACCAAGGAATATTAGAACTCAGTACATTTTATTTTTTCAATCTCACATCCAATCCCGACATTTAATATCAAAACGATAATTTCCAAAATAATTGTCCTTTTTCAAATCCTTCCACGTCTGGGGTCTTTGACATTACCAAATTGGAGTGTAAGGAACTGTTTAATGTATTAGACTCTAAAATTGTACCCAAAACGATGTCATAAGCTGCATTTTATCCGCTCCACTCACTCTCGAACTTTGAACTTAAACTTTTTTTCGAAGTTTTAAGAAATTACCTGCCCCCTCCGTATTAGCCCTTACTGCTAGGCACATGATAATTGCTCACTGCGATGTCCCTGTTATTGATTGGAGTATAAAGTTAGAATTCTATGTGTTTCACCAGACTTGGTGCTGTAAAATATTTGAAAATTTCGCTTTTTATTTGTGATTTGTTTTAATAAAATTTCTTGTGATTGCCCCAACAAGAAATGGTTCAGGGCCAAAATTATTATGGTGTTAGAGAAGTGTCTGAAGAAGTCCAATATAGGCCTACTCCTCTGACTGGAAAAGATTAACCCTTTCACTGCCAAGTCTACATTTGCCATATATGGAGGACCTCTATGTACACCTGTATGTGAGGGAGTTTAATACAATTTATGCACTACCTGAAACACTATCATCTGATTAAATGCTAGAAAGGGCTCTCTGAGCCCTTTTTAACAAGTAATCAGGTGGTAGGTTTGATCTGCGATTACCAGAACATACAAATAATTATCATAAAATGTGTGTTAATAGTCGCTTCGATTGGCGTAAGGTTTGAAAACAAACATAATAGCCCGGTCATTGTAACCCCAAATAGGCCAGTCCCATACTTAATGCAACAGACAAAGTGCAGAAAATGTGAAAATTAAACTTAATCACAAGAAAATGAAAATTGGCTAGCTAATAGCTCATGAGTTCTCAAACATTGAGTTGATTTTGTTTTCAAAATCCACCCAATACAGCCGGAGACGCCAAGAAGATACAAGCACCTATTGGTCATATACGTGATCCGAAAAAACAACCTTTGAATGATCTGAAGCCGAACTTTTGCTGAGAGTATGCTGTCTAATAACATGCGAGGTCACAAACAAAGAGATGAAATAATTTTCAAAAACTGACTCCAACTGCCGAAAATATAACGCAATTGCCGTCAAAGAGATACTTCCACCTGATCGCGATATACGCTGCGATTAAACTATAAATGATTCAGAACCCAATTTTTGTATGGAATCTCTGCATTGTTAGAAGGGATGCAGCACACTCTTGATTTGAAGAGGTAGCAAAATGGTTATACTCTGTCATACGCATACTATGTGCAAATACGACCCAAATTCAATTTAATCTTAGGAAGCTGAGAATTTGCCCCTTAATACCCTGTGAGGTTCCCACCAACAAGAAATTTTAAAATTCGATTACAGCACTTCGGAAATATGGCGGCATTACAGTCAGGGAGATACAGTTATGGTAAAGTAACTGTTTGGTCTATTTCTACTATTTCAACTATTTTTCAATCAAAAGGTTAGATAGCTACAACCCCCATAACAGCCAGAATGATCCCTACAGGTCTACCATCACTCTCACAGCAAATCCGATCCATAGGTGACTACAATTACTCCTATCACTAGTCCGATCCCTATGGCTGGGGGACTACCAATACGCTTACCGCTAGTCCGATATCAACTGTTAGAGAATTACCAACACGCTTACCACTAGTCCGATCCCTACAGATAGAGGACTACCAAGATGTTGACAGCTAGTCCGATCCTTACGGCGAGATGAATATCAACACGTTTACCGCTAGTCTGATCGCAACAGCTAGGGGACTACCAACGCACTTACTGCTAGTCCGATTCCAACGGCTAGAGGACTACCAATACGCTTACCAATAGTCTGATCCCCGTGGCTAGCGGACTACCAACACGCATAACGCTAGTTCGATCCCAAATGCTAGAGGACTACCAACACGCTTACTGCTAGACCGATTCCAACTGCTAGAGGACTACCAACACGCTTACCGTAAGTCCTATCCCAACTGCTAGAGGACTACCAACACGGTTACCGCTAGTCCGATTCCAACTGCTAGAGGACTACCAACACGCTTACCGTAAGTCCTATCCCAACTGCTAGCGGACTACCAACACGCATAACGCTAGTTCAAACCCAACTACTAGAGGACTACCAACACGCTTACCGTAAGTCCTATCCCAACTGCTTGGGGACTACCAACACGGTCACCGCTAGTCCGATTCCAACTGCTAGAGGACTACCAACACGCTTACCGCTAGTCCGATTCCAACTGCTAGAGGACTACCAACACGCTTACCGCTAGTCTGATTCCAACTGCTAGACGACTACCACCTCGCTTACCGCTTGTCCGATTCCAACTGCTAGAAGACTACCAACACGCCTACCGCTAGTCCAATTCCAACTGCTAGAGGACTACCAACATTCTTAACGCTAGACCGATTCCAACTGCTAGAGGGCTACTAACACGCTTACCGCTAGTCTGATTCCAACTGCTACAGGACTACCACCACGCTAACCGCTAGACCGATTCCAACTGCTAGAGGACTACCAACACGCTTATCACTAGACCGATTCCAACTGCTAGAGGACTACCAACACGCTTACTGCTAGACCGATTCCAACTGCTAGAGGACTACTAACACGCTTATCACTAGACCGATTCCAACTGCTAGAGGACTACCAACACGCTTACCGCTTGACCGATTCCAACTGCTAGAGGACTACTAACACACTTACCGAAAGTTCTATCCAAACTGCAAGGGGACTACCAACTCGCTTACCGCTAGGCCGATTCCAACTGCTTGAGGACTACCTACACTCTTACCGCTAGTCCGATCCTTACGCCAAGAGAACTACCAACACGCTTACCGCTATTCCGATTCCAACTGCTAGGGAACTACCAACTCGCTTACCGCTAGTCCGTTCCCCACGGCTAGGACGACTAACACGCTTTCTGCTTGTCCGATCCCTATGGCTAGATGACTACCAACACGCTTACCCCATGCCTGATCCGGACTGCAAGGGTACTACCAACATGCTTACCGCTAGTCCGATTCCAACTGCTACAGGACTACCAACATGCTCACCTCTAGTCATCTCCCTACGGCTAGCGGACTACCAACATGCTTACCGCAAGTCCGATCCTTACGGCTAGAAGTCTACCAACACGCTTAATGCTAATCCGATCCCAGCTGCTAGAAAAATACCAACACTCTTACCGCTAGTCCAATTCCAACTGCTAGTGGACTGCCAACACGGTCACCGCCAACCCAATTCCTATGTATGGAGGTCTACCAACACGCTTACTGATAGTCCGATCCATACGGCTAGGGGACTACTAACACGCTTACCGCTAGTCCGATCCCAACTGCTAGGAGACTGCCAACACGCTTACCAGTAGTTCGATTCCAACTGCTAGAGGACTACCAACACGCTTACAGCTAGTCCGATCCCAACTGCTGGGAGACTACAAACACGCTTACCGCTAATTCGATTCCAACTGCTAGAGGACTACCAGCATGCTTACCGCTAGTCTGATTCCTACGTCAGGAGGTCTACCAACACGCTTACTGATAATCCGATCCACGGCTAGAGAACTACCAATACGTTTACCGATAATCTGATCCCTACGGCTAGAGGACTACAAACATGCTTACCACTAGTCGGATCCCAACTGCATGAGGACTACCAACTCACTTACCACTAGTCTGATCCCAACTGCTAGGCAACTACCAACAAGCTTACGCCTCGTCCGATCCCTACGGCTGGATGACTACCAACATGCCTACTGCTAGTCCGATCCCTACGGCTAGAGACTACCAACACGCTTACTGCTAGTCCGATTCCAACTGCAAGGGGACTACAAACACTCTTACCGCTCGTCCGATTCCTTCTGCTAGGGGACTACCACCACGCTTACTGCTAGTTCGATTCCAACTGGTAGGGGACTACCACCACGCTTACTGCTAGTTCGATTCCAGCTGCTAGGGGATTACCAACACGCTTACCGCTAGTCTGATTCCAACGGTTCGGGGACTACCAACACGCTTACTGCTAGTTCGATCCCAAATGCTAGGGGACTACCAACACGCCTACCGCTAATCCCATCCCAACTGCTAGGGGACTACCAACACACTTACCGCTTGTCTGATTCCAACTGCTAGAGGACTACCAACATGCTTACCACTAATCCTATTCCAACTGCTGCTTACCGTTAGACCGATTCCAACTGCTAGAGGACTACCAACACACTTACCACTAGTCCGATTCCAACTGCTAGGGGACTACCAACACACTTACCGCTAGTCCGACTCCAACTGCTAGGGGACTACCAACACGCTTACCGCTAGTCCGATTCCAACTGCTAGAGGACTACCAACACACTTACCGCTAGTCCGATTCCAACTGCTAGAGGACTACCAACACGCTTACCGCTAATCCGATCCCAACTGCTAGAGGACTACCAACACACTTACCACTAATCCGATTCCAACTGCTAGAGGACCACCAACACACTTACCACTAGTCCGATTCCAACTGCTAGAGGACTACCAATACACTTACCACTAATCCGATTCCAACTGCTAGGGGACTACCAACACACTTACCGCTAGTCTGATTCCAACTGCAAGAGGACTACCAACATGCTTACCACTAATCCGATTCCAACTGCTAGAGGACCACCAACACACTTACCACTAGTCCGATTCCAACTGCTAGAGGACCACCAACACACTTACCACTAATCCGATTCCAACTGCTAGAGGACCACCAACACACTTACCGCTAGTCCGATTCCAACTGCTAGAGGACTACCAACACACTTACCACTAATCCGATTCCAACTGCTAGGGGACTACCAACACACTTACCGCTAGTCTGATTCCAACTGCTAGAGGACTACCAACACACTTACCACTAATCCGATTCCAACTGCTAGGGGACTACCAACACACTTACCGCTAGTCTGATTCCAACTGCTAGAGGACTACCAACACACTTACCACTAATCCGATTCCAACTGCTAGAGGACTACCAACACACTTACCGCTAGTCCGATTCCAACTGCTAGGGGACTACCAACACACTTACCGCTAGTCCGATTCCAACTGCTAGAGGACTACCAACACACTTACCGTTAGTCCGATTCCAACTGCTAGGGGACTACCAACACACTTACCGTTAGACCGATTCCAACTGCTAGAGGACTACCAACACACTTACCACTAGTCCGATTCCATCTGCTAGAGGACTACCAACACGCTTACCGCTAGTCCGATTCCAACTGTCAGAGGACTACCAACACACTTACCGCTAGTCCGATTCCAACTGCTCGGGGACTACCAACACGCTTACCGCAATTCGATCCCAACTGCTAGTGGACTACCAACACACTTATCGCTAGTCCGATTCCAACTGCTCGGGGACAACCAACATGCATACAGCTAGTACGATCCCAAGTGCTAGAGGTCTACCAACACGCTTACCGCTAGTCCAATTCCAACTGTTAGAGGACTACCAACACACTTACCGCTAGTCCGATTCCAACTGCTCGGGGACTACCAGCACGCTTACCGTAGTTTGATCCCAACTGCTAGCGGACTACCAACACACTTACCGCTAGTCCGATTCCAACTGCTCGGGGACTACCAACATACTTACAGCTAGTACGATCCCAAGTGCTAGAGGACTACCAACATGCTTACAGCTAGTGCGATTCCAACTACTCGGGGACTACCAGCACTCTTATCGCTAGTTTGATCCCAAATGCTAGGGGACTACCAACATGCTTACGGCTAATACGATCCCAACTGGTAGGGGACTACCAACACACTTACCACTAGTCCGATTCCAACTGCTCGGGGACTACCAACACGCTTACCGCTAGTTCGATCCCAACTGCTAGAGGACTACCAACATGCTTACAGCTAGTACGATCACAACTGCTCGGCGACTACCAATACGCTTACCGCTAGTTCAATCCCAACTGCTAGAGGACTACCAACATGCTTACACCTAGTACGATCCCAACTGCTGGGGGACTACCAACACACTTACCGCAAGTCCGATTACAACAGCTCATGGACTACCAACACGCTTACCGCTAGTTCGATCCCAACTGCTAGAGGACTACCAACATGCTTACCGCTAGTCCGATTCCAACTGCTGGAGAACCACCAACACGCTTACCGCTAGTCCGATTCCAACTGCTAGGGGACTACCAACACACTTACCGCTAGTCCGATTCCAACTGCTAGAGGACTACCAACACGCTTTCTGCTAGTCCGATTCCAACTGCTAGGGGACTACAAACATACTTATCGCTAGTCCGATTCCAACTGCTCGGGGACTACCAACACACTTACCGCTAGTCCGATTCCAACTACCAGGGGACTACTAACATGCTTACCGCTAGTCTGATTCCAACTACCAGGGGACTACCAACATGCTTACCGCTAGTTCGATTCGAACTACCAGGGGACTACCAACATGCTTACCACTAGTTCGATTCCAACTGCTAGGGGACTACGAACACGCTTACCGCTAGTCCGATTCCAACTACCAGGGGACTACCAACATGCTTACCACTAGTTCGATTCCAACTACCAGGGGACTACCAACACGCTTACCGCTAGTCTGATTCCTACTGCTAATAGACTACCAACACGCTTACCGCTAATCCGATTCCAAGTGATAGGGGACTACCAACACGCTTACCGCTAGTCCGATTCCAACTGCTAGAGGACTACCAACACACTTACCGCTAGTTCGATTCCAACTGCTAGGGGACTACCAACACACTTACCGCTAGTCTGATTCCTACTGCTAGGGGACTACCAATACACTTACCGCTAGTTCGATTCCAACAGCTAGGGGACTACCAACACGCTTACCGCTAGTCTGATTCCTACTGCTAATAGACTACCAACACGCTTACCGCTAATCCGATTCCAAGTGATAGGGGACTACCAACACGCTTACCGCTAGTCCGATTCCAACTGCTAGGGGACTACCAACATGCTTACCGCTAGTCCGATTCCAACTACCAGGGGACTACCAACATGCTTACCACTAGTTCGATTCCAACTGCTAGGGGACTACCAACACGCTTACCGCTAGTCCGATTCCAACTGCTAGGGGACTACGAACACGCTTACCGCTAGTCCGATTCCAACTACCAGGGGACTACCAACATGCTTACCACTAGTTCGATTCCAACTGCTAGGGGACTACCAACACGCTTACCGCTAGTCTGATTCCAACTACCAGGGGACTACCAACATGCTTACCACTAGTTCGATTCCAACTGCTAGGGGACTACCAACATGCTTACCACTAGTTCGATTCCAACTGCTAGGGGACTACCAACACGCTTACCACTAGTTCGATTCCAACTGCTAGGGGACTACCAACATGCTTACCACTAGTTCGATTCCAACTGCTAGGGGACTACGAACACGCTTACCGCTAGTCCGATTCCAACTACCAGGGGACTACCAACATGCTTACCACTAGTTCGATTCCGACTGCTAGGGGACTACCAACACGCTTACCGCTAGTCTGATTCCTACTGCTAATAGACTACCAACACGCTTACCGCTAATCCGATTCCAAGTGATAGGGGACTACCAACACGCTTACCGCTAGTCTGATTCCTACTGCTAATAGACTACCAACACGCTTACCGCTAGTCCGATTCAAAGTGATAGGGGACTACCAACACGCTTACCGCTAGTCCGATTCCAACTGCTAGGGGACTACCAACACACTTACCGCTAGTCCGATTCCAACTGCTAGGGAACTACCAACACACTTACCGCTAGTTCGATTCCAACTGCTAGGGGACTACCAACACGCTTACCGCTAATCCGATTCCAAGTGATAGGGGACTACCAACACGCTTACCGCTAGTCCGATTCCAACTGCTAGGGGACTACCAACATGCTTACCGCTAGTCCGATTCCAACTTATATGGGACTACCAACACGCTTACTGATAATCCGATTCCAACTGCTAGGGGACTCCCAACATGCTTACCACTAGTCCGATTCCAACTGCTACGGGACTAACAACACGCTTACCGCTAGTCCGATTCCAACTGCTAGGGGACTACCAAAATGCTTACCACTAGTCCGATTCCAACTGCTAGGGGACTACCAACACGCTTACCGCTAGTCCTATTCCTACTGCTAGGGGACTACCAACACGCTTACCGCTAATCCGATTCCAAGTGATAAGGGGCTACCAACACGCTTACCGCTAGTCTGATTCCTACTGCTAATAGACTACCAACACGCTTACCTCTAGTCCGATTCAAAGTGATAGGGGACTACCAACACGCTTACCGCTAGTCCGATTCCAACTGCTAGGGGACTACCAACACACTTACCGCTAGTCCGATTCCAACTGCTAGGGAACTACCAACACACTTACCGCTAGTTCGATTCCAACTGCTAGGGGACTACCAACACGCTTACCGCTAGTCTGATTCCTACTGCTAATAGACTACCAACACGCTTACCGCTAATCCGATTCCAAGTGATAGGGGACTACCAACACGCTTACCGCTAGTCCGATTCCAACTGCTAGGGGACTACCAACATGCTTACCGCTAGTCCGATTCCAACTTATATGGGACTACCAACACGCTTACTGATAATCCGATTCCAACTGCTAGGGGGCTACCAACATGCTTACCACTAGTCCGATTCCAACTGCTACGGGACTAACAACACGCTTACCGCTAGTCCGATTCCAACTGCTAGGGGACTACCAACATGCTTACCACTAGTCCGATTCCAACTGCTAGGGGACTACCAACACGCTTACCGCTAGTCCGATTCCTACTGCTAGGGGACTACCAACACGCTTACCGCTAATCCGATTCCAACTGATAGGGGACTACCAACACGCTTACCACTAGTCCGATTCCAACTGCTAGGGGACTACCAACACGCTTATCGCTAGTCCGATTACAACTGCTAGGGGACTACCAACATGCTTACCACTAGTCTGATCCCAACTGCTAGAGGAATACTAACAAGCTTACGCCTCGTCCGATCCCTGCGGCTGGAGGACTACGAGCTCACCGCTAGTCCGATCGCTACGGCTAGGGTACTACCAACACGCTTACTGCTAGTCCGATCCGAAATGCTAGGGGACTACCAACATGCTTACCGCAGGTTCGATCCCAACTGGTAGGGAACTACTAACACGTTTATCGCTAGCCCGATCCCTGCTGCTATAGGACTTCCATCACTCCTACCACTAATTTGATCCCAGAGGACTATCATCACTCCTATCACTAATCTGATTCTAGAGGTCTACCATCACTCCTACCACTAATCTGATCCTAGAGGACTACCATCACTCCTACCACTAATCTGATCCTAGAGGACTACCTTCATTCCTACAACTAATCTGATCATACAGGTCTACCATCACTACTATGACTAATCTGATTCTAGAGGACTACCCTCACTCCTACCACTAATCTGATCCTAGAGGACTGCCATAACTCCTGCCACTAATCTGATCCTAGAGGACTACCATCACTCCTACCACTAATCTAATCCTAGAGGACTACCATCACTCCTATCACTAATCTGATCCTAGAAGACTACCATCACTCCTATCACTAATCTGATCCTAGAAGACCACCATCACTTCTATCACTAATCTGATCCTAGGGACTACCATCACTCCCATCCTAGTCCGATCCCTACTGCTAGAGGACTACCATCACTCCTACCACTAATCTGATCCTAGAGGACTACCACCACTCCTACCACTAATCTGATCCTAGAGGACTACCATCACTCCTACCACTTATCTGATCCTAAAGGTCTACCATCACTTCTGTCACTAATCTGATCCTAGAGGACTACCATCACTCCTATCACTAATCTGATCCTAGAGGACTACCATCACTCCTACCACTAATCTGATCCTAGAGGACTACCACCACTCCTACCACTAATCTGATCCTAGAGGACTGCCATCACTCCTACCACTAATCTGATCCTAGAGGACTACCATCGCTCCTACCACTAATCTGTTCCTAGAGGACTACCATCACTCCTATCACTAATCTGATCCTAGAGGTCTACCATCACTTCTATCACTAATCTGATCCTAGAGGACTACCATCACTCCTATCACTAATCTGATCCTAGAGGACTACCATCACTCCTACCACTAATCTCATCCTAGAGGACTACCACCACCCCTACCACTAATCTGATCCTAGAGGACTTCCATCAATCCTACCACTAATCTGATCCTAGAGGACTACATCACTCCTACCACTAATCTGTTCCTAGAGGACTACCATCACTCCTATCACTAATCTGATCCTAGAGGACTACCACCACTCCTACCACTAATCTGTTCCTACAGGACTACCATCACTCCTATCACTAATCTGATCCCAGTGGACTACCATCACTCCAACCACTAATCTGATCCTAGAGGACTACCATCACTCCTACCACTAATCTGATCCTGCAGGACTACCATCACTCCTACCAGTAATCTTATCCTAGAGGTCTACCATCACTTCTATCACTAATCTGATCCTAGATGACTACCATCACTCCTACCACTAATCTGATCCCAGAGGACTACCATCACTCCTACCACTAATCTGATCCTAGAGGTCTACCATCACTCCTACCACTAATCTGATCCTAGAAGACTGCCATCACTCCTACCACTAATCTGATCCTAGAGGACAACCATCACTAAATCTGATCGTGAAGGACTACCATCACTCCCATCCTCATCCGATTCCTACTGCTACGGGATTACCATCACCCTTACCACCCATCCGATAAGAACCCTCGACTCGCTTACAACTCCGACTTGAAGTGATCCTGACTGTCGAAACTGTCGTTAAACTCCATTAAGTAAATGAATACTGTTTGTCCGATCCTTAAAGGACTACCTTCACTCTTACAGCTTACTGGTGATACGCAGAAAAGTTGGATATTTCCTTTGAAAGAGAACGTTTTGCAATGATCCCGGTTCCCTCAAAAGTATCAACTTTTACAATATTATCTACTACGCTGACTGATTTTTTTAATTTCTTTAATAAGAGTTGTTTGGTGATTTACCCGTTTTCTTGCTGCATGTGTATATTCCTGTACATAACTTTATATACTCTGTAGCCTGGTGTGCAGCCTCGTATAGGTATATATACAAATAGTTACGCTCCTTTTATCACTCTCTTGTTTTATGCCAGTCTCTTTTAATATTTTATTAAATGAAGTCATGGCTGTTGGCAGCACACATGGCATGAACTAATCAAAAATTATTTAACCCTTTACATAACGCGAATAGCAAGCATCACCTGCAAACAAAATTCTTGAATAATTTTGTTTCATTTTGGGTCAAAAACATAGCTTATAACCCCCTCATTGGTACGATTTCAACGAGCTCGTTTCAAAGAGGGGTCATAAGCTGTTTTTGACACACAAAAATGAAAACAAATTAATGAAAATTGAATGTTGATTTTTGTGAATATTGCTAGACGCAGATTTTGATCCTTACGTTGAGTAAAGTGTTAGCATACCGGGCAGATTAAGAATTAATCCTTACGTTGAGTAAAGTGTTAGCATACTGGGGCAGATTAAGAATTAATTCGTTTTATAAATTAAAATTAATTTATTATCGATCATCTTAAATATTTATTGTCTATAATTTGTCATCAACCGACGGATTCCCCCGCCCCGCCCCCTCCCCCCCCCCCAACAAAATAACAAGAACTTCTCACAAATGTCCAAATTCCAAGGCCCAACCAATCCGTCCATTTTGCGTCGGTATCATTGGTCTTGTGCCATTCTGTCACACAAAAAATATCTCATATGTACATACCAATGTTACACTTTTCGCCAACCCATCCCCTGTTGCACACACATTTATCATCTTTGCAATTGCCATGTATACAATTGAAGGCGTGACAGGTGGAAATCACAGATACTTCTGAAATAAGAAATAAGATCATGACATGTAAAGTTTGCGAATGTAGAGTTGAAATCAGCGATACTTTTAAATTACGAAACAAAGAAAAAATCAACTCAATCTTGAGTCAAGTGATGCTTAAAAGGGTAATGGGGATTTACAAATACAAAACCCATCCACAACATAAAAATTCATATTTATACCTAGTAATAATAATAATTCCAAAAATATGCCTCTAATGTATGGACAAGAATCCCGATCTGTGAGACTCCCATAAATATCCCTCCACTGTATGGACAAGAATCCCGATCTGTGAGAATCCCATATATATCCCTCTACTGTATGGACAAGAATCTCGAGCTGTGAGAATCCCATAAATATCCCTCTACTGTATGGACAAGAATCTCGAGCTGTGAGAATCCCATAAATATCCCTCTACTGTATGGACAAGAATCCCGATCTGTGAGAATCCCATAAATATCCCTCTTCTGTATGGACAAGAATCCCGAGATGTGTTAAACTCATAAATATCTCTCTACTATATGGACAAGAATGCGAGATGTGTTAATCCCATAAATATCCCTCTACTATATGGACAAGAATCCTGAGATGTGTTAATCCCATAAATATCCCTCTTCTGTATGGACAAGAATCTCGAGATGTGTTAAACCCATGAATATCCCTCTACTGTATGGACAAGAATCCTGAGATGTGTTAATCCCATAAATATCCCTCTACTATATGGACAAGAATAACGAGAGGCGATAATCCCATAAATATCCCTCTACTAAATGGACAAGAATCCTGAGATGTGTTAATCCCATAACTATTCCTCTACAATATGGAAAAGAATCCTGAGATGTGTTAATCCCATAAATATCCCTCTACAATATGGAAAAGAATCCTGAGATGTGTTAATCCCATAAATATCCCTCTACAATATGGAAAAGAATCCTGAGATGTGTTAATCCCATAAATATCCCTCTACTATATGGACAAGAATCACGTGAGGTGATAATTCCATAAATATCTCTCTACTATATGGACAAGAATAACGAGATATGTTAATCCCATAAATAGCCACCCACTATATGGACAGGAAATCTGAAATGTGTTAGTCCCATAAATATCGCTTTTGTATAAGGATAAGAAGACCGACCTGCGTTAGTCCCATAAATAGACCTTTACCATATGGACAAGAAGCATGACATGTGTTAATCCCATAAATAGCCCAGAACTATATGGACAATACGCCTGACATGTGTTATTCCCAGACAAAGGCTTATAACTATGTGTAAAATAAGACTGAGATGTGTAAGTCCATTAGATAGCCCTCTACTAAATGGATAAAAAGCCTGAAATTTGCTCGTCCTATAAGGAGCCCTCACCAACATGGACATTAAACCTGAGGTGTGTTAGTCTCATAAAAAGCCATCCACTATATGGACAAGAAGCTTGAGATGTGTTAATCTAATAAAGAGCCTCTACAATATGGACAATAAAGTTGACGTGTGGTAGTCCCATATTATATGGACAAAAGAACATTAGACGTGTCCAATAAACAGCCTTCTGCTATATACACAAGAAGCCTTGGATGAGTTATTCCAATAATAGACTACTAACGTATAGACAAGAAGCCTGTGACAGGTATTAACTGTTAATCCCAAAAATAACCCTCTACTATATGGACAGAAAGCTTGTGGTAGTTATTAATCGTTAATCCCACAAATAGCCTCTGCTATAGATACAAGACGCCTGAGATGGGTATTAACTGCTGACTTGTAGTTGCATAAGTTTGTAATGGTTGAGCACTCTAGCGCAGGACAGAGTAGGGATAGCCAATAGTAGTGACTCAAAGCAACAGTGGGTTTATATTAAGGGTTAGGGTCAGTTCAGGGTTGGGGTTAGCGCTAGTTACTATCCAACATTACGTTGGGGGATGTAACCATGTCTACCCCCCCCCCCCCCAAAAAAAAAAAAAAAAAACATTTACCGAAAAAACGAGGTTTTCACCGTTGTCCAAACGAATTAAAATGATCATTTTTTCCGTAAAAAATTAAGCCCACAACTCCCATTTTAAGAACGTGCGTCCGGCCGTCCGTCCGTCCGTACGTACGTCCGTCCGTTCATCGTTTCTTTGTCCGTCCATAATTCCTTTAGCACATCTAACAGACCGTAGCTCTCACCCAATCAGTTTCAAATATAATACCTGGCCTTTGGGCAATGTCCAGGTGAGAGGTATCAACGTTTTCGAATTTTATTAAACAATATTGCTTACTGCGGCCATCTTACATTTGGCATAGAATATGTCTACAATTCTATTGACAAACCTTCAGGACACATCTCTCATCCGATCTTTTTCAATTTCATATGTAGCCTTGATGTGATGTCCAGATGGAGCTATCAAAATTGTCTGAAATTCGTTTGAAAGCATGGCTGCCAGCAGGCATATTGGATTTTCCATATAAATTGTCAAAAATTCAATTAGCACACCCCACAGGCCCCATCTCTCACCCGATCAGTTCCAACTTTCATATGAGGCTTTCGAGCAATGTCTGGATGGGAGCCGTTTCTGATTTTCGTGAAAACCATGGCCACCAGCGGTAATCTTGAATTTGACATATTAATTGTCAACAATTCCATTGGCACAGCCTACAGGAAACATCTCTCACCCGATCTTTCTCAAATTTCATATGTCGCTTTGGAGTGATGTCTAGCTGGGAACTCTCGAATTTTGTCCGAATTTCGTGGAAATACATGGCCGCCAACAGCCATCTTGGATTTGGCACAATATATTGTCTACAATTCCATTAGTACACCCTGCAGATCGAACCCCTCACCGGATCTTTAGTTCAAATTTTATCTGTAGCTTTTGGCGTGCTGTTTTTTTTTCTATAGAAACCTAATTAAATGAGTTGGCATTACTGGAACATTCTTGGACAAGTTGAGCTACAGTGTCATTAACACTTTTATCTTGCTACCATTTATTTGGAGTTTAAGAAAGGTTAAATGCCAGTTTAGTGTATAATACGATGAGTGTTTGTGCTTGAAACTATTTGAGCGAGTAGTAATGAAATTCCAATTTTCGTATATTTTATTTACTTTTTCATAATTTTTACCCAAAACTTACACATTTTTTATGTTCAGTAATTGGGATTTCAAGTATAATATTGTACACGGTTAGTTTGATGTAAGTATCGTGGAAATTATTGTTCTTTGAATTCTGTTAATGAGTATTGAGCAATTTCTAAATTTCGCTGATTTTATTGAATTCTTCAATGTTTTCATCCCAAAATAACCATTTTCCGGTGATGGGATTTATGGAGATTTTTCATATGTCATTTTGCATACTAATTCCTGCCTCAAAACAGTACAAACATTTGTATACCGTGATTACCTATTTATTCTATTATATATGAAAAGCCTATGACATAAATCTTAGCTTTACACACCAACCGTGATGAACACGCCAGCAATGGGATTTCAATAGTAAAAATTTACACCTACAGTAGAACTACATCCCGTTGACCTTTAGTGGCGTCGACCTGAATGCGAACATGTATAAATTTATCGCACGTCGCCTCGCGATGACTGAAATGGAAGTGGCAATTATTTATTACGTTTTTAAATGGGTTTACCTCATAGGATGCCAAAAAGTAACAAACATGCATTGTCTCATGTTAATAAAGCATGCATATCTCGACATAGTATGTTATTATGTTATTAAAACGAAAAAGGCTCAGTTTCTTTTTTTTATTTCGTTTCAGCGATAAAATTGACAGCGGAAGTACCGACCACCGATGCGCGTGTAAACAAAAACAGATTCGCTCATATGTATGTCTGGTGCTCAATGAAATCGAGAAAAAATAATAGCGACTTTTAATAATCTGACGATCATGGTATAAATAAAATATACCCAAAGTAGCTTGGTGTACCAAATGTTCACCACTTGTGGTGAAGTGGTGTTAACCGCGCGCCAAAGGCTCGCGGTTATCACCACTTCACCACGAGTGGTGAACATTTGGTACACCAGGCTTCTAAGGGTATATTCTATATGTATACCATATGTTGTTATTTAGACATACACGATTCGTTCAAAAGAAAATCTTTTGAAAAGCAATTTCTTGTGGGTTAAGAATCAGGTTGACCGGACTAGTGTACATATTGTGCCTATGTGCTACATGTAATGTGTGCACATTGTGCACTAGCACACAAACACATCTAGGAAAATCAGATTATTTTATAGGAAGATCGGGGACGTCATAAATTCGACAGGATAGACCAAGGAATGGAGAGAATAATAAGCTATGGAATAGACTAGGATAGGCAGAAGTAGGGGAGTCCGAATGAATCCAAACTAGTAAACCAATTGTCTGTGGTAACTTTGAGTAATCAAATTGAATCTTATTCAAAGACATGCACCTTACACCACTACGTCCTAGTTTTATAAACCTCTAGGTGATATTCGAAACTTTTTATGGTCCTATAGCACTATGTGCTTCTATTAAAATGAGGATTCTCAAGGAATCTGAACTAGTACAACTTGTTGGGTTGTTTGTGGTAATTCTTACCAAGGATTCGGGTAGTTACACTGACTTTTATACAAAGGAACGCGCAAGTTATTGGAAAAAGGAATGATTCTGGGAGAATCCGCACCAAATAAAGTCATTTGGGTGATTTGGGGGGGGGGGGGGGGTGGCTGGTCTATTGGAGTAATTGGGTTTACTCCTGTTAAATCGAACACATCCTACAGACATACCCCTTTGCCTTTAGGGGATTTGGGGCCACATAGCACCCAAGTGCTACAATAGAAACCAAGATGGCAGCCAGTATACTAAAGGGACCACGAAAACACGTGTCACCCTAACAACACGCACAGCGCAATAACACCGCGTATCACTATTGTAAGAACGCCACAACAGGGCTGCTCACGGGGGTTACCATGACAACCCAACATTGCGCAAATGGGTCACGTGACATGACGTCACTTCCGGAGTTATGCAACCCAGTCATCAAACAAAAGAGACATAATATTTATCGCCAAGATCATGGTCTCCAGTGAAAGACCTTTACGATATATAATTTGAAAAGTTTAACCCTTACCCTTACGCAAATGACAGACGACACTTGTAAAAAATACTTAAAAAACAGGGTTTTTTTCATTTTTTGTGTCGAAAACATAGCTTATGACCCCTCACTGGAAAGAGCTCAAAGTGTACGTTCCAATACGGTGCCATAAGCAATGTTTTGAGGCAAAAAGTAAAAACACAATAAAAACTGAAGGGTAAATTGTGCGAATAACCCTGTTGGGTTTTGTTAGGTAAAGGGTTAAAGAATGCCCAGACGTTTAGGAATGGTAGCGTACATGTGCATACACGCCACGAAATTTAATTTGACTCCATGTGACTTCGATTAACCGCACTTTTATCATTAGAAAGTTGGTTTCCGGCAAATGTCTTTCTGGGTATATAATACGAAACATTTCAGGAATGCGCAGGCAGGTGCTCAGGCAGGGTCTGTTGATGAGCACAAAATGGTAACATTTGAGTGAATCGTTTTCTGAACTAAAATTGACTTAATCTTCTCTGTTTTTAAGTCACTGTGTGATAAATGTAGCTCGACTTGTGTAAGACATGTACATGTATAGTATGTGACACAGCAATGACACACATCTAGGTAATGACCTGATAACAAAGGTACATGTAAAGTATTGTAAAGGCCTGTACATAAATACTGACCGTAGCCTGTAACAAATATACAGGTAGAGAATTGTAAAGGTGGTTGACAGTTAGATGCCTCTAGCCTGAGCCCTAATGAAATGTGCACTTACTATGTGTAAGTTGCACTGAATAAATCAAAGTTTGTCTAATTGGCCGCCGGCGGCCATCTTGAAATATCGGACCGCACTCCAAGATACTCGTTCTCGTCCAAAGGTGATAACAAAGGTACCCAAGAAGGTTTGTGAAGATCGGTTCATAAATAAAGCCTCTAGCTCGAGTCGTATTGACATGTGTACTAACTGTGAAAAAGTAGAACTGAATAAATCAATGTTCATCTAATTTGCATAATGTATGCACGAAAAAAAACCCATATTATATGTGATGTATTCCATGTTACTAAACATTAATACAAAAATGTATTCAAATCACCTTCAGTTAGAAGTTCTGTACAAAAAAACTGATTGCACCTAATGTCGGTATAAAATGGCCGCCAGCAGCCTTCTTGAATTTCGTACCGCACCCCAAAACACTCGTTTTCGTCCCAAGGTGATAACAAAGGTACCCAACCAAGAAGGTTCGTGAAGGTCGGTTCATAGTTACAGTCCCTAGCCCGAACCGTGTTGACGTCCACTTACAGTGTATAAGCAGCTCTGAATAGATTGAAGTTCATCTAATTTGCATAATTTATGCACAAGAAACAACCTGTACTATATGTGATGTATTTCATGTTATTAAACATTCACACAAAAATTATTCAAATCAGAACTTTCATACAAAAGATCTGTACAAAAAACTGATTGCACTAATTTCATTATAAAATTGGCGCCGGTGGCCATCTTGCATTTCGGACCGAGTGCAAAAACACTCGTTCTCGTCCCACGGTGATAACAAAGGTACCCAAGAAGTTTCGTAAAGACCGGTTCATAAATACGGCCTCTAGCCCAAGCTATATTGAATTGTTGACGGACGGACGGACAGACAGGCGGACGACGGGTCATGACATAACCTCAAATTTGACTACGTCAAAATTGAGCTTGTAACACATTATGTGATGAAATGAATTCTCAAATTTATCACAAATGAATGTGAAATTTCTGAAACTCGCTCGCTTAAATCGGCCTGAGCCACGATAAACCTCGACCCAGATCGATTTTACTGAACTCGGTTCATTTCATCCCAAACCGTAACTCGTCAAAGAAACATTTGTTTTTCAAACTTTCTTCCTACCAGAACTATATAACCCAAGTTTTCTTCCTACAGCCCCACAAAGTAGATCTTTTGTTTCTCGGGGCATTGTTTTGTAAAATTGCATGTAGGCGGGAGGTTTTTTATTATATTTTTTATGTTTGTAATTATTTCTTTGCCATCAAAAGTTCATGTTCTTGGTTGGGTTTATGTTTTAGGCCTCATAATCTACAGAATAGCATTGAGGTGGTGGGCTTATCCTATTGAGTGAAAGAAGGCTTTGAAATGCTGAAGGGACAAATTACATAAACTTGGCTAAAATATCAGACATAAACCATTTACTTTTTACTTTTTTCTAAGTTTGCATTGGTTATAAAAATAGAGTAAGCGGCAGGCAAAAGTACCGTGCGGGAGGGCATGAGAAACATATTTTTAACTGGTTAGGCCTAACTTATAATCTTCCTGCAAACGTTAGAAGTTTTAATTCTCAACTACACTTACTTGTATCACAACGTCCTCCAATCCAACCCTCATCACATTTACAGTACTCCAATTTGTTCTCCATGGGTGTACACGTACCATGGACACAATTATCATTGCACGTACCAACAACAATACCTACAAATATATGCAATATAAATCAAAGATAGATCGAAACGGGTGGGGATGGGGAGTTTCAGAGAACAACGTTTTTCAAATCCAATACTTTTGATGAATGCAAAATTACCCAAGAAACTTCTGCGCTTAATATTTGACTTTTTTTGCGAGTGGACGACACTTCAAAAACAAATCTGGAATGACTCTAAATTTTCATTGCTTCCTTCAGTATAAATGGAGTCATAAGCTCGTTAAAAACGGAAATTTGAATAACGATGTTTGTAGGGCTGAAACAGTTGGCTCATTTTCACAACCAACTAACCGCGAGCTATAACCGGATAATACCCGGTTATCCGTAGCCATTATTTCACCGAATCTGGGATCAAAACTATATAAATTGGAAAGCAGTATTCCCAGAAACTATTCCGTAGTGTGTATACAAACGAAAGTTGTCGAGTACTCGACAACGTTCGTTTGTATACACACTACCTAATAGTTTCTGCGGTTACTCAGTACTCACGGAAATTGCCGATCATTAACGAATTCTTGCACGCCAAAGTCGATTATTTCTCAATATATACAGCGCTGCTTCGAGGTGTAATCTATCCCAAAGGAAAAGCGGCAGATTTACTTTCTTTTAATCATGGAATGGCGATCACTATCGATATTTCGGTTAACCGGTTGATTTTTTTCCAAATCGGTTAGGTAGGTAACCGGTTTCAAACCGGTTAACCATTTCAGTACTGGATGTTTGTGAATAAAGCTGGCCGTTTGGGAAATTAGGTAAAGTGTTAAAAAAGATTCTCTTCTCGAAATATAAAAACTCGAACGGGTTGATTTTTATTTCTGAAATGTATTCTTCCCAAAAATATGTTGTAAAATATTGTTGAAAGATTATATATTACTATAACCATTATGAAAATGTTAACTTATGTAAACTCATTTCAGGAGTTTTATGATAATGGTAACTTATGTAAACTCATTTCAGGAGTTTTATGACAATGGTAACTTATGTAAACTCATTTCAGGAGTTTTATGACAATGTTAACTTATGTAAACTCATTTCAGGAGTTTTATGACAATGGTAACTTATGTAAACTCATTTCAGGAGTTTTATGACAATGGTAACTTATGTAAACTCATTTCAGGAGTTTTATGACAATGGTAACTTATGTAAACTCATTTCAGGAGTTTTATGACAATGTTAACTTATGTAAACTCATTTCAGGAGTTTTATGACAATGTTAACTTATGTAAACTCATTTCAGGAGTTTTATGACAATGTTAACTTATGTAAACTCATTTCAGGAGTTTTATGACAATGGTAACTTATGTAAACTCATTTCAGGAGTTTTATGACAATGGTAACTTATGTAAACTCATTTCAGGAGTTTTATGACAATGGTAACTTATGTAAACTCATTGCAGGAGTTTTATGACAATGGTAACTTATGTAAACTCATTTCAGGAGTTTTATGACAATGTTAACTTATGTAAACTCATTTCAGGAGTTTTATGACAATGATAACTTATGTAAACTCATTTCAGGAGTTTTATGACAATGTTAACTTATGTAAACTCATTTCAGGAGTTTTATGACAATGGTAACTTATGTAAACTCATTTCAGGAGTTTTATGACAATGGTAACTTATGTAAACTCATTTCAGGAGTTTTATGACAATGGTAACTTATGTAAACTCATTTCAGGAGTTTTATGACAATGTTAACTTATGTAAACTCATTTCAGGAGTTTTATGACAATGTTAACTTATGTAAACTCATTTCAGGAGTTTTATGACAATGGTAACTTATGTAAACTCATTTCAGGAGTTTTATGACAATGTTAACTTATGTAAACTCATTTCAGGAGTTTTATGACAATGGTAACTTATGTAAACTCATTTCAGGAGTTTTATGACAATGTTAACTTATGTAAACTCATTTCAGGAGTTTTATGACAATGGTAACTTATGTAAACTCATTTCAGGAGTTTTATGACAATGGTAACTTATGTAAACTCATTTCAGGAGTTTTATGACAATGGTAACTTATGTAAACTCATTTCAGGAGTTTTATGACAATGGTAACTTATGTAAACTCATTTCAGGAGTTTTATGACAATGGTAACTTATGTAAACTCATTTCAGGAGTTTTATGACAATGGTAACTTATGTAAACTCATTTCAGGAGTTTTATGACAATGGTAACTTATGTAAACTCATTTCAGGAGTTTTATGACAATGGTAACTTATGTAAACTCATTTCAGGAGTTTTATGACAATGGTAACTTATGTAAACTCATTTCAGGAGTTTTATGACAATGGTAACTTATGTGAACTCATTTCAGGAGTTTTATGACAATGTTAACTTATGTGAACTCATTTCAGGAGTTTTATGACAATGGTAACTTATGTAAACTCATTTCAGGAGTTTTATGACAATGTTAACTTATGTAAACTCATTTCAGGAGTTTTATGACAATGGTAACTTATGTAAACTCATTTCAGGAGTTTTATGACAATGGTAACTTATGTAAACTCATTTCAGGAGTTTTATGACAATGGTAACTTATGTAAACTCATTTCAGGAGTTTTATGACAATGGTAACTTATGTAAACTCATTTCAGGAGTTTTATGACAATGTTAACTTATGTAAACTCATTTCAGGGGTTTTATGACAATGGTAACTTATGTAAACTCATTTCAGGAGTTTTATGACAATGTTAACTTATGTAAACTCATTTCAGGAGTTTTATGACAATGTTAACTTATGTAAACTCATTTCAGGAGTTTTATGACAATGTTAACTTATGTAAACTCATTTCAGGAGTTTTATGACAATGTTAACTTATGTAAACTCATTTCAGGAGTTTTATGACAATGTTAACTTATGTAAACTCATTTCAGGAGTTTTATGACAATGGTAACTTATGTAAACTCATTTCAGGAGTTTTATGACAATGTTAACTTATGTAAACTCATTTCAGGAGTTTTATGACAATGTTAACTTATGTAAACTCATTTCAGGAGTTTTATGACAATGGTAACTTATGTAAACTCATTTCAGGAGTTTTATGACAATGTTAACTTATGTAAACTCATTTCAGGGGTTTTATGACAATGGTAACTTATGTAAACTCATTTCAGGAGTTTTATGACAATGTTAACTTATGTAAACTCATTTCAGGAGTTTTATGACAATGGTAACTTATGTAAACTCATTTCAGGAGTTTTATGACAATATTAACTTATTTAAGTTCATTTAGAGGGCTGCATGACAATATTTATTTATATGATCCCATTTCGGGGGCTTTATGATGATAACACATCGTCGCCTCAGTGCTATAAGGCGTATGTCCATTTTGGCGCGAAAATGAGATATTGGTGTCGTTGTCATCGGGTTTCGATTTTCTACCCATTTCTCTCATTTAATCTTACCTAACCCTATTCAGTTACACGTAAGACGTCGTGCAAAAATGCCCTATCGCCAATATGGCTTATGCATTGATTACTCAGCCATCAGCTATCCGATTAAGATGAAATTTGGTACGAGTATTTAGTACCATGCAGGTGTTCAAATGGCCCACAGTAGGCGGTATGCACCGGTAGGGATCGGCACGATTGACAGACCATCTTATGTATTTAGACGGTGGGGTGGGGAGGGGGGGGGGGCACAGTGGCTCAGTGGTTAGAGTTGGGATCGAAAGGACGACGGTTCAAACCCAATCCGGGTCATCCGCATCCGAGTCGTACCAGAAGAAGTTTTTTCAAACTACCAAGACCATCAAAACGATAGAAATAACACACGACAGCAACTAAAACGTGATCCGGAGGCGGGAAACGTTGTAATTGCCTTCGATATGGAAAATGTAATCACCTTGCCAAAATCAAATGCATCAAACTTTTTTTTTACAAAAGAAAGCTTACCGTGTTCAAGTTGACAGCACACTGCTCCGCTAATAAGAAAGCTTATAACGCAATATGAGATGAACACTTAGGGGGAGGGATGGACAGTGCTCTTTGTAAAATTCTTGATGCTGTTTGTTTAGATTTGCCTCATGTTTCAAACCTTATTTTGTGGTCAGACAGTTGCATCCCACAGAACAGAAATTCGCATATGGTAATGGTCCTTAAACTCTTTATGAAAACACACACAAACATAAGAATTGAACAGAGATTTTCCACACCGGGACATTCATGCGTTCAGGAAGTGGACAATATTCATTCACTCAATCAGAAGCGACTAAACTTGACGGAAGTTTTCAGCCCAGTTGGATAAATCAGACTTATAAATTTCATCAGATCAAATTTTACGCAAGTATTACAAATACGAAGATCTGACTCCTTAAACGTCAGTAAAGTTGCAATCTCCTTAAAGTTCAATCTTGTGCGATTCACTAAAGTTAAGCATCTTGTTATTGTTAACATTGAACCTGGAAAGTGTTCTTTCAAAACGAGATTTTCTGTCTCGGAATTCACTGTTGTGAACCTCCGTCCTCTTACAAAACGAAGTGCGCCTTGTGTGTTGACGCATGCACCCGTAATTGCTAGACATCCAAAACCCTCCAAAGAGAAAATTAGTGACATCAAAAGTATGCATAAATGGATGCCTACAGTTGATAAACAATATTATGGTGCCATTTTTTCAAATAAGGAATGACTTAAGAACCCCGTTTTATAAATGTTTTTGATAATGTACAAACCGACTGTGGATTTTCAGAGGTTTATTGAAGGGACAATAAGCCGCAAAGTTGGAAGAAAAAGTTCACTATCCATTTGCCCAGACCACAACATTCATTTTAAAAAAATAATCCCATATTTCACATGATAATCTCTCCGATCCGATTTAAGAAATCCAAATTAGGTTGAAGACGATAGTTTGATATTTTTGTAAAATGTTGCATGTCCTCTATGGAAAATAGCAGATTATCGATTTCAAGTTATTTTATTTACTTGGAATGAGAACATTCGTGTAAAAGTATAAACAGAACATAGGATTCTTGCTTTGTCTCTAAACCTCTTGTCCTCTCAGGGCATCTAGTTTGAGCGTTTTAGGATTTTTTTCGAAGCTCGGAACAGCATTTTTATTTGCAAAAAACACAATTTACAAACTATTAGTGGGTTCACAAGAGACAATTACTTTTATTCTTAATGAATAACTATTTACTGTTGGCACAGAATTTGGTATAAAAAACTACTTGAGTAAGAAAAGTTTCGGTGGCATCGTTTGATGTAATCAGATTTTAATGTGTGAATGGGTCACTCGCACATTAAAATCGAATTATATCAAACGCTGCTAGCGAAACCTTGAATTACTTAATGTTCACGTATGGTAAACCACTTTCTTTTGAATAGTATTCATTTGCAAAACCAAATTTACTGATGGCTTTTGTTTAGTTAAATTTGGCTATTCATTTTTTGTAATATTGCCAACGGAGTCGAGTAATCATTTATGTTCGGGAGATCTAATTGCTATAGGAAAACCAAATCAGTATTAAGTTTTTAATGGTGTAGTCCATGGATGCAGGCATTGCATTTGAAAGTTGATGTAAGAACAACGGTGTTTGTTAATAAATTTTTAAGTTTCATTTTATTGCATTCTATGGTGGTTTATTAGACCAGTCTTTATTAAGATAATGGTGATGACCTTGTTACTAGAAACATCAAGTTTTTAGTTTTGTCCTGTGGACCCCTGCCGTTAACTCTTAGAAACCGGGAGACGAGGTTTCTCGTCTTTAATGTAATACGGCAGGTAATCTGGCTGCGACGGTCTGGCTATCTTTAAGCTGGGAGAGAATTAAACACTAAACAGGTGCTTCTAGTCAAGTAGGGGCGCGGTGGCTCAGTTGGTAGAGGTGCAGGCTGCAAGCCGAAGCCGAGAGGTCCTCGGTTCGAATCCCACCTGCGGCAACCGCGTTGTGCCCTTGGGCAAGACACTTCGCCCCCATTGCCCACGTGGGGGCACGGTGACGCTATGTACTAAGGCGTACTGCACGTCGATGGTGCACCTGTCTTCAACCAATGCTAACCGTGATTGTGTGGAGTTGGTATGTTGGGGAGCTGACAGTTGCTCGCCGTTGCTCCACGGTTCTCTCCGGGTACTCCGGCTCCCTCCACCTGTAAAACTGTCACGGCCATGGTTAGCCATTGTGCAGAAATATGTGACCTTAAACACCAATAAATAAATAAATAAATAATTCTAGTCAAGTGTCGTCTACCTGAGGACTCTTGACTAGAAGCACCTGCTTTACTGTAAGTCTTTCACTGTAATGTTCAATAAATTAAATCTGATTTCTCCGAGTTTTAAGAGTTAAAACAAACCACCAGACGTTTCTGCAGCTATGGCTAAGTGTCACCACAACAGAGGGGTAAATTCAAGTTGTGTCAATCGTTTACCCCAAATTCTTACAATTTTAGAAGACTTCCACTCCAGGCATTGGTTACCGGTTCATATTTTACCAGTGAAAAAGGATTTGCTTACCACAGTAACCTAGCACTGCTTCACTTCACTGGGTTCCAAAGAGGAATGTTGAGTATAACAAAAACATTTTAATGTGCATACTGGAGCGCCCGTGTGTGTTAATGACTGCAAATCATGTTTCCAATCATTTATACACAAAAACGATCAAACATGCAACTTATGGAACTGTCGACAACACGTCCTGTGTGTACCAGCTTGTATGTAATATCTATCTTTTTATCTTAAGTCTATTTAATATTGCTTACCAAGCGACATAATGGTATAATAAAATGCTTAATGTGTATAGCACAGTTTGCATTCTGTACGTAACAGTACACAGTAACTGGTGCTAGAAAGCCCTATCTCCTTTGGCTTTCTAATCCTGAAGTGGAACGGCAAATGCATGAGAAAGATGGCATATTTTCAATCACATTTTTGCCAATTACTTATTTATCCGCAATCCATTGACCACAAAATTTGCATGAATTGCTAAAACAACATTCCCCATTGCCCCAAAGTGATTGCGACCAAACGCGACCATTCGGTGATAATAAACCAAGATGCGAAAAATTGAAATTCATTTTTCTCCGACTTCAGAAAAATGGACATACGACCTTCTTGTACCCAGGCGACGACATGTAAGCCCATTTTGGAGGATGTAGGGCAATGTTATTTATTTATTTATTTATTTATTTATTAGGTTTTAACGAAACTTTAACAGCCAAGGTCAGTCATATCGAGTCGGTGACACTTTTACGCGTGCAGGAAGCCGGAGTATCCGTAGAGAACCACCGAGCAACGACTGCACAGACAGGGTTAGATTGGTTGAATATTAGAGCACCAGCGACGTGCAGTACGCCTTAGTACACGGCGTCATTCGGGGTTGAGTGTCTTGCCTAAGGACAAAACGCGGGAGTAGGGAATCGATCCTTCAGAGAGTCACCCATCCAAGGACTAACCGGGCTCGACGTTGCTTAACTTCGGTGATCTGACGAGAACCGGTTACCGCAATGTCACCGATAACTTGTATACGCTTTTGTAGAGGGTTGTGTGACAATGGTAACTTATATAAGCTCATTCGGGGGGCTGTATGACAATGATAACTTATATAAGCTCATTTAGGGGGTCTGTATGATAATAACTTATTTATTTAGCTCATTGGTGTGTGTGTGTGGGGGGGGGGGGGGGGGGGCTGTATGGCAATGATACTTTATATAAGCTCATTCGGGGCTGTATAACAATGGTAACTTATATAAGCTCATTTAGGGGGATGTATTACAATGATGACTTATATAAGATCATTTAGGGCGTTTTACGACAATGATAACTCATCAAAGTCCATCTAGGCGGCTGTATGACAATGCAAACTTATACAAGCTCATTTGGGGGGGTGTATTTCAATGATAACTTCTATAATAAGATCAGTAAAGGGGCTGTACGACAGGGTTAACTACAAACAATCATTAACTGATAGAGTGCTAGATTATTTTTGGCCATCAAAATTTGTTCCCATGTCCTTGCCTTGTTACAATTTATAGGGGAGTGTCTGCAGACGCAGTACGTGCACTTCATAATAAGGCCCATATATGGGCTTCCAGTATTTCACCAGTTAAGTGGACCGTATATCAATAGTAACTTATATGATCCCATTTCGGCGGTTGTAAGACAATGATAACTTAAATAACCTCTTTTGGGGGGGGGGGGGGGGGGGGGGCTGTATGGCAATGGTAATTTATATAAGCTCATTTAGGGGGCTGTACGGCAATGATAACTTATATAAGCTTTTGTAGAAGGTTGTATGACAATGACAACTTATATAAGCTCCTTAAGGAGGCTGTATGACAATGGTAACTTATATAACCTCCTTAAGGGGGCTGTATGACAATGATAACTTATATGAACTCCTTATGAGGGCTGTATGACAATGATAACTTATATAAGCACCTTAAGGGGACTGTATGACAATGATAACTTATATAAGCACCTTAAGGGGGTTGTATGGCAATGATAACCTATATATAAGCTCTTGTAGAAGGTTGTATGACAATGATAACTTATATAAGCTCATTTAGGGGACTGTATGACAATGATAACTTATATAAGCTCATTTAGGGGACTGTATGACAATGATAACTTATATAAGCTCATTTAGGGGGCTGTACGGCAATGATAACTTATATAACCTCCTTAAGGGGGCTGTATGATAATGGTAACCTATATATAAGCTCTTGTAGAAGGTTGTATGACAATGATAACTTATATAAGCTCATTTAGGGGGATGTATGACAATGGTAACTTATATAAGCTCATTTAGGGGGCTGTACGGCAATGATAACTTATATAACCTCCTTAAGGGGGCTGTATGATAATGGTAACCTATATATAAGCTCTTGTAGAAGGTTGTATGACAATGGTAACTTATATAAGCTCATTTAGGGGGATGTATGACAATGGTAACTTATATAAGCTCATTTAGGGGGCTGTACGGCAATGATAACTTATATAAGCTCATTTAGGGGGATGTATGACAATGATAACTTATATAAGCTCTTGTAGAAGGTTGTATGACAATGATAACTTATATAAGCTCCTTAAGGGGGCTGTATGACAATGATAACTTATATAAGCTCATTAAGGGGGCTGTATGACAATGATAACTTATATAAGCTCATTAAGGGGGCTGTATGACAATGATAACTTATATAAGCTCCTTAAGGGGGCTGTATGACAATGATAACTTATATAAGCTCATTAAGGGGGCTGTATGACAATGATAACTTATATAAGTTCTTGTAGAAGGTTGTATGACAATGGTAACTTATATGATTTCATTTCGGGGGATGTATGATAATCGTAACTTATATGAGTTCATTTAGAGGGTTGTATAATAATAACACTTTGGTCGGCTGCTGTTTTGTCATGGTTGTCGGGTGAGAAGGCCTTGGTTACCCGTGTGCTCCCAACACTCGGAGACGAACTCGGGCTCGAACTCCGAGACGAACTACTCGATGGCATCCCTTGCCCCATTCTTCCCAATCTCTCCGATTAGCATATTAACCCTCTCCTTTGAATCACTCACTAACCACATGTCCATCATTCTCCCACCCCACTTCCCCCTTACACTCACAGTGAATCTTCTTTTAGACTGGTATTTTGGGCATTCTAGTAGAAAGTGTTCCAGGGTCTCCACCACACCTAAATTACACATCTGGCACTCCTTTTCACTGTTTGTCCCAATTATCCCTCTCAGCTCCAGTGACCGCGACCTCAGCTTGAACTAGTGACCCCCCCCCCCCCCCCCAAGGTGCCATCAAAGTACTCTTCAAAGCCAGGCGTCTCTTTATCACGCAGTCCACCCAAAGATCTTTTTGATTTGACCCCCTCTCAACATTTAAGGTTACCATCCTCAATGACTCTTTTCTCATATTTTTTTTTACCCTCGGGTGCCCCTACGTCCAGGTCCGTGATCTCCAGTGGGTAGTTCTCTATAACTCCCTCACTTGGACCATCCACCCTGTCTTGGTATTTGAGTTGAAAATACTCTGGAACATTACTTTACACCATCGGCTGTCGGGACGATTTACCAAATAATTAATAGTGATGAACCGATTATCAAACCTTGCTATCAACCGATTACCGATTATTTCTCTGCCGATTATACCGATTCCGATGGTTGAAATAGGACACAGAAGAAAATCTGTTACCAGTGTTGGTGCCTGTTATACTACAGAATTTCGTTGATAAATCATCAATTACGAAAGCTTAAGGGGACGTCCAACCTAACTTTGGTCAAATTTCATGTAATTGTCTTTCCAGTCTAAAAAAGGGTAAGAATGAATAACCCCAATAAATTATATACCAAAATGCTTGGAATGAAACACAGAACATGTGGAAACTGAAATTTGCCATGGAACTGCTGCCATGTGTAAATAGCACCACCTGAACATCTGCTATGGCATAAGTAAGAGAACAAAATGTTTACAATAAAATACCTCAAACTAAAATAACAGCTGTATTCTATAAACATTTAAGTACATACTCGAAGAAATCTTTTCCTAATTCATGAAAGTAATAAAGATTGAGACCAAATGTTATAAGTGGAGTGATCACTGATTGAAGGCAGACATTTTCTTTTGTTTATGTTTTGATTTGAGGAGTTCAACAAAGGTCAACTTGAAGGAGTCCACCAGAAGAAGTATGGAAGTACAAAAGAGTGTCTCCCAATATAAAGATGTATGTGTCACTGTGGTGGTTTGGAAAGAAACTATATATATTCTCCTATGTAGAATGCACTGCAAAGTCATACATTGTAGTTGAATAAATATATTTACAAACCCCTTGCCCTGTAATGTAACCCCTTTTATCCCATGCATCAATTTGACAGTGATTAAATTGTTAAATTTGTCTGGTTTATCAATAAGTATAATAGCTTTGTTTACTCTTGGACACCAATACACTCATGATATCTGCTGGAGGAGAAATAAGGGTAACTGTAACCTGTCACTGCAATAAAACATCTAATGTACTTAAAAGTACATTGTTATTCAAAACACATCAAATCAACCTTACATAACCATTATTGCATATACTTTCCCCAAGGAGGCTTATTGGCATATTGAGATCAGAAGGGCAAATCCAGAGGGTCTCACATATTTTTTTCAAGAACGCAGTGCACAAAGCAATCCCCAAAAGGTGACAAATGAGCTCCATTTGACACAAAAAATTTCCCGGGTGGGGGGGGGGGGGGGGGGGGGGGGGGTCTCTCTTCCTTGTATGACTCTACCTCCGTTACTCAAGGCATATGCCTTTTTCTCAAAGTTTATCTCTTTTTTTCTTTTTGAAGATCCTGGCCACATATGTTCCAAAAACTATCAGACAGATAACCCCCCCCCCCCCCCCCCCAATAAGTGTATCTGCAAAAATCATGTTACATTGCAAAACATTCTTTTTAGACTTAAGGTCTGGACCTTTCTTTCTTCCAACTATCACACTTAATTTATCGATTAATGGGTGAATAGAAAAGTCCTGCCATAATCAACATTTTGAGTTCCATAAGCCTTCATAACAGCTCCGATAAAAGTGTCAAACATCAGATTGGTGGCTTAAAACAGAATATTCATTAGGTTGTTGCTTGATAAGTAATAGGAACAAAATCTTCACCAGACATATTTTGTAGCAATACAATTGAGTGTATCAGCAGGCGCTTTCCAACAAATTGTAACAAATCAACTAGTTATAAACAAAATTTTCTAACTCAAAAGAGTGAAAAAGTACAACTTTGAAAACATGTGGGAAGAAACACATACTACAGCAGCTATACAGTCATCGTTTCCCCATGATGCTCGATCACAACACCAAATATCCTTCAAATTGGAGTAGCGGTGGTTGAGATACAAGGGAGAATGTTGGTACATGTAATGATGTGTGGGTAAGAGGACAGAGGTGACCACTGCACGGCCCTAGATGCACCTTTGATTTTACAACTTCCAGGTCTGGGGCATAATAATCGCAACACACCCAGCTTATCAATTCATAATTTCAGTAAAATAAAAGGAATTATCAATTTTAATTAATTTAGAGATGATGGGAAATATTTGGCTTCTTTCGCCTTCTCGTACTATTAATTACCACAAACAATATCAGTTTGATACCGACAAACGAAACTGAACGCATGTGGTATGGTTAAAAAGTAACTCGGCATGGATAATGAAGAAATTGCGAATATTTCGTGTATTTCATTTGTTTAAAAGCTAATTGCAGCTAATTTTGACCGTGGATTCGATAATTCGTTTCGGTTTTGACCACACGGTCACGCTGACAGCGGTTATGTTTATTGTGATATGCAAATTGGAAGATAGTTTCAGGTGAAGGGGAGTTGTCACATTTGTCGTTGTAAAACGATGGCAAAAGACACTGATCGACGCTTGTGTTAGTATGGTTGGTTGCAAGAAAAAACTAAAATCTCAGCATCGTCCAAGCGTGCCTTATTTAAAAACGCGAATGCATCACTTTCAACCCATCTTCAATCGATCCTCGGGAGACATCAAACACAGCCGCGACAAATTCCATGGTTACTATGAAGTAAATAACTTCACATCATCGGGGGAAATCAACACGCTCAATATAGTTCCAGGTCACTTGGAATATACTTCGTGAAAAAGTGATTTCTTAAGCATTCTGCTTACTTTGTTATGAATATTGCCTTATTTTATACACTCGGTTATTCTTTTACAAGTGGTTCAGGTTGTCTTTCTAGTGCGGAATAATTCAGATTTTTTGTCAACAAAACAGTTCAGACGGCCTGTCAACACGAGAGGGAATTTCGAACCATATTTTGCAGTTATGACATTAACAGCTCAAGTATTTGCTGTGACCTGTTTGTAAATCCGCTCATACATTGTCCCGAACAAATAAAGGGCGTGATCACGTCTTTGCATTCTTACGATTGCCCAAATTGAGTATTTCTGCCAGAACCACATCGTAATCACATGACCGGAATAAACATCATTGAAACATGGCCACATCCGGAATATCCAAAATTTGTGTTGGTGTTATTACATTCAAACATCAAAACCCACCAGAGTGTGTGTCAAAAAAATGCTTTCTCCGAGTCTGTAGTATGTTATCATTATATTGAGGACAAGGCTTTCGAATTGCCGATTATTTTGTGGTTTTACAGGTTCGTTCCTTATGCCATTGGCAAATTAATCTTCTTCAAAATCATAAAATTCACTTTTTTCTGAACAAAATTATATGTACCTTTCATTAACTCATTATTTTGCTATATAATTTGCCTTTCCTTACTTCTCTTATCTGTTTCTGAGGCATTGGGAAAAATGTCAAAACATTGACCAAAGTTAGGTTGGACGACCCCTTAATACCACATAAGTTCTCAGAGTATCCATATTTAGTGCTGGGCAATATCAGCAAAAATAATAGCGCGCAAAAGCAGCTCACAGGGCTGCTTTGAAGCAAGCCTATTCGGTAAAGCGTATGAGAAATTGAAAATTAGTGGTAAACTACATAAACACAAACCATCCAATCGAGTTTTTCCTCCGATTCCGAAACCGGCAGTAGAAACCCCTATTCTTGAAAGAAATCGAACGTTGCCTTTCAATCGCCATTATTATTTCAACTAAACACCCCCTGCTTTTGACGTTTAATATTATTTTCACTTTTTTGGGGTGTGAGGTACAGATCGTTATTGACGATACAATCACACGATATTGGTCTCGTGAAGATTGTGTTTTATTCCGGTAAATAGTGTAATACGGTTTTGTGTAAGGATGCAATACTCTTGGCTGTATTAACCAGGAATATACTGAGCACACATACTTTGAGTTTTAAATGAATAATAATTTTGATGTTGATGTGTGTTGCGAAGTCGTATGACGCATGGTTTACACGAATGTCAGAATGTATTATTCAATGTTCTTTTGTCAACTGTTTACCTCCCTTGATGAGTTTCTTCAATGTTTACGTGAATTCTACAATCTACGGG
This sequence comes from Pictodentalium vernedei, assembly GCA_031216915.1. Classification (NCBI taxonomy): domain Eukaryota; kingdom Metazoa; phylum Mollusca; class Scaphopoda; order Dentaliida; family Dentaliidae; genus Pictodentalium; species Pictodentalium vernedei. The sequence continues at coordinate 338,532,927 of CM062288.1, read as the reverse complement.
AAATGGTGGCGATCTCGTACCGATTGCAGTTGGTAAATTCCGTAATATTAACTTTGGTAAAACCAAGAAGCGCGCGCAGGCGTGGTTTTGAAAAAAATCAAAACCAGTGGAATCAACGGCTAAATTTTATTCTGGATGAAAGAAAGAAAATTGAATGTGAAAGGAAAACTACTTTTTTTTTTAAAAATCGTTAGAAAATATTTTTTTCTCAAACGCCTTCTGTGCGTATCTGTCAAACAGAAATAGCAATAGCAGACGATGCAAAACGTCAAAAGCAGGGCGTGTTCAATTTAAATAATTTCTGTCAAAAATAGAGTAGTTTTACTCGATACTTTCCGTGTAGTTGATTCGGAAAAATCCGTTTAGATTAATTACTTTTCTAATTAATCCGAAAAAAGACATCTGTTTTGTTGCGGTGTTGAAAGTATTTGAAGCATTTCTAGGGGCATGAATCTTTTTTGAATTTGTTCTTTGAAAAGGGAATCTCGCCATTTCTCATTGATTGGCGATTGAAAGGCAACGTTCGATTTCTTTCAAGAACAGGGGTTTCTACTTCCGGTTTCGGAATCGGAGGAAAAACTCGATTGGATGGAATGAATGAATGAATGAATGAATCTTTATTTAGCAGTATACAACAGAAAGCAGAAAATTATACATGCATCATTATAGAACAAAAATATACATACAGAATTATAGACAAAAATAATCTAATAAACCTGTATACCGCAGGGAGACGGCATAGCCAGATTGGCTGTCTACCTGTCGTCTCCCGGGGATTATATAATGCAACATTGGAATCGGACTGTCAAACAATCGTTCATCTTTACTTTGTCTTGGTCGCTGGTGGCGAGTGTAACTCACACAATTTAGTTAAGATACGAGCATTGAGTTAACCATTTACCCAACATAAAAAGCAGATGACACTTGCAAAAAAAAAAAACAAAAAACAAAAAAAAACAAAAAAAAAACAAAAAAAACTTTTGAATCACTGTATTCTTTCATTCCCAAAAACACAGGTCACGAACCCCCACCGGAACAAGCTCGACGAACACGCCCCAATGAGGGGCCACAACCCATGCTCCTGAGACAAAAAACGAAAAAAAATAATGAAAATTGATTGGCAATTTTGGAGAATAGCGCTGGCCGGCTCTGGCGGCCACGTTGGGCAAAGGGTCAAGAGACGAGAATTTGTCCAGTCGTATACAATACCAGCAGAAATGTGTCAATAGTAACTACTTCTCCCTCTTTGACAACTCCAAACCCCGACGCCTCTCTGTGGGGTGCTCTCAGAGAGAGACTCCCGCGGATCGACGCCGAGAGTTGTAGTCCTCAACAGGAGTAGACCAGGTACAAAATTCCCCTATTGTTATTTCACTGCCCACGTCTGTCGGCTCTGCACTTGGAAAGCTTTAGATTTGTGTTATCTTGGAAATGCATAAAAATGAAAATGAAAAATGCATACCCACTCGGTTTATTCTGAAAATATTCTACCTATTGTTAAAAGCACAGTCAGTACAGTAAGGATTATTACAGTCGATGTTGTCGGAGTATTGGGACAATAATTTTGTGATTAATTGTTTTTTAAAAATGTTTCTGTTGTTTATATTACGTAAATCAAGGTCTAAATCGTTCCAGAGTTTGGGGTACATGTGTGTTGGAAAATTCTCAGGAGACCTTGTCCTTGTTCTAACAATTTGGAGAGTATCTCTCCTTTTACTAGCTCTACCCGTAGTATTGACTACTGGGTGGAAATAATGTCTAAAGGATACTGGCAGGTTATCGTGATACCAGTCAAAGACGAACAGGCACGCGTGAAGTTTGAAGAGATCATTTACTTTAAGAATCTTATTTTCCCGAAAGAGGGGATCAGTGTGTGCATTATATTTCTTATTGTTTATTATACGGATGGAGCGTTTCTGAAGAAGCAGTATCTTTTTGGTCGTTCTAGCATTACCCCATACGTTTATCCCATACACTAAATGTGTGTGTATCAGGGCATAATAAAGTGTTTTCAGAGCTTCACGGGGAAGTGTGGTCTTCACTCTATTTAGTGCGAAGTTTGCCCGAGCAATCTTTGAAGAGAGTTGAGATACATGATGTTTGTAACATAAACTATCATCAATATGTATTCCTAGGAATTTAAGAGATTTTTCTGCATTATTTGAACCTACTCTACTTATGATTTGGCCATTTAATAATATATTTTGGTGAATTGTTGTTTTATTTTTGGCAGAAGGGTTGATTAAAATATATTTAGTTTCTGTTGCATTTAGTGCAAGTTGATTAGCACAACACCATTCAAACACTTTTTCAAGCTCTTTATTTATGAGTTGGACCAATTCATTTGGGTCTGGACCCGAAGAAAGCCCAGTTGTGTCGTCAGCAAAAGATAGGAGATTTAGGCATGTAGCATGATAGATGTCATTGACATATATCAGGAACAGTGTTGGGCCGAGTATCGAGCCTTGTGGAACTCCGTGTGATATTTTTGCTGTCAGATGTATGGTCGCCGTATGTGACATACTGTAACCTATCAGATAAATAGCTTTTAAACCAGTCATTACCCAAACCTCTAATACCATATCTATATAGTTTATTTATTAAAATGTCATGGTTTATTGTATCAAATGCTTTTGAAAGATCTAAGAATAATGCAAGTGTGCTGTTTTTGCTTCTTTTATTATTTTCTTCTGATATAGTTTTCAACAATTGCATGACAGGATGCACCGTACTATGATTTTTCCTAAAACCGTACTGATTTGGATGTAGGATACTAAAACGATTTAAGTATTTTAAAAGTCTTACTGACATAACTTTTTCTAACACTTTTGAGAATGTTGGAAGAATGCTAATGGGTCTGTAATTTGTAAAGTTATGTTGGTCGCCTGCTTTAAATATTGGAATAACTTTTGCGATTTTCATTTTGTCTGGAACAGTGCCACATGAAAACGAACAATTGAAGATGTGTGTTAAAGGGTTCACGATGGGGTCAATAGTTTGCTTAAGTAGATTTGAACTAATGTCATCACAATCTTTGGTTCCTTTTGACTTTAGGGATTTTACGATATTCATAATTTCAAGATCACATGTAGGGCTTAAGTAAAAAGTATTAGTAGAGTTTGCCTCCATGAAGTCGTGAAATGACTTGTTAGTACCAGGTATTTTATCACTTGTTCGTTTTCCTATATTCGCAAAGTAAGTATTGAATTCTCTAGTTATTTCTGTCGGGTCACTTATTTCTTTATCATTATGTATAAAAATTTGAGGTAAGTTGGTTGTTCCGTTGAACTTTTTAATGGCGTCATTTAGTATTTGCCATGTTTTACGCATGTTAAATTTGTGCTCGTTTAGAATACTTTTAAAATAACTTGCTTTGCATTGCTTTTTCACTTTATTAAATATTTTACAGTAGTTTTTGTAGTTTTTTATATTAAGTTCAGTGGTTTTTTTTTACTTTTTGTTATAAAATTTGCTTTTATTATTAGATGAGACAACTAACCCTCTTGTCATCCAAGGTTGCCTCTTTATGGAATTTTTGATGCGTACAGACTCGTATTCGGGGGAAAGCCGCATCAAATAATCCTAGATATATATGTAAAAAAATGTTATAAGCCGTGTTTGGGTTATCTGAACACATAACAGAGGAAAAATCACATTGTGATAGAAGTAGTTTGAAGTTTGCAATAGTTTCAGCATTTACCTTTCGAGTCCATGAATATGATTCTTTCTTTGTTTTGAGGGGCACGGTTTCTACGTGAAAGGTACCAAAGTGGTCGGAGACGTCAGTTATTATTATCCCAGATACTGCAGTGGATAAAATATTGTTAGTAAATATGTGGTCGATGAGTGTGGCTGAATGTGTAGTTAAGCGGGTGGGTTTAGTAATGGCAGGTAAAAATCCCTGGCTAAACATTTGGTTGATATAATTATCTGTTTTGGCGTTGGAGTCATATTTAAGTAGATCAATATTAATATCGCCCATTATATAGGAAGATACATTTTCCTGATTTAATTTGTCAGTTATTTCGTTTAGTTTGTTCAAGAAGATATCAATGTCCGCTTTCGGTGGTGTGTTAGGTCTGTAAATTACCCCAATGATTCTCCGAGATTTATTAACATTAATTTCGATAAAAAGAGTTTCTATGATATGAGGGATGAAGGTCGACAGGTCATGACGAATTTTAATATCAATATTCTCTTTAATAAGGAACCCGACTCCTCCTCTACCGTCATCACCTTCAGGGCGGTTGCGTTTTATAAGATTATGATAGCCGTCAAGGCAGTATGATATATTAGAGGGGACATTGAAGATTTCTGTTAGGCCAATGATGTCAAACTTATTTTCTGTTCCTTGCAGGTTGAACAGAAGATCATGTAAAGATTCCCAGTGGGCATTAATACTTTGACAGTTAATATGAAAAAGCGAGAAAGATTGGGTTTCATTATTGATAAACGATCGAAACTTTTCTGGCAAATAATACTTACATTCGGGCTTATGACTATGGAATGGAGAATCCTCACCATCGTCGGGAGAGGGGGATGTATTGTTATATTGGGCTATGAAGTCGTATTCCGAGCCAGTCTGGACCTCGTCTAAAGTTATGTTACCCGCCATATCGATTGACAGCATCATTGTCACCAGCTTCAGCATGTGTGTTAAATAGGAGCGTTGAGCTATTTGAAATGTGTTTGACAGCCCGATTCCATGTGCTCATATAGAGTTGGATGGAAGGAAAGGGAATTATGTACAAGGAAGAAGTGAATGAAATAAATGTGAGATAGACAAATAATTTCATTTTTGTGTGTTTTAAAATGAATGAGGATGAGCTCACGAGTTGTGCTGCAAGAAGTGAGTGGATGAGTGGAACAGATTAATCAATAAACATGTAATGGACAGACTGACAAATTTAGAGATGGACAGAAGGTCAGGCGGAGGAATGGATAGACACGGACAAACAAGACGGTCGGACATCTGACAAACAGATAAAATGGTCATGACAATGTATCGATTTTCCAGCAGATTGTGCCTCCTTACCTCCCATTGTAATGCACTATATACCTAAAAATGACAATATGTAATGTCAAGGTGAGGGTGCTATGAAATATGGCATTTTCTTCACTGCATTGGGGCCCACTTAAATGAATACCTCCTAATTTAATAACCTTATCAACAGAGTGCAACTTCCAAAAAAAAAAAAAATAAATAAAAATTGTAATATGTCGAGAAACTATCTTGACAAATCAGGTAATGTATGCACATAGTAATCGAGAAAGGTGAAGTGAAGGTAAATAAATTGAAGGAATGGGACCTACAGATATGCAAGTAAGCAGACAAACAAACAAAACAGACAAAATAGCTCAGCAGACAAACAAACAGATAGACAGACATGCATACATAAAGACAATAAAAATAAAAAAATAAAAAAAAAAAAATAAATAAAATAAAAAATAAAAAACACAGACAGGGAAGATAGACATTTGGATAAATAACACACATTTTTCACGAAGTATCGCGTTGGTATATACACTATACTTGTCGAAGAGGGTAGAAGTTAGGCCTGGAGATATGGAGACAGGTTGAACGGACGGACGAGTGTAACAGACAGACCGACAAATTTAAAGACTGACAGAAGGTAAGGCAGACGGACAGATAGACACGAACATATAATACTGTCAGGCGGTTGACAAACACACAAAATATTCCTGACAATATATCCATTTTCCTACCGATTACGCCTCATTACCTCGCATTGTAATGCACAATATAAATAGACAATGTGCAGTGTCAAAGTGAATGTAGTATGAAATGTGAAATATGTCACTTTCTTCTTTTTTTCACAGCCCCGGAGCCCACTTCAGTGGATATCTTCTAATTGAATCACCCCATCAACTGAGTACAACTTCCAAACGCAAGACCAATTACTATACCTTCAGTATAAAATTTATCTGTTAATTTTTTGTCAGTTATAGAGTGGACTCATGTTAATTGAGCAAATTTCACTTAATTGAGCCCACGTAAATTACTAGCTCTTAATTGAAAAACAAGATACAGTATAACAGGTGCTCATTTAATTTCAAGAATACAGGAAAGTGACCAAATTTCTGTTAGCCGAATAAAGCAATTTGTCCACTGTGTCCCGTAACAAATGGTCGGTTTATCGCCAGAAAACAGGAAAGTGACCAACTTCATCTTAATCGAACAATCCGGATAACTGAATAATTTTCTCTTAGTGAAGCCCACTTGAATGATTACCTTTTAATTGAATAACTCCGTCAACTGTATACAACTTCCAAACACAAAATTGTTTACCAAGCCTTCAGTAAAGAGTATATCTGTTAATTACTTATGAGTTACAGAGTAATAAGTCGAAAATTATCGTGACAAACACCGATTTCTCAATGGTTTTGGACTGTTTTCCTCAGTTTATCCAGGCCAGGCATTTAGATCATTATATCCTGTCTGTCAGAGCTCTATGAGCTCTGTGAAACAGGATAAAATATAAAAAAATGCTCTGTTTATCTCCAGAATACAGGAACGTGACCGGATTCATGTTAATCGAATAATCCTGACCATTGAATAATTTTCACTTATTGAATAGCTTTTAATGGAATAACCCCGTCAACTACATACAACTTCCAACAAAACAAAAAAAATATTTACCATACCATATGTAGAGATGAATCTGTTAATCCCATCATATCAGTTACAGAATGAACTCATATTAATGGAATTGAAAATATTGTAATATGACGATAAACTATCATGACACACACCAATTGTCCAATGTTTATGGACTATTTTTCCTCAGTTTGTCCAGGAAAGGCACTTGATCCATTATGTCCAGCTTGACACAGCTCTATGCGCTTTGTCAAGCAAGATACAATATAACAAATGCTCATTTTATCTCAATAATACAAGAAACTGACCAAATTCCTGTTGATCGAATAAGGAATTTAGTCCACTATATCCCGCAATAAATACTCAGTTTATCTCCAGAATATAGGAAAGTGACCAGATTAATGTTAATCAAGCCCACTTAAATGAATAGCTTTTAATATAATAACTCCGTCAACTGCATACAGGTTCCAAGCACAAAACAATCTACCTTGCATTCAGTGCAAAATTTATCTGTTAATTACTTATCAGTTACAGAGTAAACCCATGATACTGGAATAAAGAATATTGTAATATATCTAGAACCATTCGTGACAAACACCAATTTCCCAGTGTTTATGGACTATTTTTCCTCGGTTATCCAGTACAGACTTTTAATCCATTATATTCTGTCTAACTCATGTTAATGGAATAAAAATATTGTAATATGTCGAGAAACTATCATGACAAACACCATGTGATTATGTAGTTTACCACTAAATTTTAATTTCACATACGTTTACCGAATAGGCTTGCTTCAAAGCAGGATATCTCTGCTCTGCAAATCCTTACATTTTCGGCTATGCACTACACACGTTTTTAAAACTGAAACTTTATTGAAATGGCCAAATATCAAAGGGATTTTTAATAGTCAGTGTTAAATATAGAATAACCGGAAACTGCCGGTTTTTAACTGCCGGTTGTCATAATCGGCCGATGCCCCATAACCGGCTGGTTCCGATTGCCGATTCCGATTATCTGTTCATCACTAATAATTAAGATAACAGAGTTTCATTAAGTCTATCCTGCCCTTGATCCTCATCTACCTAAGCCCCACCCCACCCCCACCCCGATTGCTTCTAGTGCTGTGGCATTACTCGACCCCGTTATCCATCGGCCTGCGTCACTCTTCGGGGTTTCCTAGCTCTTTACAGCCTTTTGGTTTAGGAGTACCACTTCCTTACCATATGTGGTACTTGGCAGACCCCACATTTTCCCACATTTTCCCAAATGGTTTTCCCCACGAAAACCTTACTGAAACTGTTCTTCCTATAAGTTTCATTTGGTTAAGGATCGCCTTCCCCTTCGGAATCAATTTATTCGGGTGGCTTCGGTCGATGCCTCTTCCTGTGATGTTTATGTTTACCCCCTGATGCTTGTAGATATGAGCTTATTTCTAGATCTGTATGACAACTTATCTGAACTCATTTGGAGGGCCATATGACAATGATAACTTATATTAGCTCAATTCGGGACCTGTATGAAAATGGTATCTTGTATGAGCTCATTTTGGAGGATATATGATAATGGTGCCGGTAACTCATGTAATTCAGTTTAGAGGATATTATGACAGTGATAACTTATATAAGCTCATTAAGGCGTGTTGGGTGGGGGGAAGGGGTGGGGGGGGGGCTGCTTGACAGAGATAACTTATATAAGCTCATTTCGGGAGCCGAATGACAATGGTAACTTATGTGAGCTCATTTCAGGAGTCGTATGATGATGTTAACTTATATGATTCCATTTTGGCGGTTTATGACAATGATAGGGAGCGCGGTGGCTCAGTGGTATGACGTTGGACTTCTATGCTAGAGGTTCCAAGTTCGACCCCCGTCCGGGACGACCCGCGTTGTGTCCTTGGACAAGGCACTTTATCCCGTCTGCCTACATGGGGGCAAGATGACGCCGTGTACTAAGGCATACTGCACGTTGATGGTGCACATGTCTTCAACCGCTGTAATACTACTTGAACCGAGTTTGAGCAGTGTTAGAATGTTGAGGAGCCGTCAGTTACTCGTCGATGTTAGGTGGTTCTCTCTGGGTACTCTGGCTTTCTCCGCCCGTAAAACTGTTACGGTCACAATTAGCCATTGTGCATAAGTATGTGACCTTAAACACCAATAAATAAATAAATAAATAAATAAATAATTTAATAAATAAATAAATTAATAAATAAATAAAGAAATAAATAAATAAATATGACAGTGATAACTTATTTAAGTGTATTTAGGGTGTCGTGTGACAATGGTCCGGGACGACCCGCGTTGTGTCCTTGGACAAGGCACTTTATGCCGTCTGCCTACATGGGGGCAAGATGACGCCGTGTACTAAGGCATACTGCACGTTGATGGCGCACATGTCTTCAACCGCTGTAATACTACTTGAACCGAGTTTGAGCAGTGTTAGAATGTTGAGGAGCCGTCAGTTACTCGTCGATGTTAGGTGGTTCTCTCTGGGTACTCTGGCTTTCTCCGCCCGTAAAACTGTTACGGTCACAATTAGCCATTGCGCATAAGTATGTGACCTTAAACACCAATAAATAAATAAATAAATAAATAAATAAATAATAAATAAATAAATAAATAAATAAATATGACAGTGATAACTTATATAAGTGTATTTAGGATGACGTGTGACAATGGTAACTTATATAAGTGTATTTAGTTTACCGTGTGACAAAGGTATCTTATATAAGTGTATTTAGGGTGCCGTGTGACAATGGTAACTTATATAAGTGTATTTAGGGTGCCATGTGGCAATGTTAACTTATATAAGTGTATTTAGGGTGCCATGTGACAATGGTAACTTATATAAGTGTATTTAGGGTGCCGTGTGACAATGGTAACTTATATAAGTGTATTTAGGGTGCCATGTGACAATGTTAACTTATATAAGTGTATTTAGGGTGCCATGTGACAATGTTAACTTATATAAGTGTATTTAGGGTGCCATGTGACAATGGTAACTTATATAAGTGTATTTAGGGTGCCGTGTGACAATGGTAACTTATATAAGTGTATTTAGGGTGCCGTGTGACAATGGTATCTTATATAAGTGTATTTAGGGTGCCGTGTGACAATGGTAACTTATATAAGTGTATTTAGGGTGCCATGTGACAATGTTAACTTATATAAGTGTATTTAGGGTGCCATGTGACAATGGTAACTTATATAAGTGTATTTAGGGTGCCGTGTGACAATGGTAACTTATATAAGTGTATTTAGGGTGCCGTGTGACAATGGTAACTTATATAAGTGTATTTAGGGTCCGTGTGACAATGGTAACTTATATAAGTGTATTTAGGGTCCGTGTGACAATGGTAACTTATATAAGTGTATTTAGGTTCCGTGTGACAATGGTAACTTAAATAAGCGCATTTAGAGTACTGCATGACAAGTTTAACTTATATGATCCTATTCAGGTGGCTGCAAGACAGTGGTAACTTATATAAGCTCATTTTGGGGTCGGTGGCGATGGTATTTTTTTCATTCTGTCTGTGTTTTCTTGTAATTTGTATTGGAAGTGCCACCTGTTGCTTGAAAAGAAAATTCAAATCTTAGGAGAACTCATTAGGGTCAGTATAATAAGGGCATGGGTTAGCAGCAGTCTGTCAACCTTTATCCTTTCTATCATGACCCTGAACCACCCCATTTAAGCCTACTTGAAAATGGGGATTCTGTTTCTCAGTACCGCCGAATGTTAAATCTACCGAATGAATAGAGTTCAAGTAATATGGTATTGTTGGACCCAAAATAGTATCTATTGGCAACATATCGTCGCCTGAGTGCTAGAATGTCCTATGTCCCATATGGGATGATATATTATTTCCCCTATGGGAGTACTATGTCCCCTATGGGATGATATATTAGTTCCCCTAAGGGAGTACCATGTCTCCTATGGGATGATATATTATTCCCCCTATAGAAGTACTATGTCTCCTATGGGACGATATATTATTTTTCCCTATGGGAGTACTATGTCCCTTATGGGACAATATATTATTTTCCCTATGGGAGTACTATGTCCCTTATGGGACGATATATTATTTTCCCTATGGGAGTACTATGTGCCTTATGGGACGATACATTATTTCCCCTACGGGAGTACTATGTCTCCTACGGGACGATTTATTATTTCTCCTATGGGAGTACTATGCCCCCTACGGGACGATTTATTATTTCCCCTATGGGAGCACTATGTCCCATATGGGGTGATATATTATTTTTCCTATGGGATTACTATGTCTCCTATGGGACGATATATTATTTTTCCTATGGGAGTACTATCTCTCCTATGGGACGATATATTATTTCCCCTATGGGAGTACACTGTTCCTTATGGAACGATATATTATTTCCCCTATGGGAGAACTATCTCCCTAATGGGACGATGTATTATTTTCCCTATGGGAGTACTATGTCTCTTATGGGACGATATATTTTTTCCCTATGGGAGTATTATGTCTCTTATGGGACGATATATTATTTTTCCTATGGGAGTATTATGTCTCCTATGGGACGATATATTATTTCCCCTATGGGAGTACTCTGTCCCTTATGGGACGATATATTATTTCCCCTATGGGAGTACTATGTCCCTTATGGGACGATATATTATTTTCCCTATGGGAGTACTATGTCCCTTATGTGATGATATATTATTTCCCCTTTGGGAGTACTATGTCTCTTATGGGACGATATATTATTTTCCCTATGGGAGTACTATGTCCCCTATGGGACGATATATTATTTCCCCTATGGGAGTACTATGTCCCTATGGGACGATATATTATTTCCCCTATGAGAGTACTATGTCCCCTATAGGACGATATATTATTTCCCTTATGGGAGAACTATGTCCCCTATAGGACGATATATTATCTCCCCTATGGGAGTACTATGTCCACTATGGGACGATATATTATTTCCCCTATGGGAGTACTATGTCCCCTGTTGGGCGATATATTATTTCCCCTACGGGACGATATATTATTTCCCCTATGGGACATAGGACATTCTAGCATTCAGGCGACGATATGTGAAAAATAAACGCAGACAAATTGAGGAGACCGGGTCCATTTTTTTAAAATAAACACTTCCTTATTCTACAGCTTTACCGAATAATCATTCCACTAAGCTATTAAGTCATTCAACAAAGTTAAAATAACTTTAGTTAAACAATTGGGTGTCTCCTTTTCTAATATCCAACCCTTATCCAAAATACATAGCTTTCTTACGTTTTTTTTTTGACATTTTAAGTCACTTCAAAGTCTAGGGTATTTTTAACATATTTCTTTAAAAGGCTACTTTTGAGATTTCATTATATCCGTAAGCATGTTTTATACAGCTATAAAACAGGACACACTAAAAAGTGTATCCCGAGCTAAGAATACGGTGCACCTGAGAAATAAACATTCGTTTTCTCTCTTGTTGGTCGTTCAGTTTAGATTATTTTTGGTATGTAGATCAGTGGTAGCAAAAGAAACAGGATAAAGTTAAATCGATTTTTTAGAAAGTATATTTTGTGAAATATACGATAAAATTTCTCTGAGAGACACTAAAACGTGCAGCTGAATCGCCGAGCCTGTTAATTAACTTGCATATCGTCGCCAGAGAGCTATAATGTTCTATATCCCATAGGGAAAATAATATATCGTCCTCTAGGGAACATAGTACTCCCATAGGGAAAATAATATATCGCCCCATAGGGGACATAGTACTCCCATAGGGAAAATAATATATCGTCCCATGGGGGACATAGTACTCCCATGGGGGAATAATATATCATCCCATAGGGGACATAGTCCTCCCATAGGGGAAATAATATATCGTCCCATGGGGGGCATAGTACTCCCATCGGGGAAATAATATATCGTCCCATAGAGGAAATAATATATCGTTCCATGGGGGACATAGCGCTCCCATAGGGAAAATAATATATCGTCCCATAGGGGACATAGTACTCCCATAGGAAAAATAATATATCGTCATATAGGGGACATAGTACTCTCATAGGGGATAATATATCATCCCATAGGGGACATAGTACTCCCTTGGGGGAGATAATATATCGTCCTATAGGGGACATAGTACTCCCAGAGGGGCGATAATATATCGTCCTATGGGGACATAGTACTCCCAGAGGGGAGATAATATATCGTCCTATAGGGGACATAGTGCTCCCAGAGGGGAGATAATATATCGTCCTATAGGGGACATAGTGCTCCCAGAGGGGAGATAATATATCGTCCTATAGGGGACATAGTGCTCCCATATGGGAAATAATGTATCGTTCTATAGGGGACATAGTACTCCCATAGGGGAGATAATATATCGTCCTATAGGGGACATAGTTCTCCCATAGGGGAAATAATATATCGTCCCATAGGGGACATAGTACTCCCATAGGGGAAATAATATATCGTCCCATAGAGGAAATAATATATCGTTCCATGGGGGACATAGTACTCCCATAGGAAAAATAATATATCGTCATATAGGGGACATAGTACTCTCATAGGGGATAATATATCATCCCATAGGGGACATAGTACTCCCTTGGGGGAGATAATATATCGTCCTATAGGGGACATAGTACTCCCAGAGGGGCGATAATATATCGTCCTATGGGGACATAGTACTCCCAGAGGGGAGATAATATATCGTCCTATAGGGGACATAGTGCACCCAGAGGGGAGATAATATATCGTCCTATAGGGGACATAGTGCTCCCATATGGGAAATAATGTATCGTCCTATAGGGGACATAGTACTCCCATAGGGGAGATAATATATCGTCCTATAGGGGACATAGTTCTCCCATAGGGGAAATAATATATCGTCCCATAGGGGACATAGTACTCCCATAGGGGAAATAATATATCGTCCCATAGAGGAAATAATATATCGTTCCATGGGGGACATAGTACTCCCATAGGGGAAATAATATATCGTCCCATAGGGGACATAATACTCCCATGGGTGAGATAATATATCGTCCTATAGGGGACATAGTACTACCATAGGGGAGATAACATATCGTCCTATAGGGGACATAGTACTCCCATAGGGGAGATAATATATCGTCCTATAGGGGACATAGTGCTCCCATATGGAAAATAATGTATCGACCTATAGGGGACATAGTACTCCCATAGGGGAGATAATATATCGTCCTATAGGGGACATAGTGCTCCCATAGGGGAGATAATATATCGTCCTATAGGGGACATAGTGCTCCCATAAGGGAGATAATATATCGTCCTATAGGGGACATAGTACTCCCATAGGGGAGATAATATACCGTCCTATAGGGGACATAGTACTCCCATAGGGGAGATAATATATCGTCCTATAGGGGACATAGTACTCCCATAGGGGAGATAATATATCGTCCTATAGGGGACATAGTACTCCCATAGGGGATATAATATATCGTCCTATAGGGGACATAGTACACCCACAGGGAAGATAATATATCGTCCTATAGGGGACATAGTACTCCCATAGTGGATATAATATATCGTCCCATAGGGGACATAGTACTCCCATAGGGGAAATAATATATCGTCCCATAGAGGAAATAATATATCGTTCCATGGGGGACATAGTACTCCCATAGGGGAGATAATATATCGTCCTATAGGGGACATAGTACTCCCATAGGGGAGATAATATATCGTCCTATAGGGGACATAGTACACCCATAGGGGAGATAATATATCGTCCTATAGGGGACATAGTACACCCAGAGGGGAGATAATATATCGTCCTATAGGGGACATAGTGCTCCCATAGGGGAGATAATATATCGTCCTATAGGGGACATAGTGCTCCCATAGGGGAGATAATATATCGTCCTATAGGGGACATAGTACACCCATAGGGGAGATAATATATCGTCCTATAGGGGACATAGTGCTCCCATAGGGGAGATAATATATCGTCATATAGGGGACATAGTACTCCCATAAGGGAGATAATATGTCCCTATAGGGGACATAGTACTCCCATAGGGGAGATAATATATCGTCCTATAGGGGACATAGTGCTCCCATAGGGGAGATAATATATCGTCCTATAGGGGACATAGTACACCCATAGGGGAGATAATATATCGTCCTATAGAGGACATAGTACACCCATAGGGGAGATAATATATCGTCCTATAGGGGACATAGTACACCCATAGGAGAGATAATATATCGTCCTATAGGGGACATAGTACTCCCATAGGGGATATAATATATCGTCCAATAGGGGACATAGTGCTCCCATAGGGGATATAATATATCGTCCTATAGGGGACATAGCACTCCCATAGGGAAGATAATATATCGTCCTATAGGGGACATAGTGCTCCCATAGGGGAGATAATATATCGTCCTATAGGGGACATAGTACACCCATAGGGGAGATAATATATCGTCCTATAGGGGACATAGTACACCCATAGGGGAGATAATATATCGTCCTATAGGAGACATAGTACTCCTATAGGGGAGATAATATATCGTCCTATAGGGGACATAGTGCTCCCATAGAGGAAATAATATATCGTTCCATGGGGGACATAGTACTCCCATAGGGGAAATAATATATCGTCCCATAGGGGACAGAATACTCCCATGGGGGAGATAATATATCGTCCTATAGGGGACATAGTACTCCCATAGGGGAGATAACATATCGTCCTATAGGGGACATAGTACTCCCATAGGGGAGATAATATATCGTCCTATGGGGGACATAGTGCTCCCATATGGAAAACAATGTATCGTCCTATAGGGGACATAGTACTCCCATAGGGGAGATAATATATCGTCCGATAGGGGACATAGTGCTCCCATAGGGGAGATAATATATCGTCCTATAGGGGACATAGTGCTCCCATAAGGGAGATAATATATCGTCCTATAGGGGACATAGTACTCCCATAGGGGAGATAATATACCGTCCTGTAGGGGACATAGTATTCCCATAGGGGAGATAATATATCGTCCTATAGGGGACATAGTACTCCCATAGGGGAGATAATATATCGTCCTATAGGGGACATAGTACTCCCATAGGGGATATAATATATCGTCCTATAGGGGACATAGTACACCCACAGGGGAGGTAATACATCGTCCTATAGGGGACATAGTACTCCCATAGTGGATATAATATATCGTCCCATAGGGGACATAGTACTCCCATAGGGGAAATAATATATCGTCCCATAAAGGAAATAATATATCGTTCCATGGGGGACATAGTACTCCCATAGGGGAGATAATATATCGTCCTATAGGGGACATAGTACTCCCATAGGGGAGATAATATATCGTCCTATAGGGGACATAGTACTCCCATAGGGGAGATAAAATACTGTCCTATAGGGGACATAGTATTCCCATAGGGGAGATAATATATCGTCCTATAGGGGACATAGTACTCCCATAGGGGAGATAATATATCGTCCTATAGGAGACATAGTACTCCCATAGGGGATATAATATATCGTCCTATAGGGGACATAGTACACCCACAGGGGAGGTAATACATCGTCCTATAGGGGACATAGTACTCCCATAGTGGATATAATATATCGTCCCATAGGGGACATAGTACTCCCATAGGGGAAATAATATATCGTCCCATAGAGGAAATAATATATCGTTCCATGGGGGACATAGTACTCCCATAGGGGAGATAATATATCGTCCTATAGGGGACATAGTACTCCCATAGGGGAGATAATATATCGTCCTATAGGGGACATAGTACACCCATAGGGGAGATAATATATCGTCATATAGGGGACATAGTACACCCAGAGGGGAGATAATATATCGTCCTATAGGGGACATAGTACTCCCATAGGGGAGATAATATATCGTCCTATAGGGGACATAGTGCTCCCATAGGGGAGATAATATATCGTCCTATAGGGGACATAGTACACCCATAGGGGAGATAATATATCGTCCTGTAGGGGACATAGTGCTCCCATAGGGGAGATAATATATCGTCCTATAGGGGACATAGTGCTCCCATAAGGGAGATAATATGTCCCTATAGGGGACATAGTACTCCCATAGGGGAGATAATATATCGTCCTTTAGGGGACATAGTGCTCCCATAGGGGAGATAATATATCGTCCTAAAGGGGACATAGTACTCCCATAGGGGAGATAATATATCGTCCTATAGGGGACATAGTACTCCCATAGGGGAGATAATATATCGTCCTATAGGGGACATAGTACTCCCATAGCGGAGATAATATATCGTCCTATAGGGGACATAGTGCTCCCAAAGGGGAGATAATATATCGTCCTATAGGGGACATAGTACACCCATAGGGGAGATAATATATCGTCCTATAGGGGACATAGTACACCCATAGGGGAGATAATATATCGTCCTATAGGGGACATAGTACACCCATAGGGGAGATAATATATCGTCCTATAGGGGACATAGTACACCCATAGGGGAGATAATATATCGTCCTATAGGGGACATAGTACACCCATAGGGGAGATAATATATCGTCCTATAGGGGACATAGTACACCCATAGGGGAGATAATATATCGTCCTATAGGGGACATAGTACACCCATAGGGGAGATAATATATCGTCCTATAGGGGACATAGTACTCCCATAGGGGAGATAATATATCGTCCTATAGGGGACATAGTGCTCCCAAAGGGGAGATAATATATCGTCCTATAGGGGACATAGTGCTCCCAAAGGGGAGATAATATATCGTCCTATAGGGGACATAGTACACCCATAGGGGAGATAATATATCGTCCTATAGGGGACATAGTACACCCATAGGGGAGATAATATATCGTCCTATAGGGGACATAGTACACCCATAGGGGAGATAATATATCGTCCTATAGGGGTCATAGTACTCCCATAGAGGATATAATATATCGTCCTATAGGGGACATAGTGCTCCCAAAGGGGAGATAATATATCGTCCTATAGGGGACATAGTACACCCATAGGGGAGATAATATATCGTCCTATAGGGGACATAGTACTCCCATAGGGGAGATAATATATCGTCCTATAGGGGACATAGTACACCCATAGGGGAGATAATATATCGTCCTACAGGGGCCATAGTACACCCATAGGGGAGATAATATATCGTCCTACAGGGGACATAGTACACCCATAGGGGAGATAATATATCGTCCTATAGGGGACATAGTACTCCCATAGGGGAGATAACATATCGTCCTATAGGGGACATATTGCTCCCAAAGGGGAGATAATATATCGTCCTATAGGGGACATAGTACACCCATAGGGGAGATAATATATCGTCCTATAGGGGACATAGTACACCCATAGGGGAGATAATATATCGTCCTATAGGGGACATAGTACTCCCATAGGGGAGATAATATATCGTCCTATAGGGGACATAGTACACCCATAGGGGAGATAATATATCGTCCTATAGGGGACATAGTACACCCATAGGGGAGATAATATATCGTCCTATAGGGGACATAGTACACCCATAGGGGAGATAATATATCGTCCTATAGGGGACATAGTACTCCCATAGGGGAGATAATATATCGTCCTATAGGGGACATAGTGCTCCCAAAGGGGAGATAATATATCGTCCTATAGGGGACATAGTGCTCCCAAAGGGGAGATAATATATCGTCCTATAGGGGACATAGTACACCCATAGGGGAGATAATATATCGTCCTATAGGGGACATAGTACACCCATAGGGGAGATAATATATCGTCCTATAGGGGACATAGTACTCCCATAGAGGATATAATATATCGTCCTATAGGGGACATAGTACACCCATAGGGGAGATAATATATCGTCCTATAGGGGACATAGTACACCCATAGGTGAGATAATATATCGTCCTATAGGGGAGATAGTACACCCATAGCGGAGATAATATATCGTCCTATAGGGGACATAGTACTCCCATAGGGGAGATAATATATCGTCCTATAGGGGACATAGTGCTCCCAAAGGGGAGATAATATATCGTCCTATAGGGGACATAGTGCTCCTAAAGGGGAGATAATATATCGTCCTATAGGGGACATAGTACACCCATAGGGGAGATAATATATCGTCCTATAGGGGACATAGTACACCCATAGGGGAGATAATATATCGTCCTATAGGGGACATAGTACTCCCATAGAGGATATAATATATCGTCCTATAGGGGACATAGTACACCCATAGGGGAGATAATATATCGTCCTATAGGGGACATAGTACACCCATAGGGGAGATAATATATCGTCCTATAGGGGACATAGTACACCCATAGGGGAGATAATATATCGTCCTATAGGGGACATAGTACACCCATAGGGGAGATAATATATTGTCCTATAGGGGACATAGAACATTCTAGCACTCAAGCGACGATATGTTGTGGAGCTTAAAAAAATCTTAGTTATAATTGTTTGGAGTCTTTGATGTTTATCGATTTACCTGACTTCAAAGTTTAGCCTATTGTTGAGATATTTGATTAAAAACGTTCCTCTTGTGATTATTGTGTCTCTCTCTTTAAAAATAAAACATAACACATTGTTTTCAGCTTCTTTGAAATCTGCGGTTTTATATTTTCATTCCAAATTTCGACCCCGATACCATCGATGTCACTTTTACTGTTCTTTTATATCTTTTATTGTCAACCCCATTTTGAAACTCAAGTTTTAAAAAAAAAATATTGCGGGGGGGGGGGGGGGGGTTCGATATGGGCACCATTTTTTGACGTTTTTATGTCACTTCAAAGTTTAACCGATTTTGGACATTTTTCGTTGAAAATGCTTCTTTGTGATTCACGTAGCTCTGTATTAATAAATAAGACGGCTAAGGTATTTCACATAATGCTTTTTGGTAATTTAAAATTGTGTAATTGTATTTTTGTTTCCAATTTACGAACCTGAAGCCTTGGGAATATAATCTCCGCAAAAAAATTAGCTAAAATGTGTTGCCGTTCTAGAAAATATTCAACCGTTATGGCCAAACTCTTTGGAGACGTAGTAGAGTTCTTACGGTGAAATAAATTTAAATTTCTTAGAATATTTTTTTTAAATTCTATTATGTTGTGGAGCTCAGAAATTATGAGACTGCTTGTTTTTCGATTTGTCGGCGTATTGACGTCACTTCAAAGTTTAGCCAAGTTTGGACATATTTCGTTATTTTGTGATTTACGATTTTGAACATTGATCGAGGCAGAGGATTTTGTACATTGATCGAGGCAGAGGATTTTGTACATTGATCGAGGCATAGAATTTTGTACATTGATCGAGGCAGAGGACTTTGATGTCATGGGCTTAAGCGAGATGTGGTTAAGACTCAAGGAACGGGTAGACCAAGTAAGGGGGTGCGTGTGGATAGGTGTAGGGCGAACGGAAGGCCAGAAAAAGGGGCGAGGTAGGCACATACATTAAAGAGGATTTAAAACCGTCGCTGATCACAGACCTGGAAGATGTCAGCACCTCGGGGGCTGAGGTGTCGAAAGAAATTGGATGGGTAACGATCAATCTGAGAAACAAAAGTATTGCCCTTGGAATTGTGCACTGTGTGGTGGAGGGAAGCAAACCCCAGTGGAATGACTCCATGTACTCAACACTAAGGTTCAACATCACAGAACTAGAAAACAGGGGCTCGATATAATTTTGATGGGTGACTTTAATGGACACATAGGTGATAAGGAAGAAGGCATAGAGGGTAGGGATAAGAACGTCAACAGGAATGGAAGAAGGCTGTTGAACTTCACAAATCAGCTCGGTGTGAAGATTCTGAACAGGGACGCTAGGTGTAAGGAAAAATGGTCATGTGAGAGGAACGACAGCAAATCAATAATCGACTATATTCTCACAGGTATTAATTTATGGAGGGAGGTGATGAGTGTAAAAGGGAGTTGAATAGTGATCACAACTTGATTACCGAGAATACTAAAGACCTCGAAAAAATACATCAAACGAGAACCATGGATGACTTCCGGCTTCTTACAATCCTCCCTAAACAAACATAAACTACTGGAAAGAAAGTACAGATCCCCGACTAACCACACTATTACGCAATACAAAACCTATTGCCAAATTTTCAATCAGCTTAAACGTAATCAAAAAAAAAGAATTATTGTAGTCAATTACTATTAGAAAATCAGGGTAACATTAAGAAAACATGGGAAATTCTCCGTAAGGCAATAAATAAGTCAAACCTTCCTCCATCATTTATTGAAGATAACGTGGAGTTTAGTGACCCCATCCACATTGCTGAGAAATTCAACAATTACGTCACCAATATTGGAAATCGAGTAATCAACAATATGGCAAGCTCCACTCATCAATTCTCAGATTATCTAAAAAACAATGTCCCTGATTAATTTTTCATATTACCTACAAGCACCGAAGAAATTGCATACTCTATAAAAAGCCTTTCCACCAAATCTTCGGCTGGTCAGGGAATATTTCTCCTAAACTACTTAAAGAAATTATAAAGAAATTAGCCCATATTATAAATACTTCATTTTCAAATGGAATTGTCCCATCCAAAATGAAAATCGCAAAAGTTATACCAATTTTTAAATTCGGGGATAAACAGTCATTCGACAACTAGCGTCCAATAAGTATTCTTTCTTTGTTTCAAAAATCCTAGAGAAATTAATGCATAAAAGGCTAACAAATTTCTTAGATGACAACAACGTTATATATAACTACCTGTTCGGATTCAGAAAGGGACATTCAACATTTCATCCAATAACATTTACCGACCTTACTTTAACACTTTAACATAAAGAGTGCGAGAAGCCACTAACAGAGCTTTCAGAAAATGAGGGTACCTGAGTTTTGCTTCCTCATGTTTCTTATTCATTCAAATGAAAATAATATGTTGTCTATATAAATTTGTTCTATTACAAATTATTGTTGGCACTCTCCAATAATTTGTAATAAACTAATTTTTCAATAATAAATTCAAACACCCAAAAATAATCTAACCCTCAACCAGTTAAAGTTACACAGCACATAGGCAGTAACTCAGGTCAAAGGTCAATATATTCACGACATTTATTTATTTATTTATTGGTGTTTAAGGACACAAACATTTACACAGTGGCTAATCATGAGCACAACATGAGTATCAACTCAAGACCAGGGGGTGAGCGTTAATAAGCCATGTTGCCCAGTTTAGAGAGGGTTTGCACCTCCCAAGCATTGGTGACTGGATCCTATTTTACCAGCAAAACACAGCATGTTTACCGCATTGAACAGGCACTCCTTCACTTCCCGGGGTTCGCGCGGGAATATTCACGATTTCGTTAGTGATATGGCTCATTCGGGATGAAAAATTCTTTGAGCAACTTTTTTTCTTGTCAAAAAATAGTAATCTATCGGTAGAATTTAGTCTTCTGAGATCCAGAGAGGGAGGGAAGGATGGGTCTAGGGGTGGTGATGAAGGGATGGGGTGGGTCTTGGGTGACATAAATAGTTTGAGTTGGATGCATTACATACGTATTTTCTCATCACAGTGAGTGCCTGCCCAGCCACTATAACATTCACATTCATAGAATTCACCATCTTCTGTGCAATTACCCCGGAAACAGGGATTCGGAAAACAGAGACTTCTTTCTGGAAAAGTGAAAGGAATTTAATTCAGTCAGTTTAATAGTATAAACAATATGGTACAGTCAGGAGGTGTAGCTTGGATTTCCTAGTGAGTTTTTTGGGGTGCTAGGCCGATATACACCCACCCCCTCTCATTGGTGGGGATGCGGCAACCTCTCCTGATAAATTTTTTAAAAATTCAATGCCCACGGGCCCTTTGGTATGATGTAGAGTTATCCCCCATGATACGCGCCACACGGGGGCGCGTATCATGGGGGATAACTGTACATCGTAGAGTGATATGAAGAAAAGAATGATATGCTATTACAAAGTCTGAAACGTAATTATCAAGTGTACTCTGTAGGGATATTTATTGTAATACAAATATAGTTCCAGTGATTATCACAGTGTAATAATAAAAGCATGGATAACTCTAAACCGTCAAAGTAAATGTTTTACCACCTGAGACGCACCTTTGTCACAAAGTAAGTTACTATGTTATTAACCCATTTACTGTCAGTGAAGTTATACTACATCATACTGAACTGCACCAACAACTCACTACACATCCAGTGATTGATGTCGAAATTGATTTTTATTTTGCCATCATCAACATAATTTTGTAAGCCACGGAGATTTTGAGTTCATATCATTACCGTCGTTATTTTATCTGATCAGGTAAATTTCCTTAATTTTCCCATTTTGAGGTGGCACTGTAACTTTATGGGGGGGGGGGGCGGTGTAGGCCCCATGGCTACGCCATGAGCACTGTTACCACAAAAGCCTGCTGGGTCGCGATCTAATCGAAATTCTCTGTAAACTTTCTGTCCACAACACTATAAAATTTCGGCTGTATAGACAAAAATTTGACAACATGGCATCTAGGATGTCATATTATTAACCTGAGCGTCCGAAGAAAACTGCGATTGGTGGGGTTACGTCAAACGGAAATGGATCGGTACTGGGGTCAAGAAGAGGTTCCCCTGATGAAACTGAAAGTCTTTCCACTATAGGAGTAGTGTGCCACAACCCCTGAGCGGTACTATTAATCGCGCCCCTAAGCAGAATACAGTGAATTTTAAATCTTCCAAACACTGTATCCAACTAACTATTTTAAAAAATCCAAGTTGAGTTTCCGTTCAAAAAAGAGGTCAGATGGAATTTTGCAACGGAGAGAGAGGAAATTCTACTGGAAGCGATAAGAAGTACAAGCGAATGTTTAGCTTAATAATCCCATCGTTTAGTGTTCCATTAAGTGAAACGTTGTGGGTCGTGTGCATGCCTTTTTAAAGATTTTTCATTTTTTCCAGAAAAGGACAACCCCATGTGAAGCTGCCCAAAACACAACTCAAATGATATCCAGTAAAAAGTTGAAATTATAATTCCATCATGGCCAGATATTTGTGTTCACCAGACTTGATGCTGTGAAATATTTGAAAATTTCGCTTTTTATTTGTGATTTGTTTCAATAAAATTTTTTGTGATTGCCCCAACAAGAAATGGTTCAGGGCCAAAATTATTATAGTGTTAGAGCAGTGTCTGAAGGAATCCAATATAGGCCTACTCCCCTGACTGGAAAAGATTAACCCTTTCACTGCCACGCCTACTTTTGCCATATATGGAGGACGTCTATGTACGCCTGTATGTGAGGGAGTTTAATACAATTTATGCACTACGTGAAACACTATCATCTGATTAAATGCTAGAAAGGGCTCTCTGACCACATCTAGTGGCTTAGCAGGCTCTCTGAGCCCTTTCTAACAAGTAATCAGGTGGTAGGTTTGATCTGCGATTACCAGAACATACAAATAATTATCATAACATGTGTGTCAATAGTCGCTTCGAGCGGCGTAAGGTTTGAAAACAAACATAATAGCCCGGTCATTGTAACCCCAAATAGGCCAGTCCCATACTTAATGTAACAGACAAAGTGCAGAAAATGTCAAAATGAAAATTGGCTAGCTAATAGCTCATGAGGTCTCAAACATTGAGTCGATTTTGTTTTCAAAACCCACCCAATACAGCCTGAGACGTCAAGAAGATACAAGCACCTATTGGTCATACACGTGTTCCGAAAAAAAAGCTTTGAATGATCTTAAGCCGAACTTTTGCTGAGAGTATGCTGTCTAATAACATGCGAGGTCACAAACAAAGAGATGAAATAATTTTCAAAACCCGACTCCAACTGCCGGAAATATAACGCAATTGCCGTCAAAGAGAACCTTCCACCTATTCGCGATATACGGTACGATGAAACTATAAATGATCCAGAACCCAACTTTTGTATGGAATCTCTGTATTGTTAGAAGGGATGCAGCACACTCTTGATTTGAAAAGGTAGCGAAATGGTAAAACTCTGTCATACGCAATCTATGTGCAAATACGACCCAAATTCAGTTTAATCTTTGAAAGCTGAGAAGTTGCTCATTAACACCCTGTGAGGTCGCAAACAAGAAGTTAGGAAGAAATTTAAAAATCCGACTACAGCATTCCGGAAATATGGCGGCATTACAGTCAGAGAGATACAGTTATGGTAAAGTAATTGTTTGGTCTATTTCTACTATTTCAACTATTTTTCAATCAAAAGGTTAGATAGCTACAACCCCCATAACAGCCAGAATGATCCCTACAGGTCTACCATCACTCTTACAGCAAATCCGATCCATAGGTGACTACAATTACTCCTATCACTAGTCCGCTCCCTATGGCTGGGGGACTACCAATACGCTTACCGCTAGTCCGATATCAACTGTTAGAGAATTACCAACACGCTTACCACTAGTCCGATCCCTACAGATAGAGGACTACCAAGATGTTGACAGCTAGTCCGATCCTTACGGCGAGATGAATATCAACACGTTTACCGCTAGTCTGATCGCAAAAGCTAGGAGACTACCGACGCACTTACTGCTAGTCCGATTCCAACGGCTAGAGGACTACCAATACGCTTACCAATAGTCTGATCCCCGTGGCTAGCGGACTACCAACACGCATAACGCTAGTTCGATCCCAAATGCTAGAGGACTACCAACACGCTTACTGCTAGACCGATTCCAACTGCTAGAGGACTACCAACACGCTTACCGTAAATCCTATCCCAACTGCTAGAGGACTACCAACACGGTTACCGCTAGTCCGATTCCAACTGCTAGAGGACTACCAACACGCTTACCGTAAGTCCTATCCCAACTGCTAGCGGACTACCAACACGCATAACGCTAGTTCAAACCCAACTACTAGAGGACTACCAACACGCTTACCGTAAGTCCTATCCCAACTGCTTGGGGACTACCAACACGGTCACCGTTAGTCCGAT
The DNA here is from genome assembly GCA_031216915.1 of Pictodentalium vernedei. NCBI lineage: Eukaryota > Metazoa > Mollusca > Scaphopoda > Dentaliida > Dentaliidae > Pictodentalium > Pictodentalium vernedei. The sequence goes on along the minus strand of CM062288.1, from coordinate 338,507,336 downwards.
TCCAACTGCTAGAGGACTACCAACACGCTTACCGCTAGTCCGATTCCAACTGCTAGAGGACTACCAACACGCTTACCGCTAGTCTGATTCCAACTGCTAGACGACTACCACCTCGCTTACCGCTTGTCCGATTCCAACTGCTAGAAGACTACCAACACGCCTACCGCTAGTCCAATTCCAACTGCTAGAGGACTACCAACATTCTTAACGCTAGACCGATTCCAACTGCTAGAGGGCTACTAACACGCTTACCGCTAGTCTGATTCCAACTGCTACAGGACTACCACCACGCTAACCGCTAGACCGATTCCAACTGCTAGAGGACTACCAACACGCTTATCACTAGACCGATTCCAACTGCTAGAGGACTACCAACACGCTTACTGCTAGACCGATTCCAACTGCTAGTGGACTACTAACACGCTTATCGCTAGACCGATTCCAACTGCTAGAGGACTACCAACACGCTTACCGCTTGACCGATTCCAACTGCTAGAGGACTACTAACACACTTACCGAAAGTTCTATCCAAACTGCAAGGGGACTACCAACTCGCTTACCGCTAGGCCGATTCCAACTGCTTGAGGACTACCTACACTCTTACTGCTAGTCCGATCCTTACGCCAAGAGAACTACCAACACGCTTACCGCTATTCCGATTCCAACTGCTAGGGAACTACCAACTCGCTTACCGCTAGTCCGTTCCCCACGGCTAGGACGACTAACACGCTTTCTGCTTGTCCGATCCCTATGGCTAGATGACTACCAACACGCTTACCCCATGCCTGATCCGGACTGGGAGGGTATTACCAACATGCTTACCGCTAGTCCGATTCCAACTGCTACAGGACTACCAACATGCTCACCTCTAGTCATCTCCCTACGGCTAGCGGACTACCAACATGCTTACCGCAAGTCCGATCCTTACGGCTAGAAGTCTACCAACACGCTTAATGCTAATCCGATCCCAGCTGCTAGAAAAATACCAACACTCTTACCGCTAGTCCAATTCCAACTGCTAGTGGACTGCCAACACGGTCACCGCCAACCCAATTCCTATGTATGGAGGTCTACCAACACGCTTACTGATAGTCCGATCCATACGGCTAGGGGACTACTAACACGCTTACCGCTAGTCCGATCCCAACTGCTAGGAAACTGCCAACACGCTTACCAGTAGTTCGATTCCAACTGCTAGAGGACTACCAACACGCTTACAGCTAGTCCGATCCCAACTGCTGGGAGACTACAAACACGCTTACCGCTAATTCGATTCCAACTGCTAGAGGACTACCAGCATGCTTACCGCTAGTCTGATTCCTACGTCAGGAGGTCTACCAACACGCTTACTGATAATCCGATCCACGGCTAGAGAACTACCAATACGTTTACCGATAATCTGATCCCTACGGCTAGAGGACTACAAACATGCTTACCGCTAGTCGGATCCCAACTGCATGAGGACTACCAACTCACTTACCACTAGTCTGATCCCAACTGCTAGGCAACTACCAACAAGCTTACGCCTCGTCCGATCCCTACGGCTGGATGACTACCAACATGCCTACTGCTAGTCCGATCCCTACGGCTAGAGACTACCAACACGCTTACTGCTAGTCCGATTCCAACTGCAAGGGGACTACAAACACTCTTACCGCTCGTCCGATTCCTTCTGCTAGGGGACTACCACCACGCTTACTGCTAGTTCGATTCCAACTGGTAGGGGACTACCACCACGCTTACTGCTAGTTCGATTCCAGCTGCTAGGGGATTACCAACACGCTTACCGCTAGTCTGATTCCAACGGTTCGGGGACTACCAACACGCTTACTGCTAGTTCGATCCCAAATGCTAGGGGACTACCAACACGCTTACCGCTAGTTCGATCCCAAATGCTAGGGGATTACCATCACCCTTACCGCCCGTCCGATAAGAACCCTCAACTCTCTTATCACTTGTGCTTCTGACTCAGAGTGATTCTGACTGTCCAAAGTGTCATTAAACTCCAATAAGTAGATGAATGCTGCTTGTCTGGTCCTTAAGGGACTACCTTCACTCTCACCGGTTACATGTGATACGCGGAAAGGTTGGATATTTCGTTTGCAATGAAGCTGGTTCCCTCAACAGAATCAAAGTTTACAATATTATCTACTGCGCTGACTGAATTTGTTTAATTTCTTTAATAAGAGTTGTTTGGTGATTTACCCATTTTTTTACTGCATGTGTATATTCCTGCCAAGTACATAACTTTATATACTCTGTAGCCTAGTATATAGCCTAGTATAGGTAAACAAATAGATATATACTATGTAGCCTAGTATATAGCCTAGAATAGGTATATATACAAATAGATATATACTATGTAGCCTAGTATATAGCCGCCTAGTATAGGTATATATACAAATAGATATATACTATGTAGCCTAGTATATAGCCTAGTATAGGTATATATACAAATAGATATATACTCTGTAGCCTAGTATATTGCCTTGTATAGGTATATATACAAATAGATATATACTATGTAGCCTAGCATATAGCCTAGTATAGGTATATATACAAATAGATATATACTCTGTAGCCTAGTATATAGCCTAGTATAGGTATATATCCAATATATATATATACTTTGTAGCCTAGTATATAGCCTAGTATAGGTATATATACAAATGGATATATACTATGTAGCCTAGTATATAGCCTCGTATAGGTTTTTATACAAATAGATATATACTCTGCAGCCTAGTATATAGCCTGGTATAGGTATATATACAAATAGATATATACTCTGTAGCCTAGCATATAGCCTAGTATAGGTATATATACAAATAGATATACAATCTGCAGCCTAGTATATAGCCTCGTATAGGTATATATACAAATAGTTATATACTCTGTAGCCTAGTATATAGCTTAGTATAGGTGTATATACAAATAGATATGTACTCTGGAGCCTAGTATATAGCCTAGTATAGGTTTATATACAAATAGATATGTACTCCGGAGCCTAGTATATAGCCTAGTATAGGTATATATACAAATAGATATGTACTCTGTGGCCTAGTATATAGCCTAGTACAGGTATATATACAAATAGATACGCTCCTCTTATCACTCTCTTGTTTAATGCCAGTCTCCTTTAATATTTTATTTAATGAAGTCAAGGCTACTTGCAGCACACATGGCATGAACTTATCAAAAATTCATTTACCCTTTACATAACACGAATGGCAGGCATCACTTGCAAACAAAATTCTTGAATAATTTTGTTTTCATTCTGTGTCAAAAACATAGCTCATGACCCCTCATTGGTACGTTCTCAATGAGCTCGTTTCAAAGAGGGGTCATAAGCTGTTTTTGACACAAAAAATGAAAACAAATTAGTGAAAATTGAATGTTGATTTTTGTGAATATTGCTGGACGCGGATTTTGACCCTAACGTTGAGTAAAGTGTTAGCATACTGGGCAGATTAAGAATTAATTCGTTTTATAAATTAAAATTAATTTATTATTGATCATCTTGGATACTTATTGTCTTTTATGTCATCAACCAACAGGGTTCCCCCCCAAAAAACAAAAAAAACAGGAACTTCTCACAAATGTTCAAATTCCAAGGCCCAACCACTCCGTCCATTTTGCGTCATTGGACATGTGCCATTTTGTCACGAAAAAAATATCTCATATGTACATACCAATGTTACACTTTTCGCCAACCCATCCCCTGTTGCACACACATTTATCATCTTTGCAATTGCCATGTATACAATTGAAGGCGTGACAGGTGGAAATCACAGATACTTCTGAAATACAAAATAAGATCATGACATGTAAAGTTTGCAAATGTAGAGTTGAAATCAGCGATACTTTTAAATTACGAAACAAAGAAAAAATCAACTCAATCTTGAGTCAAGTGATTCTTAAAAGAGTAATGGGGATTTACAAATACAAAACCCATTCACAACATAAAAATTCATATTTATACCTAGTAATAATAATAATCCCATAAATATGCCTCTACTGTATGGATAAGAATCCCGATCTGTGAGAATCCCATAAATATCCCTCCACTGTATGGACAAGAATCTCGATCTGTGAGAATCCCATATATATCCCTCTACTGTATGGACAGGAATCTCGATCTGTGAGAATCCCATAAATATCCCCTCTACTGTATGGACAAGAATCTCGAGCTGTGAGAATTCCATAAATATCCCTCTAGTGTATGGACAAGAATCCCGAGATATGTTAATCCCATAAATATCCCTCTACTATATGGACAAGAATCTAGAGATGTGTTAATCCCATAAATATCTCTCTACTATATGGACAAGAATCTAGAGATGTGTTAATCCCATAAATATCTCTCTACTATATGGACAAGAATCTAGAGATATGTTAATCCCATAAATATCCCTCTACTATATGGACAAGAATCTAGAGATATGTTAATCCCATAAATATCCCTCTACTATATGGACAAGAATCTAGAGATGTGTTAATCCCATAAATATCCCTCTACTATATGGACAAGAATCCGAGATGTGTTAATCCCATAAATATCCCTCTGCAAAATGGACAAGAATCACGAGATGTGTTAATCCCACAAATATCCCTCTACTGTATGGACAAGAATTATGAGAGGCGATAATCCCATAAATACCCCTCTACTATATGGACAAGAATCCCGAGATGTGTTTATCCCATAAATATCTTTCTATTATATGGACGAGAATCCGAGTATGAGAATCCGATAAATATCCCTATTCCATATGGACAAGAATTCCGAGATATGTTAATCCCATAAATATCCCTCTATTATTTGGACAAAAGTCCCGAGATGTGATAATCCCATAGATATCCCTCTACTATATAGACAAGAATCCTGAGGTGTGTTAATCCCATAAATAGTCCTCTACTGCATGGACAAGAACCCGAGATGCGTTAGTCCCATAAATAGCCATCTACTTTTTGGACAAGTAGTTCGGATATGTTAATGCAATAAATAGTCCTCCACTATATTTACAAGAAGCCTGAGATGTGTTATTCCTATAAATAGCCATCTACTACATGGTCAAGAAACCTGAAATGTGTTTGTCCTATACTCTGTTCTTTACTATATGGACAAGAAACCCGAGATGCGTTAGTCCCATAAATAGCCCTCTATTATATGAACAAGAACATGAGATATTTTAGTCCCATAAATAGCCATCTACTATATGAACAAGAACTTGAGATGCGTTATCCCCATAAATAGCCATCCCACTATATGGACAAGTAGCCCGGATGTGTTAATGCAATAAATAGTCCCCCAAGATATTCACAAGAAGCCTGAGATGTGTTATTCCCATAAATAGCCATCTAATATATGGACAAGAAATTTGAAATGCGTTTGCCCCATAAAGAGCCCTGTCCCATATGGACAGGGAACCCGGGATGTATTAGATCCATAAATATCCCTATACTATGGGTGAGAAACCTGAAATGTGTTAGTCAGATAAATAACCATCTACTATATGGACAAGAAACCCGAGATGTGTTAGTCCCATAAATAGCCACATACTATTAGAACAAGAAACCCGAGATGTCGTCCCTGAGTTCCAATGTGTTTTATGTGCCAGTGGGCACATAGAACACATTGGAACTCAGGAGACGATGTGTTAGTCCCATAAATAGCCACCTTCTATATGGACAAGAAATCTGAAATGTGTTAGTCTCATAAATATCCCTTTTCTATGAGGATAAGAAGACTGACCTGCGTTAGTCCCATAAACAGACCTCTACCATATGGACAAGAAGCATGACATGTGTTAATCCCATAAATAGCTCGGAACTATTTGGACAATAAGCCTGACATGTGTTATTCCCAGTCATAGGCATATAACTATGTGTAAAATAAGCCTGAGATGTGTAAGTCCATTAGATAGCCCTCTACTAAATGGACAAAAAGCCTGAAATTTGCTTGTCCTATAAGGAGCCCTCTCCAATATTAAACCTGAGATGTGTTAGTCTCATGAAAAGCCATCCACTATATGGACAAGAAGCTTGAGATGTGTTAATCTAATAAAGAGCCTCTACAATATGGACAATAAAGTTGACGTGTGGTAGTCCCATATTATATGGACAGAAGAACATTAGACGTGTCCAATAAACAGCCTTCTGCTATATACACGAAAGCCTTGGATGAGTTATTCCAATAATATAGGCCACTAACATATGGACAAGAAGCCTGTGATAGGTATTAACAGTTAATCCCATAAATAATCCTCTACTATATAGACAGGAAGCTTGTAATAGTTATTAACCATTAATCCCACAAATAACCCTCTACTATATTGACAGGAAGCTTGTGGTAGTTATTAACCATTAATCCCATAAATAACCCTCTACTATATAGACAGGAATCTGGTGATAGTTATTAACCATTAATCCCACAAATAACCCTCTACTATATAGACAGGAAGTTTGTGGTAGTTATTAACCATTAACCCCATAAATAACCCTCTTCTATATAGACAGGATGCTTGTGATAGTTATTAACCATTAATCCCACAAATAGCCTCTGCTATAGATACAAAAAGCCTGAGATAGGTATTAACTGCTGACTTGTAGTAGCACAATTTTGTAATGGTTGAGACACTCTAGCGCAAGACAGAATAGGGGCAGCCAATAGTAATGATACAAGCCAACAAGGGTACGAGGCTGCAAGGCTGGTAGAACACCATACTAAAGGTATCGCAGAACTAAATATTGAAATTAGAGTGAACCGCCTTAAAATGTTGCACTCGGAAATGATGCAATCTCTAAATATAGACAGCCTAGGGAAAATCCATTGTTTCATTAAACGTTTGAAACATTCTATTGACATCTTGCATTATTGTTAAATATTCCTGATAGAAAAGAGGGTGATTTGATGACTTTTGGACGTAAAAAATACAATTTACTTTTTGTGTGTTTTTGTAGGGAATTCCCTGAAAAATATGTGCACGTGACCGGTACTTCCCTTTGTATCAGTTTTTCTCTCTTATTTGTTGGATGACCCCCTGTTTTCAGATCAGAAAAAGTTGTCTGAAGGGCTATACTTGACAGAGATATTTGAATGCCAAAATTAAAGTGATGCGATCATATTTTTCTCAGCCTGAACGTTATAATTGTCGCCTATGGGAAAATATTTAGTTCTGTGATACCTATAGGAAATATGTTTTTTGGCTTCCAAACCAGATTCAATTATTATTTTGGGGGATTATTTCACATTTAAATATTTATTTGGGGACCACACACCTTACCAAACCATTTTATTGTTTTGAAAAGTTACATTTTTATCACAGTCAGCAATAAAATCTATATATTTCCAAAACTTAGGCTGTTCATGCAAGCAAATTCACATTTTGAGCAAGTGTTTTCCCCAGGAGCACACTATAACCTCTGGCAGCTGCTAACCAACGGCCTATCTTACCCTATTAACATATTTATTTAAACCATGGGTTCCCCTCATATTACTAGGGGCAGGGAGGATTCCGAATCTTCCAACCCCCCCCCCCCCCCCCCCCCAAATCACCATTGAAACAAAGACAGAAAACCTACTCTGCCCTTCTATTCACTAGTATTTAGAAGTTTTTCTCTTCTATATTATGCTCTTCAAAATATTGGGAAACAATTCCTTCATTGAAAGAGTATCCTGGAACACAAATTTGAGGAGGGGGTGGGGCTACAGTGGAAAATAACATAATAAAATTACAAATGTGAGTGAATGGCATTTGTGCATAGCTACCAATATAGTTGACTAGTACTAGTGCTGTCATGTTTTCCATGATACAGCATAACTTTACAGTGACAGTTGTGAAATATTGCTCTTTCCCTGAACCAAGTCCCCCCTCCGACACATATTTCACCCTTCTCCTGATGATAAACATTTGGAAAGACTGAACAGCATGTTTTTAGAGACTGAAGTTAGTATCATACACTTTCAGTTTCTTATGATTTACTTTGAGGCCTCAACACTCATGGTCCACTGTGTTATTTTTTAATTTAATAACCTTGCCCTGGCTCTTCTACTATATTTTTCATCGTAAGTCATTCAGTACTCTCATGTAGACCTCCTACATGTGTGACTGCAAACCTATCTGTCAGTCTGTCTGTCTGTGTGTCTGTCCCTTCATCAGACATGGCGTTTCTTTGCTTTTCACTTGGCTGGATCTACATTTTCAATAATTGGCAGCTGACTAACTCCCCCCATCCCCCCCCCCCCCCCCACACACACACAAGTATATTAAACATCAAATACCACAATATTCTTGAAGCAAATGTCTGATTCATCCTCTTCTCTTTGGAAACATGTTTTCAACAATTTCAATCTTTTTGCCAGAATGGGTGGCTGTGGGGATTAAAACAAAGGTTATGAAAGTGCACTTATGGGAACTTGCAGCATAACCATAGCACTATAGAATCAATATTTAATGGTTTTATGCGTCTTACCAGTGTTATGAGATATCACAGTAGCAGGTACTGGTCATTCTTTTGGAAAAAACACTGTTTTATGTTTTGTCAGTGCCATACCAATGACTCTAAGTGCCTTTACTGAGAAAACTGAGGCTTTTCCTTTACACAAAATGCAAAATACAATGTGAAATGTCTTCAGAAGCCAGACTGTGATTTAAAAACTATTACAGATGGGAAAGTTCATATCACAGTAGGTTTGTTTTGGGTCAATATCAATTAAATTATGAATTATATCATAGATTTTGATGAAAAGGGGCACACCGAGGGGTCCTATTCAGGGCAAAATTTTACTACATCAGATGGTAGAATAAAATTTGACATCAGTTGTTAGGATAAACTGGTAGAGTACTTTCTTATTGGTGAAATATATAGCTGCATCCCCAATTTTGGAAACAAAATTGACATCCATATTGTTCCATGGGGGTTGGGACACTGTTTTGCTTGCAGTATGGTTAGATGAGACAGATTTTTTTTCTAAAAATATTTTGTGCTGATGCAGATTTTAGTTTTATTTTGGGATCAGGGTAGTTTTTTAAAGAAAGCTGTAAATTCTCATCCTTCTCAGTTAATTTATAAAGTAGCAGGATAGAAAAATCTTTTCGACGCAATACCAGTTTTCAAGCCCACTTATCAAAGTTTGGACACTTTTCCTTAAAAGAGCAAATTTTCCATGTTTTTGACTCAGCCAAAGCCAAAAGTTGGATTCTAATACAGAAATGACTCTTTTATCTCATGGTAGTGGTAAAATGCATACTCAACTTAATTCGTCGTAGGGATGTATTATTCGAAAAGTTATCTCCCCCTGTGAATACCGGAGTCTGACTGTAATGTAATTAGCATTGATCCACTGAAAGGTGTGAATAAAATCTTGTTTGTCGGGAAATCGTTTTCTCAAGCGGCGAGAGAAGTAAGTTGAGAATGAAGGCGTCAGACAGTTTATTGTGCAATAATTTAAGAGAATTGTTAATTTGATTACAATAATCGAGAATTGTTTTGATTTTGAGAATGTTGGTACTTTACACTGTCCTCTCAACTACGATGTTGGGGTGGGGGTATAGAAACGGGACAGGTTTATCGGGGGAGGGAAGAGGAAGAGATTTCGAAGATTTTAACATCAATGGCAAGCAGAAGTCACGCATGAAAAATAATGCGTCAGCGGTTTTATCAGAACTTAGGTGGATCATTTGAGTGACCGTTGTGAGATCAAGGCAGGGGCGCCGAATCAACGAGGGTCCCTCCTGCCTTCAGTCTACGGGGGCGAGCGGGCGCAAGGATTTCCCTTTTTTCTTCGAAAATTTCAAAGAATTGGCCCTTTTTTCAAACTGTGCAAAAATTGCCTTATTGAACAATTTACCTAATGTGAGTTGCAGACGACACTTGGGAAAAAACATCCTCGTATAACTAAAGTGTTTCATTTTTTTATTCCAAAACATAGGTTATGACCCCTCATTGGAACGAGCGCGACACGATGAGGGGTCATAAACTATGTTTTGGAAGTAAAAAATGAAAAAAGTAAAAAAAACATTGGATGGGGATTTTCGTGTATATATAGCGCTGGCTGGTTTTTCCCGTTACGATAGGTAACGGTTTAAGAGAATGAAAAAAATACATAATGCCCTTCTTCATAGGTCTGCCCCTCCAGCCCTGTAGTGCCTCTTTGGTGGGGTTAGGGATGATTATAGGTATCGCAAAACTAAATATTGAAATTAGAGTGAACCGCCTTAAAATGTTGCACTCGGAAATGATGCAATCTCGAAATATAGACAGCCTAGGGAAAATCCATTGTTTCATTAAACGTTTGAAACATTCTATTGACATCTTGCATTATTGTTGAATATTCCTGATAAAAAAGAGGGTGATTTGATGACTTTTGGACGTAAAAAATACAATTTACTTTTTGTGTGTTTTTGCAGGGAATTCCCTGAAAAATATGTGCACGTGACCGGTACTTCCCTTTGTGTCAGTTTTTCTCTCTTATTTGTTGCATGACCCCCTGTTTTCAGATCAGAAAAAGTTGTCTGAAGGGCTATACTTGACAGAGATATTTGAATGCCAAAATTAAAGTGATGCGATCATATTTTTTGCAGCCTGAACGTTATAATTGTCGCCTATGGAAAAATATTTAGTTCTGTGATACCTAAAGGCGAGTAAAATGCAAACTGATCATAGGACAGATGGTGGTGACTATGGACAAGTTAGCAGCGGTTGTCTTGAAAGGGGGGGGGGGGGGGTTCAGAAGCCAGGAGCTGAATAGAGTCAGAAGCCAAAACTATCTTCAGACAAATATCTTCCAAAAAGTATTCTTCAAAAAGTATCCTCAACAGGTATCCTCAAAGAGTACATTACCATGTCATAAGTATCCTCAAATACCTGTATAGTCCGATGTACTGAATGTGATGTTTAGTCCAGACAATCAAGTCTCATTTTGCATTGTGGTAAAAGCAGCTATCTGATCTCCAGATTATCTGTATTGACATTGCAGCAGTTATTATTTTATATTTATTATTTATATATGGCATTGATATACAACGGCAATTTTTAAAACATTTTTACTCCCAAAATAACATTTTTAGCTCAACTTGACAACATCAAGTATGAGATAATGGGATGGGCTGCGACCCGTACGTCGGTCCGTACTTCCGTCTGTCCACGCTACAATAGGAGAGCGACGAGAGTTTTTTGTCCGGACAGGCATTATGAGCTTACGGACCTATCATTAGCTTAGTTGAAAATATTATGAGCATAATGTCTAAAGTATGAGATTTGTCGGGGTTCATATTAAGGGTTAGGGTCTGCTCAAGGTTGGGGTTAACGTTAGTTACTACCACACATTACGTTGGGGAATGTATCCATGTTTATACCCCCCTCCCCCAAAAAACATTTTACCGAAAAAACAAGGTTTTAACCGTTGTCCGAACGAATTAAAACGATCATTTTTCATGTAAACAATTAAGCCCACAACTCCCATTTTCAAGAACGTCCATCCGTCCGTCCGTCCGTCCGTCCGTCCGTCCGTCCGTCCGTCCGTCCGTCCGTCCGTCCGTCAGTCAGTCCGTCCGTACGTACGTCCATCCACCCATCGTGTCTTTGTCCGTCCACAATTCCTTTAGTACATGTAACAGGCCGTAGCTCTCGCCCGATCAGTTTCAAATATAATACCTGACCTTTGGGCAATGTCCAGATGAGAGCTATCATTTTTTTCCGAATTTTATTAAACAATATTGCTTACTGCGGCCATCTTACATTTGGCATAGAATATGTCTACAATTCTATTGATAAACCTTCAGGACACATCTCTCATCCGATTTTTTTCAATTTCATATGTAGCCTTGATGTGATATCCAGATGGAGCTATCACATTTGTCTGAAATTCGTTTGAATGCATGGCTGCCCGCAGGCATATTGGATTTGGTATATAAATTCAAGAATTCAGTTACCACACCCCACAGGCCCCATCTCTAACCCGATCAGTTCCAACTTTCATATGTGGCTTTCGAGCAATGTCTGGATGGGAGCTGTTAAATTGTTCCGCTTGTCGTGAAATACATGGCCACCAGCGCTCATCTTGAATTTGGCATATTAATTGTCAACAATTCCATTTGCACAGCCTACAGGAAACATCTCTCACCCGATCTTTCTCAAATTTCACATGTCGCTTTTGAGTGACGTCTAGCTGGGAACTGTCGCATTATGTCCGAATTTCGTGGAAATACATGGCCGCCAACAGCCATCTTGGATTTCGCACAATATATTGTCTACAATTCCATTAGTACACCCTGCAGATCGAACCCCTCACCGGATCTTTAGTTCAAATTTCATCTGTAGCTTTTGGCGTGCTGTTTTTTTTCTATAGAAACCTAATTAAATGAGTTGGCATTACTGAAACATTCTTGGACAAGTTGAGCTACAGTGTCATTAACACTTTTATCTTGCTACCATTTATTTGGAGTTTAAGAAAGGTTAAATGCCAGTTTAGTGTATAATACGATGAGTGTTTGTGCTTGAAACTATTTGAGCGAGTAGTAATGAAATTCCAATTTTCGTATATTTTATTTACTTTTTCATAATTTTTACCCAAAACTTACACAATTTTTATGTTCAGTAATTGGGATTTCAAGTATAATATTGTACACGGTTAGTTTGATGTAAGTATCGTGGAAATTATTGTTCTTTGAATTCTGTTAATGAGTATTGAGCAATTTCTAAATTTCGCTGATTTTATTGAATTCTTCAATGTTTTCATCCCAAAATAACCATTTTCTGGTGATGGGATTGATGGTGATTTTTCATATGTCATTTTGCATACTAATTCTTGTCCCAAAACAATACAAACAGTTTTATACCATGATTACCTATTCTATTATATATAAAAAGCCTATGACATAAATTTTAGCTTTACACATCAACCGTGATGAACACGCCAGCAATGGGATTTCAGTAGTTTACATGTACACCTACAGTAGAACTATATCCCCGTTGACCTTTGGTGGCGTCGACCTGAATGCGAACTTGTATAAATTTATCGCACGTTGCCTCGCGATGACTCAAATGGAAGTGGCAATTATTTATTACGTTTTTAAATGGGTTTACCTCATAGGATGCCAAAAATTAACAAACATGCATTGTCTCATGTAAATAAAGCATGCATAACTCGAAATAGTATGTTATTAAAACGAAAAAGGCTCAGTTCCTTTTTTCCATTTCGTTTCGGCGATAAAATTGACAGCGGAAGTACCGCCCACCGATGCTCGTGTAAACACAAACAAATACGCTCGTATGTACGTCTGGTGCTCAGTAAAATTGAGAAAAAATAATAGCGACTCTTAATAATCTGACGATCATGGTATAAATAAAATATACCCAAAGTAGCTTGGTGTACCAAATGTTCACCACGAGTGGTGAAGTGGTGTTAACCGTGTGCCAAAGGCTCGCGGTCAACACCACTTCACCACTCGTGGTGAATATTTGTTACACCAGCTGCTTTTGAAAAGCAATTTCTTGTAGGTTAAGAATCAGATTGACTGGACTAGTGAGAATGTTGTACCTATGTGCTATATGTAATGTGTACACATTGTGCACTAACACACAAACACATCTAGGAAATTCAGAATATTTTATAGGGAGATCGGGGATGTCATAACATCAACAGGACAGACCAAGGAATGGAAAGGATAATAAGCTATGGAATAGACTAGGATAGGCAGAAGTAGGGGAGTCCGAATGAATCCAAACTAGTGAACCAATTATCTGTTGTAACTTTGAGTAATTAAATTGAATCTTATACAAATGTATGCACCTTACACCACTACGTCTTAGTTTTAAAAACCTCTAGGTGATATTGGAAGCCTTTTATGGTCCTATAGCACTATGTGCTTCTATTAAAATGAGGATTCTCAAGGAATCCGAACTAGTACAACGTATTGGGTTGTTTGTAGTAATTCTTACCAAGGATTCGGGTAATTACACTGAATCATATACAAAAGAACGTGTACGTTGAATAAAGAGATTTTGGGTTGATGATTTTGGTGATTTGGGAGGGGGGAGGGTTGTCTGGTCTATGGGAGTAATTAGATTTACTCCTGTTAAATCAAACACATCCTACAAACATTCCCCTTTGCTTTGTCTTTAGGGGATTTAGGGGTCACATAGACTCAAGTGCTACAACAGAAACCAAGATGGAAGCCTCCAGTATACTAAATGGAACACGAAAAGATGTGTCACCCTAACAACACGCGCAGCGCATTAACAACGCGTATCACTATTGTAAGAACGCAACAAGGGCTGCTCACGCGGGTTTACTATGGCAACGCAACACTGCGCAAATGGGTCACGTGACATGAAGTCACTCCTGGGGTTATGCAACACAGTACTCAAACATAAGAGACATACTATTTATCGCCAAGATCGTGGTTTCCAGTGAAGGACTTCTACGATATATAATTTGAAACGTTTAACCCTTACCCTAACGCAAACGACAGACGACACTTGAAAAAAATTCTTGAAAGACAGTTTTTTTCATTTTTTGTGTCGGAAACATAGCTTATGGCCCCTCATTGGAACTAGCTCAAAGTGCACATTCCAATAAAGTGTCATAAGCAATATTTTTAGACAAAAAAATGAAAAACATAATGCAAACTGAAGGGTAAATTGTGCGAATAACACTGGTGGGTTTTGTTAGATAAAGAGTTAAAGAATGCCCAGACATTTAGGAATGGTAGTGTACGTGTGCGTACACGCCTCGAAATTTAATTCACCCCCATGTGACTCTGATTAACCCCACTTTTATCATTAGAAAGTTGGTTTCCGGCGAAAGACTTCCTGGGCATATAATGCAAAACATTTCAGGTATGTCCAGGTGTCCAGGCAGGGTCTGTTGATGTGCACAAAATGGTAACATATTGAGTGAATCGTTTCCCGAAATAAAACTGACTTAATCTTCTCTGTTTTTAAGTCACTGTATGATAAATGAAAGTGTCAATGAGACTGTAACTCGACTTGTGTAAGGTATGTGACACAGTAATGACACACATCTAGGTAATGACCTGATAACAAATATACAGGTAAAGTATTGTAAAGATGGGTGACAGTTAGATGCCTCTAGACTGAGCTGTAATGAAATGTGTACTTACTGTGTGTAAGTAGCACTGAATAAATCAAAGTTTGTCCAATTGGCCATCTTGAAATATCTGACCGCACCCCCAAAACACTCATCCGAAGATGATATCAAAGGTACCCAAGAAGTTTCGTGAAGATTGGTTCATAAATAAAGCCTCTAGCCCGAGTCGTATTGACATGTGTACTAACTGTGTAAAAGTAGCACTGAATAAATCAATTCATCTAATTTGCATAATTTATGCACAAGAAAAAACCCGTATTATATGTGATGTATTCCATGTTACTAAACATTCAAACAAAAATTTATTCAAATCAGAACCTTCAGATAGAAGTTCCGTACGAAAAACTGATTGCACCTAATTTCGGTATAAAATGGCCTCCAGCAGCCATCTTGAATTTCGGACCGCATCCCAAACCATTTGTTCTCGTCCCAAGGTGATAACAAAGGTACCCAAGAAGGTTCGTGAAGATCGGTTCATAGATACAGCTCCTAGCCCGAGCCGTATTGGCGTATCCTTACAGTGTATAAAGAGCTCAATGAATAAATCAAAGTTCATCTAATTTGCATAATTTACGCAACAGAAAAATCCTGTATTATATGTGATGTATTTCATGTTACTAAACATTCAAACAAAAATTTATTCAGTTCAGAACTTTCATACAGAAGATCTGTACAAAAAAACTGATTGCACGATTTTCGGTACAAAATGGCTGCCGGTGGCCATCTTGAATTTCGGACAGCACGCAAAAACACTCGTTCTCGTCGCAATGTGATAACAAAGGTACCCAAGAAGTTTCGTAAAGATCGGTTCATAAATACGGCTTCTAGCCCGAGCCATATTGAATTGTTGACGGACGGACGGACGGACGGACAGACGGACGACGGGCCATGACATAATCTCAAATTTGACTGCGTCAAAATTGAGCTAATAGCAAATTATGTGATCAAATGAATTCTCAAATTTGTCACAAATGAATGTGAAATTTCTGAAACTCGTTTGCTAAAATCGGCCTGAGCCTCGATAAACCTTGACCCAGATCTATTTTACTAAACTCATACCAAACCGTAACTCGTCAAAGATCCATCTGTTTTTCAAACTTTCTTCCTACCTGAACTATATGACCCAAGTTTTCTTCCTACAGCCCCACAAAGTAGATCTTCTGTTTCTCAGGGCATTTTTTGTAAAATTGCATGTGGGCGGGAGGTTATTTATTTGATATTTGTAATTATTTCTTTGCCATCAAAAGTTCATGTTCTTGGTTGGTTTTATGTTTTAGGCCACATAATCTACAGATTAGCATTGGGTTGGTGTATTTATCTTATTGAGTGAAAGAAGGTTTTGAAATGCTAAAGGGACAAATTAATCAATTTCATTAACTTGGCTAAAATATCAGACATAAGCCATTTACTTTTTACTTTTTTCTAAGTTTGCATTGGTTATAAAAAGAGAGAATGCGGCAGGCAAAAGTACCGTGCGGGAGGGCATGAGAAACATATTTTAAACTGGTTAGGCCTAACTTATAATCTTCCTGCTAACGTAAGAAGTTTTAATTCTCAACTACACTTACTTGTATCGCAACGTCCTCCAATCCAACCCTCATCACATTTACAGTACTCCAATTTGTTCTCCATGGGTGTACACGAACCATGGACACAATTATCATTGCACGTACCAACAACAATACCTACAAATATATGCAATATAAATCAAAGATAGATCGAAACGGGTGGGGATATAACGGGTGGGGATAAAATGTGTGGGGATGGAGAGTTTCAGGGAACAACTTTTTTCAAATCATAGATTGTGTCCTTCCACTACTTTTGATGAATTCAGAATTACCCAAGAAACTTCTGCACTTAATATTTGACTTTTTTTTGCGAGTGGACGACACTTCAATAACAAATCTGGAATGACTCTAAACTTTCATTGCTTCCTTCAGTATAAATGGAGTCATAAGCTCGTTAAAAACGGAAATTTGAATAACGATGTTTGAAGGGCTGAAACAGTTGGCTCATTTTCACAACCAACTAACCGCGAGCTATTTAAGAATTGAATGCAATTTTTTATCTTTATTGGAGTATGAACGTGTGGGAATGGGTACAAATTATGTATGAATCCCGAAGGGATTCATACAATTTGTATCTATTCCCACACGTTCATACTCCAATAACGATTATAAAAATTGCATTCAATTCTTATAATTGCATTCCGTAACTGTTTAAACTACTTTTTACCACACAAAAAAGCAGAAAGACGAAATAAAACATATACGAACGAACGAGGTGAAAAACCACCCTCACACAAAAGACAAAGCGCACAACTCTGAGTTGAGCACCGGTTTTCGGCATTGACCCAAATTTGTCAAATTGCCGTCTTTCGCAGCGAAACCTGGAGTGTTCAAAACAATTTATTTAACATATCAGTAAACTATAATCACTGATCACTGCGAGAGGCGCTAAAAGTTATAAAACCGCCCAAACACCGCCCGGATTACATTCTGTCAACTGAACTCTACCCTAAATGCGGGTCAAAGTTGACCAAATGTATTCATTGGAAAATGAATTACATTTGGTCATGACGTTTACATCCAGCCGACCAATGGAGTTGAGTATTTGGACCCAAAAAGTATAACTACATTAACAATGTAATTATAACCGGATAATACCCGGTTATCCGTAGCCATTGAACATTATAGCACCAGCGACGTGCAGTACGCCTTAGTACAAGTCGTCATCGTGTCCCTATGTGGACAATCGGGGTTAAGTGCCTTGCCTAAGGACAAAACGCGGGAGTTGGGAATCGATCCTTCAGACGGTCATCCATCCAAGGACTAACCGGGCTCGACGATGCTTAACTTCGGTGATCTGACCAGAATTGGTACCGCAATGCCACTGCGCCCCCAGGACAATGATAACTTATATAAGCATTTATAGGGGGTTGTATGACAATAGTAATTTATATAAGCTCATTCGGGGGCTGTATGACAATGATAACTTATCGGGGGGGGGGGGGAGGGGCTGTATGATAATAACTTATTTTTTTAGCTCATTGTGGGGGGGGGGGGGAGGGTGTATGTCAATGATAACTTATATAAGCTCATTCAGGGGGCTGTATAACAATGGTAACTTATAAAAGCTTATTTAGGGGGATGTATTACAATGATGACTTATATAAGATCATTTAGGGGGCTGTATGATAATAACGTATTTTAGCTCATTGGTGGTGGGGGAGCTGTATGGCAATGATAATTTATGTAAGCTCATTTAGGGGGGGGGGGTATGATAATAACTTATTTTAGCTCATGGGGGGGGGGGGGGGGGGCTGTATGTCAATGATAACCTATATAAGCTCATTCAGGGGGCTGTATAACAATGGTAACTTATATAAGCTCATTTGGGGGGATGTATTACAATGATGACTTATATAAGATCATTTAGGGGGATGTATTACAATGATAACTTATATAAGCTCATTCAGGGGGCTGTATAACAATGGTAACTTATATAAGCTCATTTGGGGGGATGTATTACAATGATGACTTATATAAGATCATTTAGGGGGATGTATGACAATGATAACTTATATAAGCTCATTCAGGGGGCTGTATAACAATGGTAACTTATATAAGCTCATTAAGGGGGATGTATTACAATGATGACTTATATAAAATCATTTGGGGGTTGTATTACAATGATGACTTATATAAGATCATTTAGAGGGATGTATTACAATTATGACTTATATAAGATCATTTAGGGGGTTTTACGACAATGATAACTCATCAAAGTCCATCTAGGCGGCTGTATGACAATGCAAACTTATACAAGCTCATTTGGGGGGGTGTATTTCAATGATAACTTCTATAATAAGATCAGTAAAGGGGCTGTACGACAGGGTTAACTACAAACAATCATTAACTGATAGAGTGCTAGATTATTTTTGGCCATCAAAATTTGTTCCCATGTCCTTGCCTTGTTACAATTTATAGGAGAGTGTCTGCAGACGCAGTACGTGCACTTCATAATAAAGCCCAAATATGGGCTTCCAGTATTTCACCAGTTAAGTGGACCGTATATCAATAGTAACTTATATGATCCCAGTTCGGCTGCATGGCAATGATAACTTATATAAGCTGCTTAAGGGAGCTGTATGACAATGATAACTTATATAAGATCCTTAAGGGGGCTGTATGACAATGGTAACTTATATAAGCTCATTTAGGGGGCTGTACGGCAATGATAACTTATATAAGCTCCTTAAGGGGACTGTATGATAAATCATAATGGTAACTTATATAAGCTCCTTAAGGGCGCTGTATGACAATGATAACTTATATAAGCTCCTTAAGGGGGCTGTATGACAATGATAACTTATATAAGCTCATTTAGGGGGCTGTACGGCAATGTTAACTTATATAAGCTCCTTAAGGGGATTGTGTGATAATGGTAACTTATATAAGCTCCTTAAGGGGAGTGTATGATAATGGTAACTTATATAAGCTCATTTAGGGGGCTGTATGGCAATGGTAACTTATATAACCTCCTTAAGGGGGCTGTATGACAATGATAACTTATATGAACTCCTTATGAGGGCTGTATGGCAATGATAACTTATATGAGCTCCTTGAGGGGACTGTATGATAATGGTAACTTATATAAGCTCATTTAGGGGGCTGTATGACAATGATAACTTATATAACCTCCTTAAGGGGAGTGTATGATAATGGTAACTTATATAAGCTCATTTAGGGGACTGTATGACAATGATAACTTATATAAGCACCTTAAGGGGGTTGTATGGCAATGATAATCTATATATAAGCTCTTGTAGAAGGTTGTATGACAATGATAACTTATATAAGCTCATTTAGGGGACTGTATGACAATGATAACTTATATAAGCTCATTAAGGGGGCTGTATGACAATGGTAACTTATATAAGCTCATTTAGGGGACTGTATGACAATGATAACTTATATAAGCTCATTAAGGGGGCTGTATGGCATGATAACTTACTTATATATGCTCTTGTAGAAGGTTGTATGACGGGTGAGACGGCCTTGGTTACCCTTGTGCTCCCAACACTCGGAGACGAACTCGAGCTCGGACTCGGAGACGAACTGGTCGATGGCATCCCTTGCCCCATTCTTCCCAATCTCTCCGATTAGCATATTAACCCTCTCCTTTGAATCACTCACTAACCACATGTCCTTCATTCTCCCACCCCACTTCCCCATTACACTCACAGTGAATCTTCTTTTAGACTGGTATTTTGGGCATTCTAGTAGAAAGTCCTCCAGGGTCTCCACCACACCTAAATTACGCATCTGGCACTCCTTTTCACTGTTTTTCTCCATTCCCCCCCCCCCCCCCCCTCAGCTCCACAGACAGCGACCTCAGCTTGAACAAGTGACACCCCCCCCCCCCCAAAAAAAAAGGTCAATCAAGGTACTCTTCAAAACCAGGCTTCTCTTTATCACGCAGGCCACCCAAAGATCTCTTTGATTTGACCCCCCTCTCAGCAATTAAGGTTACCATCCTCAATGACTCTTTTCTCATATTTTTTACCCTCGGGTGCCCCTAAGTCCAGGTCCGTGATCTCCAGTGGGTAGTTCTCTATAACTCCCTCACTTGGACAATCCACCCTGTCTTGGTATTTGAGTTGAAAAGAACCATCATCAAAACTTGCTATTTAACCGATTACCGATTATTTCTCTGCCGATTATGGTGATTCCGATGGCTGAAATAGGACCAGTGTTGGTGCCCGTTATACTACAGAATTTCCGTTGATAAATCATCAATTACGAAAGCTTAATACCACATAAGTTCTCAGAGTATCCATATTTAGTGCTGGGCAATATCAGCCAAAATAATAGCGCGCGCAAAAGCAGCCCGCAGGGCTGCTTCGGAGCAAACTTATTCGGTAAAGCGTATGTGCAATTGAAAATTAGTGGTAAACTACATAATTACATACCAGCTAATCGAGTTTTTCCTCCGACTCCGAAACCGGAAGTAGAAACCCCTTTTTCTTGAAAGAAATCGAACGTTGCCTTTCAATCGCCATTATTATTTAAACTGAACACCCCCTGCTTTTGACGTTTAATATTATTCTCACTTTTTGGGGGTTTGAGGCACAGATCTTTATTGACAATATAATCACACGATATTGTTCTCGTGAAGATTGTGTTTTATTCCGGTAAACAGTGTTAATACACTTGGCTGTATTAACCAGGAATACACATGTGTTGAGTCTTAAATGAATAATAATTTTGATGTTGATGTGTGTTGCGAAGTCGTATGACACATGGTTTACACGTATGTCAGAATGCATTATTCAATGTCCTTTTGTCAACTGTTTACCTCCCTTGATGAGTTTCTCCAATGTTCACGTGAACTCGACAATCTACGGGAAATGGTGGCGATCTCGTACCGATTGCAGTTGGTAAATCCCGTAATATTAACTTTGGTAAAACCAAGAAGCGCGCGCAGGCGTGGTTTTGAAAAAAAAAATCAAAACCAGTGGAATCAACGGCTAGTTTTATTCTGGATGAAAGAAAGAAAACTGAATGTGAAAAGAAAACTAGTTGTTTTTTTTTAAATAGTTAGAAAATATTTTTTCTCAAACGCTTTCTGTGCGCATCTGTCAAACAAAAATAACAATAGCAGACGATGCAAAACGTCAAAAGCAGGGGCTGTTCAATTTAAATAATTTCTGTCAAAAGTAGAGTAGTTTTACTCGATACTTTCCGTGTAGTTGATTCGGAAAAAACCGTTTAGATTAATTAACTTTCTAATTAATCCGAAAAAGACATCTGTTTTGTTGCGGTGTTGAAAGTATTTGAAGCATTTCTAGGGGCATGAATCTTTTTTGAATTTGTTCTTTGAGAAGGGAATCCGCCATTTCTCATTGATTGGCGACTGAAAGACGACGTTTGATTTCTTTCAAGAACAGGGGTTTCTACTTCCGGTTTCGGAATCTGAGGAAAAACTCGATTGGATGGTATGTGATTATGTAGTTTACCACTAATTTTTAATTTCACATACGCTTTACCGAATAGGCTTGCTTCAAAGCAACCCTGCGGACTGCTTTTGCGCGCTAATATCACTGCTCTGCAAATCTCTACATTTTCTGCTATGCACTACATACGTTTTTAATAGTGAAACTTTATTGAAATGGCCAGATATTAAAGGGATTTTTAATAGTCAGTGTTAAATATAGAACAACCGGAAACTTTCGGTTTTTAACTGCCGGTTGTCATAATCGGCCAATGCCCCATAACCGGCTGGTTCCGATTGCCGATTCCGATTATCTGTTCATTACTAATAATTAAGATAACAGAGTTTCAATAAGTCTATCCTGCCCTTGATCCTCATCTACCTAAGCCCCACCCCCACCCCCCACCCCCGATTGCTTCTAGTGCTGTGGCATTACTTGACCCCGTTATCCATCGGCCTGCGTCACTCTTCGGGGTTTCCTAGCCCTTTACAGCCTTTTGGTTTAGGAGTACCACTTCCTTACCATATGTGGTACTTGGCAGACCCTACATTTTCCCAAATGGTTTTCCCCACGAAAACCTTACTGAAACTGTTCTCCCTATAAGTTTCATTTGGTTAAGAATCGCCTCCCCGTTGGAATCAATTATTCGGGTGGTTTCGGTCGATGCCTCTTCCTGTGATGTTTATGTTTACCCCCTGATGCTTGTAGATGTGAGCTTATTTCTAGATCTGTATGGCAACTTATCTGAACTCATTTGGAGGGCCATATGACAATGATAACTTATATAAGCTCAATTCGGGACCTGTATGAAAATGGAATCTTGTATGAGCTCATTTTGGAGGATATATGATAATGGTGCCGGTAACTCATGTAATTCAGTTTAGAGGATATTATGACAGTGATAACTTATAAAAGCTCATTAAGGTGTGTTGGGCGCGAGAGGGGGGAAGGGGGGGAGCTGTTTGACAGTGATAACTTTTATAAGCTCATTTCGGGAGCCGAATGACAATGGTAACTTATGTGAGCTTATTTCAGGAGTCGTATGATGATGTTAACCTATATGATTCCATTTTGTCGGTTTATGACAATGATAAGGGGCGCGGTGGCTCAGTGGTATAAAGTTATCTTCTATTCTAGAGGTCCCAAGTTCGATCCCCGTCCGGGACGCCCGCTTTGTGTCCTTGGGCAAGGCACTTTATCCCGTCTCCCTACATCGGGGCACGATGACGCCGTGTACTAAGGCGTACTGCACGTTGATGGTGCACATGTCTTCAACCGCTGTAACCCAACTTGAACCGAGTTTGAACAGTGTTAGAATGTTGAGGAGCCGTCAGTTACTCGTCGATGCTCGGTGGTTCTCTCTGGGTACTCCGGCTTCCTCCGCTCATAAAACTGTCACAGTCACAATTAGCCATTGTGCATAAGTATTTGACCTTATACACCATTAAATAAATATGACAATGATAACTTATTCAAGTGTATTTAGGGTGCTGTGTGACAATGGTAACTTATATAAGTGTGTTTAGGGTGCCGTGTGACAATGGTAACTTATATAAGTGTATTTAGGATGCCGTGTGACAATGGTAACTTATATAAGTGCATTTAGGGAGCCGTGTGACAATGGTAACTTATATAAGTGTATTTAGGGTGCCGTGTGACAATGGTAACTTATATAAGTGTATTTAGGGTGCCGTGTGACAATGGTAACTTATATAAGTGTATTTAGGGTGCCGTGTGACAAATGGTAACTTATATAAGTGTATTTAGGGTGCCGTGTGACAATGGTAACTTATATAAGTGTATTTAGGGTGCCGTGTGACAATGGTAACTTATATAAGTGTATTTAGGTGCCGTGTGACAATGGTAACTTATATAAGTGTATTTAGGGTGCCCTGTGACAATGGTAACTTATATAAGTGCATTTAGGGTGCCGTGTGACAATGGTAACTTATATAAGTGTATTTAGGGTGCCGTGTGACAATGGTAACTTATATAAGTGTATTTAGGGTGCCGTGTGACAAATGGTAACTTATATAAGTGTATTTAGGGTGCCATGTGACAATGTTAACTTATATAAGTGTATTTAGGGTGCCATGTGACAATGGTAACTTATATAAGTGTATTTAGGGTGCCGTGTGACAATGGTAACTTATATCAGTGTATTTAGGGTGCCGTGTGACAATGGTAACTTATATAAGTGTATTTAGGGTCCGTGTGACAAATGGTAACTTATATAAGTGTATTTAGGATGCCGTGTGACAATGGTAACTTATATAAGTGTATTTAGGGTCCGTGTGACAATGGTAACTTATATAAGTGTATTTAGGGTGCCGTGTGACAATGGTAACTTATATAAGTGTATTTAGGGTGCCGTGTGACAATGGTAACTTATATAAGTGTATTTAGGTGCCGTGTGACAATGGTAACTTATATAAGTTTATTTAGGTGCCGTGTGACAATGGTAACTTATATAAGTGTATTTAGGGTGCCGTGTGACAATGGTAACTTATATAAGTGTATTTAGGGTGCCGTTTGACAATGGTAACTTATATAAGTGTATTTAGGGTGCCGTGTGACAATGGTAGCTTATATAAGTGTATTTAGGGTGCCGTGTGACAATGGTAACTTATATAAGTGTATTTAGGGTGCCGTGTGACAATGGTGACTTATACAAGTGTATTTAGGGTGCCGTGTCACAATGGTAACTTATATAAGTGTATTTAGGGTGCCGTTTGACAATGGTAACTTATATAAGTGTATTTAGGGTGCCGTTTGACAATGGTAACTTATATAAGTGTATTTAGGATGCCGTGTGACAATGGTAACTTATATAAGTGTATTTAGGGTGCCATGTGACAATGGTAACTTATATAAGTGTATTTAGGGTGCCGTGTGACAATGGTAACTTATATAAGTGTATTTAGGATGCCGTGTGACATTGGTAACTTATATAAGTGTATTTAGGGTGCCGTGTGACAAATGGTAACGTATATAAGTGTATGTGGGGTGCCGTGTGACAATGGTAACTTATATAAGTGTATTTAGGGTGCCATGTGACAATGGTAACTTATATAAGTGTATTTAGGATGCCGTGTGACAATGGTAACTTATATAAGTGTATTTAGGATGCCGTGTGACAATGGTAACTTATATAAGTGTATTTAGGGTGCCATGTGACAATGGTAACTTATATAAGAGTATTTAGGGTGCCGTGTGACAATGGTAACTTATATAAGTGTATTTAGGATGCCGTGTGACAATGGTAACTTATATAAGTGTATTTAGGATGCCGTGTGACAATGGTAACTTATATAAGTGTATTTAGGGTGCCATGTGACAATGGTAACTTATATAAGAGTATTTAGGGTGCCGTGTGACAATGGTAACTTATATAAGTGTATTTAGGATGCCGTGTGACAATGGAAACTTATATAAGTGTATTTAGGGTGCCGTGTGACAATGGTAACTTATATAAGTGTATTTAGGGTGCCGTGTGACAAATGGTAACGTATATAAGTGTATGTGGGGTGCCGTGTGACAATGGTAACTTATATAAGTGTATTTAGGGTGCCATGTGACAATGGTAACTTATATAAGTGTATTTAGGGTGCCGTGTGACAATGGTAACTTATATAAGTGTATTTAGGATGCCGTGTGACAATGGTAATTTATATAAGTGTATTTAGGGTGCCATGTGACAATGGTAACTTATATAAGTGTATTTAGGGTGCCGTGTGACAATGGTAATTTATATAAGTGTATTTAGGGTGCCGTGTGACAATGGTAACTTATATAAGTGTATTTAGGGTGCCGTGTGATAATGGTAGCTTATATAAGTGTATTTAGGGTGCCGTGTGACAATGGTAACTTATATAAGTGTATTTAGGGTGCCATGTGACAATGGTAACTTATATAAGTGTATTTAGGGTGCCGTGTGACATTGGTAACTTATATAAGTGTATTTAGGGTGCCGTGTGACAATGGTAACTTATATAAGTGTATTTTGGGTGCCGTGTGACAATGGTAACTTATATAAGTGTATTTAGGAACCGTGTGACAATGATAACTTATACAAGTGTATCTAGGGTGCCGTGTGACAATGGTAACTTATATAAGTGTATTTAGGGTGCCGTGTGACAATGGTAACTTATATAAGTGTATTTAGGGTGTCGTGTGGCAATGGTAACTTATATAAGTGTATTTTGGGTGCCGCGTGACAATGGTAACTTATATAAGTGTATTTAGGATGCCGTGTGACAATGGTAACTTATATAAGTGTATTTAGGGTGCCGTGTGACAATGGTAACTTATATAAGTGTATTTAGGATGCCGTGTGACAATGGTAACTTATATAAGTGTATTTAGGGTGCCGTGTGACAATGGTAACTTGTTTTATTGTATTTAGGGTGCCGTGTGACAATGGTAACTTATATAAGCGCATTTAGAGTACTGCATGACTAGGTTAACTTATATGATCCCATTCAGGTGGCTGCAAGACAGTAGTTATATAAGCTTTTTTGGGGGTCGGTGGCAATGGTATTTGTTTCATTCTGTCAGTGTTCTCTTGTAATTTGTATTGGAAATGCCACCTGTAGCTTGAAAAGAAAATGTAAATCTTGGTAGAACTCATTAGGGTCAGAATAATAAGGGCATGGGTTAGCAGTAGCCTGTCAACCTTTATCCTTTCTATCATGACCCTGAATCACCCCATTTAAGCCTACTTGAAGATGGGGATTCTGTTTCTCAGTACCACCGAATGTTAAATCTACCGAATGAATAGAGTTCAAGTAATATGGTATTGTTGGACCCAAAATAGTATCTATTGGCAACATATCGTCGCCTGAGTGCTAGAATGTCCTATGTCCCCTATGGGATGATATATTATTTCCCCTATGGGAGTACTATCTCCCCTATGGTACGATATATTATTTCCCCTATGGGAGTACTATGTCCCCTGCGGGACGATATATTATCCCCTTATGGGAGTACTATGTATCCTATGGGACGATATATTATTTCCCCTATGGGAGTACTATGTCCCCTATGGGGGATATATCATTACCCCTATGGGAGTACTATGTCCCCTATGGGACGATATATTATTTTCCATATGGGAGTACTATGTCCCCTATGGGACGATATATTATTTCACCTATGGAAACCCTATGTCCCCTATGGGACGATATATTATTTCCCCTATGGGAGTACTATGTCCCCTGTGGGGCGATATATTATTTCCCCTATGGAAGTACTATGTCCCCTATGCGACGATACATTATTTCCCCTATGGGTGTACTATGTCCCCTATGGGACGATATATATTTCCCTTATGGGAGAACTATGTCCCCTGTGGGACGATATATTATTTCCCCTATGGGTGCAATATGTCCCCTATGGGACAATATATTATCTCCCCTATGGGAGTACTATGTCCCCTATGGGACGATATATTATTTCCCCTATGGGAGTACTATGTCCCCTATAGGACGATATATTATCTCCCCTATGGGAGTACTATGTCCCCTATGGGACGATATATTATTTTCCCTATGGGAGTACTATGTCCCCTATGGGACGATATATTATTTTCCCTGTGGGAGTACTATGTCCCTAATGGGATGATATATTATTTCCCCTATGGGAGTACTATGTCCCTTATGGGACGATATATTATTTCCCTTAATGGACATAGGACATTCTAGCATTCAGGCGACGATATGTGAAAAATAAACGCAGACAAATTGAGGAGACCGGGTACTTTTTTAAAAATAAACACTTCCTTATTCTACAGCTTTACCGAATAATCATTCCAATAACCTATTAAGTCATTATTATCCAAAATACATAGGTTTTTTACGTTTTTATTCTATCTTTTAATATCACCTTCTTTATCAGGCCTCTCTCTTTAGAATTTTGGATATATCATGCCCATGAAACACCGTATCTGAAAAAGTGGTACCGACCTGACGAATTATCAACGGTTATGGCCGAATTTCTGGGTGACGGTATTAGCGTCAACATCGCCAAAAAATAAATGTCAGCCACTTTTCATGAAATTTTAATATGTTATCGCGCAAAAAAAATAGGAGTATCAGTTTTTCTGTTTATTGCCATTTTTTTGACATTTTAAGTCACTTCAAAGTTTAGGGTATTTTTAACATATTTCTTTAAAAGGCTATTTTTGAGATTTCATTATCTCCGTAAACATGTTTTATACAGCTATAAAACGGGACACAATAAAAAGTGCAGCCCGAGCTGAGAATACAGTGCAGCTGAGAAATAAACATTCGTTTTCTCTCTTGTTGGTCGTTCAATTTTGATTATTTTTGGTATATAGATCAGTGGTAGCAAAAGAAACAGGATAAAGTTAAATCGATTTTTCAGAAAGTATATTTTGTGAAATATACGATAAAATTTCTCTGAGAGACACTAAAAAGTGCAGCTGAATCGCCGATCCTGTTAATTAACTTGCATATGTTGTGGAGCTTAAAAAAATCTTAGTTATAATTGTTTAGAGTCTTTGATGTTTATCGATTTACGTGACTTCAAAGTTTAGCCTATTGTTGAGATATTTAATTAAAAACGTTCCTCTTGTGATTATTGTGTCTCTCCATTTAAAAATAAAACAAAACACACTGTTGTCAGCTTCTTTGAAATCCGCGGTTTTATATTTTCATTCCAAATTTCGACCCCGATACCATCGATGTCAATTTTACTGTTGTTTTATTTCTTTTATTGTCAACCCCATTTTGAAACTCAAGTTAAAAAAAAAAAATAGTGCGGGGGGGGGGGGTCGATATGGGCAGCATTTTGACTGTTTTTACGTCACTTCAAAGCTCAGCCGATTTTGGACATTTTTCATTGAAAACGCTTCTTTGTGATTCATGTAGATCCGTATTAACCATTTCGCTGCTGTGCAATGGCAATATCCTGTGCTGAACCATATATTGGAGGGAATGGGGTTAAAGTGAAAAAAAAATGAAAGCGCCAATAACGTTCACGTATTTGTAAATTTAAAACTGCTATTATACAGTACGTGGATAGTGTATTATCACTAAATCACCCCTGGAGTGGCGATTCCACCCAAGCAATAATTGCAGATTTGTTGCAAACCATAACAAGCACAAGAAAAGTTCCAGCCAATGGACCTCCGGGTTAAACCCGGAGTTCCATTGGCTGAAACATTGTTTGTGATTTTTGTCCATATATGCAGAATTTGAAAGTGATACTTTGGGTGATACCTCCACTCTACGGGTGATTTTGTTACAATCCATTCTCCACGTACTGTATATTGGAACAACGTTGACTGAGTTCAACAATGTTTCCAAAACTACTCCCAGCCACACTCCATAAATCTCAAAAGAAAAGACGTCTAGTCGACTTGAATTTAGTTCCTATTTAATGGACTGACCATGTAGTCCAAACTTTGCTCCACATGCCGTTATATAATTTTTGTTTTGTTTTGTCGCCGTGTGGCACAGAACAACAAAAAACAATTACATATGTTGGGACAAGTTTGGACTATTGAGTTCGTTGCTGCCTCGGGTATTTCGGAATTTACATGGACGCGAAAAATGATTGAGATCAAATGGATAATGCCGTATCGTCTGTCGCTTGCATTTCAAATAACACGCGTTCTGTTGAGACTAACAACGAGCTGTGATATCCATTCCCTGTACATGTATGTGGTATCTCCGTACTGAGTACGGACTTATCGCACAGGTGGCTATGGTATTTCACATAATGCTTTCTGGTAGTTTGAAATTGTCTAATTTTATTTTTTGTTTCCAATTTACGAACCTGAAGCCTTGGGAATATAATCTCCGGAAAAAAATTAGCTAAAATGTGTTGCCGTTCCAGAAAATATTCAGCCGTTATGGCCAAACTCTTTGGAGTCGTAGTAGAGTTCTTAAGGTAAAAATAAATTAAAATTTCTTAGAATTATTTTTTTAAATTCTATTATGTTGTGGAGTTCAGAAATTATGAGACTGCTTGTTTTTCGATTTGTCGGCATATTGAAGTCATTTCAAAGTTTAGCCAAGTTTGGACACATTTCGCTATTTTGTGATTCACGATTTTGAACATTGATCGAGGCAGAGGATTTTGTACATTGATCGAGGCAGAGGATTTTGTACATTGATCGAGGCTGAGGATTTTGTACATTGATCGAGGCAGAGGACTTTGATGTCATGAGCTTAAGTGAGACGTGGTTAAGACACAAGGAACGGGTAGACCAAGTAAGGGGGTGCGTGCCGATAGGTGTAGGGCGAACAGAAGGCCAGAAAAAAGGGGCGAGGTAGGCACGTACATTAAAGAGGATTTAAAATCGTTGCTGATCACAGACATGGAAGATGTCAGCACCCCGGAGGCTGAGGTGTCAAAAAAATTAGATCAGTAAAGATCAATCTAAAAAACAAAAGTATTGCCCTTGGGATTGTGCACTGCGCGGTGGAGGGAAGCAAACCCGAGTGGAATGACTCCATACACCCAACATTGAGGTTCAACAGAACAGAACTGGAAAACAGGGGCTCGATATAATTTTGATGGGTGACTTTAATGGACACATATGTGATAAGGAAGAAGGCATAGAGGGTGGGGATAAGAACGTCAACAGGAATGGAAGGAGGCTGTTGAACTTCACAAATCAGCTGGGTCTGAAGATTCTGAACAGGGACGCGAGGTGTAAAGGCAAATGCTCATGTGAGAAGAACGACAGAAAATCAATAATCGACTATATTCTCACAGATATTAATTTATGTAGGGAGGTGATGAGTGTAAAAGGGAGTTGGATAGTGATCACAACTTGATTACCGAGAATACTAAAGACCTCGAAAAAATACATCAAACGAGAACCATGGATGACTTCCGGCTTCTTTCAATCCTCCCTAAACAAACATAAACTACTGGAACGAAAGTACAGATCCCCGACTAACCACACTATTACGCGATACAAAACCTATTGCCAAATTTTCAATCAGCTTAACCCTTTACCCAACGCCACGGCCAAAACCGCCGAGCTCATTCCAATGAGGGGGTCATAACCTATGTTTTTGAGACAAAAATTGAAAAAAAAATGTTATTCAAGAATTTTTTTTTTTGTAAGTGTCGCCTGCTTTTCATGTTAGGTAAAGGGTTAAACGTAAACAAAACAAGAATTATTATAGTCAATTACTATTAGAAAATCAGGGTAACATTAAGAAAACATGGGAAATTCTCCGTAAGGCAATAAATAAGTCAAACCTTCCTCCATCATTTATTGAAGATAACGTGGAGTTTAGTGACCCCATCCACATTGCTGAGAAATTCAACAATTACGTCACCAATATTGGAAATCGAGTAATCAACAATATGGCAAGCTCCACTCATCAATTCTCAGATTATCTAAAAAACAATGTCCCTGATTAATTTTTCATATTACCTACAAGCACCGAAGAAGTTGTATAAAAAGCCTTTCCACCAAATCTCTGGCTGGTCAGGGAATATTTCTCCTAAACTACTTAAAGAAATTATAAAGAAATTAGCCCATATTATAAATACTTCATTTTCAAATGGAATTGTCCCATCCAAAATGAAAATCGCAAAAGTAATACCAATTTTTAAATATGGGGATAAACAGTTATTCGACAACTACCGTCCAATAAGTATTCTTCCCTAGTTTCAAAAATCCTAGAGAAATTAATGCATAAAAGGCTAACAAATTTCTTAGATGACAACAACGTTATATATAACTACCTGTTCGGATTCAGAAAGGGACATTCAACATTTCATCCAATAACATTTACCGACCTTACTTTAACACTTTAACATAAAGGGTGTGAGAAGCCACTAACAGAGCTTTCAGAAAATGAGGGTACCTGAGTTTTGCTTCCTCATGTTTCTTATTCATTCAAATGAAAATAATATGTTGTCTATATAAATTTGTTCTATTACAAATTATTGTGGGCACTCTCCAATAATTTGTAATAAACTAATTTTTCAAATTCAAACACCCAAAAATAATCTAACCCTCAACCAGTTAAAGTTACAAAGCACATAGGCAGTAACTCAGGTCAAAGGTCAATATATTCACGATATTTATTTATTTATTTATTGGAGTTTAAGAACACATACATTTACACAATGGCTAATCATGAGCACAACATGAGTATCAACTCAAGACCAGGGGTGAGCGTTAATAAGCCATGTTGCCCAGTTTAGAGAGGGTTTGCACCTCCCAAGCATTGGTGACTGGGTCCTATTTTACCAGCAAAACACAGCCTGTTTACCGCAGTGAACAGGCACTCCTTCACTTCCCGGGGTTCCCGAGGGGAATGTTCACGATTTCGTTGGTGATATGGCTCATTCAGGATGAAAGAGGGAAGGCAAATTCTTTGAGCAATTTTTTTTCTTGTCAACAAACAGTAATCTCTCGGTAGAATTTAGTCTTCTGAGATCCAGAGAGGGAGGGAAGGGTGGGTCTAGAGGGTATTTATGAAGGGATGGGGTGGGTCTTGGGTGACATAAATAGTTTGAGTTGGATGCATTACTTACGTATTTTCTCATCGCAGTGAGTGCCTGCCCAGCCTCTATAACATTCACACTCATAGAATTCACCATTTTCTGTGCAATTACCCCGGAAACAGGGATTCGGAAAACACAGACTTCTTTCTGGAAAAGTGAAAGGAATTTAATTCAGTCAGTTTAATAGTATAAACAATATGGTACAGTCAGGGGTGTAGCTAGGATTTCCTACTGAGTTTTTTCTTTGGGGTGCTAGGCCGATATATCCCGCTCTCATTGGTGTGGGATGCGGCGACCTCTCCTGAGAAAATTCTTAAAAATTCAATGCCCACGGGCCCTTTGGTACGATGTAGAGTTATCCCCCATGACACGCGCAACACGCCTGCTGCAGTGCTATTTCAAAACGCCAAGAATGATATGCTATTACAAAGTCTGAAACGTTATTATCAAGTGTACTCTGTAGGGATATTCATTACAATACAATATAGTTCCAGTGATTATCACAGTGCAATAATACAAGCAGAACGGACAACTCTAAACCACCAAAGTAAATGTTTGCCACCTGAGATCTAATAGAAATTCTCTGTAAGCTTTCTGTCCACAACACTATAAAATTTCGGCTGTATAGACAAAAATTTGACAACATGGCATCTAGGATGTCATTTTATTAACCTGAGCGTCCGAAGAAAACTACGATTGGTGGGGTTACGTCAAACGGAAAAGGATCGGTACTGGGTTCAAGAAGAGGTTCCCCTGATGAAACTGAAAGTCTTTCCACTACAGGAATAGTGTTCCACAACCCCTGAGTGGTACTATTAATCGCGGCCCTAAGCAGAATACAGTGAATTTTAAATCTTCCAAACACTATATCCAACAAACTATTTTAAAAAATACAAGTTGAGTTTCCGTTCAAAGAAGAGGTCAGATGGAATTTTGCAACGGAGAGAGAGGAAATTCTACTGGAAGTGATAAGAAGTACAAGCGAATGTTTAGCTCAATAACCCCATCGTTTAGTGTTCCATTAAGTGAAACGTTGTGGGTCGTGTGCATGCCTTTTTAAAGATTTTTCATTTTTTCCAGAAAAGGACAACCCTATGTGAAGCTGTCCAAAACACAACCCAAATGATATCCAGTAAAAAGTTGAAATTATAATTCATCATGGCCAGATAGTACAGAATTTATAACAGGGCAGAATATCACACAGTATCGGTAATATATTTATATATTGGTGTTTAAGGTCACATACTTGTGCACATTGGGTAATCGTGACCGTGACAGTTTTACAGGTGGAGGAAGCCGGAGTACCCAGAGAGAACCACCGAGAATCGACGAGCAACTATCAGCCCCTCAACATTCTAACTCTGTTCAAGCTCTGCTCAAGCAGGGGTCCAGAGGTTGAAGACAGGTGCACCATCGACGTGCAGTACGCCTTAGTACACAGCGTCATCGTGCATCCATGTAGGCAACGGGGTAAAGTGCCTTGCCTAAGGACACAATGGGGATCGAACTCGGGGCCTTTAGCTTAGAAGTCCAACAGTCTATCACTTGGCCACCGCACTCCCTCGGTAATATATATCGAAACCGATTTACCGTACCCAGGAATCTCAAAATACTGAAATGTGGCCATTTAATAATACTATGGGGAATAAGAAATAAATATGAGAAGAAATTGTGATATTTTCACAACCCTTCAATCAATACAAAAATACGATACAATAGAAATGGAAAAATAGTATAGCGAAACGAAATCGGCAATGCCTGTGACATACTTCCAGCCCAAAATAACAGGATTGGAGTCAAGTGCTTGTAAATGGAACAGCAAGCCACGGTTGGATTATTTGCTGCGCATGCAGATCAGCTGCTCTACGGGGTTTACTGTTTGTGGATGGTAACTGGTTACCTACGCCGTGACTGTCTGAAGAACATGGCGCACTTGAAATGTCATTTTGTGACTTTGCTTTGCACGTCAGTCGATTTATGGTGCCGTTTTGAGTTTTCAAGGACACAGTGTTATTAAGTCATCAGCTCCACGGTAGATTTCGGTTATCACTCCGTACTTCCAGTTTAGCCTCTTAATGTTGTCCTCTTCAATCTGCACAACAGGCCAAAGTTTAATACATCGACGATTGTCACTATTAAACTTGCGGAATTTTCGAAGGTGTGAGATATTCATGAATCCATCAAGTTTGCAACAATGCTGCACAATGTCGGGCTCTTTTTTTTACATCACAACTACGAATGTCAAAGTGTGGGTCACTCAACTCATCGTAAACAAAGTAGTGGGTGTGGTAGAGTTGCGATCACCCATTCAGGAAAGGAAATGTCCTCCGAGAAAAAAAAAAATAATGGTCTATTGTTAACACAAGCTTCAGTTTCTGTGATTACAGTTCTCAACTCTTCAAGGCTAACCACTGAACAACATAAAAAAAATTGTCCAAGGCCAATTTGGTGGCTCCAATCAGTCTTTCATAAAAAAAGGTGACACAGAGCTCGCTTAGTTATGAAGTCTCACTGTGTAGGATGTAAATAGAATTTATCACATGTGTCACCAGAATGAATTAAGTCACGCACAATGTTATGCACAATTCCAGTTGGAGGCTCTCAGAGATCTGCACCCATTACCCTACTGCCAGTGCGCATGCTCAAACCAAATAAGATTATTGGTTCTCTTCCGACTCTCCTGAATTCGTAAGCAAATAATGTTATAAAGCAAATAAAGTTATTCGGGTCGCAATGGATTTAAATCCCACGTGGTCCCTGTGCGCTTTCGGCGCGCTGAAACCTTTCATTCATCATTAATGAAGCACCGGGTTAAGTTGTCCAAAATAAGCTTTATGGCCACGGAACGTCTGCTCGCAAACCGACGGAGCGTAGAAACGAATAAGTCAGCTGCCATTCTCGTGAATTCGTAAGCAAATAAAGTTATAAAGCAAATAAAGTTATTCGGATGGCAAGGGATTTAAATCCCACCTCGTCTCTGTTCGCCTTTGACGCGCAGAAACTTTTCATTCATTCGAATCAAGTCACGGATTGATGATAGTACAGTCGCCATGGAATGGTCGTAAACCACGCATGGGCAGTGATGTCCACTCATGTGGTTGCCAGATAGTAAAAATTATCATCACCAAAATTTTAAAATTATGCCCTGTGTGTGGCACTATGCAAACCCAAATGGACACCAATAAAGGAACTTCACGAGCTAGCAACAATAGAAACCACTGATACCCCATTCAAATACCTACAAAACAAAACCCTCAACCGACTGCAAGATAGTTAATGGTTGAGCTGAACGAACACCGATCCCTGAACAGAAAAACGAAATACGTTTTCAGAAAATAAAAATTATACAATACAATTAAATTGCGTGGAGTCAGTGAGGATTGCCTGACTACTCGTCGAGAACTTTAGGATCGAGTCAGTGAGGACTGCCTCGCAACTCTGCTGAAGCGCGATTGAAATGCGTTTAATAAGACTTATATAACAAAACCCTCCACAGACTCCAGGATAGTGAATCAATGGTGAAGCTGATCGAACACCGAACCCTTAACAGAAAAAACAAAATAAGTCACAGTAAATTAAAATTACTCAATAGAATTAAACTGCGTAGAGTCAGTGAGGATTGCCTCGCTACTCATTGAGAACTTTAGGATTGAGTCTGTGAGGATTGCCTCGCAACTCTGAGTGTGGGAAGTGGGCTCCGAAGAAACCCACCCTCGCCCCACCCATAGCAACAATCATACAACAGTCACAATATACAATAGCGCTGTTCTATCTTTCTCTAATAATGAAATGTAGATAAATCAGTGAGGATTGCCTCGCTGCTCATCATGAATTCTAGGGTCGAGTCTACGAGGTATGCCTCGGAACTCTGCTCGTGGGGGGAGTGCGCTCCGAAGAAACCCACCCCTCACAACAGTCACAATAAACAATAGCGGATATCCATCTTTCTCTCTACCCATAACTTTTCTAATTGAACTTTTCTTGCAACACCCGTAATAAGAAGACGCATGGAAATAGTGGACGAAGCGTAGGAGGAATTGGTACAACCTACCTTTCAGTTACCATACACAGAAAACCACCAAATACCAGGCAAGGATCTAAATAAGCTTGCCTGGCTGGGACGATTGTACATTTTAAATAAATAAACATTTGAATAAAGATTTAACAGCCCTTCTAAGGGTTTTCCGGTGTGTGAGTGTATGACTGTGTGGGTTTTTTCCTCCCATCACCCCGTCTTCTGTTCTCCCTGAAGGCAGACCAGATGGCCAAGGATCAGCACCCACTCTCCCTTATAGACTGACTGATGGATGACTCCCAGCTTCATAAACACATATTGGTGGAATTTTTCCTTTTGTAACCGTCATGGATAATGTGATGGGGCTCTTCCAAGCCAGCGACTGTTTGGTTTTCTTTTTCATTTTTCTTTTCTAAAACAATCCACAAACCGCGGTTTCAGTATTACCATAAATATGCCCACATCTCTAAGCAAACACAGAGAAGAATTCTTGTAGTTATGCACAATTCCTAGTCATCTTCCTGTTCGAGTTTCCCGGAGATATACACCCACTGCCCCACAACCAGTGCGCACATGCAAACCAAATAAGATTATTGGTTCTCGCTTCTGACTCTCGTAAGCAAATAACGTTATAAGCAAATAAAGTTATAAAGCAAATAAAGTTATTCGGGTCGCAAGGAATTTAAATCCCACGTGGTCTCTGCGAACCTTCGGTGCGCTGAAACTTTTCATCATCAATGAAGCACCGGTTGTGTTGTCCAAAATACGCTTTATGGCCACGGAACGTATGCTCGAAGAAATGAATAAGTCAGCTGCCAAAACATTTGTCATTTCGAAGTGGATCTCCCGAATCGCAGCACACGCGAATAAGCAGAGGGATCTAGAATGCTGATCGAACTGATGGCACTGTTGAATTAACGCCCGAGTGCTTAACTCTTTTGTGAATATCCAATACAAGAAGTGTAGAAAACATGTGCTGACAAAATTGGAAATTCAGTGTTATTTTGAGTGGAGAATTTTGAAGACGCCCACGGCAACGTATAATGCCTTTTGAGTCAAAGAACAGTTGTAATTGATTGATTATTGATAACTTTGATGGAGATTAAGTTTTTATCAGATCTTTACCCTTTGAACCTGAGAAACCGCTTGTCCTGCCCAGGAACATGACAAGTCATAATTTCATTAAGTAGGGTGACCGCTAAGGGAATGTGTGGGGTAGACCAAACGAAATATGTTCAACGCGAAGGTCCGAGACTGCACGTTGCAAATATTAATCGGTCTACCCCCAAATAATGAATATGGACTCTTCCAACTGCTGTCGTTGAAATGGAAAGGCAGATTCCACCAGAGTTCAAAGGGTTAAAAACATCAGGACATGTTACATTTTGTGTCCTATAAAATAAGCACAGCTTTTGAGGTATGAAGTTCAAATGCTTGCTTGGTCCTTCTCTCCAGCTTTTTCCGTACTTTTTTGTCAACCGTAAAACCCAGACGACAACACGGAGAAGTTTGTTCAAATCCGAGGATCG
This sequence comes from Pictodentalium vernedei, assembly GCA_031216915.1. NCBI lineage: Eukaryota > Metazoa > Mollusca > Scaphopoda > Dentaliida > Dentaliidae > Pictodentalium > Pictodentalium vernedei. The sequence continues at coordinate 338,469,183 of CM062288.1, read as the reverse complement.
ACTGAAATCAGTGTTATTATTAATGCCAAAGTTAGTGTCACATTGTACAGCTGGTGGGATCGGGATCACTGTTAACTGGTAGAGTGCTGGAAGCCCATATTTGGGTTTTACTTTGAGGTGATGGTACCGCAACTTGAAGACTTCATACTCAGTGGATGTGTTTCGTATTATTTTTGAAGTGATATTATTTAGTCTGTAAGGACTTGTCCTTTTACAATTTATGGGAGAGTGCCTACAGGCACGCCCACAGACACGCCTACAGGCACTCTCCCATAAATTGTAACAAGGCAAATATATGTGAAAAAGATTTGACGACCAAAAATAATTGAGCACTCTAGGAGTTAAAGTTGGACACATTTTGAATAATTGATAGCGATCTAGTCATTCAGGTCTACAAAGTTAATGTTTATATATCTTTAGTTGGTTGAATAATTGATGGCGATCTAGTCATTCAGGTCTATAAAGTCAATGTTTATATATCTTTAGTTGGTTGAATAATTGATGGCGATCTAGTCATTCAGGTCTATAAAGTCAATGTTTATATATCTTCAGTTGGTTGAATAATTGATAGCGATCTAGTCATTCAGGTCTATAAAGTCAATGTTTATATATCTTCAGTTGGTTGAATAATTGATGGCGATCTAGTCATTCAGGTCTACAAAGTTAATGTTTATATATCTTCAGTTGGTTGAATAATTGATAGCGATCTAGTCATTCAGGTCTACAAAGTCAATGTTTATATATCTTTAGTTGGTTGAATAATTGATGGCGATCTAGTCATTCAGGTCTATAAAGTCAATGTTTATATATCTTTAGTTGGTTGAATAATTGATAGCGATCTAGTCATTCAGGTCTACAAAGTCAATGTTTATATATCTTCAGTTGGTTGAATAATTGATAGCGATCTAGTCATTCAGGTCTACAAAGTCAATGTTTATATATCTTCAGTTGGTTGAATAATTGATAGCGATCTAGTCATTCAGGTCTACAAAGTCAATGTTTATATATCTTCAGTTGGTTGAATAATTGATGGCGATCTAGTCATTCAGGTCTACAAAGTCAATGTTTATATATCTTCAGTTGGTTGAATAATTGATGGCGATCTAGTCATTCAGGTCTATAAAGTTAATGTTTATATATCTTCAGTTGGTTGAATAATTGATAGCGATCTAGTCATTCAGGTCTATAAAGTCAATGTTTATATATCTTCAGTTGGTTGAATAATTGATGGCGATCTAGTCATTCAGGTCTACAAAGTTAATGTTTATATATCTTCAGTTGGTTGAATAATTGATGGCGATCTAGTCATTCAGGTCTACAAAGTTAATGTTTATATATCTTTAGTTGGTTGAATAATTGATGGCGATCTAGTCATTCAGGTCTACAAAGTCAATGTTTATATATCTTCAGTTGGTTGAATAATTGATGGCGATCTAGTCATTCAGGTCTATAAAGTTAATGTTTATATATCTTCAGTTGGTTGAATAATTGATAGCGATCTAGTCATTCAGGTCTACAAAGTTAATGTTTATATATCTTTAGTTGGTTGAATAATTGATGGCGATCTAGTCATTCAGGTCTACAAAGTTAATGTTTATATATCTTTAGTTGGTTGAATAATTGATGGCGATCTAGTCATTCAGGTCTACAAAGTTAATGTTTATATATCTTCAGTTGGTTGAATAATTGATGGCGATCTAGTCATTCAGGTCTATAAAGTTAATGTTTATATATCTTCAGTTGGTTGAATAATTGATAGCGATCTAGTCATTCAGGTCTACAAAGTTAATGTTTATATATCTTCAGTTGGTTGAATAATTGATAGCGATCTAGTCATTCAGGTCTACAAAGTTAATGTTTATATATCTTCAGTTGGTTGAATAATTGATAGCGATCTAGTCATTCAGGTCTACAAAGTTAATGTTTATATATCTTCAGTTGGTTGAATAATTGATAGCGATCTAGTCATTCAGGTCTACAAAGTTAATGTTTATATATCTTCAGTTGGTTGAATAATTGATGGCGATCTAGTCATTCAGGTCTACAAAGTTAATGTTTATATATCTTCAGTTGGTTGAATAATTGATGGCGATCTAGTCATTCAGGTCTACAAAGTTAATGTTTATATATCTTCAGTTGGTTGAATAATTGATAGCGATCTAGTCATTCAGGTCTACAAAGTTAATGTTTATATATCTTCAGTTGGTTGAATAATTGATAGCGATCTAGTCATTCAGGTCTACAAAGTTAATGTTTATATATCTTCAGTTGGTTGAATAATTGATAGCGATCTAGTCATTCAGGTCTACAAAGTTAATGTTTATATATCTTCAGTTGGTTGAATAATTGATGGCGATCTAGTCATTCAGGTCTACAAAGTTAATGTTTATATATCTTCAGTTGGTTGAATAATTGATAGCGATCTAGTCATTCAGGTCTACAAAGTTAATGTTTATATATCTTCAGTTGGTTGAATAATTGATGGCGATCTAGTCATTCAGGTCTACAAAGTTAATGTTTATATATCTTCAGTTGGTTGAATAATTGATAGCGATCTAGTCATTCAGGTCTATAAAGTTAATGTTTATATATCTTCAGTTGGTTGAATAATTGATGGCGATCTAGTCATTCAGGTCTACAAAGTCAATGTTTATATATCTTCAGTTGGTTGAATAATTGATGGCGATCTAGTCATTCAGGTCTACAAAGTTAATGTTTATATATCTTCAGTTGGTTGAATAATTGATGGCGATCTAGTCATTCAGGTCTACAAAGTCAATGTTTATATATCTTCAGTTGGTTGAATAATTGATAGCGATCTAGTCATTCAGGTCTACAAAGTTAATGTTTATATATCTTCAGTTGGTTGAATAATTGATAGCGATCTAGTCATTCAGGTCTACAAAGTTAATGTTTATATATCTTCAGTTGGTTGAATAATTGATAGCGATCTAGTCATTCAGGTCTACAAAGTTAATGTTTATATATCTTCAGTTGGTTGAATAATTGATAGCGATCTAGTCATTCAGGTCTACAAAGTCAATGTTTATATATCTTCAGTTGGTTGAATAATTGATAGCGATCTAGTCATTCAGGTCTACAAAGTTAATGTTTATATATCTTCAGTTGGTTGAATAATTGATAGCGATCTAGTCATTCAGGTCTACAAAGTTAATGTTTATATATCTTCAGTTGGTTGAATAATTGATAGCGATCTAGTCATTCAGGTCTATAAAGTCAATGTTTATATATCTTCAGTTGGTTGAATAATTGATGGCGATCTAGTCATTCAGGTCTACAAAGTTAATGTTTATATATCTTTAGTTGGTTGAATAATTGATGGCGATCTAGTCATTCAGGTCTACAAAGTCAATGTTTATATATCTTCAGTTGGTTGAATAATTGATGGCGATCTAGTCATTCAGGTCTATAAAGTCAATGTTTATATATCTTCAGTTGGTTGAATAATTGATGGCGATCTAGTCATTCAGGTCTACAAAGTCAATGTTTATATATCTTCAGTTGGTTGAATAATTGATGGCGATCTAGTCATTCAGGTCTACAAAGTCAATGTTTATATATCTTCAGTTGGTTGAATAATTGATGGCGATCTAGTCATTCAGGTCTACAAAGTCAATGTTTATATATCTTCTGTTGGTTGAATAATTGATAGCGATCTAGTCATTCAGGTCTATAAAGTCAATGTTTATATATCTTCAGTTGGTTGAATAATTGATGGCGATCTAGTCATTCAGGTCTACAAAGTTAATGTTTATATATCTTCAGTTGGTTGAATAATTGATAGCGATCTAGTCATTCAGGTCTACAAAGTCAATGTTTATATATCTTCAGTTGGTTGAATAATTGATAGCGATCTAGTCATTCAGGTCTACAAAGTTAATGTTTATATATCTTCAGTTGGTTGAATAATTGATAGCGATCTAGTCATTCAGGTCTATAAAGTCAATGTTTATATATCTTCAGTTGGTTGAATAATTGATGGCGATCTAGTCATTCAGGTCTACAAAGTTAATGTTTATATATCTTTAGTTGGTTGAATAATTGATGGCGATCTAGTCATTCAGGTCTACAAAGTCAATGTTTATATATCTTCAGTTGGTTGAATAATTGATGGCGATCTAGTCATTCAGGTCTATAAAGTCAATGTTTATATATCTTCAGTTGGTTGAATAATTGATGGCGATCTAGTCATTCAGGTCTACAAAGTCAATGTTTATATATCTTCAGTTGGTTGAATAATTGATGGCGATCTAGTCATTCAGGTCTACAAAGTCAATGTTTATATATCTTCAGTTGGTTGAATAATTGATGGCGATCTAGTCATTCAGGTCTACAAAGTCAATGTTTATATATCTTCAGTTGGTTGAATAATTGATAGCGATCTAGTCATTCAGGTCTATAAAGTCAATGTTTATATATCTTCAGTTGGTTGAATAATTGATGGCGATCTAGTCATTCAGGTCTACAAAGTTAATGTTTATATATCTTTAGTTGGTTGAATAATTGATGGCGATCTAGTCATTCAGGTCTACAAAGTCAATGTTTATATATCTTCAGTTGGTTGAATAATTGATGGCGATCTAGTCATTCAGGTCTACAAAGTCAATGTTTATATATCTTCAGTTGGTTGAATAATTGATGGCGATCTAGTCATTCAGGTCTACAAAGTCAATGTTTATATATCTTCAGTTGGTTGAATAATTGATAGCGATCTAGTCATTCAGGTCTATAAAGTCAATGTTTATATATCTTCAGTTGGTTGAATAATTGATGGCGATCTAGTCATTCAGGTCTACAAAGTTAATGTTTATATATCTTCAGTTGGTTGAATAATTGATGGCGATCTAGTCATTCAGGTCTACAAAGTCAATGTTTATATATCTTCAGTTGGTTGAATAATTGATAGCGATCTAGTCATTCAGGTCTACAAAGTTAATGTTTATATATCTTCAGTTGGTTGAATAATTGATAGCGATCTAGTCATTCAGGTCTATAAAGTCAATGTTTATATATCTTCAGTTGGTTGAATAATTGATAGCGATCTAGTCATTCAGGTCTACAAAGTTAATGTTTATATATCTTCAGTTGGTTGAATAATTGATAGCGATCTAGTCATTCAGGTCTACAAAGTTAATGTTTATATATCTTCAGTTGGTTGAATAATTGATGGCGATCTAGTCATTCAGGTCTACAAAGTTAATGTTTATATATCTTCAGTTGGTTGAATAATTGATGGCGATCTAGTCATTCAGGTCTACAAAGTTAATGTTTATATATCTTTAGTTGGTTGAATAATTGATGGCGATCTAGTCATTCAGGTCTATAAAGTCAATGTTTATATATCTTCAGTTGGTTGAATAATTGATGGCGATCTAGTCATTCAGGTCTACAAAGTTAATGTTTATATATCTTCAGTTGGTTGAATAATTGATGGCGATCTAGTCATTCAGGTCTACAAAGTTAATGTTTATATATCTTCAGTTGGTTGAATAATTGATGGCGATCTAGTCATTCAGGTCTACAAAGTTAATGTTTATATATCTTTAGTTGGTTGAATAATTGATAGCGATCTAGTCATTCAGGTCTACAAAGTTAATGTTTATATATCTTCAGTTGGTTGAATAATTGATGGCGATCTAGTCATTCAGGTCTACAAAGTTAATGTTTATATATCTTCAGTTGGTTGAATAATTGATGGCGATCTAGTCATTCAGGTCTACAAAGTTAATGTTTACATATCTTCAGTTGGTTGAATAATTGATGGCGATCTAGTCATTCAGGTCTATAAAGTCAATGTTTATATATCTTCAGTTGGTTGAATAATTGATGGCGATCTAGTCATTCAGGTCTATAAAGTCAATGTTTATATATCTTTAGTTGGTTGAATAATTGATGGCGATCTAGTCATTCAGGTCTATAAAGTCAATGTTTATATATCTTCAGTTGGTTGAATAATTGATGGCGATCTAGTCATTCAGGTCTACAAAGTTAATGTTTATATATCTTCAGTTGGTTGAATAATTGATGGCGATCTAGTCATTCAGGTCTATAAAGTCAATGTTTATATATCTTCAGTTGGTTGAATAATTGATAGCGATCTAGTCATTCAGGTCTATAAAGTCAATGTTTATATATCTTCAGTTGGTTGAATAATTGATAGCGATCTAGTCATTCAGGTCTACAAAGTCAATGTTTATATATCTTCAGTTGGTTGAATAATTGATAGCGATCTAGTCATTCAGGTCTATAAAGTCAATGTTTATATATCTTCAGTTGGTTGAATAATTGATAGCGATCTAGTCATTCAGGTCTACAAAGTTAATGTTTATATATCTTCAGTTGGTTGAATAATTGATAGCGATCTAGTCATTCAGGTCTACAAAGTTAATGTTTATATATCTTCAGTTGGTTGAATAATTGATGGCGATCTAGTCATTCAGGTCTACAAAGTTAATGTTTATATATCTTCAGTTGGTTGAATAATTGATGGCGATCTAGTCATTCAGGTCTACAAAGTTAATGTTTATATATCTTTAGTTGGTTGAATAATTGATGGCGATCTAGTCATTCAGGTCTATAAAGTCAATGTTTATATATCTTCAGTTGGTTGAATAATTGATGGCGATCTAGTCATTCAGGTCTACAAAGTTAATGTTTATATATCTTCAGTTGGTTGAATAATTGATGGCGATCTAGTCATTCAGGTCTACAAAGTTAATGTTTATATATCTTCAGTTGGTTGAATAATTGATGGCGATCTAGTCATTCAGGTCTACAAAGTTAATGTTTATATATCTTTAGTTGGTTGAATAATTGATAGCGATCTAGTCATTCAGGTCTACAAAGTTAATGTTTATATATCTTCAGTTGGTTGAATAATTGATGGCGATCTAGTCATTCAGGTCTACAAAGTTAATGTTTATATATCTTCAGTTGGTTGAATAATTGATGGCGATCTAGTCATTCAGGTCTACAAAGTTAATGTTTATATATCTTCAGTTGGTTGAATAATTGATGGCGATCTAGTCATTCAGGTCTATAAAGTCAATGTTTATATATCTTCAGTTGGTTGAATAATTGATGGCGATCTAGTCATTCAGGTCTATAAAGTCAATGTTTATATATCTTTAGTTGGTTGAATAATTGATGGCGATCTAGTCATTCAGGTCTATAAAGTCAATGTTTATATATCTTCAGTTGGTTGAATAATTGATGGCGATCTAGTCATTCAGGTCTACAAAGTTAATGTTTATATATCTTCAGTTGGTTGAATAATTGATGGCGATCTAGTCATTCAGGTCTATAAAGTCAATGTTTATATATCTTCAGTTGGTTGAATAATTGATAGCGATCTAGTCATTCAGGTCTATAAAGTCAATGTTTATATATCTTCAGTTGGTTGAATAATTGATAGCGATCTAGTCATTCAGGTCTACAAAGTTAATGTTTATATATCTTCAGTTGGTTGAATAATTGATAGCGATCTAGTCATTCAGGTCTACAAAGTTAATGTTTATATATCTTCAGTTGGTTGAATAATTGATGGCGATCTAGTCATTCAGGTCTACAAAGTTAATGTTTATATATCTTCAGTTGGTTGAATAATTGATGGCGATCTAGTCATTCAGGTCTACAAAGTTAATGTTTATATATCTTTAGTTGGTTGAATAATTGATGGCGATCTAGTCATTCAGGTCTATAAAGTCAATGTTTATATATCTTCAGTTGGTTGAATAATTGATGGCGATCTAGTCATTCAGGTCTACAAAGTTAATGTTTATATATCTTCAGTTGGTTGAATAATTGATGGCGATCTAGTCATTCAGGTCTACAAAGTTAATGTTTATATATCTTCAGTTGGTTGAATAATTGATGGCGATCTAGTCATTCAGGTCTACAAAGTTAATGTTTATATATCTTTAGTTGGTTGAATAATTGATAGCGATCTAGTCATTCAGGTCTACAAAGTTAATGTTTATATATCTTCAGTTGGTTGAATAATTGATGGCGATCTAGTCATTCAGGTCTACAAAGTTAATGTTTATATATCTTCAGTTGGTTGAATAATTGATGGCGATCTAGTCATTCAGGTCTACAAAGTTAATGTTTATATATCTTCAGTTGGTTGAATAATTGATGGCGATCTAGTCATTCAGGTCTATAAAGTCAATGTTTATATATCTTCAGTTGGTTGAATAATTGATGGCGATCTAGTCATTCAGGTCTATAAAGTCAATGTTTATATATCTTTAGTTGGTTGAATAATTGATGGCGATCTAGTCATTCAGGTCTATAAAGTCAATGTTTATATATCTTCAGTTGGTTGAATAATTGATGGCGATCTAGTCATTCAGGTCTACAAAGTTAATGTTTATATATCTTCAGTTGGTTGAATAATTGATGGCGATCTAGTCATTCAGGTCTATAAAGTCAATGTTTATATATCTTCAGTTGGTTGAATAATTGATAGCGATCTAGTCATTCAGGTCTATAAAGTCAATGTTTATATATCTTCAGTTGGTTGAATAATTGATAGCGATCTAGTCATTCAGGTCTACAAAGTCAATGTTTATATATCTTCAGTTGGTTGAATAATTGATAGCGATCTAGTCATTCAGGTCTATAAAGTCAATGTTTATATATCTTCAGTTGGTTGAATAATTGATAGCGATCTAGTCATTCAGGTCTACAAAGTTAATGTTTATATATCTTCAGTTGGTTGAATAATTGATAGCGATCTAGTCATTCAGGTCTACAAAGTTAATGTTTATATATCTTCAGTTGGTTGAATAATTGATGGCGATCTAGTCATTCAGGTCTACAAAGTTAATGTTTATATATCTTCAGTTGGTTGAATAATTGATGGCGATCTAGTCATTCAGGTCTACAAAGTTAATGTTTATATATCTTTAGTTGGTTGAATAATTGATGGCGATCTAGTCATTCAGGTCTATAAAGTCAATGTTTATATATCTTCAGTTGGTTGAATAATTGATGGCGATCTAGTCATTCAGGTCTACAAAGTTAATGTTTATATATCTTCAGTTGGTTGAATAATTGATGGCGATCTAGTCATTCAGGTCTACAAAGTTAATGTTTATATATCTTCAGTTGGTTGAATAATTGATGGCGATCTAGTCATTCAGGTCTACAAAGTTAATGTTTATATATCTTTAGTTGGTTGAATAATTGATAGCGATCTAGTCATTCAGGTCTACAAAGTTAATGTTTATATATCTTCAGTTGGTTGAATAATTGATGGCGATCTAGTCATTCAGGTCTACAAAGTTAATGTTTATATATCTTCAGTTGGTTGAATAATTGATGGCGATCTAGTCATTCAGGTCTACAAAGTTAATGTTTATATATCTTCAGTTGGTTGAATAATTGATGGCGATCTAGTCATTCAGGTCTATAAAGTCAATGTTTATATATCTTCAGTTGGTTGAATAATTGATGGCGATCTAGTCATTCAGGTCTATAAAGTCAATGTTTATATATCTTTAGTTGGTTGAATAATTGATGGCGATCTAGTCATTCAGGTCTATAAAGTCAATGTTTATATATCTTCAGTTGGTTGAATAATTGATGGCGATCTAGTCATTCGGGTCTACAAAGTTAATGTTTATATATCTTCAGTTGGTTGAATAATTGATGGCGATCTAGTCATTCAGGTCTATAAAGTCAATGTTTATATATCTTCAGTTGGTTGAATAATTGATAGCGATCTAGTCATTCAGGTCTATAAAGTCAATGTTTATATATCTTCAGTTGGTTGAATAATTGATAGCGATCTAGTCATTCAGGTCTACAAAGTTAATGTTTATATATCTTCAGTTGGTTGAATAATTGATAGCGATCTAGTCATTCAGGTCTATAAAGTCAATGTTTATATATCTTCAGTTGGTTGAATAATTGATAGCGATCTAGTCATTCAGGTCTACAAAGTTAATGTTTATATATCTTCAGTTGGTTGAATAATTGATAGCGATCTAGTCATTCAGGTCTACAAGTTGGTTGAATAATTGATGGCGATCTAGTCATTCAGGTCTATAAAGTCAATGTTTATATATCTTCAGTTGGTTGAATAATTGATGGCGATCTAGTCATTCAGGTCTATAAAGTCAATGTTTATATATCTTCAGTTGGTTGAATAATTGATGGCGATCTAGTCATTCAGGTCTATAAAGTCAATGTTTATATATCTTCAGTTGGTTGAATAATTGATGGCGATCTAGTCATTCAGGTCTACAAAGTTAATGTTTATATATCTTCAGTTGGTTGAATAATTGATGGCGATCTAGTCATTCAGGTCTATAAAGTCAATGTTTATATATCTTCAGTTGGTTGAATAATTGATGGCGATCTAGTCATTCAGGTCTATAAAGTTAATGTTTATATATCTTCAGTTGGTTGAATAATTGATAGCGATCTAGTCATTCAGGTCTACAAAGTTAATGTTTATATATCTTCAGTTGGTTGAATAATTGATGGCGATCTAGTCATTCAGGTCTATAAAGTTAATGTTTATATATCTTCAGTTGGTTGAATAATTGATAGCGATCTAGTCATTCAGGTCTACAAAGTTAATGTTTATATATCTTTAGTTGGTTGAATAATTGATGGCGATCTAGTCATTCAGGTCTACAAAGTTAATGTTTATATATCTTTAGTTGGTTGAATAATTGATGGCGATCTAGTCATTCAGGTCTACAAAGTCAATGTTTATATATCTTCAGTTGGTTGAATAATTGATAGCGATCTAGTCATTCAGGTCTACAAAGTCAATGTTTATATATCTTCAGTTGGTTGAATAATTGATGGCGATCTAGTCATTCAGGTCTACAAAGTTAATGTTTATATATCTTCAGTTGGTTGAATAATTGATGGCGATCTAGTCATTCAGGTCTACAAAGTCAATGTTTATATATCTTCAGTTGGTTGAATAATTGATGGCGATCTAGTCATTCAGGTCTACAAAGTCAATGTTTATATATCTTCAGTTGGTTGAATAATTGATGGCGATCTAGTCATTCAGGTCTACAAAGTTAATGTTTATATATCTTCAGTTGGTTGAATAATTGATGGCGATCTAGTCATTCAGGTCTACAAAGTCAATGTTTATATATCTTCAGTTGGTTGAATAATTGATGGCGATCTAGTCATTCAGGTCTACAAAGTCAATGTTTATATATCTTCAGTTGGTTGAATAATTGATGGCGATCTAGTCATTCAGGTCTACAAAGTCAATGTTTATATATCTTTAGTTGGTTGAATAATTGATAGCGATCTAGTCATTCAGGTCTACAAAGTTAATGTTTATATATCTTCAGTTGGTTGAATAATTGATGGCGATCTAGTCATTCAGGTCTACAAAGTCAATGTTTATATATCTTTAGTTGGTTGAATAATTGATAGCGATCTAGTCATTCAGGTCTACAAAGTTAGTGTTTATATATCTTCAGTTGGTTGAATAATTGATGGCGATCTAGTCATTCAGGTCTACAAAGTCAATGTTTACATATCTTTAGTTGGTTGAATAATTGATAGCTATCTAGTCATTCAGGTCTACAAAATCAATGTTTATATATCTTCAGTTGGTTGAATAATTCATGGCGATCTAGTCATTCAGGTCTACAAAGTCAATGTTTATATATCTTTAGTTGGTTGAATAATTGATAGCGATCTAGTCATTCAGGTCTACACAGTTAATGTTTATATATCTTCAGTTGGTTGAATAATTGATGGCGATCTAGTCATTCAGGTCTACAAAGTCAATGTTTATATATCTTTAGTTGGTTGAATAATTGATGGCGATCTAGTCATTCAGGTCTACAAAGTCAATGTTTATATATCTTCAGTTGGTTGAATAATTGATGGCGATCTAGTCATTCAGGTCTACAAAGTTAATGTTTATATATCTTTAGTTGGTTGAATAATTGATGGCGATCTAGTCATTCAGGTCTACAAAGTTAATGTTTATATATCTTTAGTTGGTTGAATAATTGATGGCGATCTAGTCATTCAGGTCTACAAAGTTAATGTTTATATATCTTCAGTTGGTTGAATAATTGATGGCGATCTAGTCATTCAGGTCTACAAAGTCAATGTTTATATATCTTCAGTTGGTTGAATAATTGATGGCGATCTAGTCATTCAGGTCTACAAAGTTAATGTTTATATATCTTCAGTTGGTTGAATAATTGATGGCGATCTAGTCATTCAGGTCTACAAAGTCAATGTTTATATATCTTCAGTTGGTTGAATAGTTGATGGCGATCTAGTCATTCAGGTCTACAAAGTCAATCTTTATATATCTTCAGTTGGTTGAATAATTGATGGCGATCTAGTCATTCAGGTCTACAAAGTCAATGTTTATATATCTTTAGTTGGTTGAATAATTGATAGCGATCTAGTCATTCAGGTCTACAAAGTTAATGTTTATATATCTTCAGTTGGTTGAATAATTGATGGCGATCTAGTCATTCAGGTCTACAAAGTCAATGTTTATATATCTTTAGTTGGTTGAATAATTGATAGCGATCTAGTCATTCAGGTCTACAAAGTTAATGTTTATATATCTTCAGTTGGTTGAATAATTGATGGCGATCTAGTCATTCAGGTCTACAAAGTCAATGTTTATATATCTTTAGTTGGTTGAATAATTGATAGCGATCTAGTCATTCAGGTCTACAAAGTCAATGTTTATATATCTTCAGTTGGTTGAATAATTGATGGCGATCTAGTCATTCAGGTCTACAAAGTCAATGTTTATATATCTTTAGTTGGTTGAATAATTGATAGCGATCTAGTCATTCAGGTCTACAAAGTTAATGTTTATATATCTTCAGTTGGTTGAATAATTGATGGCGATCTAGTCATTCAGGTCTACAAAGTCAATGTTTATATATCTTTAGTTGGTTGAATAATTGATGGCGATCTAGTCATTCAGGTCTACAAAGTCAATGTTTATATATCTTCAGTTGGTTGAATAATTGATGGCGATCTAGTCATTCAGGTCTACAAAGTTAATGTTTATATATCTTTAGTTGGTTGAATAATTGATGGCGATCTAGTCATTCAGGTCTACAAAGTTAATGTTTATATATCTTTAGTTGGTTGAATAATTGATGGCGATCTAGTCATTCAGGTCTACAAAGTCAATGTTTATATATCTTCAGTTGGTTGAATAATTGATGGCGATCTAGTCATTCAGGTCTACAAAGTTAATGTTTATATATCTTTAGTTGGTTGAATAATTGATGGCGATCTAGTCATTCAGGTCTACAAAGTTAATGTTTATATATCTTTAGTTGGTTGAATAATTGATGGCGATCTAGTCATTCAGGTCTACAAAGTCAATGTTTATATATCTTCAGTTGGTTGAATAATTCATGGCGATCTAGTCATTCAGGTCTACAAAGTTAATGTTTATATATCTTTAGTTGGTTGAATAATTGATGGCGATCTAGTCATTCAGGTCTACAAAGTTAATGTTTATATATCTTTAGTTGGTTGAATAATTGATGGCGATCTAGTCATTCAGGTCTACAAAGTTAATGTTTATATATCTTTAGTTGGTTGAATAATTGATGGCGATCTAGTCATTCAGGTCTACAAAGTCAATGTTTATATATCTTCAGTTGGTTGAATAATTGATGGCGATCTAGTCATTCAGGTCTACAAAGTTAATGTTTATATATCTTCAGTTGGTTGAATAATTGATGGCGATCTAGTCATTCAGGTCTACAAAGTCAATGTTTATATATCTTTAGTTGGTTGAATAATTGATGGCGATCTAGTCATTCAGGTCTACAAAGTTAATGTTTATATATCTTCAGTTGGTTGAATAATTGATGGCGATCTAGTCATTCAGGTCTACAAAGTTAATGTTTATATATCTTCAGTCGGTTGAATAATTGATGGCGATCTAGTCATTCAGGTCTACAAAGTCAATGTTTATATATCTTTAGTTGGTTGAATAATTGATGGCGATCTAGTCATTCAGGTCTACAAAGTTAATGTTTATATATCTTCAGTTGGTTGAATAATTGATGGCGATCTAGTCATTCAGGTCTACAAAGTTAATGTTTATATATCTTCAGTTGGTTGAATAATTGATGGCGATCTAGTCATTCAGGTCTACAAAGTTAATGTTTATATATCTTCAGTTGGTTGAATAATTGATGGCGATCTAGTCATTCAGGTCTACAAAGTTAATGTTTATATATCTTCAGTTGGTTGAATAATTGATGGCGATCTAGTCATTCAGGTCTATAAAGTTAATGTTTATATATCTTCAGTTGGTTGAATAATTGATGGCGATCTAGTCATTCAGGTCTACAAAGTCAATGTTTATATATCTTCAGTTGGTTGAATAATTGATGGCGATCTAGTCATTCAGGTCTACAAAGTCAATGTTTATATATCTTCAGTTGGTTGAATAATTGATGGCGATCTAGTCATTCAGGTCTATAAAGTCAATGTTTATATATCTTCAGTTGGTTGAATAATTGATGGCGATCTAGTCATTCAGGTCTATAAAGTCAATGTTTATATATCTTCAGTTGGTTGAATAATTGATGGCGATCTAGTCATTCAGGTCTATAAAGTCAATGTTTATATATCTTCAGTTGGTTGAATAATTGATGGCGATCTAGTCATTCAGGTCTATAAAGTCAATGTTTATATATCTTTAGTTGGTTGAATAATTGATAGCGATCTAGTCATTCAGGTCTACAAAGTCAATGTTTATATATCTTCAGTTGGTTGAATAATTGATAGCGATCTAGTCATTCAGGTCTACACAGTTAATGTTTATATATCTTCAGTTGGTTGAATAATTGATGGCGATCTAGTCATTCAGGTCTACAAAGTCAATGTTTATATATCTTCAGTTGGTTGAATAATTGATGGCGATCTAGTCATTCAGGTCTATAAAGTCAATGTTTATATATCTTCAGTTGGTTGAATAATTGATGGCGATCTAGTCATTCAGGTCTACAAAGTTAATGTTTATATATCTTTAGTTGGTTGAATAATTGATAGCGATCTAGTCATTCAGGTCTACAAAGTCAATGTTTATATATCTTCAGTTGGTTGAATAATTGATAGCGATCTAGTCATTCAGGTCTACAAAGTTAATGTTTATATATCTTCAGTTGGTTGAATAATTGATAGCGATCTAGTCATTCAGGTCTACAAAGTTAATGTTTATATATCTTCAGTTGGTTGAATAATTGATAGCGATCTAGTCATTCAGGTCTATAAAGTCAATGTTTATATATCTTCAGTTGGTTGAATAATTGATGGCGATCTAGTCATTCAGGTCTACAAAGTCAATGTTTATATATCTTCAGTTGGTTGAATAATTGATGGCGATCTAGTCATTCAGGTCTACAAAGTCAATGTTTATATATCTTCAGTTGGTTGAATAATTGATGGCGATCTAGTCATTCAGGTCTATAAAGTCAATGTTTATATATGTTTAGTTGGTTGAATAATTGATGGCGATCTAGTCATTCAGGTCTATAAAGTCAATGTTTATATATCTTTAGTTGGTTGAATAATTGATGGCGATCTAGTCATTCAGGTCTATAAAGTCAATGTTTATATATCTTCAGTTGGTTGAATAATTGATGGCGATCTAGTCATTCAGGTCTACAAAGTCAATGTTTATATATCTTTAGTTGGTTGAATAATTGATGGCGATCTAGTCATTCAGGTCTATAAAGTCAATGTTTATATATCTTCAGTTGGTTGAATAATTGATGGCGATCTAGTCATTCAGGTCTATAAAGTCAATGTTTATATATCTTCAGTTGGTTGAATAATTGATGGCGATCTAGTCATTCAGGTCTATAAAGTCAATGTTTATATATCTTCAGTTGGTTGAATAATTGATGGCGATCTAGTCATTCAGGTCTATAAAGTCAATGTTTATATATCTTCAGTTGGTTGAATAATTGATGGCGACCTAGTCATTCAGGTCTACAAAGTTAATGTTTATATATCTTCAGTTGGTTGAATAATTGATGGCGATCTAGTCATTCAGGTCTATAAAGTCAATGTTTATATATCTTCAGTTGGTTGAATAATTGATGGCGATCTAGTCATTCAGGTCTATAAAGTCAATGTTTATATATCTTCAGTTGGTTGAATAATTGATGGCGATCTAGTCATTCAGGTCTATAAAGTCAATGTTTATATATCTTCAGTTGGTTGAATAATTGATGGCGATCTAGTCATTCAGGTCTATAAAGTCAATGTTTATATATCTTCAGTTGGTTGAATAATTGATGGCGATCTAGTCATTCAGGTCTATAAAGTCAATGTTTATATATCTTCAGTTGGTTGAATAATTGATGGCGATCTAGTCATTCAGGTCTATAAAGTCAATGTTTATATATCTTCAGTTGGTTGAATAATTGATGGCGATCTAGTCATTCAGGTCTATAAAGTCAATGTTTATATATCTTCAGTTGGTTGAATAATTGATGGCGATCTAGTCATTCAGGTCTATAAAGTCAATGTTTATATATCTTCAGTTGGTTGAATAATTGATGGCGATCTAGTCATTCAGGTCTATAAAGTCAATGTTTATATATCTTCAGTTGGTTGAATAATTGATGGCGATCTAGTCATTCAGGTCTATAAAGTCAATGTTTATATATCTTCAGTTGGTTGAATAATTGATGGCGATCTAGTCATTCAGGTCTATAAAGTCAATGTTTATATATCTTCAGTTGGTTGAATAATTGATGGCGATCTAGTCATTCAGGTCTATAAAGTCAATGTTTATATATCTTCAGTTGGTTGAATAATTGATGGCGATCTAGTCATTCAGGTCTATAAAGTCAATGTTTATATATCTTCAGTTGGTTCAATAATTGATGGCGATCTAGTCATTCAGGTCTATAAAGTCAATGTTTATATATCTTCAGTTGGTTGAATAATTGATGGCGATCTAGTCATTCAGGTCTATAAAGTCAATGTTTATATATCTTCAGTTGGTTGAATAATTGATGGCGATCTAGTCATTCAGGTCTATAAAGTCAATGTTTATATATCTTCAGTTGGTTGAATAATTGATGGCGATCTAGTCATTCAGGTCTATAAAGTCAATGTTTATATATCTTCAGTTGGTTGAATAATTGATGGCGATCTAGTCATTCAGGTCTACAAAGTCAATGTTTATATATCTTCAGTTGGTTGAATAATTGATAGCGATCTAGTCATTCAGTTCTACAAAGTTAATGTTTATATATCTTCAGTTGGTTGAATAATTGATGGCGATCTAGTCATTCAGGTCTACAAAGTCAATGTTTATATATCTTCAGTTGGTTGAATAATTGATAGCGATCTAGTCATTCAGTTCTACAAAGTTAATGTTTATATATCTTCAGTTGGTTGAATAATTGATGGCGATCTAGTCATTCAGGTCTACAAAGTCAATGTTTATATATCTTCAGTTGGTTGAATAATTGATAGCGATCTAGTCATTCAGGTCTACAAAGTCAATGTTTATATATCTTCAGTTGGTTGAATAATTGATAGCGATCTAGTCATTCAGGTCTATAAAGTCAATGTTTATATATCTTCAGTTGGTTGAATAATTGATAGCGATCTAGTCATTCAGGTCTACAAAGTCAATGTTTATATATCTTCAGTTGGTTGAATAATTGATGGCGATCTAGTCATTCAGGTCTACAAAGTCAATGTTTATATATCTTCAGTTGGTTGAATAATTGATGGCGATCTAGTCATTCAGGTCTACAAAGTCAATGTTTATATATCTTCAGTTGGTTGAATAATTGATGGCGATCTAGTCATTCAGTTCTACAAAGTTAATGTTTATATATCTTCAGTTGGTTGAATAATTGATGGCGATCTAGTCATTCAGGTCTACAAAGTCAATGTTTATATATCTTCAGTTGGTGCGCCGTACGACCACGAATCAGCGCGTCATCAGGGTTCAGTTCAGATCAGCAATATCTCTCCAGTTATCAACCTTTGATATGTTTTGTATTTCTTTCACATGATCGGCAACAAATGATGGTAATATTTTGTCTGATATTAGCCAGGTGAGAACAATGCTACTGTCGGACAAGAATTGTATTTTGAGGTTAGGAATGATAGTTACCAAAGCATTAACTGTTCAAGTTCCCAGTCCAACAGCCACTAGAGCTGTCATAACTTCGAGTTGTGGAATAGTCATCGGTTTGGCTAGTTATACTCGTGATTTTGTAATAAGGAATGACAAGGAATTGGTAGGTAGCACTCAGAAATATTTAGGACAAATATAACGGTTGTTAATTAAAACTAAGTTAGACAACAGAACAACCACCAAAAATGACTGGTAGTAGCTGTATAAGGAATTACATTAGAAGGCACATGTCGACTGGTAGTGGCTGTGTAAGGAATTAAGTGAGTACACACATGTCGACTGGTAGTGGCTGTATAAGGAATTAAGTGAGTACACACATGTCGACTGGTAGTGGCTGTATAAGGAATTAAGTGAGTACACACATGTCGACTGGTAGTGGCTGTATCAGGAATTAAGTGAGTACACACACGTCGACTGGTAGTGGCTGTATGAGGAATTAAGTTAGTGCACACATGTCGACTGGTAGTGGCTGTACAGGGAATTAAGTGAGTGCACACATGTCGACTGGTAGTGGCTGTATCAGGAATTAAGTTAGTGCACACATGTCGACTGGTAGTGGCTGTATGAGGAATTAAGTTAGTACACACATGTCGACTGGTAGTGGATGTATAAGGAATTAAGTTAGTGCACACATGTCGACTGGTAGTGGCTGTATAAGGAATTAAGTTAGTACACACATGTCGACTGGTAGTGGATGTATAAGGAATTGAGTTAGTGCACACATGTCGACTGGCAGTGGCTGTATGAGGAATTCAGTGAGTACACACATGTCGACTGGTAGTGGCTGTATAAGGAATTAAATTAGTACACACATGTCGACTGGTAGTGGCTGTATGAGGAATTCAGTGGGTACACACATGTCGACTGGTAGTGGCTGTATAAGGAATTAAGTGAGTACACACATGTCGACTGGTAGTGGCTGTATGAGGAATTAAGTGGGTACACACATGTCGACTGGTAGTGGCTGTATAAGGAATTAAATTAGTACACACATGTCGACTGGTAGTGGCTGTATGAGGAATTAAGTGGGTACACACATGTCGACTGGTAGTGGCTGTATAAGGAATTAAATTAGTACACACATGTCGACTGGTAGTGGCTGTATAAGGAATTAAGTGGGTACACACATGTCAACTGGTAGTGGCTGTATAAGGAATTAAGTGAGTACACACATGTCGACTGGTAGTGGCTGTATAAGGAATTAAGTGAGTACACACATGTCGACTGGCAGTGGCTGTATGAGGAATTAAATGAGTACACACATGTCGACTGGTAATGTCTGTATAAGGAATTAAGTGGGTACACACATGTCGACTGGTAGTGGCTGTATAAGGAATTAAGTGAGTACACACATGTCGACTGGTAGTGGCTGTATAAGGAATTAAGTGAGTACACACATGTCGACTGGTAGTGGCTGTATAAGGAATTAAGTTAGTGCACACATGTCGACTCGTAGTGGCTGTATAAGGAATTAAGTGAGTACACACATGTCGACTGGTAGTGGCTGTATAAGGAATTAAATAGGTGCTCACATGTCGACTGATAGTGGCTATATAAAGAATTAAGTTAGTATACATATGCCGATGTCAACAAATCATATGAAGGTGTGGCATCATAAAAAAACGACAAAAGTGTCTTGCTCTCTATTCACAGAATTCGTCATTCAAAATGTATAAGTAGTTTATTTTCTGTCTCTGAAACATGGCTCATGACAACTCCTCATTGGAATAATCTCGTAGACCTCGTACCATTAGCTATTGCATTTTATGCCAAAATACAACTTTATATTTAGTCAAGACTTTCTTCCAATGTCGCTAAAAATGTTATTTAAATACTGGTAGGACGGAAAGTAAGACAAAGGAAGAAATAAATACACAAAAGTGGGAAAAAATCATTCGCTGCTTAACTCTCGACCCGCTAGGTATTTTCAAGATATTTTTGAACAGATCTAGTCACGGCTGCTGTGATACAGTCATTACTAGATTTGAAAAAAAATATCTACATTTGACTCAATACGTCATTGATAAAAAAAAAGTCCAATCAGTTTGCAGTGGGGTGATTTGGTTAAATGTGCTCCTTATCTCAGTGGCAAGAGAAATGCAGTCCTGGACAGGAATATCCGCCAGCGGCATGCAAGTAGTTTAAAGGATAAATGAAGGTATACTCATTGTAATGATTTATTTTAATAGTGAGTATCACAGTACAGATCATTATACTACTACTACTACTACTACTACTACTACTACTACTTACTACTAATACTACTACTACTACTACTACTACTACTACTTACTACTACTACTACCACTACTACTACTACTACTACTACTACTACTACTACTACTATTGCTACTACTACTACTACTACTACTACTACTACTACTACTACTACTACTACTACTACTACCACTACTACTACTACTACTACTACTACTACTACTTACTACTACTACTACTACTACTACTACTACTACTACTACTACTACCACTACTACTGCTACTAACTACTACTACTACTACTACTACTACTACTACTACTACTACTTACTACTACTACTACTACTACTACTACTACTACTACTACTACTACTACTACTACTACTACCACTACTACTACTACTACTACTACTACTACTACTTACTACTACTACTACTACTACTACTACTACTACTACTACTACTACTACTACTACTACCACTACTACTGCTACTAACTACTACTACTACTACTACTACTACTACTACTACTACTACTACTACTACTACTACTACTACTACTACTGAGCTAATTTTCCCAAAGTTACGCTTTACGACACAATGATACTGCTCTCGGTATTTCCACTCTAACTCAGTCACTTTAGGCTTCTACAGCTGTCACTGTTACAGATTACCGAACCTATCAACAGTGACAAAAAATCATTCACTTTTACCAAAATCCCACCTTCCTTCACCTTGGATATGGATAGCTAACTTCAGAAAGTGTGTGTGTACTTCTATGAACATTATAGATTATGTGGAACCCACGCTGAATGCAATAAACACAGTGTGTATATGCGTTAGATAACTTACGTAGTTTAATGTTGCAACGATTTCCTCCCCAGCCTTCATCGCATTGACATTCAAAATAATCATCATGTTCTATGCATTTTCCATGGTGACAAGGGTTGGAAAAACAGACACTTTCTACAACTTTTCCTGAAACATCGAAAATAATTACCTAAGCGGAAATAATTACTTACTGCCTATTATTTCTGCGATATGGATCATTAAGGGAGGATGTGGGGAGTTTGAGGCTAAAGAGACGAGGAGTTGCAAAAAGCGCTATTTATCCGAAGGATAGAGAATCAGAAAAAGAAGGCTGCTCCCCAGGAGCTGCTATAGAATAACATAACTTGTAACGATGAACACGTCATAATCACCAAAGATAAGTTTTCACTATTAGATAAGACAAATAGGTACTACACAATAATGATCAAAAAGTAGTTTACACCACGTAAGTTTGTTTGTTTGTTTGTTTGTTTGTTTGTTTGTTTGTTTGTTTGTTTATGTATTTATTGGAGTTTAACGACACACTAAATAGCCAGGGCATGTGGAGTTGGCTAGTTTTACAAGTGGCGAAAATCGGAGTATCCAGAAGGAACCGCCCAGCAGCGGCGATTAATTTTCTGACTTGACACAAGCGTAGTTAGTATTGGTAGAAGGCAAGTTTATCATCGACGCGCTATGTTCTTTACTACACGGTGTGAGCATACTTTGAATTAGACAATCCGAATCAGGCTGGGGTATACCGTGGGCCCCATGCAGTCCTTATCGTACATCAGACCTTGACGTGTATCCTCTCCAACTCGATGGGGTTGTGGGAGGTCGATAAACATCTGGCTCTCATTGGTGGTCTACATGCGAGAGAGAGAGAGAGACAGAGAGAGAGAGAGAGAGAGAGAGAGAGAGAGAGAGAGAATTGATCATGTTTTCAGAAGTTATGCTTTAGTTATTTTATAAAGTTATTGTACTAATTAACCCTTTACCCAACACAGACGATTTCAAAATTTATTATTTTAAATATCATTTTTTAATTTTTTTCAAAAAATGTCAACAAAACCATATCATGTGGCCCCTCTTTGGAACGAGCTCGATGAGCTCGTTCCAAAGAGGGGGCACATGATATGTTTTTTTTTTAAATTTTTCGAAAAATAATATTTTTTCCAGCTGCTGAATTTGCATATTACGCGGGCAGATGTGAGCGATTCGTTAGGTAAAGGGTTAAGCTGTAAACCCATTTATTTGGGTTAAACATGACATAAATAAAAAAACCTAAACCTGTTTGTCTTGCCCATAACCTGGTCATAACCGATTTGTCGAGCTTTCTATCTCAAGCATAATACACCAACCAATAATAATAATAATAACAACACTTTGGCCGGCTGCTGATTTGTCTCGAATCTCGGGTGAAAAGGCCTTGGTTACCCCTGTGCTCCCAACACTCGAACACGAACTGTTTGATGACATTCCCAATCTCTCCGATTAGATTATTGACCCTCACCTTTGCATCGATCACTAACCACATGTCCTTCATTCTCCCATCCCACTTCCAGTGAATCTTATTCTTTTAGACTGGTATTTTGGGCATTCTAGTAGAAAGTGTTCCAGGGTCTCCACCACCACTAAATTACACATCTGGCACTCCTTTCCACTGTTTGTCCCAATTTTTCTCCTCAGCTTCAGGGACCGGGACCTCAGCTTGAACAACACTGACCCCCAAAGGTGCCATCAAGGTACTCTTCAAAACCAAACTTCTCTTTATCACGTAGGCCACCAAAAGACCTATTTGATCAATTAAGGTTACCATTATCCATGACTCTTTCACTGACGATTTTTTACCCTTGATTGCCCCTAGGTCTAGGTCCAAGATCTCTAATGAGTAGTTCTCTATTAGCTCACTCACTTGGACCATCCACCCTGTCTTGGTATTTGAGTTGAAAATACTATGGAACATTACTTTACACCATCGGCTGTCGGGGAGATTTACCAAATAATTAAGAAAACAGAGTTTCAATAAGTCTATCTCGTCCTTGATCCTCATCCAGCCAAGCCCCCCCCCCCCCCCCCGATTGCTTCTAGTGTTGTGGCATTACTCGACCCCGTTATCCTTCGGCCTGCTTCGATCTGTTGGGTTTCCAAGCTCTTTACAGCCGTTTGGTTTAGGGGTACCACTTCCGAGTCATATGTTATACTTGGCAGACCCACAATTTCCCAACTCGTTTTCCCCAAGAAAACCTTATTGAAACTGTTTCTCCCTATGTTTGGTTGAAGATTCGCCTCCCCTCCAGAATCAATTTATTGTGTTTTCAGTAGACGCCGCTTGCAGTGATGTTTATATTTACCCCCTGATACTCGCAGTGACCTATCTCTCCTACACTAAGAAGCTTGCTGTTATCTTCTAGAATACAGAACTCCCTCACTCTTCACCTTTTAGTAGGAGCCACTTTACGGCCCACGGGAATAACTTTGCTTTTGCTTTTGCTTTCGTTTAGTTCGGGTCTCCATTTGTTCCCATATTTCCCAACAATTTTCGCTAGCCCCTTTTCTGACACTAGCACCATATCGTCTGCAAAAAAATTGCTCTGGGATCTTCACGTCCCCAACTGCTACCCCCTCGTCGCCACGCAGTCGTTCATCTCCTAAACGTTTGATGTACAATGCAAAAAAGAAAAAATGGGGGAAAGAATACGCCCCTGTTTTAGGCCTATCTCTAAAGACACACGTTTTGTTGCTATGTTTCCCTGTCTAAGTTCTCTCTGTACATCTTTATATAATGCTTTCGGAATTTCAATAAACTCGCCTCCCAAGCCCAGAGCCGTATGCATTTTTAACACCCAAAAAGACCATAAACATATTTTTCCTTTTTTGTTTTCTCGGAATCTATCATTTGAGATAGCATGAAAAGTTGGTCAGTGACTCTCCTTCCCTTCCTGAAGCCATTCTGAATCTCTCCCAAAAAAACCTTCGCCCCAATCCCCTCCTCTAATCTCTCATACAGGACTTTACAGAAAACGTTTCCAATGTGGCTACTGACAGAGCTCCTTCGATAATTATCCAAATCGTTCTTTTCCACATTTTTATGAATAAATTTCACTTTGCTTTCACTCCATTCTTTCGAGTCCTCTTGTTTTCCCATGGCTAAATTGAATAAGGCAGTTAGGCTTTCCCAGAGTTCTTCTCCCCCTTTTTGAGAAACTCGTTAAGAATTTCGCCCACCCCTCTCGTTTTTCCATTCCTTAATTTTGAGACCACCTTTCGCATCTCCTCGGTTTTAATTTTGCTACACACGAAGTTCAATAGATTTTCCTCGACCTGATTCAGACACCCCAGTGGGTTCCCCATGCCCCATCGCTTATCATTTACCTATTCCCTGTGCTTGACTAGTTCTGATGCGATTTAGTCTTGATCGTCTGTAACTCTGTCATCTACTCTAATACTCTGTGGATTACTTCCTTTGTTACGTTTATTTACGCATTTCAAAAATACGTTCGAACTCGCCCCCCCCCCTCCCCTACCCCGACCCCCCCTGGCATTCTTATCGTCCTGACGAGACAGCTATTTCGCACGCTCCGATTATCGTTTTTAATCTTATTTACTTTATTTTGTGCTTGCTGTTTTTCTTCCTTTGCTACCATGGCCTCGTTTCTTTCCGCCACTTGGGTTTTCTGCGCTTCTTGCATGCAGCACATTTAACTTTTCTGCTCTTTATGGCCGTTTACAGTTCTTCGTTCACTCTGTACCAAGTTTGAACTTCGCCCGGTCAACATCCTTTTTGGGTCCCCAAATCTCCTTAAAGCTTCATTTGCTTCTTACTACATTTCTGGTCTTGGTCGTCATTGTAATCAAGTTGTGATCACTATCCAACTCCCTTTCACCTTAATCGTCCATTTCTACCCCATCACCTATCTCCATAAATTAATATGTGTGAGAATATAGTCGATTATTGATCTTCTGTCGTTCCTCTCCCAGGTCCATTTCCTCTTACACCTCGCATCCCGGTCCAGAATCTTCAGACAGAGCTCATTTGTGAAATTCAACAGCTTCCTTTCGAAGCTGTTGAGTTATTTATCCCTGCCCTCTATGCCTTTTCCTTATCATTAAAGTCACCCATCAAAATTATACCGAGCCCTCTGTTTTCTAATTATGAGATATTGGACTTTGTGTTGAGAATATTTAGTCATTCCAATCATGTTTGCTTCCCTCCTCCGCACAGTACACAATCCCAAGTTTGTACAATACTTTTGTTTTTTAGATTGACCTTTACCCAACCAATATTTTTCGATACCTCAGCCCCTGAGGTACTGACATCTTCCAGGTCTGTGATCAGTGACGGTTTTAAATCCTCTTCACTACACCCCCACCCCCTTTCTGGCCTTCCATCCCCCTACACCTATCCACCCGCACCCTCTTACTTGGTCTACCCGTTCCTCGTGTGTTAACCACATCAAAGTTCTCTGCCTCGATCAATGTAGAAATTTCGATTACTTTCCTGTGGAGACCCCGGATGTTGCTATAACCCACTTTCAGGGTGCCGAAATTCATTGTCTTCTACTGTCGCCTACTGATCCCACTGTTTTCTGACACTGACCTTGGTAAACTCGCTCTCTCTCTCGCTCTTGTTCACTCCACCTGTGTCCCGTCTTGCTATACTTGTCCCTGGCCTCCCATCCCGCTCCTCTCCAAAAAAGGTTCTGCTGCATGGAGAATTTTTGCCCCCGATACCTGTGTCCCCATCCCGATAAGATTCAGCCCGTTACGCCGTACATGCTCACATTGCCCAAAAACGTGTCCCAATGGTCGATAAAGGGTATTCCCAGCTCGGCACAGTAGTCCCGCTCCTCATTCAGCGCCATTATCATTGAGTTCCATTCTTCCCCACCCCCTAGGACAGGAAGGACTCCGGATATCACTACTCTTGCATTCCTACTGAGCAGTTTGCTGACTAAACATCTGTACGACTCCACCAAATTTACTGACCTTCTCTCCCTGATATTGTTGGTTCCCACATGGACCACCACTTCCGGATCCGATCCCGACCCTGCCACAATACCATCTACCCGGTCTCTCAGGTCTTCCACCTTCGCCCCAGGAAAGCACAAGACTGTTCGATTGACAATGACGAACCGACCTCCACACACAACACTTACTTTACTTTCATTGGCGGCCATGTGTTGGTGTTGTCAGCAATTCGTCAGTTATCAATGATTGATATTCCTGTGGTAACCCTTTACCTAACACGCACAACAGAAGACACAAGCAAAAACGTTTTCAACAACTGAAATTTCATTTTTAAATTCAAAAACATGGCTTATGGCACTCACAACGGGAATGAATCCAACGAAAACGAGCTCATTCCTATGAGATTTATAAGCTAGGTTTTGTAGAAAAGAAAGTGAAAATTACTAAAATTTTAATTGCAATTTTTGTGAATATCACTTCTGGTTATGAACGTTGCGTTAGGTAAAAGGTTAATTCCGAACATTTCCTTACAGTTGAGACTAGAAGTCGTGGCACAATTAGCGCAGAAAATGTTCATAAGTTAATGCGCCCCTTACAGCAGAAGAATGAAGTAGTGTGAAATATATAAGAACATTTCCGCTTTACAGTGCAAAATATAATGCGTTATTAGCGGGTTCGGTTGTGAAATCATGAACTGAATCGATCAACCAGAACCAAAATATTGACACAACATAATGTGGAGGATGGATAACTACTTCTAAATTGCCGGGGAAAAAAATTCACTTAGTAATTATTTCCATCTTCTAAGGAGAAAAATAGTAATAATAATATCTTCGGCCGTCTGTTGATTCCTCCAACAAGGAGGCCTACATTAACCCAGTGCCCCACCGAGATATTCCTCCTCAACTCTCTCTCCTAATATCCCAGCATTCAGTCAAAAAATGTTTCATAATTCCCTCCATTGGCGCCTTCTCGATCTCCCCAACTATAACATTTTGCTCATTTCATTCTTCATCCACTTATCTTTCGTATGTTCATTCCATTTTCCATGAGTAACCCTAGAAGTCTTGTTTTTCTAGGGAATTATTTGGGGCATTCTAAAATGAAATGTTCCAGGGTCTCCTTTACACCTAGTGTACACATTTTTCACACTCTTTCCTCGTCTCGATTCTCCCGCTCAACTCAAGTGACTTGGATCTCACTTTGAACAACTATGAGTCCCCCCCCCCCCTCCCCCCAAACGATCCATCCAGGTACTCCTCAAAAGTTGGTGCTTCCTTTTTTATAAAACCAGTCTAAAGAACTCCTAATTCCAGCTCTCCAGTTTCTGTTACAATCTTAAAGGACTCTTTCCCTTATCAAACTCCTCCCCGTCTTCTGTACCCCTTCTAGATCTTCAGTCTCTATAGAGTAGTTCTCCATTATCTCCATCGTCTACTTTATCTATCCTGTCTCAATGTTATAATTCCATACACGGTTAAACGTCGTTTTACATCATCTGCCGTTTGTTAGCTTTATTGGGTATTTTAGGTAGTATAATTTGTCCATATCTATTCTACCTTTAACCGGTATCCACCCGAGTTCCCTTCTGACCGCTTCCAGTGAGTGAAGCTGCGCTACTTGATCCAGTTATCCACCTACCCGCATCATTTTGTAGAATCTCAAAGTTCTTCATTACAATTTGGCTTAGATTTATCACATCTGTTCCATAAGTTTATACTTGGTAAACCCACCCTCTCCCAAGTAGTTTTTCTAATGAACACCTTGTTGAGGCTATTTCTTCGTAGAAGTTTTTACTGATTGAGTATTCTTTTCCTCTTTGTCTTGAGTTTATCTGTATGTTTTCTCTATACGCCTCTACCTGTAACACATAGGTTCACCCCCAACTAATCATATTCGCCCGTTTCTCCCATTGTTATATCCTTGCTTTCGTCTTCACCGATAGAGAACTTATCTACCCTCCACCTTAACGACACATTTACCTTACGGCCTACAAGTACTTGCGTTTGTTTTCGTTAAGTCCCTATTCATCCCCGTACTTTCCTATTATGGTTAATAGTTTTTGTAGTCCTCTTCACTCTCGACTAATAAAATCATACCGTCAGCAAAGAAAATCCCTGGATTTTTGTCTCTCCGCCGTTTAATCCCCTGCGCTTGCAATCAATTTCCTCCCATTAACATTGATTTTATTATCCCCACCCAGTATACCTTCCCATCCGTCCCCAATGTGACCATTAAAAATGCCCATTAATACAACATGTACCCCCCCCCCCCCAACCTATTTTTCAGTTCTATAACATTGGAACTGAGTGTTGTATATATTCCCTCATTACACTCTGGTTTGCTCCCTTAAATTGCTAAATATACAACCCCAACTGTGAACACCTCTGTTTTTTATCTTGATTTTTGTCCATATTATCCCACTTTCTACTTGTTGTATTTACTTTTGATAAGTTTGTGATTTTCACAAGGACTAGCTCCTCTTTGATATACATACGTACACCCCCTACCCTTTTCTTCCCTTCTGGCAGCCCCATGCCAATCCACACAAACCCCTTGTTTAGGTTAGTCCTTTCGCCCTTTCTTATCCATGTCTCACTAAGGCCTACCAAATCAAGGTTCTCGTCCTCCACCAAGGTCATAATTTCGCCCACTTTTTTACGGAGACCCTGAACATTGTTGTACCCTGATTTGAAAACGCGTGATTTCTCTGGGGTGTTATTCTCGTCCATGTGTAGGGCTCCCTTTTTTCTATCTTTTTACATTTGCCCTTCCCATATTATTTTTGCATTCAAACTTTTCCCACCCACACTGGCTTTTGTCAAAAAAGGCTCCACTAATTGCAACACATTCCTACCCAGCGCCTCTATACCCGTCTGACTAAGATGGAAACCAGTCCTGCCAGTAATACCCCCGCCTACCCCCGCCTAACCCCGGAAGTCCCCTAGTTATCGATAAAGGGTAACCCAAGGTCCATGCATTGCTTCTCTAATCCCTCGTTTACCCCAATAATTCTAGAATTGCGCTCACTACCCTCACTCATCACTGTAAGAAGCCACGACACCACTATAGTTGCATTCCTACATTGTAACTTGGTGATAAAATTCCTATATGTATCCATTATCTGAGCTGACATCCTTTTCACGATATTGTTTGGAAGCACTTATAAACATTCAACACATGGACCACCGGGTTACATCTATTATTTATTAGATATGGTTTTCTTTCTTAGAATTGACCATTATCAAGCTCGGCCGATATGACTTCAAACTCCTCTGATATGACGTCCATCTCGGCTGATATGAACCGACCTAGAGTCGTCCCCTTGATACGTTTCTAGACGAGACCAATTTGTTCTCATGAAAAGTGTTCACGCAATGGAGAAAATTGGCATTACGAGACATAATGGTGTTATTTGAAGGAGTATTTGTATGGTGCTATATGGCGAGGAATTAATGGAAGGAGTATTTGTATGGTGCTGTATGGCGAGGAATTAATGGAAGGAGTATTTGTATGGTGCTGTATGGCGAGGAATTAATGGAAGGAGTATTTGTATGGTGCTGTATGGCGAGGAATTAATGGAAGGAGTATTTGTATGGTGCAGTATGGCGAGGAATTAATGGAAGGAGTATTTGTATGGTGCTGTATGGCGAGGAATTAATGGAAGGAGTATTTGTATGGTGCTGTATGGCGAGGAATAATGGAAGGAGTATTTGCATGGTGCTGTATGGTGAGGAATTAATGGAAGGAGTATTTGTATGGTGCTGTATGGCGAGGAATTAATGGAAGGAGTATTTGTATGGTGCTGTATGGCAAGGAATTAATGGAAGGAGTATTTGTATGGTGCTGTATGGCGAGGAATTAATGGAAGGAGTATTTGTATGGTGCTGTATGGCGAGGAATAATGGAAGGAGTATTTGTATGGTGCTGTGTGGTGAGGAATTAATGGAAGGAGTATTTGTATGGTGCTGTATGGCGAGGAATTAATGGAAGGAGTATTTGTATGGTGCTGTATGGCGAGGAATTAATGGAATGAGTATTTGTATGGTGCTGTATGGCGAGGAATTAATGGAAGGAGTATTTGTATGGTGCTGTATGGCGAGGAATAATGGAAGGAGTATTTGCATGGTGCTGTATGGTGAGGAATTAATGGAAGGAGTATTTGTATGGTGCTGTATGGCGAGGAATTAATGGAAGGAATATTTGTATGGTGCTGTATGGCAAGGCATTAATGGAAGGAGTATTTGTATGGTGCTGTATGGCGAGGAATTAATGGAAGGAGTATTTGTATGGTGCTGTATGGCGAGGAATAATGGAAGGAGTATTTGTATGGTGCTGTGTGGTGAGGAATTAATGGAAGGAGTATTTGTATGGTGCTGTATGGCGAGGAATTAATGGAAGGAGTATTTGTAGGGTGCTGTATGACGAGGAATTAAGAAAGTAGAGCGTTGTACAGATAAATCAACATAAACTATGATTGAGAGTCGTGAGCGGGGATTCGTTGAAGTGAGAACAGAGATAGTTCAGCTATTCGAATCTCGCGGCTTCCCTATTGAGGGTGCTGAGTCCTGAAAGGGAATTCGTTGAAGTGAGAGCACAGATAGTTCAGCTATTGGACCTTCGCCGCTTCCCCAATGAGGGTGACGGGTCGTGAGCGGGGATTCGTTGAAGTGAGAGCACAGATAGTTCAGCTATTGGACCTTCGCCGCTTCCCCATTGAGGGTGACGGGTCGTGAGCGGGGATTCGTTGAAGTGAGAGCAGAGATAGTTCAGCTATTCGAACTTCGCAGCTTCCCTATTGGGGGTGCCGAGTCGTGAGCGGGGATTCGTTAAAGTGAGAGCAGGGAGAGTTGAGCTATTCGAACTTCGCAGCTTCCCTATTGAATGTGCCGAGTCGTGAGCGGTGATTCGTTGAAGTGAGAGCAGAGAGAGTTCAGCGTTTCGAACTTCGCGACTTCCCTGTTGAATGTGCCGAGTCCCTGACGGGGATTCGTTGAAGTGAAAGCAGAGATAGTTCAGCTATTCGAACTTCGCAGCTTATCTCGGGCTGATATATCGGCCAATATGAAACTAACAAAACAATAGCCTCTGGACATCGCTATAAATTGAAAATACCGTCAGATATCAAGATTTCTCAAAATTACCAAAACTAATTTTACAAAGGAAATATATTCATACTCCAAATAAAAGAATAAACGAATAAATTAAATAAATATATAAATAAAGTTGTAAGACCATAAATAAAGTGAGGAAAATGAAGCAAACAATTTTTGTACCTGGTTTCCTTCCATGCGGGGAGAGGGGGGGGGGGTCAACTGTTTATGCCACTGTTTGAGTTTTTCTCCTGTATTCACCGATGATAAAGTTGAGTGCTTTGAACTATCAGTAATGTATTAGAAAAAGTTAAATTGATAGACTTCACCTTTCCCTCCTTTCGAACGGACGGGATACATAACTAAACCAACGACATTGACAGTGCAAGGTTTTCACAAATTAAATACCTTTACCATAATCGTAAATGATGCATTCTCTACAAATAAATAGCCTTGGGAAAATATATTATTTCAATAAACATTTGAAATATTCTATTGACATCTTGCATTATTGTCGAATATTTCTGATAAAAAAGAGGTTGATTTGATGACTTTTGGACCTAAAAAATTCAATTTACTTTTTGCAGGGAATTCCCTGAAAAATATGTGCACGTGACCGGTATTTCCCTTTGTGTCAATTTGTTCTCTCATATTTGTTGCATGACCCCTATTTTCGGGTCAGAAAAGGTTATACTTGGCAAAATATTTTAATGCCGAAATTAAAATTATGCGATCATATATTTTTCGCCTAAACGTTATAATAGTCGACTATGGGAAAATATTTACTTCTGTGATACCATTAAAGAAAAACAACCAATGTAATATCAGTGATGAATTCATGTTTAACATATTTTGGAATGTGTATCCAACAACATTTCTTGGAACAACATTTCTTAGAAATAGCTTTTTTGTAAATCGTCTCCGAGATTTGGTCTATTGTGTTTGTTATACTGAATGGCAGTCAATACATTTTGCATGAATCCCTTACATTTTCAAAATTCAGTCATATATGTACAACAACTAATGAAGTAAACTTGTACTTTTTAAATATTCAATAATAATATTTTTTGTGATACTAAAATGATGCGAAGGATTTGTTCGTCTCTCTCCCTTTTAAGCCAAAACTCTATCCGTTGAGGAGCTTGTTTCAAAGTCTTTCGTCTTATACTTATGAAACTCTCGGCTGCTCAAATCAGCCTTGCTATAAAACTAGAATGTATACATACTGACGTTACAGGTATCTCCTCTCCATCCTTCATAACACTGACAATTTGTTTTGCCTTTGTAAACTTTGCACACGCCATGACCACTACATTTGGCTGCAGTACATTTGTTCTTTTCTGACAAAAGATAAAATAAACAAAAGATTTTTCAATGTAAGTTATTTTTGTGGTGTAATGGCTTACACAAGTTTCTGGGGATTTAATTATATTAAATTATAATATAATACAACTTGATGCCTATTATTAATACATGATGAGTTTTAAGCAATTGTGAAATATTTTTCATCAAATCTAGCCATAGCTGCTTGATATCAGTCATGACGAGATTTTATGAAAAAGTTATAACAATTTAACTTGTGAGATCATTGGCCAAACATTCTATACAATTTACAGAGGAAAAGTTGATTAAATATCCGCAACCATTCACCTAACGAATTGTCTGCACCCGCTCGCGTAATTTGCAAACTGAGCAGTTGAAAAAAAAATAATTCCCAAATATTTCAACAAAACCATATAATATGACACCTCATTGGAACGAGCTCGTTGAGCTCGTTCCAATGAGGTGTCACATGATATGGTTTTGTTGATTTTTTAGAGAATTTAAAAAAAAAAACAGTAATTAATTTGGATATCGTCTGCGTTGGGTAAAGGGTTAAATTTGACTTATTTTAATGGCAAGAGATTTTCTGTTCTGGACAGGAATATCCTACAGTAGCATGCAAAGAGTTAATTGTATACACCCAGTCGTAATATCCTCCAGCAGCATGCAAAGAATTAATTGTATACAACCAGTCATAATATCCTCCAGCAGCATGCAAGGAGTTAATTGTATACACCCAGTCGTAATATCCTCCAGCAGCATGCAAAGAATTAATTGTATACACCCAGTCATAATATCCTCCAGCAGCATGCAAGGAGTTAATTGTATACACCCAGTCGTAATATCCTCCAGCAGCATGCAAAGAGTTAACTGTATACACACAGTCGTAATATCCTCCAGCAGCATGCAAAGAGTTAATTGTATACACCCAGTTGTAATAACCTCCAGCAGCATGCAAAGAGTTAATTGTATACACCCAGTCGTAATATCCTCCAGCAGCATGCAAGGAGTTAATTGTATACACCCAGTCGTAATATCCTCCAGCAGCATGCAAGGAGTTAATTGTATACAACCAGTCGTAATCAAAATATCGTATATAACATCAGATCATTAACAAACTGTGATGGTGAAAGTGGTGGAAACCTTGATTCATTATCACATAGACACCTATCGCCCACATGAGGTGCCTCTTCCATTTCTTTTAAGCACACAATAACAAGCATATATTTATAAACAGTTGAGAATAACTTCCTGTGCCTCGCGAGGCTGTCGTTAAATTCTTCCACACCATGTCCATAATCGAATTACAACCCTTCCGACAATGTTTGAACGAATACTTGTGTTGTACCACATTGTTATCGCTACAATATAGCCTTGTATGCTATCGAAGCGTTGAACACCGATACATAAATAAATACAAACACAAGTGTTATTTGTGCCTTGTGCTCTTCTTGTGGTATTTTCAAATGATTTATTTGCACCCATTTCTTCGAATTTACAGTAAAAATACTGGTTACAATCTTCGTATTGACACTAAAATGATTTTACTTACAATAGTCTGGAGGTCCGGGAAAGGAAACCCTTGTTGACCTATATTTTTGTGAATTGGATTTTAAGAGTGTAAAATGTTATGAAACATTTTCCTGAAAATTTAATGATACGTTATGTATACATAATGCGCATATACTAAACGCGCCCACCTGTACATTGTGCATTCTGTAATGCATTTTACGTGAATACATGGAGGGTTTTTAATATTTTTTCATGGACCCCGACAATTATTTCACGACTGGCCTCAATAAATATTTGTTTCACGAGTGTAAATACAGAGTTCCGGTGTACAAGACAGAAATAATCGTTCGCTCGTGACAGTCATCACTTATTCCCAGTTCCTTATTCCACATTCGTTATCAACCGGTTTTAATAAAATATTTGATGTGTTAGCATCGTTTTAAGTATGTATTCTTTTAACTGGTAGTGTATATTTGAAAGTATGTGTCTGGGTTGCCTTCTAGATTTCGCGAGAACCTATGTACCGGGGCTTGCGTCCCCAGAAGGATTGTGTTTGTTTTCGCTATTTCCCCACAAAGTAACTACGGGTTAGGGTTTGTTTTCCCGATTTTGCAGGGACTTGTTTGTCATTGTTTGTCAAATAGCAAATCCCCACAACGATGGTAAATCAGCATTGTGTGTGTGTGTGTTGTGTTGTGTAAAAGGGTGTGTGTGTTGGAGGACACAATCATGTTTTGAAAGAATTTGGAATGTTGATTTTCGATACCCGGCCGAGAATCGAAATCTTGGCAATCTCGCCTGGCATTCAAGGGTTCCACACCTAAATCACTGGACCATTGCTCACGATGGCTGGAATCCAGCATATTAAATGATTTTCTCATACATACGTGGTTCACTTTCCTTAAGCACCCTCAGGAACGCAACGGTATGATGGAAGTGCTGTGGTTGGCCTCAGAAGAAGAGTGGGTCGGCCCTTTGTTGTGTAAAAGGGTGTGTGTGTTGGAGGACACAATCATATTTTCGAAGAATTTGGATTGTTGATTTCTGATCCCAGGCCGGGAATCGAACGGCAGCTACATGACAGTGTGAAACGCGCTGGCTACAGTACGACAAAATCGATATACCATGAGAAAATGAAAATCCGCTCCGCACGCATGTGTCGAACGAAGATCGTTGACGGAATATTTTTAAAAAGAAGAGAAATTTCACTGGAATTTTTTACGAATCGTGCACCGCAATTCCAATCTGAATCGCTAGCATTAGCTAAAAATAGTAACACGGGTTCTGCTTGTAAATTTGGTTGGCGATAAAATGTGTTCTTTTTATTGGTATTATGTTGTCAATGAATTGCTGCTAAGTGTCCTTATCATACTTGCTTTTATAGACGTGAAGGCGTGTAATAAACACAGAACGACACACGGTGTGTGAATGGGTTAATCAGTATGGTACTTCGGTCATCGCGGAAGATCAAAACTCGAGGCCTGTGTCATTTCGTTTTATCCTTCTGCGCTGGAACTCGTGCCATATCGATTAACCCATTCACACGCGTGCGTCCTCCTATGCATTCACGTCACTACACATCATCAAACGTCGAAGATTGGAAGGAGATATCGCGTTGATTGACTTGAAGTCATCTTAGGAGTGAGGAAGAAGGGTGAGTTGTGACGTTCTTCACTTACGTACCAGCAACCGAGCTCTATAGTGGTATCCACACAAAAAAAAACTATGTCTCGTCTTATTATGAGTGCTTCAAAACACCCAAAACAATGGCGACATCGATGAATGGTACAAAACTCAACCCAGGCGTCTCTTGTCTAATCATTCAACTGCTATGTAGGCTATTTTCGAACAAACGACCTTATATCACCAAAACAATTTACATAGCACTCACATATGTGTCAATATTGTTAGAGTTCAACAAGAATATAAAAAGAAGAAGAACAATATTTACAACTAAAGGGTCAACAGTTTTATTAAATTTACATGACCGACAATCTGGCTAATTTAACATGGCGTTTTGACGTTACACGTCACGCTGTCGTTAAACTGATTCTCCACATGCCACGCCTGGAAGATATCTAGTTTTACAACTTCAACATTTTCTTGATAATTTACAGCTGAACCGGGGTGGGGGCAGTTGACAATTTTCAGATGTCATTTCCCATTTTTTGGTTTAGCTCTTTTTTAACACCCACCCAGAACCTTCTGCAATTTTTCTACTGCCATTTTTAGACACCAAACCCCGATTTCCCATTGAAGTTTCGAATTGCTTTGACAAACATCATAATAGGAATAGAAAGAAGTATAGTCTGCTGATTATTTTGAGTCCACCAGTGATTCCAAGTACGTGTTACAATTTTTTATAACCCAGAAAGGTTAGTTTCACTTCCTGTTTGCAAAATGAGGCTTCAGAAATCTAAAAAAAAAACTCACCCAGAACAGCTCAATGTCCATGAAAGTATGAATGGTGGCCTAAGATATACCCAACCCCATTCCCCTGATTGGTCGTTAATAAAATATGTTTGAATTAACCCCGTGATTTGTACAATGGGAGTAAGCTCAAAATGACAAACAATTCAATGCATTGTGATCCATTTATTTTTTTTTATTTGATTCTGGCAGGAGTCTGCATGATTGAGTCTATTAGTGACTCTACGTACTAAACTTATCAGTATGGTTTATTTATTTTTTGTTTATTTTTGCCTAATTGTCAATTACAAATCCGCTTAAAATGGTATTTGTTAATTTTCCAAAATCTCAAGTTCCCAATGACACATGTGGTAAAATCTTAACTGGTAGAGTGTAGGAAGCCCATATTTGGGCTTTATTCTCAAGTACAGGTACCACAGTTTGAAGGCTCATATTCACTGTATGTGCTTTGTATTATCTATGAAGTGACATTATCTAGTCTGTAAGGGTTTGCCTTGTTACAATTTATGGGGGAGAGCCCATAGGCACTCTCCCATAAATTGTAACAAGGCAAATACATGTGTACAAGATTTGATGGCCAAAAATAATTCAGCACTTTACCAGTTAATACCCAATAATAGCAAGTCAAACTATACTGAATATTGTATTGTGACGACAAGGTCATGCAACAATATTTGAAATTTGAAAACGTGTTGGAACTGTTAACCAAGTTGAAACAGGACAGTTGTTACAATCAATTCACTAGCACCCCTTTTCCGTCATAATACTAAAACAACGACGAGTAAACAACAGAAAATATTCTCAAATATCCTTTTAACATTTGAGTGAATAAGTGAAGCCCTTGAAGTGAATAGAATAACAATTAATACTTGTACATTTTTACATTAATTGGTGCTGTATCTGGTACATCACAAAGCATTTTTCAAAAATAATTGTCTGGCGTATTTTCTACACTGAGAACCAGACACCCACCACTCCACCAACATGTATTATTTGAGACATTTGCACAGATTTCACCTCATATTAACACTTATAAAAGCTCTTTGTGTTGCAGTTATCCTATTAGGGTTGATTTACAGCATTATCTCAGCGGTTTGGAAAATAAATAATGATATATTGCAGAAGATTATGAAAAATTGTATAATTTAAGAACGCACGCGGTTAGCGCATCCATGAGACCAATTCACCCCTCACATAACGTCTTGTACTTTTTTTATCCTCGTACAACCCCCCCCCCCCCCCCCCCACACACACACACCCCGTCAAACCGTATAAAAACGTGTTTTGGGACGAATTTGAGAATCATTTATTTATGAAAGATCTAATTAGATGGGTGTCGGAATGGTAATGACGCAAATAGTTGCCCAGGATGTCAATTTCCCCGTAATGTTCCTGAATAATAAAGGAATGGTTCAAGTACAGATATGATAAGGAGTAAAATGTAATGTAATAAAAGGTTTTTGAGGGGAGGGCTAATTACTGTTATAAAATTCTGCTCAACATTGGAAAAGACATTTAAATAAGAACAAATAAATATTATTAATAACAATAACGTATCAGTGGAATTAAGTTGTTCATTTATGGAATTAGTTTTTTATTTTATATATTGTAGAACCCCAGCAATTCCATACGACATTTACGAAACAAGTTCAATTAAATTCGATTTGAACCGAGATTTACCGAGGCTCGAATCGGATTAGTGAAGACTTGATAAATTATATGTAAAACTGAGATGGTTTCTTATCACATCAACGCAGTGTTAATGAACGTGTGAATGACACTGTAGCTCAACTTGTGTAAGACATGTACATGTATAGTATGTGACATAGCAATTACACACATCTAGGTAATGGCCTGAAAACAAACGTACAAACGTGCAAAACTGTCTGCCTGTAGCCCTAGTTGGTGAAAGTGTTGTTAACCCCAATAAATAAACAAGCAAACAAACATCAAAAAATAATCAAAAGCCGCAAAACTTCGGTACTTTAACGAATGAGATATAATTCGAGATGAAAAAAAACTCCTCCATCTTCTGCAGAAAGACTCCAATTGTGGCTATTATAAGCATCACAGAACACGCTTCTTTAAATTATTGGCGTTTAGTGTTCGACATATTTGTTTCTAAGACATTAGAGACATTTTTATGATACTCAAAACTGTCAATAGATATTTCCCAACGGCGAAAATAGAACCTTCGGAATATCAGCATATTCCATACTGATGTTTCTCACGTGGCCTTTATAAAGTGAAACGAAAATGAGATATAGTGATGACGGATACCCTCAATCGCTTTATTTTACAGCTGAAAGTAGAAGTCCTGTCATAATTAGTGCAGAAAATGCTCGTTAATTAATTAATGCGCTCCCAATTGCAGAAGAATAAATTTCGTCTGAAATACACAAGAGCGTTTGCGCTTTTCAATGCAAAATATAATACGCTATTAGCAAGATGGGTAGTGAAATCAGGAACCAAACCGATCATCAAATGGAAAGAAAATATTGAGACTACAATATATGGAGGGTGGATTACTACTAAATCGCCGTTGGACTTATTTTTTACTTAGAAATTATTTACAACTTCTGAGGAGAAAACACAAGAAGCACTTGAAAACATTCATCATATGACCCACTGGGTTGTTTCTTGTACTGTTATAAATAATTATAAATCCTTACCGAGTTGATAATATATGGCGCGGCGATTAAGTAGTAATCCACTCTCTTCATTCTGCACATACATTCGAATTTTATTATCTATTTACGTCATTATATTTACATGTATCATATGACTCGTCCGTTTTGTTCACTTTAAAACATTTGATATTTTGTGTTCATATTAATCAGTGATAAATAAAGCCTTCCGCCAATTTCATTGGTCAATTTCATTTCAAAACTAGACAATTTGATTGGCTGAACAAAATACAACTGGGCCACATTTTCATAATTTGCATAATTAGAGTTGAGAGCTTTCATTGGTCAATTTCAAAACTGGACAATTTGATTGGCTAAACAAAATACAACAGGTTCACATTTGCTTAATTTCAGTAGGGAGAATTTACGTTATCTGTCCTATTTAGGGTGAGTTATATTGTATTAATCTCTTACCTACAAGAAAAACGCCATTCATTTTTTTTATATTTTCACTTTTTGCTTCCAAAACATAGGTTATGACCCCTCATTGGAACGAACTCGACGAACCCGTTCCAATGAGGGGTCACAACCTATGTTTTGTCAGCTTCACAGCAGCCATGATCAGATTTGATGAAAAATATCTTTAAAATACTTTTCGGGTTAAGAGTTAAATCTAACATGTTTTTTTCATTTCGTTCGTGTGTTGTGACCCGATCACGATCTAGACCTGAAAATATTCCTTACATGTACTGTCATAGGCTGGTTTTAAAAGAACAAAATACCAAGGCGTCTTTCAAAAAATATTATGAAAACCCAGGTACTAACTGTTTTGGTGATTAAGGAGTAATTTCAGTGTACATAAGAATGTATACATAAGCTGTTGATCTATAATAGTACAAGCTGCTTGATAACAAGTCCTGTTCTCCAAAAAGGGTTTATTATTGTTTAGGATTTATGTTAATAAGTAACCGTTGTTATGAATAATTGTTTTACTATAAAATGTATGTATTTCCTGAATACGACAGACTGGCCACACCGGCTGAGGAAGAAGTACGGGTGGTTATTCCGCCGTTAACGCCGCTAAATGTAAATAAATGTTTAAAATGGACATGTGCTTTGAATGAGCTAATTTTCACCACAGTGTACGTTTACATCAATACTGTATCTGTAAATAAAAATGCTTGCAACAGTCACTTGATCTGGAAGGTCGTATTCCCTCGAGCTTACGAGACCAACTCAACCAGATGAAACAAAACACCGTAAGCGACGAGTTTGGTGGGGCTGATATGGTCTCGACAACGAATCGTAAGTGTCGTGTTTGATCTGGCTGATGTGGTCTCGACAATGAATCGTAAGTGTCGTGTTTGATCTGGCTGATGTGGTCTCGACAACGAATCGTAAGTGTCGTGTTTGATCTGGCTGATGTGGTCTCGACAATGAATCGTAAGTGTCATGTTTGATCTGGCTGATGTGGTCTCGATAACGAATCGTAAGTGTCGTGTTTGATCTGGCTGATGTGGTCTCGATAACGAATCGAAAGCGTCGTGTTTGGTGGAGCTGATATGATCTCGATAACGAATCGTAAGTGTCATGTTTGATCTGGCTGATGTCTCGCCATGAAGGAAGACAACGCCTACACAGACATATTGAGTGTTGATACATTTTGTTTATTATATTACAGTATATAGTGTGTGGAGAGTGGATTGTAACTAAATCACCCGTAGAGTGTAGTTATCACCCCCAAAGTATCACTTTCAAATGTTGTACATATGGACAAAAATCACAAGTAATGTTTCAGCCGATGGACCTCTGGGTTTAACCCGATGGTCTATTGGCTGAAACTTTGCTTGTACTTGTTATGCTTTGTAAGAAATTTGCAATTATTGATTGGTGGAATCTCCACTCTACGAGTGATTTATTGATAATATACTCTCCTTGTACTGTTTGCGTTTAAATTGAATTCGACTCCTGCAATTTGAACAATATGATAGAATATTTCTTCGGGATGTTCAGCGCGAAGGGTCTCGAATTTACATATCTCTTTTTCAAAAAAACGTTGCCTCCAAAATCTGCGCGTTTCAGTGATGTGACAGCCCGGGCAATTTTCCCACTTTTAAATTAAAAAATCGCGGATAACCTTAATGTTTCTGATTACCACCAATCCCCTCACCCCTCCCCCGTACACTCTCCCTCTCGGATTAAATGTACCACACCGTGACCTAGAGATCATCAATGGGCTCAGACAACCTGACAGAATGCACGTCGTGGGCTAGAAATCTTCTCGCCGGCTCCAATAAGAATAAGAGAGCAATACTTGTTTTTTTATATTAGCCTGGATTGATGTGAGCCTGAAGTAACATATTATCAGTCAAGATTCAACTTCGATGGCTGATAACATAACCATTGTAAGAGTAGGCACGGTATTTGCTTGTAATACTAGACGCGGTGTTTGTTTGTAATACTGGGAACGGAATTTGATTGCATACTGGGAACGGAATTTGTTTGTAATACTCGGCAAGGTATTTCTTTGTAATACTAGGCATGGTATTTGTAATACGAGGGAAGTTATTTTTTGTAATACTGGGCATGATATTTCTTTGTAATACTAGATTCGGTATTTGTTTGTAATACTATGCACGGTTTTTGTTTTTGTAATACTCAGCAAGGTATTTCTTTGTAATACGAGGCATGGTATTTGTAATACTATGTAAGCTATTTTTGTAATTTTTATAATACTACATTCGTTATATTAGGTGTAATACTATGCACGGTTTTTGTTTGTTATACTAGGCAAGGTATTTCTTTGTAATGCTAGGTATGGTATTTGTAATGCTGGGGAAGCTGTTTTTTGTAATACTAGGCATGATATTTCTTTGTAAAATTAGATTCGGTATATTGGGCGTAATACTATGCACAGTTTTTGTTTGTTATACTAGGCAAGGTATTTCTTTGTAATACTAGGTATGGTATTTGTAATACTGGGGAAGTTATTTTTTGTAATACTAGGCATGATATTTCTTTGTAATATTAGATTCGGTATAATGGGTGTAATACTATGCACGGTTTTTGTTTGTTATACTAGGCAAGGTATTTCTTTGTAATACTATATTCGGTATTTGTTTGTAATACTCAGCAAGGTATTTCTTTGTAATACTAGGTATGGTGTTTGTAATACTAGGGAAGCTATTTTTGTAATACTGGGCATGATATTTCTTTGTAATACTAGATTCGGTATTTGTTTGTAACACTATGCATGGTTTTTGTTTGTTATACTAGGCAAGGTATTTCTTTGTAATACTAGGTATGGTCTAAGGAAGCTACTTTTTGTAATACTGTGCATGATATTTCTTTGTAATACTAGATTCGGTATTTGTAATACTATGCACGGTTTTTGTTTGTATTACTCAGCAAGGTATTTCTTTGTAATACTAGGCATGGTATTTGTAATACTGGGGAAGCTATTTTTTGTAATACTGGGCGTGATATTTCTTTTTAATACTAGATTCGGTATTTGTTTGTAATATTATGCACGGTTTTTGTTTGTAATACTCAGCAAGGTATTTATTTGTTCTTTATGATACTAGTCATGGTATTTGTTTGTAATACTGTAACACAAGGCAGTGTATATGTTTGTAAAACTAGTCAGGGTATATGTTTGTAATACTAGCCAAGGTATTTGGCTGTAATACAATGCACAGTATTTGTTTGTAATACTAGCCAAGGTATTTGGCTGTAATACAATTCGGTATTTGTTTGTAATAATTGGCGCGGTATTTGTTTGTAATACTACGCACGGGGTTTGGCTTGTAATAATTGAAGCAGGATATTTGTTTGTAATACTAGGCACGTTTTTTGTTTTGTAATAATTGGCGCGGTATTTGTTTGTAATACTAGAGAAGATATATGTTTGTTATACTAGTCACCGAATTTGTTTTTAATATTAGGCATGAGACTTGTTTGTAATACTAGACACGGGTTTTACTAGGCGATATTTGGTTGTAACACTAGGCGAGGTATTTGTTTGTAAGAGTATGCAAGGTATATGTGTGTAATACTGGGCAGAGGATTTGTTTGTAATACTAAAAAAGTTATATATTAGTAAAACTAGGCAGGGTATTCGTTTAGAATACAAGGCAGGGTATTCGTTTAGAATACAAGGCAGGGTATTTGTTTAGAATACAAGGCAGGGTATTCGTTTAGAATACAAGGCAGGGTATTCGTTTAGAATACAAGGCAGGGTATTTGTTTAGAATACAAGGCAGGGTATTCGTTTAGAATACAAGGCAGGGTATTCGTTTAGAATACAAGGCAGGGTATTTGTTTAGAATAGTAGGCACGATATTTGTTTGTAATATTAGGCAGGCTATATATTTATGATACTATCCACTCCATTTGTTTGTAATACTAGGTGCAGTATTTGTTTCTTATACTAGGCAAGGTATTTTGGGAATACTAGGTACGGGATTTGTTTGTAATATTAGGCAAAGTATTTACTTGTTAATACTAAGTATAATGTTTGTTTTTGTGGCTCTTGGAATTGATTTGTTTGTAAAACTAGGCATGGCATCTGTTTCTAATACTAGACATGCGTAGATGTTTGTAATACCAGGTAATATTTGTTTGTAATACTAGGTACAGTATTTGTTTGTAATACTAGGCACGGGATTTGTTTGTAATACTAGGAAGTGTTGTCTGCTTGTAAGGTAGGAAAATGTTTCGACAAGTGATGTCTGCAAATAGTGGGTAAATGTTTCGACAAGTGTCGTCTGCTAAAAGTAGGTAAATGTTTTGACAAGTGTCGTCTGCTACTAGTGCTAGGTAAATGTTTCGACACGTGGCGTCCGCTAATAGTATTGGTTAAATGCTTCCACGAGTGTTTTCTTCTAGTAGTGTTAGGTAAATGTTTCTACAAGTGTCGTCTTTAGTAGTGTAAGGTAAATGTTTCGGCTAATGTTATCTGTTAGTGATGTTATAAATAATTATTGGTGTGTAATGATGTAACATATTCATATTTCTCCCAGTAACTGAACAATGGGGTGAATTTGTTCTTGGTTTCGTGTTGTAAACCCTCTTGGTAGTGCGGCCCGTAAGTCCACAGTAAAATGAACTATGGGCTGAAGTAGTGACATAATGATGTTACTTGGTTTCATGTTATGACCCATTTTGGTAGTGTATTTCGTGAAAAGTCAAAAATTCGGTTTCCTTTAATGACAATATTCATAACGTGTAAATGTTAACGATAGAAGCGATTGTAGCAAGAGGGACAATTTTAGTGGCAAAATTACTAAGAATGTTACGCATGGAATTGTTACGGAGTGGAGTGTCATAAATTAAAAGAAGAAAATTATTATTTTTCTCGTTAGTTACTTTCCACATTCGCTGTGACAAATGGAAAAACTTGTCTCACTTTCACAAGTTAAATATTCCAATTATATGGACGTTGCGGCTATAGCACGGGGGTGTGGTGGGGACTGGATGCATCATTGGTTCGAACAGCGTTGAATAAACTTTGGACGTTGTCCCACTGAGAAATATAAATAATGGGCTAAAACTGATTTCATATTTTTTTTCCTCTCAGTATGATAATATGACTTTTGTCGTGCATCAATCTCATTAAAACAAATATATCAATTTCAGTTTTCCTATGTCTTTCTGATTGTATCAGTAGTGTTGTGCGACAATGGAATTATCCACTACACTAATATAGTAAACTTTTAACTCATTTTTCTTCTTGAATTTCAAA
The DNA here is from genome assembly GCA_031216915.1 of Pictodentalium vernedei. Lineage (NCBI taxonomy): Eukaryota > Metazoa > Mollusca > Scaphopoda > Dentaliida > Dentaliidae > Pictodentalium > Pictodentalium vernedei. Next base: position 338,424,270 of record CM062288.1, on the reverse strand, counting down.
CAAGTGAATTGCTTGAGAACAACTGACAACAGACACCCTCTAGTCTGCGGTTTGAGTTACGTTTGTGGCATAACGCCTTAGTGAGAGAATATTGATAACGTATATTCTAGCCCATGTAAGCATTTTCAAGTAGGTTGTCATAAAAATAAAAATGTTTCGAAGCTCTCGTTCATTAAAAAATAAAAAAAGGCTCTTGAGTGTTTTTCTTATGCCTGAAGCCAATACAATAAAACTTTTACAATTGTATTTTCTGGAATTGTATTTTCTGCTATTAATGTAACTTACTAAACTGAAGCATTAACGTTTTAAAATATCTGATAATTTGCCAACTGGCAAATTGCCAGATCTTTGGAAATGCTAATTGTTCATTTTAACCCATTTAAAGTCATAACTAGAAAATACAATTCTAGAAAATATAATTGTACAAGTTTTATAGTACTAGCCCCTGTTTTCTTCGTTTGGCTGGTAAGGACTGGCAGATAACATTCTGGAAATGCGGCGTGAGTGAAATAGTTGATTTCATTTGTCAATACACTTACGGAAAAAAACACAAGTCTTTTTTTGTTCGTATGATTTTTTTTTTTTATAATCTGTAACACGAATATGTGCTCTCCAGTAATTCACTTGTCAAATCCCCAATTACCAACTATTGGTTGGTAATCTGATTGCAGCTATCTGCAATCGGATCTTTGGACAGAAGCACACCCCATCCCAACACACCTCCCTATCTGCTGTAGCAGACTGTGCATAAGAAGATCACATTACGAGGAGATCTAATCGCTACAAAAACAGGTTTAAAGTGTATTTATTCTTACTGAGATGACAGTTTCGTCCTGTCCATCCTGACTGGCAGTAACACCGATAAGATTCATCTCTTTCCACACAGGTACCATGAAGACATGGTTTCGAGTAACAATAATCTGAAAATAAATTTACAAGTATATTTGATCGAATAGAATATATGTACATGCTGTAGCGTGCAGGGAATCTGGTATAATCTTAAGGTTTATCATTGAAAACTAGACATTAGTTTGTTCGGGTAGAAACTAGAGAGATGTGTTATTTGAGATCAGATTTTACTGATAGAAGCGGAAATTCTAACATCTAACACTCTAAAAAGGAGCCATACAATAAAGTTATCCTGTGCCCTGTTCTGACAGTAGCACATATCTTCCATTAATTCTAAACTTTAGATTGTAATTGTTTGTCTATGTCCTTTGTCCAACATTTATTTAAGAATTGAATGCAATTTTTATAATCTTTATTGGAGTATGAACGTGTGGGATTCCTTCGGGATTCATACATAATTTGTACCCATTCCCACACGTTCATACTCCAATAAAGATTATAAAAATTGCATTCAATTCTTAAATAAATCCCTTCGGGATTCATACATAATTTGTACCCATTCCCACACGTTCATACTCCAATAAAGATTATAAAAATTGCATTCAATTCTTATAATTACATTCCGTAACTGTTCAAACTACTTTTTACCAAGCAACAAAGCAGAAAGAAGAAATAAAATATGTACGAACGAAACGAGGCGAAAAACCGCCCTCACACAAAAGACAAAGCGCACAACTCTGAGTTGAGCGTCGGTTTTCGGCATTGACCCAAATTTGTCAAATTACATATCAGTAAACTGTAATCACTAATCAATGCGAGAGGCGCTAAAAGTTATAAACCCACCCAAATACCGCCCGAATCACCTTCTGCCAACTGCGCTCTACCGTAAATGCGGGTCAAAGTTCGACCAAATGTATTCATTGGAAAATGAATTACATTTGGTCATGACGTTTTCATCCAGCTGACCAATGGGAATTGGACCCAAAACGTATAACTACATTAACAATGTAATTATCTATTGTTGTGAACCTATGTTTCAGTGCCAAATCATTCTAAAATACATTTCACTTTTCACTTTTCGCAAAAACATCTTATAGTGGTACTTTACAACATAAATGCATACGAGGAGGGCGTTTCTATCGAACAAATGCCTCTAAAGTCTGCAAAATCTCATACAAATGCAATTAAGGATTCTCAAAATGTACTCCGGGATATGATCGGTGAAACTCGGTAGTCTATTGGCTGACACTTCGCTGGAGTGTCTTTTACTTTTCATGATATTCCCAATTTGGGACGTTTCTTCAAAATAAGACCTCATAGTCAGTGACGGATCTAGAGGTAAAACTGGATGGTGTCACTGATATCACCGGACAGCTTTGTTAGTGGCGAACCAATCAAAAACCTTTATAGTACATACATTGATCTGAGTAAAACAAATGTGTTAGCGACAAATCAATCGAAAACTTGCAATACATAATACTAATTTGATCCATACAGAGATATTAGTTCCAGCTAATTAAAACCTTGTGGTAATTTTCTGATTTGATCAATACAGAGATATTAGTGACAAACCAATCAAAACCTTGTAATAATACTCTGATTTGGTCAATTCAGAGATATTAGTGCCCAAACCAATCAAAACCACCTTGTAATAATACTCTGATTTGATCAATACAGAGATATTAGTGCCCAAACCAATCAAAACCTTGTAGTAATGCACTGCTTTGGCCAATACAGAGACATTTGTGTCAAACCAATCAAACCTTGTAATAATACCCTGATTTGGCCAATGTAGAGATATTAGTGCCAAAACCAATCGAAACATTGTAGTAATGCACTGCTTTGGCCAATACAGAGGTATTGGTGTCAAACCAATCAAACCTTGGAATAATACCCTGATTTGGCCAAAGCAGAGATATTAGTGCCAAAACCAATCAAAACCTTGTAGTAATGCACTGCTTTGGCCAATACAGAGACATTTGTGTCAAACCAATCAAACCTTGTAATAATACCCTGATTTGGCCAATGTAGAGATATTAGTGCCAAAACCAATCGAAACATTGTAGTAATGCACTGCTTTGGCCAATACAGAGGTATTGGTGTCAAACCAATCAAACCTTGGAATAATACCCTGATTTGGCCGAAGCAGAGATATTAGTGCCAAAACCAATCAAAACCTTGTAGTAATGCACTGCTTTGGCCAATACAGAGACATTTGTGTCAAACCAATCAAACCTTGTAATAATACCCTGATTTGGCCACTGTAGAGATATTAGTGCCAAAACTAATCAAGACCTTGTAGTAATACAGTGCTTTGGCCAACGCAGAGATATTAGTGCCAAAACTAATCAAGACCTTGTAGAAATACAGTGATTTGGCCAACGCAGAGATATTAGTGCCAAAACTAATCAAGACCTTGTAGAAATACACTGATATGGCCAACGCAGAGATATTAGTGCCAAAACTAATCAAGACCTTGTAGAAATACACTGATTTGGCCAACGCAGAGATATTAGTACCAAAACTAATCAAGACATTGTAGTAATACACTGCTTTGGCCAACGCAGAGATATTAGTGCCAAAACTAATCGAGACCTTGTAGAAATACACTGATTTGATCAAAACAGAGATATTAGTGCCAAACAAATCAAAACCATGTTAGTACATACCCTGGTCTAATTAAAACAAAGGGGGAGGAGGGTGCCGAACACATCACTAACCCATATAGTATGTAACTGATCTGAATGAAACAAAGGCGTTAGTGCCAAACCAATCAGAACCTTGTAGTACATACACGGATTAGAATTAAATACAATTAGAATTAAATACAAGCACAAGTTCCAAACCAATCAAACAAGTAAAAAGTTAGCACAACTAACAGATGCTCTCTGAAATGCCAATTGATGGAAACAATATATTGATTTTTTCAAATGCAGAACAGTGAAATGGTTTAAACCATATAAAAAGTACAAAAACGCGTGGAAGGACAAGGGTAGCAGTGCACGGAAAACCTGTATTAAAAGCTCCCTGGGAAAACGATTGAACTGGCCTTTGAAGACATGTCACTGTATAAGCAGCTTTGATTATACCAATCAAAACTTTGTAGTACATACAGTTATCGAATTAAAACAAAGGAGTAAGTGCCAACCAATCACAACCCTTTAGCACATAATTGATCGGATTAAAACAAAGGCGTTAGTGCCAACCACATCAAAACATGGCAGTACATACACTGATCGGATTAAAACAAAGGCGTAAGTGCCAAACCAACCAAACCCTTGTAGTACATACACTGATCGGATTAAAACAAAGGTTTTAGTACCAAAAAATCAAAACACTGTAGTACACCCACTGATCGGATTAAAACAAAGGCGTTAGTACCAAAACCATCAAAACCCTGTAGTACATCCACTGATTGGATTAAAACAAAGGCTTTAGTACCAAAAAATCAAAACACTGTAGTACATCCACTGATCGGATTAAAACAAAGGCCTTAGTGCCAACCAAATCAAAACCTGGTAGTACATACACTGATCGGATTAAAACAACGGCGTTAGTGCCAAACCAACCAAACCTTGTAGTACATACACTGATCGGATTAAAACAAAGGCGTTAGTGCCAAACCAACCAAACCTTGTAGTACATACACTGATCGGATTAAAACAAAGGCGTTAGTGCCAAACCAACCAAACCTTGTAGTACATCCACTGATTGGATTAAAACAAAGGCTTTAGTACGAAAACAATCAAAACCCTGTAGTACATACACTGATCGGATTAAAACAACGGCGTTAGTGCCAAACCATTCAAAACCTTGTAGTACATACACTGATCGGATTAAAACAAAGGCGTTAGTGCCAACCAAACAAAACCCTGTAGTTCATACACTGATCGGATTAAAACAAAGGCGTTAGTGCCAAACCAACCAAACCTTGTAGTACATACACTGATCGGATTAAAACAAACGCGTTAGTGCCAAAACCATCAAAACCCTGTAGTACATCCACTGATCGGATTAAAACAAAGGCGTTAGTGCCAAACCAACCAAACCTTGTAGTACATACACTGATCGGATTAAAACAAAGGCGTTAGTGCCAAAACCATCAAAACCCTGTAGTACATCCACTGATCGGATTAAAACAAAGGCGTTAGTGCCAAACCAACCAAACCTTGTAGTACATACACTGATCGGATTAAAACAAAGGCGTTAGTGCCAAACCAACCAAACCTTGTAGTACATACACTGATCGGATTAAAACAAAGGCGTTAGTGCCAAAACCATCAAAACCCTGTAGTACATCCACTGATTGGATTAAAACAAAGGCGTTAGTGCCAACCAAACAAAACCCTGTAGTTCATACACTGATCGGATTAAAACAAAGGCTTTAGTGCCAAAACCATCAAAACCCTGTAGTACATCCACTGATTGGATTAAAACAAAGGCGTTAGTGCCAAACCAACCAAACCTTGTAGTACATACACTGATCGGATTAAAACAAAGGTGTTAGTTCCAAAGCAATCAAAACCCTGTAGTACATACACTGATCGGATTAAAACAAAGGCGTTAGTGCCAAACCAACCAAACCCTGTAGTACATCCACTGATTGGATTAAAACAAAGGCTTTAGTGCCAAACCAATCAAAACATTGTATTACATACACTAGTTGGATTAAAACGCACCCTGGGGAAGAGAGTAAACTGGCCTTTGAAGATAGGTCACAGCATAACTAGGGTGACTGTATAAGCAGGTGCGATTATACCAATCAAAAACTTGTAGACCATACAGTGATCGGATTAAAACAAAGGCATTAGTTTCAAACCAATCAAAATCTTATAGTACATACACTGATCGGATTAAAACAAAGGCTTTAGTGCAAAACCAATCAAAACCTTGTAGTACAGACACTGATCAGATTAAAACAAAGGTGTTAATTTCAAACCAATCAAAACCTTATAGTACATACACTGATCGGATTAAACAAAGGCGTTAGTGCCAAACCAATCAAAACCTTGTAGTACAGACACTGGTTGGATTAAAACAAAGGTGTTAGTTCCAAAGCAATCAAAACTTTATAGTACATACACTGATCGAATTAAAACAAGAGCTTTAGTGTCAAACCAATCAAAACCTTGTAGTACATACACTGATCGCATTAAAACAAGAGCTTTAGCGCCAAACTAATCGGAACCTTGTAGTACATACACTGATCGGATTAAAACAAAGGCGTCAGTGCCAACCCAATCAAACCGTTTTGGCACATACACTGATCGGATTAAAAAAAGGCTTTAGTTTCAAACAAATCAAAACCATGTAGTACATAGTTAGTGCCAAACCAATCAAAACCTTATAGTACAGACACTGATCGGACTAAAGCAAAAGCGTTAGTGCCAAACCAATCAAAACCTTGTAGCGCACACGCTGAACGGATTAAAACAAAAGCTTTAGTGCCAAACCAATCAAAACATTATAGTACATACACTGATCGGATTAAAACAAAGGAGTTAGTGCCAAACCAATCAAAACCTTGTAGTACATACACTGATCGGATTAAAACAAAGGCCTTAGTGCCAACCAAATCAAAACCTGGTAGTACATACACTGATCGGATTAAAACAAAGGCGCTAGTGTCAAACCAAGCAAAACCTTGTAGTACATACACCGATCGGATTAAAACAAAGGTGTTAGCGCCAAACAAATCAAGACCCTTTAGCACATACACTGATCGGAATACAACAAAGGCTTTATCGCCAAACAAATCAAGACCCTTTAGTACATACACCGATCGGATTAAAACAACAGCTTTAGTTTCAAACTAATCAAAAACCTTGTAGTACACACACTGATCGGATTAAAACAAAGGCATTAGTTTCAAACCAATCAAAACCTTATAGTACATCCACTGATCGGATTAAAACAAAGGCATTAGTTTCAAACCAATCAAAACCTTATAGTACATCCACTGATCGGATTAAAACAAAGGCATTAGTTTCAAACCAATCAAAACATTATAGTACATACACTGATCGGATTAAAACAAAGACTTTAGTGCAAAACCAATCAAAACCTTGTAGTACAGACACTGATCAGATTAAAACAAAGGTGTTAATTTCAAACCAATCAAAACCTTATAGTACATACACTGATCGGATTAAAACAAAGGCTTTAGTGCAAAACCAATCAAAACCTTGTAGTACAGACACTGATCGGATTAAAACAAAGACTTTAGTGCAAAACCAATCAAAACATTCTAGTACATACACTGATCGGATTAAAATAAAGGCGTTAGTGCAAAACCAATCAAAACCTTGTAGTACAGACACTGATCAGATTAAAACAAAGGTGTTAATTTCAAACCAATCAAAACATTATAGTACATACACTGATCAGATTAAAACAAAGACTTTAGTACCAAACCAATCAAAACATTATAGTACACACACTGATCGGATTAAAACAAAGGCATTAGTTTCAAACCAATCAAAACCTTATAGTACATACACTGATCGGATTAAAACAAAGGCTTTAGTGCAAAACCAATCAAAACCTTGTAGTACATACACTGATCGGATTAAAACAAAGGCTTTAGTGCAAAACCAATCAAAACCTTGTAGTACAGACACTGATCAGATTAAAACAAAGACTTTAGTACCAAACCAATCAAAACCTTGTAGTACATACACTGATCGGATTAAAACAAAGGCCTTAGTGCCAACCAAATCAAAACCTGGTAGTACATACACTGATCGGATTAAAACAAAGGCGCTAGTGTCAAACCAAGCAAAACCTTGTAGTACATACACCGATCGGATTAAAACAAAGGTGTTAGCGCCAAACAAATCAAGACCCTTTAGCACATACACTGATCGGAATACAACAAAGGCTTTATCGCCAAACAAATCAAGACCCTTTAGTACATACACCGATCGGATTAAAACAACAGCTTTAGTTTCAAACTAATCAAAAACCTTGTAGTACACACACTGATCGGATTAAAACAAAGGCATTAGTTTCAAACCAATCAAAACCTTATAGTACATCCACTGATCGGATTAAAACAAAGGCCTTAGTGCCAACCAAATCAAAACCTGGTAGTACATACACTGATCGGATTAAAACAAAGGCGCTAGTGTCAAACCAAGCAAAACCTTGTAGTACATACACCGATCGGATTAAAACAAAGGTGTTAGCGCCAAACAAATCAAGACCCTTTAGCACATACACTGATCGGAATACAACAAAGGCTTTATCGCCAAACAAATCAAGACCCTTTAGTACATACACCGATCGGATTAAAACAACAGCTTTAGTTTCAAACTAATCAAAAACCTTGTAGTACACACACTGATCGGATTAAAACAAAGGCATTAGTTTCAAACCAATCAAAACCTTATAGTACATCCACTGATCGGATTAAAACAAAGGCTTTAGTTTCAAACCAATCAAAACCTTATAGTACATCCACTGATCGGATTAAAACAAAGGCTTTAGTTTCAAACCAATCAAAACATTATAGTACATACACTGATCGGATTAAAACAAAGGCGTTAGTGCCAAATCAATCAAAACCTTGTAGTACAGACACTGATCGGATTAAAACAAAGGCTTTAGTGCAAAACCAATCAAAACCTTGTAGTACAGACACTGATCGGATTAAAACAAAGACTTTAGTGCAAAACCAATCAAAACCTTGTAGTACAGACACTGATCAGATTAAAACAAAGGTGTTAATTTCAAACCAATCAAAACCTTATAGTACATACACTGATCGGATTAAAACAAAGGCTTTAGTGCAAAACCAATCAAAACCTTGTAGTACAGACACTGATCAGATTAAAACAAAGGTGTTAATTTCAAACCAATCAAAACCTTATAGTACATACACTGATCGGATTAAACAAAGGCGTTAGTGCCAAATCAATCAAAACCTTGTAGTACAGACACTGGTTGGATTGAAACAAAGGTGTTAGTTCCAAAGCAATCAAAACTTTATAGTACATACACTGATCGAATTAAAACAAGAGCTTTAGTGTCAAACCAATCAAAACCTTGTAGTACATACACTGATCGCATTAAAACAAAGGCTTTAGTGCAAAACCAATCAAAACCTTGTAGTACAGACACTGATCAGATTAAAACAAAGGTGTTAATTTCAAACCAATCAAAACATTATAGTACATACACTGATCGGATTAAAACAAAGGCTTTAGTGCAAAACCAACCAAACCCTTGTAGTTCATACACTGATCGGATTAAAACAAAGGTGTTAATTTCAAACCAATCAAAACCTTATAGTACATACACTGATCGGATTAAAACAAAGGCTTTAGTGCAAAACCAATCAAAACCTTGTAGTACAGACACTGATCAGATTAAAACAAAGGTGTTAATTTCAAACCAATCAAAACATTATAGTACATACACTGATCGGATTAAAACAAAGGCTTTAGTGCAAAACCAACCAAACCCTTGTAGTTCATACACTGATCGGATTAAAACAAAGGTGTTAATTTCAAACCAATCAAAACATTATAGTACATACACTGATCGGATTAAAACAAAGGCTTTAGTGCAAAACCAACCAAAAACTTGTAGACCATACAGTGATCGGATTAAAACAAAGGCATTAGTTTCAAACCAATCAAAACCTTATAGTACATACACTGATCGGATTAAAACAAAGGCTTTAGTGCAAAACCAATCAAAACCTTGTAGTACAGACACTGATCAGATTAAAACAAAGGTGTTAATTTCAAACCAATCAAAACATTATAGTACATACACTGATCGGATTAAAACAAAGGCTTTAGTACCAAACCAATCAAAACCTTATAGTACATACACTGATCGGATTAAAACAAAGGCTTTAGTGCAAAACCAATCAAAACATTCTAGTACATACACTGATCGGATTAAACGAAAGGCGTTAGTGCAAAACCAATCAAAACCTTGTAGTACATACACTGATCGGATTAAAACAAAGGCTTTAGTGCAAAACCAATCAAAACCTTGTAGTACAGACACTGATCAGATTAAAGCAAAGGTGTTAATTTCAAACCAATCAAAACCTTGTAGTACAGACACTGGTTGGATTAAAACAAAGGTGTTAGTTCCAAAGCAATCAAAACTTTATAGTATTATCGAATTAAAACAAGAGCTTTAGTGCCAAACAAATCAAAACCCTGTAGTACATACACTGATCAGATTAAAACAAACGCTTTAATGCCACAACCTTGTAATACATACACTGATCGGATTAAAACAAAGGCGTTGATGCCAAACCAATCAAAACCTTGTAGTACATACACCGATCAATTTGAAACAAAGGTTTTAGTGCCAAACCAATCAAAACATTGTAGTACAAACACTGATCGGATTAAAACAAAGGATTTAGTGCCAAACAAATCAAAACCTTATAGTACATACACTGATCGGATTAAAACAAAGACTTTAGTGTCAAACCAATCAAAACCTTGTAGTACATATACTGATCAAGTTGAAATAAAAGCGTTAGTGCCAAACCAATCAAAACCTTGTAGTACAAATACTTATTGGATTCAAATAACGGGCTTTAATGACACTGTATATTGCATACATTGATCTGAATGAAACAAAGGCGTTAACACCAACCCAATGAAAATCCAGCGCTATACTCTAATCTGATTAAAACAGATATAATCGAGCAAGTCTTCAATATCACCTAAAACTTTTGTTTTCCGCTCTCATTTGAGCCTTCCCCACATGATTAAATACAACCAAATGGAATTAGACAGTAAGACTATATTGATCATCACGTATCATTGGATTCGACTCCACGAACTCAACAAGCCGATTCTAATGATATGTCACAACTAATGTTCTATAGAACATAGCAGATGGTATGTATGATATATAAAACATTAAAGAACGTTTGGAATTTAAAAAATAAAAGAACAGCCATGCTATTTCTGCAATCACATTTTTGTATTTCAAAGTTTAAACGAAATCCACCACAACACTATGGGGCGCTAGAATAGCAACCCTAATCGAAGACAGGGCTCTGGCGCATGCTAGGGGACAGCGTATTTTTTTTTTACTAAGTCGCGTGACATTAATGATAGTATATAAACCCACACTGATTGTTCTGGATGTTCGAGGTGAGGAAAATATTTTGTCACCGAACTATAAACAAATCATGACAATTTTGCACAAATGGTGTGCTTGTCACTTTGGCGTAGAGTACCAGTCTTATAGCCGAGTACTCCACTACCATGGAAACATTGTAGCCGATTACTGCCTCACGCTGGCTCAGAGTACCAGTCTTATAGCCGAGTACTCAACTACCATGAAAACATTGTAGCCGTATTATTGCCTCATGCTGGCTTAGAGTACCAGTATTATAGCCAAGTACTCAACTATCATGAAAGTATTATAGTCGTATTATTGCCTCAGACTGGCTTGGAGTACCAGTCTTATAGACAACTACTCAAATATCATGAACAAATTAGTGCTGTATTACAGCCTCACCTTAGATTAGAAGCCCAGTCTTACAGCCGAGAACTCAATTATCATGAAAACATTATAGCTGTATTACCTCGCAACGTACAAATAAGGAAAATCCACGGACCAGCTTTGCCTCGTGAAGTTCTCAAAACAGTTTCTTTTGTATAAAACAAGCTTTCCCTCCCATCTGAGTACGCAATACAAATCAAGGGAGACAATAGAAATATTTTGGAAATAAATTATGGGTCTTCAACTTTTTTCACCACATTCCACCTCTTTGATTCTCTCGTATGGACAGTCTCCCCAGAAAAAACTCTCTGGTTGATATCTATCCCATCCCGCCGCCACTCTCGTATGTTCACTTTCCTAGTGACACTCTCCGGTTGGTACTCTCGCCCAAGTGAGCCTCTCGCATAGACCGTCCCCCCAGTAGCACTCTCCGGTTGGTACCCATCCATCCATATGTAACTCTTGTTTGGACCCTCTCCACAGTACAACTCCCCATCGAAGGGCTTTCTCATGTGGACCCTTTCCGCAGTTTCACGGTGCGACTGGTGCTCTATATCCAGTGGCACTCTCCGGTTAGTACTCTCTTCCCAATGACACTCCCAATCGAAGGGCTTTCTCATGTGGACCCTTTCCGCAGTTTCACGGTGCGACTGGTGCTCTATATCCAGTGGCACTCTCTGGTTAGTACTCTCTTCCCAGTGACACTCCCCAATTGTTACACACTTCCCAGCTGCACTCTCCGGTTGGTACAATCTGTCCAGTGACACTCTCCGGTTGGTACAATCTGTCCAGTGACATTCTCCGGTTAGTACCCCTTCCCAGTGACACCCTCTGGTTGGTACCCATGCTATGTCTGGTGGTGATTCGATCGATGATGCAGAAGTTAATGGACAAACAAACTATTGTGTTTTCTCGCACGGCTATCCTAATCTCCCTGCCCTTTACCGTTTGAAATCCCAAACCCCAACGACACTACCTGGACTGAGCTGTCTAGGCATATAAGGTTTTGTAGTGATTAGAAGGAGGGTCTAGGTGAAAGTGGGAACAAAGACAAATACACTAAAAAACATATCGTAAATAAAATTAAGAATTCCGTTCCGTTGACCTGAAGAGTAAACAAAGTTCCTACCTAGAATTTCTGTACTGTAGCTTTCTTGTGAGGAACCACTTTCCTTGCTACTTTTACTATTGCTCCCACTACCTTTCCTTCCACTCTTCTTACCACTCTTCTTACCACTCTTCTTACCACTTTTCTCTCCACCCTTCTTTCTGCTTTTTCCACCACTACTTCCACTACTGCTTCCTTTTTTTCTTTCGTCAAAAGACAAATCTCTTTTCCTGTCGTCTTCAAATACAACAACAAATAACTCAAAATTTGTACATCTGTGAACAGAAATTGATACGCAGGGTGCGATTTGTACATCTGTGAACAGAATCTCTTACGCAGGGTGCGATTTGTACATCTGTGAACAGAACTTCATATGCAGGGTGCGATTTGTACATCTGTGAACAGAACTTCATACGTATAGTGCGATTTGAACATCTGTCAACAGCACTTCATACGCAAGGTGCGGTTTGAAAATCTGAACTTCATACACCGGATGCGATTTGTACATCTGTGAACAGAACGTCATATGCAGGGCGCGAATTGTACATCTGTCAACCGAATGTCATACGCATGGTGCGATTTGAACATCTGCCAACAGCATTTCATACGCAGGGTGCGATTTGAACATGTGAACTTCATACGCCGTGTGCGAATTGTACATCTGTGAACAGATCTTCATACGCAGGGTGCAATTTGAACATCTGTCAACAGAACTTCATACGCAGGGTGCGATTTGAACATATGTGAACAGAACTTCATACGCAAGGTGCGATTTGTACGTTAAATTCTGTAAATTATTTGTAAATTAATTCTGTCTTTGTATGATACCTTTGGTTCACATTGATTGGTTAACACGTCTCGTTTTAAACTCCCGAGTGGAATGTGTAACACCGGCAGAACCTTACTCTCAGTGCAAAGTTACCTAAATTTAATCCCAACGCTCCAGCACCACATAAGTGAAAGACAAAAGAGTTGCCGTCAGATGTTGTTCATGACCTAATTAATGGGTTTCGTAAGTTCAGTTCCTCCGTGTTTAAGGAAGATGCAGTGCCCTATTAAGAATAGCCTGGCAGTGAATAAAAAAAAATGGATTTTCCATGTTTATCCTAACAACTGTATTTTCTGAAATTGTATTTTCTTACTATTACTATAACTGACTAAAATGAATCATTAGCATTTTAAACTTCTGGCAAGTTGACAACTTACGCTATTGGTTGATTTTAATTCATTTAAAGTCATAACTAGAAAATACAATTTTAGAAAATACAATTATAAATATTTTTATAGTATTGACCCTTGGTGGTTGCTTCTGTGCTGTACTTCAATAAAAAATAAATTAACTTGAAAATTTGCACTCGGTTTAATTAATTATGTTTTTTTACCACAGCGGACAGGATGTATTATTACCCTCGATTACTGGAGGTGTGGGCGTAGGATGGGAAAACTAGCACACGGTTTGGTTAATTATGTCTTTTTACCACAGCGGACAGTCCATAAAACTTTTCTTTATAATAGCATGTTCTAAAAACTACATGCAAGTAATTACTCTGTTCACAGGTAATTAGTACATCCAATTGTGCGTCCTGAAATTGGTGGAGTTGAAAAAAAATTCCCAACATCAGTAAATTCTTGTGCATGTAATTCATATAGTTGATTATAGATAAATGAATTAGTTCGTATATAGAAATCAGGTGTAACGCAATCATTAGTACGTGTACTTAAGAGTCGTAGATCAAATCAGGTTTAACACTATCATCAGTGAGTGTACATAAAGGTGATAGATCAATTCGTATATAGAAATCAGGTTTAACACTATCATCAGTGAGTGTACGTAAAGGTGATAGATCAATTCGTGTATAGAAATCAGGTGTAACACTATCATCAGTGAGTGTACATGAAGGTGATATATCAATTCGTATATAGAAATCAGGTGTAACACAATCATCAGTGAGTGTACATAAAGGTGATAGATCAATTTGTGTATAGAAATCAGGTGTAACACTATCATCAGTGAGTGTACATAAAGGTGATAGATCAATTCGTATATAGAAATCAGGTGTAACACTATCATCAGTGAGTGTACATAAAGGTGATGGATCAATTCGGATATTGAAATCAGGTGTAACACTATCATCAGTGAGTGTACATAAAGGTGATAGATCAATTCGTATATAGAAATCAGGTGTAACACTATCATCAGTGAGTGTACATAAAGGTGATATATCAATTCGTATATAGAAATCAGGTGTAACACTATCATCAGTGAGTGTACATAAAGGTGATAGATCAATTCGTATATAGAAATCAGGTGTAACACTATCGTCAGTGAGTGTACATAAAGGTGATATATCAATTCGTATATAGAAATCAGGTGTAACACTATCGTCAGTGAGTGTACATAAAGGTGATGGATCAATTCGGATATTGAAATCAGGTGTAACACTATTATAGTGAGTGTACATAAGAGTGGTAGATCAATTCGTATATAGAAAGCAGGTGTAACACTATCGTCATTGAGTGTACATAAGAGTGGTAGATCAATTCGTATATAGAAAGGAGGTGTAACACTATTATAGTGAGTGTACTTAAGAGTGGTAGATCAATTCGTATATAGAAAGCAGGTGTAACACTATTATAGTGAGTGTACTTAAGAGTGATAGATCAATTCGTATATAGAAAGCAGGTGTAACACTATTATAGTGAGTGTACTTAAGAGTGGTAGATCAATTCGTATATAGAAAGCAGGTGTAACACTATTATAGTGAGTGTACTTAAGAGTTGTAGATCAATTCGTATATAGAAAGCAGGTGTAACACTATTATAGTGAGTGTACTTAAGAGTGGTAGATCAATTCGTATATAGAAAGCAGGTGTAACACTATTATAGTGAGTGTACTTAAGAGTGGTAGATCAATTCGTATATAGAAAGCAGGTGTAACACTATTATAGTGAGTGTACTTAAGAGTTGTAGATCAATTCGTATATAGAAAGCAGGTGTAACACTATTATAGTGAGTGTACTTAAGAGTGGTAGATCAATTCGTATATAGAAAGCAGGTGTAACACTATTATAGTGAGTGTACTTAAGAGTTGTAGATCAATTCGTATATAGAAAGCAGGTGTAACACTATTATAGTGAGTGTACTTAAGAGTGGTAGATCAATTCGTATATAGAAAGCAGGTGTAACACTATTATAGTGAGTGTACTTAAGAGTTGTAGATCAATTCGTATATAGAAAGCAGGTGTAACACTATTATAGTGAGTGTACTTAAGAGTGGTAGATCAATTCGTATATAGAAAGCAGGTGTAACACTATCGTCATTGAGTGTACATAAGAGTGGTAGATCAAATTAGACGAACTAGAAAGGTGTATAAAAAGTAGTTGCTACACAATAGACTTATGAACACGATGACAACAGCTTAGAGAACACTTGCCATTATCAAATGGAAAACATGAGTTAGTTGCGGTAGCAACTATTTTGATTGTGGACATGAAACTGTTATACCCAACTGTTTGTACTTGAAACGGTTGTTATGCATAACTTATTAAGCCAGTGTGCAAGAAGTTAGTACAAATATGTATGGGTAGTTGAATCGGTGGGTAAACATAAGTTATTTGTATGAGTACATGGATTGGAGTATACAATCTACGTATGAAAACATTTACCAATAGGCAATCTGCAAATTAGCTGCTATATAAAGGATATGAAATTCGTGTTTCGGTCATACTCTATTTATGAAACTTGTCTACAAATTTCCCGTTTTGCCTCGCTTGGAGAGGCAAAACGGGAAACTCGTAGACGAGTTACATAAATAGAGTATGACCGAAACACGAATTTCTTATTCTGTCTCTCATATGACACCACAGGTACCAAAAACATATTCTAGAAAGAAAAGAAGGGGTAAAGAGTGGAATTTCACCTTGAACGTCGTGCATTTGATTTTGACTGGTCACAGCTGCATGCAGCTATAGCTTTTGACCGCGACAAAATATAGTTTTCCACAATTCGGCGTTATACATACCAAATTTTAAGTATTTATACATTTCTTATCATTAGGATTTTAGTGAATGTTTATAACAAATAAAATCAGGCATTGTTGCTTTGTTGATGTTTTTAAATAGTTCTATTTACTCGCGCATTAATTTAACATTCAACTTTTCTGTGATAACCAACCAGAAAGTGTTCTTTTGAAATTGAACAATTAAATCAACTGAAGGTGCTATGAAAAACTAATAATATTTATTGAAAATATGAAACGGTAATAAGCCGAGAAAACTGAGACATTATACGATAACTCATAAATATTGCATGCCTTGGAGTTGATTATGCAAAAATAGTGGTACCCAAGGAAGCATACCCCAGATGCCAGACACGAATAGAATATTCTTCCCCGAGGACCATCATTTTATCATAGTCAATCATATAAGCTTGCAATAAGCAATGTATTACATCGAACAGTCCGAAAAACCTTACAACCCATTCAGGATTCCAATTCTACGTACAATACGGCCGCCGTATACTGGTCACTTTCCACAGGTGGGCAATATGTCCCTTGGACACAATAATATTGGATTTTAAACACTAATTATGGGAATAATCATCAAAAATATAATTATTGAAGTACTTGGTACAACCCGGTGCTTCATTAATTAAAATTTTGCTGATTAAGATATTTATTACCTGGAAACGCATGGGTGGACGACACTGCGCATGCGTGGATTATGACAATTCCTTTGCGACCGTACTAAAGACGGCCTATTAATAATGGACATTCCACAAAGTAAGCAAACAGAATCCCGAAAAGTATCTCTGGAAAAGGCGTTTTGTGTTAATCGACAATATTCTAGAATATCCCATGTCTATTTTCAGAATGTTCTTAATGCACAGGAATAGTGCACGCTTATTTTGAGAGCGGTTAACTGGTAAAACAACCGGTAATAGAAGTCACCTGTCAGTCAGTCAGAGGAAAAGGAAATCACACGTGTTATCACACATAAATCGTTTAGTTACATAAAATTAGCACATCTAATTGTGAGCATTTGAATTAATAGGTGCTCACATATTAGTTAATACAAATAGTTTGAGTGCATAATATTAGCTCGTCTAATTATAGCTTTTTGAATCAGTTGTTGTTATACATGAACTAGTTGCTGATAATTAGCCTGAATACGTGAAAGTATTACATATAATTAGCCTGAGTACATGAAAGTATTACATATAATCAGCCGGTGCACATGGAATTAGTACATATAACACTGTGAACTTAAGCCAGTAGGTACACGTGGAACTCATAGCTACACATAATTAGTGTGAGTACATGGAATTAGTAAATCTAATTATGGACACTTGAAGCAGTCGGTTTCGTTGCTGAACAATAATTAGTTTTTATCATGAAATTAGTAAATTTAATTCTGTGTACCTGCATCAGAAGGATACATAAATTAGTTTCACTACATGAAATTAGTAAATTTAATTGTGGACACCTGAAAAAGTCGGTGTACGTGAATTCGTTGATGAACAATAATTAGTTTGTAATCATGAAATTAGTACATGTAATTCTGGGTACCTGCATCAGAAGTATACATAAATTAGTTTTAGTACATGAAATTAGTATATCTTATTATAGCCACTCGAACCATATAAATTGATGCTACATTAGTAGGCGTTAAATCAATATTTTCTAATTGTACATCAACAGGGAGCGCGGTGGCTCAGTGGTTACGGTAATTGGTCTTCAGGTCGAGAGGTCCACGGTTCGATCCCCGTCGGGGGTAACTGGTAGTGTTCTTCAGGTTGAGAGGTCCACGGTTCGATCCCCGTCGGGGGTAACTGGGTAGTGTTCTTCAGGTTGAGAGGTCCACGGTTCGATCCCCGTCGGGGGTAACTGGGTAGTGTTCTTCAGGCCGAGAGGTCCACGGTTCGATCCCCGTCGGGGTAACTGGGTAGTGTTCTTCAGGTCGAGAGGTCCACGGTTCGATCCCCGTCGGGGGTAACTGAGTAGTGTTCTTCAGGTCGAGAGGTCTACGGTTCGATCCCCGTCGGGGGTAACTGGGTAGTGTTCTTCAGGCCGAGAGGTCCACGATTCGATCCCCGTCGGGGGTGCTGGGTAGTGTTCTTCAGGCCGAGAGGTCCACGATTCGATCCCCGTCGGGGATAACTGGGTAGTGTTCTTGGGTAAAGCACTTAATCTCGATTGCCCACGTGTGGCACGATGGATCTGTGTACTGGGGCCTACTGTACGTTGATGGTGCACTTGTCTTCAACCAATGTCAACCCTGCTTGTGTGGAGTTAGTATTCACAGTTGCTCTGTGGTTTTCTCCGGATACTGCGGCTTCCTCCACCCGTAAAACTGCCAGACACGAGGTGACCCTGGTTGTCGAACGTGTCGTTAAACTCCAATAAATAAATGTATATGAGTATTAGTACACACACTGGTGGCTTCATGGTAATCGGTTTGTGTACTTGAAATCAGTGCATCCAATTATGTCTACTTGATTTTGTTTATTTGTCGGTTTAAGGCCACTTTGAGAATTTCTGGCTATTTAAGGACCACGACAATGACAACCAGGTCCGTATTAGCCAACAGATGTTTTATCTATAGTGTTCACGTCAGAAGCATTCCAACCTGGGCAGGGGAATTGAAAGTGTTTGCCTGGTAAATGGTTCTAGGATGACGTGGAGTCGTTCAATCATTTACAACTCTCCTTTTCGATGCCAGTTTTGAAAAGTACTTCCGGAGTAAGTTTGTCAAAACCCAGCCCGCTATCCGCCATCTACATGGTACCACATGTTTATATTTTCGGTAGGCGTTGCTCACCTCCATAATGGGTGTATTCAGTAGTCATCGCCAGTGCAATACCCCAAGAACACACGACGGACCCACTGATAACGAAAACCCCCAAAACAATTGCAATTCAAACAGAATCAACTTAATATCGTTGACATTCCAATACTTCATTCGAATACTTCAATAACATTTTAACCAACTGATGTATATAAAAATAAATAAACAGTGTGCGTACATGTACATATAAATCTAACTTTGTCTGCTTACAGTATAGCCGACGTGTACTGGTCATAATCAACGGATGGGCAGTGGAGTTCAAGCATGCGTTTACCAGGTAATAAAAATCATAAACTAGCGAAATTTTAATTAATGAAGCACCAGGATGTAGCCGGTGTTTTATTAATTAAACTTTTGATGATTAATCTCATAATTAGTGTTTGGAATCTATTATTATTGTTTTCGTGGAAATATTGCCCACCCGTGGAAAGTGACCAGTCTACGGCGGCCGTATTGTGAATTTGTAATATAAATACGTTTTTCTTGCTACAATACAATTTCTTTTCTCTGTTAAACAATAGTTTTAGTAATTATTGTGGCAAATATTAGTAGGTGTACATGGATTAGTTGGTATACAAACGTGCGTTTTTTCACACGATATTAGTAGATCTAATTATGCGTACAAGGATGAGTTAGCACAGAAAAGGCAATTCAAAACAACAATAAGTATTTTTGTATATAATTGGAATATCACCTTGGCATTTTGTGGGTATATACACGCTAGTAGCTGTACAGCGATCAGATTTAGTTCATTTATAAATGAAAGACTATAATTGTTTCGCTGTGCTGGCATGCTCAGCATGTTTACAACACAAACAGATAAGGTTATGTGGGAGAGAAGATTATTATTAGACGAGCTCGTTCCCACGAGGGGTCATAACCTATGTTTTTGAGATAAGAAATGAAAAAATAATGAAAATTAATTTTCGAATTTTGTGAATAGCGCTGGCCGGTTTTGGACGTTACGTTGGGTAAAGGGTTAAATACTTCAACAATTTCAACCATATTATTTGTCCCCTAATTGCAACGAGTCTAATTTTATTTCGCTTCAAAAACTCTGATATACGGGAAGGTGATTGTGTGGAATCGCGAACCTCTCTCTCGAATAATTATAAATATAAGACTTTGATCTGCCACTGATTGGTCGTGGTTCTCAGGTGAAAATATTTTGATTAACCCTGTGTTCTTAGGTGCCTTCCTATCCCCACGCCTCTTCTCTTCCCGCAACACCCGGAAACGAACTGCTTGATGATATCCCGTACCCCATTCTTCTCAATCTCTCCTATAAGCATACCAATCTTCTCCTTTGTGTCAACCACTAACCACACGTTCTTCATTTCCCATGTCACTGTTCCATTATACTCTTAGTGAATCTTTTTATGTTAGCCTGGTATTTTGGACATTTTAATGGAAAGTGTCCCAGGGTCTCCACAACGTCTAAATTTGACATTCCTTTCCACTGTCCTTCCCATTTTTTCCTGTAAGCTACAGCGACTGCGACCTTAGCTTGACCAATAGTCACCCAAAAGGTTGGTGACAAGGTATTCAAACCTGGCTTCCCTTTATTATACAGGCCACCCAAAAACCCTTCGCTATCCCTCGCACCAAATCTGGTTACAAAGATCCGTGACTTTTTCGCTGACGACTTTTTTTTACCCCAGGTTGTACCCATTTTTAAAGCCCGATATCTCCATTGAATAATTCTCCATTAATTCCTTCACTTTGTCCACCCACCCTGTCTTTGTGTTTGAATTCCAAATATTCTGGAACATTAGTTTGCACCATCGGCTGTTGGGGAGATTCACCAAATAGTTAAGATAACAGAGTTTCAGTAAGTCTATCCTGTCTTTGATCCTCTGATTAATTCTAGTGCTGTGGCATTACTCTTTTCAACCGTTTGGTTTAGATGTATTACTTCCGTACCATATCGTCTCTTGAGTTCCAAAGTGTTCTATGTGCCTACTGGCAGCCTACTGGCAGCCTACTGGCGTACCTACTAGCAGCCTACTGGCGTACCTACTGGCAGCCTAATGGCGTACCTACTGGCAGCCTACTGGCACATAGAACACATTGGAACTCAGGCGACGATCTGTTATACTTGGTACACCCACTATTTCAGAAATGGTTTTCTCCACGTAAACCCTACTGAGGCCGTTTCTCTCTGTAAGTTTCATGTGATTTAGAATTCGCTTCCCCTTCACGGTTATATCATAAATTCGTGTGATTTCGGTAGATGCTCCCATAATATTCGATGTTACATGTCTCTCAGCCACTAAGAAATTTGCTACTGCCTTCCGGAATACTAAACTCCCCACTCTTCACCTTTGAGTGATTCCATTTTATGACCCTCGGCTTTAACTTTGCTTTCATTTAGTTGGAGTCGCCATTTGTTCCCATATCTTCTAACAATTGCCAGTATTTCTGTAGACCACCTGCGTTTTCTGACGCTAGTACTGCACCATCTGGAGAAAACAGCACTTCGATTTGAAGTTCCCCAAATGCTACCCCTTCATCTCCTAAAGCTTTGATGTACAGGGCAAAATGAGTTGGCGAAAGGCAACACCCCTGCGTTAGGCCTATCTCCTTAGACACATATTTTGTTGTTATCTTACCTAGGTTAAGTTAACTCCGTACATCTTTATATAATGATACCAGGATTCCAACAAACACACCCCCCAGGCCCAAGGCTTCAAGCTTTCGCCTCATTCATTCCCTTCATACTATATCATATGCCCTTGTAACATCCAGAAATGCCATAAACATCTTTTTCTTTTTGGCTTCCGCGGATTCTATCATTTTGGATACCGTAAAAAGATAGTCAGTGACACTCCTTCCCTTCCTGAAGCCATTTTGGATCTCGTGCCAAAACCACTTCTCTTCGATCAAACCCTCTAATTTCCCATACAGCACTTTACAGAAAACTTGTTACTGACAGAAATACCCCGATAATTATCCAATACGCATTCCCATATTGTGCATAAATGCCACCTTACTTTCTTTCCAATCTTTTGGAACCTCTTGTTTTTTATATGGCTGAATTGAAAGGCCGTTAGGCTTTCACATAGTTCCTCTCCCCCCTTTTGTAAGAACCTGTTAGGAATTTCATCCACCTGTCCTGCTTTTGCGTTCCTTTATTTTGAAACCACTTTTCGAACGTCTTCTTTTTTTTTATCTCGCTGCACACGAAGTTCGATAAATATTCCTCGACCTCCTTACGGCACTCCGGTGGGAGTGCAGTACCCCATCGCTTGTCGTTCATCTTTGCCCAGTGCTTGGGTAGTCCTGATACAATGCCCCATCGCCTGTCATTCATCTTTGCCCAGAGCTTGAGTAGTTCTGGTGCAATTTGGTCTTGATCGTCTGTATTTGTGCCCTCCACTTTAATACTGTGTGAATTATTTCTTTTTTCCCTTTTATTCGCCAATTTCCAAAATGCGTTTGAAATCGACCCTCTGTCATCAATATCGTTTTAATAAGATTGCAGTTCCACATTCTCCAATTATCGTTTTTAATATTAGTTATCTTATTTCGTGTTTTTTGCTATTCTTCTTTTGCTACCCTGACCTTGTTGGTTTCCATCCTGGCACCCCCTTACGTTTTTAACTCCTGTATGCAACGCATTTGACTTTTCTACCTTTTTGCCTTTTTCAGTTCACTCTGTAGCTATAAGTTCCCTAATTTTTCTATATGTTCATTCCCTGCCTCCACGAGGTTCACAACTATAGTATCTGCCATTTCCTGGATGTTGGTCTCCCTGTGTATATTCTCAAGTTTTGGTTTTAGTTGTTCTCCAAATTGCGCGCATTCAGCATCCTTTCGGAGTTACCATATCACTTTAAAGCCTCTTTTCGTTCTTACTGATTTTGCACCGATCGTTACTGTAATCGAGCTATGATCACTATCCAACCCCCTTCTATCCGCATCGTTCACTTGTACCTCTATCACGTCCTCCATAAATCGGAATCTATGAGAATAAAGCCGATTATTGCTTTTTCCGTCATTGATCTCACAGGTCCATTGCCCCTTATACTTCGCATCCGTTTCCGAAGCCTCAGATCGAGTTCATTTGTGAAGTACAACAGTTTCTTTCCTTTTGAGGTTGACGTTCTTATTCTCGCCCTGTATGCCTTCTTCCTTATCTCCCATGCGTGCATTAAAGTCTCCCATCGGAATTATACCGAGTTTCCTGTATTCTAATTACATAAAAGTCTCCCATCGGAATTATACCGAAGCCCATGTATTCTAATTACACTAAAGTCTCCCATCGGAATTATACCGAGTCCCCTGTATTCTAATTACATAAAAGTCTCCCATCGGAATTATACCGAGTCCCCTGTATTCTAATTACGTTAAAGTCTCCCATAAGAATTATACCGAAGCCCATGTATTCTAATTACACTAAAGTCTCCCATCGGAATTATACCGAGTCCCCTGGATTCTAATTACATTAAAGTCTCCCATCGGAATTATACCGAGTTCCCTGTATTCTAATTATATTAAAGTCTCCCATAACAATTATACCGAGTCCCCTGTATTCTAATTACATTAAAGTCTCCCATCTGAATTATACCGAATACCCTGTATTCTAATTACATTAAAGTCTCCCATCGGAATTATACCGAGTTCCCTGTATTCTAATTACATTAAAGTCTCCCATCGGAATTATACCGAAACCCATGTATTCTAATTACAGTAAAGTCTCCCATCGGAATTATACCGAGTCCCCTGTATTCTAATTACATAAAAGTGTCCCATCGGAATGATACCGAGTCCCCTGTATTCTAATTACATTAAAGTCTCCCATAAGAATTATACCGAAGCCCATGTATTCTAATTACACTAAAGTCTCCCATCGGAATAATACCGAGTCCCCTGGATTCTAATTACATTAAAGTCTCCCATCGGAATTATACCGAGTCCCCTGTATTCTAATTACATTAAGGTCTCCCATAAGAATTATACCGAAACCCATGTATTCTAATTACACTAAAGTCTCCCATCGGAATTATACCGAGTCCCCTGTACTCTAATTACATTAAAGTCTCCCATCGGAATTATACCGAGTCCCCTGTATTCTAATTACATAAAAGTATCCCATAAGAATTATACCGAGTCCCCTGTATTCTAATTACATTAAAGTCTCCCATAAGAATTATACCAAGTCCCCTGTATTATAATTGCATAACAGTCTCCCATCGGAATTATACCGAGTCCGCTGTATTTCAATTGCATAAAAGTCACCCATCGGAATTATACCGAGTCCCCTGTATTCTAATTACATTAAAGTCTCCCATCGGAATTATACCGAGTCCCCTGTATTCTAAATACATTAAAGTCTCCCATCGGAATTATACCGAGTCCCCTGTATTCTAATTACATTAAAGTCTCCCATAAGAATTATACCGAGTCCCCTGTATTCTAATTACATAAAAGTCTCCCATCGGAATTATACCGAGTCCTCTGTATTCAAATTATATTAAAGTCTCCCATTGGAATTATACCGAGTTCCCTGTATTTTAATAACATTAAAGTATCTCATCGGAATTTTACCCAGTCCTCTGTATTCTAATTACACTAAAGATTCCCATCGGAATTATACCGGCCCCTGTATTGCAATTACATAAAAGTCTCCCATCGGAATTATACCGAGTCCCCTGTATTCTAATTACATAAAAGTCTCCCATCGGAACTATACCGAGTCCCCTGTATTCTAATTACATTAAACTATCTCATCGGAATTTTACCCAGTCCTCTGTATTCTAATTACACTAAAGTCTCCCATCGGAATTATACCGAGTCCCCTGTATTCTAATTACATTAAAGTCTCCCATCGGAATTATACCGAGTCGCCTGTTTTGTAATTACATTAAAGTCTCCCATAAGAATTATACCGAAGCCCATGTATTCTAATTACACTAAACTCTCCCATCGGAATAATACCGAGTCCCCTGTATTCTAATTACATTAAAGTCTCCCATCGGAATTATACCGATTCCTCTGTAATCTAAATGCATAAAACTCTCCTATAAGAATTATACCGAGTCCCCTGTATTCTAATTACATTAAAGACTCCCATAGGAATTATACCGAGTCCCCTGTATTCTAATTACATTAAAGTCTCCCATCGGAATTATACCGAGTCCACTGTATTCTAATTACATTAAAGTCTCCCATAATAATTATACCGAGTCCCCTGTATTCCAATTACATTGAAGTCTCCCATCGGAATTATACCGTGTCCCCTGTATTCTAATTACATTAAAGTCTTCCATCGGAATTATACCGAGTCCCCTGTATTCTAATTACATTAAAGTCTCCCATCCGAATTATACCGAGTTGCCTGTATTCTTATTACATTAAAGCCTCCCATAAGAATTATACCGAGTCCCCTGTATTCTAATTACATTACAGTCTCCCGTAAGAATTTTTCCGAGTCCCCTGTATTCTAATTACATTAAAGTCTTCCATCGGAATTATACTGAGTCCTCTGTATTCTAATTACATTAAATTCTCCCATCGGAATAATACCGACTCCTATGTATTATAATTGCATAAAACTCTCCCATAAGAATTATACCGAGTCCCCTGTATTCTAATTACATTAAAGTCTCCCATAAGAATTATACCAAGTCCCCTGTATTATAATTGCATAACAGTCTCCCGTAAGAATTTTTCCGAGTCCCCTGTATTCTAATTACATTAAAGTTACCATCGGAATTATACCGAGTCCACAGTATTCTAATTACATTAAAGTCTCCCATCCGAATTATACCGAGTTGCCTGTATTCTTATTACATTAAAGTCTCCCATAAGAATTATACCGAGTCCCCTGTATTCTAATTACATTACAGTCTCCTGTAAGAATTTTTCCGAGTCCCCTGTTTTCTAATTACATTAAAGTCTCCCATCGGAATTATACCGAGTCCCCTGTATTCTAATTACATTAAAGACTCCCATAGGAATTATACCGAGTCCCCTGTATTCTAATTACATTAAAGTCTCCCATCGGAATTATACCGAGTCCACTGTATTCTAATTACATAAAAGTCTCCCATAATAATTATACCGAGTCCCCTGTATTCCAATTACATTGAAGTCTCCCATCGGAATTATACTGTGTCCCCTGTATTCTAATTACATTAAAGTCTCCCATCCGAATTATACCGAGTTGCCTGTATTCTAATTACATTAAAGTCTCCCATAAGAATTATACCGAGTCCCCTGCATTCTAAATACATTACAGTCTCCCGTAAGAATTTTTCCGAGTCCCCTGTATTCTAATTACATTAAAGTCTCCCATCGGAATTCTACCGAGTCCCCTGTATTCTACTTACACTAAAGTCTCCCATCGGAATTATACCAAGTTGCCTGTTTTCTACTTACATTAAAATCTCCCATAAGAATTATACCGAGTCCCCTGTTTTCTAATTACATTAAAGTCTCCCATCCGAATTATACCGAATTCCCTGTATTCTAATTACATTAAAGACTCCCATCGGAATTATACCGAGTCCCCTGTATTCCAATTACATTAAAGTCTCCCATCGCAATTATACCGAGTCATCTGTATTCTAATTACTTTAAAGTCTCCCATCGGAATTATACCGAGTCCTCTGTATTCTAATTACATTAAAGTCTCCCATCGGAACTATACCGAGTTCCCTGCATTCTAATTACATTAAAGTCTCCCATCGGAATTATACCGAGTCCTCTGTATTCTAATTACATTAAAGTCTCCCATCGGAATTATATCGAGTTCCCTGTATTCTAATTACATTAAAGTCTCCCATAAGAATTATACCGAGTCCCCTGTATTCTAATTACATTGAAGACTCCCATCGAAATTATACCGAGTTCCCTGTATTCTAATTACATTAAAATTTCCCATAAGAATTATACCGAGTCCCCTGTTTTCTAATTACATGAAAGTCTCCCATCCCAATTATACCGAATTCCTTGTATTCTAATTACATTAAAGTCTCCCATCGGAATTATACCGAGTCCCCTGTACTCTAATTACATTAAAGTCTCCCATCGGAATTATACCGAGTCCTCTGTATTCTAATTACATTAAAGTCTCCCATCGGAATTATACCGAGTTCCTTGTATTCTAATTACATTAAAATCTCCCATAAGAATTATACCGAGTCCCCTGTTTTCTAATTACATTAAAGTCTCCCATCGGAATTATACCGAGTCCCCTGTATTCTAATTACATTAAAGTCTCCCATCGGAATTATACCGAGTCCTCTGTATTCTAATTACATTAAAGTCTCCCATCCGAATTATACCGAGTCTCCTGTATTCTAGTTACATTAAAGTCTCCCATCGGAATTATACCGAGTCTCCTGTATTCTAATTACATTGAAGTCTCTCATCGGAATTATACCGTGTCCCCTGTATTCTAATTACATTAAAGTCTCCCATCGGAATTATACCGAGTCTCCTGTATTCTAATTACATTAAAGTCTCCCATCGGAATTATACCGAGTTCCCTGTATTCTAATTACATTAAAATCTCCCATAAGAATTATACCGAGTTCCCTGTATTCTAATTACATTAAAGTCTCCCATCCGAATTATACCGAGTCCCCTGTATTCTTATTACATTAAAGTCTCCCATCGGAATTATACCGAGTCCTCTGTATTCTAATTACATTAAAGTCTCCCATCGGCATTATACCGAGTCCTCTGTATTCTAATTACATTAAAGTCTCCCATAATAATTATACCGAGTCCCCTGTATTCCAATTACATTGAAGTCTCCCATCGGAATTATACCTTGTCCCCTGTATTCTAATTACATTAAAGTCTCCCATCGGAATTATACCGAGTTCACTGCATTCTAATTACATTAAAGTCTCCCATCGGAATTATACCGAGTCCTCTGTATTCTAATTACTTTAAAGTCTCCCATCGGAATTATACCGAGTCCTCTCTATTCTAATTACATCAAAGTCTCCCATCGGAATTATACCGAGTCCTCTGTATTCTAATTACATTAAAGTCTCCCATCCGAATTATACCGAGTCTCCTGTATTCCAGTTACATTAAAGTCTCCCATCGGAATTATACCGAGTCTCCTGTATTCTAATTACATTGAAGTCTCTCATCGGAATTATACCGTGTCCCCTGTATTCTAATTACATTAAAGTCTCCCATCGGAATTATACCGAGTCTCCTGTATTCTAATTACATTAAAGTCTCCCATCGGAATTATACCGAGTTCCCTGTATTCTAATTACATTAAAATCTCCCATAAGAATTATACCGAGTTCCCTGTATTCTAATTACATTAAAGTCTCCCATCCGAATTATACCGAGTCCCCTGTATTCTTATTACATTAAAGTCTCCCATCGGAATTATACCGAGTCCTCTGTATTCTAATTACATTAAAGTCTCCCATCGGCATTATACCGAGGCCTCTGTATTCTAATTACATTAAAGTCTCCCATAATAATTATACCGAGTCCCCTGTATTCCAATTACATTGAAGTCTCCCATCGGAATTATACCTTGTCCCCTGTATTCTAATTACATTAAAGTCTCCCATCGGAATTATACCGAGTTCCCTGCATTCTAATTACATTAAAGTCTCCCATCGGAATTATACCGAGTCCTCTGTATTCTAATTACTTTAAAGTCTCCCATCGGAATTATACCGAGTCCTCTCTATTCTAATTACATTAAAGTCTCCCATCGGAATTATACCGAGTCCTCTGTATTCTAATTACATTAAAGTCTCCCATCCGAATTATACCGAGTCTCCTGTATTCTAGTTACATTAAAGTCTCCCATCGGAATTATACCGAGTCTCCTGTATTCTAATTACATTGAAGTCTCTCATCGGAATTATACCGTGTCCCCTGTATTCTAATTACATTAAAGTCTCCCATCGGAATTATACCGAGTCTCCTGTATTCTAATTACATTAAAGTCTCCCATCGGAATTATACCGAGTTCCCTGTATTCTAATTACATTAAAATCTCCCATAAGAATTATACCGAGTTCCCTGTATTCTAATTACATTAAAGTCTCCCATCCGAATTATACCGAGTCCCCTGTATTCTTATTACATTAAAGTCTCCCATCGGAATTATACCGAGTCCTCTGTATTCTAATTACATTAAAGTCTCCCATCGGCATTATACCGAGTCCTCTGTATTCTAATTACATTAAAGTCTCCCATAATAATTATACCGAGTCCCCTGTATTCCAATTACATTGAAGTCTCCCATCGGAATTATACCTTGTCCCCTGTATTCTAATTACATTAAAGTCTCCCATCGGAATTATACCGAGTTCACTGCATTCTAATTACATTAAAGTCTCCCATCGGAATTATACCGAGTCCTCTGTATTCTAATTACTTTAAAGTCTCCCATCGGAATTATACCGAGTCCTCTCTATTCTAATTACATCAAAGTCTCCCATCGGAATTATACCGAGTCCTCTGTATTCTAATTACATTAAAGTCTCCCATCCGAATTATACCGAGTCTCCTGTATTCCAGTTACATTAAAGTCTCCCATCGGAATTATACCGAGTCTCCTGTATTCTAATTACATTGAAGTCTCTCATCGGAATTATACCGTGTCCCCTGTATTCTAATTACATTAAAGTCTCCCATCGGAATTATACCGAGTCTCCTGTATTCTAATTACATTAAAGTCTCCCATCGGAATTATACCGAGTTCCCTGTATTCTAATTACATTAAAATCTCCCATAAGAATTATACCGAGTTCCCTGTATTCTAATTACATTAAAGTCTCCCATCCGAATTATACCGAGTCCCCTGTATTCTTATTACATTAAAGTCTCCCATCGGAATTATACCGAGTCCTCTGTATTCTAATTACATTAAAGTCTCCCATCGGCATTATACCGAGGCCTCTGTATTCTAATTACATTAAAGTCTCCCATAATAATTATACCGAGTCCCCTGTATTCCAATTACATTGAAGTCTCCCATCGGAATTATACCTTGTCCCCTGTATTCTAATTACATTAAAGTCTCCCATCGGAATTATACCGAGTTCCCTGCATTCTAATTACATTAAAGTCTCCCATCGGAATTATACCAAGTCCTCTGTATTCTAATTACTTTAAAGTCTCCCATCGGAATTATACCGAGTCCTCTCTATTCTAATTACATTAAAGTCTCCCATCGGAATTATACCGAGTCCTCTGTATTCTAATTACATTAAAGTCTCCCATCCGAATTATACCGAGTCTCCTGTATTCTAGTTACATTAAAGTCTCCCATCGGAATTATACCGAGTCCTCTCTATTCTAATTACATTAAAGTCTCCCATCGGAATTATACCGAGTCCTCTGTATTCTAATTACATTAAAGTCTCCCATCCGAATTATACCGAGTCTCCTGTATTCTAGTTACATTAAAGTCTCCCATCGGAATTATACCGAGTCTCCTGTATTCTAATTACATTGAAGTCTCTCATCGGAATTATACCGTGTCCCCTGTATTCTTATTACATTAAAGTATCCCATCGGAATTATACCGAGTCTCCTGTATTCTAATTACATTAAAGTCTCCCATCGGAATTATACCGAGTTCCCTGTATTCTAATTACATTAAAATCTCCCATAAGAATTATACCGAGCTCCCTGTATTCTAATTACATTAAAGTCTCCCATCCGAATTATACCGAGTCCCCTGTATTCTTATTACATTAAAGTCTCCCATCGGAATTATACCGAGTCCTCTGTATTCTAATTACATTAAAGTCTC
This sequence comes from Pictodentalium vernedei, assembly GCA_031216915.1. NCBI lineage: Eukaryota > Metazoa > Mollusca > Scaphopoda > Dentaliida > Dentaliidae > Pictodentalium > Pictodentalium vernedei. The sequence goes on along the minus strand of CM062288.1, from coordinate 338,393,224 downwards.
CCATCGGAATTATACCGAGTCCTCTGTATTCTAATTACATTAAAGTCTTCAGTCGGAATTATTCTGAGTCCACTGTATTCTAATTACATTAAAGTCTCCCATCCGAATTATACCGAGTCCTCTGTATTCTAATTACATTAAAGTCTCCCATCAGAATTATACCGAGTTCTCTGTATTCTAATTACATTAAAGTCTCCCATCAGAATTATACCGAGTCCACTGTATTCTAATTACATTAAAGTCTCCCATCAGAATTATACCGAGTTCCCTGTATTCTAATTACATTAAAGTCTCCCATCGGAATTATACCGAGTTCCCTGTATTCTAATTACATTTAAGTATCTGATAAGAATTATAGCGAATCCCCTGTATTCTAATTACATTAAAGTCTCCCATCGGAATTATACCGAGTTTCCTGTATTCTAATTACTTTAAAGTTTCCCATCGGAATTATACCGAGTCCTCTTTATTCTAATTACATTTAAGTATCTGATAAGAATTATAGCGAATCCCCTGTATTCTTATTACATTGAAGTCTCCCATCAGAATTATACCGAGTCCCCTGTATTCTAATTACTTTGAAGTTTCCCAACGGAATTATACCGAGTCCTCTGTATTCTAATTACATTTAAGTATCTGATAAGAATTATACCAACTCTCCTGTATTCTAATTACATTAAAGTCTCCCATAAGAATTATACCGAGTCCTCTGTATTCTAATTACATTAAAGTCTCCCATCGGAATTATACCGAGTCCTCTGTATTCTAATTACATTAAAGTCTCCCATCGGAATTATACCGAGTCCTCTTTATTCTAATTACATTTAAGTATCTGATAAGAATTATAGCGAATCCCCTGTATTCTTATTACATTAAAGTCTCCCATCAGAATTATACCGAGTCCCCTGTATTCTAATTACTTTGAAGTTTCCCAACGGAATTATACCGAGTCCTCTGTATTCTAATTACATTTAAGTATCTGATAAGAATTATACCACCTCTCCTGTATTCTAATTACATTAAAGTCTCCCATAAGAATTATACCGAGTCCTCTGTATTCTAATTACATTAAAGTCTCCCATCCGAATTATACCGAGTCTCCTGTATTCTAGTTACATTAAAGTCTCCCATCGGAATTATACCGAGTTCCCTGTATTCTAATTACATTAAAGTCTCCCATCCGAATTATACCGAGTCCCCTGTATTCTTATTACATTAAAGTCTCCCATCGGAATTATACCGAGTCCTCTGTATTCTAATTACATTAAAGTCTCCCATCGGCATTATACCGAGGCCTCTGTATTCTAATTACATTAAAGTCTCCCATAATAATTATACCGAGTCCCCTGTATTCCAATTACATTGAAGTCTCCCATCGGAATTATACCTTGTCCCCTGTATTCTAATTACATTAAAGTCTCCCATCGGAATTATACCGAGTTCCCTGCATTCTAATTACATTAAAGTCTCCCATCGGAATTATACCAAGTCCTCTGTATTCTAATTACTTTAAAGTCTCCCATCGGAATTATACCGAGTCCTCTCTATTCTAATTACATTAAAGTCTCCCATCGGAATTATACCGAGTCCTCTGTATTCTAATTACATTAAAGTCTCCCATCCGAATTATACCGAGTCTCCTGTATTCTAGTTACATTAAAGTCTCCCATCGGAATTATACCGAGTCCTCTCTATTCTAATTACATTAAAGTCTCCCATCGGAATTATACCGAGTCCTCTGTATTCTAATTACATTAAAGTCTCCCATCCGAATTATACCGAGTCTCCTGTATTCTAGTTACATTAAAGTCTCCCATCGGAATTATACCGAGTCTCCTGTATTCTAATTACATTGAAGTCTCTCATCGGAATTATACCGTGTCCCCTGTATTCTTATTACATTAAAGTATCCCATCGGAATTATACCGAGTCTCCTGTATTCTAATTACATTAAAGTCTCCCATCGGAATTATACCGAGTTCCCTGTATTCTAATTACATTAAAATCTCCCATAAGAATTATACCGAGCTCCCTGTATTCTAATTACATTAAAGTCTCCCATCCGAATTATACCGAGTCCCCTGTATTCTTATTACATTAAAGTCTCCCATCGGAATTATACCGAGTCCTCTGTATTCTAATTACATTAAAGTCTCCCATCGGAATTATACCGAGTCCTCTGTATTCTAATTACATTAAAGTCTTCAGTCGGAATTATTCTGAGTCCACTGTATTCTAATTACATTAAAGTCTCCCATCCGAATTATACCGAGTCCTCTGTATTCTAATTACATTAAAGTCTCCCATCAGAATTATACCGAGTTCTCTGTATTCTAATTACATTAAAGTCTCCCATCAGAATTATACCGAGTCCACTGTATTCTAATTACATTAAAGTCTCCCATCAGAATTATACCGAGTTCCCTGTATTCTAATTACATTAAAGTCTCCCATCGGAATTATACCGAGTTCCCTGTATTCTAATTACATTTAAGTATCTGATAAGAATTATAGCGAATCCCCTGTATTCTAATTACATTAAAGTCTCCCATCGGAATTATACCGAGTTTCCTGTATTCTAATTACTTTAAAGTTTCCCATCGGAATTATACCGAGTCCTCTTTATTCTAATTACATTTAAGTATCTGATAAGAATTATAGCGAATCCCCTGTATTCTTATTACATTAAAGTCTCCCATCAGAATTATACCGAGTCCCCTGTATTCTAATTACTTTGAAGTTTCCCAACGGAATTATACCGAGTCCTCTGTATTCTAATTACATTTAAGTATCTGATAAGAATTATACCAACTCTCCTGTATTCTAATTACATTAAAGTCTCCCATAAGAATTATACCGAGTCCTCTGTATTCTAATTACATTAAAGTCTCCCATCGGAATTATACCGAGTCCTCTGTATTCTAATTACATTAAAGTCTCCCATCGGAATTATACCAAGTCCTCTGTATTCTAATTACATTAAAGTCTCCCATCGGAATTATACCGAGTTTTCTGTATTCTAATTACATTAAAGTCTCAGATAAGAAGTATACCGAGTCCCCTGTATTCTAATTACATTAAACTCTCCCATCGGAATTATACTGAGTCCTCTGTATTCTAATTACATTAAAGTCTCCCATAATAATTATACCGAGACCCCTGTATTCTAATTACATTGAAGTCTCCCATCGGAATTATACCTTGTCTCCTGTATTCTAATTACATTAAAGTCTCACATCCGAATTATACCGAGTCCCCTGTATTCTAATTACATTATAGCCTCCCATCGCAATTATACCGAGTTTCCTGTATTCTAATTACATTAAAGTCTCAGATAAGAAGTATACCGAGTCCCCTGTATTCTAATTGCATTAAAGTCTCCCATCGGAATTATACCGAATCCCCTGTATTCTAATTACATTAAAGTCTCCCATAAGAATTATACCGAGTCCCCTGTATTCTAATTACATTAAAGTCTCCCATCGGAATTATACCGAGTTCCCTGTATTCTAATTACTTTAAAATCTCCCATAAGAATTATACCGAGTCCCCTGTATTGTAATTACATTAAAGTCTCCCATCGGAATTATACCGAGTCCCCTGTATTCTAATTACATTAAAGTCTACAATCGGAATTATACCGAGTTGCCTGTATTCTAATTACATTAAAGTCTCCCATCGGAATAATACCGAGTTCCCTGTATTATAATTACATTAAAGTCTCCCATCGGAATTATACCGAGTTCCCTGTATTCTAATTACATTAAAATCTCCCATAAGAATTATACCGAATCCCCTATTTTCTAATTACATTAAAGTCTCCCATCCGAATTATACCGAATTCCCTGTATTCTAATTACATTAAAGTCTCCCATCCGAATTATACCGAGTCCCCTGTATACTAATTGCATTAAAGTCTCCCATCGGAATTATACCGAGTCCACTGTATTCTAATTACATTAAAGTCTCCCATCGGAATTACACCGAGTTCCCTGTATTCTAATTACATTAAAATCTCCAATAAGAATTATACCGAGTGCCCTGTTTTCTAATTACATTAAAGTCTACCATAAGAATTATACCGAGTCCTCTGTATTCTAATTACACTAAAGTCTCCCATCGGAATTATACCGTGTCCCTTGTATTCTAATTACATTAAAGTCTCCCATCGGAATTATGCCGAGTCGCCTGTATTTTAATTACATTAATGTCTCCCATCGGAATTATACCGAGTCCTCTGTATTCTAATTACATTAAAGTCTCCCATAATAATTATACCGAGTCCCCTGTATTCTAATTACATTGAAGTCTCCCATCGGAATTATACCGTGCCCCTGTATTCTAATTACATTGAAGTCTCCCATCGGAATTATACCGTGTCCCCTGTATTCTAATTACATTAAAGTCTCCCATAAGAATTATACCGAGTCCTCTGTATTCTAATTACATTAAAGTCTCCCATCGGAATTATACCGAGTTCCCTGTATTCTAATTACATTAAAATCTCCAATAAGAATTATACCGAGTCCCCTGTTTTCTAATTACATTAAAGTCTCCCATCGGAATTATACCGAGTCCCCTGTATTCTACTTACACTAAAGTCTCCCATTGGAATTATACCAAGTTCCCTGTATTCTAATTACATTAAAATCTCCCATAAGAATTATACCGAGTCCCCTGTTTTGTAATTACATTAAAGTCTCCCATCCGAATTATACGGAATTCCCTGTATTCTAATTACATTAAAGTCTCCCATCGGAATTATACCGAGTCCCCTGTATTCAAATTACATTAAAGTCTCCCATCGGAATTATACCGAGTCCTCTGTATTCTAATTACATTAAGGTCTCCCATCGGAATTATCCCGAGGTCCCTGTATTCTAATTACATTAAAATCTCCCATAAGAATTATACCGAGTCCCCTGTTTTCTAATTACATGAAAAGTCTCCCATCGGAATTATACCGAGTCCCCTGTATTCTAATTACATTAAAGTCTCCCATCGGAATTATACCGAGTCCTCTGTATTCTAATTACATTAAAGTCTCCCATAATAATTATACCGAGTCCCCTGTATTCCAATTACATTGAAGTCTCCCATCGGAAATATACCGTGTCCCCTGTATTCTAATTACATTAAAGTCTTCCATCGGAATTATACCGAGTCCCCTGTATTCTAATTACATTAAAGACTCCCATCGGAATTATACCGAGTTCCCTGTATTCTAATTACATTAAAATCTCCCATAAGAATTATACCGAGTCCCCTGTTTTGTAATTACATTAAAGTCTCCAATCCGAATTATACGGAATTCCCTGTATTCTAATTACATTAAAGTCTCCCATCGGAATTATACCGAGTCCCCTGTATTCTAATTACATTAAAGTCTCCCATCGGAATTATACCGAGTCCTCTGTATTCTAATTACATTAAAGTCTCCCATCGGAATTATCCCGAGTCCCCTGTATTCTAATTACATTAAAGTCTCCCATAAGAATTATACCGAGTCCTCTGTATTCTAATTACTTTAAAGTCTCCCATCGGAATTATACCGAGTCCTCTGTATTCCAATTACATTGAAGTCTCCCATCGGAATTATACCTTGTCCCCTGTATTCTAATTACATTAAAGTCTCCCATCGGAATTATACCGAGTTCCCTGCATTCTAATTACATTAAAGTCTCCCATCGGAATTATACCGAGTCCTCTGTATTCTAATTACTTTAAAGTCTCCCGTCGGAATTATACCGAGTCCTCTCTATTCTAATTACATTAAAGTCTCCCATCGGAATTATACCGAGTCCTCTGTATTCTAATTACATTAAAGTCCCCCATCCGAATTATACCGAGTCTCCTGTATTCTAGTTACATTAAAGTCTCCCATCGGAATTATACCGAGTCTCCTGTATTCTAATTACATTGAAGTCTCTCATCGGAATTATACCGTGTCCCCTGTATTCTAATTACATTAAAGTCTCCCATCGGAATTATACCGAGTCTCCTGTATTCTAATTACATTAAAGTCTCCCATCGGAATTATACCGAGTTCCCTGTATTCTAATTACATTAAAATCTCCCATAAGAATTATACCGAGTTCCCTGTATTCTAATTGCATTAAAGTCTCCCATCCGAATTATACCGAGTCCCCTGTATTCTTATTACATTAAAGTCTCCCATCGGAATTATACCGAGTCCTCTGTATTCTAATTACATTAAAGTCTCCCATCGGAATTATACCGAGTCCTCTGTATTCTAATTACATTAAAGTCTTCAGTCGGAATTATTCCGAGTCCACTGTATTCTAATTACATTAAAGTCTCCCTTCCGAATTATACCGAGTCCTCTGTATTCTAATTACATTAAAGTCTCCCATCAGAATTATACCGAGTTCTCTGTATTCTAATTACATTAAAGTCTCCCATCAGAATTATACCGAGTCCACTGTATTCTAATTACATTAAAGTCTCCCAACAGAATTATACCGAGTTCCCTGTATTCTAATTACATTAAAGTCTCCCATCGGAATTATACCGAGTTCCCTGTATTCTAATTACATTTAAGTATCTGATAAGAATTATAGCGAATCCCCTGTATTCTAATTACATTAAAGTCTCCCATCGGAATTATACCGAGTTTCCTGTATTCTAATTACTTTAAAGTTTCCCATCGGAATTATACCGAGTCCTCTTTATTCTAATTACATTTAAGTATCTGATAAGAATTGTAGCGAATCCCCTGTATTCTTATTACATTAAAGTCTCCCATCAGAATTATACCGAGTCCCCTGTATTCTAATTACTTTAAAGTTTCCCATCGGAATTATACCGAGTCCTCTGTATTCTAATTACATTTAAGTATCTGATAAGAATTATACCGACTCTCCTGTATTCTAATTACATTAAAGTCTCCCATAAGAATTATACCGAGTCCTCTGTATTCTAATTACATTAAAGTCTCCCATCGGAATTATACCGAGTCCTCTGTATTCTAATTACATTAAAGTCTCCCATCGGAATTATACCGAGTCCTCTGTATTCTAATTACATTAAAGTCTCCCATCGGAATTATACCGAGTTTCCTGTATTCTAATTACATTAAAGTCTCAGATAAGAAGTATACCGAGTCCCCTGTATTCTAATTACATTAAACTCTCCCATCGGAATTATACTGAGTCCTCTGTATTCTAATTACATTAAAGTCTCCCATAATAATTATACCGAGGCCCCTGTATTCTAATTACATTGAAGTCTCCCATCGGAATTATACCTTGTCTCCTGTATTCTAATTACATTAAAGTCTCACATCCGAATTATACCGAGTCCCCTGTATTCTAATTACATTAAAGCCTCCCATCGCAATTATACCGAGTTTCCTGTATTCTAATTACATTAAAGTCTCAGATAAGAAGTATACCGAGTCCCCTGTATTCTAATTGCATTAAAGTCTCCCATCGGAATTATACCGAATCCCCTGTATTCTAATTACATTAAAGTCTCCCATAAGAATTATACCGAGTCCCCTGTATTCTAATTACATTAAAGTCTCCCATCGGAATAATACCGAGTTCCCTGTATTCTAATTACTTTAAAATCTCCCATAAGAATTATACCGAGTCCCCTGTATTCTAATTACATTAAAGTCTCCCATCGGAATTATACCGAGTCCCCTGTATTCTAATTACTTTAAAGTCTACAATCGGAATTATACCGAGTTGCCTGTATTCTAATTACATTAAAGTCTCCCATCGGAATAATACCGAGTTCCCTGTATTATAATTACATTAAAGTCTCCCATCGGAATTATACCGAGTTCCCTGTATTCTAATTACATTAAAATCTCCCATAAGAATTATACCGAATCCCCTGTTTTCTAATTACATTAAAGTCTCCCATCCGAATTATACCGAATTCCCTGTATTCTAATTACATTAAAGTCTCCCATCGGAATTATACCGAGTCCCCTGCATACTAATTGCATTAAAGTCTCCCATCGGAATTATACCGAGTCCTCTGTATTCTAATTACATTAAGGTCTCCCATCGGAATTATCCCGAGTCCCCTGTATTCTAATTACATTAAAGTCTCCCATAAGAATTATACCGAGTCCTCTGTATTCTAATTACTTTAAAGTCTCCCATCGGAATTATACCGAGTCCTCTGTATTCTAATTACATTAAAGTCTCCCATCGGAATTATACCGAGTTCCCTGCATTCTAATTACATTAATGTCTCCCATCGGAATTATACCGAGTCCTCTGTATTCTAATTACATTAAAGTCTCCCATCGGAATTATATCGAGTTCCCTGTATTCTAATTACATTAAAGTCTCCCATAAGAATTATACCGAGTCCCCTGTATTCTAATTACATTGAAGTCTCCCATCGAAATTATACCGAGTTCCCTGTATTCTAATTACATTAAAATTTCCGATAAGAATTATACCGAGTCCCCTGTTTTCTAATTACATGAAAGTCTCCCATCCGAATTATACCGAATTCCCTGTATTCTAATTACATTAAAGTCTCCCATCGGAATTATACCGAGTCCCCTGTATTCCAATTACATTAAAGTCTCCCATCGCAATTATACCGAGTCCTCTGTATTCTAATTACATTAAAGTCTCCCATCGGAATTATACCGAGTCCCCTGTATTCTAATTACATTAAAATCTCCCATAAGAATTATACCGAGTCCCCTGTTTTCTAATTACATTAATGTCTCCCATCGGAATTCTCCCATCGGAATTATACCGAGTCCCCTGTATTCTAATTACATTAAAGTCTCCCATTGGAATTATACCGAGTCCTCTGTATTCTAATTACATTAAAGTCTCCCATCCGAATTATACCGAGTCTCCTGTATTCTAGTTACATTAAAGTCTCCCATCGGAATTATACCGAGTCCCCTGTATTCTAATTACATTGAAGTCTCTCATCGGAATTATACCGTGTCCCCTGTATTCTAATTACATTAAAGTCTCCCATCGGAATTATACCGAGTCTCCTGTGTTGTAATTACATTAAAGTCTCCCATCGGAATTATACCGAGTTCCCTGTATTCTAATTACATTAAAATCTCTCATAAGAATTATACCGAGTTCCCTGTATTCTAATTGCATTAAAGTCTCCCATCCGAATTATACCGAGTCCCCTGTATTCTTATTACATTAAAGTCTCCCATCGGAATTATACCGAGTCCTCTGTATTCTAATTACATTGAAGTCTCCCATCGGAATTATACCGAGTCCTCAGTATTCTAATTACATTAAAGTCTCCCATCGGAATTATACCGAGTCCTCTGTATTCTAATTACATTAAAGTCTTCCATCGGAATTATTCCGAGTCCACTGTATTCTAATTACATTAAAGTCTCCCATCCGAATTGTACCGAGTCCTCTGTATTCTAATTGCATAAAAGTCTCCCATCGGAATTATACCGAGTTCCCTGTATTCTAATTACATTTAAGTATCTGATAAGAATTATAGCGAATCCCCTGTATTCTAATTACATTAAAGTCTCCCATCGGAATTATACCGAGTTTCCTGTATTCTAATTACTTTAAAGTTTCCCATCGGAATTATACCGAGTCCTCTTTATTCTAATTACATTTAAGTATCTGATAAGAATTATAGCGAATCCCCTGTATTCTTATTACATTAAAGTCTCCCATCAGAATTATACCGAGTTCACTGTATTCTAATTACTTTAAAGTTTCCCATCGGAATTATACCGAGTCGTCTGTATTCTAATTACATTTAAGTATCTGATAAGAATTATACCGACTCTCCTGTATTCTAATTACATTAAAGTCTCCCATCGGAATTATACCGAGTCCTCTGTATTCTAATTACATTAATGTCTCCCATCGGAATTATACCGAGTCCTCTGTATTCTAATTACATTAAAGTCTCCCATCCGAATTATACCGAGTCCCCTGTATTCTAATTACATTAAAGCCTCCCATCGCAATTATACCGAGTTTCCTGTATTCTAATTACATTAAAGTCTCAGATAAGAAGTATACCGAGTCCCCTGTATTCTAATTGCATTAAAGTCTCCCATCGGAATTATACCGAGTCCCCTGTATTCTAATTACATTAAAGTCGCCCATAAGAATTATGCCGAGTTCCCTGTATTCTAATTACATTAAAGTCTCCCATAAGAATTATACCGAGTCCCCTGCATTCTAATTACATTACAGTCTCCCATAAGAATTTTTTCGAGTCTCCTGTTTTCTAATTACATTAAAGTCTCCCATAAGAATTATACCGAGTCCTCTGTATTAAAACTACATTAAAGTCTCCCATCGGAATTATACCGAGTCCTCTGTATTCTAATTACATTAAAGCCGCCCATCAGAATTATACCGAGCCCCTGTATTCTAATTACATTAAAGTCTCCCATCGGAATTATACCGACTTCTCTGTATTATTATTGCATAAAACCCTCACATAAGAATTCTACCGAGTCCCCTGTATTCTTATTACATTAAAGACTCCCATCGGAATATACCGAGTCCACTGTATTCTAATTACATTAAAGTCTCCCATCGGAATTATACGGAGCCCCCTGTATTCTAATTACATTAAAGTCTCCCATCGGAATTATACCGAGTTGCCTGCATTCTAATTACATTAAAGTCTCCCATCGGAATTATACCGAGTCCCCTGTATTCTAATTACATTAAAGTCTCCCTTCGGAATTATACCGAGTCCTCCGTATTCTAATTACATTAAAGTCTCCCATAATAATTATACCGAGCCCCTGTATTCTAATTACATTGAAGTCTCCCATCGGAATTATACCGTGTCCCCTGTATTCTAATTACATTAAAGTCTCCCATCGGAATTATACCGAGCCCCCTGTATTCTAATTACATTAAAGTCTCCCATCGGAATTATACCCAGTTGCCTGTATTCTAATTATATTAAAGTCTCCCTTCGGAATTATACCGAGTCCTCTGTATATTCATTACATTAAAGTCTCCCATAATAATTATACCGAGTTCCCAGTATTCTAATTACATTAAAGTCTCCCATCGGAATTATACCGAGTCCCCTGTATTCTAATTACATAGAAGTCTCCCATCGGAATTATACCGAGTTCCCTGTATTCTAATAACATTAAAGTCTCCAATCGGAATTATACCGAGTCCACTGTATTCTAATAACATTAAAGTCTCCCATCGGAATTATACCGAGTCCACTGTATTCTAATTATATTAAAGTCTCCCATCGGAATTATACCGAATCCCCGGTATTCTAATTACATTAAAGTCTCCCTTCGAAATTATACCGAGTCCACTGTATTCTAATTACCTTAAAGTCTCCCATCGGAATTATACCGAATCATCGGTATTCTAATTACATTAAAGTCTCCCTTCGGAATTATGCCGAGTCCACTGTATTCTAATTACCTTAAAGTCTCCCATCGGAATTATACCGAATCCCCTGTATTCTAATTACATTAAAGTCTCCCATCGGAATTATACCGAGTCCTCTGTATTCTAATTACATTAAAGTCTCCCATAATAATTATACCGAGTTCCCTGTATTCTAATTACATTGAAGTCTCCCATCGGAATTATACTGTGTCCCCTGTATTCTAATTACATTAAAATCTCCCATCGGAATTTATACCGAGTCCCCTGTATTCTAATTACATTAAAGTCTCCCATCGGAATTATACCGAGTCCCCTGTATTCTAATTACATTAAAGTCTCCCATCGGAATTATACCGAGTTCTCTGTATTCTAATTACATTAAAGTCTCCCATAAGAATTATACCGAGTCCCCTGTATTCTAATTACATGATTTTGGACCAACGTGTAGAGTATATTGAATCATTCCACTCAGGTTTGCTATCCTTCACTGCACAGTGCACAATTCCAAGAGCAACACTTTTTTTAGATTAGCTTTTTCAATTCAATTTCTTTGGATTCCTCATCCGGGGTCCTAACAACTGTCACATCTGTGTTCAACGAAGATTTTAACCCCTTTTTAATGTACATGCCTACGTCTCCCCCCTTTTTATGACCTTAAGTTCGCCCTACACCTATCCACACACACCCCGTACTTGATCTACCCGTTCCTCAATGTAACTCTTTCATTTACCTTCCTACGGAGTTCATGGGTGTTGCTCCCCTTTTCTGACATTCAGTTCGTCCTACACCTATCCACACACACACCTTACTTGATTCATCCGTTCCTCAATGCAACTCTTTCCTGTGGAGACCCTGGGCGTTACTCTACTAAACTTTGGAGTAACGTGATTGCCCCCGTTGGTCCTATTGTTTACTTACGGTAACCTCGAAAATATTGTGCAAAATTTAGTTCTATAAGTGTGAATTCATTTGTAGCGTTTGTGGGCTAATTTCGGGAAGCTTGTTGTTAAGATTGTTATTGCAACATCTGTCCACGAATATAATCGTAGTTGACAAGGATATCATCCTGGAAGTTTTGAGCACATCCATGCAACGAGGTCTGCAAGGGACACAAACTGCTCCCAAGTCCCCCACAGTAGCTGTATCGGCTCCTCTGTTGTAGTAGGTCTTGAGGGGTACATGGTTCCCACTTGGACATCGATAACGGAATTTGAAAGAATTGCTTTAAGCCATTGATTAACCATACATGCGGCTCCGTTCTCTGATAGTTTAATGTCAGCACACATTATTTTTTTCTAGGCTTACATCGTGTTTTTAATTAATTTGAGAAACAATTCACCGGCTGCAAGATTATAGCTGCGGTAAATATATTGCTCACAGTGTCGATATAATCAACAACGGAACAACTTGCCCTCTCCATGATATACATTTGCTGACACAGTGTTTCCCATAAAATGTCATTTCGAGACAGTCCCGCCTCCAGTCCTACACTTCTTGAATGTGCCACAGGAATAGAGGAAAATAAATAGGACATAACATCTCGAAATAATTTAATTTACAACAGTTTTATGTCTATTTACATAATACGAGAGTTCTAAAATTATTACGATACTGACGGAAAGGATTTTAGGAAATCGCGTGTAAATTTAGTTGTATCCTGCTTTGGTTGTATACGGATTCAATCTGTTCATTTATAACGAGTCGTTTGCAGAATTTCGTGCAATGAGGCATGTAGTAAATTATTTCCAAGGCTTCACATCAGTAGAGGCACCCACATTAGCAAAGACGTTCAATATACGAAAAGAGTCGATATCAATGAAATTTGAGAAATATAACAAAATTATAGTTTAGTGTGGGATATTCAACTTTCGGTCGTTTAGATGAAGACAATGTCGATATGTAAAAAGGGGTCACACCCGGGTTATATTATCGTTTTAACCCTTTACCCAACGAATCGCCCGCATCCACCCGCGTAATGTGCAAATTCAGCAGCTGAAAAAATATTATTTTTTGAAATTTTCAACAAAACCATACCATATGGCCCCCTCTTTTGAACGAGCTTGCCGAGCTCGTTCCAAAGAGGGGTCACATAATATGGTTTTGTTTAAATTTTTTGAAAACATTTAAAAAATGATATTTAAAATAATAAATTTTGATATCGTCTGTGTTGGGTAAAGGGTTAAAAAACCTTGTATAGCCATATCTTTTTTTAAAGAAGAGTCGATCAGTGTTGAAAATGGCAAAAAGGCAGCCCTGAAAAATTCCCATTATATCTCTGTTTCTATCATGTCTAAATGTATAGGTGTATGGGTTTATCGACACTATAACTACGGGTACCAGCAGGAAGCAGCTCAAATATTCCTTGTGTGGACGACAACAATACCTTCCAAAATATATGCTTCACATTGGCAAATAGAAAATGGTTGAATATGAGCTCTAACTTTATCTCTACTGGACCATAGGTACGGATGTCAATGTTGGAAAGTTAAGGTTGATATGGGCTCTAAGAAACTGATATGGGCTCGAAGAAACTGACACGTTTTCAAGAAGACACACTTTATTAACATTTTCGAAAGTGACGGAGTTTAGCAATTTAAACTTAGAGGCCTTTTGTAAACCGCTTGCTTGGCAACCCGTTTATGCAGTTTATATCTCTATGAATAAATCAGAAAAAAATTAAACTCTTCCATGCCCTAAATATCACCACCTTATACACTGTTGTATACGACACCACCTTATACACTACTGTATACGTCACCACCTTATATACTACTGTATACGACACCGCCTTACACAAAACTGTATAGGACACCACCTTATACACAATTGTATACGACACCACCTTATGCACTACTGTATAGGACACCACCTTATACACTACTGTATACGACACCACCTTATACACTACTGTATAGGACACCACCTTATACACTACTGTATACGACACCACCTTATACACTACTGTATACGACACCACCTCAAACACTACTGTATACGACATCACTTTATAGACTATTGTATATGACACCACCTTATACACTACTGTATAGCACCACCTTATACACTACTGTATACGACACCACCTTATGCACTACTGCATACGACACCACCTTATATACTACTGAATAACACCACCTTATACACCACTGTATACGACACCACCTTACACACTACTGTATACGGTACCCCCTTATACACAATTGTATACGACCCCACCTTATAGAGTACTGTATACAACACCACCTTATACACTACTGCATACAACACCACCTTATACACTACTGTATACGGTACCCCCTTATACACTACTGTATTCGACCCCACCTTATAGAGTACTGTATACAACACCACCTTACACACTACTGTATACGGTACCCCCTTATACACTACTGTATACGACACCACCATATAGACTACTGTATACAACACCACCTTATACACTACTGCATACGACACCACCTTATACACTTCTGCATACGACACCACATTATATGCTACTGCATTCGAGACCACCTTATACACTACTGTATACTACACCACCTTATCCACTACCATATGCGACACCACCTCATACAATACTCTATACGACACCACTTTATACACAACTGTATACAACACCGCCTTATACACTACTCTACACGACACCACCTTGCACGCTACTGTATACGACACCACCTTACACACTACTGTATACGACACCACCTTATACACTACGGTATATGGCACCACCTTGTACACTACTGTATATGACACCACCATATACACTACTGTATAACACCACCTTATACACTACTGCATACGACACCACCTTATACACTACTGTATACGAGACCACCTTATACACTACTCTATACCACCATCTTATACACTACTGTGTACGACACCACCTTATACACTACTGTATACGACACCACCTTATGCACTATTGTATACGACCCCACCTTATGCACTACTGTATTCGACACCACCTTTTACACTACTGTATACAACACCACCTTATACACTCCTGTATACGACACCACCTTATACACTACTGTATACGACACCACCTTATACACTACTGTATATGACACCACTCTATACACTACTGTATACGACACCACCTTATACACTACTGTATAACACCACCTTATACACTACTGTATACGACACCACCTTATGCACTACACTATACGACACCACCTTATACACTACTGTATAGCACCACCGTATACACTACTGTATACGGCACCATCTTATGCACTACTGTATACGACACCACCTTACACACTACTGTATACGGCACCCCCTTATACACTACTGTATACGACACCACCTTATGCACTACTGAATACGGCACCCCCTTATACACTACTGTATATGACACCACCTTATACACTACTGTAGACGACACCACCCTATACACTACTGCATACGACACCACCTTATACACTACTGTATACGACACCCCCTTATACACTACTGTATACGACACCACCTTATACACTACTGTATACGACACCCCCTTATACACTACTGTATACGAGACCACCTTATAGACTATTGTTTGCAACCCCACCTTATACACTACGGTATACGACACCACCTTATACACTACTGTATACGACACCACCTTATACACTACAGTATACGACACCAC
Source organism: Pictodentalium vernedei (assembly GCA_031216915.1). Taxonomy (NCBI): domain Eukaryota; kingdom Metazoa; phylum Mollusca; class Scaphopoda; order Dentaliida; family Dentaliidae; genus Pictodentalium; species Pictodentalium vernedei. The sequence continues at coordinate 338,377,201 of CM062288.1, read as the reverse complement.
CTTATACACTACTGTATACGGCACCACCTTATACACTACTGTATACGACACCACCTTATACACTACTGTAAACGACACCGTCTTATATTCTACTGTTTACGACACCACCTTATACATTACTGTATACGACATCACCTTATACACTACTGTATACCACACCACCTTATACTTTACTGTATACGACACCACCTTATACACTACCGTATACGACACCACCTTATATGCTACTCTGTACGACACCACCTTATACACTACAGTATACACCACCTTAAACGCCCATTGACCCTGTGTGTGACCTCAGTGACCTTGATCAACATTTTGAACCAAAGGTTCGTCTTATTTACGGTTGGTCCTAGGTTCATATGTCATACGATGTCTGAGATATGAACGCGTCCCACTTTCAAAACACTCATAAGAACAAGTACACGACGACAAGGAAGTGTGTAGAAGACAGAACACAGGAGGATAAAAAGAAAAGCAAAAAAAAGTATAAAGATATAGAAATAGAAATCGCACAAGAACAATAGGCTTGTGTAAAACAAACGAAATACCATCGTTTCAGTTGGAAGGATTCGTACAAGATGGAAGCTCTTCCATAATAAAGCTATGTAATTCCATGTGACTTTATGAAACGTGTTGATTAATGAGATACAACACTCAGGTGTTCGGCAGTAATTACCAGCCAAACACAGTTAATTTTAAGAATGTTTTATACAGGTCACGACAGCCTTGATTAGCTGAAGTTTATCCACATGACCGTGAATCATATTTTTGAGAAACTTCTGGCATGCATTGTTTGACAGCTCCACCTATCACCTGTGACTTGCATTGTTTGACAGTTCCACCTATCACATGTGACAGTGATGATGTTAAATATACATTCAAATAGAGGCATTTATTATGTTAAGGCTAAAAGTTTACATTACGGTCAATAAAACTGGTAAAACCGCGATTTATTAACACAAAATATTCATTGTCTTAAGAAAATGTCCGTTCAGTTTAACGTGGACAAATTCTAATCTTTTAACCCATCCTATTTTCCCACAAATTTACTCTTGAGGGTTCATTTGGGGGCGCCTGAATTCCACACACTCACCTCGCTCTTGGTCTGCGGGGACGAGCGATGATAAAGAAAAAAAACTTTATATGCAAGAAAGAAAAGGTCAATATATCGGCGTTAATGTCCGATAAGACAGAGGATTACCGCATAAAGAAATTTTACCGCGCATAGACCTATTACCGATATTGAGCAATTCGAATAAAGTTCCTCAACGAGACCGTCGGATGGAATATTACAGCGATTGCGACAGGCCTGAAAATAAGCAATCTGACATTTGTAGAATGAGGTTCCCAGAGGATGAATTTGATGATGCTATCCCATACAGTGGGACAATTTATCCTCTGGGTACTTCTTTCTGTTTACTTTTGAGACCCTGATTAAGATTGAGGTTCACAGAGAATAAATTTAGTGATGCTACCCTGCTGTGCCGGGTAGCATCATCACTAAATTCGCCCTCTGGGGACCTCATTTTATAGAGGACAGTCTGCTTATTTTCTGGCTTGGATTGCGGCAGTACGTTTTATATTTGCTGGGAAGTTTTAAAAATTGTGCGTAAAATAGTTAAGGACGATTAGTAATATTGGGTTGTTGGGTTGAATCCTTACTAGCCTACTCACATATTTGTTGTTTACTGAATTCTTGGGGAGCACGGTGGCTCAGTAGGTAGAAGTGCAAGCTGCAAGCCGAGAGGTCCTCGGTTCGGATCCCACCTGCGGCAACCGCGTTGTGTCCTTGGGCAAGACACTTCATCTCCATTGCCCGCGTGGGGCACGGTGGCGTTGTGTACTAAGGCGTACTGCACGTCGATGGTGCACTTGTCTTCAACCAATGCTAACCCTGCTTGTGTGGAGTTCGTATGTTGGGGAGCTGACAGTTGCTCGCCGTCGCTCGGTGGTTCTCTCCGGGTACTCCGGCTTCCTCCACCCGTAAAACTGTCACGGCCATGATTAGCCATTTTGCATAAATATGTGACCTTAAACACCAATAAATAAATAAATAAATATTGAATTCTTTATTCATTGAGCTTTAAATGTTTGTTGATGATAGATAAACTGATAAATTACGGAGTAAAAAGGGCACAAATAAATTCTGGTAAAGCTCCGTTTCTAGTTCCAATTTCAAAATTTTCATTTTTAAATGGGTAGGAGATGTGCTACCAGATTCCCAACCTCCTCCCCCGGGAAGATAATGGGTCAAGCTAACGGATGCCCAACCTCCACCGAGAAAGGCGATGTGTCAAGCTACCGGATGCCCAACCCCCAACCTGCTTTCGATTGGTGAAGATTAAAGAGTAAAGAGTTATGTAAGTTTGGAACAGCGCGTGAGTCGTTGCTATTAGTACATATTGGCGTGTGGCCGTGCATCAGCGGGAATTGAACAAAGAATGAGAAACTTAAGATGAGACTGCTAATCGTGTGCTTTGTCCATTCGCACTATAGTTTTATAAAGATGTCATGACTGGTCTTGTGAGGGTTTGGAAAAAACATTGTATGAATTAACAGCGGCAGTAATATAATGAAAATGCACTTTCATCTGGAATTTTATTTAACAAGTAGTCACTATATGTTTTTGAGGATACACTGGCAGCCACCTCCCTTGGTAAACAAATCGGTTTGCGCGTTATGCTCCAGTCAACAGCAATAAATCAGAAATAAGAGATTATAATGTCCCGTGTTGAGAATTATAATACATATACTGTCATTCGACACGGTAACAACGCGCTGAAAAATGTTAGCCCCTCGTTGTAAATCTGTTATGTTTATTTCAATTATGACATATAATGCATGAAAGCGAGGGTTGTGATGTAAAAAACACGACAAAATGAATGTGATGACAGCAGTCATCAATTGTTCCCGAACCAATATTTATAACCACATAATATTTTACGGGAACAACTTATGGTCAAATGTGAATTGAATGCGTGTATTTTTCGTGTTCTATGCCTTCTATATCATGTTTACGTGTTCTATGCTTTCTATATCATATTTACGTGTTTTCTTGCCGCATGCCTTCGATATCATGTTTTCGTGTTCTATGTGCAGCAGTCATAATTTGGATGTATAATGTTTGTGTGTTTAATTTACATTTATGGAATATGAGACTTGGAAAATTTCAAAGTAAACTACTTTTCCTTACTTGGACAACCCATTAACCATTTCGCTGCTACAGGTCCATATTGAGTACGGAACCAACTGTTGACGGCCTGTGCGATAAGTCCGTACTCAGTACGGAGATACCACATACATGTACAGGGAATGGATATCATAGCTCGTTGTTATTCTCAATAGAACGCATGTTATATGAAATGCAAGCGACAGACGATATGGCATTATCCATTTGATCGCAACCATTTTTCGCGTCTATGTAAATTCCGAATATAAAGGGACATTATTTCTTGCAAGCAGCTGAGTATTCGTTTTCGCATCTTTTTTAAGTTTATTTGTGTGGTTTCTGTATAAGCCTCAACAGACCCTGAAGTAATTAATTAGTGCGAGCATTCATTTAATTGATAACTTGGACCTGCCCCTCCATCATTCGGCAAATTTACAATAGTTGGAAACTCGAAGCTCTAAATTGATAGAGTACGAAATTTCAGACAGGAAGCTAGTGGAATTTTTACAAACGTGTCTAGAATATTGCAAAAATATGGTGCTTTTAGACTTAAAAGTAGTGAAAGTCCTCCAAATATCGATTGAAAAGTAATAAAAAGCCTCCAAATATTAATTTGTAGCTGGAATCTGAAACAACCAAGAGCCTCGGGTGGATAATTAACCAGTTGAGTGCTAAAATCCTCTATCTGGGCTTTCAGAAAAATGAGGGTACCAGAGCAAATGCCAATATTTTCCTTTCTCATGCTTCATATTCTGTCAAATGCAAATAGTATTTTTTTCATATAAATGTGTTTTATTAAAAGTTATTGGAGAGTGCCTATGGGCTTGGTGCCTATGGGCACTCTTCAATAATTTGTAATAAAACAAATTTTGAAGAATAAATTTAGACCATCAAAAATAATCCAGCCTTCAACCAGTTAAAAAATACATTTCAAAAGATTTAAAAGAAAACATACTATTTCCCCATCATTGAGACGAGCTTGTCGTATTCGTTCCAATGAGGGGGTTACATATACTGCTTTGGGTTTTTTAAAAAAAAAAAAAAAATTAAATAATTAAATTTGATTTCTAATTATTTTTGTTTTAAATAATTAAAATTGATGGGGGGGGGGGGGCTAAAACCTGTAGGAAAATTTTGCTTGGCTTGGGGATGGGTGGGGGTGGGGTGTATAATGGAATTTTCCACTTGTTTTAAATCATGTAGTGGTAGTCTAAATGTTTGCCTACGGGGGGGGGGGGGGGGGTGAAGTGCAAATGAAAAAGTAGAGGCACCCCCTCCATCCGAGACATCTTAACAAAGCCCCTACTCAATTTGGCATGTGATCTGCAATTAAATTTCTGTTCCTCCACACAAATCATTTTTCTGTGAGGTGGCGCCGCGGGATATTTGATAATATTAATGCGGATGTTCTAACCCCTTCACTTTGGCTGGAGATTGGTTTTAATTTAACTTCTCTATTGCATTCACATAACCAATGCATTTTGAAACATAAGAAATTTGTTAGAGAAATTTTACCACGTCCCTTCCCACGTCCCTTCCCCAACACGGGTATTTTGAAAACTATTTCAAATGGCAGCATGTGAAGACTAGGGACATCTTGGGACTCGTCATTATATACTAAATCTGCATTTCTATCTATTATTACATTAATTTTTGTTGATTTTTTATGATTATTGCTGGGGGTGCGGTGGCGTTGCGGTAACCGGTTCTTGCCAGATCACCGAAGTTAAGCAACGTTGATCCCGGTTAGTCCTCGGATGGGTGACCGCCTGAGCGATCGATTCGGACTCCCGCGATGTGTTCTTGGGCAAGGCACTTAACCCGATTGTCCATCCACATGGGGGCATCGTACTGCTGTCGATGGTGCGCATGTCACGGTCATGGTTAGCCATTGTGCATAAGTATGTGACCTTAACCACTAATAAATCAATAAATAATATGATTATTGCTTTGGGATTTCTTTCGTTTTTGTTCTTGTTGTTGTTCATAATACAAAACATAATATATTTGGAATTTGTAAACGTTATGTGGGCTATATATGTATAAAAAGCAAAGCGGATGAGTATGCGTTAAGCTTTGTCGTTTTTATAATTCGTCGCCAGAGTGCTAGAATGTTCTATGTCCCCTATGGGACTATATATTATCTCCCCTATGGGACTATGTATTATCTCCCCTATGGGACTATATATTATCTCCCCTATGGGACATAGAACATTCTAGCACTCAGGCGTCGAATTGTAATATGAGAAAGTCGTCCTATTGAAGGTCACCATTCTTTCTCACTGATCTATTTTTAAGGTTGTAAGGAAATTAGTTTACTTTGAAAATCCACGTCTCGATGTTCCATCAATATAAATTAAATATACACAAATTATACGGCAAATTGAAGGTTATTTAGGCTTTTCCCTCTGGAAAAGACTATTGTTTTTCTACGGATTATTATTTTTTTTTTTTTTTTTTTTTTTTCCACACATTTTGTCCGTACGATTCAGAAGCCATTTTCGAACCGATTTTCACGAAATTTTGCACACGCATAGAGGGGCACAAAATCTAAAAATGTACCCAAGCGGAATTTTCGATTTAACCCTTATTTCCTCAGAATTGGCAAAAAACTGCCAAAATTGGGGTTTATCGGCACTTTCTCGAAACACGTCTTGTAGATTTTTTTTATACATTCGTCATTGCTAGACCTGTCTGTGACACGCCCTTTGGTACACACGACATATCAGGCGATGCATATGGTAACCCTCCACAGGCTGCCAAACATCGAAATTTTGATGAAATAGGCCGGTTTCAGGCCCCCACAGCACCCAAACAATACACGAGAGATAAATATAACTTTCTTTACTGGGAGTGGAATTCACCGAGGATCATTTTTGTCAGTAATAAGGGTGTTCAAAAAACCAAGCGTTAACCCGTTTTGGGCTGGTTAAACAGCAATACCCCCATAAAGCTAAAAAATTTGTATTTTCCGTGGATTTCTCTAAACGAGTCCTGTAGATTTTCCAGAAAAATTTGTCACTCCCAGGCCTTGGTGTGACAATAGAAGTTGCATGGACAAAATACTGCGGTGAGCATTTGTTAACCCTCCACGGGCTGCTAAAAGTCAAAATTGTGATAAAATGGGCTGTTTTTGGACGCCAACAGCACCCAATTGGTACGCCTCAAAGAAACGTGCCTTCTTTTATCGAGCGCACAATCTATACGCAAACATTTTTGTAAGTAATAAGGGTATTCAAAAGTCGAAGTCTGAACCCATTTTGGACAGGCTAAAGAGAGAGACCTCTTAAAATCTTAAAATTCCCATTTCTGTGGATTTCTCTAAAAACATCCTGTAGGTTTTCAAGAAAAATTGACTACTCGCAGGTCTTTGTGTGATATTACAAGTTGCATGGACAAAATATTCCGGTGAGCGTTTATTAACCCTCTAGAGGCTGCCAAGCATCGTAGTTTTGTTGAAATGGGCTGTTTTCAGGCACGCACATCACCCAACGTGTACCTGAGAAATAAACATAATCTCCTTTGTTGGAAGTGGAATTCACCAAAGACCATTTTTGTAAGTAATAAGGGTATTCAAAAAACCAAGCGTTAACCCATTTTGTGGTTGTTAATAGTGATACCCATCAAAGGCTTAAAAATTTATGTTTTCCCTGGATTTCTTTACAAACATCTGGTAGGGTTTTCAAGAGAAAATGGCCATTGATAGGTCATGGTGTCACATAACCAGTTGATTGGATAAATTATTCCGGTAAGCATTTGTTAACCCTCCATGGGCTGCTAAATGTCAAAATTTTGAAAAAATAGTCTGTTTTTGAACAACAACAACATCAAATGGGAATACAACAGAGAAACGTAACTTCTTTTACCGGGCGCAAAACTGACAGGGAAACATTTTTGTAAGTAGTAAATGTATTCAAAAATCGAGGTCTTAACCCATTTTTAACTGTTTAAGGAGATATACCCCTTAAAAGCTTAAAATTCCAGTTTTCTGTGGATTTCTCAAAAAAAAAAATTCAAGAGCAATTAACCATTCGCCGGTCTTCGAGTGACATTACAAGTTGCATGAACAAAATGTTTCGGTAACCATTTGTTAACCCCCCAGAGGCTGCCAAGCATTGACATTTGGAGAAAATGGGCTGTTCTTGGGCAACCATAACACCAAATGTGTACCTACGAGATAAACATAACCTCCTTCATTGGAAGTGGAATTCACCGTCGATCATTTTTGTAAGTAATGAAGATATTCACAAAATCAAGCATTAACCCTTTAGAGCTGGTTAAAGAGAGATACCCCTCAAAAGGTTAAAAATTCATGTTATCTGAGGATTTCTTTAAAAACATCCCGTAGATTTTCAGGAAAAAATGGCCATTCTCATATCTTAGTGTGACATTACAAGTTGCATGTACAAAATATTCCTGTAAACATTTGTTAACCCTATGCAGGTTCTCAAACATCAAAATGTTGATAAAATAGGCTGTATTTGCGTACCCACAGCACCTGAAGTCGGGAGGAGAGATCAAAATAAGTGGAAGTAGAATTCACTGAGAATTATTTTTGGAAGTAATAAGAGTATTCCAAAAACAACACTTAACCCGTTTTGGGCTGGAAAAACAATGATACCCATCAAAAGCTTAAAATTCCTGTTCTCCCTGGATTTCTCTGAAAACATCTTGTAGATTTTAAAGAAAAAATAGCCATTCACAGTTCTTGGTGTGACATTACAAGTTGCATGAATAAATATTCCTGTTGGCACTTGTTAACACTCTACAAGCTGCCAGACATGAATATTTTGGATACATCTGAGATAAAATGGACCATTTTTAAATTGACACAGCACTCAGTGAGTATGTATCAAACAAACATAACTCCTTTTGTCGGTCATTGACTTGTTGGACGACGATATTGACATTAACTCACTCCACCGTTAATGATGGTTTTTACCTAAACAATTTTTTTTATCAAACTGTGTCATTTGAGACTACTATCTTCACCTTTCTCATAACATCAATGAAGGAACTTCAGTGAGACAGTTAAAAACAATTCATCAGACACTGTGGGGTCATGAAAAATCATGGAATCTCATCGGGAAAAGCCATGATTCTCCAGAATCATAAAGTCTAGTTATTATGTATGGAATATGAAAAATATATACACTCAAGTCACACAGTTGATAGCAAGCATCAATGGTTCCTGAAAGTTTGCTATGTCCAATCTAAGCTATTCACAAAAAAATTATTTGCCTCCAAAACATACATGGATGGCATATATGTTGATGCTATACTATTTTATAAGACTAAAAGATAATTTGTCTTATTTTCAAAGTTTACAATGTGTTCTCTTCATTTGAAACATGGCATTGTGGTTTTTTTTCTTTTCGTTCGTTTTTGTCGTTATGGAGATGGAATAATTGTACACATGGCAATTGAGCCACTCGACTTGTTAGAACAGTCTTATAGAATGACAACTCGAGGTGCCCGAAACAATTGCAGAAATATGTGACTTACCTATATCACAACTTTCTCCAGACCAGCCCTCGTAACAGTCACAGTAGTTGTCTGTAAGGTAGAAGTAACCGTGTTTACAGGCGGAATACCTGTCTTCATAGCTGTCGCTGCCATAATCAGCAAACGTGCTGACTGTGAGCGAGAGCACTACGAAAAGTAGAACAGACACGTAGAAATATTTTGTGGTAAAACCGGACTCCACTATCTCCACCATGTTGATGGATTTCCGGCGTCAGCTCTTCAGAAAAGTGACAAGCCGTGTACGCGACAATCGCCTTAAATACCGATCATCCGATACAACTGTGACACAGGGAGGCAATAGAAAATAATTATTCGTGTATTCAGCCTTATATTTACTTAAATTTTAAATCAACCCACGTCTTAATACATGAAGGTATTACTTTTATGATAAATAATTGAACTATACACACTTCATGACGGGGGAGATACTGCTGAATGCCCACAGGGGATACACCCAGCCCCCGGATATTTACAATTTCTGATGAAATGCATGAAAGATTTCGCAATTTTCTAGAGCTTTTGTGTATTCTGTCAGAAAGTATCAATGCACCCGATAAGCTATGATCTGAAAACTTTGTTATTTGTTTTGTGTATTTTTATCCTTCTCTCAACATTTAGAAGTTTCTTCTACTTCGCCCCGTGGATAGTCGGTGGTATGTTGTATCTTTGTCTGAAATTTACAAGTAACTTCACAATTACATGTGTTGAGTCGAAGATTGGGCTTTGCCGATCTGACCCCCATAGCGGATGTGAATTTCCTTAGATGGTCTCATATTTGTAGATATAGTTTTTATTTCACGCCTGGTTAACGAAATCCACATCTACAGCAACACTGAATCATGCGAAAAAGTCGTTGATGGACTATTTTTATAAAGAAGCGAAATTTCACTGAAATTTTCTACAAATCGTGCACAGCAATTACAATTTGAATCGCTAGCAATAGCTAAAAATCTTCCCCCAGTTACAGTCTCTTCTATGTGTCAGTAGACACACAGGACACGTTGGAACTCGGGGGATGAAATTGTAATAGAGGTTCCACTCCAAATTTGGTTGGCGTTTAAAGGTTTTGTTTTTGTTGATAGTTGTCAAATGAATTGCCGAGTGTCCTTCTTATAATTGTTTTATAGATGTAAATGCGTGTATGAATGTGTTAATCGATATGGCAGTTGTGCCAGCGCGGAAGGATAAACCTCGAGGGCTGCGGCCTCTCGTTTTAGCTTTCCGCGCTGGCATTCGTGCCATATCGATTAACCCATTCAAACGGGTGTCGTTCTTTATATTTATTCGAGGTTATATTTTCAAAATTTCATAAGTTTAGACTTAGAAAAGAATTAAAATGTTTAAAGGAATCCGTAATATCCGATTCATTCCAATCGACAGAGTAGAATACAAGTAAGAAAGGATTAATAAAATTCGGATAATCTATGACCGTAGTTTGAAAGCTGTATCTTTTATAACTATGGAGTTGTACGTGTTTTGAAAATCAGCGTAGTTAAAGAGAAAATGCTGAAATTTGAATTGCCGTAAAAACGTCAAAAACGACGCTATCTTTAGAAACAAAAAAGTGTTTTAGCTTATAACACACTAAACTTTCAGGACGTTCTGACAAGGTTGATTTTTTGGCTTTCTAACCCCGTTGTCATCACTCGAGGGATTGGGGATTTTCCCGGAGTGAACATATTTTTAGAATATGGTCTTTATTGGAGATGAAATGAATATGCAAGGCGGGTGAGATGGGAGGGAGGGGTAATCTGGTGTATCTATAAAAGATATTTAAAAAATATGGAAAAAAACAAAAACCGCATCGGTCTCAAGTTGTATAGAATTTCAGAAAACAAATGGAACAAGGCGCCATCTGCAATGATTAAGAGCATATTAGGTGGCGCATTGTTGCACTCAAGGGACGTAATCGTTGTCTCCCAAGCACTTCCCGTTTCCTTTTAGTGTGTCAAATTTAATGACTGTTGTTGAAGGAATGTACGTAAAATTTCGGTTTGACGAAAAAGATAGACATTTTGTTTTTTTTAAAAATAGGATTATAATCGCTATAAGCCGTTGTATTACTTAATTATTATAACAGACCATTGATTTGGGACGGCGTAATCCGGCGGGGTGACGACAGAATGTCGACAACAAGATCAGTGAAACTGATCGAGTCAGAATATGACGAGACAAATTGAATGGTTGTTGCCATATGTTCATTAAAGGTATTTAACCCCTTAAGTCTCGTTTCCTGGAATGTTATCGCCTTTGTGTACGCAATATCAATATACAGGGAGGATGGACTAATAAATACAGTCTGCAGCCGTCTGGCTGCAGACTGTAGTCATTATTCTATCATCAATGCTCTGTGTATAGACCTCTTATTATAAGACAAAAATGGCACGAGATTATACCTTGGACCGAAAAATCGGCCTTGCGAGTCCATATGGTTAACAACTGAATTCCACACCAGGACACAAATAAAAAATGCAACCAGTTTGCAACTGAAAGCTACTTTTTAACGGTCTATGATTAAGACACGCAACAATTCCATAAATAATATGACACTTCAATTAATTTGTAGAGTTGACCAATGAATATGGACCCTATCAACTGGAACAATTGTACTTACCAACGGGCTTTAAAGGGTTAACCAGATAACACATTGTGACATCTTTGAATTTGTAATTACCCATTCTCGTTGTAATGTCTTAATATACCGGGAGGTCGAAGCTCAACTTTCTTACAAATCGTTTTCAACAACACCGAGAATCTAATGTTGTTTACCTGCTTAGCTTCTTGAAAATTGCTGAGTGAAGAATTTAAGAGAAGCCTTGAATGTAATATTTTGTAAGGAAACTAACTTTCTTTCCGAAAGTTTGCGCACCACAGAGAGATCCCCTGCAAGTCCAGTCGTAGCTGTACCCCCTTTGCAGGGCAGTGCGATACCCACTTGTAACACACCAATGAAACCAAGCCAACAGGTGGTTTGCACACGGCACCAACCAGAATAAATCATAGTCTCTTTGTTACAGAAATTACCAACCCACTTTCGGCACAACTGTATTGTTTTGCACAAGAGTCCAAAGACTCCCCACGGCAACAACCAAACATTTAACCTGCTCGCAAAGCCTTCAACCAGCGACGCATCTAGATCAGCCAGCAATTGTACAACGCAATTTTTTTTTTAAGTTTTCAAAATTTCAAAGTTTCTCATTTTCTTTTTTCGCAGAGTTCCAGTGTTGCAACTGCTATTCTTACCACGACAGGCGAAAACTCATCAATTCAACCGAACTCATTCTCTATTCTCACGTCACAATAGATCAGGATTCTTGGGACTCAGTGGGACGACGCATTCTTATGGCTAGAGTTAAAGTGTTCTTCGGGATCCCAAGTGATTACGATCAGGAATTCGCTCGACTGTAGTACTGCAAGCTTAATGATACCTACCCCCAGCTCAGGCGGTACTGTTAGCGACCCGATTTGCTTCGCTGTAGAAATAATTCTCGTTCTGCCGTGCCAACTGTGTGTTCCCGTACAGAGCCCCCGTCTGTTCCTTCATTCGCTCGTTCTATGAGACTGTCAACTCGGACTGCTTCCCAAAGCTGAGTTTCTTCCCGTGAATCGGACTTTTTTCGCGCCTCAAAGGTCACACACCAGTGACACCACGGGTACGACACATGCCGGCTCCAACCTACACAGTACCCTCCAGTCACACAGCTCCATGGGACTCGGAAAATCCCCAAAACTGGACCGTTTTCCGTCTATGCCAGGAACTTTTGAACATCGATATTCTCACTCCACCAGTCACCCGGAAGGCCATGATACTCCAGCTTGTTTTGGACAATCGGGCCCCTACACGTGCTGCACACTTGCAGAGTGCCAGGCCTTCGCCATCTCCGTTGCCGTCGACTACCGCTTGTATCGAAGAATTCCTTTCTTCCAACCTCAGCAGGGCTAGTTACCACAGAGTGTCATCACTCCAGGATGCCCAACTGGTAGTGGTAGTGACATTACTTCTGACCTTCTGACCTTCTGCACCAATAGGGAGCAGGGACAAACAAGCCTGCCACCCCATTATTGGACGAAGACCCCGATCCCGCCTCCAACTATGAACTCCCAAAGACAGTCTCCACCACCTACTTTCTTTCCTGACAGAGAAAGTGTTTTTGTGAATGACTCTTTTTCCCATCACATGACTCTCTCAACCGTTATCGAACAACTGCAAATGCAACAAAATGAAATATCGCAGCCCCAACAGACTTTTGCATCGCTCAACCACCACATGTTTGACAGGCAGTCAAACTCGCAGAGAACCGATCTACCACCTGCTGCTCCGGCCCTGGGGCCCAGTTTTCCACACATGTAATCTACAGATACGGCCGCCTTCAACACTTTGCTTCGATCTCCAGTAATTGCCCTCTCCGATCTTCCAGATGTGACACAAACGTAGGGGCGAACATCAGGGCTGACATCGGGGCTGGCAAGGACATTAGTTGGACAATTGGATAAAAGGACATTAATTGGCTCGCTTTCTCATGCATCCTTAAGAAAGCAATACAAAGCAAATTGATAACAGGCATGATCCTCGCTTATCCAAGCCCCTCCCTTTACCCGAATTTATTTGGACCTTCAGTAAATTCAAGAACATCATTTGCGAGGCTTTCCCTCACCGTCGCCTTGAGCTCTATACCTACCAGGCCGACATCATTAGCATCGCAGCTCAGTACGGGGATGTTTTTTACAACTATCACCTCGCTTTTTTCGGGCAGAGCTGCTGCTTGGCTGCAACGGGGGGGGGGGGGGGGGGGGAGGGGGGCTTTGATTGATCAGTACGAGAGAATAAATTGTTCTCTTCCGTCTTTGCCGCTCACAAGCCTCAGTCCTGCTTCCTCTGTCACAGCCCTGATCACAAATTCTGTCCATTCACAATCCAGATTCTGTCCTCTCGGTTCGGACAAGCATTCTTTGGCACCTAACCACAACTCACTCTCTCATTTGTTGATATAAAGCCACTAAACGCCATTAGTAGTATGTCAGGGGCTTTTGAGTCCTCATTGGCAGGACCCCGGTGCAGGACCCCGGAAGTGACGTCATGTCACGTGACCTAGTGCCGCCATGTTGTGTTGTGTGATAGGTGGTGTTAGTGCGCATGCGCAGCGCGTGTTGTTAGGGTGATACGTGATTCCGTCGTCCATTTTGTATACTGGAGGCCGCCATCTTGGTTTCTGCGGTAAAACGTGGTTGCTATGTTACCCAATGTTTCTGCAATGGGAGGGGTACGTTCAGAGGGTATGTTCGATTGAATCGGAGTAAATCTAATTACCACAAACAACCCGACAATCCTTCCAAATCACCAAAATCCACCCCAACTTTTACTATTTCGAATTCTTTCAGAATTCTCTGCTTCTATCTATACATGCAATAGTTTACGTCTACCTAGGCATGTTCCTTTGTTCTGGAGTATACTCCAGTAGCGTAGAAGAGCCTATTATTTGGAACAGTTTATCTTATTATTACTATATTTAGCAATTTCTGGTCATTTCTTGTTAGTTCTGACCCTATTCCAAGTACTCTTGTTGTTTCATATATATAACTAACCAATCAGATTGCTTGATTTCCCATAATCTGTATACAGAGTTATCTCCCTTCTGTATAATAAAAGACTATATCCAATGGACATATCCCATGGAATCCCATTTTGGGGAAACACCCGTGGCTATAGAATCCCTTTTCTGTCATATGTGCTTATGTGAAAAAGCACAATGTGACACAATGTGCCCTAGCACAAAGGCACGTGCTTTATATGCTTATATGTGCTTATGTGAAAAGGCACAATGTGACACAATGTGCCCTAGCACATAGGCACATACGGGTATTTTAGGATACCTGGTATTTTATTATTTGAGGATACTAGTTGGACTTTACGTCCGGGTACTTCATGCTACATCGGGTACTTCTGTTGGGGTAGTAGATAACAAAAAAACAACAACACTGAATATAAATTTAAATTTCTTTTATTCAAGTATACAATTCAATGTCTCAATGCATTTCTCTTTGTAGTTCTTCTTGCATGGGCTAACCATTTCATCTTCTTGTGGGTTGGAGCTTCTTCCCATTGCATGGCTAGGTTCTTGATAAAACACATTCTCTCATTTGATAATTTGGCTTTGTTGGTTGCTTTAATTTCCTGTCTGGCATCTTTGGGATCCTCTTTCTCTTGCTGTTCCATAGTAGTAACATCAGTCTTCTTAGTAGTAATTTTATTTGTGGTTTGTGTGGAAACAGCTTTCTTAGTTTCAGTAGTAACTTCATTCGTAGTGGTAACTTCATTCTTTATGGGAGCTGGCATCTTTTTCTTGACTTCAGTAGAAACTTCGTTCTTAGTGGAAACTTCTTTCTTTATGGGAGCTGGCATCTTTTTCTTGTCTTCAGTAGAAACTTCGTTCTTAATGGAAACATCTTTCTTTGTTTCTGTAGAAACTTTGTTCGCAGTAGTAACTTCGTTCCTGTTTGTTTTGGGAGTCAGTTCTGTCTTTATTCTGTTGTTTACTGATCGGCCAGTATCCACACATCTTTGTTTCTTTCCACCAGCATCCATGTCTAGATTTTTTCTCTTGGCTGCATTTACCACACGATTCACTTGGGTCAGTTCCTGGGAAGTCAGCTTTAATCCAGCATCATTCTTGAAGATCTGTATATGTAAGTCATCTTTGAATCTGAGCAATGTTGTCGACACAGACATCTTCACTCTTCGACGTTCAAAACGGAAATGAATTCATTTTTATACCAACACTCCTATACCAACACTCCTTTTATACTTTTTTTTCTAATCGTCTTCTTCTTCTTCATCATCATCTACTCGGAATGAGTAGTTTGTCATAAGGTTGTCGAACAGACATCTTCGCTTTTCCAAGGCATATTTCTGGGATTCTTCAAAGTCAAAATCCTCTTCTTCACGAAGACGCTTGGCAGTTTCTTGAATTTTCTTGTGAATTGAGTCGTTGCAAAAATTTCGAATGTACTCAAGGGTATAAATGTATTTCTCACTAATGGCTTCTCTAACATTCTTTTGAAGTGCTCTATATGCTGTTTCAACTGCATCTTCACTATCCATTCCATCTTCGACATATTTGTTCATGAGGTTGTCAAAATCGTTTTGGTATTTGTCAAAGGCACTTTGAACGATACCTCCCATCATAGAAACGTCTTCTTCTTCATCTTCTTCTTCATATTCCATATCTTCTGATAGTTCCGACGATTCATCAGGGTCCGAATCTTTTGACCAATTTTTTGGTGCACAGCTGGATTGCATTGTGTCCGCTCTCTTCGAAGGTCAGATTACAAATAACAAATTTCTTATGAGCACGACCCTTTTATAGGATATCGGACAGAGCATTGATGACGGGTTTGATCAACTTTCCTAAAAATCCTCCTTTCTGTATGATGTGTCTTCTTTTCCGATAAAATAGTTCTCTCTTTGGTGAGGCAATTCTCCTTATTTCGTACTTGTGTGGAATCAACTTAGCTCTCTCAGATTTGGTTATAGGTACTGCGCCCGTCAAGATGTTCGAGGCACAATCACATATACATTCTATCAAATCATCACTGGCCATCTTCAGCATAGTCTTGGTTTCATATCGATTCGCATCAGATAGGATGCGCAGTGTATTTAAATTTCTTTCTAATCTTGTAGTGTTGCTCGATGTTTCCGATTTCCTCATGGGACAGTAATCATCACCATGTCTCTTACGTGTGAAGCTCCTGGAGAATTCTTTATCACAATATCTGCAGCAATGGACTTTCATGACTTTACTCTTTCGTGGTCGAAGAACAAATGAATTTATTTTCACTCCAACACTCCTTTTATAATTTTTTCAGAGAAAGGACTGGGTTGATAAGCGCTGAGAGAAAGCAACTCTTTCGTAGTATACATCTTTTGATATCTGGAGAAATTCCATCATCTGTTAGCAGCTTCAATACATGTTCGTATTTTCGCAGGTCATCAAATTCAGCTAAATTCAGTGGTATCTTATCTTCGAGAATGTTGGTAGCACATTTGCATAAACAGGTAATCAAATCTTCATCAGCAGCACGTAGAACGGCATCGATTTCCTCCTTGTCAGCATCCCGTAAAAATTCTAAAAGTGCTTTATTCTGGTCAGTCAGTCCAGTATCTCTCTCCTCTTCTCTTCTTCTTGGACAGTTATGTTCTTCATGTCTCTTCCTATTGTGTGGCTGTGCGAACAACTTAGTACAATATCTGCAGTGGAGCCGACGATGGTCCTTTTCGTGTCTTCGAGCATTATCCGATCTTGAAAATAACTTAGAACAGTATCTGCATCGAACTGGTAACATGTCTTCACTCGACGACGGTCAGGACACAAATGAATTTATTTGCGTACCAACACCCCTTTTATACCTTTCCCAACAGAGGTACCCGGATGTAGCATGAAGTACCCGGATGTAAAGTCCAACTAGTATCCTCAAATAATAAAATACCAGGTATCCTAAAATACCCGTATGTGCCCATGTGCTAGGGCACATTGTGCCTTTTCACATAAGCACATATAAGCACATAAAGCATGTGCCTTTGTGCTAGGGCACATTGTGTCACATTGTGCCTTTTCACATAAGCACATATGACAAAAAAAGGATTCTCCAGTAGGCATCCTCGAATAAAACAATACCAGGACATAGGTATCCTCAAATACCCGTATGTGCCTATGTGCTAGGGCACATTGTGTCACATTGTGCCTTTTCACATAAGCACATATCGACACATAAAGCATGTGCCTTTGTGCTAGGGCACATTGTGCTTTTTCACATAAGCACATATGACAGAAAAGGGATTCTATAGCCACGGGTGTTTCCCCAAAATGGGATTCCATGGGATATGTCCATTGGATATAGTCTTTTATTATACAGAAGGGAGATAACTCTGTATACAGATTATGGGAAATCAAGCAATCTGATTGGTTAGTTATATATATGAAACAACAAGAGTACTTGAATAGGGTCAGAACTAACAAGTATAGACCAGAAATTGCTAAAAATAGTAAAAATAAGATAAACTGTTCCAAATAATAGGCTCTTCTACGCTACTGGAGTATACTCCAGAACAAAGGAACATGCCTAGGCTGACATAAACTATTGCATATATAGACAGAAGCAGAGAATTCTGAAAGAATTCGAAATAGTAAAAGTTGGGGTGGATTTTGGTGATTTGGAAGGATTGTCGGGTTGTTTGTGGTAATTAGATTTACTCCGATTCAATCGAACATACCCTCCGAACATACCCCGTCCCATTGCAGAAACATTGGGTAACATAGCAACCACGTGCTACCTATAGAAACCAAGATGGCGGCCTCCAATATACAAAATGGACGACGGAAACACGTATCACCCTAACAACACGCGCTGCGCATGCGCACTAACACCACGTATTACTATGGGGATGACGTCACAACATGGCCGCTCACGCGGGTTACCATGACAACACAACATGGCGGCACTAGGTCACGTGACATGACGTCACTTCCGGGATCCTGCACCGGGGTCCTGCACCGGGGTCCTGCCAATGAGGACTCAAAAGCCCCTGACATACTACTGCCATTTTCTCCACTCTGTAAACATGCCTCAAATTCAATTCTGTAAAAGGGTGAAATTTTGGCGCGTCTTGCAAATTTCGTCACATTTGCATTAATTGCAACAACCCTCACCCACGGGCTCTCTGCTACAAAACGTCCTACTGTGCTAACACCAACCCGCACCCAGAAAATTGACTACCTCCCACTCATGCCCACCCATGCAGCATCTTCACAGCCTCGACACCTATAAATGCTCATACACTTCAACACTCCCTTTCCGATCACCCTGATAGTCATTTCGTCACCAACCTCCTCGAGTGTCTAACACAGGGATTCCATACAATAGTTTCCCACCCTCTACGCCACTGCCTGGGATTAAAAAAAATCTACGTTCCGCTTTAGCTGACACATCCGCGGTTTCTAATTTGTTAAACTCAGAACTTTCTAACGGTTCTCTCTATGGCCCATTTTCCATCCTTTCGTATCAGCCACAAAAACCTTTTCAGACAAGCAACGACTCATGGTGGACCTCTCGCACCCCCCCCCCCCCCCCCCCACACTCTTCACAAACATCTTCTTCCACCAACTCTCTCATTGACAAAAATGACTTCTCTTTGAGTTACGTCACAATTGACCAGGCCGCACAGGTCATTCAACAACTTGGCCCAGATGCGTGGTTATGCAAGGCCAATATCAAAAATGCATTCAAACTGATTCCCAATCACTCAAGTCTGTGGCATATGTATGGAGTTAAATGGGCCGGTCTTTACTACTTCCATTGTCGGCTTCCTTTCGGCTGTCGCTCCAGCCCCAAACTTTTCGACCAACTGTCGGAAGCCATTTGCTGGATCGCTCAAAACCTCACATTCCCAACATTCTGCACCTTTTGGACGATTTCCTGACAATCAACACGGTCGACTCCGATCTAGCACAGACCTGCCATTCTTTTCTGCATATATTCGACCTGCTGTCGGTGCCTCTTTCGTCCGAGAAGACCCAGGGACTCACCCACTGCTTACAATGCCGCGGCATCACTCTCGATACTGAACGGATGGGAATGCGTTTACCTGACGACAAACGGGTCTTAACCCTTTACCTAACGTAACGCCCAAAATCGGCCAGCGCTATTCTCAAAAATCGCCAATTAATTTTCATTATTTTTTTCATTTTTTGTCTCAAAAACATAGGTTATGACCCCTCGTTGGAACGAGCTCGTCGAGCTCGTTCCAACGAGGGGTCATAACCTATGTTGTGGAGACAAAAAAAATGAAAAAAATTAGTTATTCAAGAATTATTTTTGCAAGTGTCGTCTGCTTTTCAGGTGTGGTAAAGGGTTAATCCTTCAACAAATCTCCAAGTTTCTCACAAAAGATGTGTCACCAAACACCAGCTATTGAGTCTTTTAGAATATTTGAGCTTTGCTTGCAGAGTGGTAGTGGCCGGTTCCTTTCACATCTCATTCACTGTCCTGATCCGTCACAGAATTTTGGCACCATCTTTCCCTTTCGGCCGCTTATCGACAGGATCTCGAGATGTGGCACCTCTTCTTATCCAACTGAAATGTTGTGTCACTCTTTCTTGAGCCCGTTGCTACTTCCTTGACCGACTTGGCACTATTTACAGACGCAAGCTCCACCATGGGTTTTGGGGTGTTCTTCCAGGGCAAATGGTTCCAGAGCACCTGGCCCCCGAAATGCATCCTAGTCATCAGCACAGCTAATCTATGGCACATCGTCGTGTCATTCTTGCACTGAGGCTATCTGTGGTACCTGAAACGGATAATTTTTTCTTGCGACAATGAGGCCACCGTTAAGATCATTCGTAAAGATCATTCGTAAAGCTGGATCCCCCATATGGGCCATCATGGGCCTCATGCGTTGCCTCACTTTCTCCGCATTACAACATAATTTCACCTTCTCTACACAAAATATTGCAGGCAAACTCAATCTAATAGCTGATTCTACCTCTCGCTTTCAGGACTTTCGCAACTGGGCACAAGGCCCAGGCACTCAGCCACACTCCTGCCCCCAGCATCGGAAGTGTTCATGGACTTGATAAGGTTGTGCGTTCTTTTTTCTTCAATTCCATCACTGCCTCAAAGCAGCTGACATACCAGACAATCTTTTCCTGCTTTACCAGATTCCTTTCGCTCCACTACCTTGCAGCATCATGTACACACCAATTGCCTTTCGTCACTGATGATCTGCTTCTTCAGTTTATAGCTTACAGATTTCGCCTGTTGCATCTGAACCATGCCTCCATCAATATTTACTTGTTTTTACTATTTGGTATCCGGTTTGCCAGACCCCTTAAATCCCCTTCTGGCATCGACTGACCACGCCTCCAACCGATTATAAAAACGATCAAAAAAAAAAGCAACGCCCGTCACCACCTGCTCCAATCACCTTCGACATTTTAACCTGCCTCGTTTATCGCCTGTCCGTCGGTTCTTTTTTCCCAATACACCAATTTTCTTCTGCAAACAGTCCTTCTGACGGCTTTCTTTGACTTCCTCCGCTGTGGCGAGTTCACCAGCCCCCCCCCCCCCCTCCCCCCTCCCAAGTTTTTCGATAGTTTCTCACTCTTGTGCATGCAGGGCCGGACTTTTTCCGCCGCTCATTCTAGGGCCATGCTCCAACTTAAATCGTCTAAAATTCTTCTGTCCTTTCGCTGAGGGATCACAATTCGTGTTTTTCCGGACCCATTGCCATTTCGTCCCCTGAGTTCCAATGTGCTCTATGTGCCTACTGGCACATAGAACACATTGGAACTCAGCGGACGATTTATGTCCTGTTTAATTTCTCGCTCATTTCTCTCGCATCCGCAAACGACGAGGTGCATTACCGTTGGACCCACTTTTCCTCACTGAGGACCACCACCCTTTAACCCGTGCACATGTCATCGATGGGCATCGTACCATTCTCGATTTGATTGGTTTCCCTCCTCAACGCTATTCGGTCACAGCTTCCGCATTGGGGCAGCCGCTGACGCAAGGGAGGTACGCCTTGAGGACCACCTTATTGGAAGGTGGTCCTCCGACTGCTACCTCCGCTTCATTCAGAACCCTGATCGCGTGCTCCAGCAGGCTCAGACATCGTTGTCTCGCCCATCATAAAAATTACCTCTCTTTCTCTCAAGTTGGCTTGCCCACGCGAATCCACGACCGCCCTAATAGTTCAGGTGCAAGATGCCCCATCGCTGACTTCAGCAATCGCTCGGCGTGGCATTAATCTCTGCATAAACTCTCTGACTGGCGTCAGTTCTCATAGTATGTACGGTTTTGCATATTCAGCACCCCCTTTCCTTGTATATATACATACCTGACACTTGTTTCCCTGGAAATCTGACCGGTGACAGCACATCCCGCATGCTTCTCTGACTGGCGTCAGTCCCTTCATGCCCGTCAAACGATCTGACCGGCGTCAGCGCATCCATTTAGTCTCATCTTCGGAAATCCCTCTGTCCTTATATCAGGTTCAACAGACCATCTGTAATGTAGGACTCTCGCATCCGATGGGACAACCAATTGCTAGATACATTATAGCATCATGCTCTCTTCGGGCTTTGTAAATAGCACTGAACGTCTTCGGGCTTCTGTCCCGGCCTTCCCACCATCCATGGCAGCTCTCTACTCGCGTCGGGGCCATGTGCTTCTCCCTTATCGTTTCGTGTGTTTACAATATGTGACCTTTTTTCATTTCTCTGTGGCTTCCGGTAGTGCTCTCGACTTCATAGGGGCTCTCAGACGGTCAACAACCAGCTTCGTTTGGGCCTAACGTTTTCACTGTTCTCCCCCATTTAGTCTCGACATAGCCATTTTCGAGCTAGCACAGACGTTCGCCTGGGCATGTACAGTCATACCGCGCCACACGGGCACGTATTCATTATCTGGGGTAGACCAATCAATATTTTCAACGTGTAACCTCGGAGCTGAAAATATTGATTGGTCCATCTCACACATTTATTGAACAGCCATCCTATATAATGCTGTTATGACGCATGTTGTTAAAAGGGTTAAATGGATTATATAAATGACGTGTTTTTAACGTTTTGAACCCTCACCCCCTGAAAACATCAGTATGGTACCCCCAGATTTTATTTAAAGCGTGGCTATAATAATTCAAGAACCATTTCAGCATTCACAAATAGAGAGAATTACTAATTTTCTCATTTCCAGTGGCACGTCATAAGGGTCCCCGAGAACCTCCAGCGTATTTCGACTCCTGTGGTGTTGGGCCTTGGACCAACACCACAGGAGTCGAAAAACGCTCGAGGTTCAGAATATACTATTCAAAAAAGTAGAGGATATCCAAACTGATGATATTTTCGGTAAAAAGGTTTTGGATATGCGTGATTGGACACATCAATGTGTTACCAAGTTTAGTGTGAATCAGGAATGTCACCAGCCCACGAAAACGTCGCGCAGGTTTTTCGCTCGAGCGCCGCGATAATGTTTGTGGGGTACAATTTGAAATTTTCATTTGTACTGGATGAGCTTTTTCGAAGGTCTCATCGTTCTTTTCTTGGTATAAACTCCTTCATGAATAGTTTCTTGTCGAAACGTAACTTTTGAGGTTTGCAAAGACTATCACGTGACGGACGTTTACGTGCCTTTGGCATGTTGGAAGCTGGCAACAGACAGCAACAGGCAGACTGCAGTGGCTCAAATTCTCAACGTTACTCAATCGGTGATTAGCAGGTTGTGGTCACGCTACCACCAGACAGGCAATGTTGATGACAGACGTCGGTCAGGTCGTCCAAGGGCGACAATTGCTAACCAGGATCGTTTCATCCGAACCACAGGATTACGTAACCGCCATCAAAGTACCTCAGAAATTGGACAGCAGCTAGCTCCCCAATACATTCCCGAAGGTAATGCATGTATTTTCCACTCAAAACACTTGAAAGTCGTTCGCGATCATCTCTAAGCATATGGGATATGGACCTGACCAAATGAGTCGAACCCCAAATGGAGGTTCAAAATACGGATCAAGGTCACTAAGGTCGCCCAATGCTCATTAAGTGCAGTTTTAATTATTGCCGGAAATCGTATTTTATCATGTGACTCGTCCATTTTGTTCACTTTAAAACATTTGATGTTTTGTTTTCATATTAATCAGTGATAAATAAAGCCTTCCGTCAATTTCATTGGTCAATTTCAGAACTAGACAATTTGATTGGCTGGACAAAATAAAACTGGGCCACATTTTCATAATTTGCATAATTAGAGTTGGAAGCTTTCATTGGTCAATTTCAAAACTGGACAATTTGATTGGCTAAACAAAATACAACTGGTCAGATTTGCATAATTTAATTCAGTAGGGAGAATTTAAGTTATCTGACCTATTTAGGGTGTGTAATATTGTATTCATCTTTTACCAAAAAGAAAAACGCCATTTATTTTTTTTTTATATTTTCACTTTTTGCTTCCAAAACATAGGTTATGTCCTCTCATTGGAACGACCTCGACGAGCTCGTTCCAATGAGGGGGTCATAACCTATGTTTTGGAAGCAAAAAATGAAATTTTTTAGTTCTACGAGGATGTTTTTTCCAAGTGTCGTCTGCATCTCAAGTTAGGTGATGGGTTAAAAAGTTATACTAAGTGGCTAATTTGTGCATGTGTGTGTCATATACATTTTTTGCTTCATAACCTATGTTTTGGAAGCAAAAAATGAATTTTTTTAGTAAAACGAGGATGTTTTTTCCAAGTGTCGTCTGCATCTCAAGTTAGGTGATGGGTTAAAAAGTTATACTAACTGGCTAATTTGTGCATGTGTGTGTCATATGATAAACATAATATGAAATCAGTGTTTTTCTCATATAATATTTATAAAACTCGTCCGAATTTTCCGTTTGGGCTCGCCAGAGGCTCGCCAAAACGGAAAATTGTTAGACTCGTTTCATAAATATTATATGAGAAAAACACTCATTCCATATCCTCTATTTATGACACCTTAATTTATTCCCCAAGTTCATACATGTATTTTCACTCTTGAGAAAAATGGGCAGGGACAAAAATTTTGAATGTGGGTCTCTCTCTTAGCTCAAACAAGGTATGACCTATAGATCTGAGCCCAATACTAAGTTAATCGAAACTCAATGGGGATTCAAAATAAAAGTCATTGTAAGTGAGGTCACCCAGGTGTCATTGAATTGTTGGATTTGGCATTTTATTATCTCTCGAATGTATTCCCAAGTTCATATATGTATTTTACACTCAAAAACGTGTGCCGGGTAAAAAAGTTTTCAAATGGACCATGCTGATAACTCGGGCATGGTATGGCGTATGGACTAAGACCAACACCAAATGAGTCGAAACTCAATGGAGAATGCATAATTGCTAGGAATTGTATCTTTTACCCCCAAATGATTCCTGAAATTCATTCATCGTCACTCAGAAAAGTGGGCGGGCGTAGCCCAAAGTTTTGAATGTAACCCACTTTCAAATTCTTGGCCCTATCCAGTGTTTAGAGCACGATATACCGTCCCCTGAGTTCCAATGTGTTCTGTGTGCTTACTGGCAGACTACTGGCACAGAGAACACATTGGAACTCTAACTATTAAGGCTAAAAATAGACAGAGCCATAACATTTGAAAGCTGTCAGGCTTGATATCTCAAGAATATTATGACATTATCATAACTTGAAACTTTTAAAACTCAGTGCACGGAGGTGCACAATATGCGCATCTTTCGAGTCAGCCTGTGATAGTGATTTGCATGTTATAGATATTGGGAATTACAAGACCAACAATGCATTCCTAAAGTTTGTATGCAAATTTATATTCCGGAAAAGTGGACTGGGCCAAATATTTTGAAAGGGGTCCAAGTAAATATTTTGAATGCAGAAAACACTTGCATATCAGACAAGGAAACAGGGATTGGAATATGAGGGAGTTGGGCATTCAGACAAGAATTTCAGGGTTTAGATGTGTTTTACATGAAAACTTCAAATACAGTACACATCGTATTTCTGATTTCTTCAGTATCCATTTCTGAATCCTTTATAGAACACATTATATTCGGTGTACAGGTTACAATACAGTGTTTTTTTTTCCATTGACGACAGTACTACTCTTTCCTCCTCTCCCCATCTCATCAAGCTGATTTGGGCAAAAACAACCATTTAGTTTATCATCTCATGAAAAATAGATACTGAAAAAAAATATAGGTCGCCATGTGAATTTTGCCTTTAAATTTGGAGCTTCCTATACTCCCGTCCAGTTTCGCACTGAATGAAATAGACATATTTTTACCTACTCCCACCCAATTTTAATCTTCTCTCACACATTTCAGAAGACAATAGTCACCAATATTTTATATCTTTTCCAAAACATGCACTTTAAAAATTTTATTCACACTTACAAGCTCGGTTCATTTTCCACCAATCGGATAATTCCAGGAACTTTTATCCACCACTAGAGGCGCTGTTTGCACGAAAACACTGTATTGTAACCTAAACTTTCTACAAAGGCGATAAAAATATATGTAATTATGGGTTTAAATTAAAGAAAAAATACTGTCTAATATATTAAATATCTTTTTTTTCAAATTTCAATGCTCTTTGCCTAATCTATCAGCATTACAATTAACCCATCCCAACTGGTTGAGTGAAAAAAAGTCATGTGTCACTTTTTACATTTTGTCCTTTAAACTGATTCCAAACAACAAGTTTAATGAATTTGTTGTCCTCAAACTGCCATTATTTTGCATTAGTATACCAAGAGAGTAGCTGTATAAACTATCAAAGTAAAAAAGTTATTCTAACAGTAATGAAAGCCAAAAACATTAACCCTTCCATTATTCTCAAAATAAAAATTAAAAAAATGTACTTTTGTTTGATAAAGGTGTTTGGATAAAGTACAATTTACAGTAGAAGTACACCATTTGACAGAAGCACACTCTAACATGAGATAATCATATGACCTGAATGAAGAAAGAAACAAATGAACAAGCAGTGCTGACTATTTGACCCCTACCCCTGCAACCAGTTTAGCAGAAAAGCCTACATTCAACCCTTTTGAGTCCACACACTTCAGTTCTAGTGTCAGAATCCCCAACTGTTTCCCACATATACAGTGCATAGAGTTAACAAGATACTTGAAAAATTAATAAATCCTACTTTTGGGTGATACAGACACTGCCAAAATGAGATGAAAGTGAAAATTTCTCCTGGTTTTGTACTGAGACCAAATTAAGAACTGGTGTGCTCTCAGCACATTGAGCTGAGCCTACATGTTATAAAAAATGTGTGAGTACGAACCCTATGAGGCATCCAGTGGTACTCATGGGAGTCATATTTCCAAATTAAATTGATCAGGATAGATTAAACTGTGGAGGGGGGGGGAGAATTTTCCAAAATAAAACCACAATTCAGTTTGGACTCTCTCAATTCTGTACAATATCACTCACAACTTTTCTTCATTTGACCCACATTCTGAAGTATCAAGCCAGCATAGTGCATTTAGCCACATGCCAAATCCACTCTATCTCCACTTGTTTGACATTATCAAAAAAAAAATAAGTTGCTGAACCTGAATGGGATCAGCATAGTAGCTCATTCCAGCCAGGTCCAACAACTTATTTTAACTGAAATCTCCCTAATGCAACAGTCCTTTAAACTACTAGGTATCTCTCTTTATTTGTCTATAACAATGAAAGGCATATTACCTTCTACATGAACAGGATGCAAGTTTTTAAGGTGGTTGTACCAGTTCTTGGTAAGAAAAATGACAACTGAAACACCAAGAACAGAGGAAGCACACAAAATGCCATTTATAAGACAGATATCTACATTCTTGTGAAAGCATCACCTTGTGAATAACAAAGCACATATAATGGACCAAACTATTACAGATTAACCCCTTAGAGCTACAAGTTTGATTGTGAGAATAGAAATGTTAAGCCCAGTGAATGCTGCCAATATGAGAGGAGCAGTTGCATACAGTGTAGTGATTTTGTGCATCAAGAAATTGCCCAAAAGTTAGTTTTTGCACTCATGGGCACAAAAAGCACTTCAAAGCAGAGTTTTTCTCTAAAATGAGATTAGAAAGTTGCCCAGGGTGTCCAGCACTCAAAGGTAATAAAGTAGATACAGTTCTGTTAATAAATAAGTGAAAATAGTAATTTCACCATAGAAAAATCAAGTAGTGCCACATCCAAATTGCTCTCATGGAGTAAAAACCTCCTATGCATCTCATAAAAACAACATTTGAATCAAATCACAGGCTGAAACAGGATATTTCTCATTAATTTGACCATCTCAGCTGCCAAAATAAAGAAAAACGCCTGTTCAGTGACTGTTTCTCACACTGCAGAATGTAACAAATCATATTTTCAGCAAGCATATATAGACAGAGGGGGTTAAATTCTGGAATAGAAAAAAAATGATACTTCTACTGACTATATTTGGGGATGGGAGTTAGTTAGCAAGTGGAAATCAATAATAAACTTGACTGAATGTTTTTCAGGTTGAAAATATGCGCCATTCCAAGTTTGGCCATGGTGGGTTAAAACTTGCTTATTTTGCACAGACAACAACATTTAGCTCAATTAATACTGCCATTTCGCATTGGCCTGCCTCTGATTAACTACAAACACAACAAAATAACCAAATTGTACCATCTTTTCTCCACCTAAGATTCATTCATCATTTTGCCAGCATTTTATGCATATGGGCCCTCTAAAATAGGCTTTATTACAGGAAAAATGGGCATTCTACATCTTCAAAATGACCGTTCCTCAAAAATTTCCATCCAAGTACAAACCGACTTGGCTTCAGTCATCAAAGTTATAACACCGGTAGAGAAAACATCCAAAACTATTTTTTAAAATATCACTCGACAGAAATCACAAGAAATACTGCTTCAAACGTTCTACAAAGGCGATAAAAATATATGTAATTATGGGTTTAAATTAAAGAAAAAATACTGTCTAATATATTAAATATCTTTTTTTCAAATTTCAATGCTTTTTGCCTAATCTAACAGCATTACAATTAACCCATCCCAACTGGTTGAGTGAAAAAAAGTCATGTGTCACTTTTTACATTTTGCCCTTTAAATTGATTCCAAACAACAAGTTTAATGAATTTGTTGTCCTCAAACTGCCATTATTTTGCATTAGTATACCAACAGAGTAGCTGTATAAACTATCAAAGTAAAAAAGTTATTCTAACAGTAATGAAAGCCAAAAACATTAACCCTTCCATTATTCTCAAAATAAAAATGAAAAAAATGTACTTTTGTTTGATAAAGGTGTTTGGATAAAGTACAATTTACAGTAGAAGTACACCATTTGGCAGAAGAACACTCTAACATGAGATAATCATATGACCTGAATGAAGAAAGAAACAAATGAACAAGCAGTGCTGACTATTTGACCCCTACCCCTGCAACCAGTTTAGCAGAAAAGCCTACATTCAACCCTTTTGAGTCCACACACTTCAGTTCTAGTGTCAGAATCCCCAACTGTTTCCCACATATACAGTGCATAGAGTTAACAAGATACCTGAAAAATTAATAAATCCTACTTTTGGGTGATACAGACACTGCCAAAATGAGACGAAAGTGAAAATTTCTCCTGGTTTTGTACTGAGACCAAATTAAGAACTGGTGTGCTCTCAGCACATTGAGCTGAGCCTACATGTTATAAAAAATGTGTGAGTACGAACCATATGAGGCATCCAGTGGTACTCATGGGAGTCATATTTCCAAATTAAATTGATCAGGATGGATTAAACTGTGGGGGGGGGGGGGGTAGAATTTTCCAAAATAAAACCACAATTCAGTTTGGACTCTCTCAATTCTGTACAATATCACTCACAACTTTTCTTCATTTGACCCACATTCTGAAGTATCAAGCCAGCATAGTACATTTAGCCACATGCCAAATCCACTCATTCTCCACTTGTCTGACCTTATCAAAAAAAAAATAAGTTGCTGAACCTGAATGGGATCAGCATAGTAGCTCATTCCAGCCAGGTCCAGCAACTTATTTTAACTGAAATCTCCCTTATGCAACAGTCCTTTAAACTACTAGGTATCTCTCTTTATTTGTCTATAACAATGAAAGGCATTTTACCTTCTACATGAACAGGATGCAAGTTTTTAAGGTGGTTGTACCAGTTCTTGGTAAGAAAAATGACAAATGAAACACCAAGGACAGAGGAAGCACACAAAATGCCATTTATAAGACAGATATCTACATTCTTGTGAAGGCATCATCTTGTGAATAACAAAGCACATATAATGGACCAAACTATTACAGATTAACCCCTTAGAGCTACAAGTTTGATTGTGAGAATAGAAATGTTAAGCCCAGTGAATGCTGCCAATATGAGAGGAGCAGTTGCATACAGTGTAGTGATTTTGTGCAACTAGAAATTGCCCAAAAGGTAGTTTTTGCACTCATGGGCACAAAAAACACTTCAAAGCACAGTTTTTCTCTAAAATGAGATTATAAAGTTGCCCAGGGTGTCCAGCACTCAAAGGTAATAAAGTAGCTACAGTTCTGTTAAAAAATAAGTGAAAATAGTAATTTCAACATAGAAAAATCAAGTAGTGCCACACCCAAATTGCTCTCATGGAGTAAAACCTCCTATGCATCTCATAAAAACAACATTTGAATAAAATCACAGGCTGAAACAGGATATTTCTCATTAATTTGACCATCTCAGCTGCCAAAATAAAGAAAAACCCTGTTCAGCGACTGTTTCTCACACTGCAGAATGTAACAAATCATACTTTCAGCAAGCATATATAGACAGAGGGGTTTAAATTCTGGAATAGAAAAAAAAAAGATACTTCTACTGACTATATTTGGGGATGGGGGTTAGTTAGCAAGTGGAAATCAATAATAAACTTGACTGAATGTTTTTCAGGTTGAAAATATGCTCCATTCCAAGTTTGGCCATGGTGGGTTAAAACTTGCTTATTTTGCACAGACAACAACATTTAGCTCAATTAATACTGCCATTTCGCATTGGCCTGCCTCTGATTAACTACAAACACAACAAAATAACCAAATTGTACCATCTTTTCTCCACCTAAGATTCATTCATCATTTTGCCAGCATTTTATGCATATGGGCCCTCTAAAATAGGCTTTATTTCAGGAAAAATGGGCATTCTACATCTTCAAAATTACCGTTCCTCAAAAATTTCCATCCAAGTACAAACCGACTTGGCTTCATTCATCAAAGTAATAACACCGGTAGAGCCAACATCCAAAACTATTTTTTAAAATATCACTCGACAGAAATCACAAGAAATACTGCTTCAGGTTACAATACAGTGTTTTTTTCCATTGACGACAGTACTAATCTTTCCTCCTCTCCCCATCTCATCAAGCTGATTTGGGCAAAAACAACCATCTATCCATTTATTTTATCATCTCATGAAAAAAAGATACTGAAAAAAAATATAGGTCGCCATGTGAATTTTGTCTTTAAATTTGGAGCTTCCTATACTCCCGTCCAGTTTCGCACTGAATGAAATAGGCATATGTTTACCTACTCCCACCCAATTTTAATCTTCTCTCACACATTTCAGAAGACAATAGTCACCAATATTTTATATCTTTTCCAAAACATGCACTTTAAACATTTTATTCACACTTACAAGCTCGGTTCATTTTCCACCAATCGGATAATTCCAGGAACTTTTATCCTCCATTAAAGGTGTCAGCCACTAGAGGCGCTGTTTGCACGAAAACACTGTATTGTAACCTACAGTAAACTCTGTTTCTCTCGTTAACAATGTGTCTGCTCTCTATCTTTCAGCATGGACACAGGTCACGCATCATTTTTACTGTCTGTAGACTTATTGGCATGCTGTAAAAATTCATCTTATTAAAACCAGCTTTCCGGGTTAATAAACCAACACCTCTCCCTCGTGGTGAAAAACATATGTTTTTGTACCTATCTTGTTACCTCTTTTCCAATCGCTGTATATAGTATTACATTCTACAAGCTCAGTAAGCAACTCCGGAGCTGAAAAGCTCAGTGCGCTGTACTAGATCTATGCATAACAGGATTTTTACACAGAAATGCTCTATTCGATGGGTCCTTACGGCGGAGATATTGCTTGTTTTGTTTTGTTTTTCTCTGGTCACCGACCAAGGGTAAGAAGACTGTGCAATGTCCCATGCGAATGTGGTTCTGAAGCCCTTGCAGTGATTTAAATCGCAGGTCCTCTGAGTTCAACTTTTTGGCCAATGCTCTTCATAAGAACTGAGAAGGCCAGAATAACAGCATACTGGCGTTATTTCCAATAAGTGCCTGTATTGTATCAGGCAGCAATATTACACTCATTGTCAGGTGTGGCATATTTGTGCAACATATATGTACTTTTCAAAACAAGTGTTTGATGAACACACGGACTCTCTACACACAGTCATTGACAAACAAGTTTCCTACTTACACGAGCACCAATTTGTTCTTCGAAAACAGAAGGGAGTGAGTGGGGGCGAAATAATTTTGAACTAAGCGGGCGCAGAACGAAAATCTAATAGCTCTCTCGCAACACTTTGCATGCGAACTCGTGCACAAGAA
This sequence comes from Pictodentalium vernedei, assembly GCA_031216915.1. Taxonomy (NCBI): domain Eukaryota; kingdom Metazoa; phylum Mollusca; class Scaphopoda; order Dentaliida; family Dentaliidae; genus Pictodentalium; species Pictodentalium vernedei. Next base: position 338,345,381 of record CM062288.1, on the reverse strand, counting down.
TCAGAGCAGGGGAGAGGGTAGGGGAGAGGGTTAGTAACCCCGGTTTCTGGAACTTAATGGCCGAGGCTTGGCTCAGGATCCTGGATTCTTAGGTCAGACCCCCCCCCCCCCCCCCTCTCCGGTTCTGACTCCTGTGCCAACAGTTAACCCATGTTGGACCCATTCGGTGATAGACCTGTTTCGTTTAATGACTTCTGAAAATTCGCTTTGAGATTTCAAAATAATCTAGTTCTAAATAATATTGCTGTTATTTTGCAACAACTAAAACTAATCCACGCCATTACAAGTAGCAATAAATTATTCTTTTTCTTTCATGTAGTCGTCCCTGATTTCCAGAAGGTTCTCAACCGTGATACAACTATTCAGTTAACAAGCATGCAATTCATTTGACGCGAGTATATGTGTTTCTTCTATTCATCCGAAAAACTGGTACTCGGATAAGCGTCTTCAGTTGAGGACAACACTACATACTAAATACAACATATTCCCACGCTGTTATCTTGTTTCGATTATGTTTGTATTAGCTTTTTGTCATTTACTTTCGACTATCAACTTTTTTATTGTTAAAATTGCTTTGGCAATTTCAAAATGCAAACAAGAGACACCTTTTTGATTCTCTCAGCACTAAATATTGTGAACATGTTTGACGCTATCAACGCCATTATTTCGGAATCGCGATCACCAACAAAAAGCATCACAACTAAAGCCGATTAAAATGCGAAATAAGTAGGCAGCTCGAAGATTAGTGGATCCAAATCTGGCCTGAAACTACACATATTGCCCGTTGAATTGGAGTAAAATGTCATTGATTTACAGACAAAATTATCTGCGCCCTTTGGAGTCACCTAATCCGTTATCCATATAGTAATTTTATTCATTTCGCGAGAGGTTTCGAAGTCCAAATTCGGAAAATGTCTCTCCGATGTGACATCCCAGGAAATGTTCCAAATTCGGTCTGCAAAATTCCACAATGTCCGTCATGTTCCCGGATCTTTCCTCTCATACCCTCCCACTCGAGGCTGGAAACAAAAGTTCGGCGCTATGAGCCATATACTATTAAAGGATCAGTGCCCCATAACAGAAATTATACTAGGAGAAGTATAGCTCGCAAACTAATGCATGATTTGGTGGATCTCATCAGTGGATCTCATGTGACTCATAGTCGCGTGATCCAGGGACTCCATGTTGGTTATTATGGTAACCCTCGTGAGCGGCCATGTTGTGACGTTACAAACAACCCGATAACGGCCCCAAATCACCAAAATAGCCCAAAAATACCGAAACGGATCTGGCGCCTTATAGCACCACGTGCTGCTACTATATAATAGTATCACGTGATGCAGTAAGGCGTGTTCTATTAAACTGGAGTAGTTATCTGGTTCGGATTTTCCCGATGTTTCTGGCAGTTCCCTTATTTCTATTGTGGAACTATACTTTTAGTAGTTCTTACGCTCTATATTTAGTAGCTGTCTTAACTAACCTCCCCCCCCCCCCTCAATTTTAGGGCGGAACTATATTTTTTTCTAAATTTCTATTTTTCGTAACTGCCCTAACTAACCCCCTAACTATTATTTAGGGCGGTACTATATTTTTGCTAAATGCTCATTTTCAGTAACTACCTTACATAACCCCCCTTAATTAACATTATAGGGCGGCACTAAATTTTTATGAATACTTACGCCCACCGATCTATTTTAGTAACTTCTTTATATGACCCTCTATCTGCATAATTTTAAATAATAGACCTAAAAAATTTAACAAGGGTCAAGATGTTTATGGAATAACCAATCAGATCGAAGTAGACCAACCAATTAGATTTGCCCCCTCCGTGAGTTTATAATGGAAAAGTACATTGTATTTCTTTCCCACAGACTTCTGGGCTATTTTTTCTGCATTTCCGACTTCAACCCATAATCCTATCGGAAACAAGCACAAACACCCATCGAGAATAAAAAAGTCGGTGAACAAAAACGTTGTGACATCGGGATGTTTTCAAAAACGTCCGCCACATATAGATAAATTCCAGAGAAGAGTAAGGATGTGTCATTCAGGCTCGAAAGGGGTGAAAACCATTTTCTTCTGTCGCGTCATTCTATTTCGAATCTTCGCTAAAGAATTATTTGAAGCAGTTTTGTGTTTGCAAATATTTTATATTTTTATATAACAACTAGCAGGGTTTCCCGGCCTTGCTCGGGCTGAGGAGAGTATTCTCCCTTAATCTATACTATATTATGCTGGTCATACCTCTTTGTGCCCCTCTAAACCCCCCACCCCACCCCACCACGGCACTTTTTTAAACCCCACAGTAGTATGTCATGCACGTTTCGAGGGTAGTTTGGATGACTCCGGTGGATGACCCCGGATGTGACCTAGTGGCGCCAAGTTGTGTTGTCATGGTAACCCGCATGTTGTGACGTAATTGTCATGGTGAAGGGTGATGTCAGTGTGCATGCGCATGCGAGCGCGAGTTGTTAGGGTAATACGTGTTTCCGTCGTCCATTTTGTATGAAGGGGCCGCCATCTTGGTTTCTATGGTAGCACGTGATTGCTGTGTTACCCAATTTTTCTGCAATGGGACGGGGTATATTCGGAGGTAATGTTCGATTGAACCGGAGTAAATCAAATTACCACAAACAACCCGAAAATCCCTCCAAATCACCAAAATCCGCCCCAAATCAACGAAATTGACTTTATTTGAAACGGATTTCCCATCTTATCGGCTTAGTACGTAGTGCTATAGTACCGAGGGGGACCCCTGGGGTGTGTTTGATTGAACTAGAGTATATCTAATTACCCAAATAGACGCGACCACCCTTACAAACCACCAAAATCTCCACCAAACCACCCAAACGGAAGTAGGTGATATTTGCGGAATCTTGGACACGTTGTACATGTACGTACACGTACACGTACATGGTGCGTTTACCTTCATAGGATTCAGTGTTAAATCGCGTTCACGTTCACAAAAAAATGTCGTTTTTTCATGGTGTCCCAGAATCCGCAATTGTTTTGGGACTCACAGATCGCACTTTTCACGTTCAAATACCCGTTGGCGAACGTGTATATTCGACACATCGCTCAAAAAAGTAAAAAATGTACGAAATTGTACATAAAAATTTTCTTAAATATGTTTGTCGACGTTCCCATCGTGGATTAGACCATCGATCCATCGTTGGTGAACGCGAGCAAAATACGTTTTGCGGCTTCTAAGACAGCATCAAAAAGGTGGTTTGCGGATTCTGGGACAGTGTACCAGAATCGACAAACAGATTTTGAGGCTCACAATAGAGTCGACTATAAGATTGAAAATTCGATAAATTCTATCATAATAGACACTCATGTTTTTGTTTCGGTGTGAATGAAAGGTTTTCGTTCAAAAGAGTCGACTATAAAATTGAATCTGTTATAATAGACATTCATGTTTTGTTTCGGTGTGAATGAAAGGAAATCCTTCAACGGATGACATTGTAAAAAAAATTGAGTTTTAGAAAATTAGAAATCGATGGGAAAATTGTTTGTTTACGTTTTGTCACTGCGAATTTTTGTGAAATAAATCTTAATAAAACACTTTGTAGAATGTGTTTCATTCAAATAAAAAATAGTCCGTAGAATTGTTTCATTCAAATAAAAATTCTATTATAAAACCTTTTTCACTTAGATGAATTTTTAAGAGATAAAACTGACACTCATGTTTTGTTCCGGTGTGAATGAAAGGTTTTCGTTCAATGGATCGTTTTTATAATAGACAATAAAAGTGCGTTTCCACTCAATCAGGCTTAAGTGGTAAATAAATTTTTAATATATTCGTGATAATGTTCGGAGATATGAATGAACCCTTTTAACGGATGTAATTATTCTCAAACGCGTTAAATCAGAAACCGGTTTCTTATGCGCTAAAACTTTCAAACTTTTCAAAGTTCTCCAGTTCATCACTGAGTGAATAATTTGTGATGCGATTTTTAACGCGTTCAGAGGCAAAACGCATTTATAGAGGGTTTATCATGTAAAATGTTTTTTCCTCAACTGGTTTTTAGTTATTATATTAAAGACAGAGGATTTTTATTTACTTAAAACATAAAACATAAAAATAATTATACATTTAATTTTGAAAATAATAAGTAACCCACATTAGCATACTCAAAGGAAATATTAATAATTTAAAACGAAAAAAATGTTTTTACAGCTTTTAAACGAATATGAACGTGCCAAGAAGAGCATTCAATCGGCTGACAGAAGCAGACGTCTTGGAGAGATGGAACTTAGACGCGAAGCCACAAAAATATTTAAACCCATGACGGAGGTTCAGGAACGAAGCAGGAAGGAGATAGTTGAAGAATTGAGACCCATAAAAGAGAGTTCTTTGAGAATGGATTCATTGCCCGATAGCTTTACAAAACAGTATTCCTTTCAATCTACACCGGATTACGTTCCCATGAGAATCGAAACCGACGTGAGCGACGATACAGCTTCGACTATCACCACTGATAGCGTCGCGTCGTCCGAGGATGGTGGTAAGAGAGATCTGTTGGATGGAATTTATAAGTATTCGGACGGTAGAACTTTTGTGGGCGACACAGAAGTGGAAATGTATGATGATGATTTAATCATCGGTTCGAATAAGTATAAAATAACTGATGGACTGCGCAAATTGCTCCTTTTCGACAAGCCTGGAGATTACACGGAACAGGATTTCGACAATTACGGCGACATTCTGGTTCAGACCCACGCCATGAAGAGAAATAACAATGCCAGAGAGACGAGACCTAAAGCCAACAGAGGTTACAAGTAGACGAAAGTGGTGAAACCCATATGGGATATGAATAAGAATTTCGTCGAATCGGTGACTGGTAAAGGGGTGAAAACCATTTTTCTTCCGCTCGATTCTGACGCTCTGTCTCAGAGATTGAGTTTGTTGATGGCAAGTAGACGTGCTGGTAACACAGGATTAGATAATGAGATAGTTAGTATATGCGACGAATTGCTAGACAGAAGGTTTTGAATAAAAACCACTATAAAAGGCTGATTGAACGAATTGAAGGATTGATGTATATAATAAGTAGAGAGAAACAAACAAACAAAATATATAAAATTAAAACAGTAAATTTTACATTAGAATAATAAAAGTATTTAAACAACAAACGATTTACCAGTGAAAACAAAATATATTATAAAATAAAAATATGTTGGTGATAAAGAACAGGGGATACGTTAAAACTTACGTTCATCAGTGATGCAGGTAGAAAACTCGCATCGACCACGTTTGAGGTTGGTAAGAAGACGGCTTTGGATGCTGGTAAGAAAGCCGCTTCCGAAGCCAGTGGTAGGATAGTTTCTGTGGCTGGCAAGAGGGCAGCCGACGCGTTGATCGATAAGTTGATCAGTCCACCGGCGAAGCGAGCTACATTAGAGCAAACGCCGAAAAGTTGGAAAGATTTTAAGGATGCTGTGGTACCCATACAAGATTTAGCCAAAATGACGAGTGGATCTGGATTGAAGAGAACTCGCGACGGTGTAATATAAATAAATAATAATATTAAAAACTGAGTTTGATAAAACATAAAATTGTGTTTGAAAAAATCTAAAATAACAACAACAAAAATAAACAAACAAAGATGAACATTAAAGATATGTCTTGGAACGACGCCACGACTAAGAGGTCGAATAATGAGTTCTTTCCCAAAAGCATAAGAGGCTTGATAGTGGGAAAATCGAATTGTGGAAAGACCAATCTGTTGATGAATCTGTTGTCCTGACCCGACTGGTTGGATTACGACAGATTGTTTGTGTTTGGCAAGAGCTTGTTTCAACCCGAATACAGATTGCTTCGAGAATGCATGGATCGTAGATTGCCTAAGGACGTCATAGCCAGAGTGTTTGACAGTAGGGAGGAATTCGACAAAAGTGAAGCTTCTCTTTCGACCATTTTGGATGGTGCGGCGATGGAATTGATGAAGAGAAATGCATCTTCGAACCTCGAGTGTCGATTTTATGAGAACGCTAGCGACGTTCCGGATCCTAGAGAACTGAAATCGGAAGATAAGAATCTCATGATTTTCGACGATCTGCTTTTGGAGAGACAGAACCGATGCGAATCGTATTACGTTAGGGGTCGTCACAGCAACGTGGACTGTTTCTACCTGTCGCAGAATTATTTTCGATTGCCCAGACAGACGATAAGGGACAACGCTAATTTTTTATGTCCTTTTCGCCAAGATCTCAAGAATCTCAATCACATCTACAGCGATCACGTCGCAAACGACATGAGCACGGCAGAATTCAGGAGATTCTGTAAGAGGGTTTGGGATGGAGGACTTTACAATTTCGTCGTGATCGATTTGACTAGCGAATTTAATCGCGGAAAATATCGGTGCAGATTCGACAAGTTTTATGTTTCTGATGATAATAAGATAGAGCGTGAAAATAAAAATTAGAAAATAATAAATCTTCAAATAATTAGTTTTGAAAAAATAAAAAATAAAATTAAATATAATGTTCGAACATGGAGAATTGTTAGAACGGATAGCCGAGAATACGCCTGAAAAACAATCCATTCAGATCGTGGGGAGTGGCGATTCGACTCGATTCGCAACGAAATTCGAACCTTCCATCGAATTGAATAGAGAGAAAAGATACGAGATGACGTTGGTGAATCTGGAGACTTATTATTCCTTTCCCAACGTCACCGAAAAGAATAACTCATTCAAGTATTCTGACGGAGTGGATTGGTTGGAGATTCGAATTCCCAAAGGAAGTTACGACATAGACGATTTGAACAATTACATTCAAACGCGAATGAAGACGGATGGAAAGGGAAGCAACAAGATCAGACTCGCTCCCAACCCTAATACCTTACAGACGATGTTGGGTTTGGAAGATAATTTTCGAGTGGATTTCAACACGGACGATTCTATAGGCAAGATGCTGGGATTCGATCGAAAGATGTATCGAGACCACGCGGCATCTGAAAATACGGTCGACATTCTTGCAGTCAATAGCATTCTGGTGAATGTGGATGTGATTGCTAGAAGCTACGTGAATGGTAGCGCTCAACCGACGATCTATTCCTTCTTTCCAAACGTGTCGCCGGGTTATAAGATCGTGGAACGACCTCGAAATTTAGTTTATCTACCAGTGATTTTAGACACATTGTATAGTCTCAAAACCACGTTGAGGGATCAAAATGGTGAAATGTTAGATCTTCGCGGAGAGAGGGTGATGATACGATTTCACATAAGAGAAATATAAAAGCAAAAAAAAAAAATATTGTGTGTATATATATAAATAAGAAAACAAAATAACACAATATTAATTTACAAAAATTATTTAATATATTTATAATTATCATTAAAACAAAAAAAAAACAATTGAACAAAGCATATTTTAAAAAAAGAATTATGACACAATACGTGGTTAAAAACGTGAACATATCCGCAGGACAGAGGAAGAAACTTAAGAGAGCGTTAACAACTCGAGGCGAGGTGGTGAGATTCAAATTCACGCACATAGATCTGACGAGTGGCGGTCAGGATTCGATCGCCTGGACCAGAAGTCAAATCAAAAGGATGGAAAAAGTGATTTGTGATGGAAGAGGGTTGATGGTGAGATTGAGTCCCACTCAATTGAGATACAATTTGAGAATGAAAGGCGGTTTCCTACCGCTATTGGCAGGAATTGCCGCAAAAGCATTACCCTTTCTCGGAAAGACTCTCTCGGGACTCGCGAGTTCGGCAGTTGAGAAATTAATGGGTGGCAGCGGACTGTTTTGAATAAGGGAGGAGCTGTGTGTTGCGTCCACATAGACGACAGCGGTAAAGGATTGTATCTAGAACCCGTTAGAGGTGGCAACTCTTTGAGTGGAAACGGTCTCTATCTAAAGAGTGGACGAAATGTTGAGCGACTCGGCAAGGGTTTGCTGTTTGGTGAGAATTCGCCATTTAAGAATATACCGATTTTGAGTATGTTATTATAATGTAAAAATTATATAATTATATAAAATATAAAATATAAATCATAGAAAGTATAAAATAATATAAAATGGACAAAGAGGTGGAAAAACAATTAGACGATAATGACGAATATCGTGAGATAGAGTGCGAAAAAGATGTGGAAAAACGATTAGACGCTAATGATGGATATTTTAGGAAAGAACTGATAAAAGAGTTAAATAAAGATCGGGATAGGCGGTTGAAATTTAAAAGAATGAGACGTTTTCCACTGTTACCACTACCTTCTGAAGAGAATGGTAATGATGCGAGTGTTACTGAGAGATGCACAACATTCATTCATAATTATGATTCGGATAAACGTAACACATCACAAAAAAAAAGAAAAGAAGAATTGACGCTGAAATTTGAGAAAAAAGGAAACGTTATTATAATATATGGGCAATAGTGAAGAAGGAAAACAAAAAAAAAAAACAAAAAAAAAGTAATGAGATCAAGAGATGATCAACTTCTCTAGATCTCATTACTTTTTTTTCCTCCTTCTTTGCTAAAAATCAATCTCTCTAATGTTTTTTATATTTCCAAGCATGCTGACGGTCGTGTCTTCTCCTTTTTCGCAAATGTGTTGAATGTTTATCTTTACTTTTGAGAGTTTTTTTTACTTCAGTCAACATGCTCTCACCACCCGATTTGTTCAAGAGTTCAAGAGAGATTTTTGGATATATGTAAGTTCCGTAGGGCAACGACAAATCGCTCTTGTCGAATTCTCTGTCTTCGGCGCCAATGATATTCTGCAGATCGCTTTCGTACTTGTAAAACAAATCGAGCATGGCTTCGTCCAATTTCAAAGGCATGCTATATTTGTCGTATTTGTGCTCTATGCCCTTCATCTCGACCTCGTTCAATTTGATGGAATCGTGTCATTGTAATCTATAGATTTTACAACCGCATTTCTTACACGTTTCGACTCGTTTCAATTTCAATTCGCATCTTTTAGGTGTTGTTGTCATGATCGATTATTTGTTTTTTTTGTTTTATGAATTCTTGCAAATAATGTATATTTTAAATTTTGTATTTAATAATTTGTTAAAAAAGTTTTTTTTTTTTACTCTTTATATATATATAAAAAAAGTTTTTTTAAATTTTAATTTTCTTTAAAGTGAACATTTTTTTGTAAAAGTTTTTTTTCTCTTTATATATAAATAAAAAGTTTAAATTTAACGTCCTTTTTTCTCGTATTAATTCAATTTTTTTCACGTTAAGGAACATGAAAAAATTGATTAATTTCATCAAAAAAAATTTAGGAATATTATTTGCGAAACGATGGAAAGAAAAAAATCGAAAGATCGGAAGTGGATAAACTTAAACAGTCAAAAAATGCATCGGTTGTGAAAAATAAGAAGACGACTAAATGACAAACGAGATATATCGAGCGAAATTTGACAAGCAATCAATGAAGGGAAAGGAGAAGAATATGTAGCACGACTCATGGAAATATTCCAATCAAAGCCTGTAGAACGGGAGAGTGCAATCAAAGGCGTTTTTAAAACTTTCGATGTGGTTCCCTCATTCAAGAAAATCAATCCAAAATTGTTCATGGAACAGGTGAAGAAAAAAGTATTGGATTTGTTTTGCAAACACATGAATGTGGGACTAAAAATTAAGATGATACTCCATTGCGTGATGAATAAAATCGACGTGAAGTCCGGCGAGAGCATCTTGAAAAATGCATATTTCAGATCTAACGTCGAACCTGTACTTCCAGGTTCAGATTTATCAGACGTTTTCGAAAAGATAAAAGACAAGATGTTGATGTCTCTCGCGAATTATCAACATGAAGGTAGTAAATGGACGTTCGATGAGGTGTTGAAACTCGAAATTCATATAACTGAAAATGATTCGTTGAAAGGGTCTTCCTACGTGGAATTACCATATTTCTTAGCTAAAAAACACTCCGTGGTCAATGTGAGAAATAAAGATGGTCAGTGTTTTAAATGGGCAGTCATCTCCACTTTATACCCTGTCAAAATCCATCCTGAGAGAGTTTTTCATTACGAGGAGACTTCTAAAAATCTCGATTGGACAGGAGTGACTTTTCCAACACAGTTAAAACACATCAAACGTTTCGAGACTCAAACTCCCACTGTAGCGGTGAATGTCTTGGGATACGACGATGAGAAACGAACGATCTATCCTCTCAGACAGACTTCGTATCTCGAAAGAGAAAAGACGATTTTTTTATTATTGATTTCGAATGGTGACAATCGTCATTATTGTTGGGTTAAAAATCCTAGCCGATTACTGTTGAGACAAAATGATAAACATAAAGAAAAGATATGTTTATGTTGCAACTGCATGAACGCGTTTCACAGCAAAAAATCGTTAGCGAAACATCAGGAATATTGCAACGAAAATCAAGGTGTCGTCGTCAAAATACCCAAACCTAACACCATCGTGAAGTTTGAAAATCGCAATAGAAGTCTAAAAGTACCATTCATCGTGTATGCCAATTTCGAATGCCTCACCATGAAAATGAGTTCCTGCCAACCCAACGCTCTTCAAAGTTACATCGAAAGATATCAAAAACACACGCCTTTGAGTTATTGCATTTACGTGAAATGCGCTTTTGACTCGCAACACGACATGGGTCCCTTCACATACACGAAACAGTGCAAAGACGACGACGTGGCTCAAAGGTTTGTGGAAGAGTTAGAATCGAAAACTAAAATGTTATATGATAAATTCAAAACACCGGCGAATATGATCATCACGCAAGAGCAGCAGAACGAAAATAACAGAGCAACTGAATGTCACATGTGCAGACAATCTTTCGACGAGAATTCGGAGGAAAATAAGAAGGTCAGAGACCACGATCATTACACGGGTCTGTATCGCGGTCCGGCTCACAGCAAGTGTAATTTAAAATATTGAGATGCCGTTTTCTATCCAGTGATATTTCACAATCTCTCGGGTTATGACAGTCATCTGTTCGTGAAAAATCTCGGCACTTCCCACAAAGAATTAAATTGCATCGTGAACAGTGAAGAAAGATACATTTCCATCACGAAATGGAAGCTCATGGAGAAGAAAAGAGTAATCGACAGAGAGACGTTGAAAGAAAAAAACGAAATTCATTCGTAGAGGCATACGTTTCATCAACAGTTTTAAATTCATGTCAACCGCTCTGGAAAAATTAGTCGATAATATGAGCGAGGATAAATTTAAAATCCTGAGTGAACATTTCGGAGAACGAGTAAACGTTATGTTGAGGAAAGGAGTCTATCCTGACGATTACATGAACGATCTAAAGAGATTCGAAGACACCGCACTACCTTCAAAAGAAGATTTTTATTTGAAATTATACGAATCCGAATTTCCGACGAGAATTACGAACACGCCAAAAACGTGTGGAAATCATTTGATATGGAAACCATGAGAGATTATCACAATCTCTATCTGAAGACTGACGTTCTGCTCTTGGCAGACGTGATCGAAAATTTTCGAGATGTCTGTCGTCGAAATTACTATCTGGATCCGGCTTGGTATTTCACCATACCCGGTCTGGCATGAAAGAAGGTTTCGATTCGAAATGGTTGAATAAATACATACAGTATTGGGACGCTAATAATCTGTACGGTTGGGCTATGAGTCATCCTTTACCGATTGGAAATTTCAAATGGGTAATGGAACCAGAAGAGATGCAAAAATAGAGAGACTATCCTTGCATTTTAGAAGTTGATTTGAACTATCCGGAAGAATTACACGATCTACACAATGATTATCTGCTGGATCCCAAACGAATGGAACCGAACGAAGGAGATGAGGAAAAACTCATTCCCAATTTATTTAACAAACGTAACTACATTGTCTACAGTGAGAATTTGAAACAATACGTCGATTATGGGATGAAATTAGTTGATATACATCGCATCATTCGACTCAACGAAGAGCCTTGGATGAAAAAATACATCGATCTCAACACAAATCTCAGAATTCGAGCCGAGAATGATTTCGAAAAAGATTTCTTCAAACTCATGAACAACTGTGTGTACGGTAAATCGATGGAAAACATCAGGAAGAGAACCGACGTTCGACTCGTCACGTCTGAGAAAAGAGCTAAAAAATTAGTGGCGAAACCCAATTACAAACACCGAACCATATTCGACGAAAATCTAGTGGCCATTCACATGCAAAAGATGCTCCTGAAGTTTGACAAATCGTATTATCTCGGACCGATCATCTTAGATATCAGCAAGCGATTGATGTACGAGTTTCACTACGATTACATCAAATGAAAATTTGGTGATAAAGCCAAACTACTGTTCACTGACATGGACAGTTTAGTTTACGAGATAGAGACGAAAGATGTCTACCAAGATATATCTCCGGTCGTGGCTGCGTGGTTCGACACGAGCAATTATCCCGTTGATCACCCGTCCAACATTCAATTGAACGACAACAAGAAGGTGTTGGGTAAATTTCAGGACGAGAGCAGCGGTAAACAAATGCTCAAATTCGTGGGCTTGAGACCTAAACTGTATGCTTATCGTCTAGAAGATCAAGAAGTGTAAAGGGGTTAAAGCGTGCGTGGTGAAGAAAAACATCTCTTTCTGAGAGTATAAAGATTGTCTGTTAGGAAGTGGTCCGGTGTATAAGACTATGAAATCGATTCGAAGTGAAAATCACGACTTGTATACCGAAATAGTCAACAAGATTTCGCTGATGGCTGACGACAATAAGAGATTCGTGTTAGATGATAAAATAAGCACTTTGGCACTCGGACATTAGACTTTGGATCTAATTTTAGATGATAGGATTTCAGATATGATTGAGGATGATAGGATTCCAGATATGATTAAGGATGATAGAATTCCAGAAAATTAAGAGGAATTAGATGGATTCAAGATTATGGAAGTTGAGGAATTAGACGGATTCAAGATTATGGAAGTTGAGAGAGTTAGTTTAAAAAGAAAAAGAAAAAAATTAAAAAAATAACGTCATTTTAGTGAATTTTAATAAAATAAATAAATTTTAAAAAAAAATATACGCATTTATGAATAAGAAAATAGAGCTATCCGTAGAAGGTGTCGTCTTACCTAACGAACCCCTATCCAACATCGATCTGTCGAATGCAGCGAAGGATTTGAAAATCAAAGATTTTCTAGGCGTGTTTTCCAGAGATGCCTTGCCGAAGAGAAGACCTCGGCAATGGGAATGCGGAATTTTAATTCTAGACGATTTATCAGGTGAAGGCACTCACTGGGTGGCATGGTTCAAGAGCAGGGAGAAGAACAATTATTATTTCAACAGCTACGGAATCTCACTGCCGAAAGAAATAAAGAACTATTTCAACAAATTGATGGTTCGTTACAACACGGAATGAGTGCAATCGCCAGATCAAGTGTTTTGCGGTCACCTATGTCTCTACGTTCTCAAGAGATGGTCTGAAGGAGATCGGTTTCAAGACATTCTCAATGATTTACATTAGAGAGAGATTTTTTTTTATAGTATATAAAGGTAAAAAATTATATAAACAATTTTAATCGAATAAAATGAAAAATAAAAATAAGTGAAATAATTCATTTTTAATAAACTGCGTTTGAAATATATTTTTAAAACAAAAATTTCAAAACAACATGCCAGTCGATAAATTTGGTAGAAGTGACAACGAAAGTCAACCTAAAAAGAAGAGGAAGACGCTCGAAGTCGGTGATGGTTACGATGTTGCCAACTTGGACGAACGTTAGGTTCGGAGATACAAACCACGAGAGGAACCTTTGAACATGAACGATAAGAAGCTCTACAATCTTCCCAAGCCAATAGATCTTGCAGATGCTGCGACTAAAAAATATGTCGACAGGGGGAACGCGGATTTCGAACGAATCATGCTAGAAAATTACGTGGATAATGTCATGACCGACGATCTCGATCTGAAATCTAAACGTTTGGTGAACATCGTGAATCCCATAGATCCCACCGATGCCGCAACCAAGAAATACGCTGATGACTCTCACGCGAGATTCAGCGAACATCTGAGAAATAGATATGTTCAGAAAACGATGCACTCGGAATTGAACGCCAATTCTAACAAGATAACGAACGTGGCCACTCCCACGAATCCCAAGGACGTGGCGACCAAACACTATGTAGATCTGAAACAGAGAAAGTCTGACAGACGAGAAATGAAATTGGTTTTGAATGCGGGATTCAACAAGATATTGAATCTGTCGAAGGTCGACGACACGGATGCGGACTCAACCACAGTCAGCAAGGGCTATGTAGATTCTGCCGTGATACGATCACAAGTATACGTAGAATCACAAGTGGACGATCTCTACCTGAACAAACAATCTGGCGGAACCATGGAGGGTGGTATCAACATGAACGGTGAGAATTTATTTGGTCTCGATAATGATCCCGAATTCGATTCCAGCACAGTCAGCAGGGAATACGTGGATGACAACTCGGTCTGGAGAAAGGGTGACATCATGGAAGGTAAACTAGACATGGGTGGACACGCGCTCACAAATCTACCGGATCCCGTAAACATGACGGATGCCTGCACTCTGATTTCGGTGGTGGAGAAAGTCAAATATGCTAGAAAATTGATCACCGTGTGGGCCGAGGAGGCCGGCACCTTGGAGGAGGGAAAAGCTGAGTGGTCTTTTGGAAATGGAGGTAGTGGATCGAAACAATGCTGTTGGGAGGTGAAATCATTCGAATGAGTCTGGCTTCCTCGGATTTGAATAACAGAGTGGTCGTCAATCTCATGGTGAATGGAGTAGAGAGCGATAAGAGATATAGCATCGAAAAGACTGAGAATCAACACGCGAATGTTAGCATGTTCGGCACGCCTCTTAAAGTGAATGCCGGAGACAGGATTAATTTCGTTATGAAAACCAATAATCCCGAAGCCGCCACTTCTGTGGTGAGTCTACTGATCGAACTAGATCCTTTGAACAAACAGTGAACGCGTGGAAATAATTAAAAAAAAAAAATAATGTGTGATTATTAAAAAACAAAAAAAAAGAAATGAGATTTAGAAAGATGCTCAATCTCTCGAGATCTCATTACTTTTTTTTTTTTTCTTTTTTTTTTTTCTTTTTTAATAATTACTCATTACTTTTTACACGCGTCTCTCATCGAATGATCAACATCTTATTTCCATCCGATTCGAATTGTAATTCTCTATTCGACAGGACCAGGGCGAAGGCTTCGGTTTTTCTCGGCATGTTCCCATCGAATTGCATCTTGATCTGGATGTCTAAGACGCTACTCTTGAGTCGTTCACTCTGTTTACTAACGTCGAATATGAACATGGGATACATCGACTTGTATTCGCCGGGAGATATGTTAGGATTGCTCATCAATTCGTCTAGACCGTGATACTTCTTTCTAAAATCAGCGGCGTCGCCGTACAGTCTGGAGAAATCGTTCTTTTCGAATGACGCGTTGTAATCGATTGCTGGATATCTTGTGGCGTTCAGAAACACTTGCATGTTTCTCAAATGGCAGTGATCGAACAGCGACGCATTCTTTTCCTGAGGCCCATCCCTATCGGTCTGAAACGCAACCACGATGAAACGCGGTCTCTCAGAAGCAGATTTCACTGTCAATCTCCAATTGAAGTGATTCGTGGAGAGTGGAATGCTAGCCGTGTCACACTGTCTCATTCTAAATCCCACGGGTAATTTACTCTTGGATTCTATGATCTTGTAGAGATGTGCTTTTTCCACAATCGAAGCTCCACATGCGGAATGAACCACGATATCTTGTGTAGAGATATCTTACCCGCATCGGTTGCAGGGAGTCTCACTATCCCGTCATCATTTCCCACTCGAATCAACGTCTGATTGTGTTTGAATCCGTATATGATCTTGTTGTAATCGTCTGCGAATCCGAAGATGTGTTTCAAAGGTATCCTGAATGAAAACGTTCCTTTAGGTCTGGAGAGTCGAATATCGCGGCGGCGTCGGCGCTAGTAGGGCCGACGGTGTCTTTCACCCACAACTGATTAAGTCCTCTGGATTTCGAAAAATCATCAGGATACGTCAAGAGTCCGAACAACATGGTGGCCTGACCGGGATGAAACACAGATTCTATATCTTGTCCGGATAGCATGTATTTTATATTACTGAATAGATGCATGATACCATTATTGGCCAGAGTAACCGTGTTGTCGTCGGCGTAGTCGCTCCCATCTTCCTTGGTGAGACGTCCCTGCACCATTATGTAACTCTCACTAGGATGAACGAATAGATCTTGAGTTTCGACGTTGATTCTTATCTCTCCCGCATTGTTCAAACTCGTTCCGGTAACCGGTTCGTATTCGTGAACCTCATATTCTTGAATACTTTCATCTTTCACTATGCTTTGTGCTATATCTAGTATATTTGCCATTTTTAAAGGGTTTTTGTTTTTTTTTTTGTTTATTAGTTAGCTTGCTTTTTTTTATCTAAAAATAGTTTTAATTATTTTTTTTATTATTATTATTTTTCTCTCCTATAGATATGTAAACAAGAAATGTTAACGAGAGTAAATAAAAAAAAATGTTTTTTATTAAAACTTTGTCTTCTGTTCGTAAAACTTTCTGATGATCTTTTCTGATGATCTCTTCTCCATCCAAAGCTTCGATTTCGTAAGTCACCGGATCGGTGTGAAATATTTTGATTATCACGAAGATTTCCGAGGTCCATCGAAGAGTATAACCCTTTTCGAAGTGCTTCTTATAAGCGTAGATTCTCACTCAATCGCCGACCGCAAATTTCGGCGTTCTAGACTTCTTCCTGATCTTAGATCTCTCAGGATATAGATTCGCGTAGACCCGTTTTTCGTTTCGAGGATCGCTAGTTTCCACGGGAGTCATCTTGATCGATCTGTGTCGTGTTTTGTTGTAATCTTTGACCAGACCATTCAGAGCGTGTATGTATTTCTTGGTCGAATTCGCCGTGAAGTATCTATGCATCTTTTCCTTCATCGTTCGATTCCAACGTTCCACCACGCTGGCTTTCTCTTCGTTTTCGATCGAGTAGAGGTCGACTAATCGATGAACGTGCTTGTTGTAGAATTCCTTTCCCTATTCCACCCACAATTTATTCGGTTTTCGAGAAGACGAGTCGAACACGCTCTTCAGAGCCTCGGCGACGCAAGGTCCCGATTTATTCTTCAAAGCTCTGATCCAACCGTATTTGGAAAACATGTCAATGACCGTCAATAGATATTTGACACTCTCGTTCCACCTCGAAAACGATCTCATGTCGACCAAGTCGGCAGACCAAATATCATCCAAACCCTTCACGAACACCCTTCTCTTTCGAAATTTACGCACTATGGGTTTGTGTAACTCCTCGGCCAATTCGCTCGTCAATAATTGTTTCTTCTTCTTTTCAGATGCACTTTTTTTTTTGAACGCCCCATCCGAATCGACGTTTCGCACCGATCAGATTACCGGCCAGCGAACGTTCTATCTTCTCTCTCCTGGTCGGATTCGATATACCTCTCAATTTCACCAATATGTTTTTATCGCAGACATCGTTGCGAGTCTTGGTGTCATGATGTCCGGTGTAGCATAGATCGTGATCATACGCGGCCGCGTCCACCCTATTCACAGGTTTGTTCCAAGATTTAGGAGTCAGATCGGCGTTGAGTCTCTTGTTCAATTTCGTTCCAGGTCCCGTGAAACTGTGACCAGGCAGATGCATTTCGAAAGGTAGATTATTGATCATTTTATTCACGATGCCTTTACCGTTGCTTGCGTTCTTTTTTTTTGATGAATCGAGTCTTGATAGAACCACACACGTCGCAAATTCCGCGAAGCATCTGTCTGTCATTTTTAGTTTGTACTTCTTGAGAATTACTCATCTCGGTAACTCTCTTACACTTTACACAATACATTTTTTGACAGTTATTTAAATTAATTTCGTTTTTATTTTATATATAAATTTAATATTTCTTTTTTTAAAAATTCTGTTCTTATTATATATATTTTTTTTCAATTTCTGCTCTTGAGTTCTATCATCTTACTGAATTCCTCCCTGGCCTCTTTCCTCCCCTTTTCCACGAGAGAATCCTTCATCTCTTCCTTGATGATCTGACGAGTCTTGATTCTCACAGCTTCTTTAATGGCTTGATATTTCGTTTTCTCACCCAATATCGTGAAGTATTCTCCGTCCGATATCCTACCGTCTTTCAACGCCATCGAGATCATTTCGGATATCGTGTCGATCTTGGAGACGGCCAAGATGTGAATCTTGTCGTGTTTCCTCGCCTTCAGATATAATTTCCTACTCAAAAAATTTCCGAGCGTGCTAAACAATCCAGCGGCGAGAGCCACTTCTTCTATGGTTAACACGATCGGAATACCGACCGCAGTCGACAACAATCCGATGCCGGCTGCATGTAAACCCATGGAAATCGTGATGAGTGTCGTGTCAATCACGTTGATGAATTTCACGAAACGCGAATACTTCTTCTTGAGAGAATGACGAGAATCTCTCTCTTGAGTTAGATATGATTGGATTCTACTGATTTTATTGATGCAATACCTCTCTCCTCTTTCTTTTTCTTCTAGCGACGGTGCCGTCGGCAAAACGCCGTTCGGCTTCTCATCTTCGTCGTCATCTAACGTTGGATACAATTTATTTCTGGTTCTCATTTCTGTGTTTTTTTTTTCTTTCTAATATTAGATAAAAAATTTATGTGTGTTTATGTTTTCTATTCTCCCTTATTTATATCAACGAGAAAACTTAGACGTATGCTTCATTGAACAATAATTTATTGATGCATCCCTTGTCTTCTAAAGTCAGACTTCTACGCGCCAATTTCAGTTCTTCCGAAACTGTGGGCTTGTCTCGATCCTTACAGAAGAGTAATCTCTTCCAAAACGTGATCACTTCGTCGATTTGAACGCGTTCGAACGCCAGTTCTAAATACCTGACGACCATATCTTCCCTTTCCATCGTCAGACACGAATGATTCTCATGATCGAAGTCTAGGTGATCCCGACATCCGACGCATCGCTCTAACAAAAGACGACATAGTTGTTCGTTCACGCAGAATGCATAGGCTCTCATTAGCATTTTTAAAAGAAACCTTGCGCTAATAGTCTGGGAAGCGTTCATGATTTACGTATTTTTTATTATCTATTCGATTTGATATATTTATTTTTTTAAATAACTATTTATTTATATTTTGTTTTTCTCTCCTATATATATATCAATCACTTTTTTATTTCCTTACTATTTTTATTTGAATGAAACAAATTCTACAAAGTGTTTTATTAAGATTTATTTCACAAAATTCGCAGTGACAAAACGTAAACAAACGATTTTCCCATCGATTTCTAATTTTCTAAAACTCAATTTTATTTTCAATGTCATCCGTTGAACTATTTCCTTTCATTCACACCGAAACAAAACATGAATGTCTATTATAACAGATTCAATTTTATAGTCGACTCTTTTGAACGAAAACCTTTCATTCACACCGAAACAAAAACATGAGTGTCTATTATGATAGAATTTATCGAATTTTCAATCTTATAGTCGACTCTATTGTGAGCCTCAAAAGCTGTTTGTCGATTCCGGTACACTGTCCCAGTATCCGCAAACCACCTTTTTGATGCTGTCTTAGAAGCCGCAAAACGTTTTTGCTCACGTTCACCAACGATGGATCGATGGTCTAATCCACGATGGGAACGTCGACAAACATTTTTAAGAAAAATTTTTATGTACAATTTCGTACATTTTTCACTTTTTGAGCGACGTGTCGAATATACACGTTCGCCAACGGTTATTTGAACGTGAAAAGTGCGATCTGTGAGCCCCAAAACAATTGCGGATTCTGGGACACCATGAAAAAACGACATTTTTTGTGAACGTGAACGCGATTTAACACTGAATCCTATGAAGGTAAACGCACCATGTACGTGTACGTGTACGTACATGTACAACGTGTCCCAGAATCCGCAAATATCACCTACTAACGGACATGTGAAGCCCCATTTTGGGCATATAAAAATAACGCGTTATGCTACAGTACCAAGGGGTACAGGGGGTATGTTCTATTGAATAGGAGTACAGGGCCTGATTTTCCCAGAATCCCATTTTTAATGCCTATTGCATATGTTTCTCTATCACTAACAGTCTATCCAGTCCAAACTATCTCTGGTTTTCTCGTCCAAGTCTTATAATTATCAGTGCTTGATTTCCCATAATGCAGTTATCTCCCTTGTGTATATCGAAAGCATTCCCAAACCCAATAAGCAATCGAGCAGTCACTGATAAACCATTCATCGAATGACTCAAATCCCATCAAGCAAATGAGCTTTAGAGTAATTGCTCGATTGAGTGACTCGGCATATTGCTCGAACGACTCGAATCTCATCGAGCAAATGAGCCAACGAGCAATTGCTCGTTCGAGCGACTCGAAATACTTCTCGACGACTCATTTCAGAAAAAGGGGATTCCATAGCCACAGGTGTTTTCGAAAAAGGGATTCCACAAAGGGATTCCATAAGTGGGATTCCATGTTATGTCGAGTAACTCGCACATATTGGTCGAATGACTCGAATCCCATCGAGCAAATGAGCTTACGAGCAATTGCTCGTTCGAGTGACTCGAAATACTGCTCGACGACTCATTTCAGAAAAAAGGGATTTCATAGCCATAGGCGTTTTCAAAAAAGAGATTCCACAATTGGGATTCCAAAAAAAAGGGATTCCATAAGTGGGATTCCGTCTTATGTCGAGTGACTCGAATCCCATCGAGCAAATGAGCTAGCGAACAATTGCTCCTCTGAGTGACTCGAAATACTGCTCGACGACTCATTTCAGAAAAAAGGGATTCCATAGCCACAAGTGTTTTCGAAAAAGGTATTCTTAAAAAGGGATTCTGTAAAATGGGATTCCTATCTGAGTCCATAAAATTTGTATTCCGTGATTTGACATATACAGTCGAGGGTATCCCCCTTCCCTACTGGAAGAATTTAGTTCAAAGGGTTGTAGTTCATTCAGTTAAAATTCAGATCACCTTCGTTATATTTTTATTAGGGTTATAGTTCATTCAAACAATTCAAAGGGGTTTTAATTACATAAAGTTCATTTCAAACACTTTGATAAAGTTTGGAAGGTTATGTCCAATCAGATCAGTTCGATTTTCGTCACTTTGTTTTGTTCACTTCGATCTTAGTTGTGATAGATCTTTGTTCACTTTGTTATGTTCAATTCACTTCGCTAACATTCTTGGGTCAGTTCACTTCGATCTTGGTTGTGTTGGATCTTCGTTCACTGCGACTTCAACAGTTCAACTGTAGTTGAGTTGGTTCTGGTCAGTTGTTTCCAACCAGTTCATCTTCGTTCATGTTTCGTATGTTTATTTGGGTTGTTGCATGTAATATTTAGGGGTTACAGTCCATTCAGTTGAAACTTTGTTACGGTCAATTCACTTCGATCTTGGTTGGTTGTGTTGGATCTTCGTTCTGTTGTACCTTTGTTGTTTTGTCGTGGCTGGTTGTATCAGTTCAAATTCTTGTAGTCATTGTTAAATTGGGTGTTATCAATCCCTTTCCATACCCTCGAATAAGACTCGGATAGGAATCCCATTTTACAGAATCCCTTTTTAAGAATCCCTCTTTTCGAAAACGCTTGTGGCTATGAAATCCCTTTTTCTGAAATGAGTCGTCGAGCAGTATTTCGAGTCACTCGAACGAGCAATTGCTCGTAAGCTCATTTGCTCGATGGGATTCGAGTCATTCGAGCAATATGTGTGAGTCACTCGACATAAGACAGAATCCCACTTATGGCATCCCTTTTTGGAATCCCATTTGTGGAATCCCTTTTTTGAAAACGCCTATGGCTATGTAATCCCTTTTTCTGAAATGAGTCGTCGAGTAGTATTTCGAGTCACTTGAACGAGCAATTGCTCCTTGGCTCATTTGCTTGATGGGATTCGAGTCGTTCGAGCAATATGCCGAGTCACTCAATCGAGCAATTACTCTAAAGCTCATTTGCTCGATGGGATTCGAGTCATTCGAGCAATGGTTTATCAGTAACTGCTCGATTGCTTATTGGGTTTGGGAATGTTTTTGATATACACAAGGGAGATAACTGCATTATGGGAATTCAAGCACTGGTAATTATAAGACTTGGACGAGAGAACCAGAGATAGTTTGGACTGGATAGACTGTTAGTGATAGAGAAACATTGCAATAGGCAGTAGAAATGGGATTCTGGGAAAATCAGGCCCTGTACTCCTATTCAAGACAACATACCCCCTGTACCCCTTGGTACTATAGCATAACGTGTTATTTTTATACGCCCAAAATGAGGCTTCACATGTCCGTTTGGGTGGTTTGGTGGAGATTTTGGTGGTTTGTAAGGGTAGTCGGGTCTATTTGGGTAATTAGATATACTCTAGTTCAATCAAACACATCCCAGGGGTCCCCGTCGGTACTATAGCACTACGTACTAAGCCGATAAAATGAGAAATCCGTATCAAATAAAGTCAATTTCGGTGATTTGGGGTGGATTTTGGTGATTTGGAGAGATTTTCGGGTTGTTTGTGGTAATTTGATTTACTCCGGTTCAATCGAACATACCCTCCAAACTTACTCCGTCCCATTGCAGAAAAATTGGGTAACATAACAATCACGTACTACCATAGAAACCAAGATGGCGGCCCCATTCATACAAAATGGACGACGGAGACACGTATTACCCTAACAACACGCCCCGCGCATGCGCACTGACATCACCCATCACCATGACAATTACGTCACAACATGGCCGCTGACGCGGGTTACCATGATAACACAACATGGTGCCACAAGATTACGTGACATGACGTCACTTCCGGGGTCATCCACCGGGGTCATCCAAACTACCCTCGAAACGTGCATGACATACTACTTCTCACCATTAGATTCCTTTTAAAAAATTACCCCTAGTAGACTCCTTTGAAGACCTGTATCGGTGAGACTTTTGGTGCCCCTCTACACCCCCACCCCCTCCCCGATTCCTAGTAAAAAATTACCCCTAGTAGACTCCTTTGAAGACATCTGTCGGTGAAGAAAATTTTGGTCATAACTTTTGATGCCCCCCTACACCCCCACCCCTATCCCCACTCCACACACTTTTCTTAAACCTGACGATGACCTCCGCCATAAAAAGTACTCCTAATAGACCCATTTTGGACACTCGGGGTGGCTCCATATTCATTTCTATAGCGGGCAGACAGACAGACAAACAGACAGACAGACAGACAGACAGACAGACAGACAGACAGACAGACAGACAGACAGACAGACAGACAGACAGACAGACAGACAGACAGACAGACAGACAGACAGACATTCTACAATATCGTAAAGAGATACAAAATCAAATGCTTACTGTCGCTGCTGTCTATGGCCCAAATACCGACCAGCCCAGCTTTTATGGGAACTGTTTCGACAAAATAGAGAACATTGGTAATAGTTCAATACCTTGGGTGGACCAAAAAAACAAATTAGCCCGATTAGATTACTTTTTTTGATTAACCCTGATCTACAAAACGTCTTGGAATCTATTGACATCGGTGTCAGGAAGAAATAAAACGTGACGTGATTATTAATACCAGTGGGCATGGTGGATTGAATCTCCCGCACGTAAAAAGACTCTGCCGCTCACTAAAGCTGTTATGGATAAAGAAACTCTAAGATCCCGAAAACTACTCTCAATGGAAAACACTCGCTCTAGACTCCTTTGAACAATTTAATTCAATGTATACATCGTCTTTCACAAAACAAGGAATATTAAAAATTTCGAAAGGCATGCTCCAATTCTGGAAGAATGTACTTTACGCCTGGTCCCAATTGAACGGAGAGTTTCCTACAGCCATCTTTTGACATCCTCGCACAATCACACACCGTAAATAACTTGGTTGATAATGCCCCGTTTTTCTATAATGGTATGAACGGGGTATTTTGTTTTATTAAAGACAATGTTGACCAAAGGTTGTAAATTCTTAATGTTTGATGAGTTTAAATGTAATTACGACCTCTATATACATTTCTCTGCGTATTTGGGAGTTGTAAATGCTATACCAGGACCATGGAAAATGGCGTTGAAAATAATAAAAAGGCTGTAGAAATTCAGGAAGATCTAATATCAGCTGTCAGATGTTGCACGAAGGTAAACAAATATTCTACAATAAATTCCTTAAGAAGTTTGCTGAAGGTCCGACGGTAGCACACACAAAATGGAATCACTCTTTATCAGAGTCCATAAGTGAAGAAGATTGGAACTATATGCATAGACAAACCCTCCGTGCAACAGACGACAGCTATTTACAAAGTCTTTAATTCAAAATAATTCATGGAATTTTAGCGAATAACGCAAAACTCAAAAATTGGTCTTTCTGGAACAGAATTTTCCTCTTTTTGTGGAGAAGCAAAAGAAACAATATCCCACTTGTTTTATGATTGGGCAGTTTCCAAAACTGTTCTTATTTTCATGTCAGAGAGTTTAAATCAAAGATGGCAGTTTAGGCTCATTCCAAGCAAGTTATATATTATTTTAGGGCCAATTTCGGTAACGGAATCCTGTGATCAATAAATGGATGCTCGGTGTAAGGACATAGAGGTCCAGTTGACGAAAACTGAACGAAGACGAAAGAAATGAAGCAAATTAACACTCTACTGAAAACGAAATATTGTAATGAAAAATGTGTGAAATAAAAAATATAGAGAGAGAAATCGTTTGACTGGACTTGTTAAGTGAAATAATTCATGAGAGGTGAGGGACGTTGTACAAATACAAGTGCGCGAATGCGCACGAGTGTTTTACAATATAGTCCCTCGCCTCGAATGAATTATTTCACGTAACCAGTCCAGTCAAGCGATTACTCTGTTTATTACTTTTCATTATCAACGATAATTATATTATTTAACCCTTTACCTTACGTAACGTTCAGCGCTATTCTCAAAACTCGCCAATTAATTTTCATTATTTTTTTATTTTTTGTCTCTAAGACATAGGTTATGAACCCTCATTGGAACGAGCTCGTCGAGCTCGTTCCAATGAGGGATCATAACCTATATTTTTGAGACAAAAAATGAAAATAATAGCTATTCAAGAACTGTTTTTGCAAGTATTTTCTGCTTTTCATATTAGGTAAAAGGTTAAAAAACAAAAAAACAACGAAGTCCCCATTACACCCACGGCAAAGCGTCTTTGTTTGCGCACACGGGCACATGACACAATTGTTGATTGCATAATTCACTTGTGAATCAAACCCGGAAATCCCAGTAAATCCCACTTTGGAAAGTAATAAATGTCAATAAATTTCGTGTTGTTACAATCTGTTAGATATCTATTGGATATACAGAACTTGGGAGTGTCGCATACAGCCTAAACCAGTCGTGCCAGTACTATACGGTACGGTAAATCATTATAAGGCTGAGGTTTGAACCCGTCGAAAGAGTTTTTTTTTTGGACTTGGACAACTATCGCCTTCCGAAAAATATGCTAGTAGGCAGACATCACGATTTTGTTTTCTGTTAGTAGTAATGAAGTCTGCGTTGTCGGCTTTATTGATAAACGGATCCTATAGAAAACTCTTTCGTCGAGGATTCGAATAACAACCGATACAAAAATTTTAATAAAACAGCTGTTGATGAAAACTCGTAAACTGGGGTACCTTTGTACTCCGCCAGTTATTACGGCGCATATTTTTATTTCCAATCCCGCATCACGTGAATCAACGTTTGGCGGGTGACATTGAACCACATAAAGTGTCAGTTGCTATCAGTCGGTCCCCCCAGTGTGTTCTCGTGTATTTCAATACACTCGGTATAAGGCCTATCTGAAGCCATTATCTACATTACAGTAACATTAGAGCTATTTCACACCTGGTCTGTGAACATATCAGTGGATATAGGTTAGGCCTCATTTAGTCGACGGATTTTTGACGAGTCGAATCTAATACCAGTGTAAAAAATGAATTAAATTCGTCGGTGATTCGTCGACTATTTCAATTAGATGCGAGTAAGACGCATCACCGACGAATCTCCGTCCAACTGCGACGAATCTCCGTCGGTGATGCGTCTGAAATATACGGCTGTGTATTTGCGCAATTTCGTTTTTTTTTGCGTAACTTATGTTAAATTATAATTACAATTTAGCTAAATTGTAATTACAACTTAATAAACTGTAATTACAACTTACTAAATTGTAATTACAACTTCGCTTAAATTGTAATTACAATATAGCTTAAATTGTAATTACAACTTACTTATATTGTAATTACAACTTATTTATATTGTAATTACAACTTATCTAAATTGTAATTACAACTTAATAAATTGTAATTACAACTTATCTTAAATTGTAATTACAATATAGCTTACATTGTAATTACAGCTTATTTATATGTAATTACGACTTACCGAAATTGTAATTACAACTTAATAAATTGTAATTACAACTTAATAAATTGTAATTACAACTTAGCTTAAATTGTAATTACAATATAGCTTAAATTGTAATTACAACTTATTTATATTGCCAAACGTTTTTGATTGGTTGGACGATAATCAAGTAAACAAGACAACTCTAAATTGTAATTACAATTTAGGTAAATTGTAATTACATGTTAACTAAGTTGTAATTACAATATAACTAAATTGTTATTACAATTTATTAAGTTGTAATTACAATATAAATAAATTGTAATTACAATTTAAGCTATATTGTAATTACAATTTAAGCTATATTGTAATTACAATTTAAGCTATTTTGTAATTACAATTTAAGCTAAGTTGTAATTACAATTTATTAAGTTGTAATTACAATTTATTAAGTTGTAATTACAATTTATGCTAGGTTGTAATTACAATTTATTAAGTTGTAATTACAATTTATGCTAGGTTGTAATTACAATTTATTAAGTTGTAATTAAGCTAAGTTGTAATTACAATTTATTAAGTTGTAATTATAATTTAGCTAAACTGGAAGTACAATTTAACAATTTAACATAACTTACGCAAAAAAAACGAAATGGCGCTAATACGCTGCCGTAGAAATACGTGTTTGAAAAAGTCGACGGATTTTTGACGCGTCGAATCTAATACAAAGTGCGGAAACAAACGAGCGCTACCGATCAGCCGAATGCATATCATGTGGTCATGAGGAAAGCGCATGTCAGTCGCTGGAAATACCCATCTGACGTCATTTCACTCTTCACTGATCGAAGGCTTGATTCGAGATTTTTCAAAATGAATGAAGCAGTGTTAAGAACGAAAATCAATTTATCAAAATGACTGAATAAGAAGTTGATAGGTGAGTGCGAAAATCAGTTTTAAACAAACAGCACCAGGTTTGCCTACAAACTACGTCGATAGTTTCAACTTTCGACGTTCGTGGTATTGTTGTTGCTACGGGCGACGGAAGTTGGCAATATATTCTCTCTCACTCTATCTCTCTCTCTCTCTCTCTGGCTTTGATGTGTTCCCGTCTCATGGGTGATTTTTGAAACCGAATTCACAAAATTTGATTCCGGCCCTCGGTTTGCTGAAGCTCACATCGAATTCAGTTATTTGTTTACTGGGGGTTATACGACAGTTTCAATTGTAAGTGTCATGTCGTGTCAGGTAGGTTTACGTGTGTGGGGGGGGGGGGGGGGTGGGGAGGGGGGCACCGAGCAATCAGCGAGTAACTACCGAACTCTTCAACGTGCTAAACAGGGTTAGCATGCGGTTGAATGCACGTGTACCAGTGACGTGCCACACGCCTTTTTGCGTTTTTGGTGGGGGACCCGGATGAGGGCTAAACAGGAAATAGAATGGAAAATATGATATTGGCAAGGATGTTACTGCTGAACATAAATCAAAAGCAGTTAATTTTATGTTTTTCTGTGGAGGAGGGAGTATTCCTCAGTGCTCAGCCTTTCCACCGGTCTTTAGACGGCTGATCAAAGCGTGAGCATTAAGTCCGCAGCCTCCAATTTCCCTCAGTGCCCTGAGTCTCAATAAGCTGAATCAATAATTGTGATTTCTGCAGGGATGTGTTTTTTTCTTTCAGTCAGAACATCTTTGTGAACAATTCTAGGTACAAGTAGAACACATGCCATAAAAATATTTCGGTCAAAACAGGGAAGGTGAGTGGAGGGTGTGGAGGGTGTGGGGGGGGGTAAACAGGATGCATCCCTTTGCTCGAGTAGGATCATGGAAGGCACATATATGATATAAAAGTTGGTGTGGGGGGGGGGGGGGGCAAGAATATGATTTGCAGCCTCATCTGAGTAACGCAGCAGCGAGATGGGTCGAGCACGAGAGGGAGTGTCCCCGCTCGTCGGCCCGGGGTGAGGTTTCCCTGAAAAAGATTTTGAAATTCGAGACAAAAACACCAATTTATTTGACTCTGAGTCCGTTTGTGTCCTTAAGTAGTTAATAAGTTGTGAAAGGCAATATTAATTAGGCCACGTCACCACCAAATAGAATCCGAATAAATTATAAAATTATACGTACACATTATTAAATTGTCCATTGAATAGGGACAGTCTCGTAAAACATCTCATCAAAAATGACAAAGAGCAGTATTGATGAGATGTTTTATAAAATTATAAAATATTGTTACCGATTGCTTGTAACAACATGGCAAAATAGCAACCAACAGGTGAACTATTTAGTGTAGCGCCATTTCAGTCTTGAGTACAATAGTTTCCTGTATGGTTGTAAGCACAACACACGTGGGTGTCCACTAAAGTGCACCTCAAATATTGTCCGAAGCATGTGAAGTTTCAAATGAATTTGAAAAAACTAACCACGGAAGATATAAATTATGGAAGACGTACAAAGCATCCCTGTTTTGATATTTTGTTTGGAGAATTGACGTGATATATAAGCGAAATGTTCAACAGAAGGCAGAAATATTTGAAAATCCAGATGCTAATTTTACTTTCCCTGCTATTCACGTATAAATTTGCTATTACGCACCCCTCCACTCAAACATTTTACAAGTATAAATATCTAGATTTTAAAATTTCTTGCCTGATGTTCCCTATATCAGGCATATGGATTAACATGTGGTGGGGGTGGGGATGAGGCATGACTGAATTTGAATTTTTTTTTCGGGGGGGGGGGGGGGTGGAGGGGGTGCAGGTTCCACTGGATCATGGTTGCAGTGTGCTGAGGCGTATACCACGTCGACGGTACACACGCCTTCAACCATTGCTAACCCTGCTTGTGCCGAGTTAGTAGCTCTGATAGTTACTCGATCCGATCAGTGTTTCTCCGGGTTTTCCGGCCTCACCCGTAAAACTGTTCAACACTGGCCTTCGAAAGAATCGGGGCGCCCCAGAAAATAAATAAATAAATAAATAAATAAATATATAAATAAATAAATAAATAAATGTCGCGCCCTTGGTGCAAAAACAAAATGACCGAAGGAACCAAAAGTATGCCGGTCGACCACGATTGGCTGATCAATCAGATTCGACGCGACGGAGATGCGTCTGTATATTTCAAAACCTCTCCGTGTCGCATCAGCGACAGATTTAATGCAATTAGATTCGACGCGTCAAAAATCCGTCGACTAAATCAGGCCTTAGTCACATCTGTAAATATTTCAGATATATTAAGGTGGGGGTAAGACGTGACATGTTTGCCATACCCTAACATGAAGTTACCCGACTGTTATTATGTTCATATATCCTTGCTTTTTTGGAAAGCTATACTGACAAGGTGTCTACGACAATTTAAATTTATCATTGTAATCGGAACTGTTGTGGTGAGAGGCGTGTCAGACTGTCAATGTTTTTACCGTGACATTTCCGTGTTCCCTGACTAATTTCGAGGGTTGGTACGACTCACAAATTAGCAACTACATGTTTCGGTTTTATGCTTCACGGATGTGTCATAACCACCCCCCTCCCCTGAACTCGGATGTCGAAATGTTAAAATTTGCAAACTGCAAGTTTTTTACTGTAAAGCAACTTGAAATATCGCTAATTCAATCTTGTTTAAGAGATCGCATTGAACTCTGTCACATAATATTCAATTGGTGGAATTCTAGTTGCATTATGGAAAAAATTGTCTACTCGAAGGTTCGTTATTTCGACGCCAGTCACCTGTGGGATTAAGAAACCAAACTGCCGCGATATTTTAATAATTCCGGATACCGTGGTCAGCAGGGCTTTTGCTCAGTATTTGCTGACCGGGGGGGGGGGGGGGGAGCGGTTGGGTGGCGAGTGTTGTAACCCTCTAACCTATGGATTTGGGAAAGGGTCGGTCTGGCATTGGACTTGCGTTACAAGTTTCCCACTGACTTGTAATAAAAGCAGCCAGTGTTTTACAGACATACAATCGTTTACCTACATATTTTCAGCCATTTTGAGAAGGAATTTGAGGAAAGTAGGAATTTAACTTGTTGTCAAATCTCCAAAAAGTGCATTTGTTGTATCTGTTAATTTTGCTTTTTGTTGCCTTAACGATAAACAACATTAGATTAGAGTCTTGTGTGAGAACATAGAAGTAATGTCAAGGGAGCCATGGGTCTTTCAGGACCGAGGACAGGGAGGGTCAGCGGAAACAAGTAGTGCCCTTCTGGAGAGAAAATATGTGTACCAGATCCGCTTGTCAGCGGCGCTCATTGCATTCTGTAACAGAGAATCAGGGAGCCTGGTACACCGCGCATTAACCCTTTCGCTGCTACAGGTCCATATTGAGCACGGAACCAACTGTTGACGGCCTGTGCGATAAGTCCGTGCTCAGTACGGAGATACCACATACATGTACAGGGACTGGATATCACAGCTCGTTGTTATTCTCAATAGAACGCATGTTATATGAAATGCAAGCGACAGACGATATGGCGTCTGTGTAAATTCCGAAATACCCGAGGCAACAACGAACTCAATAGTCCAAACTTGTCCAAACATATATAATTGTTTTTGTTGTCCTGTGCCACACGGCGACAAAACAAAACAAAAATTATATAACGGTCTGTGGAGCAAAGTTTGGACAGTCCATTAAATAGGAACTAAATTCAAGTCGACTAGACGTCTTTCCTTTTGAGATTTATGGAGTGTGTCTGGGAGTAGTTTTGGAAACATTGTCAACGTTGTTCCAATATACAGTACGTGGAGAATGGATTGTAACAAAATCACCCGTAGAGTGGAGGTATCACCCAAAGTATCACTTTCAAATTCTGCACATATGGACAAAAATCACAAACAATGTTTCAGCCAATGGACCTCCGGGTTTAACCTGGAGGTCCATTGGCTGGAACTTTGCTTGTGCTTGTTATGGTTTGCAACAAATCTGCAGTTATTGCTTTGGTGGAATCGCCACTCCAGGGGTGATTTAGTGATAACACACTATCCACGTACTGTGTAATAACAGTTTTAAATTTACAAATACGTGAACATTATTGGCGTTTTCATTTTTTTCACTTTAACCCCATTCCCGTCAATATATGGTCAATATATGGTTCAGCACAGGATATTACCAAATTGCACAGCAGCGAAATGGTTAAATGGTATCTGCATAGTAATTTTCGAAGATTCTTCCCAAATAATTTTAATATATGCCATCATCACTCTGGGGAGATCAAAATATAAAAAAAATATTAAGTAACATTTCTTCTTCAGTGCAACTGGTATATTTAAATGGTATTTATATGTAAACTTAAGGCATGCTGCTTAAAATTAACCTTCATTTGGATTACATTCGTGGGGTCATACCTGCATGTTCCTAGGATTGAGTCGTTTTCAACATAACGGTACTTGTAATGAGTTAAATACTGCCACAGAAAACCCCGTTGACTGAAATGATCCACTATACTTTCTAGACAAAAAACCCGCATGGCAGGTTTTGTTTACACCACCTTCATTAACATATTTTAAAAAGTTTCAAACATTATTTCTTTGTGGCACAATATATCAATTTTGAAGCCTCTGCTCAAATGTACTACAAAAGATAGAAAATGTTGATGTTGGTTTTGTTGAGGTTGGACCTCATCGGGATGAGAATGGAGGCCCAGAAAAATATTCTTTGAAAGTGTTATGAAATATTAAATTGGTAAAATCAAAGCTATAGTTCTCGAGATATCTTATTTATTGCATAGATTGTAAATAAACTAACATACGTTACAACATGGAATTAATAACCCTTTTGCTCTGTGTGAGGTTTGATAATTTCGCATGTTTTCTTATTGTTTACATTCTCCTTAAAATATAAAGCCGCAACAAAACGTCAAAAAACTCCACCGTCTTTGTAATGAACGCATGAAACCATACAATGGGAAACAAAAAAACCCCAGAAATATAAATAATTGGACAGTGACCTTATGTAAGACCATATAAGAACACGTGGTTCTAGGTAATCAGTTCAAAAGCCCTGTTGACCGCAGTATCCGATATTATTAAAATATCGTGGCAGTTTGGCTTGTTTACCCTTTACCTAACGAATCGCCCGCATCCGCCCGCGTCATGTGCAAACTGAGCAGTTGAAAAAATTTAATTAAAGTTTCAAAATATTTCAACAAAACCATATCATGTGACCCCTCATTGAAACGAGCTCATTGAGCTCGTCCCAATGAGGGGTTACATGATATGATTTTGTTGAAATTTTTTGAAAAATTGAAAAATATGATATTTAAAATAATAAATTTTGATATCGTCTGCGTTGGGTAAAGGGTTAACCCCACTCCCTTTCCACATGCAGACTGGTGTCAAAATAACGAACCTTCGAGTAGACACTAATAATGCAACTATAATTCCACCAATTGAATATTATGTGACAGAGTTCAATGCGACATCTTAAACAAGCTTGAATTAGTTATATTCCTAGCTACTTTACGGTAAAAACTTGCAGTTTTTAAATTTTAATATTTCTAGATCCGATTTCAGGGGTGGGGGTGGGGGTGGTGGGTATAACACCTCCGCTAGGCATAAAACCTAAACAGGTAGTTGCTAATTTTGTGAGTGGGACCGTGCCACGAAATTAGTCAGCGAACACGGAAATGTCACGTTAAAAAGCCTCTCACTTCAGCACAAAACTTTCACTGCAGGGTGGTGTTCTTTGGTCAGGTTGTTGTTATAATTCTAAGTCTTATAACGATTGGAGATGATAACAGGAAATCTCATATAAATACCTACTAAACTCAAACGGTAACTATCTATCAAGAACCAACCCATTTGATACCAGGTTAAGGCCATGTATCTATTTATACACGACATTAAAACAGTCAGGGTCAAGTATAGCTGCACAGTTTACGGGTGGAAGAAACCGTTGCACACGTAGTGACCTAGCGAGTTGCGCCTCGGAGTGACCTAGCGAGTAGCGGACCGAAGTGACCCAACGAGTAGCGGCCCGGAGGGCATAGCATGTAGCGGCCTGGAGTGATCCAGCGAGTGGCGGCGCGGAGTGACCTAGCGAGCAGTGGACAAGTAAGGTTAGCGAAGGATGAGAGTATGTGTTCTATGTTAGAGCATTCTTACCACCGCGCTTCCCCTGGCATTTGGGATTAAGCTGCTGTGCGCAAGGATAAAACACACGGATGATGCAGGTCAGGATCGTACCCAAGACCTTGCGATCAGAAATCCAACGCTCCAACTAGTGAGCCACCGCACACCCGGTCATTGTTATAAAAAATAGAGTTTTACTAATGTTTCAAATTGTTGTATTTTAGAACACATTCAATCCCATGTTTCCAAGGTTTGTGATTATATTCATTATGTGACCTCCTTTAAGTACGCCTCATGAACACGTGGAAGGTCAAGGCAAGTATGCAAGCAGTCAAGGTCATACCTTAGTTAATTTCTCAGATCGTGTTTTTGCGTCCGCAACCATACATTTGGAATAGTCCCCTATTAAATGATTTTCGTGTTTCCTGTTACCAAAAATAACATTTCACAGTCACAGCTTTAGTATCGATGAAGATAGTTCTGTGTAACTTTATAGTAGTTCACACGATCAACAGATCATGTGTCTCGGTCAAAATACACGTCCAGAGATAAATGTTTATCGGAGTACATCATATACCTTCAACAGATCATGTGTCACGACCAAAATTCACGTCTAGAGATGAATGTTTATTACAGTACACACCTTCATCAAATCATGTGTCCTGACCAAAATCCACTTCTAGAGATAAATGTTTAAAAGAATACATACCATCATCAGATCATGAGACCCAACCAAAATCCACTTCTAGAGAAAAATGTTTATAAGAATACACACCATCATCAGATCATGTGTCCCGGTCAAAAAAATCATCGTCTAGAGATGAATGTTTACAAGAGTACACACCATCATCACATCATGCGTCCAGGTCAAAATCCACGTCTGTAGATGAATGTATATAAGAGTACACACCATCATCAGATCATATGTAACGGTCAAAATCATCGTCCAGAGATGAACGTTTAAAAAGATACACACCTTCATCAGATCATGGGTCCCAACCAAACTCCACATCTAAAGATGAATGTATATATGAGTACCCACCTTGATCAGATCACCTGCCCAGATCAAAATCCACATCTGGAAATGAACGTTTATAAGAGTACACAACTTCATCAGATCATGTGTCGCAACCAAACTCCACGTCTAAAGATGAATGTTTACAGTAGTACACACCATCATCAGACCATGTGTCTCGACTGATATCCACGTCTAGAGATGAAGGAAAATGCGGCTGTGGTTAAAAAACGAATTTCACCTGATTTGTAAAATTACGCACTTCTCCTGGTCGTGGAAAGCCTTGAAAGAGTTATGGAAATCAATAGTCTGCTGTATGTAGAAAGCGTTGAAAGAGTTATGGGAATCAATAGTCTATTGCATGTAGAAAGCCTTGAAAGAGTTATGGGAATCATTAGTCTACTGCATGTAGAAAGCATTGATAGAGTTATGGGAATCAATAGTCTACTGTATGTAGAAAGCCTTGATAGTGTTATGGGAATCAATAGTCTACTGTCTGTTGAAAGCCTTGAAAGAGTTATGGGAATCAATAGTATACTGCATGTAGAGAGCCTTGATAGAGTTATGGGAATCAATAGTCTACTGTCTGTTGAAAGCCTTGAAAGAGTTATGGGAATCAATAGTATACTGCATGGAGAGAGCCTTGATAGTGTTATGGGAATCAAAAGTCTACTGTCTGTTGAAAGCCTTGAAAGAGTTATGGGAATCAATAGTATACTGCATGTAGAAAGCCTTGATAGAGTTATGGGAATCAATAGTCTACTGTATGTAGAGAGCCTTTATAGAGTATTGGGAATCAATAGTCTACTGTCTGTAGAAAGCTTCAAAGATTTATGGGAATCAATAGTCTACTGCATGTAGAAAGCCTGGATATAGTTATGGGAACCAATAGTCTATTGCATGTAGAAAGCCTTGATAGAGTTATAGGAATCAATAGTCTATTGCATGTAGAAAGTCTTGATATAGTTATGGGAACCAATAGTATACTGCATGTAGAAAGCCTTGATAGAGTTATAGGACTCAATAGTCTATTGCATGTAGAAAGTCTTGATATAGTTATGGGAACCAATAGTATACTGCATGTAGAAAACCTTGATAGATTTATGGGAATCAACAGTCTACTGCATGTAGAAAGCCTTGATAGAGTTATGGGAATCAATAGTCTATTGCATGTAGAAAGCCTTGATATAGTTATGGGAACCAATAGTATACTGTATGTAGAAAGCCTTCATAGAGTTATGGAAATCAATAGTCTACCGTATGTAGAAAGCCTTGATATAGTTATGGGAATCAATAGTCTATTGCATGTAGAAAGCCTTGATATAATTATGGGAACCAATAGTCTACTGCATGCAGAAAGCCTTGATAGAGTTATGGGAATCAATAGTCTACAGTATGTAGAAAGTCTTGATACAGTTATGGGAATCAATAGTCTACTGTATGTAGAAAGCCTTGATAGAGTTATGGGAATCAATAGGTTATTGCATGTAGAAAGCCTTGAAACAGTTATGGGAATCAATAGTCTACTGCATGTAGAAAGCCTTGATATAGTTATGGGAATCAATGGTCTACTGTCTGTAGAAAGCCTTGATAGAGTTATGGGAACCAATAGTCTCCTGCATGCAGAAAGCCTTGATAGAGTTATGGGAATCAATAGTCTACAGTATGTAGAAAGCCTAGATAGAGTTATGGGAATCAATGGTCTACTGTGTGTAGAAAGCCTTGATAGAGTTATGAGAATCAATAGTCTACTGCATGCAGAAAGCCTTGATAGAGTTATGGGAATCAATAGTCTATTGCATGTAGAAAGCCTTGATATAGTTATGGGAATCAATAGTCTATTGCATGTAGAAAGCCTTGATATAGTTATGGGAACCAATAGTCTACTGTATGTAGAAAGCCTTGATACAGTTATGGGAACCAATAGTCTATTGCATGTAGAAAGCCTTGAAAGTGTTATGGGAATCAATAGTCTATTGCATGTACAAAGCCTTGATATAGTTATGGGAATCAATAGTCTATTGCATGTAGAAAGTCTTGATATAGTTATGGGAACCAATAGTCTACTGTGTGTAGAAAGCCCTGATAGAGTTATGGGAACCAATAGTCTATTGCATGTAGAAAGCCTTGAAAGTGTTATGGGAATCAATAGTCTATTGCATGTAGAAAGCCTTGATAGAGTTATGGGAATCAATAGTCTATTGCATGTAGAAAGCCTTGATATAGTTATGGGAATCAATAGTCTATTGCATGTGGAAAGACTTGATATAGTAATGGGAACCAATAGTCTACTGCATGCAGAAAGCCTTGATAGAGTTATGGGAATCAATAGTCTATTGCATGTAGAAAGCCTTGATATAGTTATGGGAATCAATAGTCTATTGCATGTAGAAAGTCTTGATATAGTTATGGGAACCAATAGTCTACTGCATGTAGAAAGCCTTGATAGAGTTACGGGAACCAATAGTCTATTGCATTAGAAAGCCTTGAAAGGTTTATGGGAATCAATAGTCTACTGCATGCAGAAAGTCTAGAAAGAGTTATGGGAATCAATAGTCTACCGCATGTAGAAAGCCTTGATAGAGTTATGGGAATCAATAGTATACTGCATGTAGAAAGCCTTGACGGAGTTATGGGAATCAATAGTCTACTGCATGTAGAAAGTCTTGATAGAGTTATGGGAATCAGTAGTCTACTGTATGTAGAAAGCCTTGATATAGTTATGGGAACCAATAGTCTACTGCATGTAGAAAGCCTTGATAGAGTTATGGGAATCAATAGTCTACAGCATGTAGAAAGCCTTGATATAGTTATGGGAATCAATAGTCTACTCCATTTAGGAAGCCTTGATAGAGTTATGGGAATCAATAGTGTACTGTTTGTAGAAAGCTTTGAAAGAGTTATGGGAATCAATAGTCTACTCCATGTAGAAAGCCTTGATATAGATATGGGAACCAGTAGTCTATTGCATGTAGAAAGCGTTGATAGAGTTGTGAGAATCAATAGTCTACCGTATGCAGAAAGCCTTGAAAGATTTATAGGAATAAATAGTCTGCTGTATGTAGAAAGCCATGAAAGATTTATGGGAATAAATAGTCTACTGTCTGTAGAAAACCTTGATAGAGTTATGGGAATCAATAGTCCGCTGAATATATAAAGCCTTGAAAGATTTATGGGAATCAATAGTCTACTGTACGCAGAAAGCCTTGATAGAGTTATGGCAATCAATTGTCTACTGCATGTAGAAAGCCTTGATAGAATTGTGGGAATCAATAGTCTACTGCATGTAGAAAGCTTTGGAAGATTTATGGGAATCAATAGTCTACTGTATGTAGAAAGTAGAAAGCCTTGATAAAGTTATGGGAATCAGTAGTCTGCTGTTTGTAGAAAGCCTTGATAGAGGTATGGGAATCAATAGTTTACTGTATGTAGAGAGCTTTGAAAGAGTTGCGTGAATCAGTGGTGTACGCCATGCAGAATGCAGGGAAACTGTTAGGGGAATCAATAGTCTCCTGTAGGTAGAAAGCCTTGATAGAGTTATGGGAATCAATAGTCTACTGTATGTAGAAAGCCTTGAAAGAGTTATGGGAATCAATGGTCTACTGCATGTAGAACAGACATGATAGAGTTATGGGAATCAATAGTCAACTGCATGCAGAAAGCCTTGAAAGAGTTATGGGAATAAACAGTCTACAGTCTGTAGAAAACCTTGAAAGATTTATGGAAATCAATAGACTACTGTACGTAGAAAGCCTTGATAGAGTTATGGGAATCAATAGTCTACCGTATGTAGAAAGCCTTGAAAGATTTATGGGAATAAATAGTCTACTGTCTGTAGAAAGCCTTGACAGAGTTATGGGAATCAATAGTCTACTGTATGTAGAAAGCCTTGATAGAGTTATATGAATCAATAGTCTACTGTATAAAGAAAGCCTTGAAAGACTTATGGGAATCAATAGTCTACTGTATGTAGAAAGCCTTGATAGAGTTATGGGAATCAATAGTATACCGCGTGTAGAAAGGCTTGAAGGAGTTATGGGAATCAATAGCCTACTGTATGTACAAAGCCTTGAAAGGTTTATGGGAATCAATAGCCTGCTGCATGCAGAAAGCCTTGATAGAGTTATGGGAATCAATCGCGTACAGCATGTAGAAAACCTTGATAGATTTATGGGAATCAATAGTCTACTGCATGTAGAAAGCCTTGAACGAGTTATGGGAATCAATAGTATACCGCGTGTAGAAAGGCTTGAAGGAGTTATGGGAATCAATAGCCTACTGTATGTACAAAGCCTTGAAAGATTTATGGGAATCAATAGCCTACTGCATGCAGAAAGCTTTGATAGAGTTAAGGGAATCAATCGCATACAGCATGTAGAAAACCTTGATAGATTTATGGGAATCAATGGTCTACTGTATGTAGAAAGCCTTTAAAGATTTATGGGAATCAATAACCTACTGTACGTAGAAAGCCTTGATAGAGTTATGGGAATCAAAAGTCTACTGTATGTAGAAAGCCTTGAAAGATTTATGTGAATCAATAGTCTAATGTCTTTAGAACGCCTTGATAGAGTTATGGGAATCAATAGTCTCCTGCATGTAGAAAGCCTTGATAGATTTTAGGGAATCAATAGTCTACTTATGTAGAAAGCCTCGAAAGATTTATGTGAATCAATAGTCTAATGTCTTTAGAACGCCTTGATAGAGTTATGGGAATAAATAGTCTACTGTATGTCGAGAGTCTTGATGGAGTTATGTGAATCAATAGTCTACTGTATGTAGAAAGCCTTGATG
Organism: Pictodentalium vernedei; assembly: GCA_031216915.1. Taxonomy (NCBI): domain Eukaryota; kingdom Metazoa; phylum Mollusca; class Scaphopoda; order Dentaliida; family Dentaliidae; genus Pictodentalium; species Pictodentalium vernedei. The sequence continues at coordinate 338,306,187 of CM062288.1, read as the reverse complement.
GATTTATGGGAATCAATAGCCTACTGTACGTAGAAAGGCCTGATAGAGTTATGGGAATCAATAGTCTACTGTATGTAGAAAGTCTTGAAAGATTTATGTGAATCAATAGTCTAATGTCTTTAGAACGCCTTGATAGAGTTATGGGAATCAATAGTCTCCTGCATGTAGAAAGCTTTGATAGAGTTATGGGAATCAATAGTCTCCTGCATGTAGAAAGCCTTGAAAGAGTTATGGGAACCAATAGTATACTGCATGTAGAAAGCCTTGATAGAGTTATGGGAATCTATAGTCTACTGCATGTAGAAAGCCTTGATATAGTTATGGGAATCTATAGTCTACTGTATGTAGAAAGCCTTGAAAGAGTTATGGGAATCAATAGTCTACTGCATGTAGAAAGCCTTGAAAGAGTTATGGGAACCAATAGTATACTGCATGTAGAAAGCCTTGATAGAGTTATGGGAATCAATAGTCTACTGCATGTAGAAAGCCTTGAAAGAGTTATGGGAATCAATAGTCTACTGTATGTAGAAAGCCTTGATAGAGTTATGGGAATCAATAGTCTACTGCATGTAGAAAGCCTTGAAAGAGTTATGGGAATCAATAGACTACTGCATGTAGAAAGCCTTGATAGAGTTATGGGAATCTATAGTCTACTGTATGTAGAAAGCCTTGTAAGAGTTATGGCAGTCAATAGTATACCGCATGTAGAAAGCCTTCATAGAGTTATGGGAATCAATAGTCTACTGCATGTAGAAAGCCTTGCAATATTTATGGGAATCAATAGTCTATTGTACGTAGAAAGCCTTGGTAGGGTTATGGGAATCTATAGTCTACTGCATGTTGAAAGCTTTGATAGAGTTATGGGAATCAATAGTCTACTGCATATAGAAAGCCTTGATAGAGGTATGGGAATTTACAGTCTACTGTATGTAGAAAGCCTCGAAACACTGATGAGAATCAATAGTCTACTGTATGCAGAAAGCCTCGAAAGAGTTATGGGAGTCAATAGTCTACTGTATGTAGAAAGCCTTGATAGTGTTATGGGAATCAATAGTCTACTGTATGTTCAAAGCCTTGAAAGAGTTATGGAAATCATTAGTCTACCTCATGTTGAGACCCTAGATAGATTTACGGGAATCAATAGTCTACTGTGTGTAGAAAGCTTCAAAGATTTATGGGAATCAATAGTCTACTGTATGTAGAAAGCCTCGAAAGAGTTATGGGAATCAAAAGTCTACTGTATGTAGAAAGCTTTGGAACAGCTATGGGAATCAATAGTCTACTGTATGGAGAAAGCTTTGAAAGTGTTATGGGAATCAATGGTCTACTGTCTGTAGAAAGCCTTGAAAGAGTTATGGGAATAAATAGTCTGCTGTATGTAGAAAGCCTTGAAAGAGTTATGGGAATCAATGGTCTACTGCATGTAGAAAGCTTTGGAATAGCTATGGGAATCAATAGTCTACTGTATGTAGAAAGCCTTGATAGTGTTATGGGAATCAATAGTCTACTGTCTGTTGTAAGCTTCAAAGTTTTATGGGAATCAATAGTCTACTGTATGTAGAAAGCCTTGATAGAGTTATGGGAATTAATGGTCTACTGTATGTAGAAAGCCTTGATATAGTTATGGGAATCAATAGTCTACTGTATGTAGAAAGCCTTGATAGAGTTATGGGAATCAATAGTCTACAGTCTGTAGAAAGCCTTGAAAGAGTTATTGGAATCAATCGTCTACTGTATGTAGAGAGCCTTGATAGAGTTATGGGAATCAATAGTCTACTTTCAGTAGAAAGCTTTACAGATTTATGGGAATCAATAGTCTACTGCATGTAGAAAGCTTTGAAAGTGTTATGGTAATCAATAGTCTACTGTATGTAGAAAGCCTTGAAAGGGATATGGGAATCAATAGTCTACTGTATGTAGAAAGCCTTGAAAGATTTATGGGAATCAATAGTCTACTGCATGTAGAAAGCCTTGATAGAGTTATGGGAATCAATAGTCTATTGCATGTAGAAAGCGCTGATAGAGTTATGGTAATCAATAGTCTACTGCATGTAGAAAGCCTTGATAGAGTTATGGGAATGAATAGTCTACTGTCTGTAGAAAGCCTTGAAAGATTTATGGGAATTAATAGTCTACTGCATGTAGAAAGCTTTGAAAGTGTGTGGGAATCAATAGTCTACTGTCTGTAGAAAGCCTTGATAGAGTTATGGGAATCAATGGTCTACTGTATGTAGAAAGCCTTGAAAGAGTTATGGGAATCAATAGTCTACTGCATGTAGAACAGACATGATAGAGTTATGGGAATCAATAGTCAACTGCATGCAGAAAGCCTTGAAAGAGTTATGGGAATAAATAGTCTACAGTCTGTAGAAAACCTTAAAAGATTTATGGGAATCAATAGACTACTGTACGTAGAAAGCCTTGATAGAGTTATGGGAATCAATAGTCTACCGTATGTAGAAAGCCTTGAAAGATTTATGGGAATAAATAGTCTACTGTCAGTAGAAAGCCTTGACAGAGTTATGGGAATCAATAGTCTACTGTATGTAGAAAGCCTTGATAGAGTTATATGAATCAATAGTCTACTGTATAAAGAAAGCCTTGAAAGACTTATGGGAATCAATAGTCTACTGTATGTAGAAAGCCTTGAAAGAGTTATGGGAATCAATAGTATACCGCGTGTAGAAAGGCTTGAAGGAGTTATGGGAATCAATAGCCTACTGTATGTACAAAGCCTTGAAAGATTTATGGGAATCAATAGCCTGCTGCATGCAGAAAGCCTTGATAGAGTTATGGGAATCAATCGCGTACAGCTTGTAGAAAACCTTGATAGATTTATGGGAATCAATAGTCTACTGCATGTAGAAAGCCTTGAAAGAGTTATGGGAATCAATAGTATACCGCGTGTAGAAAGGCTTGAAGGAGTTATGGGAATCAATAGCCTACTGTATGTACAAAGCCTTGAAAGATTTATGGGAATCAATAGCCTACTGCAAGCAGAAAGCCTTGATAGAGTTAAGGGAATCAATCGCATACAGCATGTAGAAAACCTTGATAGATTTATGGGAATCAATGGTCTACTGTATGCACAAAGCCTTTAAAGATTTATGGGAATCAATAACCTACTGTACGTAGAAAGCCTTGATAGAGTTATGGGAATCAATAGTCTCCTGCATGTAGAAAGCCTTGATAGATTTTAGGGAATCAATAGTCTACTGTATGTAGAAAGCCTCGAAAGATTTATGTGAATCAATAGTCTAATGTCTTTAGAACGCCTTGATAGAGTAATGGGAATAAATAGTCTACTGTATGTGGAGAGCCTTGATGGAGTTATGTGAATCAATAGTCTACTGTATGTAGAAAGCCTTGATGGATTTATGGGAATCAATAGCCTACTGTACGTAGAAAGGCCTGATAGAGTTATGGGAATCAATAGTCTACTGTATGTAGAAAGTCTTGAAAAATTTATGTGAATCAATAGTCTAATGTCTTTAGAACGCCTTGATAGAGTTATGGGAATCAATAGTCTCCTGCATGTAGAAAGCTTTGATAGAGTTATGTGAATCAATAGTCTCCTGCATGTAGAAAGCCTTGAAAGAGTTATGGGAACCGATAGTATACTGCATGTAGAAAGCCTTGATAGAGTTATGGGAGTCTATAGTCTACTGCATGTAGAAAGCCTTGATATAGTTATGGGAATCTATAGTCTACTGTATGTAGAAAGCCTTGAAAGAGTTATGGGAATCAATAGTCTACTGCATGTAGAAAGCCTTGAAAGAGTTATGGGAACCAATAGTATACTGCATGTAGAAAGCCTTGATAGAGTTATGGGAATCAATAGTCTACTGCATGTAGAAAGTCTTGAAAGAGTTATGGGAATCAATAGTCTACTGTATGCAGAAAGCCTTGATAGAGTTATGGGAATCAATAGTCTACTGCATGTAGAAAGCTTTGAAAGACTTATGGGAATCAATAGACAACTGCGTGTAGAAAGCCTTGATAGAGTTATGGGAATCTATAGTCTACTGTATGTAGAAAGCCTTGTAAGAGTTATGGCAGTCAATAGTATACCGCATGTAGAAAGCCTTCATAGAGTTATGGGAATCAATAGTCTACTGCATGTAGAAAGCCTTGCAATATTTATGGGAATCAATAGTCTATTGTACGTAGAAAGCCTTGGTAGGGTTATGGGAATCTATAGTCTACTGCATGTAGAAAGCTTTGATAGAGTTATGGGAATCAATAGTCTACTGCATATAGAAAGCCTTGATAGGGGTATGGGAATTTACAGTCTACTGTATGTAGAAAGCGTCGAAAGACTTATGAGAATCAATAGTCTACTGTATGCAGAAAGCCTCGAAAGAGTTATGGGAGTCAATAGTCTACTGTATGTAGAAAGCCTTGATAGTGTTATGGGAATCAATAGTCTACTGTATGTTGAAAGCCTTGAAAGAGTTATGGACATCATTAGTCTACCTCATGTAGAGAGCCTAGATAGATTTACGGGAATCAATAGTCTACTGTGTGTAGAAAGCTTCAAAGAGTTATGGGAATCAATAGTCTACTGTATGTAGAAAGCCTCGAAAGAGTTATGGGAATCAATAGTCTACTGTATGTAGAAAGCTTTGGAACAGCTATGGGAATCAATAGTCTACTGTATGGAGAAAGCTTTGAAAGTGTTATGGGAATCAATGGTCTACTGTCTGTAGAAAGCCTTGAAAGAGTTATGGGAATAAATAGTCTGCTGTATGTAGAAAGCCTTGAAAGAGTTATGGGAATCAATGGTCTACTGCATGTAGAAAGCTTTGGAATAGCTATGGGAATCAATAGTCTACTGTATGTAGAAAGCCTTGATAGTGTTATGGGAATCAATAATCTACTGTCTGTTGTAAGCTTCAAAGATTTATGGGAATCAATAGTCTACTGCATGTAGAAAGCTTTGAAAGTTTTATGGGGATCAATAGTCTACTGTATGTAGAAAGCCTTGATAGAGTTATGGGAATTAATGGTCTACTGTATGTAGAAAGCCTTGATATAGTTATGGGAATCAATAGTCTACTGTATGTAGAAAGCCTTGATAGAGTTATGGGAATCAATAGTCTACTGTCTGTAGAAAGCATTGAAAGAGTTATTGGAATCAATAGTCTACAGTATGTAGAGAGCCTTGATAGAGTTATGGGAATCAATAGTCTACTGCATGTAGAAAGCCTTGAAAGAGTTATGGGAATCAATAGTATACCGCGTGTAGAAAGGCTTGAAGGAGTTATGGGAATCAATAGCCTACTGTAAGTACAAAGCCTTGAAAGATTTATGGGAATCAATAGCCTACTGCATGCAGAAAGCCTTGATAGAGTTAAGGGAATCAATCGCATACAGCATGTAGAAAACCTTGATAGATTTATGGGAAGCAATGGTCTACTGTATGTAGAAAGCCTTTGAAGATTTATGGGAATCAATAACCTACTGTACGTAGAAAGCCTTGATAGAGTTATGGGAATCAAAAGTCTACTGTATGTAGAAAGCCTTGAAAGATTTATGTGAATCAATAGTCTAATGTCTTTAGAACGCCTTGATAGAGTTATGGGAATCAATAGTCTCCTGCATGTAGAAAGCCTTGATTTATTTTAGGGAATCAATAGTCTACTGTATGTAGAAAGCCTCGAAAGATTTATGTGAATCAATAGTCTAATGTCTTTAGAACGCCTTGATAGAGTAATGGGAATAAATAGTCTACTGTATGTGGAGAGCCTTGATGGAGTTATGTGAATCAATAGTCTACTGTATGTAGAAAGCCTTGTAAGAGTTATGGCAGTCAATAGTATACCGCATGTAGAAAGCCTTCATAGAGTTATGGGAATCAATAGTCTACTGCATGTAGAAAGCCTTGCAATATTTATGGGAATCAATAGTCTATTGTACGTAGAAAGCCTTGGTAGGGTTTTGGGAATCTATAGTCTACTGCATGTAGAAAGCTTTGATAGAGTTATGGGAATCAATAGTCTACTGCATATAGAAAGCCTTGATAGGGGTATGGGAATTTACAGTCTACTGTATGTAGAAAGCGTCGAAAGACTTATGAGAATCAATAGTCTACTGTATGCAGAAAGCCTCGAAAGAGTTATGGGAGTCAATAGTCTACTGTATGTAGAAAGCCTTGATAGTGTTATGGGAATCAATAGTCTACTGTATGTTGAAAGCCTTGAAAGAGTTATGGAAATCATTAGTCTACCTCAAGTAGAGAGCCTAGATAGATTTACGGGAATCAATAGTCTACTGTGTGTAGAAAGCTTCAAAGAGTTATGGGAATCAATAGTCTACTGTATGTAGAAAGCCTCGAAAGAGTTATGGGAATCAATAGTCTACTGTATGTAGAAAGCTTTGGAACAGCTATGGGAATCAATAGTCTACTGTATGGAGAAAGCTTTGAAAGTGTTATGGGAATCAATGGTCTACTGTCTGTAGAAAGCCTTGAAAGAGTTATGGGAATAAATAGTCTGCTGTATGTAGAAAGCCTTGAAAGAGTTATGGGAATCAATGGTCTACTGCATGTAGAAAGCTTTGGAATAGCTATGGGAATCAATAGTCTACTGTATGTAGAAAGCCTTGATAGTGTTATGGGAATCAATAATCTACTGTCTGTTGTAAGCTTCAAAGATTTATGGGAATCAATAGTCTACTGCATGTAGAAAGCTTTGAAATTTTTATGGGAATCAATAGTCTACTGTATGTAGAAAGCCTTGATAGAGTTATGGGAATTAATGGTCTACTGTATGTAGAAAGCCTTGATATAGTTATGGGAATCAATAGTCTACTGTATGTAGAAAGCCTTGATAGAGTTATGGGAATCAATAGTCTACTGTCTGTAGAAAGCATTGAAAGAGTTATTGGAATCAATAGTCTACAGTATGTAGAGATCCTTGATAGAGTTATGGGAATCAATAGTCTACTGCATGTAGAAAGCCTTGAAAGAGTTATGGGAATCAATAGTATACCGCGTGTAGAAAGGCTTGAAGGAGTTATGGGAATCAATAGCCTACTGTATGTACAAAGCCTTGAAAGATTTATGGGAATCAATAGCCTACTGCATGCAGAAAGCCTTGATAGAGTTAAGGGAATCAATCGCATACAGCATGTAGAAAACCTTGATAGATTTATGGGAAGCAATGGTCTACTGTATGTAGAAAGCCTTTAAAGATTTATGGGAATCAATAACCTACTGTACGTAGAAAGCCTTGATAGAGTTATGGGAATCAAAAGTCTACTGTATGTAGAAAGCCTTGAAAGATTTATGTGAATCAATAGTCTAATGTCTTTAGAACGCCTTGATAGAGTTATGGGAATCAATAGTCTCCTGCATGTAGAAAGCCTTGATAGATTTTAGGGAATCAATAGTCTACTGTATGTAGAAAGCCTCGAAAGATTTATGTGAATCAATAGTCTAATGTCTTTAGAACGCCTTGATAGAGTAATGGGAATAAATAGTCTACTGTATGTGGAGAGCCTTGATGGAGTTATGTGAATCAATAGTCTACTGTATGTAGAAAGCCTTGATGGATTTATGGGAATCAATAGCCTACTGTACGTAGAAAGGCCTGATAGAGTTATGGGAATCAATAGTCTACTGTATGTAGAAAGTCTTGAAAGATTTATGTGAATCAATAGTCTAATGTCTTTAGAACGCCTTGATAGAGTTATGGGAATCAATAGTCTCCTGCATGTAGAAAGCTTTGATAGAGTTATGTGAATCAATAGTCTCCTGCATGTAGAAAGCCTTGAAAGAGTTATGGGAACCAATAGTATACTGCATGTAGAAAGCCTTGATAGAGTTATGGGAATCTATAGTCTACTGCATGTAGAAAGCCTTGATATAGTTATGGGAATTTATAGTCTACTGTATGTAGAAAGCCTTGAAAGAGTTATGGGAATCAATAGTCTACTGCGTGTAGAAAGCCTTGAAAGAGTTATGGGAACCAATAGTATACTGCATGTAGAAAGCCTTGATAGAGTTATGGGAATCAATAGTCTACTGCATGTAGAAAACCTTGAAAGAGTTATGGGAATCAATAGTCTACTGTATGCAGAAAGCCTTGATAGAGTTATGGGAATCAATAGTCTAGTGCATGTAGAAAGCCTTGAAAGAGTTATGGGAATCAATAGACTACTGCATGTAGAAAGCCTTGATAGAGTTATGGGAATCTATAGTCTACTGTATGTAGAAAGCCTTGTAAGAGTTATGGCAGTCAATAGTATACCGCATGTAGAAAGCCTTCATAGAGTTATGGGAATCAATAGTCTACTGCCTGTAGAAAGCCTTGCAATATTTATGGGAATCAATAGTCTATTGTACGTAGAAAGCCTTGGTAGGGTTATGGGAATCTATAGTCTACTGCTTGTAGAAAGCTTTGATAGAGTTATGGGAATCAATAGTCTACTGCATATAGAAAGCCTTGATAGAGGTATGGGAATCTACAGTCTACTGTATGTAGAAAGCGTCGAAAGATTTATCAGAATCATTAGTCTACTGTATGCAGAAAGCCTCGAAAGAGTTATGGGAGTCAATAGTCTACTGCATGTAGAAAGCCTTGATAGTGTTATGGGAATCAATAGTCTACTGTATGTTGAAAGCCTTGAAAGAGTTATGGAAATCATTAGTCTACCTCATGTAGAGAGCCTAGATAGATGTACGGGAATAAATAGTCTACTGTGTGTAGAAAGCTCCAAAGAGTTATGGGAATCAATAGTCTACTGTATGTAGAAAGCCTCGAAAGAGTTATGGGAATCAATAGTCTACTGTATGTAGAAAGCTTTGGAACAGCTATGGGAATCAATAGTCTAGTGTATGGCGAAAGCTTTGAAAGTGTTATGGGAATCAATGGTCTACTGTCTGTAGAAAGCCTTGAAACGAGTTATGGGAATAAATAGTCTGCTGTATGTAGAAAGCCTTGAAAAAGTTATGGGAATCAATGGTCTACTGCATGTAGAAAGCTTTGGAATAGCTATGGGAATCAATAGTCTACTGTATGTAGAAAGCCTTGATAGTGTTATGGGAATCAATAGTCTACTGTCTGTTGTAAGCTTCAAAGATTTATGGGAATCAATAGTCTACTGCATGTAGAAAGCTTTGAAAGTTTTATGGGAATCAATAGTCTACTGTATGTAGAAAGCCTTGATAGAGTTATGGGAATTAATGGTCTACTGTATGTAGAAAGCCTTGATATAGTTATGGGAATCAATAGTCTATTGTATGTAGAAAGCCTTGATAGAGTTATGGAAATCAATAGTCTACTGTCTGTAGAAAGCCTTGAAAGAGTTATTGGAATCAATAGTCTACTGTATGTAGAGAGCCTTGATAGAGTTATGGGAATCAATAGTCTACTTTCAGTAGATAGCTTTACAGATTTATGGGAATCAATAGTCTACTGCATGTAGAAAGCTTTGAAAGTGTTATGGTAATCAATAGTCTACTGTATGTAGAAAGCCTTGAAAGGGATATGGGAATCAATAGTCTACTGTATGTAGAAAGCCTTGAAAGATTTATGGGAATCAATAGTCTACTGCATGTAGAAAGCCTTGATAGAGTTATGGGAATCAATAGTCTATTGCATGTAGAAAGCGTTGATAGAGTTATGGTAATCAATAGTCTACTGCATGTAGAAAGCCTTGATAGAGTTATGGGAATCAATAGTCTACTGTCTGTAGAAAGCCTTGAAAGATTTATGGGAATTAATAGTCTACTGCATGTAAAAAGCTTTGAAAGTGTTGTGGGAATCAATAGTCTACTGTCTGTAGAAAGCCTTGATAGAGTTATGGGAATCAATGGTCTACTGTATGTAGAAAGCCTTAATATAGTTATGGGAATCAATAGTCTACTGAATGTAGAACGCCTTGAAAGATATATGGGAATAAATAGTCTACTGTCTGTAGAAAGCCTTGATAGAGTTATGGGAATCAATAGTCTACTGTATGTAGAAAGCCTTGATAGAGTTAATGGAATCAGTAGTATACCGCGTGTAGAAAGCCTTGAAGGAGTTATGGGAATCAATAGCCTACTGTATGTACAAAGCCTTGAAAGATTTATGGGAATCAATAGCCTACTGCATGTAGAAAGCCTTGCTATAGTTATGGGAATCAATCGCATACAGCATGTAGAAAACCTTGATAGATTTATGGGAATCAATAGTCTACTGCATGTAGGAAGCCTTGAAAGAGTTATGGGAATCAATAGTCTCCTGTACGTAGAAAGCCTTGAAAGAGTTATGGAAATCAATGGTCTACTGTATGTAGAAAGCCTTGAAAGCTTTATGGGAATCAATAGCCTACTGTACGTAGAAAGCCTTTATAGAGTTATGGGAATCAATAGTCTACTGTATGTAGAAAGCCTTGAAAGATTTATGTGAATCAATAGTCTAATGTCTTTAGAACGCCTTGATAGAGTTATGGGAATCAATAGTCTCCTGCATGTCGAAAGCCTTGATAGATTTTAGTGAATCAATAGTCTACTGTATGTAGAAAGCCTTCAAAGATTTATGGGAATCAATAGCCTACTGTACGTAGAAAGCCTTGATAGAGTTATGGGAATCAATAGTCTACTGTATGTAGAAAGCCTTGAAAGATTTATGTGAGTCAATACTCTAATGTCTTTAGAACGCCTTGATAGAGTTATGGGAATCAATAGTCTCCTGCATGTAGAAAGCCTTGATAGAGTTAAGGGAATAAATAGTCTACTGTATGTAGAGAGCCTTGATGGTGTTATGGGAATCAATAGTCTACTGTATGTAGAAAGCCTTCAAAGATTTATGGGAATCAATAGCCTACTGTACGTAGAAAGCCTTGATAGAGTTATGGGAATCAATAGTCTACTGTATGTTGAAAGCCTCGAAAGAGTAATGGGAATCAATAGTCTACTGTATGTTGAAAGCCTTGAAAGAGTTAAGGGAATCAATAGTCTACTGTATGTAGAAAGCCTTGAAAGATTTATGGGAATCAATAGTCTACTGTATGTAGAAAGCCTTGAAAGAGTTATGGGAATCAGTGGTCTACAGCATGTAGAAAGCTTTGAAATAGCTATGGGAATCAATAGTCTACTGTATGTAGAAAGCCTTGATAGTGTTATGGGAATCAATAGTCTACTGTCTGTTGTAAGCTTCAAAGATTTATGGGAATCAATAGGCTACTGCATGTAGAAAGCTTTGAAAGTGTTATGGGAATCAATAGTCTACTGTATGTAGAAAGCCTTGATATAGTTATGGGAATCAATAGTCTACTGTATGGAGAAAGCTTTGAAAGTGTTATGGGAATCAATGGTCTACTGTCTGTCGAAAGCCTTGAAAGAGTTATGGGAATAAATAGTCTGCTGTATGTAGAAAGCCTTGGAAGAGTTATGGGAATCAATGGTCTCCTGCATGTAGAAAGCTTAGGAATAGCTATGGGAATCAATAGTCTACTGTATGTAGAAAGCCTTGATAGTGTTATGGGAATCAATGGTCTACTGTCTGTTGTAGGCTTCAAAGATTTATGGGAATCAATATTCTACTGCATGTAGAAAGTTTTGAAAGTGTTATGGGAATCAATAGTCTACTGTATGTAGAAAGCCTTGATATAGTTATGGGAATCAATAGTCTACTGTATGTAGAAAGCCTTGAAAGAGTTATGGGAATCAGTAGTATACTGCGTGTAGAAAGCCTTGAAGGAGTTATGGGAATCAATAGCCTACTGTATGTACAAAGCCTTGAAAGATTTATGGGAATCAATAGCCTACTGCATGTAGAAAGCCTTGATATAGTTATGGGAATCAATCGCATACAGCATGTAGAAAACCTTGATAGATTTATGGGAATCAATAGTCTACTGCATGTAGGAAGTCTTGAAAGAGTTATGGGAATCAATAGTCTCCTGTACGTAGAAAGTCTTGAAAGAGTTATGGAAATCAATGGTCTACTGTATGTAGAAAGCCTTGAAAGTTTTGTGGGCATCAATAGCCTACTGTACGTAGAAAGCCTTGATAGAGTTATGGGAATCAATAGTCTACTGTATGTAGAAAGCCTTGAAAGATTTATGTGAATCAATAGTCTAATGTCTTTAGAACGCCTTGATAGAGTTATGGGAATCAATAGTCTCCTGCATGTCGAAAGCCTTGATAGATTTTAGGGAATCAATAGTCTACTGTATGTAGAAAGCCTTCAAAGATTTATGGGAATCAATAGCCTACTGTACGTAGAAAGCCTTGATAGAGTTATGGGAATCAATAGTCTACTGTATGTAGAAAGCCTTGAAAGATTTATGTGAGTCAATACTCTAATGTCTTTAGAACGCCTTGATAGAGTTATGGGAATCAATAGTCTCCTGCATGTAGAAAGCCTTGATAGAGTTATGGGAATAAATAGTCTACTGTATGTAGAGAGCATTGATGGAGTTATGGGAATCAATAGTCTACTGTATGTAGAAAGCTTCAAAGATTTATAGGAATCTATAGTCTACTGTATGTAGAAAACCTTGATAGAGTTATGGGAATCAATACTCTACTGTCTATAGAAAGCCTTGAAAGCGTTATGGGAATCAATAGTCTACTGTATGTACAAAGCCTTGATATAGTTATGGGAAACAATAGTCTACTGTCTGTAGAAAGCTTCAAAGATTTTTGGGAATCAATATTCTACTGTATGTAGAAAGCCTTGAAAGAGTTATGGGAATCAATAGTCTATTGCATGTTGAAAACCTTGATAGAGTTTTGGGAATCTATAGTCTACTGTATGTAGAAAGCCTTGAAAGAGTTATGGCAGTCAATAGTATACCGCATGTGGAAAGCCTTCATAGAGTTATGGGAATCAATAGTCTACTGCATGCAGAAAGCCTTGAAATATTTATGGGAATCAATAGTCTACTGTACGTAGAAAGCCTTGGCAGGGTTATGGGAATCAATAGTCTACTGTATGTAGAAAGCCTTGAAAGAGTAATGGGAATCAATAGGCTACTGTATGTCGAAAGCCTTGATAGAGTTATGGGAATCAATAGTCTATTGCATGTAGAAATCCTTGAAAGTTTTATGGGAATCCATAGTCTACTGTATGTAGAAAGCCTTGGAAGAGTTGTGGGAATCAATAGTCTACTGCATGTAGAAAACGTTGATAGAGTTATGGGAAACTATAGTCTACTGTATGTAGAAAGCCTTGAAAGAGTTATGGGTACCAATGGTCTACTGCATGTAGAAAGCTTTGGAATAGCTATGGGAATCAATAGTCTACTGTATGTAGAAAGCCTTGATATAGTTATGGGAATCAATGGTCTACTGCATGTAGAAAGCTTTGGAATAGCTATGGGAATCAATGGTCTACTGTATGTAGAAAGCCTTGATAGAGTTATGGGAATCAATAGTCTACTGTCTGTAGAAAGCTTCAAAGATTTATGGGAATCAATAGCCTACTGCATGTAGAAAGCCTTGATAGAGTTATGGGAATCAATAGTCTACTGTATGTAGAAAGCCTTGAAAGGGATATGGGAATCAATAGTCTACTGTATGTTGAAAGCCTTGAAAGATTTATGGGAATCAATAGTCTACTGCATGTAGAAAGCCTTGATAGAGTTATGGGAATATATAATCTACTGTATGTAGAAAGCCTTGAAAGAGTTATGGGAATCAATAGTCTACTCTATGTAGAAAGCCTTGACAGATTTATGGGCATCAATAGTCTACTGCGTGTAGAAAACCTTGATATATTTATGGGAATCAATAGTCTACTGTATATAGAAAGCCTTGATAGAGTTATGGGAATCGATAGTCTACTGTCTGTAGAAAGCCATGAAAGATTTATGGGAATCAATAGTCTACTGCATGTAGAAAGCCTTGATAGAGTTATGGGAATATATAGTCTACTGTATGTAGAAAGCCTTGAAAGAGTTATGGAAATCAATAGTCTACTGTATGTAGAAAGCCTTGAAAGATTTATGGAAATCAATAGTCTACTGCATGTAGAAAGCCTTGATATAGTTATGGGAATCAATAGTCTACTGCATGTAGGAAGCCTTGAAAGAGTTATGGGAATCAATAGTCTACTGTATGTAGATAGTCTTGATATAGTTATGGGAATCAATAGTCTACTGTATGTAGAAAGCCTTGAAAGAGTTATAGGAATCAATAATGTACTGCATGTAGAAAGCCTTGATAGAGTTATGGGAATCTATAGTCTACTGTATGTATAAAGCCTTGAAAGAGTTATGGCAGTCAATAGTATACCGCATGTAGAAAGCCTTCATAGAGTTATGGGAATCAATAGTATACCGCAATGCCAGGAGAATAATCATCGGTAGCTTGTATGCACTCTCTTATTTATCTGGGTGAGGTCTCCATGACAGTAAGCACACAACAGCAAATGGGTAACAAAACAAACTCTCAATAAGCAGGTTCTCCTTCAACTGTGTATAATCCAGTTACAGTTCTATACAAATAAAAGTCGTTTTTTGTAGAAATGGTGTACTAAGGTCCCCCTAAAATCCGAGCAACACAAAATACACCAGACATGCTTTTGATAAACTGGAGGCTTATATACAAAAAGCAGAGGAACCGGCGCTGTGTATGATTATTCCACCAGCTCTCTATGCTCACATCTCTTTAACATATTGTGGCTGCTATGGTTGTAGAGCTAAGCCAACATCAGACGCAATCAGGGCCATCCCATGTCCCTTTTCTGGTAATATTATCCAGGTGACAAATTTCATCACAATATCTGTAAAATGTGTTAACCCCTCATTCGTCAGTTTTGAGAATACAGTTTTTAAAAAGAACAATTTTGCCCCATTTTCTCCTAATAAAAGTCAAGTTGTGTTTCTCATTCATGATAATAATACTTTGCTATTTTTCCTCTTCCGTCCATTAATGGTATTCTGCTATTTCACATCGAGACTGTAGACTAAAACGGTCAATATCGATTCACTTTTTAATGTTGGGAAAGTTTTGAAAAAACTGTGTTTACCCAAATCTTATTGAGCATAAATGTATTGGTAATTTAGTTTTCTTTATGTATATATTGTCTCAACCACGGTAAGCATTATCGCCTGGCATGAATAATAATCTGTTTACTTTCAAAAAGAACACGCTACTGCAAAGAGTCGTGTAAATATATTAACTCGGATGAGGTGTCATAATCTCTTCTTTGTACCGTACTGATCTCCATCTGTTTCTTTATTTTATTAATGGGGAGCAATTATAATCACTTATATTGATCTCAATTTGTCGACAAATAACCACCAAACCTAAAACACGACAACAAACCATTACCCGGCGAAGGCTATGCTTCTTTAGTACCTCCATTTAATCATAAAATTTAGAAATAACATCACCACCGTATTCTCACTCAACAGGTACACTCGAAAATCAGTTGGGTTAAAAATTAATACAAATCAACTGGGTTGAATGAATGTGAACCCAATTGGGTTTATATTTACTCAACCCAGGTTACTTGATTAGATTTTCAAGTAATTTTAGCATGTAGACTCTATTTCAGAACACAGACTTGAGAATGTTGATATACTTATTGGGTGAGTGGATTTATGTACTTAGTGGACACTGGTATGCCTGACATCTTGGGTGAGTGGATTTCTGTACTCAGTGGACACTGATATGCCTGACATCTTGGGTGAGTGGATTTCTGTACTTAGTGGACACGGATATGCCTGACATCTTGGGTGAGTGGATTTCTGTACTTAGTGGACACTAATATGCCTGTCATCTTGGATGAGTAGATTTCTGTTCTTAGTGGACACTAATATGCCTGACATCTTGGGTGAGTGGATTTCTGTACTTTGTGGACACTGATATGCCTGACATCTTCAGTGAGTGGATTTCTGTACTTAGTGGACACTAATATGCCTGACATCTTGGGTGAGTGGATTTTTGTACTTAGTGGACACTAATATGCCTGACATCTTGGGTGAGTGGATTTCTGTACTTAGTGGACACTGATATACCTGACATCTTGGGTGAGTGGATATCTGTACTTAGTGGACACTAATATGCCTGACATCTTGGGTGAGTGGATTTCTGTACTTAGTGGACACTGATATGCCTGACATCTTCAGTGAGTGGATTTATGTACTTAGTGGTCACTAATATGCCTGACCTCTTGGATGAGTGGATATCTGTACTTAGTGGACACGGATATGCCTGACATCTTGGGTGAGTGGATTTCTGTACTTAGTTGGCACTAATATTCCTGACATCTTGGATGAGTGGATATCTGTACTTAGTGGACACGGATATGCCTGACATCTTGGGTGAGTGGATTTCTGTACTTAGTGGACACCAATATGCCTGACATCTTGGGTGAGAGGATTTCTGTACTTAGTGGGCACTAATATGCCTGACATCTTGGGTGAGTGGATTTCTGTACTTAGTGGACACTAATATGCCTGACATCTTGGGTGAGTGGATTTCTGTACTTAGTGGACACTAATATGCCTGACATCTTGGGTGAATGGATTTCTGTACTTAGTAGACATTAATATGCCTGGCATCTTGGGTGAGTGGATTTCTGTACTTAGTGGACACTAATATGCCTGACATCTTGGGTGAATGGATTTCTGTACTTACTAGACATTAATATGCCTGGAATCTTGGGTGAGTAGATTTCTGTACTTAGTGGACACTAATATGCCTGACATCTTGGGTGAATGGATTTCTGTACTTAGTAGACATTAATATGCCTGGCATCTTGGGTGAGTAGATTTCTGTACTTAGTGGACACTAATATGCCTGACATCTTGGGTGAATGGATTTCTGTACTTAGTAGACATTAATATGCCTGGCATCTTGGGTGAGTAGATTTCTGTACTTAGTGGACACTAATATGCCTGGCATCTTGGGTGAGTGGATTTCTGTACTTAGTGGACACTAATATGCCTGACATCTTGGGTGAATGGATTTCTGTACTTAGTAGACATTAATATGCCTGACATCTTGGGTGAGTGGATTTCTGTACTCAGTGGACACTGATATGCCTGACATCTTGGGTGAGTGGATTTCTGTACTTAGTGGACACTGATATACCTGACATCTTGGGTGAGTGGATTTCTGTACTTAGTGGACACTAATATGCCTGTCATTTTGGGTGAGAGGATTTCTGTACTTAGTGGACACTAATATGCCTGACATCTTGGGTAAGTGGATGACAAAAATGTGCAACAATATTTTTTCAAATAGACAATATTGCCAGTATTTCATCGACACATGGCTTTTACAGTAAAATAATGCTCCTAAGAACTCTGTAAGTGCTTTTCAGTATAAATTTAGGAAATTGGTTTTAAAATATTTAAATAAACCCCATGGGGTGCTCTTTACATTTAAGGAGGAATTAAATGCATTTCTCTTAAATCACTGTAAATATGTATTGTGTGATTTGAATTGCAATGTAGTAAGTTTGCTACTTCGACAAGGTTATAACAAGGTTATGCTTTGTCAGGGGCAAAATTACACCATTGTTATTTTGGGTTAGCCTGAAACTAATATTTTACATGTGGCATTATTGCCCGGTCTACCTAAATACATTTTAACTGTTTTATGTCATATCTGGAGTAACTGTGAATACAATTTTAACTGTAAATGTAGACCTGAGTTGAATAATATTGTACTGAAATTACCGTAATTTGGTTTGGTACCACTTCAAGTGACACAATTTTCATTTTGTCTTTCAGGTGGCCATTTTGTAAAAGAATTTAATAACAAAACATTATCAGACTCACACTTACAAGATGAAAAGTGGGGAAACAGCTCTTAGTGATACACCTAGTGCAATGCTTAGTGCAATCTTTTGTGCGAGAATTAATGCTTAGTGCAACCTTTTGTGCGAAAATTAATGCTTAGTGCAAACTTTTGTGCGAGAATTGGTGCTTAGGGCATATGAATGACTTAGTGTCTAAGGGAGAGCTTAGTGCAGATAAAGCTTTGTGCTTACAGTGTTCGTCTGCAACGAGAACTGTATTTATAATAATTGCATTCTGTGATGGAGTGTTGATGTCTGATTTGATCGATGGTGTAATAAAAGTTGAAGGTCTCCAGTGAGTGTTTATTCATTAACTCTGTCCATCCTGACAGCTACATGTGATGTGTACACATTGTGACACACTGTGCTACAGCACACAGACATATTCCATCAACTTCCTGCCCCATGTGCCGTGGAATACCATTATGACTATACTTCAAGAATCCCTTCCTGCCCCAGGTTCCGTGGAGTACCATTCTGACTATACTTCCTGCCCCACGTTCCGTGGAATACCATTCTGACTATACTTCTAGAATCCCTTCCTGCCCCACGTTCCGTGGAATACCATTCTGACTATACTTCTAGAATCCCTTCCTGCCCCACGTTTCGTGAAATACCATTCTGACTATACTTCCTGCCCCACGTCCAGTGGAATACCATTCTGACTATACTTCTAGAATCCCTTCCTGCCCCACGTTTCGTGAAATACCATTCTGACTATACTTCCTGCCCCACGTCCAGTGGAATACCATTCTGACTATACTTCTAGAATCCCTTCCTGCCCCACGTTCCGTGGAATACCATTCTGACTATACTTCTAGAATCCCTTCCTGCCCCACGTTTCGTGAAATACCATTCTGATTATACTTCTAGAATACCTTCCTGCCCCACGTTTTGTGAAATACCATTCTGACTATACTTCCTGCCCCACGTTCCGTGGAATACCATTCATACTATACTTCTAGAATCCCTTCCTGCCCCACGTTCCGTGGAATACCATTCTGACTATACTTCTAGAATCCCTTCCTGCCCCACGTTTCGTGAAATACCATTCTGACTATACTTCCTGCCCCACGTTCCGTGGAATACTATTCTGACTATACTTCTAGAATCCCTTCCTGCCCCACGTTCCGTGGAATACCATTCTGACTATACTTCTAGCCCCACGTTACGTGGAATACCATTCTGACTATACGTCTAGAATCCCTTCCTGCCCCACGTTACGTGGAATCCCATTCTGACTATACTTCTAGCCCCACGTTATATGGAATACCATTCTCACTATACATCTAGAATTCCTCCCTGTCCCACGTTACGTGGAATACCATTCTGACCATACGTCTAGGATCCCTTCCTGCCCCACGTTACGTGGAATCGCATTCTGACTATACTTCTAGCCCCACGTTACGTGGAATACCATTCTCACTATACTTCTAGAATCCCTTCCTGCCCCATGTTACGTGGAATACCATTCTGACTATACTTCTAGCCCCACGTTACGTGGAATACCATTCTGACTATACTTCTAGAATCCCTTCCTGCCTCACGTTTCGTGCAATACCATTATGACTATACTTCTAGAATCCCTTCCTGCCCCACGTTCCGTGGAGTACCATTCTGACTATACTTCCCGCCCCACGTTCCGTGGAATCCCATTCTGCCTATACTTCTAGAATCCCTTCCTGCCCCACGTTTCGTGGAATACCATTCTCACTATAGTTCTAGAATCCCTTTCTGCCCCACGTTTCGTGGAATACCATACTAACTATACTTCTAGAATCCCTTTCTGCCCCATGTTCCGCGAAATACCGTTCTGAGTATAATTCCTACACCTCGTTCCGTGGAATACCATTCTGACTATAATTCTAGATTCCCTTCCTGCCCCACGTTACGTGGAATACCATTCTGACTATACTTCTAGAATACCTTCCTGCCCCACGTTCCATGGAATACCATTCTGACTATACTTCCTGCCCCACGTTCCGTGGACTACCATTCTGACTATACTTCTAGAATCCCTTCCTACCCCACGTTCCGTGGAATACCATTCTGACTATACTTCTTGCCCCACGCTCCGTGGAATACCATTCTGACTATACTTCTTGCCCCACGTTGCGTAGAATTCCATTCTCACTATACTTCTAGAATCCCTTCCTGCCCCGCGTTACGTGGAATACCATTCTGATTATACTTCTAGCCCCACGTTCCGTGGAATACCATTCTGACTATACTTCTAACCCCACGTTACGCGAAATACCATTCTGATTATACTTCTAGATTGCTTTCCTGCCCCACGTTACGTGGAATACCATTCTGACTATACTTCTAGAATCCCTTCCTGCCCCACGTTACATGGAATACCATTCTGACAATACTTCTAGCCCCACGTTACGTGGAATACCATTCTGACTATACTTTTAGAATCCCTTCCTGCCCCACGTTACGTGGAATCCCATTCTGACTATATTTCTAGCCCCACGTTACGTGGAATACCATTCTGACTATACTTCTAGAATCTCTTCCTGCCCCGCGTTACGTGGAATCCCATTCTGACTATACTTCTAGAATACCTTCCTGCCCCACGTTACATGGAATACCATTCTGACTATACTTCTAGAATACCTTCCTGCCCCGCGTTCCATGGAATAACATTCTGACTATACTTCCTGCCCCACGTTCCGTGGAATACCATTCTGACTATACTTCTAGAATCCCTTCCTGCTCCACGTTACGTGGAATCCCATTCTGACTATACTTCTAGCCCCACGTTACGTGGAATACCATTCTGACTATACTTCTAGCCCCACGTTACGTGGAATACCATTCTTACTATACTTCTAGCCCCGCGTCACGTGGAATACCATTCTCACTATACTTCTAGAATCCCTTCCTACCCCACGTTACGTGGAATCCCATTCTGACTATACTTCTAGCCCCACGTTACGTGGAATACCATTCTGACTATACTTCTAGCCCCACGTTACGTGGAATACCATTCTGACTATACTTCTAGTCCCACGTTACGTGGAATACCATTCTGACTATACTTCTAGCCCCACGTTACATGGAATACCATTCTGACTATACTTCTAGCCCCATGTTACGTGGAATACCATTCTGACTATACTTCTAGCCCCACGTTACATGGAATACCATTCTGACTATACTTCTAGCCCCACGTTACGTGGAATACCATTCTGACTATACTTCTAGCTCCACGTTACGTGGAATACCATTCTCACTATACATCTAGAGTCCCTTCCCGCCCCACGTTACATGGAATACCATTCTGACTATACTTCTAGAATCCCTTCCTGCCCCACGTTACGTGGAATACCATTCTCACTATACTTCTAGCCCACGTTACGTGGAATACCATTCTCTCCATACTTCTACAATCCCTCCCTGCCCCACGTTACGTGGAATACCATTCTCTCTATACTTCTAGAATCCCTTCCTGCCCCACGTTCCGTGGAATCCCTTTCTAGTGTCTGACTATATTTCTACAATCCCTTCCTGCCCCACGTTACGTGGAGTACCATTCTGAATATACTTCTAGAATCCTCCCTGCCCCACGTTACGTGGAATACCATACTCACTATACTTCTAGTATCCCTTCCTGCCCCACGTTCCGTGAAATCCCTTTCTAGTATCTGACTATACTTCTAGAATCCTTTTTTCATCGTATGTGCCTATGTCCTGCATGTGCTGTGCGCACATTTTGAAAAGGCACAAATGCTCATATTGGCACATCCATCATGTGCCCATGTACTGCATTCAGTGTGTTTCCATTGAGGCACAATGTGTACTAACACATCAGGACATCTCGGTTCGATAAACATGCAGTTTTTTATATATATATAATCCATCCCAGCTTGTACTAGGTCTAAGCATTGTATAGACTGATACAGGCTTAGATGAATGAGGTGATCTGCTTGTGCCGATTAAAGATATGGCCAACGGCAGATGTCTAGAATGAATCGGGGGTAGCTATTAAGCTTGTGGTGGTATTACAAGTCAGTAATCTTGAGACACTCTAACACAGGGCAGAATAGAGGTAGCCAATAGTAATATTAAAAGGCAGTAATAGCAGACTGCGAGGGTTATAAAACATTATAGTTTTGGGTGAATACAATAGTATTGGATCATACGACAGATGGTCGTGACTATGGGCAAGTCAGTAGTCAGTAGATGTGGTTCAAGACCTATGAAGGTATTGGGGTGGCATAGAAGGCCGAGCCAAACAGGTACTAGGAGGCGTAACTAACTATCTTCAGATAGATATTCAAGGTATCTTCAAAAAGTATCCTCAAAAGGTATTCTGAGATAGTACAATACCATGCCATTGGTATCCCCGAATGCGCGTATGTGCTGCATGTAATGTGTACACATCGTGCACTAGCACAAAAACACCTCTAGGAAATTCCTGACATCTTGGGTGAGTGGATTTCTGTAATTAGTGGACACTGATATGCCTGACATAACACTATCTACATACAGGCATAATAATATCTATAATCCCTAAATATCTTTATCCATACCATAGTCGACTTGCAGACATAATAATATCTATAATCCCTCAATATCCTTATCCGTAACCTTGTCGACTTAAGACATAATAATATCTATAATCCCTCAATACCCTTATCCATCACATTGTCGGCATACAGAAATAATAATATCTATAATCCCTCAATATCCTTATCCATCACATTGTCAGCTTACAGACATAATAATACCTATAATCTCTCAATATCCTTATCCATAACACTATCTACATACAGGCATAATGATATCTATAATCCCTCAATATCCTTATCCATAACATTATCTACATACAGGCATAATAATATCTATAATCCCATAATATCCTTATCCATAACATTATCAACATACAGGCATAATACTCTCTATAATCCCACAATATACTTATCCATAACCTTGTCGACCTACAGACATAATAATATCTATAATCACTCAATATCCTTATCCATAACACTATCTACATACAGGCATAATAATATCTATAATCCCACAATATACTTATCCATAACCTTGTCGACCTACAGACATAATAATATCTATAATCCCTCAATATCATTATCCATAACCTTGTCGACGTACACACATAATAATATCTATAATCCCACAATATCCTTATCTATAACACTATCTACATACAGGCATAATAATACCTATTATCCCACAATATACTTATCCATAACCTTTCGACTTAGAGGCATAATAATATCTATAATCCCTCAATAACCTTATCCATCACACTATCGACTTACAGACATAATAATATCTATAATCCTTCAATATCCTTATCCATAACACTATCTACATATAGGCATAACAGTATCTATAATTCCACAATATCCTTATTCATAACACTATCTACATACAGGCATAATAATATCTATAATCCCACAATATCATTATCCATAACACTATCGACTTACAGACATAATACTATCTATAATCCCTCAATATCCTTATCCATAACACTATCTACATACAGATATAATAATATATATAATCCCTCAATATCCTTATCCATAACATTTTCTACATACAGGCATAATAATATCTATAATCCCACAATATCTTTATCCATAACACTATCGACTTACAGACATAATAATACCTATTATCCCTCAAACTTCCTATCCATAATAATCTCGAATTACAGACATATAATATCTATAATCCCGCAATATCCTCATCCATAACATTGTCGGCTTACAGACATCAGAATATATATAATCCATCAATATCTTTATCCATGACACTTTCGACTTGCAGACATAATAATACCTATAATCCCTCAATATCCTTACCCATGACATTGTCGGCTTACAGTCATAATAATATCTGTAATCCCGCAATATCCTTATCCATAACACTATTGACTTACAGACATAATAATATATATAATCCCTCAATAGCCTTATTGATAACATTGTCGCCTTACAGACATAACAATATCAATAATTCCTCAATATCCTTATCCATAACACTATCTACATACAGGCATAATAATATCTATAATCCCTAAATATCCTTATCCATATCATAGTCGACTTACAGACATAATAATATCTATAATCCCTCGATATCCTTATCTATCATAGTATCAACATATAAGCATGATAATATCTATAATCCCTCAATAGCCTTATCCATATCATTGTCGGCTTACAGACATAATAATATCAATAATTTCTCAATATCCTTATCCATAACACTATCTACATACAGGCATAATAATATCTATAATCCCACAATATCATTATCCATAACACTATCGACTTACAGACATAATAATATCTATAATCCCTCAATATCCTTATCCATAACACTATCTACATACAGATATAATAATATGTATAATCCCTCAATATCCTTATCCATAACACTATCTACATACAGGCATAATAATATCTATAATCTCACAATATCCTTATCCATAACACTATCGACTTACAGACATAATAATACCTATTATCCCTCAATATTCCTATCCATAATAATCTCGACTTACAGACATATAATATCTATAATCCCTCAATATCCTCATCCATAACATTGTCGTCTTACAGACACAAGAATATATATAATCCATCAATATCTTTATCCATAACACTTTCGACTTGCAGACATAATAATACATATAATCCCTCAATATCCTTACCCATAACATTGTCGGCTTACAGACATAATGATATCTGTAATCCCGCAATATCCTTATCCATAACACTATTGACTTACAGACATAATAATATATATAATCCCCCAATAGCCTTATTCATAACATTGTCGGCTTACAGAAATAACAAATATCCTTATCCATAACACTATCTACATACAGATATAATAATATATATAATCCCTCAATATCCTTATCCATAACATTTTCTACATACAGGCATAATAATATCTATAATCCCACAATATCTTTATCCATAACACTATCGACTTACAGACATAATAATACCTATTATCCCTCAAAATTCCTATCCATAATAATCTCGACTTACAGACATATAATATCTATAATCCCTCAATATCCTCATCCATAACATTGTCGGCTTACAGACATCAGAATATATATAATCCATCAATATCTTTATCCATGACACTTTCGACTTGCAGACATAATAATACCTATAATCCCTCAATATCCTTACCCATGACATTGTCGGCTTACAGTCATAATAATATCTGTAATCCCGCAATATCCTTATCCATAACACTATTGACTTACAGACATAATAATATATATAATCCCTCAATAGCCTTATTCATAACATTGTCGCCTTACAGACATAACAATATCAATAATTCCTCAATATCCTTATCCATAACACTATCTACATACAGGCATAATAATATCTATAATCCCTAAATATCCTTATCCATATCATAGTCGACATACAGACATAATAGTATCTATAATCCCTCGATATCCTTATCTATCATAGTATCAACATATAAGCATGATAATATCTATAATCCCTCAATAGCCTTATCCATATCATTGTCGGCTTACAGACATAATAATATCAATAATTTCTCAATATCCTTATCCATAACACTATATACATACAGGCATAATAATATCTATAATCCCACAATATCATTATCCATAACACTATCGACTTACAGACATAATAATATCTATAATCCCTCAATATCCTTATCCATAACACTATCTACATACAGATATAATAATATATATAATCCCTCAATATCCTTATCCATAACACTATCTACATACAGGCATAATAATATCTATAATCCCACAATATCCTTATCCATAACACTATCGACTTACAGACATAATAATACCTATTATCCCTCAATATTCCTATCCATAATAATCTCGACTTACAGACATATAATATCTATAATCCCTCAATATCCTCATCCATAACATTGTCGTCTTACAGACACAAGAATATATATAATCCATCAATATCTTTATCCATAACACTTTCGACTTGCAGACATAATAATACATATAATCCCTCAATATCCTTACCCATAACATTGTCGGCTTACAGACATAATGATATCTGTAATCCCGCAATATCCTTATCCATAACACTATTGACTTACAGACATAATAATATATATAATCCCCCAATAGCCTTATTCATAACATTGTCGGCTTACAGAAATAACAAATATCCTTATCCATAACACTATCTACATACAGGCATAATAACATCTATAATCCCTAAATATCCTTATCCATATCATAGTCGACTTACAGACATAATAATATCTATAATCCCTCGATATCCTTATCTATCATAGTATCAACATATAAACATGATAATATCTATAATCCCTCAATAGCCTTATCCATATCATTGTCGGCTTACAGACATAATAATATCAATAATTTCTCAATATCCTTATCCATAACACTATCTACATACAGGCATAATAATATCTATAATCCCACAATATCATTATCCATAACACTATCTACATACAGGTATAATAGTATATATAATCCCTAAATATCCTTATCCATATCAAAGTCGCCTTGCAGACATAATAATATCTATAATTGCTCAATATCCTTATCCATGACCTTGTCGATTTGCAGACATAATAATATCTATAATCCCTCAATATCCTTAGCCATCACATTGTCGGCATACAGACATAATAATATCTATAATCCCTCAATATCCTTATCCATAACACTATCTACATACAGGCATAAGAATATCTATAATCCATCAATATCCTTATCCATAACACTATCTACATACAGGCATAATAATATCTATAATCCCACAATATACTTATCCATAACCTTGTCGACTTACAGACATAATAATATATATAATCCTTCAATAATCTTATCCATAACACTATCGACATACAGATATAATAATATCTATAATCCCACAATATCCTTATCCATAACACTATCGACTTACAGACATAATAATATCTGTAATCCCTCAATATCCTTATCCATAACACTATCGACTTACAGACATAATAATATCTATAATCCCTCAATATCCTTATCCATAACGCTATCTACATACAGATATAATAATATCTATAATCCCTCAATATCCTTATCCACAACACTATCCACATACAGATATAATAATATCTATAATCCCTCAATATCCTTATCCATAAAACCATCTACATATAGGCATAATAATATCTATAATCCCTCAATATCCCTATCCATAACACTATCGACTTACAGACATAATAATACCTATAATCCCCCAATATCCATATCCATAACACTAACGACTTACAGACATAATAATATCTATAATCCCTCCATATCCTAATCCATAACACTATCTACATACAGATATAATAATATCTATAATCCCTCTATATCCTTATCCGTAACACTCTCTACATATAGGCATAATAATATCTATAATCCCACAATATCCTTATCCATAACACTATCTGCATACAGGCATAATAGTATCTATAATCCCACAATATACTTATCCATAACACTATCGACATACAGGCATAATACTCTCTATAATCCCACATTATACTTATCCATAACCTTGTCGACTTACAGACATAATAATATTTATAATCCCACAATATCCTTATCCATAACGCTATCTACATACAGCCATAATAATATCTATAATCCCACAATATACTTATCAATAACCTTGTCGACTTACAGACATAATAATATATATAATCCCTCAATATCCTTATCCATAACACTATCGACATACAGATATAATAATATCTATAATCCCTCAATAGCCTTATCCATAACACTATCGACTTACAGACATAATAATATATAATCCCTCAATATCCTTATCCATCACGCTATCTACATACAGATATGATAATATCTATAATCCCTCAATATCCTTATCCATAAAACTATCTACATACAGATATAATAATATATATAATCCCTCAATATCCTTATCCATAACACTATCTACATATAGGCATAATAATATCTATAATCCCTCAATATCCTTATCCATAACACTATCGACTTACAGACATAATAATACCTATAATGCCTCAATATCCAAATCCATAGCACTATCGACTTACAGACATAATAATATCTATAATCCCTCCATATCCTTACCCATAACACTATCTACATACAGATATAATAATATCTATAATCCCTCAATATCCTTATCCATAACACTTTCTACATATAGGCAAAATAATATCTATAATCCCACAATATCCTTATCCACAACACTATCTACATACAGGCATAATAGTATCTATAATCCCACAATATACTTATCCATAACACTATCGACATACGGGCATAATACTATCTATAATCCCACAATATACTTATCCATAACCTTGTCGACTTACAGACATAATAATATCTATAATCCCTCAATATCCTTATCCATAACACTATCTACATACAGATATAATAATATTTATAATCCATCAATATCCTTATCCATAACACTATCTACATACAGATATAATAATATCTATAATCCCTCAATATCCTTATACTTCACACTATCGACATACAAACGATAATATCTATAATCCCTCAATATCCTTATCCATAACATTGTCGGCTTACAGACATAATAATATCTATAATTCCTCAATAGGTTTATCCATAACATTGTCGGCTTACAGACTTAATAATATCAATAATCCCTCAATAGCCTTATCCATCACACTATCGACATACAGACACAATAACATCTATAATCCCTCAATAGCTTTATCCATAACACTATCTACATACAGGCATAATAATATCTATAATCCCTCACTATCCTTATCCATAACATTGTCGGCTTACAGACATAATAATATCTATAATCCCTCAATGGCCTCATCCATCACACTATCGACATACAGACATAATAATATCTATAATCCCTCAATAGCTTTATCCATAACACTATCTACATACAGGCATAATAATATCTATAATCCCTCAGTATCCTTATCCATAAAATTGTCAGCTTACAGGCATAATAATATCCATAATCACTCAATATTCCTCCGCATAACACTATCAACATACAGATATAATGATATCTATAATCCCTCAATATCCTTATCCATAACAATGTCGGCTTACAGACATAATAATATCTATAATCCCTCAATATCCTTATCCATAACATTGTCAGCTTACAGGAATAATAATATATATAATCCCTCAATACCCTTATCCATCACACTGTCGACTTACAGACATAATAATATCTATAATCCCTCAATAGCCTCATCCATCACACTATCGACATACAGACATAATAATATCTATAATCCCTCAATAGCTTTATCCATAACACTATCTACATACAGGCATAATAATATCTATAATCCCTCAGTATCCTTATCCATAAAATTGTCAGCTTACAGGCATAATAATATCCATAATCACTCAATATTCCTCCGCATAACACTATCAACATACAGATATAATGATATCTATAATCCCTCAATATCCTTATCCATAACAATGTCGGCTTACAGACATAATAATATCTATAATCCCTCAATATCCTTATCCATAACATTGTCAGCTTACAGGAATAATAATATATATAATCCCTCAATACCCTTATCCATCACACTATCGACTCACAGACATAATAATATATATAATCCCCCAATATCCTTATCCATAAGAGTGTCGGCTTACAGGCATAATAACATCTGTAATCCATCAATATCCTTATCCATAACACTAACAACTTACAGATATAATAATATCTATAATCCCTCAATATCCTTATCCATAACATTGTCGGCTTACAGACATAATAATATCTGTAATCTCTCAATATCGTTATCCATAACACTATCAACTTACAGACATAATAATATCTATAATCCCTCAATATCCTTATCCATAACATTGTGGGCTTACAGGCATAATAATATCTGTAATCCCTCAATATCCTTATCCATAACACTATCGACTTACAGACACAATATTAGCTATAATCCCTCAATGTCCTTATCCATAACATTGTCGGCGTACAGACAATAATATCTATAATCCCTCAATATCCTTATCCATAACATTGTCGGCTTACAGACATAATGATATATATAATCCCTCAATATCCTTATCCATAACACTATCGACATACAGACATAATAATATCTCTAATCCCTCAATATCCTTATCCATAACACTATCAGCTTACAGACATAAAAATATTTATAATCCCTCAATATCCTTATCCATAACACTACCGACTTACAGACATAATAATATCTATAATCCCTCAATATCCTTATCCACAACACTATCGGCTTAGAGACATAAAAATATTTATATCTATAATCCCTCAATATCCTTATCCATAACATTGTCGGCTTACAGACATAATAATATCTATGATCTCTCAACATCTTTATCCGTAACACTATCGACTTACAGACATAATAATATCTATAATTCATCAATGTCCTTATCCATAACACTATCAACTTACAGACATAATAATAACCATAATCCCTCAATATCCTTATCAGACAGACATAATAACACTATCAACTGCCAGACATAAAAATATCTATAATCCCTCAATATCCTTATTCATAACATTGTCGGCTTACAGACATATTAATACCTATAATCCCTCAATATCCTTATCCATAACATTGTTGGCTTACAGACATAATATTATATATAATCCCACAATATCCTTTTCCATAACATTGTCGGCTTACAGACATAATACTATCTGTAATGCCTCAATATCCTTATCTATAACATTGTTGGCTTACAGACATATTAATACCTATAATCGCACAATATCCTTATCCATAACATTGCTGGTTTACCGACATAATAATATCTATAATCCCACAATATCCTTATCCATAACATTGTCGGCTTACAGACATAATAATATCCATAATCTCTCAATATTCTTATCCATCACACTGTCTGCTTACAGACCTAATAATATCTGTAATCCCTCAATATCCTTATCCATAGCACTATTGACATACAGACATAATAATATCTATAATCCCACAATATCCTTATCCATAACATTGTCTGCTTACAGACCTAATAATATCTGTAATCCCTCAATATCCTTATCGATAACATTGTCGACATAATGTAATCCCTCGGTGTCCTTATCCATAACACTATCGAGTTTCAGACATAATAATATCTATAATCCCTCAATATCCTTATCCATAAAATGTCGGCTTACGGACATAATAATATTTATAATCTTTCAATCTCCTTATCCATAACACTGCCGACTTGCAGACATAATATAATCCCTCAATATCCTTATCCATAACACTATCGACTTACAGACAAAATAATATCTATAATTCCTCAATATCCTTATCCATAACACTATCGACATACTGACATAATAATATCTATAATCCCTCAATATCCTTATCCATAACACTATCGACTTACAGACATAATAATATCTATAATTCCCCAATATCCTTATCAATAACACTATCGACTTACAGACATAATAATATGTAATATATTACAGACATAATAGCTACAATACGTCAATGTCGTTATCCTTTACACTGTCGACTTACAGACATAATAATATCTACAATACGAGCTAGAGTTAATTTGTTATCATGGGCCTACCCTTTACACTGTCGACTTACAGACATAATAATATCTACAATACGAGCTAGAGTTAATTTGTTATCATGGGCCTACCCTTTACACTGTCGACTTACAGACATAATAATATCTACAATACGAGCTAGAGTTAATTTTTTTCATGGGCTTACCCTTTACACTGTTGACTTACAGACGTAATAATATCTACAATACGAGCTAGAATTATTGTGTTGTCATAGCTTTATTGCATCGTTCATATTGGTCGTGCCAAATACTGTATGCTCAGGCTTTCATTTTTGAAAACATTCTGGAGATTGAGAAGAGTATTATTTTAGACAGTGATTTAGTGCATTCATCTCACATATGTACAACACACACATAATTACAACTAAGACCAGGAGAACGGATAATATGGGTTGTAGAACACATCAATCCTTATGAAAATCAAAATAAGCTAAAAAGTTCAATTACCTGAATAATTAAATTAAGAGAGGTGCTTGCACACATTGCTCCATGAGCTTGTGCATGTTTGCGTGTTTATGGGTGGATGTATGCATGTTTGCATATTTATGGGTGGAAGTATGCATGTTTGCGTGTTTATGAGTGGATGTATGCATGTTTGCGTGTTTATGAGTGAATGTATGCATGTTTGCGTGTTTATGAGTGGATGTATGCATGTTTGCGTGTTTATGATTGAATGTATGCATGTTTGCGTGTTTATGAGTGGATGTATGCATGTTTGCGTGTTTATGAGTGGATATATGCATGTTTGCATGTTTTTGAGTGAATGTATGCATGTTTGCGTGTTTAGGACTGGATGTGTGCATGTTCGCGTGTTTATGAGTGGATGTATGCATGTTTGCGTGTTTATGACTGAATGTATGCATGTTTGCGTGTTTATGAGTGGATGTATGCATGTTCGCGTGTTTTTGAGTGGATGTATGCATGTTTACGTGTTTATGAGTGGATGTATGCATGCCTGCGTGTTTATGAGTGGATGTATGCGTGTTTTCGTGTTTATGGGCGGATGAATGCGTGTTTGCGTGTTTATGAGCGGATGTATGCGTGGTTGCGTGTTTATGGGGGGATGTATGCGTGTTTGCGTGTTTATGAGCGGATGTATGCGTGGTTGCGTGTTTATGGGGGGATGTATGCGTGTTTGCGTGTTTATGAGCAGATGTATGCGTGGTTGCGTGTTTATGAGTGAATGTTGCGTGGTTGCGTGTTTATGAGTGGATGAATGCTTGTTTGCGGTTTATGAGTGGATGTGTGCGTGTTTGCGTGTTTATGAGTGGATGTATGCGTATTTGCGTGTTTCTGAATAGATGTATGCATGTTTGCGTGTTTATGAGTGAATGTATGCATGTTCGTGCGTTTATGAGTGGATGTATGCGCTCGTGTATAACTACTCTGATATATTATTTGCTGCATATACACAAAAGTGGACATTCCACGCAGACAGTAAATCGAAGTCTGTAAAACAGTACAAGCAACAAAAGAAGGGTTTCAGCCAATGGGCTTCCAGGTTAAACATGGGGACCAATTTCTGAAACTTTGCAATGTTTTTTTTTTTCACAAAATTTAGGCCCTATTAGCCTGATAGAATTTGTGAATAAGTATTTTAAAACCTTTTTCTGTTCAGTACAAAAGGAGAACAAACAATTTATATACAATATCCTTATGGATATCTCTAATGTGTAGTATATCCTTTGACCCCCCTAGCGGCAGCTTTTCCGGCCAGGAGCATCATCCGTCATGACGTCATTAAATAGGATGGCTGTTCAGTAAATGTGTGTGTAGAGCAATCAATATTTTCAACGTGCAGCCCCGAGGCAGCACGTTGAAAATATTGATTGGTCTACCCCAAATAATGAATATGTACTCTTCTAACTGCTGCAAATGAACTTTCATGGAAGATACCACTAGAGTTCACAGGGTTAATTAATGTTACTCGAACAGAAAGGAATTCCCACATACTGTCTATAATAATTACTTCAACTTAACGCCTCTTTACCTTTCATGATATCATCCCTTCCTTTTAATAACACCCACCTATAGTCACCTCACTTCAAGTGTAGCGACTTCCTCATATTCTTATATTAAGTGTGTGACTAACATCCATTTTCACCCTTGACATCGTCCACTTGTTTTCACACGCTCCAATGGCCACGTGAGGGGGCGCGGTGGCTCAGTTGGTAGAGGTGTAGGGTGCTAGCCGAGAGGTCCTCGGTTCGAATCCCATCTGCAGCAACCGCGTTGTGTCCTTGGGCAAGACACTTCACTCCCATTGCCCACGTGGGGGCACGGTGACATTGTGTACTAAGGCGTACTGCACGTCGATGGTGCACCTGTCTTCAACCAATGCTAACCCTGCATGTGTGGAATTGGTATGTTGGGGAGCTGACAGTTGCTCGCCGTTGCTCGGTGGTTCTCTCTGGGTACTCCGGCTTCCTCCACCCGTAAAACTGTCACGGTCATGGTTAGCCATTGTGCAGAAATATGTGACCTTAAACACCAATACATAAATAACGGCCACGTGAAATGTTAGAAATGATGGTATTATTCTGTGCAGTGTAAATGTCTTATATCTTTCGGTATTGTTTTGTGTTAATTTATGCATAAGAGGGAATCGCATTAGGTACATGGTTTTCGATATATTGGATCCGAGATTTCTCCATCCATGTATTCTACGAAATAGACAATAGACAAGTATCCAGTATTCCGGAAAATTGTCTTAGAGAGAAAAGAAACAACCGAATATATACGTTCAGAAAAATCTTAGTATAGACATCTGGTTCATCCATTTGGCTAGTTAACACACTTACACATTCCAGACAATTTTAAAAATAATGAGGTTCTCGGGCTAACAATTTCATTGTCGCCAAAACTCCACTTTCCTCTGAAAGTGTGCTGAAACACAAGCACATGTAAACCCGATAAGCTTAATTTAGTGTACACATGCTCTGCGGAGCGACTTTGAACGTGAAGGGACTGAGGTGTTAGCGGGGGCTGCGGAACCCTCTCCTAGAAAATTTTATGAAAGCAATCTGGGGGGATTTCAGGGAATTAGTGTTCTTTAGCCCACTAATTACCCTAATTCCCTATTATCTCCCAGATCGCACAACTGTCCTCAATTATGTACTCTCAAAACACCTACCCGGAGCCCACTAATTCCCTATTATCGTCCAGATCACACAATAGTCCTCCATTGTGTACTCTAAAGGCGCCGACCCTGTGCCCACTGATTCCCTTTTATCGTCCAGATCACACAATAGTCCTCCACTGTGTACTCTAAAGGCGCCGACCCTGTGCCCACTAATTCCCTTTTATCGTCCAGAACGCACAATAGTCCTCAATTGTGTACTCTGAGTTTATGGAAGTAACTACTCGGCCGCCCACTACATCTCGGATAATCGCCGACTCAATGGCAAGTTCTTTGGTCTTGAAGATGACAAGTAGAATTAAGCTTATTTCGTTGACTATTTTCAATATTGTGAGCACTGTTCGCCCAAAATTGATGAGGACTGAAGCCCCCTGGCTCCGCCGCTCCTCTGACTAACTGATCCAAGTGGACTCAATGTCGAATCCGATTCATGCTGGCCCATGTACCTCTAATTAAAACTAAAGCGAAAATAAAAATATAAAGGAAGCTAGATTTTATGATTCTAGAGAATCATGGCTTTTTCTGATGAGATTCCATGATTTTTCATGACCCCACAGTGTCTGATGAATTGTTTTTAGCTGTCTCACTTAAGTTCCTTCGTTGATGTTATGAGAAAGATGAGTATAGTAGTCTCAAATGATTCAGATTGATAAAAAATTGTTTAGGTAAAAACCATCATTAATGGTGGAGTGGGTTAATATCAATATCGTCGTCCGACAAGTTAATGCCCCACAAAAGGAGTTATGTTTGTTTGACACACACACACTGAGTGCTGTGTCTATTTGAAAATGGTCCATTTTATTTCAAATGTATCCAACATATTGATGCCTGGCAGCTTGTTAGAGGGTTAACAAATGCTAACAGGAATATTTATTCATGCAACTTGCTATTTCAAACCAAAAAGTGCGAATGGCCATTTTTACTTCAAATCTACAAGACGTTTTCAGAGAAATCCAGGGAGAATATGAATTTTTAAGCTTTTGATGGGTATCAACAAGTTGTTTATCCAGACCAAATCGGGTTAAGGTTTTTTTGTTTTTTTTTAATACGCTTAATACTTACAAAAAATAATTCTTAGTGAATTCTACTTCCACTTATGTTGATTTCTCCTCTTAACTTTCGGTGCTGCGGGTACGCAAACGTATCCCATTTCATCAAAATTTTGATGTTTGAGAACCTATATAGGGTTAACAAATGCTTACTGGAATATTTTGTACATGCAGTTTGTAATGTCACACTAAGATCTGAGAATGGCCAATTTTTCTTGAAAATCTACGTGAAGTTTTTAGAGAAATCCTCGGACAACATGAATTTTTAACTATATCTCTCTGCAACCAGCTTTAAATGGGTTAATGCTTGGTTTTATGAATACCTTCATTACTTACAAAAATGATCCTCGAAGAATTCCACTTCCAACGAAGGAGGTTATGGTTATCTCGCAGGTACACATTGGGTGCCCAAGAACAGTCCATTTTCTCAAAATTTCTATGCTTTGCAGCCTCTGAAGGCTAACAAACGCTTAAAATAATATTTTGTCCATGCAACCTGTAATGTCACTCAAAGACCAGCAAATGGTAAATTTTTCATGAATACTTACTAGATTTTTTGGAGAAATTCACAGAAAATGGGAATTTTAAGTTTTTAAACGGTACATCAACTTAACCAGGCGAAAATGGGTTAAGACGTCGATTTCTGAATACCCTTACTACTTACTAAAATTTTTCCCTATCAGTTTTGCGTACGGTAAAAGAAGTTATGTTTCTCTGTGGCATTCCGATTTGTTGTTGTTGGTGTCCAAAAACAGACTATTGTTGACATTTAGCAGCCCATTGAGGGTTAACAAATCCTTACCGGAATATTTTATTGCTTCAACCGGTAATGTGACACCAAGATCTATTAATGGCCATTTTCTGTTGAAAACTTACAAGATGTTTGTAAAAAAACCAGGGAAAACATGATTTTTTTAAGCTTTTGATGGGTATCGTTATTAACCACCCTAAAAGGGGTTAACGCTTGTGTTCTTGAATACCCTTATTACTTACAAAAATGGTCCTTAGTGAATTTCACATCCAACAAAGGAAATTATGTGTATCTCTCGGGTATACATTTCGTGCTGTGTGTGTCCGAAAACAGCCAATTTCAACAAAATTATAATGCTTGGCAGCCTGTAGAGGGTTAATAAACGCTCTTCGGAATATTTAGTCCATGCATCTTGTAATGTCACGCAAAGACCTGCGAATAGACAATTTTTCTTGAAACCTACAGGATGTTTGTAGAGAAATCTACAGAAAATGGGAATTTAAAGCCTTTAAAGGGTATCTCTTTTCATCCTGTCAAAAATGGGTTAAGACTTCGACTTTTAAATACCCTTACTACTTACAAAAATGTTTCCGTATAAATTTTGCGCTCGATAAAAGGAGGTACTTTTTTTGTGGCGTACCCATTAGGTGCTATTGCTATCCAAAAACAACCCATTTTATCACAATTTTTACTTTTAGCAGCTCGTGGAGGGTTAAGAAATGCTCACCGGAGTATTTAGTCCGTGCGACTAGTATTGTCACACCAGGACCTGCGAGTGTCCAATTTTTTTGGAAAATCTACTCGTTTAGAGAAATCCACAGAAAACATGAATTGTTTAGCTTTTGAGGGGTATTGCAGTTTAACCAGCCCAAAACGGGTTAACACTTGGTTTTTTGAATACCCTTATTACATACAAAAATGATCCACGGTGAATCCCACTTCCAATATGTGAAAGTTATGTTTATCTCCCGTGTATCGTCTGGGTGCTTTAGGAGCCCAAAAACAGCCCATTTCATCAAAATTTCGATGTTTGGCAGCCTATGGAGGGTTACCATATGCATCGCCTAATATCTCCTGTATATGAATGGTCGTGTCACAGACAGGTCTAATAATGATGAACGTTTAAAACAAATCTACAAGACGCGTTTCGAGAAAGTGCCTATAAACCCCAATTTCGGCAGTTTTTTGACAATTCTGACGAAATAAGGGTTAAATCGAAAATTCCGCTTCGGTACATCTTTAGATTTTGGGACCGTCTATGAGTGTGCAAAATTTCGTGAAAATCGATTCGAAAATGGCTTCTGAATCGTACGGACAAAATGTGTGAAAAAAAAACAATCCCCCCCCCCCCCCCAAAAAAAAATAATAATAATAATAATCCGTAGAATAACAAGAGTCTTTTCCAGAGGGAAAAGCCTAATAAAGTGTTTAATACGACAGTACATCTACAGCACGACGAAATCACCATTTGAGTGATTATCCACTCAGGTATGAACTCGATAACGTCTGGTTTCCATATTTTTCAAATTGAAGATTGAAAACAGAAGTAAATGAAATGTGTCATACGACAGGTGAGATTCTAAAGTTTATTTACAGTTATGGGGACACAGCATTTCGACCAACTTGCGATTCTTTCGCCTCACTTGAAAAACCCTCCGTCCGATTTTGTAACGAAAGAACCGTATAACGTTTTAGAGTCATCCACATACGTTTCGTAAATCGATCTCGAAAAACTGTGCTATAATGGTGATATCCTACACAACATGCATTGAGTCTTTGTAATTTCCAATACATAATTAAACTAAAGAGACGTTTATGGATAAACTTTTGAACTCTGTGTCGATAAACTTTGCGCCAAAAGAAAATTTCATCCCTTGAGTGCTGTAAAACGCCAATTATAATGCTTTACCATTTCTGGTGGTACCCTGAGAAAGTAGTACACATTATTTGCCCCTATTCTTATTGGGGGCATTACTGAGTGGGAAGTGAGTCATTAGTCACGTGAACCAATGGCGTGTTATGGTTAAACGGTAGCCAGCATCTTATGGCGTTATTGCTATGGTGCTATGTGGTGTTATAGTGCCTTGTTGGGGGTGATACGTGATTCATTCATCCATTTTGTTTACTTTAGCCCACTACATTGGTTTCTATATTAATGTGTAGTTGTTATGAGCCTGTGTGATAAGTATACACAGTGGGGGTGTAATCAGAGTTTATGTTCGATTGCATGGGTGCATATCTGATTACCACCAACAACCAAACAATTACCTAAACTAACCAAAAGGGCACAAAGCCGCCCAAACTCATATTGTTTAGCTCACATACTTTCAACATAGTGTTGTATGACTGCGGAGTCGCCTGAAGGTATGTTCGGGAGTATGACTAATTGCTATAAACGACCAGATAACAGTTTATCCTCCTCTTATTCTCCTTCAGTACTCGGTTTCCATATATTCCGCCATATTTTCGCTACTGTCGCCCTAATATTCGATGTAGCCTTAGCGATCTCTGGTTGCATTGTCGTCCATCTACCAATAAATTACTTCATTCCCGCTCCATCTATCTGCCTATTTCATTTGTGATTAATTATATTTTTGGGGTTTCTAAGAAAAAGTCTGATGTCAATCGAGGCGTGACTGGAAGTGGTGTTACTCAAATGAGTCGAATTTTATCGAGTAAATAAGCTGTGGAGAAATTGCTCGAAAGATCGACTCCTCATCTCAAACGAAAGCTACTCTATAACCACAGACGTATACAGGAAAATCATTATTCTCTCAAGAAGTTATGTAGGCAGTATTCTCTTGGTTACTAATACACCGATCGCCTATCACTATGCTTACATACATCCCTCTCACTATATCCTAATAGTCCTACCATTGTTTTCTATCATGACTTCATCAGTATGCCTTATACTTGACTTTCACACTCTTCACCCAAACCTTAAGACTTTCACTACTACCACTGATGGTTTGTACTGTGACTTCCACTACTACCACTGATGGTTTGTACTGTGACTTTCACAACTACCACTGATGGTTTGTACTGTGACTTTCGCAACTACCACTGATGCTTTGTACTGTGACTTTCATTACTACCACTGATGGTTTGTACTGTGACTTCCACTACTACCACTGATGGTTTGTACTGTGACTTTCACTACTACTACTGATGGTTTGTACCGTGACTTTCACTATCTGTCGCCAGCCAGTGCCTTCCAAAATAACTACTGTCTTTTAGCACTACTATATGTTTTCTCGAACGACTCGAGTCTCGTCGAGCAAATAAACTATAGCCATTTGTTCAAAAGATTGATTGCAAAAACTATTCATAACAACATGTCGGAGGGCGTTTGTGGTAAATAGTCACTCTCTTAATTGAATCGAGTTTACCTTTAGGTGGCTTCACAAATCCCATAGCACAACTTATTACTCATATCCGGCAGGATTCTAGACAAATTCGAAACAAAGTCCCTTTCTGTGAATTTGGGACTTTGTTGGTGATTTTAAACAACTGGCGGGTTATTTGTGGCTATTGAATATACTTCCAAACAAACGAAAATACCATCTGGACGCACCACACTATATTAGAGACATCCCAGGCCCACAGTAACCACGTGCTACCATAGAGATCAAAATGCCAACCTCCAGTAAATAAACTGGGCGACGGAAATACGTCCCATAAAATCAATCCCCCCCGACGCACAACAGTATATTAGAGACCTTAGACGCCCACAGTTACCACGTGGTACCATAGAAACCAAAATGCCGGCCGCCAGTAAACAAAATGATATTGTATGTGGTAGTAGATGTGTTAAGATGTATAACATATTGATGATACTAAATGTGGTAGTAGATGTGTTAAGGTGTATGACATATTAATAGTACTGCATGTGGCAGTAGAGGTGTTAAAGTGTATGGCTCATTAATGGCACTTTATGTGAAAGTAGATGTGTTAAGGTGTATGCCATATTATTTTATTTGTACTGTATGTGGTAGTAGATGTGTTAAGGTGTATGGCATATTATTTGTACTGTATGTGGTAATAGATGTGTCAAGGTGTATGACATATTATTTGTACTGTATGTGGTAGTAGATGTGTTTAGGTGTATGACATATTGTTTGTACTGTATGTGGTAATAGATGTGTTAAGGTCTATGACATATTTTTTTGTACTGTATGTGGTAGTTAATGTGTTAAGGTGTATGGCATATTATTTGTACTGCATGTGGTAATAAATGTGTTAAGGTGTATGACATATTATTTGTACTGTATGTGATAGTAGATGTGTTAAGGTGTATGGCATATTATTTGTACTGTATGTGGTAATAGATGTGTTAAGGTGTATGACATATTATTCGTACTGTATGTGGTAATAGATGTGTTAAGGTGTATGACATATTAATGGGTCTGAATGTGGTAGTAGATGTGTTAAGGTTATGACATATCATTTGTACTGTATGTGGTAGTAGATATGTTAAGGTGTATGGCACATTATTTGTACTGTATTTGGTAGTAGATGTGTTAGGATGTTTGCTATATTAATGGTACTGCATGTGGTAATAGATATGTTAAGGTGTACAAAATATTAATGGTACTGTATGTGGCAGTAGATGTGTTGAGGTCTATAACATGTTTTTGGTACAGTATGTGGTAGGAGATGTGTTAAGGTGCATGACATATTAATGATACTTTATGTGATAGTAGACATGTTAAAGTGCATGACATATTATTGATACTGTATGTTTTCGCAGGTGTGTAAAGGTCTACGACACATTAGTGGTAGCGTATTGTGGTAGTAGACGCGTTAAGGTTTGTGACATATTAATGGTGCTGTTTGTGGTAACGGATGCGTTAAGGTCTATGACATATTAGTGGTACAGTATGTGGTAGTAAACGCGTTAAAGTTTATGGCATATTAATGATACTGTTTGTGGCAGTAGATGTGTTGAGGTCTATAACATATTCATGGTAATTATGTGGTAGTAGCTGTGTATAAGTGTATTACATACTATTGGTATTGTATGTGGTTGTAGATGTGTTAAGGTGCATGACATACTAATGCACTGTATGTGGTAGTGGATGTGTTAAGGTGTATGGTATATTAATGGTACTGTGTGTGGCAGTGGATGTGTTAAGGTGCATGATATATTAATGGCACTGTATGTGGTTGTGGATGTGTTAAGGTGTCTGGTATATTAATGGCACTGTGTGTGGTAGTGGATGTGTTAAGGTGTATCGTATATTAATGGCACTGTATGTGGTTGTGGATGTGTTAAGATGTCTGGTATATTAATGGCACTGTATGTGGTAGTGGATGTGTTAAGGTGTATCGTATATTAATGGCACTGTATGTGGCTGTGGATGTGTTAAGGTGTCTGGTATATTAATGGCACTGTATGTGGTTGTGGATGTGTTAAGGTGTATGGTGTATTAATGGCACTACATGTGGCAGTAGATGTGTTAAAATCTAAAAGAATTTGTCGAGCGCAATGTCTTCATTTGACTTTCTATGATGGAAATCCAATGTCTGACCCTGCTTATCGTTGCTGACTTGTTTCTGATGTTTTCTTCTCCTTATTCCACGTGAATACACAACCGAATAACTGTGATATTCACTGTTCAATGTGACGTTAATTCCGCCCACCTTTCCCTCAGACACACACTCAATCAATATAAATCTTTCTCTTTTGCTTCTTTTTCTTCTCTTTTGTTAACCAATATGTACAAATGTTTTCTATAGACAACACACCGGATAATGTTAGGAGGTTATGAACCACTAAATAAATCCCATTGACCACAGTGTTAACCTTCAACTCTCTGTACAACACACCAAGTTGTTTTGAAAAAAAATACCTATACATTTACAAAGTACATCATCTCTTGAAAAAATTAAACTGGAAAAAAATATATGTTGCCACACCAAATTTCAGTTTAAATTTCGAATTTTCACAACTACCGTATGGTCTTGCACTGAATGACCTTCACACTTTTTCCCCCATGCCTCATGTTTTTGAGAAATTCTCACACATTCCGGCACCAAATTACAAACAAACTTATTAATCCTTTCTAAAGTGGAGGAATCAAAATTTTAATTAATGGTTTCAAAGTCAAAATATATTTAACCACTCAACTGATCAGCCCTATTTAATCCTACTCACAACATTGGGTGTCAAACGCTCCAGGTCACGTGTTCACTTATTTAGTGGTTCATAACCTAAAGAGATACCAAAGTTGATTACAATATCTGTAATTTGGGATTTAAATTCAAAATGAAATACTACCAAATTGATTCCAAACATTTTTTTTTAAATTCGCTGTTTTTTTCTCTGACCTCACAGCATTTCATTTAACCCATCCTGTTTTTTGAGTAAAAAAAAAATCCTGATACATTTTCACCATTTCACTCATTATAATTAAATATAGTAAAAAAATCATTGAAAAAATATTCTTCAAACTGACATCATTTTGTATCAATACATTAACAGATCAGCCTCATGTGTACCTCAAAGCCCAATTATTCTCAGATTACACTCAGTGCAAGACTATTTTAACCCCTTCATTCTTCTCAAAATAAAGATGAAAAAATGTACTTTTCGTTCCTCAAATGTTTCTATATGGCACATAAGTGCAGAGCAATACCACATGTGAGAGAAGCACACCTTGACTCAACATAACCATATAATTTGAGTGGAAAACAGAAACAAAGGAACAAGCAAGGCTTGCTATTTGACCTACACCGTACCAACCAATTCTGTGAAAAAGCCACCCCCTGATGCTTATGAGACCTTCCATCATAGTTTTAGTGACAGAAGTTTATAGTGTTTCCAGATGTATAACTTACAGAGATAAGAAGCATCTTAGAAATCAATAAATCACAGATTTATTTTATCTTATCACTGGCAGAGTGGCCTCCGAGTGGAAAATTCCCTCGGTAATGTGTTGCAAAGACAAAAATCTCCACATTTACCCTGCTCAAATGAAATATTTTATGGACAGCACAGGAATTTTGAGAGAAGTCAACCACATGACTCCTTGTATTATACTCATGGATGCCAGGAGCTGAATTCTAAATTAGCAGAAACAAATTGGAGGGGGGGGGGGGGGGGGTGTGAGCAGAATAATAAAATCTTACAGATGACTCCAGATATGTTTCAGAGGTCACGCAAATACATACAGTGGCATAGCACTTTTCCCCCCACTGGAAATGAGAACTATTGACCCAGTCTAGTTACTGTTAACCCTTTCCCCACCCCAGCCTACCTCCACTTGTTTCACCTTTTAAAAAAAAAATAGTTGTTGAACCCTCTTAGAATCAACAAAGGTGCTGATTCCAGAAAGATTCAACAACATATTTTTACTAGAATATACCTGAAACATTAATCTAAGGAGTGGTTAAGTATCTCTATTTACCTTATTTATGATATAATATGTCATATTGACTGCTACATCATAACATTAACAAAAAGCAAATCTTAGTGAAACTACTTGGCAAAAAATAATGGTTGAAAAACAAATAAAAAAGACAAGAAGCAAAATTCAATTTTCAAGCATATAGTTTGGGGAATGCGCTCTTTGTAAGGAACACAGTACTTAAGGCACACCCAGCGAGGATTGACAAAAACATTGCTACTGAATCTTGAGATGAAAAGAGGAAAGAATTTTATACAATGTGAATGCTGCCATTGCAAAAACTGAAAAAAATTCAAGTTACCTGCGGTGTCATGATTTTCAAATCACGAAAACCCTTCTAGAATAGCGATTGGAATCTGATATTCAAAACACTTCAAGGCAGAGGGTATTTGCTCAGAAATAACTGGAATAAGCTTTCAATTGTCCATCAATCAAAGGGAGGTAATCCACTTTCAGTTTCTATCAAATAGAAAGGAAATTCAGCTGTCACATCATGAAAAATTCAAGTAATTCCATACATAAACTGCTCACATGGAGTGAAAACCTTCTGTACACTCCATTAACACAACATTTAATTCATTTCATAGGATGAAACAGGTTATTTCACATTTGATTCACTAACTGAGGTCCCCAAAACAAGAATAGTCTCCATTCTGTGCTGTTTCTGAGAACTTCGCATGTTAAAAATCACATATTTAACACATTTATATAGATAGAGGGGGGTTAAAATGTCAGAATGAAAGAAAAGAGACTTGCAGTAGTTAGATGTGGGATGGGAGCTTAGGTGGCATGTGGAAAACATGACAAATTTTATTAAATGTGTTTCAAGGTAGCAATACAGTGCATATAAACTCCAACCGGTATAGGGTTAAACAGATTCATTCTGCAGAAATGGTTGTGTTTGTCACCATTATTTCAACTGTTCTACCTTGCAGTTGCCCCAAACAAATGGAAATTCAACCACTAACCAGCCAAACAATCTTTCCTCCTATCTCAGGTCACCTTGTTTATTCAGCAAGCATTTTATGCATGCCAGGAAAGCAAAACAGGCACTGTGTCGTGAAAATTGGGCATCCCACACCTCCAAAATAGCATTTTCCCAAAACTTTCAAACATATTACAAACCCAAAGTGCTTGAATTGAAAAATTTACAAGAACGGGATATCCAAAAACAAAGAAATATCTTGAAATATCCCTCAACAACAGTTACAAGGAAA
The DNA here is from genome assembly GCA_031216915.1 of Pictodentalium vernedei. Classification (NCBI taxonomy): domain Eukaryota; kingdom Metazoa; phylum Mollusca; class Scaphopoda; order Dentaliida; family Dentaliidae; genus Pictodentalium; species Pictodentalium vernedei. The sequence goes on along the minus strand of CM062288.1, from coordinate 338,261,224 downwards.
TACTCCTTTAGGTTATGAACCACTAAATAAATCCCATTGACCACAGTGTTAACCTTCAACTCTCTGTACAACACACCAAGTTGTTTTGAAAAAAAATACCTATACATTTACAAAGTACATCATCTCTTGAAAAAATTAAACTGGAAAAAAATATATGTTGCCACACCAAATTTCAGTTTAAATTTCGAATTTTCACAACTACCGTATGGTCTTGCACTGAATGACCTTCACACTTTTTCCCCCATGCCTCATGTTTTTGAGAAATTCTCACACATTCCGGCACCAAATTACAAACAAACTTATTAATCCTTTCTAAAGTGGAGGAATCAAAATTTTAATTAATGGTTTCAAAGTCAAAATATATTTAACCACTCAACTGATCAGCCCTATTTAATCCTACTCACAACATTGGGTGTCAAACGCTCCAGGTCACGTGTTCACTTATTTAGTGGTTCATAACCTAAATAGGAAAGACTCACCCCATAATCAAAAATAAGTTTCAAAATAATTTGTTGAACAAATAATTTTCATAATTTATACTGGTCATCTGACACTGGTTGATGGAAAGAGTTTTCTAAGACTAACTGGAAACGTTTGGGGTTATCACTGAAGACGAAATAAGATGCTTTCTGTCATATTCGAAACGTATTACCATGGTATTGTACTATATCTTAAACCTGAAAACTTTGAAAGCGATTCCTGCTGAGATATGTAAATACCTGGGTATACAATGATTTGATGTCATTAATGATAAACATGAACTACAAAAAAATGTTTAATATCAATGGTAAGATACACTCCTAGTATTGTATTTATTTCATATTTCAACATGATCTTGACAGAATCTAGATGACTTGCGACGGTATAATTGAACAAGAAAGCACCCTGAGATATTTGCGTAGACTCAATGTGACAAAAGAACATAAATAAAGTATGAAATAGAAAATTGTGTTTAACACTTACGCTGCCGAAAGTTACTGTTGTCTCCTATTTTATGATGATTATCTGTACGTTCTGGTATGCGCAGAATGAATGAATGATTTTATTTCATAGTACATCATGCATATAAGTTAAAACTAAAGACAGCAACGTGCAATTACAATTCATGGTTGGTTTATAGGGAGATGACATAGCTATGGATGTGTTAAGCTATGCCATCTCCCTATAATGTAACCATGAATTGTAATTGCACGTTGCTGTCTTTAGTTTTAACTTATATGCATGTTGTACTATGAAATGCATGTTCCCAATACAAACAAAGCTGTAAAATGTGAAACAAACCTGGCAGCAGCGTGTATGTTAATGAAAAACATCAGTGGAAGAATAATTTTTTAGATGATCCTTTCCATATAACTAAAATAATTTTCCTTCGTTTTCAGAAACTTTTATACGCACTTCATAGATAAGGATGAGATTACTAGGACCTAAAGTCGTGGCCAACTGGATTTGTACAGCTGGTGCGAAGAGAGTACGAACTCAAGAATTGCTCCGTCAGAGACTTTTTGAATAATGATCTGGAATAATTTTGAACCGATGGTTCTATTGTGTTCCACAGCCAAGGGAAAGTATGAATTTGAGAGTTTGCAGAGAACTGAGTTCTCGGTTTTAATGTGTGTGCCTTTTAATGGGGGGTTAGACCCTTTGAAATTCTAACTGGGAATCCCGACACATGAGCACCGTAGGATGGTAGGCGCGAAACTGCGAGCGCCAAAGGCGCGAATCTTTAGCAGGGGGTCTGGGGTCCTCTCCTAGAAAATTTTGAAAAATTGATGTGCTCAGATGCGTTTTCAAGGGTTCTGGTAATAGTTATAAGGCTAATTTTCAGTTCCAAATTCAGTGATTTCTTTGTAGGGAAACATTTTTCATTCGACTTGGATACAAATTTTCAATATCTTGCTTTGCCCGAATTGTCCCCAGTGGCTCGTACGCCTCCTGTCTGACGGACAAATTTGAACCTTTGGGAAAGTGGGAGTTTTGTGTTTCTAGAGCATTTCACCGGCACTTGACACTACAACAAGTACTTTTTTATTAACCCTTTGAACCCGTTAGACCGCTTTTCCGGTCCAGGATCATGACACACCATATATTTAAAATGTAGAATGGCTGCTCAGTGAATTTGAGGAGTAGACCAATCGATATTTTCAACGTGCAGCCCAAAGGCTGCACGTTGAGAATATGGATTGGTCTACCCCAAATGGTGATTATGGACTCTTCTAATTGATGTCATTCAGACAGCAAGCCGCGTGGAGTCGGAATTCTTTGACCCGATTTTCACCCGAAAGTCTCGGTAGTCGGAATATTTCCTTATTATGGTCCTCCAGTCGGAATAATAGGTTTGTTAGTGAATTATACCGTATATTCAGTAGATTTTAAATTTCTAACTGTTGATATTTTTGCTCTCAGAATTTCCAACTATTGAGGTTTTGACAAATATTGGGGGGAGGGTGAGACACCCCCACCCCCACCCCCTGTCGCGACGTCCCTGCCTCCATATATGGCTAAAGTGGGCGTGGCAGTAAAAGGGTTCAAACAGACAAAGAGGAATTATTACAGGGGGGAGAATGAATCTAGTCAAAATAATTTCCTTATACATATATCAATGTTACTTTCCGAAAAAGAGATATACGTGAAGCCTGAATTTTCAATCACCATTCTCAGATAAAAAACTGTGCAAGATGTTCTGTTTTCCTTCCATGTTCAGTTTTCCACATCTCTTCCTCACTGGGGACACACGCCAGTACATCTGCTGCCTTAAAATATATAGAAAGGACACTTTTGCTACGACATAAGTTGTGTAAGGGTTCGCCTCCAAATAGTTGTTCACACGCCCTTGAAGTGTTCTCAAACTGGATCAATACGTGCAAACGTTTTGTACGCATATTCGCTGACAGCGATCACATACAGTGATTGGGGTTTAACGACACTTTCGACAGCCAGGTTAACCTCGTGTCGGACAGTTTCACTGGTGGGGGAAGCCGGAGTATCCGGAGAGAACCACTGAGCAACGGCGAGCAACTGTCAAGCTCCTCAACGTACTAAGTCCACACAAGCAGGGTTAGCATTGGTTGAAGACAAGTGCACCATTGACGTGCAGTACGCCATAGTACACAACGCCACCGTGCCCCTACGGATTAAGTGGGATTAAGTGTCTTGCTCAAGGACACAACGCAGTTGCGGTTGCCGCAGGTGGAATTCGAACCGAGGACCTCTCGGCTTGCCGCCTGCATCTCTATTTACTGAGCCACCGCCCCCCCCCCCCCCCCCCCCCCACCCCCGCGATTTCTCAAAGGTATTATAGCATGCTCGGGAAAATGTGCTCGCACTTGCAGTGGCGCATCCCATGTAAAATTGACAATTATTGTCAAACATTGCATCAGTGGGATTTTAAGTGGCACGGTTTGCACGTTTCGACACATTTTGTCCATGAGTTGAAAAAAACATTTGGCAGAAAAGAAAAATTAGAAACGTTTTCGAGAAAACGAAAACTATGAAAAATTGTCTGGAAAAAAACTCAACAATTCTGAGAAAAAAAAATGAGAGACAAAACATATGGAAACGGCGACTGTGTGTTTCTTTTCCATGCACTTCTATGTTAATTTTCTAAATCTTTCAACTTTAAAATGGATCAAAGCAAACCGAAGGTTTTAGCGCGGCCGTATGAGTCCTGGAACGATGTGTAATAAAGTAACTCCTTGTAACCCATTTAGCAGTACAGTAGTACTTTCCACATTCACCAGCTGCACAAGAGGAGAAGCACAATGAGCCAGAAAGTCACCAGGATCCAGTCGGCCACGCCACTGGTTAAAGTAGGTGTTTTTATCTGTTTTTCAGGCATGTGAAGTCTGCCAGTTATATAATATAGTTCCATGAGACACTTCGTTCACTGACAAGTTCAGCCTGTCTCCAGAAGTTGAAGCTGGGAATGATTCTTGGGGTAGTCACTGTTGTTCTTCAGACAAGTATAGTTTGCCACTTATTGTAGTTGTGTCGAGCCTTCCAAGACAAATATAGTCTGTCTCCGGCTCGGGTGAGCTGTTGCTATCGAAACACACGTCCAGCACAAGAGATGGGCATATGTTCCAAAGATTAGACGTCCCCTAAATCAGTTCCAGGATAACCTGGAGCATCCGTTGGTTTATGCCGAGCATCGCAGGGTGATGGGTGATTTTGACACCGCCAGGACGAGACAAGCCAAAAGGGAGACCTGGCCGGACTGAAGAGAAGACGAAGGAAACCATAGCAGTAACGCAATCTAGGGAATGTCCCCGGCATGAAATTCCTTAATGGTTACAAAAATAGGTTGAAAGAAAACTCTTGAATGCCGGGGATAATAGACCAGTCCTTCAGGGTGGTTCGGATGCGGTGTTTGACCAAGCAGCGTGCGGCACCCAGCAACGACGAGGCTAGCATCTGCCATTAAGGACCGCGATGCAGATAGTTATGCGGCTCTGGACAGGTTGGTCTGGACAGAGTTAAACTATGAACGGCACCAAACAACGACGATGCTGGCATCTATTTGGGGAACGTGGCGAACAGATAGTTATGCGGCATGTAGTTTTTGACTCTCAGTTTCCACTTTTGAATGCTAGCATGTGTGTTTGCTCGGATGCAGTGATATTGTTGGTGTACGCGAGTGTCGAGAGAATTGCAATTTGTGGTATCTAGAGTTTTCAGTCTGTCATGATTTTGTGAGTTTGGTGGTTGTAGAGGAGTTAGTGTGCCGAGATGTACGCGTCAGTGGTAAGTATTGTTAATGTCGGACTGAGGCTTTTGGGCTAAGACTGATTTTTTCGGGTGTTTCACATTTAGATTATTTTTCGGTACTCAGTTAGTTTGGAAATGGGCTAGCTGTCTTCAAGTCTGTTAAGAGATTTGTCCGCGATGTTTTAAACCGCGTTTCTAGCTTCTCAATGTGATTTATTTATTTATTTATTGGTGTTTAAGGTCACATACTTATGCACAAGGGCTAATCATGACCGTGACAGTTTTACGGGTGGAGGAAGCCGGAGTACCCGTAGAGAACCACCAAGCATCGACGAGCAGCTGCCAGCTCCCCAACATCGTAACTCCGCACTGCAGCACAGGCAGGGTTAGATTGGTTGAAGACATGCGCACCATCGACGTGCAGTACGCCTTAGTACACGGCATCATCGTGCCCCCATGTGGACAATCGGGGTTAAGTGCCTTGCCCAAGGACACAACGCGGGAGTCCGAATCGATCGCTCAGACGGTCACCCATCCGAGAACTAACCTGGCTCGACGTTGCTTAACTTCGGTGATCTGACGAGAAGGCTACTCAATGTCAGCCCACCCGTGGAGCTCAGAGGGCTATGCGTATGGCATGGGTTCTGAACGCGTTGGAATTTGGCAAGGTTTTTTCCGAGACTTTTTTATTTTGAGTGCCCCATATTATTGGAGAACTGGTCGGATAAATGATTTAGTTTTTAACAGGGTGTTTTTGTTAGTACCCTAATTCTTGCCTCTTATCATTTTAGGAAGTTGATTCTTTCATTGGATCGAGTTGCAATATAGAAACTGTGGGTGTTTAGGGATAGTATCCTGCCGATAGTTGTACCTAGGAATTTAGTATCTTCGCAAGATTTGAGTTTGGTGTTTTTGAGGTACAGGTTGATGGGTAGAAATCGAGGGTTTCTTTATGATTAGTTTTTTAAGTTTATTATGGTTGAGCTTGATGCGCCACTCGCGCACCAGTCCTCTAAATCCTCTAGGGTGTTTTGAAGTCGGAGCTCGATGATGTCACGACGTCTACTAGCAATATATCGTCCTTTGTCATCAGCGAACTGATTTCAGTCTAGTTCTACCCCACTTTTTGAATGATTTTTACGTACTAATGAACAGGAGTGGGCTCAAGACTGAGAGCTCCACTTCATCTGATACCTCGCAGTTTAACCTTACTTTAATTTTCCGATCAGTTAGTCAGCAGGAGATAATTCGGAATATTTTATGAGGAGGTTCATTTTAGCAAATTTATATCTCATGCATTTATAGCATACAGAGTGGAAGGCGTTGTCGGCATCCAGTAAAACCAAACCACTGTCCATGCATGTAATCAATCAGCAGGTATACATGTTCTATGACCTCGTTGTGATTACGGAGGGCTCTTTTTGTGGAGGTCGGGGAGGGGGCATTTTGGTCAGTTTATATCTCATACCGTTACGTATACTGAGTCGAAGGCGTTTTCGTCATCTAGTGCATGTTTAAGGAATTTGTAAGTGATTTCGCCTTCACCTGGTAAAGTGCAATTTTTGAATTTACGGATGATTTCATAGATTTCGGCGGCAAGGATGGGAGCCATGAGGTCTCCATAGTCGCGGGCTTCCTCTTTTGGGGTGAAGTTCACTTCAAAGGTTTGTTTGTTTTATATTACAAACTCGTTGACTTCATCTTAGAAGTCTTTAACGCAGTTAACACCATCGTGAGTTTTGTGAGTTTCCTTGAGTAATTCGGCAAAGGTTTTGGCCTCTGTCTTGCCATTAACTGGTAGAGTGCTGGAAGCCCATATTTGGGCTTTATTCTGAAGTGCGGGTACCACAACTTGAAAGCTCATATTCAGTGGATGCGCTTTGTATTATGTTTGACGTGATAACATTAGTTAGTCTGTCAGGGTGTGCCATGTTACAATTTATGGGAGAGTGCCCTTAGGCACTCTCCCTTAAATTGGAAAAAGGCAAAGACATGTGTATAAGATTTGATGGCTAAAAATAACTTAGCACTCTACCAGTTAAGGGCTTTTGTACCATCGACCCGATCGAGAGGGAAGCTATTTGATCTTTTAATATTTTGAAATAATCCTACGTTTTGGAGGGTGGTGTTGGCCGTTCAGTTTTCCTCACTTATCGATCGCGGTTTTCGGTTTTAATTGCCTGTTTGACTTCGTCGTGAATGCTGGTTTTAATGGTTTTTAGTTCCATCCTTTCTTTAGGTTCGTGTTCGCTGTTATAGGTTCTAAAGGCCTTTCTTTTTTGTTCTATAATTTTTTGGAGAGGAGGAGGATGGAATGTTTTCTTGGGGCAGAGTTCATCGAACGCCTGATTACTCCTGTCACTTGGGTTCTTACAGGCTGCTTCCAGTTTATCCGCGATGGGATGTGATTTTTCTGAAGTTTAACCTCTAATATTTGTTATGGGACCCAGTCAATTTTTTCTAGGTTCCGTTTTTGGATGGGGTCGTACTTAGCTGTACCTTTGTCATAGGTGAGGGTAGCATGTATCGCTTTATAGATTATAGTCGCTCACGTGGAAGTCATTCGTGGAGTTAATTAGCGAGTTGCTGATAATAATTAGGTGTAGAATATCGGAGGGGTGGAGAGGGTTGTTACTTATGTGTGCGATCGATTGGTCATAATTCAATACATCGAGGTCGTGTTTTCCAATACCGGGTAATGTTAAAGAGGGCGTCTCCTTTGGGTTAGGTTTTGTTACAGCCGAAGTACAGATGCTTGGCACTGAAGCTCCCGGGGAAGATGCAGGGTTTTTTTTTTTTTTCTTTTGAAGAATTCAGATACTTTTTCATTTACTATTTTCCAGGACCGTTGTAGTTGGAAACTACTGCGATCTCCTTCTTATCTCCTTTAATTGCAGCTGGTACCATTTCGTCATCTAGGTGGTCTGTGGGTATGGTTTTGAATTTAGGTTTCTGTGTTTGATTAGGAGGTCAACTCCCCCTCCTCTCCGGTTCCCCCTCAGAGTACTATACCCGCTAATTACGAAGGTTTAGACTTACATTACCAGGTTTCGCTAATGTCGACTAAAATCGAGTGCTCGAAGAAGTCGGCCGGTGTGACAGGAATGTTAGTCCGTAGGAACGTTAGTCCCTCTGGACTATTATTCCGCGGAATTATAGTCCTTGGTCTAACATTTCTAGGAATAGTAGTCCGGCGGACTACTATTCCTAGAAATGTTAGACTTAGGACTATAATTCCGCGGAATAATAGTCCAGAGGGACTAATTTTCCTACGGACTATCATTCCTGTCACACTGGTTGCATTTTTCAAGAGTGATGCTCCCAGCATTCCACTGCGTAATTTGTAGCTGTGGTGCTCCTAACATTCCGCAGTGTAATTTCTAACTTGTTTATGGTGGGTTAAGGTTGTGTTTGGGGGTAAGGTTGGCAATTCATTTATTTCTTTATTACTGAGTTTAGGATTTATTTATTGCAGCTACAATTTGTGAATGTGAGATTTGAGTTGAGCTTTGAAAAGAATGGAGGTCGTTTTATTTACGTCTTTGCAACTTTCTAGAAAATTCACTGCGATATATATTTTAGGACTCCGTGGAATGTTCACTCTATGACAGTTACTGGTACACTCATGCAAACACCTAGATCGGAATTGGATAGGTACAAACATACAAACAGATTGGAATTGGATAGGTACAAACAGAATGGAATTGGATAGGTACAAACAGATTGGAATTGGATAGGTACCAACAGATTGGAATTGGATAGGTACAAACAGATTAGAATTGGATAGGTACAAACAGATTGGAATTGGATAGGTACAAACAGATTGGAATCGATATAGGTACAAACTAAATACTGTATAAACTCTGTTCACCGCGCTCTCTCCGAATAAATGCTCGCATTATCGTTGCTTGGTGCAGCTCAACAACAAAACTACCATATCAACTCGCGTTCATACCCACAACACAACTTCAGCAACACAACTTTTCAGTCCGACCAGGTTCTCCCATTTGGCTTGACCTATCCTGGCGGAATCAAATCATCCCCGACGCTCGTCCAAAACCAACGGAGCCTCCGGGTAATCTTGGAATATTGACCAGCTTAGTGGCGTCTAACCTTTGGCACTTATGAACCTCTAGTGGACTGGCTATGTGCTTCGTGACAGAGGGTAAGGGCGGGACGGAGATAGACTATACTTGACTAGGAAGGCTCGTTCTGGGATACAACTACAACAACACAGACTCCAATTGTCTGAAGAAGACTACCCCTACATTCATCGTCATCTTTAAATTCCAGATACAGACTAGGCTTGTCAATGTAGGAAGTGGATCTTCTCGACGAGCTATATTGCAAGTGGCAGACTTCAATACTAACTGGTGGGGCGGAGGACTTTACATGCCTGAAGAACAGACAAAGAATCACCTACTAACCGGCGGGGCGGCGAACTTTACATGCCTGAAGAACAGACAAAGAATCACCTACTAACCGGTGGGGCGGAGGACTTTACATGCCTGAAGAACAGACAAAGAATCACCTACTAACCGATGGGGCGGAGGACTTTACATGCCTGAAGAACAGACAAAGAATCACCTACTAACCGGTGGGGCGGAGGACTTTACATGCCTGAAGAACAGACAAAGAATCACTTACTAACCGGTGGGGCGGAGGACTTTACATGCCTGAAGAACAGACAAAGAATCACCTACTAACCGATGGGGCGGAGGACTTTACATGCCTGAAGAACAGACAAAGAATCACCTACTAACCGGTGGGGCGGAGGACTTTACATGCCTGAAGAACAGACAAAGAATCACTTACTAACCGGTGGGGCGGAGGACTTTACATGCCTGAAGAACAGACAAAGAATCACCTACTAACCGGTGGGGCGGAGGACTTTACATGCCTGAAGAACAGACAAAGAATCACCTACTAACCGGTGGGGCGGAGGACTTTACATGCCTGAAGAACAGACAAAGAATCACCTACTAACCGGTGGGGCGGAGGGAGAACTTTACATGCCTGAAGAACAGACAAAGAATCACCTACTAACCGGTGGGACGGAGGACTTTACATGCCTGAAGAACAGACAAAGAATCACATACTAACCGGTGGGGCGGAGGACTTTACATGCCTGAAGAACAGACAAAGAATCACCTACTAACCGGTGGGGCGGAGGACTTTACATGCCTGAAGAACAGACAAAGAATCACCTACTAACCGGTGGGACGGAGGACTTTACATGCCTGAAGAACAGACAAAGAATCACCTACTAACCGGTGGGGCGGAGGACTTTACATGCCTGAAGAACAGACAAAGAATCACTTACTAACCGGTGGGGCGGAGGACTTTACATGCCTGAAGAACAGACAAAGAATCACTTACTAACCGGTGGGGCGGAGGACTTTACATGCCTGAAGAACAGACAAAGAATCACCTACTAACCGGTGGGGCGGAGGACTTTACATGCCTGAAGAACAGACAAAGAATCACATACTAACCGGTGGGGCGGAGGACTTTACATGCCTGAAGAACAGACAAAGAATCACCTACTAACCGGTGGGGCGGAGGACTTTACATGCCTGAAGAACAGACAAAGAATCACCTAATAACCGGTGGGGCGGAGGACTTTACATGCCTGAAGAACAGACAAAGAATCACCTACTAACCGGTGGGGCGGAGGACTTTACATGCCTGAAGAACAGACAAAGAATCACTTACTAACCGGTGGGGCGGAGGACTTTACATGCCTGAAGAACAGACAAAGAATCACTTACTAACCGGTGGGGCGGAGGACTTTACATGCCTGAAGAACAGACAAAGAATCACCTACTAACCGGTGGGGCGGAGGACTTTACATGCCTGAAGAACAGACAAAGAATCACCTACTAACCGGTGGGGCGGAGGACTTTACATGCCTGAAGAACAGACAAAGAATCACCTACTAACCGGTGGGGCGGAGGACTTTACATGCCTGAAGAACAGACAAAGAATCACCTACTAACCGGTGGGGCGGAGGACTTTACATGCCTGAAGAACAGACAAAGAATCACCTACTAACCGGTGGGGCGGAGGACTTTACATGCCTGAAGAACAGACAAAGAATCACTTACTAACCGGTGGGGCGGAGGACTTTACATGCCTGAAGAACAGACAAAGAATCACCTACTAACCGGTGGGGCGGAGGACTTTACATGCCTGAAGAACAGACAAAGAATCACCTACTAACCGGTGGGACGGAGGACTTTACATGCCTGAAGAACAGACAAAGAATCACATACTAACCGGTGGGGCGGAGGACTTTACATGCCTGAAGAACAGACAAAGAATCACCTACTAACCGGTGGGGCGGAGGACTTTACATGCCTGAAGAACAGACAAAGAATCACCTACTAACCGGTGGGGCGGAGGGAGAACTTTACATGCCTGAAGAACAGACAAAGAATCACCTACTAACCGGTGGGGCGGAGGACTTTACATGCCTGAAGAACAGACAAAGAATCACATACTAACCTGTGGGGCGGAGGACTTTACATGCCTGAAGAACAGACAAAGAATCACCTACTAACCGGTGGGACGGAGGACTTTACATGCCTGAAGAACAGACAAAGAATCACCTACTAACCGGTGGGGCGGAGGACTTTACATGCCTGAAGAACAGACAAAGAATCACACACTAACCGGTGGGACGGAGGACTTTACATGCCTGAAGAAAAGATAAAGAATCACCTACTAACCTGTGGGGCGGAGGACTTTACATGCCTGAAGAACAGACAAAGAATCACCTACTAACCGGTGGGGAGGCGGACTTTACATGCCTGAAGAACAGACAACGAACAGGCAAAGAATCACCTACTAACCGGTGGGGCAGCGGACTGGGTCCAGGGTGGTTTTCTGCATGTTATTTTGCTTCTCCCTCTGTGCGCCTGCGGATGTGAAAAATTCTATTGTATTGCTAAAGCGGTCGTAAGGGATTAGTTTACCCCATACCTGACTAGACAGACTATACTTGTCAAGTAAGATTCGTTTTGGTACACACCTGGGGTCGTGTAATGTCAACAAATAAAATACCACCCTTGCAAAAAAAGCTATTCGCGTTGTATCGAACAGACAATATTCCTCACGCACCGTACTATTATTTAAAAATTGTGATATACTGAAATTCGACGACGACTATTTCAAGTTACATGTCCTTTTTGTCTGTGCATAGCTGGTATCATAATAAACTGTCTGTGTCTTCTGACAGTACTTTTGAAATTTACAGAAATCATTCTGGAATGGAAACCAGAAATCTGTAAGTATGCGCACACTCAAACCGAGAACACGTTTCTAAGCGGATCTCGCGCTTCATTCTGTTCCCGTTGGAACGATGTGAACCCCAGAAACACAACAACACAGAAGATCGCAGTATAAAAGTTGAACCCCAGAAACACAACAACACAGAAGATCGCAGTATAAAAGTTGAACCCCAGAAACACAACAACACAGAAGATCGCAGTATAAAAGTTGAACCCCAGAAACACAACAACACAGAAGATCGCAGTATAAAAGTTGAACCCCAGAAACACAACAACACAGAAGATCGCAGTATAAAAGTTGAACCCCAGAAACACAACAACACAGAAGAGCGCAGTATAAAAGTTGAACCCCAGAAACACAACAACACAGAAGATCGCAGTATAAAAGGGCAATAAGCAATACAACGCTAAATTCGAATTCGTCCCTTATCACTTTTACCAGCCCCTTTTGTCCCGATTGTTTCTTTACATAAAAAATCTCATCTTCTATACCTATTATTTTCTCTTTCAAACTATTAATTTTCTAGACTGGCGAAATTTTCTCAAGAAATATCCCCAGCCCGTACATAGGGTAGAGCTTTAGGTTAACCGAAACCGAACCGAGGTTTTTAGTTTTTTTTAAAAACCGAAACCGAAACCGTCGACATCCCGTAATCTAAGGTTTTTCGTTTTTTATTAAATACTCTCTTGCTGCAGAAATTCACAGAATGTAGCCATCCCAGAGTAGTGAGAGTACCCAGACACTGCCAATGGCAGTGTCGGGGTACTCTCATTACTCTGGGAAGGCTACATTCTGTGAATTTCCGACATTTCAGTTTAGTTGTGTTTGCAGCTTTCCTCAGGTTACGTGTAGGTGTCAGACCTCGAAAATGGCCAAGCACAATAAAAGTTCTGTATATTTAGGTAATTATTATATTGGCCTTCCTGTTTCTTCATGTATTATAGCTTATTTTGGGCATTCATTGAGTTTCACTCAATTTCACTGCCATTCAGTTATGACTCCGGACATAAGAATGAGTTTTATTGAATTTTATTTGGCCTCATGAACAAACCGAAAACCGAACCGAACCGAGGTTTTACTCCACCTGAAAAACCAAAACCGAAACCGAACAAGAAATTTAAAAGCCTACAGCTCTAACATAGGTGGTGTATTATTTTATTAAGGAAAAACCACGAGGAAAAGACAATGAAAGGACTTTGATGTCTAGAAACCCGATATGTGGAAATGACTGGAAGACAGTCTCTCTGGCTCTATCACTTCCATGAAGTGTACAATTACTTTTTTATTTGTTTCTTTAGTTGGTATTTTACTTGTCTATGCAACAAAATAAAGTTTTATTTGTACCACAGCAACAGCCAAATAAAAAGTCATTTGGATTATTCTTAAATAGCGGGGGAGGAATTCGCTAGAATTGTGCACTTGGTGATACCTTCCTGAAATTTGGCATGATGTAAGGGTAGGCATCAGAGATTTCAAAATCGATCGGCTACAAGTTGGCACCATCCTCTAGCCACCACTAGCAGCGAAATCCAAAATGGCCGCCAAGCGGATCGAAAAAAAGCTATTTTCGCCGATCGCACAACTGAAGCTCCAAACCTAACACCATACATGTGCTGTAATTGATGTGAATGATGGAGTGAAGCCCTTGGAACAAGTTGGGGGGAAGATTAATGGATAATGGGATCAGAATTTCCGTCGATGTGTGCGTCTGTGTGTCTGACTGTCAGTATGATCGTCCGTCCGTAGATAAATTAGTGTTGAATGTTTCTCGGGAATGCAATGGTCAAATGAACATGGTATGAGAGATTCCTGTCAACACATGAACAAGGGTACTCGATAGTATGCAGCAGTGGGGATACTTGGACATTTGATAATCCAATTAAAGTGACAGTCTATTCTCAACTTCCGGCATTTTCGATAGATTTATTTTCTAAGAAAATAAAACTATCAAATTTCTAGAGGAGTTCTGGTTCAATCTCAACACCATAGCGACACGTCTGCCAGCAAGGGCAGTGCTGGAATGAACTCGGGATGCATTAGTTCCCGTTGTTAATTATACAATGTTATCTTGCCAGTATAGAACATTGGCAAAATGGGACTAGAAGGGGTGAGTGTATGTTTGCAGTCATTCGAGGTACAGGAATATTTTTTGACTACAAGTAGTATTCTTCATTTTCGGCCAGTTAAGATGTGGTGTGTTCCAAGTCAGGATTAATGTTGCCGACACTTAATGCCCATCCCTCATGGTATGCTACTTTACCAGGGATATAGAGATATAGCCACCACTGGGAGCCAAAACATGACCTTTGATGTCGATGAGTGGTCGAAATGTTTTAGCGAATAACTTATCGAAATATGATCCGGTATGGCAATTTGATACCTTACGTTAGATTTATTAGATCAACTCAGGTATGGATTCATTGAGACATGAGTGCGCTACAAGATGAAGGATTTCCAAGTTGATTTGCTATGGAGTAGGAACTGACTAGTCACATGTGGCCTATGGCCAGAGAAAGACAAGGATACCATAGATGAACACACGGGTGAACGAAGGTATCAACTGTTGTACAGAGGCAAAATAGTTGGGGATATTGTATCATGCTATGCATGAATTAACACCGTCTTGTGCAGTAAATAACAGACTATTTTCCGAAATCTAAAACTGTATTCCTATACCCCGGACAATGTAGCAAGCCACATGGGATGAACATTTGTTAGCAAAATCAACTCAACTAGAAACATGACATGTGTTAACTGGCCGAAAATGGAAAAAAAAATACCAGAATAGGAGATGACTGGTCCTAACATGACAGTATACTACTCAATATTGTTACAACAGCCACCTTCACACTTACACAAAGGTGTGCACCTTAATCCAGCTTTCAAGCATTTGCAATTGCCCTTGCAGGCCTTGGCACAACTACAGTGGAGCATCAGTGCACATGCAGCACTTGCGTCTCCTAGGTGAGTCCAAAATGGGACCAGAATATTGAGACGTGGATTCCACTCCCATCCGTACTGTGATGGGTCTGGCACACATAAGTGTTTCTGCAGAGCACGATGCCAAATGAAAGATGACACAAGAATTACCCTTTTTACATGTTGATACAGAGCTGCTTTGGTGGGCGGGATGTTTTCCATAGACTTAAGGCCATGTGTGAACATATGCCGTCTCGCATCATTGACACGTGTACTGACACAACTGTTACTGTACATCTGTATGGTGAGTTTTTCGATATGCTGCATATGAGGGGAATCCTCTGAAAAGACTTGCGGATTCTCAGTCAATTCTATCATCATTTCAGTTGATGCGGGAAAATTCATCCATGCATTCCATCCTGTCTTCTTCCCAATGCCGAGCATGCTGGATGTTACATCACAACCTGTGAAGGCGTGGAAGAAAGTCAGGGCCTTACAGTAATCAGGTCCAAGTTGTGAAGCTATCTCATGAATTGGCATATCTTTATATGCCTTTCCAATTCCAAACCCAATCCACAGCTCACTGAGTCCAAGGTCACGGAATGTTGCGAAATGGTGCAAAGACAGAATGACGACATCAGAATCAACCGTGCGAAGAAAAGCTATTTTGTGACCTTGTGAGACTGCATGGTTGAGATGAAGCATCATGCGCGTGTCTGCTTCCTCGTGGTTCGATGGAGATATGTCACATAAGCTAACATCCTTATTGCATAGTACATATTCTCCTGATGTCGTTAACAACTGGTACTCGGATGTTGATGTTAATTTCAGCAGTTCAGCAGACAGGAACTTGAAAAATTCGTCTTTATTCTCACTAACTTTCAAGAATGCCTGCCAATTCTTCCCTTTAGGTAAAGGGACGTTCTCGGACACCCGTATCAACCTAACTGCTGTCTCACCGAGGCGTTTTGCTCGCGTCTGATTCTTCAAACTGCCTTCGGGGTAACAGTCATAGATCGCATCAACCCTTGTGGTGTTCGTGTTAATCAGAGATTCGATGTATGGCAATAATTGCAATCGAGCATATTCTCCAAACAGATCCGCTTTCTGTGGTTTGATTACATGGACTACAGCAGGCATATCCAAGATGACAACTGAAGCTTGTCTAGCTGCTGAATTCTTCCCTTGTGCAGGAATAGCTGGTAAACAATTGAGAATTTGAGATTTTGTCCCACTCCGTAGCTTACCTCTATCGGATAATGCTGGCGGATCACGTGCATTCTCGTGCATGAAAAACTCATCCATGTTTGAATCAGGCCGGGCTTGCAGTGAAACGAACATCTGGGTAACTATTGCGGCAGTTGCTTTACTTGACATGAGTTTGTCTCGGCCTTTGTCCAGGTTGGCTGGGGGTGGGTTAAGGAAGGTATATATATTTGCCTTGGGAATAACATCATTCAGGGGTACGGTGCATTCCACAAGCCTTTCCTTCAAGAAAGTGGAATATAAATGCTTGCCCCTTTCGGGTAATGACCGTAAACTCTTACTAACTTCGGGGTCCATATATTCACCAGTATCTAATGTCACCAGCTGACCACTAGTTTCATCATAAGGGTTGATAATGAGTCCCTGATTCACCAGATCGAGGAGAGATTTCAATTGATTCAGAAATTTTTTCTGCTCTGATACCGAACTTTCCGGGTGTTCCGTGTTATCTGATGATGTTGTGTGGAAACTTGCATATTCATACTCATCTATAACACGCAGAACTTCTGACCTTGAAAGCTCAATAACGACTTTCTCTTCAGCCTGGCCATAGAGACCTTTTGGACCACTGTCTTCTTTGAGTAGTTGGATACTATGTTCTTGGCTCTGATCTAAACCCATCATACTGAACTTCCTCTCACTACGCTGGACCACAAAATGGCCTTCCATGAATTTGTTGTGGATTGAAGGATGCCGCCTGGGTAGCTGAGACATGTCTCTCAGAAATACGGGGACCCACCGACAATAATTTGTATGTCCTAGGGCAAAAAAGTAACTGCACAACTCATCGATAGAACACAGTGTACCAGGCCAGTTACCGATTCGTTGGTTCCGAACGAATTGACAGCTTGTCAAGAGAAAGTTCCGAACGATTTCACCCCAATAGCGCGCAGTTGGAGATTGTGAAAGAATCCTCTGTTCCCACATTTCAAATGACTCATGGGGCCCAGTCTGCTGACAGTAAATCTCATAAGCATTCTTTCTGAGGATCTCAAGCCAAGCTAGAGTGAGAAGATATGCCTGTCGCGTCCTCTTGACATGTTTCCCACCAAGTAGGGATGATGCTACACCGGGTGTGAATATCTTTGCGAGGTGAAACATTCGCTCCCAACCAGAACCACCCATAAGCTTACCACCAGCTTCTTGGGTGCACATTTCAAGATGCAGGAATCCAATCATACACACCATTCGATCCTCACCTATCTCCTCTGGGAACAGCCATTGACATTTTTTCTGCCTGGCATACAACGGACAGTCACCTTCAATGACAGGTATCTGGCCGGGGTTTACGAAAGCAGTAGCTTCCCTGACCACATACATAGCATGCTTCTGCATACTGAGTGAGTCCGCTTTCTGCTCACTGAAAACAGGGAATACCCCAATAACTGCACGAGGTTTGACATTGTCTTGATCTTCATGTTTTGAAAAGAAGCCTGAAAAGGTCACAGGGACTTCATCAAGCTGCCAGCTGCCATCAACCTTCCCTTTATTGCTGATCTGTGACACATGAGACAACCAGTCATTCTCTCCCACGTTCAAATCTGCATATTCATTGGGCCGTACATTACATTCATCTGGAGATTCAAGCCTGATGTCCCCACCAAAGTCTTCAACGAAAGGAACAAATGCATAGTCGTCTGGGAGTTCAATTTGTGTGTCTTCTGGAACATCTAAACTCAGTGGTGGGGGATCAGTACCCACATTGTCCCTGCTCAGTTGACCAATGAGTGTGATGGACGTACCATGCATATCAGATCTACCAGATACATCAATGTTATCAGTGGTTCCTATCGAGAAAACATTACGTTTGCAGTTAGCTGGGACTACAACACCTTCGTTCTTGAACCGCAGTGAAACAGCTCTCGCGAAACTCCTGCGAACATCCATTACGCGATCATAAGAGACAGAGAGTCCCATTTGATGAAAATCTCTGATAAGATTTTTCATACGATCATGGGCATGCAACTTCAAACCCACATAAAGAGGCATTGGAGTTTCTCTGTCACGTCTCTGGTGAACATTTTGTGCATGTTCGGAGCGTTTCGCTGAATTGCTGATCAACATCTGTGAAATAGTACAAGCCACTCGAGTCTTGGCATTAACAGTCTCATCATCGCCTAAGTTCTGTATACTACATGTGCCCTCAAGTAGAACTCTAAGAAGAGTCAGGAGTGAGTTGGGTACAGGCTCGCTCAAGCAATAAGATGAAAATGATCCCGTGAAAGGAGCTTGAGATATGAGTATGTGTTTACGCAGAAGAAGACCCACATCAACTATCTTTTTTGCCTCTTCCTCAGACACTATACGAGTTAAAGATTCGGACAACAAGGAGCCAACTCGAAACCTACTTGAAATAAACACATCTCTACCCTGTGTGAAGGCGTCCCAGCCATCGCCCAATTTCTGCAACAAATGTTCTTTGAATCGAGTGGAATGTATTTCTTCACTAAGCCAATCAGAACCGACTTGCTTCAACCTCCGACTGTACAGATTCTTGAGATCGACAAGCTTCATCGCGGAATCGTTGTGTTCAACAAATGTTATGAGCTCTGCCATAACGAGAGGGTCATAGGGCAGGCCTGACGCGGAATGTTCGGCGTTCTTCGACTTTTTAGATTTAGCCGCTCGTGCTTCATTGGCAAGCTTACAATAACAGGTTTTGTGATAGTAAAGATCACTAGCAGCGGAATCAAATGCTGCATTGACCCGAGAAAAAACAACCCAGTTCTCGGCTTCCTTTGCCATAATTTTGAGTTTATTGTTATCAGACATTGATCTGCAAATAGGCTCACTGCTGTCACCTTCGCGTTTGTGACAATAAACACACTGGGGCAGTTTCCTGTCACAGCCAGATTCAAAACTTGTCCGTGTTCTTTTAGGACTCAGCGTGGAGCAGGATGCCACTGCCTCATTTCGCTCTCGCTTGTGTAGCACGCGCTGTACGATGTGAGTCCGAATACTGTCACGGCATGTCTTATGATATATTGCCTTATTCGTCAACAGTGACATCGACATACACTCATCACTCTCTCTCATCAAACAATCAATGGTCAAATTATATGGAAGCTCAACGCCATTATCTAGGAAGCGCGTTATGTCTTCCTCAATAGCTTTATAGGCGTCATGAAAACGAGATTCTCTATACGGACGCATCAATTTCTTGGAACTGTCTTGCTGGCAAAAGCAACAACGTTCCCAGTCAGTACTAGTCCGTACACGAAGAGGATTCTCACTCATTCTGTGAATGATTTTTGTGAACAATCGCGTTCTCGAATTAATTTCGACAGACAAATCAGAATTGCTTGCGGAATTACGCCAAACAAGAGATTGTATGGCAAAGAGACTGCTTCATAAAGAGCGTTGTTTCTCCGGGATCAGCGTCATTCAGGTTTGCCTGAATGACGCTGATCCCGGAGAAACAACGCTCTTTTCAAGTTCCAAGAAATTGATGCGTCCGTATAGAGAATCTCGTTTTATTCTACATCATCTCCCACGTCTGTTTCCAACACGTGCGTGGATCAGAGTTCACTTTCGCGCCCTTACAATCGGATGTATAGTCGGTAGACCGTCGAAAAGGAGGTTCCCTTCAGCCGCTGGCGGCCATTTTGGATTGTGCCGCTACTGGTCGCCACCGGTCGGTGTCAACTTGTAGCCGATCGTTTTTGAGAACCTCATAGCCTACACTAACAGTGTGCCAAATTTCAAGAAGGTATCACCAAGTGCACAATTCACCTGTATGTGACGAATTCCTCCCCCGCTATAAAAGAGAAAGAACGCCTTGCTTGGCTATGCCTAGCGCACTGCCTTCCTGAACCAATATTTTGGAAATGTTATTTTTGGGCGCTTTTTCAGTCCGCCACCACTTTGTTTCTCATAATGTAATAACTGTACATCATGCCTTCATTTCGTTTAGTGGGGGGTTATGAATTTATTTCAACTCCTATGCCGTTGCAGGCATCTTTCCTGGAGTAAAGGTTCCCTGAAGTGTCTCAGGATGGGATTAGAAACACCAACATTCATTTGCATTTCAAAGTTTCTACAACCCTGGTTTAAACAAGCTAATTTAATGGAGCGTGTCATATTGTTTATTGGTGCCATAGTTCTCAAGTGATATAAGATGGATAACTCTACATTTGACTTCGCAAGATCTTAATCTCCAACTTCAGCACCTAATAATGGGAGTGATAATCGTTTCCCAATCTTTTTTGTACCACAAATGCTGTAGTGATATTTCTGTTATGCTTTCAATAGGATGGAAAACAGTTATAAACAGAAACTAGATGGTTTTGAAATCGCAAAGCAAATTTTCCAGTAGTCATCCAACGAAGCATGGCTAACGTGTGTATGTCGCCTTTTAACGCATGAAGCCAGTAAATAAAGGATAGCATGCCTCCCATTTTAGTGAAATATGTCAGAAATAGGCTAAGCTTTGAAGTGACGTAAAAAGAATGTCAAAATGGAGGCAAATTGAAAAACAAAAAAAACCCCAGATATCTCAAATATTTTGGAGCTTTGCAATATACTAAAATTTCAAAAAAATACGACCATTTTAATTTGTGACCCTATGACCTGCTAGGACGTCATTCCAGCATTCGTCCATGGCGGTTGAGAATTTCCTAGGACCGCACAACATTTTTAAATATGTTTTTTGTAGAGATTCTATTCCAAAAATGTCGAAGGCTAAGGCTTAAAATGAGATTGAGAAAAAAATATTTTAAAAAATCCCCTAAAATTTGCATCGCTGGTATCGGGTCTTTCAATTTGAGCGTGGGGCTTTTAATTAAGAATGTAGACAATAAGTCGCCTGAGTGCTAGAATGTCCTATGTCCCATAGGGGAAATAATATATCGTCCCATAGGGGACATAGGACATTCTAGCACTCAGGCGACGAATTATAGTCTAAACTTCAACTTCCAAGTGACGTAAAGACGTCAAAATGCCGTTCAATCGGAAAACCAAAACACAGCTATATCCTATATCTTTAGCTCTACAACATGCTAAAATTTCAAAAAACAATCCGACACATTTTAATTTTAATGATCCTCTATTACGTCATCCCAGCGTCGAACATAACGGTTGAGAATTTTCAAGGACGGCACATTTTTCTTATTTCGGATTAGTGTACCAAATTTCGCGAGTGTGGATTAAGGGGAAATACCCTAAATTTTGGTCTGACGACAAACAAGAAAGAAAGACGTGTCATAATTCGGAATCAGCACAGAAATCGGTATTAATTTGTTCTCTTTTGCTGATGATAAAATCCACTGAAGATTAAAAATGTAGAGTTTGAGAAATTTATGTTATCAGTCTTAAATTGATAAAAAAATCATTGGCATTGATGTTCACTTCTTGTTGCCTCTGATACTGGGAGGGGATGGATGTCAAAAATGGTTGGAAGATACTTGCTAAAATGGAAAATAAACGGGAAAATGTGTGGGTGGGGACACAACAGTAGTCGAATACAAAAAGTATCATATAAGCCTGAACAGTTTTTTCTGACACACTCCTGAATAATCACAATTTTTGGGAGTTTTTATGTCACTTCAAAGTGTAAGCCATTTTCAACATTTATCATTACAATTGCAACTTTTTACACCCATAGCGTCATCACTGTCCATGGTTATGAAAGATGAAGCTTTGAAATATGACGTATGGATTTCCGGTTATCGGAAATGATGCATTCCATTTTGGGTTTTTTCGATCCAGGATTTAACCGACGATATCAATTTACCGTATTCTTCTTCATCATTTATTTTCAACCTCGTTTTGTGGATCAGACTTTCAAAATTTTGGGAAAAAATCTCCATAAAAAATATTTAAAATGGGTTGCAGTCAAGCGAAATTCCTAACTCCTAATGTTGAACTGTGTATTGAGGTGATGGGGAGGAAATGTTTAAAACATATAAAAAAAAAACTTCGAAGATTGCTCTAGTTTTTCGATTGTATTTTTAAAGTTGAAATTAAGTGACATTGTTGTCACCATCGTCCAGGCACCTTCCCTTATAGTGGGGCATATTGGCGTTGGCTCTGCTTCGTTGAATCCTATCTCCTGATTCGTTTTGCGGTCGCATATCTATCTCGTATCTTGTTCATTACTGTTTCATATCTGTTCCACACCAACGTAATGTATTTTACAATTTCAAAAGGACTGAGCTATATATTTTTTGTGAAATCTTCAGATACCACCATGTCAATAAACGGGAGTATGTAAATAGAAGAGTTGAATAAAATAACTTGCGTGTTGACAGTCTGTCGTATTTGTGTAGAATATATTTGTCAGAGCCCGAGGATAATAGCTTTCAGTCTATGTTTTTATTGTCTTCTTGTCTGAATCACCATTCTTAGCCTCATTGTTCTCGTAATGATTCTTTGATCTGATCTTTCGGTAGAGCTAAAACACATGTGTACATATGTGTACGTATATCTGATATTTTGAAGGACAGAGATACGTAAATACGGTATTATCTACGTCATAATCTTTTGAGAGCTGACAGAGATTTGTTATAAGAATTTCGCCCACTTTCCAATATATTGTATCCATACAACTCTAGGCAATATATCATTTATAATACACGCAATATTATTCTTAACCCTTTACCCAGCGCAGACGATATCAAAATTTATTATTTTAAATATCATTTTTTTCAAATTTTTCAAACAATTTCAACAAAACCATATCATGTACCCCTCGTTGGAACGAACTCGACGAGCTCGTTCCAATGAGGGGTTACATGATATGGTTTTGTTCAAATTTTTAAAAAATAATATTTTTTCAACTACTGAATTTTCATATTACGCTGGCGGATGCGGGCGATTCGTTGGGTAAAGGGTTAAACACACTGACGTTATTTTGAAACAAATTTGAAAGAATGTCAACTCGTTACTCTGGATACGAAAAGCAATTTATACAGAAAATTAGACTTAATGATTCTGGAGAATCATGGGCTTTTCCAGACGAGATTCCATTCGTGCCCCAGAGTATGTAAAGAATTGTTTTTAACTGTATCATTAAGGTACCATTATTGATGTGCTGAGAAAGGTGGGTATTGTAGTCTCAAATGACTCAGTTTGATAAAAGAAAGTTTAGGTTAAAATAATAATTACTGTTGGAGAGGGTTAATATCAATATCGTCGTCTGAGAGGTCTGCGTCCGACAAAAGGAGTTATGTGTGTTTGCCACACACCCATTGAGTGTTGTGGCTATTTGAAAACAACCCATTATATCTCAAATGTATCTAAAATTGTGATGCTTCTCAGTTTGTGGAGGGTTAATGAACGCTTTGTTGAAAATCTGTAAAAACCATTTGAAGAAATCCACAGAAAATGTGAATTTCAAGTTCTTAAGGGCTGTCTCCTTTAATCTCACTAAACAGTCTTAAGGCTTGTTTTTTTAAACACTCTTACTACTTACAAAAATTATCTCCCACACATTCTGGGTCCGATAAAAGAGGCTATGTTGTCTGTAACATACCCATTGAGTGCTGTTGTGTCCGAAAATGGCCCATTTTATCAAAGTTGTGACGTTTAGCAGATCGTGGAAGGTTAACAAACGCTGACCGGAATATTTTGTCCATGCAACTTGTAATGGCACCCCAAGACGTGCCAGAGGCCAATATTTTTTTGAAAATCTTCAAAATGTGTTTAGAGAAATCCACAGAAAACATGTTTTTTTAAATCTTTTAACGGGTATCTGTCTTTAGCCAGCTTGGTTTTTTGAAAACCCTTATTACTTACAAAAATTGTCCTCGGTGAATTCCACTTCCAACAAAGGAAGTTATGTTTATCTCTCGTGTACCCGTTGGGCGCTGTGGGTGCCCGAACAACCCATTTTATCACAAATTTGATGTTTGGCAATCTGTGGAGGTTAAAAAACGCTGAGCCCAATATCTCTTGAATGTCAACAGTAGTTTCGCAGATAGGTCTAACAGTGAGGAATGTTTAAAAGAAAACTGACATAACATGTTTTGAGTATGTGACGATAAACCTTAATTTCGACAGTCTTTTGCCAATTTTGACAGAAGAAGGGCGAAGTCGAAAATTTCGCTGGTCTGCGTGTAGTTATACGATCACAGCTATAATTGGATGCCAATTTACTCTCGGGAATGCTCCACCCGAGAAAAGGTCCAGATGATGTCAGGTACAAATTATGTTTGATTTCAAACGACAATGTCTATTTTGTGGTTGCAATTGTGATGTGACAAAAGACCCTAAAAACCCGACAATGTGGATGGAGGCTTATATGTTCCGTCAAGTAGTGAATCATGGAACCATCTGTAGTACATCACAAAAGGATAAGATACTCAGGGTTTGTGAGTAGTGATACGATAAGTGGGTGAATTAGTTGAAGTTAAGGGTTCTAGGTACTATGAGTAATTTGCACGTGACAGACGCCTTATCACGTGGTCTGTAGAGCTACATTTATGAGTCCAAGATCTATAGCGTCCGTTTCAAAGCAGTTCATTGACGTTACCTAAATAACGTCGCGTGAGAATCATAAGGTTCTATCTGGAAGATAGAACCTTATGGTTCTCACACGACGATAGGTTAATCCCGATGTCGAAACTTTGAAATCGGTGGTTGCTTTCATGAGAGATAGCCAATCCCTTATTTGAAATTCAGTCGACTTGTTCAAATTGTATGGTGAGTCAACATTGAGTGTCGGGGTACTTGTATTTCTCGTCAAATTTGTGTTGCTAAGCTTGCTGAAAAGTACGGCAACGACATGCTAGTCCTTTCCTCTAGAGGGATAGCCACGACTTTAGCGGATAGATCGAGAGAGCTCGATCGACTCTACATGTTACACAGGATCCAGATGATTGCTATGCCGAAAGAGCAATGAAAGTTTTGAAGAAAAGTGAATGCGCCGAAATAAAGGATATGGATATAGATCGAAGCATTTATGGTCTCGAGCTAAACTTTGACAAAACATCAGTTTTCAAACGGGACGGTGTTGGCTTTTCTGGGTAGCTTTTCATCGACATTAGACCACACGCTACCCGGGTTGCTGATTAACAACATTGTAACATAACTGGTACGTTGGATACCAACAGCGATGCAAATTGGTCTTGTTATGATGAAAAGACCTCATAAAAACGATACATGACTTCGGAGTAACATGCTCCTATGATGAATTGTTGCGCTTCAAAACATTGGCGGCAAATACGCAATGTTGACTTGACGCCACTATCTAGTTATGACGGTATTCAAATACGCAATACGCAATGTTGACTTGACACCACTATCTAGTTATGACGGTATTCTAATACGCAATACGCAATGTTGACTTGACACCACTATCCAGTTACGACTGTATTCTAATACGCATTACGCAATATTGACTTGACACCACTATCTAGTTCTGACGGTATTCCAATATAGCTAGTGGTAGATAATTCCAATGCTGACATTGCATCTCAGAATGGAAAACTTAGTACCCATTCACTAGCTGTTTTGTTAACTCAAGCTAATAACACGGCCCAGTCGCAACACAGTCCGCTTCTGTCATTTAAACAAGTCAGAAATGTTAGATACTATTGGCTATCAGTTAGATGTTGTTCGTTATCTCGGACCGAAACGCTCGGATATGCCTATTTCTCACACAAAAAGATGCATCCTGTCGCTTCAAAGGGAACTAGAGGAGATTAAGTCGCTCCAGCACATAACAGGTCCGTTTGATGTTGCCCTGGTCCCAGGTAAAGTATTGAAGTTAATAACTATGTTCTTTCTCAAGCCAGACGTCACGACGTACAAACAAATGCAGATGTAATGTTGTTAAAATGGCATGCACATGTTTCTGCTTTTGCTGTGCCACACCAGAGTACTGCAATAGACAAACGAAGTTGGCAGATACATCATCCATGAATAGCACTGAGGAATAGAATCTCCAAACACCCAAAATATCATTAAAAATGCAACCTCTGGTATGAGCCCGGAATGTTATATTAGCCGCAGTCCAACATTGTAATCCGCGAAATGACGAGGTAACCTTAAACGTGGTTATTCCAAATTGCTCAAGGCTGCCAGTTGTCCAGTAAACTTTTTCGTAGTCAGGATGTTAACTCTTACATATTCCATCCTGTTCAATCAAGAAAAATACTTTGGACGCCACTTTGATGTTCAGTGCTCTCGCTGCCGGACCTATTCCCTGATGAAGTTTAAATACATGGATGCTTCTGGCGTTTTCGTCGAGAGTGGGCACGAGAAATTATGTTTTTCGACTCGCGAGGGAAAGGCCCAACAGAGAAGACACGAGTGGAAAAGCATAATTTCGTACCATACTGTAAACAAATCCTCGTGGAAAGACCGCTTTCGAAAACTCACAAAATTTACATTGGTTGGATAAAACCCTCACATTTAAAAAATCACCAATTTTTCTGCTATTACTGAGTGAAACAAAGTATGTTGATTAACACATAATATAATAACAGTTTGGGCGGCGGCTGATTTGTCACGGTTCTCAAATGAGAAAGCCTTGATTGGCCTCATACTTCCAAATGCTTCCTTATCCCTAAGCCCCTTCTCTGCCCAAACATTCGGAAACGAACTACTTGATGACATCCCAATCTCGCCGATAAGCATACTAACCCTTTCTTTTGTATCACCCACCAACCACATGTCCTTCATTCTACCATCCCACCTCACCATAATACTCCCGGTGAATATCATTCTGTTGGACATTCTAAAAGAAAGTGGTGCAATGTTTCCACTACGCCTAAATTACTCATTTGACACTCATTCTCACTGTCTTTCCCAGTTGTTTTTCCATTAGGCTCCAGTGACCGCGACTTCGCCTTGAACAGCAGTGACCCACCAAAGGTGCCATCATCACGGTACTCTTCAAAACCTGGCTTCACTTTACCACGCATGCCACCCAACTTTTCCTTTGCTTTGACTTCTGGGCCACCTATGTTTTTCAGGTCGCTAGAGCCATTGAGTATAGCCCAGTCGGGCACAGGGTTTTCACAGCCTCCAATTTCATGATACAGTAAATTCTACCCAAGCAATAGTATGTTATGTTATTCACACTGGAGACAAAGTAAACATCAATGGAGTCAGCTGTCAAAAATGAAATATAATCTTGTTATTATAATCGGATGTAAGTTCCTGGAACTAAGTTGAGAGAAACCCTTTGCCTTGCAAGGAAATAAATTAAAAATTATTCAGTTCAACGCTTTTAACCCTCTCAAGACTTCAGTGTGGATTGCACATATTTTATTTCAGAGAGAATAAAGTTAACCCGTTCCATAAAACTGCACTGAATAATTGTTGAAACCTATCACAAAACTGTCAGGATGCCGGTAAAAATGCAATACTGACATGGTCGACTGTACTGTTAACTGTGTTAGTGCTATGACTGTTTAAAACTCATTTATTAGAGGAGTTCTATAGTCTTTCTATGTGCTCGGCTCAGTCTCACAGAGAGAGCAGAAAACCTTGGTGCCAAAGAACCATTAAGAGAATGTCTCTGATTTGTGCCGTTTCATCCCTCCGGTGTACAGAAGCAGGTACTGTCAGCTTAGAAACTTCAGTTCATAGCTTTGCCAAGCTGACTACTCTCAAAGTACAGCTAGTGCGGACTACCACTCCCACTGAACCCTCTTGAAGAGCTAAACTTTCCTAAAGAGCTCATGCTTGCTATATTTTGGGGTTAGTTTTAATTACTTGTGTTAGACTAATTGGGCTAAAGAGCTTATAACCTTGTTTTTATTATAAGTTAATAATTTTGGTCTACTGCCTTTGAAGAGCTATAGCTTTCCCAAAGAGCTACAGCTGACTACTCACAAAGTACAGCTAGCACGGACTACCACTCCCACTGAACCCTCTTAAACAGCTAAACTTTCCTAAAGAGCTCATGCTTGTTATATTTTGGGGTTAGTTTTAATTTCCTCTGTTAGACTAATTGGGCTAAAGAGTTTATAACCTTGTTTTTACTATAATTATTTAATAAGTTTTTTCTACTGCCCTTGAAGAGCTATAGCTCTCCTGAAGAGCTATAGCTCCTTTAAGTTGTACTTTGGTCTATACTAAAATGTTTCTCGCATCTGGAATGTAGAATAATAGTTTGATTTTTACATTAAAATGCATAATATGAATAACATGTTTTAGACCAATTAAACCAAATCATCGGTGAAATTTTGTCCAGTGTTTGTTAACTATTAGCTGAAAATATCTTTTAACACTTAGTGGCCAAGTCCAACTTCAAATCTGAGTATTGTCCTTTAACCCCTAGCATTCTGGTAGTACAACAGAATTTTCTCCAATCACTCTGTTTTTTCTCCTGTGTAACTATGAACTTAACTAATTATATCTTGTTTGACAGAGCTCACGGAGCTCTGTCAAACAAGGTATATTTGGTTGAATATCAAACTGCATTACGGGAAAATATTTGCTGCTGAAAACATTGCCTTTTGGACATCAATGTGCATAGGATTAATTTAACCCACAGACAACGCTTGAGAATCGGTTCTGATTAACCCCTACTGGTCATTGCCAACTATTCAAGAAGCAATGATGGTGAGTGGCTTTCTCGAAATACCTATCACAATTATAATTTAATAAAATGGAATATTTAAATGGTCTCTTTTTAACCCTCGTAATACTTCAATTTGAGTCCAAATGCTTTCATTTAACTGATGACCGCAGAATGTTATGTTCATTTTCTGTCACATTGCCCCTCTGTTCACAACCGCCATTCTTGAGATCCAACCATCTTCTTATTTCGCGCATGTCTTCTCTAGGGCCATAGATGCATTTTATGACCTTTTAACGGTCAAAACCTACCAGCGCTATTCACAAAAATCGCCAATTAATTTTCATTATTTTTTCATGTTTTATATCAAAAGCATAGGTTTTGACCCCTGTTTGGAACGAGCTCATTCGAATGAGGGATCATAACCTATGTTTTTGAGACAAAAAATGAAAACAAATGAGTTATTCAAGAATTTTGTTTGCAAGTGTCGTCTGCTTTTCATGCTAGGTATAGGGTTAAATGGATCAGACAGGCACGTGATGACGATGAGGTAACGAAGTGCGACTTCAAAGAAAGAGGTTCATGGTACTAACGTCGCAATGTGTATCTGTGTTGTGTCCTTGGCAAGGTACGTAATCCCGATTGCCCGCGAAGGGGCACGATGGCGCTGTGTACTTTTAAATGGTTTGCTTTTAACCCTCTCAATAATCCATACTTAACCCTTTACCTAATGTAACGGCGAAAACCGGCCAGCGTTATTCACAGAAATTCCCATTCAATTTTCATTATTTTTTCATTTTTGCTTGAAAAACATATCTTAGGACCCCTCATCGTTTTTTAATGGGTTAAAATGGAGTATTTAAATTGAGTATTTTAACCCTTTCATGATCTTAATATGAGTCGTCAAAATTTTATTTTATGCAATACGTGAGTAAAGATAACCCTTTCCAGGTCACAATGTTGCTCTAAACACATATGGCCATCGTAGGGATCTCGGTAATTTTCCAATGCCAATAATCCTTCAGATAGGCTCATGAGGGCCTTTAAGGCCTTTTTACATTACTGAATTCTTTCACTCGCAATATATATTTCCAGAGGTACCATGTACCTTAACATTTTCTAGCTAATATAAATATATGCCATCAAATATGGCAGATCTGGAGTTGGTGGAGCCAATATTTGTAAAGTAGTTTATGCTCATACTTCAGGCTTGGTACTACCCGTAGACATGGAACCCATACCGATAGAGTTGAAACTTGCTGGAGGTTCCAAATGTGCCCCCCCCCCCCCCCTCCACACACACACACTCAATGCGGTCAACAGAGGTCATTAAGAGCATATTTTTCAGACGTATTAGGAATTGAATTTTATAACAACTAATGCAATTCTGAAGATTATTCATGTATCTCATCATTCAGATAAATGACAGAGCCAGTAATGTAAATTTCTGATTCCTTGATCGAACTCTTTAAATGGTGTGCACATATATGCATTTTCGGGTTTCTTAGAAAAATTGTTCTGATTTCGGTATGAATATCTGTAAATACCGTTAACGAAAACTCGTTTCTGATTTGTTAAAAACTATTTTACTCCCGAATATCAGGCTCCATAAATTTTCTTTTTTATAGTTTTTTTCCTGATGCTTTAACCCTTTTCATACAGACTTGATTTTACTGGATGCAGTCAGTTCTGTTTCTCTAGTTCCGTTTAATGCTTTTAATCCTCTCAAGACTTCAATATGGGTTCAAAGATTTTATTTCAGTAAGAACAGTGTTAACCCTTTCCATAAAACTGCACTGAATAATTGTTGAAATCTGTTACAAAACCGTCAGGAAGCCGTAAAAGATGCAATACTGACATGATCGACTGTACTGTTAACTGTGTTAGTGCTATGACTGTTTAAAACTCATTTATTAAAGGAGTTCTAAAGTCTTTCTCTGTGCTCGGCTCAGTCTCATTGAGAGTGTAGAAAACCTTGGTGCCAAATTGTTTACTTTTTACGTTAATATGCATAATATGAATAACATGTTTTAGACCAATAAAACCAAATCATCTGTGAAAAATTAACTAGTCTTTGTTGGTCTGTTTACTGAAAATATCTTTTAACCCTCAGTGGCCAAATCCAAGTTAAAATTTGAGTATTGTCCTTTAATTTAACCCCTAGACATCACTTGGGAATTGTTCCCGATTAACGCGTACCGGTCCTTGCCAACCATTCAGGGACTCCTGGGCTCTGTTACATTATTTATTCTCAATCATAACTCAATATTAACAGTTTTCAAGAAGCAATGGCGGTGAGTGGCTTTATCGAAACACATATCACAATTATGAATTAATAAAATGGAATATTTAAATGGCCTCTTTTTAACCCTCTTAATAGTTCAGTGTAAGTCCAAATGCTTTCATTCAATTCATGACATCAGAATGTTTTGTACGTTTTCTGTCACATTGCCCCTCTGTTCACAACCGCCATGAGGTTACGACGTTGGACTTCAGATAGAAAGGTTCATAGTACTAACGTCGCCAGGTCTATCTGCGTTGCGTCCTTGCTAAGGCACGTCATCCCGATTGACCATGAAGTGGCACGATGACTATGTGTACTTTTTAAATGGCGTGCTTTTAGCCCTCTCAATAAAGCATTCAAAACTCTTTATCCAACGTAACGGCGAAAACCGGACAGGGTTATTCACAGAAATTCCCATTCAATTTTCATTATTTTTTCATTTTTGCTTGCAAAACATAGCTTATGATCCCTCATTGGAATGAGGTCACTTTTAAAGTGTTAAAATGGAGTATTTAAAGCGGAGTATTTAATCCTCTGCACGGACTTAATATGGGTCCCAAAAAATTTATTTAATGCTGTGTGAGAGTAATCTTAACCCTTTCCACACAATGTTTCTCTAAACACACATAGGCATCGATGGGACCTCGGTATTTTGCAAATGCCAATAAGCCTTCAGATCGGCTATTGGGGGCCTTTAAGGACTTTTGACGCCTATATGCCAGCATTACTGAATTTATTTCACTTGCAATATATTTTCCAGAGGTACTATGTACCTTAACATTTTTCAGCTAATATGAATATTTGCTCTCATTTCCAAATATGGCAGATCCGGAGTTGGCGGAGCCAATATTTTTAAAGTGGTTTATGCTCATACTTCCGGCATGGTGTGACTTATGGACATCGGACCTACATCGAATGAGTTGAACTTGCTGGAAGTTCAAAATATAGTCCACCTCAATGCGGTCAAGAGAGGTCATTAAGTGCGTATTTTTCAGAACTGTCAGGAATTGCATTTTATAAAAACTTTAATGCAAATCTGAAGAATATACATGCATGTCTTCATTCAAATAAGTGGCAGAACTAGTAATGTCAATTTCTGATTCCTTGATCGAACCCTTTAAATGCTGTGCACATATATGCCTTTTCTGATCTCTTAGAAAAATTGTTCTGATTCCTTTATGAATACCTGTAAATACTGTCAACAAAAATCCATTTCTGATTGGTTTAAAAAATATTTTACTCCTGAAAATAAGCCTCCATAAATTCTCTTTCTATATATTTTTTCTCCTGATACTTTAACCCTTTTCACACAGACTTGAATTTACTGGTGGCAGTAAATTCTGTTTCTCCAGTTCAGTTGTTTTCGCAAACCACACACCTATCCATTGGGTGATCTCATGAACTGAACTGAGTTTGTTTTTATCACCATATACAGTTTCATTTAAAGCATAACATATACATTTTTTCACTTCTGGGGATATCATTTCTCTCGTTTTCAATTTTTCTATTCGATTTTTACATAAACTGTTTCTATATTGCGCATGTATAAAATGATGGCAAAATATTTCTGCATTTATGGCATATCTGAATATTTTGCAACCATGTCTTCAACCCATTTCGAATAGGAAGTACAACGACATTTTCAGAAGATAATGCAATGTCACTTGAGTTGTGTTCTTTGATCAAACCAATGTACTCTCATCGCAATACGTGATTGGGATGACAGACAAACCAAAGTACTCTCATCGCAATACGCGATTGACATGACAGCCAAACCAATGTACTCTCATCGCAATACGCGATTAACATGACAGACAAACCAATGTACTCTCATCGCAATACGCGATTGACATGACAGACAAACCAATGTACTCTCATCGCAATACGCGATTGACATGACAGACAAACCAATGTACTCTCATCGCAATACGCGATTGACATGACAGACAAACCAATGTACTCGCATCGCAATACGCGATTGGCATGACAGACAAACCAATGTACTCTCATCGCAATACGCGATTGACATGACAGACAAACCAATGTACTCTCATCGCAATACGCGATTGACATGACAGACAAACCAATGTACTCTCATCGCAATACGTGATTGACATGACAGACAAACCAAAGTACTCTCATCGCAATGCGCGATTGACATGGCAGACAAACCAATGTACTCTCATCGCAATACGCGATTGACATGACAGACAAACCAATGTACTCGCATCGCAATACGCGATTGGCATGACAGACAAACCAATGTACTCTCATCGCAATACGCGATTGACATGACAGACAAACCAATGTACTCTCATCGCAATACGCGATTGACATGACAGACAAACCAATGTACTCTCATCGCAATACGCGATTGACATGACAGACAAACCAATGTACTCTCATCGCAATACGCGATTGACATGACAGACAAACCAATGTACTCGCATCGCAATACGCGATTGGCATGACAGACAAACCAATGTACTCTCATCGCAATACGCGATTGACATGACAGACAAACCAATGTACTCTCATCGCAATACGCGATTGACATGACAGACAAACCAATGTACTCTCATCGCAATACGCGATTGACATGACAGACAAACCAATGTACTCGCATCGCAATACGCGATTGGCATGACAGACAAACCAATGTACTCTCATCGCAATACGCGATTGACATGACAGACAAACCAATGTACTCTCATCGCAATACGCGATTGACATGACAGACAAACCAATGTACTCTCATCGCAATACGCGATTGACATGACAGACAAACCAATGTACTCTCATCGCAATACGCGATTGACATGACAGACAAACCAATGTACTCTCATCGCAATACGCGATTGACATGACAGACAAACCAATGTACTCGCATCGCAATACGCGATTGGCATGACAGACAAACCAATGTACTCTCATCGCAATACGCGATTGACATGACAGACAAACCAATGTACTCTCATCGCAATACGCGATTGACATGACAGACAAACCAATGTACTCTCATCGCAATACGCGATTGACATGACAGACAAACCAATGTACTCTCATCGCAATACGTGATTGGGATGACAGACAAACCAAAGTACTCTCATCGCAATACGCGATTGACATGACAGACAAACCAATGTACTCTCATAGTGTAAAGTTTACAGTTTTTCTCAGTTTTTAATTTCCAAACTATATTCATTTTTGTGGCGGATCGCCCATTTCACAATAAATAAAACGATATCCACGATGAACCTAAAAGGAGAGCCGTTAGTTTTTCTAGAAGGTCGGGGAAATACCAAAAGTGTTATATACCCATACCCCCCCCCCCTCACCCTTCTCCTCCCCAACCCTCTAAATATTTATAATTGCCTGTTTGGAGAAATATGCGGAATTGAAACAGGTTTGAGTGTCAAATCTATTATCAATAAATGTATTTGTACGCATATATTACATATAAGTAGGGATAAAAGGAGAATTCTGAACTAGAAAACAAGGTGCTCCAGACATTTATTATGGTTTTTTGGCTCGCTGGTAAAGTTATGCAATTTTCATCACATTATGGAAGTATAGCGTAAATCTTCAGAGTTAATCCCACACCTCCTAGATTATCAAAAATTCTGAACAGTGTCAATAAAATGCACTAAAATGCCGAGACGTTACCGTGCACTGAAAATGGAGGGGAAAAACGTACGCCCTATGGAGATTTTTTTTTTTTAAAATAGTCTGCAGCGAAAAAATGTGGCGATGATTTTTGCCTATTTCGTCCGCACAATATAAACGGGAGATTTGAAGAAAAAAAGATGGCGACACAGAATTTTTTATTTTGAGAGCCAAAATGAATGAATGAATTGGGGTAACATTTTTTAAAAAAATCGATTATTTCTCGAATAGAAACCCTTATCGCTCTATAATATAATAATGTTCGGATCTTCTTTTGTTAGAGATGTATTTAATTAGAAGTTGTGAAGGATGTCTTTAATTAGAAGATGATATTTAAGAAAGATATATGTTTAGTTAATTCTCTCCTCTATGAACCATCATGGCTCTATATTATATAAATGATGACGGAATCCTCTTGTTATGAAGGATACCTTTAATTTGGGGAATGATTGACTGAGGAGTATTTTAAAAGAAAAATATGTTGGTAACTCTCTGATCGCCGAACTCTCATTGTCTCCGTATTATAATATGGATCAAATCGCCCTTTTATCGGAGATACCTTTAATTTATTTCTTTATTTATTGGTGTTTAACGCCACATCAGCAGCTATGGCTATATCGTGACGGGAAAAGCGGATAAAATAAAATGTTAATTATGAAGTGAAAGATTGAATGAAAATAGGAAATAATTTACAAACACAGGGTGGTATGAATAGTAATGAGTGATGATACAAGAAAAGCAACCACCTTATAAATCAACATGTGGAGTTTGAGACTTGAAGTTTAAAAGAATAACAACTGTTTTAAAATTTATTAAAAAGATTGATTACTTTAAGAAATGAGAATCTTGTGCGAACTCGTATGATATTAAAGATCTCTTAGAGATGCCACAGTAAAATACTGCCCTCTGGTATGGTCAAAATTTGTACAATGTAAAAAGCATTTGTTCCACTGTCAACCCCTGTTAGCAAGGAACTCACTCTAGTCACAGATTACTCTCTAACAAAACGGAATGTGTAAGTCTTGTGTGACCAACATGACATCGTGTCAGAATTACAGGAAATTTACCACAAAGGTTACTAGAAGAGTACTGATTAAAAGTATTTGATCAGAAGCGATGGAGTTTGTTATTTGTCACCCGATCTCATTCCTCTTGCCACAAAGGTTTGATGTATTTACTGATATATGGCTTGTAATCATTAAATGGGATCTTGAAATCAGAGATGGGCCTGTTTTGCTGCACTGTCTGCCCTGGTGTTACCGGAGATACGAACATGTCCAGTAACCAGTAAAACATGATATCGCATTGGTCAGACATGAAAGTATTCCACTTCTCTCGAAGTTCTAAAATGAGAAGGTTCTTCAACCTGGAGTTGAGTAAAGCAAGCAACGAAGAAAGAGAGTCAGAAAATATAATCGACTCCATTTTCTGTTCATTCTCGATGTGTTAGTTGTAAACCTTTAACTTCAGCAGTGGAAATAAAACTTTTGTTTGGTATTCCAACTGAGGTGATCTGATCACCAATAACAACAGCTGATGATACTTTTCACCATCGTTAGATCCATCTGTATAGATCCTTTTATATGCAAGATGCTTGGACTTTCAGGATATTTTTGATGAAAGTCCAAAGAATTTGTCACTGATTTTTTTAAAGAAGCATGGTCCAAAATAACTTTAGTTTTTTTCAAGATGTTAAGGAGGAATATGTGGTTCACGGGTTCTCTTTTATCGTATCTGGTTCAATTTTGGCAGACTCCATATGGGGTTTAATTCTTATTCCCAAATGGAGTAATATGTGTCTGGTGTTGGTTAAGATATTCAATATTTTGTGAGTTTGAGACACAGTTATAAGTAGGGTTCTATAGGTTAGAAAACAGTACAGAAACCTATTGGAGTAACCATTTAATTCTGCTCCTCTACTTCAATAAACATTGAATCTATTAGTTATGTTCTGAAAGCACCCAAGCTAGTTCTTATACCACTATTATGAATTGCATCAAGTGGTTTGGGGTACGACTTTCTTGCACAACCATAAACCACACGGCCAAAATCTAATTTAGATCTAACAAGTGATCTATACAGAGGGAGTAATGTTTTGGGGTAAAAACCCCAATCAGTGTTACCAACCACCTTGAGGAGGTTAAACCCCAATCAGTATTACCAACCACCTTGAGGAGGTTAAACCCCAATCAGTGTTACCAACCACCTTGAGGAGGTTAAACCCCAGTCAGTGTTACCAACCACCTTGAGGAGGTTAAACCCCAATCAGTGTTACCAACCATCTTGAGGAGGTTAAACCCCAATCAGTGTTACCAACCATCTTGAGGAGGTTAAACCCCAATCAGTGTTACCAACCACCTTGAGGAGGTTAAACCCCAATCAGTGTTACCAACCAAAATGAGGAGGTTAAACCCCAATCAGTAGTACCAACCACCTTGAGGAGGTTAAACCCCAATCAGTGTTACCAACCACCTTGAGGAGGTTAAACCCCAATCAGTGTTACCAACCAACTTGAGGAGGTTAAACCCCAATCAGTGTTACCAACCATCTTGAGGAGGTTAAACCCCAATCAGTGTTACCAACCAAAATGAGGAGGTTAAACCCCAATCAGTATTACCAACCACTTTGAGGAGGTTAAACCCTAATCAGTGTTACCAACCAACTTGAGGAGGTTAAACAACAATCAGTGTTACCAACCACCTTGAGGAGGTTAAACCCCAATCAGTGTTACCAACCACCTTGAGGAGGTTAAACCCCAATCAGTGTTACCAACCACCTTGAGAGGTTAAACCCCAGTCATTGTTACCAATCAGCTTGAGGAGGTTAGACCCCAATCAGTGTTACCAACCACCTTGAGGAGGTTAAACCCCAATCAGTGTTACCAACCACCTTGAAGAGGTTAAACCCCAATCAGTGTTACCGTCCACCTTGAGGAGGTTAAACCCCAATCAGTGTTACCAACCACCTTGAGGAGGTTAAACCCCAATCAGTGTTACTAACCACCTTGAGGAGGTTAAACCCCAATCAGTGCTACCAACCACCTTGAGGAGGTTAAACCCCAATCAGTGTTACCAACCAACTTGATGAGGTTAAACCCAAATCAGTGTTACCAACCACCTTGAGGAGGTTAAACCCTAATCAGTGTTACCAACCACCTTGAGGAGGTTAAACCCCAATCAGTGTTACCAACCACCTTGAGGAGGTTAAACCCCAATCAGTGTTACCAACCACCTTGAGGAGATTAAATGTTTTTTTACATCTCACTTTTAGTTGTTTTATATGAGAAGTGAAATTCAGTTTGTTGTCAAACATCAAACCTAATTTCACTTCCTTAACAACTTTAATGGGACACATATGTATTTTCAACTCAGGATCAAGGTGATGTTTCCGAAGTTTACAAAAGTGTTCTCAGTTTGTTTTTGTCTTTGAGAACCTAGAGCCATTTTATGTGGACCATTTTTTAATTCTGTTTAAGCACAGTTGAAGTTTGCGGTCTACAGCATTCATGTTTTGCTGTCATATCAGATTTAAATGTCATCTACATACAATGAAGAGTCTACCATATTCTCAATTGCGCAAATAAATGCTGTTGTTTTTCACTGAGAAAAAGGTAACAGATAAAATACTACCCTGAAGAACCCCCATTTCCTGTTCGTGCGGCTCAGGTAACGTTTCCTAACACGAACACGAAATTGGTAGTCCTTCAAAAAAACTTCTCTAAAAAGAGGCATACGCCCTCTCAACCCAATGTTAAATAAGAGGATGTTTTAAAATCTTATACATCCAAGTTGTATCGTATGCTTTCTCCAGATGAAAGAAGATGGCGAACACATGTCCTTTTCTAGCAAGTCTAACCCAATGATCCACAGTACTTCTCTGGCTTCTGAAACCACACTGAGCATTCGCAAGTAGATTGTTCGATTAAAACAAACAGATAAGTCGATCATTGATCATCCTTTCAATGGTTTTACACAGAGAGCTTGTTAGTGCTATAGGTCTGTAATTACTTGGATTGCAATAGGATTTTCGGGCTTTGGAATAGGAATAATCGTTGCTTGACGCTAAGAAGGTGGAAACTGGCCAGTCTCCCATATTTCGTTAAAATGGCTAATAAAAGGTTAATTGGTGTCCGTGGAAGATGTTTTACAATTTGTTGGTGTATTTCATCGTGTCCAGTGTCAGTATCTTTAGCTCTCTGCAAAGAGTTATTTAACTCTTCCATAGAGAAATGTTCATTGTAATCCTCTGAATAGTCAGAGATGAATTTAATCTTTTGTTTTTCTTGTTGTTTTTTAGTTTTAACGAATTCTGGATTACAATTTTCATACGACGAATGTTTCGAAAATGTTGAGGCCTATTTGTTTGATATTTCTTTTTAATGTTATTAGTGTGTTGTTATCTTCCAGTTGTTGTACAGTTGCTTTTGTTTTTTACTCTAATTTCTCTAATCATTTTCCAAATTTTGTTGATGGGTGCGTGTTGGTTAATTTTAGAAACATAACGTTTCCCTTAGAACATTTCTTCTTTGGATTTATAAGTAGTCTTGTTGTTGCCCGACTTACACATAATTTGCCCAAATTATTTATACTCGATGACTTATTAAATTCCCATTCAGTTTTCTTGCGGTCTTCTGTAGCCTGTTTGCAATCATTATCAAATCATTGTTTGCTGAAATATTTTTAGATTTGCTGACGTTTTTGGAATGGCTGTGTTTGCAATGTCAAGCAACACCCGGGTAAAATGTTCTACTTGGTAAGCACCTTTTTCCCAATTTCTCCCGTTTGAGTCTTTCTGAACAAAGCAACGAGAAGGTGTCCCAGTTTGTCTTTTTAAAGTTTCATTGGGGGCGCCCCTTTCACGTCGGCCGCAACCACACTTTCCAATCCAATTGGAAAGTGGTCATTCTCGCCAAGTCATCTTCGACCTTCCAAGAAAAATCGAGGCAGATAGAAGGGTATGCAATTGCAAGGTCAATCGATGTGTTTGAACCAGATCCAGGACGCAGATAAGTGTCAGACCCATCATTAAACAAACACAAGTCATATTTTGTAATAAATTCTTATACTTCCAACTCCATTCACTTTGTTGTTTGATTTTAACGCACATTGCCCCCCCCCCCATCCCCCCCCCCCTCCCCAAAGTGGGGAATGTGCGTTAAAATCACACAACAAAGTGAATGGAGATGTGAGTTGATGGACCAGCAGCTCAAGATCATTCAGTGGTAGGGTTTTACTTGGTGGAACGTAAGTCGTACACAGCGTAACTGTTTTGCCTGATGTTAGGCGTACCGCCACAGCCTGTAAATTTGTGATTAAAGGTAGCGAACTGCGAATAATGTCGTTTCAAATTAAGACAGAGGTTTCACGAACATCAGGATCATTATCATCTACCCAATCATTATACGAAGTATAATGCTCAGAAGCTGAATGATCTTGTGTTTCGGGTTTCTTTAAAATAGTTTTCCTACAGGCAAAATGCAGCATGTTTATATTTCTGGCTTAGAAGACCCACTTCATTAAAATTCGCTCTAAAACCTCGACAATTCCTCTGTATTATATTATTTTTGTTTGTATTATCCATATATGAATGGGGATTGAGAAGGTGGACATATGGGCGAAATAGCCCCGGTGGCTTTTTTTGGAGTTTTTTTCTTTTCTCGGGGGCCTATTCTGAGCGCAATTTAAGCGTAAGTGACCGAACGTTTCGTCGATGCATTGACCTACTTCCAGGCCTTCAAACCTGTTGTGAGTAACAGGGTTTTGAAGGGTATTCTGTCTGATATCTATTTTTCTTTCTCTGTTTTCTTTCTGTTTTTCAGTTTCTTGATTCTTTTTCTGACACTGACCAGTTTGTGAAATTTGATTATGTTTTAGGTTGTTCATTTTTCTTTCTGATTTAGTATTGTTAGGTTTAGTTTGTTCTTGTTCTTTTTTTCTGTGTTCGTCTTGAGTTTATAATTGTATTTGAATTTATGTCGTATTCTGTATAGCTGACTGCTTTTGCGTTGACTTTAGTTCAGTTTTATTGGTTAGTGAGGTAGTAAAAGGTTCTATACAAATAGGTCGTACACCGTCGTTTAACCAATTATATGGTGTCTGTCACTGAATAGATGCAATCTGAACCTTCTGTTTTAATTCTGTTGCATATGTTGTTGTTAAACTCAAAACAGGTATTCATGAAACTATTTCTCTGGCTTCTTAAAACTTATCTTTTTCTCACATTTAATTTTCTGTATGTATTTTGCTTTTTCCACAAAGGGCAATCCCTAGAAAATAAAGTATGGGTGAACGTTTCGTCGAGGCATTCGCCGTTTTACATCACTCCCGGGCCTTCAAACCTGTTGTGAGTAACAGGGTTTTGAAGGGATTTAGTTGTTCTGTCTGATATCTGCTTTTGTTTCTCTGTTTTCTTTTTCTTGATTCTTTCTCTGACTCCGACCAAGATTTTGTGGCTCTGGTTTTGTTTATGTTTAAGGGTGTTAATTTTTCGGTTCTGATTTAGTATTGTGAGGTTTAGTTTGTTCTTGTTCTTTTTTTCTGTGTTGGTCTTGAATTTACAATTCTATATTGAATTTCTCTGTGTCGTAATCCGTGTAGCTGATTACGTTTGCGTTGTTTGAATTTCCCTGTGTTGTATTCCATATAGCTGATTGCGTTTGCGTTGTTTGAATTTCCCTGTGTTGTATTCCGTATAGCTGATTACGTTTGCGTTGTTTGAATTTCCCTGTGTTGTATTCCGTATAGCTGATTGCGTTTGCGTTGTTTGAATTTCTCTGTGTTGTATTCCGTATAGCTGATTGCGTTTGCGTTGTTTGAATTTCTCTGTGTTGTATTCCGTATAGCTGATTGCGTTTGCGTTGTTTGAATTTCCCTGTGTTGTATTCCGTATAGCTGATTGCGTTTGCGTTGTTTGAATTTCTCTGTGTTGTATTCCGTATAGCTGATTGCATTTGCGTTGTTTGAATTTCTCTGTGTTGTATTCCGTGTAGCTGATTGCGTTTGCGTTGTTTGAATTTCTCTGTGTTG
Source organism: Pictodentalium vernedei (assembly GCA_031216915.1). Taxonomy (NCBI): domain Eukaryota; kingdom Metazoa; phylum Mollusca; class Scaphopoda; order Dentaliida; family Dentaliidae; genus Pictodentalium; species Pictodentalium vernedei. The sequence goes on along the minus strand of CM062288.1, from coordinate 338,219,598 downwards.
TATTCCGTATAGCTGATTGCGTTTGCGTTGTTTGAATTTCTCTGTGTTGTATTCCGTATAGCTGATTACGTTTGCGTTGTTTGAATTTCTCTGTGTTGTATTCCGTGTAGCTGATTGCGTTTGCGTTGTTTGAATTTCTCTGTGTTGTATTCCGTATAGCTGATTGCGTTTGCGTTGTTTGAATTTCTCTGTGTTGTATTCCGTATAGCTGATTACGTTTGCGTTGTTTGAATTTCCCTGTGTTGTATTCCGTATAGCTGATTGCGTTTGCGTTGTTTGAATTTCTCTGTGTTGTATTCCGTATAGCTGATTGCGTTGTTTGAATTTCCCTGTGTTGTAATCCGTATAGCTGATTGCGTTTGCGTTGTTTGAATTTCTCTGTGTTGTAATCCGTATAGCTAACTGCGTTTGCATTGTTTGAATTTCCCTGTGTTGTATTCCGTATAGCTGATTGCGTTTGCGTTGTTTGAATTCCCCTGTGTTGTATTCCGTATAGCTGATTGCGTTTGCGTTGTTTGAATTTCTCTGTGTTGTAATCCGTATAGCTGATTGCGTTTGCGTTGTTTGAATTTCTCTGTGTTGTAATCCGTATAGCTGATTGCGTTTGCGTTGTTTGAATTTCTCTGTGTTGTAATCCGTATAGCTAACTGCGTTTGCATTGCTTGAATTTCCCTGTGTTGTATTCCGTATAGCTGATTGCGTTTGCGTTGTTTGAATTTCCCTGTGTTGTATTCCGTTTAGCTGACTGCGTTTGCGTTGTTTGAATTTGTCTGTGTTGTAATCTGTATAACTGGTTGCGTTTGCGTTGTTTGAACTTATCTGTGTTGTATTCCGTATAGCTGATTGCGCTTGCGTTGACTTTGGTTCAGTTTTATTTGTTTGTGAGATAGTAAAAGGTTTTATCAAAATCGGTAGTACACTGTCGTTTAACCAAGTATATGGTATCTGGCACAGAATGGATACATTCCGAACCTTCAGTTTTAATGCAGTTGCATATGTTGTTGATAAACTAATACCAGGCATTGATGAAATTATTTCTCTGGAGTCTTTAAAACTTATCTGTTTCTCACATTTAATTTTTTGTATGTATCTTTCTTTTTTCCACACAGGGCGATCCCTGGAAAATTAAGTATGGGCGCCCTGGCAGTTAAACATTTAATTGTATTTTTACACGGCTCCGGGTGTTGCTTGCAACATTTATATTACATTTCCTGTCCCCTGCAGCTACTTTGTCCCTGTCCGTGTTTTTTTACATCTGAAGCATCCAAGCGGATTTCATGTAACCAGCCTTGATCGATTTCGGTGGTTGTGCGGCTTCGAACGTAAATATATATGCGTTTGTCCTAACAAATTTCCCATCTTTGCGTATTCTATTGTTGTCATTTACACTTGTGATTTTAATTCATTTTTAATTTCTAGTTTATCAACTCCAGATAGTTGATTTGTTCTTACTACACACTTCTTGTTGCTATTTGGTGTTTTGTGGGAAACCTTCATATCTACTAATTTAGAAGTTTGTAATAAATTCAATGCTTGTTTTTTGTCTACTGAATTCTATCAATAGTCCACCGGATCTTATTGTTTTAACACTATTGACGGTGCCAGCTATTCGTTATTGCCTTTTCTAACACAAACGAATTAATGTCATTGACTTGTTTCCCTTCTTCATCAAAATATATAATTAAACAATTTGGCCATGAATTTGAATGACTGGTGAGTATGTCAGAGTCCGTGTCATGTCACCGTTTTTGTGATTTGTGTGGTTTGTTATCCATTTTTTGTTATTTTTTAATTCCTCAACGTATAACTTCCGAGCTTACTCTGAGCCCAACATTGGGGATTATGTTGTGGTATATCCACCGGACGGCACCAGAAGTATATATGGAGTATGCTCGGGTAGCGTTGATGCAAACTGCATACCGCTGACCGATTGACTTCTCGAGAGGGCCAGGTCATCAGCGGTTTGTCATTCAACCAGCTATTTTGTGATACTGGAGTAATTTACCATTGCTAACTGACGGAGACAGTTTAATAAAACAGAATATGTTCAAAAAGTTCGAAATTCATTAAAAATCAGTATACGTTACCAATGATAAATTTAAAAATCAGTATACGTTACCAATGATAAATTTAAAAATCAGTATACGTTACCAATGATAAATTTGAGTTAAAAGAAACAATTGATTGAACGACCACCCAATTCCCCCGATGTGATACCCTTTTGGGGGGCTCCGGATTGGCCAGACCGGGCCCATCTGACCATATGTCTGCGTCCGAAGGTAGGGCCAAAGGAGTGTATTGGAAGGTATCTCCAAAATGGAGATTGCCCTAACCGGGGCACTGTTTGTCCTCAACTGCCAGGATTCCTCCTCCGGGGCCTTTAGGCGAGAACAAAGTGTCTGCGGGATGTACTAACAGGATAGTAAGAGGGTCCGGCGAGGGGTCTGCGGGATGTACTAACAGGATAGTAAAAGGGTCCGTCTAAATATCAAGATTCGATTCGATATCAATATCATACATCTGCTGAGGGATCGGTCCCGAGTTTGTCTCAAGATTCGATTTTTTCGAACAGCTCGTGCTCAGTGCAATTTGTTACATTTCCAACAAAAACTGGATAAAACTAACAGACAATTCATTCATGTAGGCCCAATTCATATTTAATTGAGTAATTGACAATGTTTAATTGTTAGGTTAGCAATATAGACTATAGAACGAACACAGGTCGTGCACGACGTGTAGTTAATTTCTCAGACCTGCTTATCAATGAATAATAATCTTCGGTTAGAAAAGAGTTCAGAATATCCAGTTTGGTACGACTAATTGTGCATTTTTGTGGTGATAGTAACACGTTAACACTGCGAACTATACAATCCCGTCCGCGAAAATAGATTCAAAATTGAAAGTCAGGCAGTGCCATCGACAATAATCAGCGGTGTTAACAACGTGACCGTTCGTAACGCGTTGCACAGACTGTCACCGAGCGTGACAAATTGGATGTCGCTTCGCATACCCATACAAATAGACAAATATACTGGAATACGAGAATGGTGCGGGGATCGAGTGAATTCGTGTTCTTGTCTCTCATGCCGGGGGTTAGTATGCCTTCTACTATTGTTAAAGATAATAACCACGTTATAAATGATCGGCACGAAATAGTATATGAATTCAATAACTTCAGTAGCTGCAGTGTGTTGCAGGAAAATGCCGTCTGTGTTTTGGTATGGGATCGAGGTGGTACATGCATATCAATCTACGTAAATGTTGTGTTAGGTAAAGAATTATCGTGACAAAACAGTATCTGAAAAATGCAAAAGGCGTTAACCAGTTAGCAATGAACTGATTGTATCCCACCTTAAGTTTATTCCCTTTGTACGTTTATTCGAGTATGTATATTTGGACATGAGTTCTAGATTTCTGTAGTTTCTCAATTGTTCAATAAATCCTGTATATGTTTGTAGGTTATTTTTCACTTTGCAGGAATAAATAAACTTTCTGTAGATCAACATATAGAAGTCTGTTGTGTTATTGGGTGGAGCATGGATATTTCTGTAGCCTAAAGTGATATATTCTGGGATGAAGGGAAACTTAAAATCGCACTTGTCCTTCAAATGTTCCCCAAAATTCAGAAGAACTGTTTTCACAACAGAACATTCAAAGAACAAGTGAAGTATTGACTCCTTTGTATTCCAACAAAAAGTACATAGTTCCGTTTTAGCGAGTTTGCATTTATAAAGTTTTGAATTTGTATATAAAATTTGGTGGACAATTTTGAAATGCAAACTTTGTAAATATGTATCGTCCGTTATTGAAAATGGGAATTCCAGTCATCTGAGTGCAGATTTATATCCAAAACCTCCTTCCATTTATTCTACATATGAATGGTAGGTGTTGTGTAGAGTTCAAAAAATTTAAAATAAAAGGTTCGGGAAACTTTATTAGTAGATTGTAACGTTTCTATGCTGAATATTATTCAAATGTTTATTGGATCTGGTCGTCGTTTTCCAAGCTTTGGGTAATGCATTTATAATACCCTGAAAAACTGTAAATGGTGTATTGATGTTATACTTGTTGGAGAAGTCAGAGAATGTTAGGAGGCCGTTGTTGTCCGACTCTAGATCATTTACAAAGTAAATACCTTTATTACACCAAGTTCAATAACTTCTTTACAAACATAGGAAGACGCACCAGGGAAAAACTAATACAAACAGATAAATCCTTCAGAGACTTCATGGATTCCCCTTATCGAAATAATTTTTTTATAACGTCTGTTACCCCTCATGAAGTAATACATATTGCTAAATGTATGAAGTCAGAATACTCTGAAGACTGTGATGGTATTACGACATGTCTCTTGAAGTATAGTATAAATATATTAGCCCAAACAATTGCCCACTTTGCTAATCAATCTTTTAACAGCGGAGTTGTGCCAAACAGAATGAAAATCACCAAAGTTATTCCAATTTTCAAAACCGGGGACGGAAATACATTTAGTAATTACAGAAGTATTTTACCCGCCTTCTCTAAAGTTTTCGAAACAACTAAATACAATGATTAACCATCTGAACACATTTTCTACCAAAATCAATATGGCTTCAGAAAAATACACAGTACCATACATTCTGTTATGCAGTTTCTCAGACATATTGACATAGAAAATAACAAGCCAACTAAAGATGTGATGCGATAAATCACAGTATACTGTTAAATAAATTGGAAGAATGTGGATTCTGGGGAATTAGGAATGACTGGTTCAAAAGTTACCTTTCCAACAGAAACCAGTTCACAAAATATGGTGAATATAAATCTGAAATGACTGAAATAAGATTTGGAGTTCCACAGGGCTCTGTACTAGGCCCTTTTAATTCCTGTTGTCGTTCAACGTTGTTAAAGCTGCTCTCTTTTGCAGATAATACAACAGTTTACGCATCTGGTCCTAATGTAAGTACTTTAGTAATATTTATAAATGAGGAAATAAAGAAAATAAGCGACTTGTGCTCAGCTAACCGCCTTGTTTTGAATGCTTGTAAACCTAAGCATAAAGATACATGACAAAAATATAAAACGAGTAGGACAAAATAAAACAGAAGAATCACTGAAAGTCCTTGGCATTAACATTGACGATAACCTTTCACACAGTGCTCACGTTTCACAAGTTTGCTCTAAATAGGACGGATAAATTATGCTCTAAATAAGGTGAAAAAATTCTTATCGCATCTGGCTATGAAAACGCTATATTTTACCCTTATTCACAGTCATCTATTATATGGAATCCAAATATGGGGTAACACACGAGCTATTAGACAAATTCTTATCATGCAGAAATACTCAGTTCGTGTTATTAATAATTCTAGATATAATGCTCGTACAGATCCCCTGTTTGTCAAAGATAAAACACACAAAATTAACGATCGGTTCACACTCCAAGTCTGCCTCTTCATATTCGATTGAGAAAAGGGGGAACTTCCTTCGTCATTCCATTTCTTCTTTACATAATGAGGGCACACCTCACAAAGAACTACAAGACAATCAGAACTGCTACACATTAGTAGAACCCGTACTTAAGCACTAGAAAGGCTTCTAATCCATGCGTTTCCTAAGTTATGGAATGAATTGGACTCAGAAATAAGAACTATTAGAAACAGAGACATGTTCAAAAGATTGCTAACACAAAAATTCCCTTCCCATTATACAAACAACGTAGCGTGTGACAACCCTTATTGTCAAGATTGTAGATTTAATAGTGCCAGTTGATCCCATTCTTTCATAATTTTTCATGATTTTTTAACAAATATGTAAAATATTAAGATTCTAGGTAGTCACTAAACCAGGACTAAACTAAGTAAGGCCATATTCCTTTATTTCAAATTCCATCCACGAAACAACAGCAAAGCTAAATCATATGTCTGCTGTCTCGACTTAGTAATACAAACCCTGTATAACCCGCCAAGTCCAGAACCCCTGATGTGAAAATAAAAAACATTAAACCCAACAAGTGTAATAATTCAGTTTCACAAATAACTATTCTCTTACAGCTTGTGTACGGTGCTGACAGCTTGGCTAACATCTATGGGAGATGGCAGCAGACAGCCAATCTGGCTATGTCATCTCCCTACAGTATAGATAGTGCTGCTGTACTGTTCTATAAATGTATCGACCGTACCTAGCTTAGAGGTGTCCTAGGCTACACCTACGTTAGGGGTGTCGCAGACTAGACCATACCAATGTTAGCGGTGTTATAGATCATACCTATGTTAGAGATGTTGCAGATCGTACCTGCGTTACAGGTGTCGTAGATCATACCTATCTTAGAGGTGTAGTAGACAAGACCTATGTTAGAGGTGAAGTAGATCATACCTATGTTAGAGGTGTTGTAGATCATACCTATGTTAGAGGTGTTGCAGATTACACCTATGCTAGAAGTGCAGTAGACTATACCTATGCTAGAGGTGTTGTAGACCATACCTATCTTAGAGGTGTTGAAGAGTATACCTATGTTAGAGGTGGTGTAGATTACGCCTATGTTAGAAGTGTAGAAGACCATGCCAATGTTAGAGGTGCTGTAGATCATACCTATGTTAGAGGTGTTGTACACCATACCTATCTTAGAGGTGTTGTAGAGTACACCTATGTTAGAGGTGGTGTAGATTATACCTATGTTAGAAGTGTAGTAGACCATGCCAATGTTAGCGGTGCTGTAGATCATACCTATGTTAGAGGTGCAGTAGACCGTACCTATGTTAGAGGTGTAGTAGACCATACCTATGTTAGAGGTGTTGTAGATCATACCTATGTTAGAGGTGTTGTAGATTATACCAATGTAAGAGGTGCAGTGTACCGTACCTATGTTAGAGGTGAAGTAGATCATACTTATGTTAGAGGTGTAGTAGACCATACCTATGTTAGAGGTGATGTAGATCATACCTATGTTGGAGGTGGAGTAGACTATACCTATGTTGGAGGTTGTTGTAGATCATACCTATGTTAGAGGTGTAGTACACCATGTCTATGTTGTGAAGTAGACCATACCTATGTTGGAGGTTTAGTAGACCATGCCAATGTTAGAGGTGTTGTAGATCATACCTATGTTACAGGTGTAGTAGACCATACCTATGTTAGTTCAGTAGTAGACCATACCTATGTTAGAGGTGTAGTAGACCACCGTACCTATGTTAGATGTGTAGTAGACCATACCTATGTTAGAAGTGTAGTAGACCATACCTATGTTAGGGGAGTAGTAGACCATACCTATGTTAGATGTGTAGTAGACCATACCTATGTTAGATGTGTGGTAGACCATACCTATGTTAGAGGTGTAGTAGACCATACCTATGCTAGAGGTGTAGTAGATCATACCTATGTTAGAGGTGTAGTAGACCATACCTATGTTAGATGTGTAGTAGACTATACCATATAAGAGGTGTAGTAGACCATACCTATGTTAGAGGCGTTGTAGACCATACCAAAGTTAGAGGTGTAGTAGACCATGCCAATGTTAGAGGTGTTGTAGATCATACCTAAGTTAGAGGTGTAGTAGACCATACCTATGTTAGAGGTGTTGTAGACCATACCAACGTTAGAGGTGTAGTAGACCATGCCAATGTTAGAGGTGTTGTAGATCATACCTATGTTAGAGGTGTAGAAGACCATACCTATGTTAGAGGTGTAGAAGACCATACCTATGTTAGGGGTGTAGTAGACCATACCTATGTTAGATGTGTAGTAGACTGTACCTATGTTAGAGGTGTAGTAGACCATACCTATGTTAGATGTGTAGTAGACTGTACCTATGTTAGAGGTGTAGTAGACCATACCTATGTTAGAGATGTTGTAGATCATGCCTATGTTAGAGGTGTAGTAGACCATACCTATGTTAGATGTGTAGTAGACAATACCTATGCTAGAGGTGTAGTAGATCATACCTATGTTAGGGGTGTAGTAGACCATACCTATATTAGATGTGTAGTAGACCATACCTATGTTAGAGGTGTAGTAGACCATACCTATGCTAGATGTGTAGTAGACCATACCTATGTTAGATGTGTAGCAGACCATACCTATGTTAGAGGTGTAGTAGACCATACCTATGTTAGATGTGCAGTAGACCATACCTATGTTAGAGGTGTAGTAGACCATACCTATGTTAGGGGTGTAGTAGACCATACCTATATTACATGTGTAGTAGACCATACCTATGTTAGATGTGTAGTAGACCATACCTATGTTAGAGGTGTAGTAGACCATGCCTATGTTAGAGGTGTAGTAGACGATACCTATGTTAGAGGGGCAGTAGACCATACCTATGTTAGATGTGTAGTAGACCATACCTGTGTTAGAGGTGTTGTAGGTCATACCTATGTTAGATGTGTAGTAGATTATACCTATGTAAGCCGTTGTTGTAGATCATACCTATGTTAGAGGTGTAGTACCCCATGCCAATATTAGAGGTGTAGTAGTCCATACCTATGTTAGAGGTGTATTAGACCATGCCAATGTTAGAAGTGTTGTAGATGATACCTATGTTAGAGGTGCAGTAGACCATACCTATGTTAGATCTGTAGTAGACCATACCTATGTTAGAGGTGTAGTAGACCGTACCTGTGTTAGAGGTGTAGTAGACCATACCTATGTTAGAGGTGTTGTAGATCAAACCTATGTTAGAGGTGTTGTACATTGTACCTATGTTAGAGGTGCAGTAGACCATACCTATGCTAGAGGTGTAGTAGACCTTACCTATCTTAGAGGTGTAGTAGGCCATGCCAATGTTAGAGGTGTTGTAGATCATACTTATGTTAGAGGTGTAGTAGACCATACCTATGTTAGAGGTGTAGTAGACCATACCTATGTCAGGGGTGTAGTAGACCATACCTATGTAAAAGGTGTAGTAGACCATACCTATGTTAGAGGTGTAGTAGACCATACCTATGTTAGATGTATAGTAGACCACACCTATGTTAGAGGTGTTGTAGATCATGCCTATGTTAGAGGTGTAGTAGACCGTACCTATGTTAGAGGTGTAGTAGGCCATACCTATGCTAGAGATGAGTAGACCATACCTATGTTAGATGCGTAGTAGACCATACCTATGTTAGATGTGTAGTAGACCATACCAATGTCAGAGGTGTAGTAGACCATACCTATGTTAGAGGTGCAGTAGACAATGCCTATGTTAGAGGTGTTGTAGATCAAACCTATGTTAGAGTTGTAGTAGACCATACCTATGTTACAGGTTTTGTAGACCATACCTATGTTAGATGTGTAGTAGACCATGCCTATGTTAGAGGTGTAGTAGACCATACCTATGTTAGAGGTGTAGTAGACCATGCCTATATTAGAGGTGTTGTAGATCATACCTATCTTAAAGTTGTAGTAGACCATACCTATGTTAGAGGTGTAGTAGATCATACATATACTAGATGTGTAGTAGACCATACCTATGTTAGAGGTGTAGTAGACCATGTCTATGGTAGAGGTGTTGTAGATCATACCTATGTTAGAGGTGTAGTATACGATACCTATGTTAGAGGTGAAGTAGACCATACCTATGTTAGATGTGTAGTAGACCATACCTCTGTTAGAGGTGTAGTAGACCATTCCAATGTTAGAAGTGTTGCAGATGCTGCGTATGTTAGAGGTGTAGTAGACCATACCTATGTTAGAGGTGATGTAAACCATACCTATGTTAGAGGTGTAGTAGACCATACCTATGTCAGGGGTGTAGTAGACCATACCTATGTAAGAGGTGTAGTAGACCATACCTATGTTAGAGGTGTAGTAGACCATACCTATGTTAGATGCATAGTAGACCACACCTATGTTAGAGGTGTAGTAGACCATACCTATGGTAGAGGTGTTGTAGATCATAACTATGTTAGATGTGTAGTAGATTATACCTATGTAAGCCGTTGTTGTAGATCATACCTATGTTAGAGGTGTAGTACCCCATGCCAATATTAGAGGTGTAGTAGTCCATACCTATGTTAGAGGTGTATTAGACCATGCCAATGTTAGAAGTGTTGTAGATGATACCTATGTTAGAGGTGCAGTAGACCATACCTATGTTAGATCTGTAGTAGACCATACCTATGTTAGAGGTGTAGTAGACTGTACCTGTGTTAGAGGTGTAGTAGACCATACCTATGTTAGAGGTGTTGTAGATCAAACCTATGTTAGAGGTGTTGTACATTGTACCTATGTTAGAGGTGCAGTAGACCATACCTATGCTAGAGGTGTAGTAGACCATACCTATCTTAGAGGTGTAGTAGGCCATGCCAATGTTAGAGGTGTTGTAGATCATACCTATGTTAGAGGTGTAGTAGACCATACCTATGTTAGAGGTGTAGTAGGCCATACCTATGTCAGGGGTGTAGTAGACCATACCTATGTAAAAGGTGTAGTAGACCATACCTATGTTAGAGGTGTAGTAGACCATACCTATGTTAGATGTATAGTAGACCACACCTATGTTAGAGGTGTAGTAGACCATACCTATGGTAGAGGTGTTGTAGATCATGCCTATGTTAGAGGTGTAGTAGACCGTACCTATGTTAGAGGTGTAGTAGACCATACCTATGCTAGATATGAGTAGACCATACCTATGTTAGATGCGTAGTAGACCATACCTATGTTAGATGTGTAGTAGACCATACCAATGTCAGAGGTGTAGTAGACCATACCTGTGTTAGAGGTGCAGTAGACAATGCCTATGTTAGAGGTGTTGTAGATCAAACCTATGTTAGAGTTGTAGTAGACCATACCTATGTTACAGGTTTAGTAGACCATACCTATGTTAGATGTGTAGTAGACCATGCCTATGTTAGAGGTGTAGTAGACCATACCTATGTTAGAGGTGTAGTAGACCATGCCTATATTAGAGGTGTTGTAGATCATACCTATCTTAAAGTTGTAGTAGACCATACCTATGCTAGAGTTGTAGTAGATCATACATATACTAGATGTGTAGTAGACCATACCTATGTTAGAGGTGTAGTAGACCATGTCTATGGTAGAGGTGATGTAGATCATACCTATGTTAGAGGTGTAGTAGACGATACCTATGTTAGAGGTGAAGTAGACCATACCTATGTTAGATGTGTAGTAGACCATACCTCTGTTAGAGGTTTAGTAGACCATACCTATGTTAGAGGTGATGTAAACCATACCTATGTTAGAGGTGTAGTAGACCATACATATGTCAGGGGTGTACTAGACCATACCTATGTAAGAGGTGTAGTAGACCATACCTATGTTAGAGGTGTAGTAGACCATACCTATGTTAGATGCATAGTAGACCACACCTATGTTAGAGGTGTAGTAGACCATACCTATGGTAGAGGTGTTGTAGATCATGCCTATGTTAGAGGTGTAGTAGACCGTACCTATGTTAGAGGTGTAGTAGACCATACCTATTCTAGAAATGAGTAGACCATACCTATGTTAGATGCGTAGTGGACCATTCCTATGTTAGATGTGTAGTAGACCATACCTATGTTAGAGGTGCAGTAGACAATACCTATGTTAGAGTTGTAGTAGACCATGCCTATGTTAGGGGTGTAGTAGACCATACCTATGTTAGGTTTGTAGTAGACCATACCTATGTTAGGTGTGTAGGAGACATACCTATGTTAGAGGTGTAGTAGACCATACCTATGTTAGAGGCGTTGTAGATCATGCGTATGTTAGAGGTGTAGTAGACCATAGCTATGTTAGAGGTGTAGTAGACCATACTTATGTTAGGAGTGTTGTAGACCATACCTATATTAGATGTGTAGTGGACCATACCTATGTTAGAGGTGTAGTAGACCATGCCTATGTTAGAGGTGTTGTAGATCATGCCTATGTGCGAGGTGTAGCAGACTATATCTATGTTAGAGGTGTTGTAGATCATTCCTATGTTAGAGGTGTAGTAAGCCGTTCCTATGTTAGAGGGGTTGTAGATTATACCTATGTTAGAAGTGTCGTAGATCATAGCTATGTTAGAGGTGTTGTAGGTCGTACCTATGTCAGGGGTGTTGCAGATCATACACTATGTTAGAGGTGTAGTAGACCGTTCCTATGTTAGAGGTGTAGTAGTCCGTTCTATGTTAGAGGTGTTGTAGATCGTACCTATGTTAGAGATGTAGTAGACCGTACCTATCTTAGAGGTGTAGTAGACCATACCTATGTTAGAGGTGTTGTAGATCATTCCTAAGTTAGAGGTGTTGAAGATCATACCTATGTTAGAGGTGTAGTAGACCGTTCCTATGTTAGAGCTGTAGTAGACCGTTCCTATGTTAGAGGTGTAGTAGACCGTTCTTATGTTAGAGGTGTAGTAGACCGTACCTATGTTAGAGGTGTAGTAGACCGTACTTATGTTAGAGGTGTAGCAGACCATACCTATGTCAGGGGTGTAGGAGTCCATACCTATGTAAGAGGTGCAGTAGACCATACCTATGTTAGAAGTGTAGTAGCCCATACCTATGTTAGATGTATAGTAGACCACACCTATGTTAGAGGTGTAGTAGACCATACCTATGGTAGAGGTGTTGTAGATCATGCCTATGTTAGAGGTGTAGTAGACCGTACCTATGTTAGAGGTGTAGTAGACCATACCTATGCTAGAGATGAGTAGACCATACCTATGTTAGATGCGTAGTGGACCATACCTATGTTAGATGTGTAGTAGACCATACCTATGTTAGAGGTGTAGTAGACCATACCTATGTTAGAGGTGTTGTAGACCATACCTATGTTAGGGGTGTAGTAGACCATACCTATGTTAGGTGTGTAGGAGACCATACCTATGTTAGATGTGTGAGAGACCATACCTATGTTAGATGTGTAGTAGACCATGCCTATGTTAGAGGTGTACTAGACCATGCTTAGAGGTGTTGTAGATCATGCCTATGTTAGAGGTGTAGTAGACCGTACCTATGTTAGAGGGGTAGTAGACCATACCTATGCTAGAGATGAGTAGACCATACCTATGTTAGATGCGTAGTAGACCATACCTATGTTAGAGGCGTTGTAGATCATGCCTATGTTAGAGGTTTAGTAGGCCATACCTATGTTAGATGTGTAGTAGATCATACCTATGTTAGAGGTGTAGTAGACCTTACCTATATTAGAGATGTAGTAGACGACGATACCTATGTTAGATGTGTAGCAGACCATACCTATGTTAGAGGTGTTGTAGGTCATACCTATGTTAGAGGTGTAGTAGACCGTGCCAATGTTAGAGATGTTGTAGATCATGCGTATGTTAGAGGTATAGTAGACCATAGCTTATATTAGGAGTGTTGTAGACCATACCTATAATAGATGTGTAGTGGACCATACCTATGTTAGAGGTGTAGTAGACCATGCCTATGTTAGAGGTGTAGTAGACTATAACTATGTTAGAGGCGCTGTAGATCATTTCTATGTTAGAGGTGTAGTAAGCCGTTCCTATGTTAGAGGGGTTGTAGATTATACCTATGTTAGAGGTGTCGTAGATCATACCTATGTTAGAGGTGTTGTAGGTCATACCTATGTTAGAGGTGTAGTAGACCATGCCAATGTTAGAGATGTTGTAGATCATGCGTATGTTAGAGGTATAGTAGACCATAGCTATGTTAGAGGTGTAGTAGACCATACCTATATTAGGAGTGTTGTAGACCATACCTATAATAGATGTGTAGTGGACCATACCTATGTTAGAGGTGTAGTAGACCATGCCTATGTTAGAGGTGTAGTAGACTATAACTATGTTAGAGGCGCTGTAGATCATTTCTATGTTAGAGGTGTAGTAAGCCGTTCCTATGTTAGAGGGGTTGTAGATTATACCTATGTTAGAGGTGTCGTAGATCATACCTATGTTAGAGGTGTTGTAGGTCGTACCTATGTCAGGGGTGTTGCAGATCATACACTATGTTAGAGGTGTAGTAGACCGTTCCTATGTTAGAGGTGTAGTAGTCCGTTCTATATTAGAGGTGTAGTAGACCGTACCTATGTTAGAGATGTAGTAGACCGTACCTATCTTAGAGGTGTAGTAGACCATACCTATGTTCGAGGTGTTGTAGATCATTCCTCTGTTAGAGATGTTGTAGATCATACCTATGTTAGAGGTGTAGTAGACCGTTCCTATGTTAGAGGTGTAGTAGACCGTTCTTATGTTAGAGGTGTAGTAGACCGTACCTATGTTAGAGGTGTAGTAGACCGAACTTATGTTAGAGGTGTATCAGACCATACCTATGTTAGATGTGTTGTAGATCATACCTATGTTAGAGGTGTAGTACACCATTCCTATGTTGGAGGTGTAGTAGACAATACCTATGTTAGAGGTGTAGTAGAACGTACCTATGTTAAAGGTGTTGTAGATCACACCTATGTTAAAGGTGTTGTAGACCATACCTATGTTAGAGGTGTTGTAGATCATACCTATGTTAGAGGTGTCGTAGACTGTTCCTATGTTAGAGTGGTTGTAGATTATACCTAAGTTATAGGTGTTGAAGTCTCTACCAATGTTAGTAGACCGTTCCTATGTTAGAGGGGTTGTAGATTATACCTAAGTTAGAGGTGTTGAAGACTCTACCAATGTTAGAGGTGTCGTTGATCATGCCTATGTTAGAGGTGTAGTAGACCGTACCTATGTTAGAGGTGTAGTAGATCATACCTATGTTAGAGGTGTAGTAGACCGTTCCTGTGTTAGGGGTGTAGTAGACCGTACCTATGTTAGAGGTGTTGTTGATCATACCTATGTTAGCGGTGTTGTGGTGGACCATACCTATGGTAGAGGTGTATTAGACCGTTTCTGTGTTAGAGGGGTTGTAGATTATACCTAAGTTAGAGGTTTTGAAGACTATACCAATGTTAGAGGTGTCGTAGATCATACCTATGTTAGCGGTGTTGTAGATCATACCTATGTTAGAGGTGTTGTAGTTCATGCCTATGTTAGAGGTGTAGTGGGCCGTACCTATGTTAGAGGTGTAGTAGACCATACCCATGTTAGAGGTGTAGTAGACCATACCTATGTTAGAGGTGTTGTAGATTATACCTATGTTAGAGGTATAATAGACCATACCTATGTTAGAGGTATAATAGACCGTACCTATGTTAGAGGTGTTGTAGTTCAAAACTATGTTAGAGGTGTCGTAGACCATACCAATGTTAGAGGGTAGTAGAGCATACCTATGTTCGAGTTGTAGTAGACCAGACCTATGTTAAAGGTGTGGTAGACCATACCTATGTTAGAGGTGTCCTAGACCATACCTATGTTAGAGGTGTAGTAGACCATATCTATGCTAGAGGTGCAGTCGGACCATATCTATGTTAGAGGGGTAGTAGACGGTACCAATGTTAGAGGTGTCGTCGATCATACCTATGTTAGGGGTGTTGTACATCGTGCCTATGTTAGAGGTGTTGTAGACCGTACCTATGTTAGAGGTGTAGTAGACCATTCATATGTTAGAGGTGCTGCAGATTATACTTTGTTAGAGGTGTTGTAGATTATACCTATGTTAAAGGTGCCATAGACCGTACATAGGTTAGAGGTGTAGTAGACCGTACCTATGTTAGAGGTGTAGTAGACTGTACCTATGTTAGATGTGTAGTCGACCATACCTATGTTAGTGGTGTATTAGACCGTACATATGTCAGAGGTATTGTAGATCATACCTATGTTAGAGGTGTTGTAAACCGTACCTATGTTGGAAGTTCTGTAGATTATAGCTATGTTTGAGGTGTAGTAGACCATACCTATGTTAGAGGTGTTGTAGATCATACCTATCTTCGAGGTGTAGTAAACCGTACCTATGTTGGAAGTTCTGTAGATTATACCTATGTTAGAGGTTTTGAAGACTATACCAATGTTAGAGGTGTCGTAGATCATACCTATGTTTGCGGTGTTGTAGATCATACCAATGTTAGAGGTTTTGTAGTTCATGCCTATGTTAGATGTGTAGTGGGCCATCCTATGTTAGAGGTGTAGTAGACCATATCCATGTTAGAGGTGTAGTAGACCATAACTATGTTAGAGGTGTTGTAGATTATACCTATGTTAGAGGTGTAGTAGACCATACCTATGTTTGAGGTGTAGAAGACCGTACGTATGTTAGAGGTGTTGTATATTATACTTATATTAGAGGTGTTGTCGATCATATCTATGTTAAAGGTTTAGTAGACCGTTCCTATGTTAGAGGTGTAGTAGACCGTACCTATGTTAGAGGTGTTGTAGATTATACCTATGTTAGAGGTGGAGTAGACCGTACGTATGTTAGAGGTGTTGTATATTATACTTATATTAGAGGTGTTGTCGATCATAACTATGTTAGAGGTGTAGTGGACCGTTCATATGCTAGAGGTGTAGTAGACCGTACCTATGTTAGAGGTGTAGTAGACCCTACATACGTTAGAGGTGTTGTACATTATATTTTGTTAGAGGTGTTGTAGATTATACCTATGTTAGAGGAGTCATAGACCGTACATATGTTAGAAGTGTAGTAGACCGTACCTATATTAGAGGTGTAGTAGACTGTACCTATGTTAGATGTGTAGTAGACCATACCTATGCTAGTGGTGTAGTAGACCGTACATATGTTAGAGGTATTGTAGATCATACCTCTGTTAGAGGTGTAGAAGACCATACCTATGTTAGAGGTGTTGTAGATCATGCCTATCTTAGAGGTGTAGTAAACCGTTGGAAGTTCTGTAGATTATACCTATGTTAGCGGTGTTGTGGATCATACCTATGTTAAAGGTGTAGTAGACCATTCCTATGTTAGAGGGGTTGAAAACTATACCAATGTTAGAGGTGTCGTAGAGCATACCTATGTTAGAGGTGTAGTAGACCGTACCTATGTTAGAGGTGTGGTAGACCATACCTATGTTAGAGGTGTAGTAGATCGTACCTATGTTGGAGGTGTTGCAGATCATACCTATGTTAGAGGTGCAGTACACCGTACCTATGTTAAAGATGTAGTAGACCATAACTATGTTAGAGGTGTAGTAGACCATGTCAATGTTAGAGGTGTTGTAGACCATACCTATGGTAAAGGTGTAGTAGACCATATCTATGCTAGAAGTGTAGAACACCGTGCCCATGTTAGAGGGTAGTAAAGCATACCTATGTTAGAGGTGTAGTAGACCATACCTATGTTAACGGTGTAGTAGACCATACCTATGTTAGAGGTGTAGTAGACCATATATATGCTAGAGGTGCAGTAGACCATACCTATGTTAGAGGCGTCGTAGAACATACCTGTATTAGCGGTGTTGTGGATCATACCTATGCTAGAGATGTAGTAGACTGTTCCTATGTTAGAGGTGTAGTAGACCATATCTATGTTAGAGGTGTAGTAGACGGTGCCAATGTTAGAGGTGTCGTAGTTCATACCTATGTTATAGGTGTGGTAAACCATACCTATGTTAGAGGTACAGTAGACCATACCTATGTTAGAGGTATAGTAGACCATACCTATGTTAGAGGTGTCGTAGACTGTACCTATGTTCGAGTTGTAGTAGACCATACCTATGTTAGAGGTGTAGTAGACCGTACCAATGTCGGAGGTGTAGTAGACCACACCTATGTTAGAGGTGGCATAGATCATACCTATTTTAGAGGTGTAGTAGACCATAAGTATCTTTGAGGTGTAGACGACCATACCTATGTTAGACTATAGTAGACTGTATCTGTGTTAGAGATGTTGTATACCATACCCGTGGTAGAGGTGTTGTTGATCATACCTATGTTTGAAGTGTAGTACACCATACCTATGTTAGAGGTCTTGTAGATCATACCTATGTTAGAGGTGTAGTAGACCATACCTGTGTTAGGGGTGTTGTAGACCATACTTGTGTTAGGGGTGTAGTAGACCATACCTATGTTAGAGGTGTAGTAGACCATAACTGTGTTGGGGGTGTTGTAGATCATACTTATGTTAGAGGTGTAGTAGACCATATCTATGTTAAAGGTGTCGTAGATCATATCTGTGTTGGAGATGTAGTAGACCATGTCAATGTTAGAGGTGTAGTAAGCCATACCTATGGTAAAGGTGTAGTAGACCATATCTATGTTAGAGGTGTCGTAGACCATACCAATGTTAGAGGGTAGTAGAGCATACCTATGTTCGAGTTGTAGTAGACCAGACCTATGTTAAAGGTGTGGTAGACCATACCTATGTTAGAGGTGTCCTAGACCATACCTATGTTAGAGGTGTAGTAGACCATATCTATGCTAGAGGTGCAGTCGGACCATATCTATGTTAGAGGGGTAGTAGACGGTACCAATGTTAGAGGTGTCGTCGATCATACCTATGTTAGGGGTGTTGTACATCGTGCCTATATTAGAGGTGTAGTAGACCATACCTATGTTAGAGGTGTTGTAGATCATACCTATATTAGAGGTGTAGTAGACCATACCTGTGTTAGGGGTGTTGTAGATCATACTTATGTTAGAGGTGTAGTAGACCATACCTGTGTTAGGGGTGTTGTAGATCATACCTATTATATTAGAGGTGTAGTAGACCATACCTATGTTAGAGGTGTTGTAGATCATACCTATGTTAGAGGTGTATTAGACCATACCTGTGTTAAGGGTGTTGTAAATCATACTTATGTTAGAGGTGTAGTAGACCATATCTATGTTAGAGGTGTCGTCGATCATATCTGTGTTAGAGGTGTAGTATACAATACCTATGTTAGAGGTGTCGTAAACTGTATTTTCGGGTATTGTACACCATACCTATGTTACAGTTGTCGTAGACTTATTTTCCGGTATTGTATACCATAACTGTGTTAGAGGTGTCGTTGACTGTATCTATGTTTCGGGTACTGTACACCATACCTATTTTAGAGGTGTCGTAGATTGTACGTGCGTTTCGGGTGTCGTAGATCGGACCTATGATAGATGTGCCATAGACCGTACCTACGTTTCAGGCAGCGTAGACCGTAATTGTAATAGAAGTGCCATAGACCGTACCCACGTTTCTGGTGTCTTGGACCTTTCCAGTGTTATAGTGCTGTACGTGCGTTTCGGGTGTCGTAATCGGACCTATGATAGATGTGTCATAGACTGTTACTTCGTTTCGGGTGTCGTAAGCCGTACCTATGATAAAGATGTCGTAGACCGTACCTACATTTTGTGTGTTGTAGTCCGTACCTGTGATAAAGGTGTTGTAGACCGTACCTACATTTTGAGTTTTGTAGACCATATCTCTGATAGAGGTGTTGTAGACAGAAGCAATGTTATTATTTATTATTTCTATGGCATTTAGCCATTTAGCACCCCATTTAGACGGCCGGTTGCGAGCGAGTTAGTTATCCACGTATAGCACAGGGTGTTAAGAAAATTTGCACTGGATTGGAAAAATGGTCCAGATGATAAGATCCTCTCTTTGTCTCTATGACGTGGAAGAAATTTTGCATCCTCTGAATATCTTTGGATGCTATCCGTTTATTATATCTTTAGCAATAAATTTCGAGCGCAGTAACTCATTGGTTAGAGCACTGGACTATAAACAGGTCAACTATTCGAATAAATGGTTGTATTGTTGCAATGATCGGTAATACATTGCAGTTATTATACCGATGTTTACATCTATACCCCTACCGACAGCTTGCGATTAAAGCGCCATTGCAGATGGTCGGCGAGAAGAATTTCACCGGAGTGAACTCTGTTACGGGTGAACGGTCCGTTCGATAGCGGATAGCTCATGGCGTCAAATATATGATTCGAGAATCGAAGCTGTGTGAGGCATGGGATGGAATGACATGCTGACGTGGAGGATATCGGAAAAATTTGCAGGCCAAATTCGAAATCTTTCCTGGTATGTCGAACTTTCCGACTTTGCAGTGGGAAAAGACGCCATTTCTTCGAATCCCTGCGCGAATTATAATGTTAAAAGATAAAAAAAATCGCGTCTCCGTGTGACGTCAGATGTCGTCCCCGTCTCCGTGTAATGTCAGATGTAGTCTGTGAATAACCAACAGTTTTTATTCTACTCAAATGGGCAACTTGTGTTTTTGTCATGGGCCAGGTCCGTGCCTAAGAAACCGCTGGACTCAGGGTTACTTCGCCGGTTCCTCTTTTCTAAAATCGCCTCGTCAGTATGGGGTTTGTTGGGGGATCATATTTCTAAGATAATTGCTCTGACAGCGTTAATCCTTTGAACACTGGTAGTATCGCCCATGTCAGTTCAATGGCAGCAATTGGAAGAGGTCATATTCATAATTTGGGGGTAGACCCATTAATATTTTCAATGTGCAGCCTTGAGGCTGCACGTTGAAAATATTGACTGGTCTATCCCCATACTTTCACTTAGCAGCCATCCTACGTTGTGCAATTACGACGCATCATGTTATTGGACCAGAATGGCGATCTCTCGGGTTGAAAGGGATAAAGCAATATACACGATGATAGTACTTTAGAGTTGACAGAATCCTCAAAAAAGTTTCTTGTTTGCTTTTTGAAAGTGAATTGCTGCAAAAATGAAGGCAACAATAAAACTATACTGCTTGTTGAAAGTACTTGGCTCAACCTTGTGTAATCAGTATCAGAACACGATAGCTGCAGGAGTTATTTTGAATGTCAAGTTATCCGCAAACGTCTTTCTGATAATAGCATTGTTGTACTAATTTCGAGTATTCGGATAAATAGTGTCACCTAGGTCTTCGTGAAAAGAATTATGGACGCACATTTTGCTTGCGGGCTTGCAGGCTTTACGAGCTCCAAAATGTTTGTGAAAAGATAAGGGTTGTGTGGATTCAGTCAACTTTGTTAGTGTAAATAGTTACATTGCGGGTGAGAAACGTATACATTTTCGTAAATGGTGTTGAGTGGCAAAAATTAAATGACTGACGTTGCAGAAAAAACTATTAATTTATTGTTTCGTACACTGGTGTGTGTAGCTAATTAACGGCATTGGTATTCAGAAGAACAATTTCTAAAAAAAAAAATTATTCCGTTACACCGGGTTGAGATCAATGTGACGATATTCAGTTAGAATTTAACTTTACAATCTAATTGTGTTGAAGAGAAGGTTTTTCTTCCAGAATAAACGCGACAATCTTCCGTGTACGTACTATTTTTGTACACAGAGGGTTGGTGCTGATCTTCAGATTATAACCTTACACGAACTCTTTGACGGTTTGTTTCAGTTTGGATATCTTTTTCACTTTTAAAACTGACATTTTGCAGAGCTTCCGGTCTTCTATACATGGATTCAAGCAGAACACCCTACGGATTTGCGGCAATACGCCGATATTCTTGTATACCGCTTTTGAATACAAGCGGAATACAAGAGAGATACATGGGGATATGACTATCACTACGAGCCCTATTATTTCTGAATGATGTCTCCGCCCCATTCCTCCCATGATCCAAGCGCAAATACCACAAGTGTAAATATGAAAGCAGTTTTCAACTGACAGTCTAGACAGAGTTGATGTATGCCTGAAACTTTATTTTCAACCTTTCATATCCGTTTTACAAATACGCCAAGGTTGACAACAAGTGGGGTCTGGAAATGTTACTGTCTGATGCAGCACGGACAATTGTAGGAAACACAAATAAGTATAGTGTTATGAGACCTTTCCTGCTCGATGGGGTTTTCTAAAAGGAAGTCCATTTTTAATCTATGGGCGAACACTCATGCATATGGTGATGGTGATGATTTAGCGTCATGTTTTTAGAGAACTGGTGTGATTCGTCAAGAAAAGAGCATAGTGTCGTACGTACACTTGTAACATGATCACAGAACACAGAGCATAGTGTCGTACGTACACTTGTAACATGATGACAGAACATAGAGCATAATGTCGTATGTACACTTGTAACATGATGAGAGAACACAGAGCATAGTGTCGTACGTACACTTGTAACATGATGACAGAACATAGAGCATAATGTCGTATGTACACTTGTAACATGATCACAGAACACAGAGCATAGTGTCGTACGTACACTTGTAACATGATGACAGAACATAGAGCATAATGTCGTACGTACACTTGTAACATGATCACAGAACACAGAGCATAGTGTCGTACGTACACTTGTAACATGATGACAGAACATAGAGCACAGTGTCGTACGTACTCTTGTAACATAATAACAGAACATAGAGCATAGTGTTGTATGTACACTTGTAACATGATGACAGAACATAGAGCACAATGTCGTACGTACAATTGTAACATGATCACAGAACACAGAGCTTAGTGTCGTACGTACACTTGTAACATGATGACAGAATATAGAGCATAGTGTCATATGTACATTTGTAACATGATGACGGAACACAGAGCATGGTGTCGTACGTACACTTGTAACATGACAGAACACAGAGCATAGTGTGGTACATACACTTGTAACATGATGACAGAACACAGATAGTGTCATATGTACATTTGTAACATGATGACAGAACACAGAGCATAGTGTTGTACGTACACTTGTAACATGATGACAGAACACAGAGCATAGTGTCATACGTACACTTGTAACATGATGACAGAACACAGAGCATAGTGTCGTACGTACACTGGTAACATGATGACAGAACACAGAGCATAGAGTCATACGTATACTTGTAACATGATGACAGAACATAGAGCATAGAGTCTTACGTACACTTGTAACATGATGACAGAACATAGAGCATAGTGTCGTATGTACACTTGTAACATGATGACAGAACACAGAGCATAGTGTCGTACGTACACTTGTGACATGATGACCGAACATAGAGCATAGTGTCGTATGTACACTCGTAACATGATGACAGAACACAGAGCATAGTGTCATATGTACACTTGTAACATGATGACAGAACACAAGGAGGGTAAAATACGAGAGACTGGAATCAACGACCAAGATGAAGTTTATTTCCTGTTTCACGGGTGCTGAAGTATTGTTAATTACTGCCAAACACTCTCACCCCACCCCCACCCGTTCCCCAATCGAGTTATGTTCTGTATTTATACAATGATTAAACATGAATTATTAAGTGATCGAAGCTGATATTTTTAAATATTTTTTTTTGCTGGACACTATTCTGTATCCGAGCATTTCACTCACGTTATAACGTAACCCATTTATCATTTATTTTTCGTGATTTGAAGAAATGAACAAATATCTTCATATATACTCCATATCTCAGTTACGGACTGTATGTTTGGTAACTCTAGACTATTCCGTTATGTAATACAGGAAGTATATATTTTGTATTAAAATAAGTTAATCTAATACCACACTATAATCCACACTTTGTAATATATAATATTCACCTATAATCCACACTTCGTAATATATAATATTCACCTACAATCAACACTTTGTAATATATAATAAGCACCTATAATCCACACTTTGTAATATATAATATGCACCTATAATCCACACTTTGTAATATAAAATAAGCACCTATAATCCACACTTTGTAATATAGTATGCACCTATAACCCACACTTTGTAATATATAATATTCACCTATAATCCACACTTTGTAATATAAAATAAGAACCTATAATCCACACTTTGTAATATATAATATGTACCTATAATCCACACGTTGTAATATATATTATTCACCTATAATCCACACTTTGTAATTCATAATATTCACATATAGTCCACACTTTGTAATATATAATATGCACCTATAATCCACACTTAGTAATATATAATATGCACCTATAATCCACACTTTGTAATATATAATAAAGCACCTATAATCCACACTTTGTAATATATAATATTCACCTATAATCCACACTTTGTAATATATAATATTCACCTATAATCCACACTTTGTAATGTAAAACAAGCACCTATAATCCACAGTTTTGTAATATACAATATGCACCTATAATCCACACTTTGTAATATATAATATGCACCTATAATCCACACTTTGTAATATACAGTATGCACCTATAATCCACACTTTGCAATATATAATATGCACCTGTAATCCACACTTTGTAATATATAGTATGCACCTGTAATCCACACTTTGTAATATATAGTATGCACCTATAATCCACATTTTGTAATATATAATAAGCACATATAATCCACACTTTGTAATATATAATATGCACCTATAATCCACACTTTACAATATATAGTATGCACCTATAATCCACACTTTGTAATATATAATATGCACCTATAATCCACACTTTACAATATATAGTATGCACCTATAATCCACACTTTGTAATATAAAATAAGCACCTATAATCCACACTTTGTAATATATAATATTCACCAAAAATCCACACTTTGTAATATTTAATAAGCACCTATAATCCACACTTTGTAATATATAATAAACACCTATAATCCACACTGTGTAATATATAATATGCACCTATAATCCACACTTTGTAATATATAATATGTACATGAGAATGAGAATTACAAAAAGCTATAGTCTATAAAAATAAAATTGTTGCAAAGATTCTTCTTGCATCAAAGAAATAAATTTTAGTTTTCTCGTTTTTGTTCAAGAACAAAGATTTGAAAAATGTACGCTATCTTCAAAATTCTGTTTAAGGTAAAAGTATGATTCAACCTGACCAAAACAGCTCTTTTGCTTAAACAAACGTGTTTTGTTCTCATCAATGAGTTATTCCTAAAATAACCTACCAATCCAAATGTCCACCGTTTCAATTTTAATTCTGCCGAATTTGATAAAATTACTTCATCCTTCTCATTAAAACAATAATTTAATGCAAAGTGGGTTTTAAGTGAGAAAATACGAAGAGCAGAGGTTTTTTTGGCTGGCATGTTCCCCTCGACTATTAACATGTCGTACACTCTGGGACTCTTATCTTTTTCCGGAATGTGATATGACTTTCCTAGAATTAGTGTAGAGTGATTAGGGAACGGTCGTGCTCTTTGTGGAACGTGATACGTTTATTAATTTATGTATTAGGGTTTAACGACACATTAGCAGCCAATTCAGATCGTGTCGGTGAGGGTTGTACGGGTGGAGGAAGCCGGAGTACCCGGAGAGAACCATCAAGCAACGACGAGCGACGAGCAGCTGTCAGCTCCCCTACATCGTAACTCCGCACTTCAGCAAAGGTAGGGTTAGATTGGTTGAATACATGCGTACCATCGACGTGCAGTACGCCTTAGTACACGGCGTGATCGTGCCCCCATGTGAACAATCGGGGTGAAGTGACTTGCCCAAGGACATAACGCGGGAGTCCGAATCGATCGCTCAGACGGTCACACATCCAAGGACTAACCGGGCTCGACGTTGCTTAACTTCGGTGATCTGACGAGAACCGGTTACAGCAACGCCACCGCACCCCAGGAATGTGATACGACTTTCATAGAATTACTGTATAGTGATTAGGGAAAGGTCAGGGTCTTTGCAGAATGTGATATTTCTTTCATAGAATTATTTATTGTAATTAGGGAAAGGTCATGGCCTTTGCGGAAGGTGATATTACTTTCATAGAATTGCTGTACAGTGATCAGGAAAAGGTCGTGCTCTTTGTGGAATGTGATATGACTCATAGAATTACTGTATAGTGATTAAGAAAAGGTCAGGATCTTTACAGAATGCGATATGACTCATAGAATTACTGTATAGTGATTAGGGAAAGGCCATGATCTTTGTAGAATGTGATATGACTCATAGAATTACTGTATAGTGATTAGGGAAAGGTCATGATCTTTACAGAATGTGATATGAATCATAGAATCACTGGATAATGATTAGGGAAAGGTCGTGCCCATTGCAGAATGTAATATGACGTTCATAGAATTACTTATGAGGGAACGGTCGTGCTCTTTGTGAAATAAATTTCATAGAATTACTGTATAGCGATTAGGAAAAGGTCGTACCCATTGCAGAATGTGATATGACTTTCATAGAATTACTTATGAGGGAAAGGTCGAGCTCCTTGTGAAATGAATTTCATAGAATTACTGTATAATGATTAGGGAAAGGTCGTGCCCATGGCAGAATGAAACATGATTTTCATAGAATTACTTATGAGGGAAAGGTCGTGATCTTTGTGAATGTGATATGAATTTCATAGAATTACTGTATAATGATTAGGGAAAGGTCGTGATCTTTGTGGAATGTGATATGACTTTCTTAGAATTACTTATTTTGATTAGGGAAAGACCGTGGGTTTTTCTGAATGTGCTATGACTTCCATAGAATTTCTGTATAGTGATAAGGGAAAGGTCATGATATTTGAAGAATGTGATATGACTCATAGAATTACTGTATAGTGATTAGGGAAATATCATGATCTTTGTGGAATGTGATATGACTCATAGAATTACTGTATAGTGATTAGGGAAAGGTCAGGATCTTAACAGAATGTGATATTTCTTTCATAGAATTACTGGATAATGATTAGGGAAAGGTCGTGCCAATTGCAAAAAGTAATATGACTTTCATAGAATTACTTATGAGAGAAAGGTCGTACTCTTTGTGAAATGAATTTCATAGAATTACTGTATAGTGATTAGGGAAAGGTTGTGAACTTTGCAGAATGTGATATGACTCATAGAATTACTTATTGTGATTAGGGAAAGGTCGTGCTCTTTGTAGAATGAGATATGACTTTCAGAGAATTACTGTATAGTGTTTAGGGAAACGACGTGCTCTTTGCAGAATGAGATATGACTTTCATAGAATTCCTTTATAGTGATTAGGGAAAGGACGTGCTCTTTGTGGAAGTGATATGACTTTCATATCATAACTGTATAATGATTAGGGAATGGACGTGCTCTTTGTGGGAGGTGATATGACTTTCATAGAATTACTGTATAGTGATTAGGGAAAGGACGTGCTCTTTGTGGAAGGTGATATGACCTTCATATAATTACTGTACAGTGATTAGGGAAAGGACGTGCTCTTTGTGGAAGGTGATATGACTTTCATATAATTGCCGTACAGTGATTAGGGAAAGGACGTGCTCTTTGTGGACGGTGATATGACTTCCATATAATTACCGTACAGTGATTAGGGAAAGGAGGTGCTCTTTGTGGAAGGTGAAAAGACTTCATATAATTAATGTATAGTGATTAGGGAAAGGACGTGCTCTTTGTGGAAGGTGATATGACTTTCATATAATTACTGTATAGTGATTAGGGAAAGGACGTGCTCTTTGTGGAAGGTGATATGACTTTCATATAATTACTGTATAGTGATTAGGGAAAGGACGTGCTCTTTGTGGAAGGTGATATGACTTTCATATAATTACTGTATAGTGATTAGGGAAAGGACGTGTTCTTTGTGGAAGGTGATATGACTTTCACATAATTACTGTATGGTGATTAGGGAAAGGACGTGCTCTTTGTGGAAGGTGACATGACTTTTATATACTTACTGTATAGTGATTAGGGAAAGGACGTGCTCTTTGTGGAAGGTGATATGACTTTCATATAATTACCGTACAGTGATTAGGGAAAGGAAGTGCTCTTTGTGGAAGGTGATATGACTTTCATAGAATTACCGTACAGTGATTAGGGAAAGGACGTGCTCTTTGTGGAAGGTGATATGACTTTCATAGAATTACCGTACAGTGATTAGGGAATGGTCGTGCTCTTTGTTAAATGAATTTCATAGAATTACTGTATAGCTATTAGGGAAAGGTCGCACCCATTGCAGAATGTAATATGACTTTCATATAATTACCATACAGTGATTAGGGAAAGGACACGCTCTTTGTGGAAGGTGATATGACTTTCATATAATTACTGTACAGTGATTAGGGAAAGGACGTGCTCTTTGTGGAAGGTGATATGACTTTCATATAATTACCGTACAGTGATTAGGGAAAGGACGTGCTCTTTGTGGAAGGTGATATGACTTTCATAGAATTACCGTACAGTGATTAGGGAAAGGACGTGCTCTTTGAGGAAGGTGATATAAATTTCATATAATTACCGTACAGTGATTAGGGAAAGGACGTGCTTTTTGTGGAAGGTGAAATGACTTCATATAATTACTGTATAGTGATTAGGGAAAGGACGTGCTCTTTGTGGAAGGTGATATGACTTTCATATAATTACTGTACAGCAATTAGGGAAAGGACGTCCTCTTCGTGGAAGGTGATATGACTTTCATATAATTACTGTATAGTGATTCGGGAAAGGTCGTGCTCTTTGTGGAAGGTGATATGACTTTCATATAATTACCGTACAATGATTAGGGAAAGGACGTGCTCTTTGTGGAAGGTGACATGACTTTCATATAATTACTGTATAGTGATTAGGGAAAGGACGTGCTCTTTGTGGAAGGTGATATGACTTTCATATAATTACCGTACAGTGATTAGGGAAAGGACGTGCTACTTGTGCAATGAGATATGACTTTCATAGAATTACTTATCGCGATTAGGGAAAGGTCGTGCTCTTTGTGGAATGTGATATGACTTTCACAGAATTACTTAAGAGGGAAAGGTCGTGCTCTTTGTAAAATAAATTTTATTGAATTACTGTATAGCTATTAGGGAAAGGTCGTACCCATTGCAGAATGTAATATGATTTTCATATAATTACCGTACAGTGATTAGGGAAAGGACATGCTCTTTGTGGAAGGTGATATGACCTTCATATAATTACCGTACAGTGATTAGGGAAAGGACGTGCTACTTGTGCAATGAGATATGACTTTCATAGAATTACTTATCGCGATTAGGGAAAGGTCGTGCTCTTTGTGGAATGTGATATGACTTTCATAGAATTACTTATGAGGGAAAGGTCGTGCTCGTTGTTAAATGAATTTCATAGAATTACTGTATAGCTATTAGGGAAAGGTCGCACCCATTGCAGAATGTAATATGACTTTCATATAATTACCATACAGTGATTAGGGAAAGGATATGCTCTTTGTGGAAGGTGATATCACTTACATATAATTACTGTATAGTGATTAGGGAAAGGACGTGCTCTTTGTGGAAGGTGATATGACTTTCATATAATTACTGTATAGTGATTAGGGAAAGGACGTGTTCTTTGTGGAAGGTGATATGACTTTCGTATAATTACCGTACAGTGATTAGGGAAAGGACGTGCTCTTTGTGGAAGGTGATATGACTTTTATATACTTACTGTATAGTGATTAGGGAATGGACGTGCTCTTTGTGGAAGGTGATATGACTTTCATATAATTACCGTACAGTGATTAGGGAAAGGACGTGCTCTTTGTGGAAGGTGATATGACTTTCATATAATTACCGTACAGTGATTAGGGAAAGGACGTGCTCTTTGTGGAAGGTGATATGACTTTCATATAATTACCGTACAGTGACTAGCAAAAGGACGTGCTCTTTGTGGAAGGTTATATGACTTTCATAGAAGTACCGTACAGTGATTAGGGAAAGGACGTGCTCTTTGAGGAAGGTGATATAAATTTCATATAATTACCGTACAGTGATTAGGGAAAGGACGTGCTCTTTGAGGAAGGTGATATAAATTTCATATAATTGCCGTACAGTGATTAGGGAAAGGACGTGCTCTTTGAGGAAGGTGAAATGACTTCATATAATTACTGTATAGTGATTAGGGAAAGGACGTGCTCTTTGTGGAAGGTGATATGACTCTCATATAATTACTGTATAGTGATTAGGGAAAGGACGTGCTCTTTGTGGAAGGTGTTATGACTTTCATATAATTACTGTATAGTGATTAGGGAATGGTCGTGCTCTTTGTGGAAGGTGATATGACTTTTATATATTTACCGTATAGTGATTAGGGAAAGGACGGGCTCTTTGTGGTAGGTGATATGACTTTCATATAATTACCGTACAGTGATTAGGGAAAGGACGTGCTCTTTGTGGAAGGTGTTATGACTTTCATATAATTACTGTACAGTAATTAGGTAAAGGACGTCCTCTTTGTGGAAGGTGAGATGACTTTCATATAATTACTGTATAGTGATTACGGAAAGGTCGTGCTCTTTGTGGAAGGTGATATGACTTTCATATAATTACCGTACAGTGATTAGGGAAAGGACGTGCTCTTTGTGGAAGGTGATATGACTTTCATATAATTACTGTATAGTGATTAGGGAAAGGACGTGTTCTTTGTGGAAGGTGATATGACTTTCATATAATTACAGTATGGTGATTAGGGAAAGGACGTGCTCTTTGTGGAAGGTGATATGACTTTCATATAATTACCGTACAGTGATTAGGGAAAGGACATGCTCTTTGTGGAAGGTGATATGACTTTCATAGAATTACCGTACAGTGATTAGGGAAAGGACGTGCTCTTTGTGGAAGGTGATATGACTTTCATATAATTACTGTACAGTGATTAGGGAAAGGACGTGCTCTTTCTGGAAGGTGATATGACTTTCATATAATTACCGTACAGTGATTAGGGAAAGGACATGCTCTTTGTGGAAGGTGATATGACTTTCATAGAATTACCGTACAGTGATTAGGGAAAGGACGTGCTCTTTGAGGAAGGTGATATAACTTTCATATAATTACTGTATAGTGATTAGGGAAAGGACGTGCTCTTTGTGGAAGGTGATATGACTCTCATATAATTACTTTATAGTGATTAGGGAAAGGTCGTGCTCTTTGTGGAAGCTGATTTGACCTTTCATATAATTACTGTATAGTGATTAGGGAAAGGACGTGCTCTTTGTGGAAGGTGATATGACTTTCATATAATTACTGTATCGTGACTAGGGATTGGTCGTGCTCTTTGTGGAAGGTGATATGGCCTTTATATAATTACCGTATAGTGATTAGGGAAAGGACGGGCTCTTTGTGGGAGGTGATATGACTTTCATATAATTACCGTAAAGTGATTAGGGAAAGGACGTGCTCTTTGTGGAAGGTGATATGACTTTCATATAATTACTGTACAGTAATTAGGGAAAGGACGTCCTCTTAGTGGAAAGTGATATGACTTTCATATAATTACTGTATAGTGATTAGGGAAAGGTCGTGCTCTTTGTGGAAGGTGATATGACTTTCATATAATTACCGTACAATGATTAGGGAAAGGACGTCCTCTTTGTGGAAGGTGACATGACTTTCATATAATTACTGTATAGTGATTAGGGAAAGGATGTGCTCTTTGTGGAAGGTGATATGACTCTCATATAATTACCATACAGTGATTAGGGAAAGGACGTGCTACTTGTGCAATGAGATATGACTTTCATAGAATTACTTATCGCGATTAGGGAAAGGTCGTGCTGTTTGTGGAATGTGATATGACTTTCATAGAATTACCTAAGAGGGAAAGGTCGTGCTCTTTGTTAAATAAATTTTATAGAATTACTGTATAGCTATTAGGGAAAGGTCGTACCCATTCCAGAATGTAATATGACTTTCATATAATTACCGTACAGTGATTAGGGAAAGGACATGCTCTTTGTGGAAGGTGATATGACTTTCATATAATTACCGTACAGTGACTAGCAAAAGGACGTGCTCTTTGTGGAAGGTTATATGACTTTCATAGAAGTACCGTACAGTGATTAGGGAAAGGACGTGCTCTTTGAGGAAGGTGATATAAATTTCATATAATTACCGTACAGTGATTAGGGAAAGGACGTGCTCTTTGAGGAAGGTGATATAAATTTCATATAATTACCGTACAGTGATTAGGGAAAGGACGTGCTCTTTGTGGAAGGTGAAATGACTTCATATAATTACTGTATAGTGATTAGGGAAAGGACGTGCTCTTTGTGGAAGGTGATATGACTCTCATATAATTACTGTATAGTGATTAGGGAAAGGACGTGCTCTTTGTGGAAGGTGTTATGACTTTCATATAATTACTGTATAGTGATTAGGGAATGGTCGTGCTCTTTGTGGAAGGTGATATGACTTTTATATATTTACCGTATAGTGATTAGGGAAAGGACGGGCTCTTTGTGGTAGGTGATATGACTTTCATATAATTACCGTACAGTGATTAGGGAAAGGACGTGCTCTTTGTGGAAGGTGTTATGACTTTCATATAATTACTGTACAGTAATTAGGTAAAGGACGTCCTCTTTGTGGAAGGTGAGATGACTTTCATATAATTACTGTATAGTGATTACGGAAAGGTCGTGCTCTTTGTGGAAGGTGATATGACTTTCATATAATTACCGTACAGTGATTAGGGAAAGGACGTGCTCTTTGTGGAAGGTGATATGACTTTCATATAATTACTGTATAGTGATTAGGGAAAGGACGTGTTCTTTATGGAAGGTGATATGACTTTCATATAATTACTGTATGGTGATTAGGGAAAGGACGTGCTCTTTGTGGAAGGTGATATGACTTTCATATAATTACCGTACAGTGATTAGGGAAAGGACATGCTCTTTGTGGAAGGTGATATGACTTTCATAGAATTACCGTACAGTGATTAGGGAAAGGACGTGCTCTTTGTGGAAGGTGATATGACTTTCATATAATTACTGTACAGTGATTAGGGAAAGGACGTGCTCTTTCTGGAAGGTGATATGACTTTCATATAATTACCGTACAGTGATTAGGGAAAGGACATGCTCTTTGTGGAAGGTGATATGACTTTCATAGAATTACCGTACAGTGATTAGGGAAAGGACGTGCTCTTTGAGGAAGGTGATATAACTTTCATATAATTACTGTATAGTGATTAGGGAAAGGACGTGCTCTTTGTGGAAGGTGATATGACTCTCATATAATTACTTTATAGTGATTAGGGAAAGGTCGTGCTCTTTGTGGAAGCTGATTTGACCTTTCATATAATTACTGTATAGTGATTAGGGAAAGGACGTGCTCTTTGTGGAAGGTGATATGACTTTCATATAATTACTGTATCGTGACTAGGGAATGGTCGTGCTCTTTGTGGAAGGTGATATGGCCTTTATATAATTACCGTATAGTGATTAGGGAAAGGACGGGCTCTTTGTGGGAGGTGATATGACTTTCATATAATTACCGTAAAGTGATTAGGGAAAGGACGTGCTCTTTGTGGAAGGTGATATGACTTTCATATAATTACTGTACAGTAATTAGGGAAAGGACGTCCTCTTAGTGGAAAGTGATATGACTTTCATATAATTACTGTATAGTGATTAGGGAAAGGTCGTGCTCTTTGTGGAAGGTGATATGACTTTCATATAATTACCGTACAATGATTAGGGAAAGGACGTCCTCTTTGTGGAAGGTGACATGACTTTCATATAATTACTGTATAGTGATTAGGGAAAGGATGTGCTCTTTGTGGAAGGTGATATGACTCTCATATAATTACCATACAGTGATTAGGGAAAGGACGTGCTACTTGTGCAATGAGATATGACTTTCATAGAATTACTTATCGCGATTAGGGAAAGGTCGTGCTGTTTGTGGAATGTGATATGACTTTCATAGAATTACCTAAGAGGGAAAGGTCGTGCTCTTTGTTAAATAAATTTTATAGAATTACTGTATAGCTATTAGGGAAAGGTCGTACCCATTCCAGAATGTAATATGACTTTCATATAATTACCGTACAGTGATTAGGGAAAGGACATGCTCTTTGTGGAAGGTGATATGACTTTCATATAATTACTGTATAGTGATTAGGGAAACGACGTGCTCTTTGTGGAAGGTGATATGACTTTCATATAATTACTGTATAGTGATTAGGGAAAGGACGTGTTCTTTGTGGAAGGTGATATGACTTTCATATAATTACTGTATGGTGATTAGGGAAAGGACGTGCTCTTTGTGGAAGGTGATATGACTTTTATATACTTACTGTATAGTGATTAGGGAAAGGACGTGCTCTTTGTGGAAGGTGATATGACTTTTATATAATTACTGTACAGTGATTAGGGAAAGGACGTGCTCTTTGTGGAAGGTGATATGACTTTCATATAATTACCGTACAGTGATTAGGGAAATGACGTGCTCTTTGTGGAAGGTGATATGACTTTCATAGAATTACCGTACAGTGATTAGGGAAAGGACGTGCTTTTTGAGGAAGGTGATATAACTTTCATATAATTACCGTACAGTGATTAGGGAAAGGACGTGCTCTTTGTGGAAGGTGAAATGACTTCATATAATTACTGTATAGTGATTAGGGAATGGACGTGCTCTTTGTGGAAGGTGATATGACTTTCATAGAATTACCGTACAGTGATTAGGGAAAGGACGTGCTCTTTGAGGAAGGTGATATAACTTTCATATAATTACCGTACAGTGATTAGGGAAAGGATGTGCTCTTTGTGGAAGGTGAAATGACTTCAGATAATTACTGTATAGTGATTAGGGAAAGGACGTGCTCTTTGTGGAAGGTGATATGACTCTCATATAATTACTGTATAGTGATTAGGGAAAGGACGAGCTCTTTGTGGTAGGTGATATGACTTTCATATAATTACCGTACAGTGATTAGGGAAAGGACGTGCTCTTTGTGGAAGGTGTTATGACTTTCATATAATTACTGTACAGTAATTAGGTAAAGGACGTCCTCTTTGTGGAAGGTGATATGACTTTCATATAATTACTGTATAGTGATTAGGGAAAGGTCGTGCTCTTTGTGGAAGGTGATATGACTTTCGTATAATTACCGTACAGTGATTAGGGAAAGGACGTGCTCTTTGTGGAAGGTGATATGACTTTCATATAATTACTGTATAGTGATTAGGGAAAGGACGTGCTCTTTGTGGAAGGTGATATGACTTTTGTATAATTACCGTACAGTGATTAGGGAAAGTACTTGCTTCTTGTGCAATGAGATATGACTTTCATAGAATTACTTTTCGCGATTAGGGAAAGGTCGTGCTATTTCTGGAATGTGATATGACTTTCATAGAATTACTTATGAGGGAAAGGTCGTGCTCTTTGTTAAATGAATTTCATAGAATTACTGTATAGCTATTAGGGAAAGGTCGTACCCATTGCAGAATGTAATATGACTTTCATATAATTACCATACAGTGATTAGGGAAAGGACATGCTCTTTGTGGAAGGTGATATGACTTTCATATAATTACTGTATAGTGATTAGGGAAAGGACGTGCTCTTTGTGGAAGGTGGTATGACTTTCATATAATTACTGTATAGTGATTAGGGAAAGACGTGTTCTTTGTGGAAGGTGATATGACTTTCATATAATTACTGTACAGTGATTAGGGAAAGGACGTGCTCTTTGTGGAAGGTGATATGACTTTCATATAATTACTGTATAGTGATTAGGGAAAGGACGTGTTCTTTGTGGAAGGTGATATGACTTTCATATAA
Source organism: Pictodentalium vernedei (assembly GCA_031216915.1). NCBI lineage: Eukaryota > Metazoa > Mollusca > Scaphopoda > Dentaliida > Dentaliidae > Pictodentalium > Pictodentalium vernedei. The sequence continues at coordinate 338,184,432 of CM062288.1, read as the reverse complement.
TTACTGTACAGTGATTAGGGAAAGGACGTGCTCTTTGTTGAAGGTGATATGACTTTCATATAATTACTGTATAGTGATTAGGGAAAGGACGTGCTCTTTGTGGTAGGTGATATGACTTTCATATAATTACTGTATAGTGATTAGGGAATGGTCGTGCTCTTTGTGGAAGGTGATATGACTTTTATATAATTACCATATAGTGATTAGGGAAAGGACGGGCTCTTTGTGGTAGGTGATATGACTTTCATATAATTACCGTACAGCGATTAGGGAAAGGACGTGCTCTTTGTGGAAGGTGATATTACTTTCATATAATTACTGTACAGTAATTAGGTAAAGGACGTCCTCTTTGTGGAAGGTGATATGACTTTCATATAATTACTGTATAGTGATTAGGGAAAGGGCGCGCTCTTTGTGGAAGGTGATATGACTTTCATATAATTACCGTACAGTGATTAGGGAAAGGACGTGCTCTTTGTGGAAGGTGATATGACTTTCATATAATTACTGTAGAGTGATTAGGGAAAGGACGTGCTCTTTGTGGAAGGTGATATGACTTTCATATCATTACCGTACATTGATTAGGGAAAGAACGTGCTACTTGTGCAATGAGATATGACTTTCATAGAATTACTTTTCGCGATTAGGGAAAGGTCGTGCTATTTGTGGAATGTGATATGACTTTCATAGAATTACTTTTGAGGGAAAGGTCGTGCTCTTTGTTAAATGAATTTCATAGAATTACTGTATAGCTATTAGGGAAAGGTCGTACCCATTGCAGAATGTAATAAGACTTTCATATAATTACCATACAGTGATTAGGGAAAGGACATGCTCTTTGTGGAAGGTGATATGACTTTCATATAATTACTGTATAGTGATTAGGGAAAGGACGTGCTCTTTGTGGAAGGTGATATGACTTTCATATAATTACTGTATAGTGATTAGGGAAAGGACGTGTTCTTTGTGGAAGGTGATATGACTTTCATATAATTACTGTATGGTGATTAGGGAAAGGACGTGCTCTTTGTGGAAGGTGATATGACTTTCATAGAATTACCGTACAGTGATTAGGGAAAGGACGTCCTCTTTGAGGAAGGTGATATAACTTTCATATAATTACCGTACAGTGATCAGGGAAAGGACGTGCTCTTTGTGGAAGGTGAAATGACTTTTATGTACTTACTGTATAGTGATTAGGGAAAGGACGTGCTCTTTGTGGAAGGTGATATGACTTTCATATAATTACTGTACAGTGATTAGGGAAAGGACGTGCTCTTTGGGGAAGGTGATATGACTTTCATATAATTACCGTACAGTGATTAGGGAAAGGGCATGCTCTTTGTGAAAGGTGATATGACTTTCATAGAATTACCGTACAGTGATTAGGGAAAGGACGTCCTCTTTGAGGAAGGTGATATAACTTTCATATAATTACCGTACAGTGATTAGGGAAAGGACGTGCTCTTTGTGGATGGTGAAATGACTTCATGTAATTACTGTATAGTGATTAGGGAAAGGACGTGCTCTTTGTGGAAGGTGATATGACCCTTATATAATTACTTTATAGTGATTAGGGAAAGGTCATGCTCTTTGTGGAAGCTGATTTGACCTTTCATATAATTACTATATAGTGATTAGGGAAAGGACGTGCTCTTTGTGGAAGGTGATATGACTTTTATATAATTACTGTATAGTGACTAGGGAATGGTCGTGCTCTTTGTGGAAAGTGATATGGCCTTTATATAATTACCGTATAGTGATTAGGGAAAGGACGGGCTCTTTGTGGAAGGTGATATGACTTTCATATAATTACCGTAAAGTGATTAGGGAAAGGACGTGCTCTTTGTGGAAGGTGATATGACTTTCATATAATTACTGTACAGTAATTAGGGAAAGGACGTCCTCTTCGTGGAAGGTGATATGACTTTCATATAATTACTGTATAGTGATTCGGGAAAGGTCGTGCTCTTTGTGGAAGGTGATATGACTTTCATATAATTACCGTACAATGATTAGGGAAAGGACGTGCTCTTTGTGGAAGGTGACATGACTTTCATATAATTACTGTATAGTGATTAGGGAAAGGACGTGCTCTTTGTGGAAGGTGATATGACTTTCATATAATTACCGTACAGTGATTAGGGAAAGGACGTGCTACTTGTGCAATGAGATATGACTTTCATAGAAATACTTATCGCGATTAGGGAAAGGTCGTGCTCTTTGTGGAATGTGATATGACTTTCATAGAATTACTTAAGAGGGAAAGGTCGTGCTCTTTGTTAAATAAATTTTATTGAATTACTGTATAGCTATTAGGGAAAGCTCGTACCCAATGCAGAATGTAATATGACTTTCATATAATTACCGTACAGTGATTAGGGAAAGGACATGCTCTTTGTGGAAGGTGATATGACTTTCATATAATTACCGTACAGTGATTAGGGAAAGGACGTGCTACTTGTGCAATGAGATATGACTTTCACAGAATTACTTATCGCGATTAGGGAAGGGTCGTGCTGTTTGTGGAATGTGATATGACTTTCATAGAATTACTTATGAGGGAAAGGTCGTGCTCTTTGTTAAATGAATTTCATAGAATTACTGTATAGCTATTAGGGAAAGGTCGCACCCATTGCAGAATGTAATATGACTTTCATATAATTACCATACAGTGATTAGGGAAAGGACATGCTCTTTGTGGAAGGTGATATGACTTTCATATAATTACTGTATAGTGATTAGGGAAAGGACGTGCTCTTTGTGGAAGGTGATATGACTTTCATATAATTACTGTATAGTGATTAGGGAAAGGACGTGTTCTTTGTGGAAGGTGATATGACTTTCATATAATTACTGTATGGTGATTAGGGAAAGGACGTGCTCTTTGTGGAAGGTGATATGACTTTTATATACTTACTGTATAGTGATTAGGGAAATGACGTGCTCTTTGTGGAAGGTGATATGACTTTCATATAATTACCGTACAGTGATTAGGGAAAGGACGTGCTCTTTGTGGAAGGTGATATGACTTTCATATAATTACCGTACAGTGATTAGCAAAAGGACGTGCTCTTTGTGGAAGGTGATATGACTTTCATAGAAGTACCGTACAGTGATTAGGGAAAGGACGTGCTCTTTGAGGAAGGTGATATAAATTTCATATAATTACCGTACAGTGATTAGGGAAAGGACGTGCTCCTTGTGGAAGGTGAAATGACTTCATATAACTACTGTATAGTGATTAGGGAAAGGACGTGCTCTTTGTGGAAGGTGATATGACTCTCATATAATTACTGTATAGTGATTAGGGAAAGGACGTGCTCTTTGTGGAAGGTGATATGACTTTCATATAATTACTGTATAGTGATTAGGGAATGGTCGTGCTCTTTGTGGAAGGTGATATGACTTTTATATATTTACCATATAGTGATTAGGGAAAGGACGGGCTCTTTGTGGTAGGTGATATGACTTTCATATAATTACCGTACAGTGATTAGGGAAAGGACGTGCTCTTTGTGGAAGGTGTTATGACTTTCATATAGTTACTGTACAGTAATTAGGTAAAGGACGTCCTCTTTGTGGAAGGTGATATGACTTTCATATAATTGCTGTATAGTGATTAGGGAAAGGTCGTGCTCTTTGTGGAAGGTGATATGACTTTCGTATAATTACCGTACAGTGATTAGGGAAAGGACGTGCTCTTTGTGGAAGGTGATATGACTTTCATATAATTACTGTATAGTGATTAGGGAAAGGACGTGCTCTTTGTGGAAGGTGATATGACTTTTGTATAATTACCGTACAGTGATTAGGGAAAGTACTTGCTTCTTGTGCAATGAGATATGACTTTCATAGAATTACTTTTCGCGATGAGGGAAAGGTCGTGCTATTTCTGGAATGTGATATGACTTTCATAGAATTACTTATGAGGGAAAGGTCGTGCTCTTTGTTAAATGAATTTCATAGAATTACTGTATAGCTATTAGGGAAAGGTCGTACCCATTGCAGAATGTAATATGACTTTCATATAATTACCATACAGTGATTAGGGAAAGGACATGCTCTTTGTGGAAGGTGATATGACTTTCATATAATTACTGTATAGTGATTAGGGAAAGGACGTGCTCTTTGTGGAAGGTGATATGACTTTCATATAATTACTGTATAGTGATTAGGGAAAGGACGTGTTCTTTGTGGAAGGTGATATGACTTTCATGTAATTACTGTACAGTGATTAGGGAAAGGACGTGCTCTTTGTGGAAGGTGATATGACTTTCATATAATTACTGTATAGTGATTAGGGAAAGGACGTGTTCTTTGTGGAAGGTGATATGACTTTCATATAATTACTGTACAGTGATTAGGGAAAGGACGTGCTCTTTGTTGAAGGTGATATGACTTTCATATAATTACTGTATAGTGATTAGGGAAAGGACGTGCTCTTTGTTGAAGGTGATATGACTTTCATATAATTACTGTATAGTGATTAGGGAAAGGACGTGTTCTTTGTGGAAGGTGATATGACTTTCATGTAATTACTGTATGGTGATTAGGGAAAGGAAGTGCTCTTTGTGGAAGGTGATATGACTTTTATGTACTTACTGTATAGTGATTAGGGAAAGGACGTGCTCTTTGTGGAAGGTGATATGACTTTCATATAATTACTGTACAGTGATTATGGAAAGGACGTGCTCTTTCTGGAAGGTGATATGACTTTCATATAATTACCGTACAGTGATTAGGGAAAGGACATGCTCTTTGTGGAAGGTGATATGACTTTCATAGAATTACCGTACAGTGATTAGGGAAAGGACGTGCTCTTTGAGGAAGGTGATATAACTTTCATATAATTACCGTACAGTGATTAGGGAAAGGACGTGCTCTTTGTGGAAGGTGAAATGACTTCATATAATTACTGTATAGTGATTAGGGAAAGGACGTCCTCTTTGTGGAAGGTGATATGACTCTCATATAATTACTTTATAGTGATTAGGGAAAGGTCGTGCTCTTTGTGGAAGCTGATTTGACCTTTCATATAATTACTGTATAGTGATTAGGGAAAGGACGTGCTCTTTGTGGAAGGTGATATGACTTTCATATAATTACTGTATAGTGACTAGGGAATGGTCGTGCTCTTTGTGGAAGGTGATATGGCCTTTATATAATTACCGTATAGTGATTAGGGAAAGGCCGGGCTCTTTGTGGGAGGTGATATGACTTTTTTATAATTACCGTAAAGTGATTAGGGAAAGGACGTGCTCTTTCTGGAAGGTGATATGACTTTCATATAATTACTGTACAGTAATTAGGGAAAGGACGTCATCTTAGTGGAAAGTGATATGACTATCATATAATTACTGTATAGTGATTAGGGAAAGGTCGTGCTCTTTGTGGAAGGTGATATGACTTTCATATAATTACCGTACAATGATTAGGGAAATCCTAGGGGGGTTTGATCATCCCCTACTAGGCGGGTCCTCAGGTGGCGGATAGAGGACGGCCTGCTCAATTGGGCAGGTTTGCTAATTTCTAATTGGCAGGTTTGCTCAATTGAGTTGGTTCGCTGCGAAATACATAAATACGCAGCCCCGGACCAAAATGATCGATCCTGCTAATACCATCTGGCAGGCACCTTGTTCTCCCGTGAGGTGCATTCCGAAGGCCCCGGAAGAAGGAATCCTGGCAGTTGAGGACTCGTGGCCCCGGTTAGGGCAGTCACCGGGATGGAGCCCTGGTCTCCATTTCGGAGATAATCTTGTTCAACACACTGCTTTGGCCCCAATTTCCGGAGTAGAAGGATGGTCGGATGGTCCGTTCTGGCCAATCGGGAGCCCCCACCCCAACAAGTACTGGGTGTCACGTCGGGGGGCACTTGGTGGCCATTCAATCAGTCATTTCTTTTAATCATTTATCATAATTGCCATTGTGTGATGTTTTTAAACTAATTTTTTAACCAAATACTTATTTCTGCTGCACTGTTTGTTTCAGTTTCACGTGGCAACCGTAATTACAGTGTTTTATAAAGTGATTGGTTGGATGGTCGCCATCTGAAGACCTGGCACTTCCACACACGGGCCAATCAGTCAGTGGCATGCCTCGGCATCAACACTGGCTGAGTATACTGCTCCATACCAGGTATGTGGGAATACCGGCAGCCCGGTGGGTTCACTGCATGGCAGTAACCCTACCCCTTGTTGGACTCCATGGTGGGTGGGAGCCGGAGCAGTGAACGCATTACTACATTAACATGGATCACATACCCAATAAAAAAAAGAAACGAGGTCGAGAAATACAGCTCACTTCATCAGACTCTGATTCAGATAAGGATACCGACACTTATAACTTTTCAAAGAATTGGCCAAGGTTTATTATCATCTATGCGGAAGATGAAGGTAAAAAGGCATCATCAGTCAACCCATTTGTATTAGAAAAAACTATTAAAGGTATAGCAGGGACAGTGAAGGATGTTAAAAAATTAAGATCAGGGGGAATATTGGTCGAATGTAAGACGGAATTTCAGGCAGTGAATCTATTAAAAATTGAACACATTATGGATATGAAAGTTGTGGCCTTTCCGCACAAGACCCTAAATTCCAGCAAGGGTGTGCTTAGAACAAGAGAACTTGCAGGCATGGATGTAATGGATATACGGAAGGAACTAACATCACAAAATATCACAGAAGTCAAAAGAATTGAGATTAAAAAAGAGGGTAAACTCATACAGACCAACACATACATTTTAACTTTTGGCTCATCTCAACCGCCAAAATCAATTAAAGTGGGTTACATGAACATCAAAGTGGATTTGTACATACCAAATCCACTTCGATGCTTCAAATGCCAAAAGTTTGGTCATAGTCAAAACAACTGTAGAGGTCAAACAATATGCTTTAGATGCGGTCAACAACATGAAGAGCCATGTAACAACCCAATCAAGTGTGTAAACTGCCAGGGCAATCATATGTCATCCTCTAAAGATTGCCCTATCTGGCAAAAAGAAAAAAACATCCAAAAGGTGAAGTGTGAAAAACAAGTAAGCTTTCAGGAAGCCAGAGCAATTGTAACATCTACGCTTGGCTTCAATACATCAGCACCATCGTATGCCACAACAGTAAAACAAAAGGTACCCACAAAGTCAGTAGAATGCCAGACACAGTATACATGGCTCAACAGCACAATTCCTTCCTTATTACAGGCATTTACTATGGATCATCCTAATCAAACAGAAACACAATCAACACAAACCAAATCAACTGTTCCCTCAACAAACGACCAAATAACAAAAACAATTCACACACAAGACCACACAAACGAGCTATCACAAAAAAATAAAAATTCTAATCCAAAACCTGAACAAAAGAATGAGTCAAATAAATTGAAATCAAATCAGCAACAAAGATCCCAGCAAGAAAATCTGAGTCAGAGTCAGAGGAGAAAACAACAAAAAGAGCAAAAAGAAAAGGATAAAAAGAAATTAGAACCAGACAGACTCCCAAAACGCCTTCAAAATGTTGTGACGAACAACATGTTTGATGGCATCGAGGCAATGTCAGTCGATGAGTGCATCGATGACACATTCTCGTCTAAGCCACGCCTGTCTTCATCACAGGGTAAGTCCCCACGTAAGACTTCACCAAGAAAAACGGGGGCAATATCTCCCATACGTCCACCAGCAAAATCGCCACTCAAACATGGCCAACACACCTAAACACAATATAATACAGTGGAATTGTCGAGGTTTTAGAGCGAATTTTAATGAACTGGGCCTTCTAAGCCAAAAATATAAACCTGCTGCCTTTTGCCTGCAGGAAACTCTTCTAAGGAAACCCGAGGCTCAGGATCATTCAGCTTTCAAGCATTATACATTGTATAATGCCTGGGCAGATGACAATGATCTTCATATTCGTGGAACATCTGTTTTAGTTAGGAATGACATCATTCACAGTTCTGTTCCATTACAGACAAATTTACAGGCTGTGGCGGTACGCCTAACATTAAACAAAACAGTAACACTTTGTTCTATTTACGTTTCACCGAGTAAAACGCTACAGCTGAATGATCTTGAGTTACTGGTCCAACAACTCCCAACTCCGTACATTTTGTTGGGTGATTTTAATGCGCATAACCCTCTTTGGGGAGCTTCCTGCAGTCAAGAAGACGTAAAAGGTAAAAGTGTAGAAGAGTTCATTACCAAATATGACTTGTGTTTGTTTAATGATGGTTCAGACACTTATCTGCACCCCGCATCTGGTTCGTATACATCGATTGATCTTTCAATTGCATGCCCTTCTATCTTCCTCGATTTTTCTTGGAAGGTAGAAGATGACTTGTGCGGGAGTGATCACTTTCCAATTGTATTGGAGAGTGTAGTTCCGGCGGACGATGAGAGAGTGCCCCAGTGGAACTTTAAAAAAGCTGACTGGGACACTTTTTCATCGCTTTGTTCTGAACGCCTCACACGGGAGAAATTTCAAGATAGTGCTGACCAAATAGAACATTTTACAAACGAGCTGCTTGACATTGCAAACACAGTCATCCCTAAAACCTCGGCAAATCCAAAACGTTTCACCAAACCATGGTTTGATATTGAATGTAAACAGGCTATAAAGGATCGTAAGAAAGCTGAAAGAGAATTTAACAAGTCACCAACTACACATAATTTAGACAAACTTCGTATAAATCGGGCAAAAACAAGACGACATATAAAACAAAAAAAGAAAAGTTCTTGGGAAACTTACATTTCTAAGATTAACCAAAACACCCCTATCACTAAAATTTGGAAAATGATTAAAAAGATTAAAGGAAAGGAAACAAAATCAGCTGTACAACACCTGAAGGAGAACAACACCTCAATTACATCTAAACAGAAATTTCAAATACTTTGGCCTCTACATTTTCAAAACACTCGTCGTCTAAAAATTGTAATCCAGAATTTATCAAAATTAAAAAACAGCAAGAAAAACAAAAGATCAAATTTACCTCCAACAATTTAGAGGATTACAATGAACCATTCTCTATGGAAGAGTTACGTAACTCTTTGCATAGAGCAAAGGATACTGCCACTGGTCCCGATGACATACATTACAAACTTTTAAAGCATCTGCTACAAACATCGCTAGAACTTTTATTAACAATTTTTAATGGCATTTGGGTGACTGGCCAGTTCCCACCATCCTGGCGTAAAGCAACTATAATTCCTATTCCTAAGCCTGATAAAGATCACAGCAACCCAAGCAATTACAGGCCTATTGCCTTAACCAGCTGCCTGTGCAAAACCATGGAGAGGATGATCAATGACCGACTTGTCTGGTTTCTGGAATCGAACAATCTGCTTGCGGATGTTCAGTGTGGTTTCAGAAACCAGAGAAGTACTGTGGATCATTTGGTCAGACTTGAAACGTTTGTTAGAAATGCCTTTGCTAGAAAAGAACATGTGGTCGCCATCTTCTTTGATCTAGAGAAGGCATATGATACAACGTGGACGTATGGGATTTTAAAAGATCTTTTTAACATGGGGTTGAGAGGGCGTATGCCTATTTTTATTGAAAACTTTTTAAAGGACCACCAATTTCAGGTTCGTGTTGGGTCAACGTTATCTGATCCTCACGAGCAGGAATTGGGGGTTCCTCAGGGTAGTATCTTATCGGTTACCCTTTTTTCGGTGAAAATCAATAGCATCATCGAGACAATTAAAAATATGGTAGATTCTTCGTTGTATGTAGATGATTTTTTAATCTGCTACAGCAGCAAGAAAATGAATGCTATAGAGCGCAAACTTCAGCTGTGCCTAAACAAAATTCAAAAATGGGCCACGGAAAACGGTTTTAAATTTTCAAAGATGAAAACAAATTGTGTTCATGTTTGTAAGCTTCGGAAACATCACCTCGATCCGGAGTTAAAACTTGATGAGAGTCCTATTAAAGTTGTTAAGGAAGTGAAATTCTTAGGTTTGTTGTTTGACAGCAAACTGAATTTCACTTCCCACATAAAACAACTAAAAGTTAAATGTAAGAGAGCTCTGAACCTACTGAAGGTCGTTGGTAGCACTGATTGGGGTGCTGACCAAAAAACTTTGCTCCATCTGTATAGGTCACTTGTTCGATCAAAATTAGATTACGGTTCTATAGTTTACGGTTCTGCAAGGAAGTCATACCTAAAACCACTTGATGCTATTCACAATAGTGGTATTAGAATTAGTCTAGGGGCTTTTCGAACATCCCCAATAGACTCGATGCTTGTTGAAGCAGGGGAGCCCTCTCTCGAGAAGCGCAGGATTAAATTGTCTCTCCAATATGTGTCTAAACTTTTGGCCAATCCTTCAAATCCTGCTTTTAATTGTATTTCAGAACCTCAAAATGTTGACTTTTATAACCGACATCCGAAACATATTCCTCCATTGGGAATTAGAGTTAAACCCCACATGGAGTCTGCAAAAATTGATTCTGAATCTATAAAAGAAAACCGTAAATCAAACATTCCTCCTTGGCATCTTAAAAAACCTACAGTTATTTTGGAACTTGCTTCTTCCAAAAAATCTGATACCAATTCCTTGCAGTTCAAACAAAAATATGCCGAAATAAAGTCCAAGTATAGTACATATACAAGGATCTATACAGATGGATCTAAAGATGGTGACAAAGTATCATCAGCTGCTGTTACTGGTGATGGTATCACCTCAATCAGAATACCGAATCAGAGTTCTATTTTCACAGCTGAAGTTAAAGCTATACAACTTGCACTTGAACATATCGAAAATGTACAGGAAAAGAAGATGATTATTTTTTCTGACTCTCTTTCCTCTTTGCTTGCTTTGCTCAACCCCAGGTTGAAGAACCCTCTCATTTTGGAACTTCGTGAGAAGTTAACAACTCTCATGTCTGACCAATATGATATCGTGTTTTGCTGGTTACCCGGACATGTAGGTATCGCTGGTAACACCAGAGCAGACAGTGCAGCAAAACAGGCTTTAACCAAGCCTCTCACTGATTTTAAGATCCCTTTCAGTGATTTTAAGCCTCATATTAGTTGTTACATCAAATCTATGTGGCAGGCGGAATGGGATGGGGCGACAAATAACAAGCTCCATCGCTTCCGACCAAACATATTTGATCACTACCCATCCAGTAACCTCTGTAGAAAAGATCATGTTATTTTGACACGATGTCATATTGGTCACACACGACTTACACATTCCTTTCTGTTGGAGGGTAATATGCGACCAGAATGTGTTCCATGTCAGCAGGTGTTGTCAGTGGAGCACATTCTCTTAAATTGTACTGATTTTAATCTTGTTAGAGGGCAGTACTTCACAGTTGGATCCCTTAGAGATCTATTTTACAATACGAGCCCACACAAAATTGTATCATTTTTGAAAGTAATCAACCTTTTTAACAAATTTTAAAATTGTTTTTATTCTTTTAATCTAGACTCATCAAGCTCAGTTCCTCAGGTTGATTTAAAAGTAGACATCTTTCACTTATCTCATTGCTCATTGTTATTTAAATTATTCTTGTCTTTGACATGTCTATTGTGATTATCCTTTGTTTTTATTCAATCTTTTACTTCATAATATTGACTTTTTACTTTTCTCTGATTTCTCGCCACGATATAGCCTTAGCTGCTGATGTGGCGTTAAGCACCAATAAATAAATAAATGATTAGGGAAAGGACGTCCTCTTTGTGGAAGGTGACATGACTTTCATATAATTACTGTATAGTGATTAGGGAAAGGACGTGCTCTTTGTGGAAGGTGATATGACTCTCATATAATTACCATACAGTGATTAGGGAAAGGACGTGCTACTTGTGCAATGAGATATGACTTTCATAGAATTACTTATCGCGATTAGGGAAAGGTCGTGCTGTTTGTGGAATGTGATATGACTTTCATAGAATTACTTAAGAGGGAAAGGTCGTGCTCTTTGTTAAATAAATTTTATAGAATTACTGTATAGCTATTAGGGAAAGGTCGTACCCATTCCAGAATGTAATATGACTTTCATATAATTACCGTACAGTGATTAGGGAAAGGACATGCTCTTTGTGGAAGGTGATATGACTTTCATATAATTACTGTATAGTGATTAGGGAAACGACATGCTCTTTGTGGAAGGTGATATGACTTTCATATAATTACTGTATAGTGATTAGGGAAACGACGTGCTCTTTGTGGAAGGTGATATGACTTTCATATAAATACTGTATAGTGATTAGGGAAAGGACGTGCTCTTTGTGGAAGGTGATATGACTTTTATATAATTACTGTACAGTGATTAGGGAAAGGACGTGCTCTTTGTGGAAGGTGATATGACTTTCATATAATTACCGTACAGTGATTAGGGAAAGGACGTGCTCTTTGTGGAAGGTGATATGACTTTCATAGAATTACCGTACAGTGATTAGGGAAAGGACGTGCTCTTTGAGGAAGGTGATATAACTTTCATATAATTACCGTACAGTGATTAGGGAAAGGACGTGCTCTTTGTGGAAGATGAAATGACTTCATATAATTACTGTATAGTGATTAGGGAAAGGACGTGCTCTTTTTGGAAGGTGATATGACTCTCATATAATTACTGTATAGTGATTAGGGAAAGGACGTGCTCTTTGTGGAAGGTGATATGACTTTCATATAATTACTGTATGGTGATTAGGGAATGGTCGTGCTCTTTGTGGAAGGTGAAATGACTTTTATATAATTACCGTATAGTGATTAGGGAAAGGACGGGCTCTTTGTGGTAGGTGATATGACTTTCATATAATTACCGTACACTGATTAGGGAAAGGACGTGCTCTTTGTGGAAGGTGATATGACTTTCATATAATTACTGTACAGTAATTAGGTAAAGGACGTCCTCTTTGTGGAAGGTGATATGACTTTCATATAATTACTGTATAGTGATTAGGGAATGGTCGTGCTCTTTGTGGAAGGTGATATGACTTTCATATAATTACCGTACAGTGATTAGGGAAAGGACGTGCTCTTTGTGGAAGGTGATATGACTTTCATATAATTACTGTATAGTGATTAGGGAAAGGACGTGCTCTTTGTGGAAGGTGATATGACTTTCATATAATTACCGTACAGTGATTAGGGAAAGTACGTGCTACTTGTGCAATGAGATATGACTTTCATAGAATTACTTTTCGCGATTAGGGAAAGGTCGTGCTATTTGTGGAATTTGATATGACTTTCATAGAATTACTTATGAGGGAAAGGTCGCGCTCTTTGTTAAATGAATTTCATAGAATTACTGTATAGCTATTAGGGAAAGGTCGTACCCATTGCAGAATGTAATATGACTTTCATATAATTACCATACAGTGATTAGGGAAAGGACATGCTCTTTGTGGAAGGTGATATGACTTTCATATAATTACTGTATAGTGATTAGGGAAAGGACGTGCTCTTTGTGGAAGGTGATATGACTTTCATATAATTACTGTATAGTGATTAGGGAAAGCACGTGTTCTTTGTGGAAGGTGATATGACTTTCATATAATTACTGTATGGTGATTAGGGAAAGGAAGTGCTCTTTGTGGAAGGTGATATGACTTTTATGTACTTACTGTATAGTGATTAGGGAAAGGACGTGCTCTTTGTGGAAGGTGATATGACTTTCATATAATTACTGTACAGTGATTAGGGAAAGGACGTGCTCTTTGTGGAAGTGATATGACTTTCATATAATTACCGTACAGTGATTAGGGAAAGGACATGCTCTTTGTGGAAGGTGATATGACTTTCATAGAATTACCGTACAGTGATTAGGGAAAGGACGTGCTCTTTGAGGAAGGTGATATAACTTTCATATAATTACCGTACAGTGATTAGGGAAAGGACGTGCTCTTTGTGGAAGGTGAAATGACTTCATATAATTACTGTATAGTGATTAGGGAAAGGACGTGCTCTTTATGGAAGGTGATATGACTCTCATATAATTACTTTAATGTGATTAGGGAAAGGTCGTGCTCTTTGTGGAAGCTGATTTGACCTTTCATATAATTACTGTATAGTGATTAGGGAAAGGACGTGCTCTTTGTGGAAGGTGATATGACTTTCATATAATTACTGTATAGTGACTAGGGAATGGTCGTGCTCTTTGTGGAAAGTGATATGGCCTTTATATAATTACCGTATAGTGATTAGGGAAAGGACGGGCTCTTTGTGGAAGGTGATATGACTTTCATATAATTACCGTAAAGTGATTAGGGAAAGGACGTGCTCTTTGTGGAAGGTGATATGACTTTCATATAATTACTGTACAGTAATTAGGGAAAGGACGTCCTCTTCGTGGAAGGTGATATGACTTTCATATAATTACTGTATAGTGATTCAGGAAAGGTCGTGCTCTTTGTGGAAGGTGATATGACTTTCATATAATTACCGTACAATGATTAGGGAAAGGACGTGCTCTTTGTGGAAGGTGACATGACTTTCATATAATTACTGTATAGTGATTAGGGAAAGGACGTGCTCTTTGTGGAAGGTGATATGACTTTCATATAATTACCGCACAGTGATTAGGGAAAGGGCGTGCTACTTGTGCAATGAGATATGACTTTCATAGAATTACTTATCGCGATTAGGGAAGGTCGTGCTCTTTGTGGAATGTGATATGACTTTCATAGAATTACTTAAGAGGGAAAGTTCGTGCTCTTTGTTAAATAAATTTTATAGAATTACTGTATAGCTATTAGGGAAAGGTCGTACCCATTGCAGAATGTAATATGACTTTCATATAATTACCGTACAGTGATTAGGGAAAGGACATGCTCTTTGTGGAAGGTGATTTGACCTTTCATATAATTACTGTATAGTGATTAGGGAAAGGACGTGCTCTTTGTGGAAGGTGATATGACTTTCATATAATTACTGTATAGTGATTAGGGAAAGGACGTGCTCTTTGTGGAAGGTGATATGACTTTCATATAATTACTGTATGGTGATTAGGGAAAGGACATGCTCTTTGTGGAAGGTGATATGACTTTTATATACTTACTGTATAGTGATTAGGGAATGGACGTGCTCTTTGTGGAAGGTGATATGACTTTAATATAATTACTGTACAGTGATTAGGGAAAGGACGTGCTCTTTGTGGAAGGTGATATGACTTTCATAGAATTACCGTACAGTGATTAGGGAAAGGACGTGCTCTTTGAGGAAGGTGATATAACTTTCAAATAATTACTGTATAGTGATTAGGGAAAGGACGTGCTCTTTGTGGAAGGTGATATGACTTTCATATAATTACTGTACAGTGATTAGGGAAAGGACGTGCTCTTTGTGGAAGGTGATATGACTTTCATATAATTACCGTACAGTGATTAGGGAAAGGACGTGCTCTTTGTGGAAGGTGATATGACTTTCATAGAATTACCGTACAGTGATTAGGGAAAGGACGTGCTCTTTGAGGAAGGTGATATAACTTTCATATAATTACCATACAGTGATTAGGGAAAGGACGTGCTCTTTGAGGAAGGTGAAATGACTTCATATAATTACTGTATACTGATTAGGTAAAGGACGTGCTCTTTGTGGAAGGTGATATGACTTTTATATAATTACCGTATAGTGATTAGGGAAAGGACAGGCTCTTTGTGGTAGGTGATATGACTTTCATATAATTACCAAACAGTGATTAGGGAAAGGACGTGCTCTTTGTGGAAGGTGATATGACTTTCATATAATTACTGTATAGTGATTAGGGAAAGGTCGTGCTCTTTGTGGAAGGTGATATGACTTTCATATAATTACCGTACAGTGATTAGGGAAAGGACGTGCTCTTTGTGGAAGGTGATATGACTGTCATATAATTACTGTATAGTGATTAGGGAAAGGACGTGCTCTTTGTGGAAGGTGATATGACTTTCATATAATTACCGTACAGTGATTAGGGAAAGGACGTGCTACTTGTGCAATGAGATATGACTTTCATAGAATTACTTTTCGCGATTAGGGAAAGGTCGTGCTATTTGTGGAATGTGATATGACTTTCATAGAATTACTTATGAGGGAAAGGTCGTGCTCTTTGTTAAATGAATTTCATAGAATTACTGTATAGCTATTAGGGAAAGGTCGTACTCATTGCAGAATGTGATATGACTTTCATATAATTACCATACAGTGATTAGGGAAAGGACATGCTCTTTGTGGAAGGTGATATGACTTTCATATAATTACTGTATAGTGATTAGGGAAAGGATGTGCTCTTTGTGGAAGGCGATATGACTTTCATATAATTACTGAATAGTGATTAGGGAAAGGACGTGTTCTTTGTGGAAGGTGATATGACTTTCATATAATTACTGTATGGTGATTAGGGAAAGGACGTGCTCTTTGTGGAAGGTGATATGACTTTTATGTACTTACTGTATAGTGATTAGGGAAAGGACGTGCTCTTTGTGGAAGGTGATAAGACGTTCATATAATTACTGTACACTGATTAGGGAAAGGACGTGCTCTTTGTGGAAGGTGATATGACTTTCATATAATTACTGTATAGTGATTAGGGAAAGGACGTGCTCTTTGTGGAAGGTGAAATGACTTCATATAATTACTGTATAGTGATTAGGGAAAGGACGTGCTCTTTGTGGAAGGTGAAATGACTTCATATAATTACTGTATAGTGATTAGGGAAAGGACGTGCTCTTTGTGGAAGGTGATAAGACTTTCATATAATTACTGTACACTGATCAGGGAAAGGACGTGCTCTTTGTGGAAGGTGATATGACTTTCATGTAATTACTGTATAGTGATTAGGGAAAGGATGTGCTCTTTGTGGAAGGTGATATGACTTTCATATAATTACTGAATAGTGATTAGGGAAAGGACGTGTTCTTTGTGGAAGGAGATATGACTTTCATATAATTACTGTATGGTGATTAGGGAAAGGACGTGCTCTTTGTGGAAGGTGATATGACTTTAATGTACTTACTGTATAGTGATTAGGGAAAGGACGTGCTCTTTGTGGAAGGTGATAAGACTTTCATATAATTACTGTACAGTGATTAGGGAAAGGACGTCCTCTTTGTGGAAGGTGATATTTCATATAATTACCGTATAGTGATTAGGGAAAGGAAGTCCTCTTTGTGGAAGGTGATATTTCATATAATTACCGTATAGTGATTAGGGAAAGGAAGTGCTCTTTGTGGAAGGTGATATGACTTTCATATAATTACTGTATAGTGAGTAGGGAAAGGACGTGCTCTTTGTGGAAGGTGATATGACTTTCATATAATTACCGTATAGTGATTAGGGAAAGGAAGTGCTCTTTGTGGAAGGTGATATGACTTTCATATAATTACTGTACAGTGATTAGGGAAAGGACGTCCTCTTTGTGGAAGGTGATATGACTTTCATATAATTACCGTATAGTGATTAGGGAAAGGACGTGTTCTCTGTGGAAGGTGATATGACTTTCATATAATTACTGTATGGTGATTAGGGAAAGGACGTGCTCTTTGTGGAAGGTGATATGACTTTTATGTACTTACTGTATAGTGATTAGGAAAGGACGTGCTCTTTGTGGAAGGTGATATGACTTTCATATAATTACTGTATAGTGATTAGGGAAAGGACGTGTTCTTTGTGGAAGGTGATATGACTTTCATATAATTACTGTATAGTGATTAGGGAAAGGATGTGCTCTTTGTGGAAGGTGATATGACTTTCATATAATTACTGAATAGTGATTAGGGAAAGGACGTGTTCTTTGTGGAAGATGATATGACTTTCATATAATTACTGTATGGTGATTAGGGAAAGGACGTGCTCTTTGTGGAAGGTGATATGACTTTTATGTACTTACTGTATAGTGATTAGGGAAAGGACGTGCTCTTTGTGGAAGGTGATACGACTTTCATATAATTACTGTACAGTGATTAGGGAAAGGACGTCCTCTTTGTGGAAGGTGATATGACTTTCATATAATTACCGTATAGTGATTAGGGAAAGGAAGTGCTCTTTGTGGAAGGTGATATGACTTTCATATAATTACTGTATAGTGATTAGGGAAAGGACGTGCTCTTTGTGGAAGGTGATATGACTTTCATATAATTACCGTATAGTGATTAGGGAAAGGAAGTGCTCTTTGTGGAAGATGATATGACTTTCATATAATTACTGTACAGTGATTAGGGAAAGGACGTCCTCTTTGTGGAAGGTGATATGACTTTCATATAATTACCGTATAGTGATTAGGGAAAGGACGTGTTCTTTGTGGAAGGTGATATGACTTTCATATAATTACTGTATGGTGATTAGGGAAAGTACGTGCTCTTTGTGGAAGGTGATATGACTTTTATGTACTTACTGTATAGTGATTAGGAAAGGACGTGCTCTTTGTGGAAGGTGATATGACTTTCATATAATTACTGTATAGTGATTAGGGAAAGGACGTGTTCTTTGTGGAAGGTGATATGACTTTCATATAATTACCGTACAGTGATTAGGGAAAGGACATGCTCTTTTTGGAAGGTGATATGACTTTCATAGAATTACCGTACAGTGATTAGGGAAAGGACGTGCTCTTTGAGGAAGGTGATATAACTTTCATATAATTACCGTACAGTGATTAGGGAAAGGACGTGCTCTTTGTTGAAGGTGAAATGACTTCATATAATTACTGTATAGTGATTAGGGAAAGGACGTGCTCTTTGTGGAAGGTGATATGTCTCTCATATAATTACTGTGTAGTGATTAGAGAAAGGTCGTGCTCTTTGTGGAAGCTGATTTGACCTTTCATATAATTACTGTATAGTGATTAGGGAAAGGACGTGCTCTTTGTGGAAGGTGATATGACTTTCATATAATTACTGTATAGTGACTAGGGAATGGTCGTGCTCTTTGTGGAAGGTGATATGGCCTTTATATAATTACCGTATAGTGATTAGGGAAAGGACGGGCTCTTTGTGGAAGGTGATATGACTTTCATATAATTACCGTAAAGAGATTAGGGAAAGGACGTGCTCTTTGTGGAAGGTGATATGACTTTCATATAATTACTGTACAGTAATTAGGGAAAGGACGTCCTCTTCGTGGAAGGTGATATGACTTTCTTATAATTACTGTATAGTGATTCGGGAAAGGTCGTGCTCTTTGTGGAAGGTGATATGACTTTCATATAATTACCGTACAATGATTAGGGAAAGGACGTGCTCTTTGTGGAAGGTGACATGACTTTCATATAATTACTGTATAGTGATTAGGGAAAGGACGTGCTCTTTGTGGAAGGTGATATGACTTTCATATAATTACCGTACAGTGATTAGGGAAAGGACGTGCTACTTGTGCAATGAGATATGACTTTCATAGAATTACTTATCGCGATTAGGGAAAGGTCGTGCTCTTTGTGGAATGTGATATGACTTTCATAGAATTACTTAAGAGGGAAAGGTCGTGCTCTTTGTTAAATGAATTTTACAGAATTACTGTATAGCTATTAGGGAAAGGTCGTACCCATTGCAGAATGCAATATGACTTTCATATAATTACCGTACAGTGATTAGGGAAAGGACATGCTCTTTGTGGAAGGTGATATGACTTTCATATAATTACTGCATAGTGATTAGGGAAAGGACGTGCTCTTTGCGGAAGGTGATATGACTTTCATATAATTACCGTACAGTGATTAGGGAAAGGACGTGCTCTTTGTAGAAAGTGATATGACTTTCATATAATTACCGTTTAGTGATTAGGGAAAGGACGTGCTCTTTGTGGAAGGTGATATGACTTCATATATTTACTGTAAAGTGATTAGGGATAGGACGTGCTCTTTGTGGAAGGTGATATGACTTTCATATAATTACCTACAGTGATTAGGGAATGGTCGTGATTTTTGTGGAAGGTGATATGACTTTCATGGAATTACTGCATAGTGGTTAGGGAAAGGTCGTGCTACTTGTGGAATGCGATAAGACTTTCTTAGAATTACTTATTGTGATTAGGGAAAGGTCGTGAACTTTGTGGAAGGTGATGTGACTTTCATACAATTACTGTATAGTGATTAGGGAATGGTCGTGATTTTTGCAGAATGTGATATGACTGTCATAGAATTACTTATTGTGATTAGGGAAAGGACGTGCCCTTTGTGGAAGGTGATATGACTTTCATATAATTACCGCACAGTGATTAGGGAAAGGACATGCTCTTTGTGGAAGGTAAAATGACTTTCATATAATTACTGTATATTGATTAGGGAAAGGCCATGCTCTTTGTGGAAGGTGATATCACTTTCCTAAAATTACTTATTGTGATTAGGGAAAGGACGTGCTCTTTTTGGAAGGCGATATGACTTTCATATAATTACTGTATAGTGATTAGGGAAAGGACGCGCTCTTTGTGGAAGGGGATATGACTTTCATATAATTACCGTACAGTGATTAGGGAAAGGACGTGCTCTTTGCGGAAGGTGATATGACTTTCAAATAATTACTGTACAATGATTAGGGAAAGGACGTGCTATTTGTGGAAGGTGATATGACTTTCATATAATTACCGTACAGTGATTAGGGAAAGGATGCGCTCTTTTGGAAGGTGATATGACTTTCATATATTTACCGTACAGTGATTAGGGAAAGGACGTGCTCTTTGTGGAATGTGATATGACTTTCATATAATTACCGTACATTGATTAGGGAAAGGACGTGCTCTTTGTGGAAAGTGATATGACTTTAATATAATTACTGTACAGTGATTAGGGAAAGGTCGTGCTCTTTGTGGAAGGATATATGACTTTCATATAATTACCGTACAGTGATTAGGGAAAGGACGTGCTCTTTGTGGAAGGTGATATGACTTTAATGTAATTACTGTATAGTGATTAGGGAAAGGACGTGCTCTTTGTGGAAGGTGATATGACTTTCATATAATTACTGAACAGTGATTAGGGAAAGGACGTGCTCTTTGTGGAAGGTGATATGACTTTCATATAATTACCGTACAGTGATTAGGGAAAGGACGTGCTCTTTGTGGAATGTGATATGACTTTTATATAATTACCGTACATTGATTAGGGAGAGGTCGTGCTCTTTGAGAAAGGTGATATGACTTGCATATAATTACTGTATAGTGATAAGGGAAAGGCCGTGCTCTTTGTGGAAGGTGATATGACGTTCATATAATTACTGTATAGTGATTAGGGAAAGGACGTGCTGTTTCTAGAAGGTGATATGACTTTCATATAATTACTGTATAGTGATTAGGGAAAGGACTTGCTCTTTGTGGAAGGTGGTATGTCTTTCATATAATTACTGTACAGTGATTAGGGAAAGGTCGTGCTCTTTGTGGAAGGTGATATGACTTTCATATAATTACTGTATAGTGATTAGGGAAAGGTCGTACCCATTGCAGAATGTAATATGACTTTCATATAATTACCGTACAGTGATTAGGGAAAGGACATGCTCTTTGTGGAAGGTGATATGACTTTCATATAATTACTGCATAGAGATTAGGGAAAGGACGTGCTCTTTGCGGAAGGTGATATGACTTTCATATAATTACCGTACAGTGATTAGGGAAAGGACGTGCTCTTTGTGGAAAGTGATATGACTTTCATATAATTACCGTTGAGTGATTTGGGAAAGGACGTGCTCTTTGTGGAAGGTGATATGACTTCATATATTTACTGTAAAGTGATTAGGGATAGGACGTGCTCTTTGTGGAAGGTGATATGACTTTCATATAATTACCTACAGTGATTAGGGAATGGTCGTGATTTTTGTGGAAGGTGATATGACTTTCATGGAATTACTGCACAGTGGTTAGGGAAGGGTCATGCTACTTGTGGAATGAGATAAGACTTTCTTAGAATTACTTATTGTGATTAGGGAAAGGTCGTGAACTTTGTGGAAGGTGATGTGACTTTCATACAATTACGGTATAGCGATTAGGGAATGGTCGTGATTTTTGCAGAATGTGATATGACTGTCATAGAATTACTTATTGTGATTAGGGAAAGGACGTGCCTTTTGTGGAAGGTGATATGACTTTCATATAATTACCGTACAGTGATTAGGGAAAGGACATGCTCTTTGTGGAAGGTAATATGACTTTCATGTAATTACTGTATAGTGATTAGGGAAAGGCCATGCTCTTTGTGGAAGGTGATATCACTTTCCTAAAATTACTTATTGTGATTAGGGAAAGGACGTGCTCTTTTTGGAAGGAGATATGACTTTCATATAATTACTGTATAGTGATTAGGGAAAGGATGCGCTCTTTGTGGAAGGTGATATGACTTTCATATAATTACCGTACAGTGATTAGGGAAAGGACGTTCTCTTTGTGGAAGGTGATATGACTTTCATATAATTACCGTACAGTGATTAGGGAAAGGACGTGCTCTTTGTGGAAGGTGATATGACTTTCATATAATTACCGTACAGTGATTAGGGAAAGGATGTGCTCTTTTGGAAGGTGATATGACTTTCATATATTTACCGTACAGTGATTAGGGAAAGGACGTGCTCTTTGTGGACTGTGATATGACTTTTATATAATTACCGTACAGTGATTAGGGAAAGGACGTGCTCTTTGTGGAAAGTGATATGACTTTTATATAATTACTGTACAGTGATTAGGGAAAGATCGTGCTCTTTGTGGAAGGTTATATGACTTTCATATAATTACCGTACAGTGATTAGGGAAAGGACGTGCTCTTTGTGGAAGGTGATATGACTTTAATGTAATTACTGTATAGTGATTAGGGAAAGGACGTGCTCTTTGTGGAAGCTGATATGACTTTCATATAATTACTGAACAGTGATTAGGGAAAGGACGTGCTCTTTGTGGAAGGTGATATGACTTTCATATAATTACCGTACAGTGATTAGGGAAAGGACGTGCTCTTTGTGGAATGTGATATGACTTTCATATAATTACCATACAGTGATTAGGGAAAGGACGTGATTTTTGAGAAAGGTGATATGACTTTCATATAATTACTGTATAGTGATAAGGGAAAGGACGTGCTCTTTGTGGAAGGTGATATGACGTTCATATAATTACTGTATAGTGATTAGGGAAAGGACGTGCTGTTTGTGGAAGGTGATATGACTTTCATATAATTACTGTATAGTGATTAGGGAAAGGACGTGGTGTTTGTGGAAGGTGATTTGACTTTCATATAATTACTGTATAGTGATTAGGGAAAGGATGTGCTCTTTGTGGAAGGTGATATGACTTTTATATAATTACCGTACATTGATTAGGGAGAGGACGTGCTCTTTGAGAAAGGTGATATGACTTTCATATAATTACTGTATAGTGATAAGGGAAAGGCCGTGCTCTTTGTGGAAGGTGATATGACGTTCATATAATTACTGTATAGTGATTAGGGAAAGGACGTGCTGTTTGTGGAAGGTGATATGACTTTCATATAATTACTGTATAGTGATTAGGGAAAGGACTTGCTCTTTGTGGAAGGTGGTATGTCTTTCATATAATTACTGTACAGTGATTAGGGAAAGGTCGTGCTCTTTGTGGAAGGTGATATGACTTTCATATAATTAGTGTATAGTGATTAGGGAAAGGTCGTGCTTCTTGTGGAATGAGATATCACTTTCATAGAATTACTTATTGCGATTAGGGAAAGGTCGTGCTCTTTGTGGAATGTGATATGACTTTCATAGAATTACTTATGAGGTAAAGGTCGTGCTCTTTGTGAAATGAATTTCATAGAATTACTGTATAGCGAATAGGGAAAGGTCGTACCCATTGCAGAATGTAGTATGACTTTCATATAATTACTGTATAGTGATAAGGGAAAGGACGTGCTCTTTGTGGAAGGTGATATGACGTTCATATAATTACTGTATAGTGATTAGGGAAAGGACGTGCTGTTTGTGGAAGGTGATATGACTTTCATATAATTACTGTATGGTGATTAGGGAAAGGACGTGGTGTTTGTGGAAGGTGATATGACTTTCATATAATTACTGTATAGTGATTAGGGAAAGGATGTGCTCTTTGTGGAAGGTGATATGACTTTTATATAATTACCGTACATTGATTAGGGAGAGGACGTGCTCTTTGAGAAAGGTGATATGACTTGCATATAATTACTGAATAGTGATAAGGGAAAGGCCGTGCTCTTTGTGGAAGGTGATATGACGTTCATATAATTACTGTATAGTGATTAGGGAAAGGACGTGCTGTTTGTAGAAGGTGATATGACTTTCATATAATTACTGTATAGTGATTAGGGAAAGGACTTGCTCTTTGTGGAAGGTGGTATGTCTTTCATATAATTACTGTACAGTGATTAGGGAAAGGTCGTGCTCTTTGTGGAAGGTGATATGACTTTCATATAATTACTGTATAGTGATTAGGGAAAGGTCGATCCCATTGCAGAATGTAATATGACTTTCATATAATTACCGTACAGTGATTAGGGAAAGGACATGCTCTTTGTGGAAGGTGATATGACTTTCATATAATTACTGCATAGTGATTAGGGAAAGGACGTGCTCTTTGCCGAAGCTGATATGACTTTCATATAATTACCGTACAGTGATTAGGGAAAGGACGTGCTCTTTGTGGAAAGTGATATGACTTTCATATAATTACCGTTGAGTGATTAGGGAAAGGACGTGCTCTTTGTGGAAGGTGATATGACTTCATATATTTACTGTAAAGTGATTAGGGATAGGACGTGCTCTTTGTGGAAGGTGATATGACTTTCATATAATTACCTACAGTGATTAGGGAAAGGTCGTGATTTTTGTGGAAGGTGATATGACTTTCAAGGAATTACTGCACAGTGGTTAGGGAAAGGTCGTGCTACTTGTGGAATGAGATAAGACTTTCTTAGAATTACTTATTGTGATTAGGGAAAGGTCATGAACTTTGTGGAAGGTGATGTGACTTTCATACAATTACTGTATAGTGATTAGGGAATGGTCGTGATTTTTGCAGAATGTGATATGACTGTCATAGAATTACTTATTGTGATTAGGGAAAGGACGTGCCTTTTGTGGAAGGTGATATGACTTTCATATAATTACCGTACAGTGATTAGGGAAAGGACATGCGCTTTGTGGAAGGTAATATGACTTTCATATAATTACTGTATAGTGATTAGGGAAAGGCCATGCTCTTTGTGGAAGGTGATATCACTTTCCTAAAATTACTTATTGTGATTAGGGAAAGGACGTGCTCTTTTTGGAAGGCGATATGACTTTCATATAATTACTGTATAGTGATTAGGGAAAGGACGCGCTCTTTGTGGAAGGTGATATGACTTTCATATAATTACCGTCCAGTGATTAGGGAAAGGACGTTCTCTTTGTGGAAGGTGATATGACTTTCATATAATTACCGTACAGTGATTAGGGAAAGGACGTGCTCTTTGTGGAAGGTGATATGACTTTCATATAATTACTGTACAATGATTAGGGAAAGGACGTGCTATTTGTGGAAGGTGATATGACTTTCATATAATTACCGTACAGTGATTAGGGAAAGGATGTGCTCTTTTGGAAGGTGATATGACTTTCATATATTTACCGTACAGTGATTAGGGAAAGGACGTGCTCTTTGTGGACTGTGATATGACTTTTATATAATTACCGTACAGTGATTAGGGAAAGGACGTGCTCTTTGTGGAAAGTGATATGACTTTTATATAATTACTGTACAGTGATTGGGGAAAGGTCGTGCTCTTTGTGGAAGGTTATATGACTTTCATATAATTACCGTACAGTGATTAGGGAAAGGACGTGCTCTTTGTGGAAGGTGATATGACTTTAATGTAATTACTGTATAGTGATTAGGGAAAGGACGTGCTCTTTGTGGAAGGTGATATGACTTTCATATAATTACTGAACAGTGATTAGGGAAAGGACGTGCTCTTTGTGGAAGGTTATATGACTTTCATATAATTACCGTACAGTGATTAGGGAAAGGACGTGCTCTTTGTGGAATGTGATATGACTTTCATATAATTACCGTACAGTGATTAGGGAAAGGACGTGATTTTTGAGAAAGGTGATATGACTTTCATATAATTACTGTATAGTGATAAGGGAAAGGACGTGCTCTTTGTGGAAGGTGATATGACGTTCATATAATTACTGTATAGTGATTAGGGAAAGGACGTGCTGTTTGTGGAAGGTGATATGACTTTCATATAATTACTGTATAGTGATTAGGGAAAGGACGTGGTGTTTGTGGAAGGTGATTTGACTTTCATATAATTACTGTATAGTGATTAGGGAAAGGATGTGCTCTTTGTGGAAGGTGATATGACTTTTATATAATTACCGTACATTGATTAGGGAGAGGACGTGCTCTTTGAGAAAGGTGATATGACTTGCATATAATTACTGTATAGTGATAAGGGAAAGGCCGTGCTCTTTCTGGAAGGTGATATGACGTTCATATAATTACTGTATAGTGATTAGGGAAAGGACGTGCTGTTTGTAGAAGGTGATATGACTTTCATATAATTACTGTATAGTGATTAGGGAAAGGACTTGCTCTTTGTGGAAGGTGGTATGTCTTTCATATAATTACTGTACAGTGATTAGGGAAAGGTCGTGCTCTTTGTGGAAGGTGATATGACTTTCATATAATTACTGTATAGTGATTAGGGAAAGGTCGATCCCATTGCAGAATGTAATATGACTTTCATATAATTACCGTACAGTGATTAGGGAAAGGACATGCTCTTTGTGGAAGGTGATATGACTTTCATATAATTACTGCATAGTGATTAGGGAAAGGACGTGCTCTTTGCGGAAGGTGATATGACTTTCATATAATTACCGTACAGTGATTAGGGAAAGGACGTGCTCTTTGTGGAAAGTGATATGACTTTCATATAATTACCGTTGAGTGATTAGGGAAAGGACGTGCTCTTTGTGGAAGGTGATATGACTTCATATATTTACTGTAAAGTGATTAGGGATAGGACGTGCTCTTTGTGGAAGGTGATATGACTTTCATATAATTACCTACAGTGATTAGGGAAAGGTCGTGATTTTTGTGGAAGGTGATATGACTTTCAAGGAATTACTGCACAGTGGTTAGGGAAAGGTCGTGCTACTTGTGGAATGAGATAAGACTTTCTTAGAATTACTTATTGTGATTAGGGAAAGGTCATGAACTTTGTGGAAGGTGATGTGACTTTCATACAATTACTGTATAGTGATTAGGGAATGGTCGTGATTTTTGCAGAATGTGATATGACTGTCATAGAATTACTTATTGTGATTAGGGAAAGGACGTGCCTTTTGTGGAAGGTGATATGACTTTCATATAATTACCGTACAGTGATTAGGGAAAGGACATGCGCTTTGTGGAAGGTAATATGACTTTCATATAATTACTGTATAGTGATTAGGGAAAGGCCATGCTCTTTGTGGAAGGTGATATCACTTTCCTAAAATTACTTATTGTGATTAGGGAAAGGACGTGCTCTTTTTGGAAGGCGATATGACTTTCATATAATTACTGTATAGTGATTAGGGAAAGGACGCGCTCTTTGTGGAAGGTGATATGACTTTCATATAATTACCGTACAGTGATTAGGGAAAGGACGTTCTCTTTGTGGAAGGTGATATGACTTTCATATAATTACCGTACAGTGATTAGGGAAAGGACGTGCTCTTTGTGGAAGGTGATATGACTTTCATATAATTACTGTACAATGATTAGGGAAAGGACTTGCTATTTGTGGAAGGTGATATGACTTTCATATAATTACCGTACAGTGATTAGGGAAAGGATGTGCTCTTTTGGAAGGTGATATGACTTTCATATATTTACCGTACAGTGATTAGGGAAAGGACGTGCTCTTTGTGGACTGTGATATGACTTTTATATAATTACCGTACAGTGATTAGGGAAAGGACGTGCTCTTTGTGGAAAGTGATATGACTTTTATATAATTACTGTACAGTGATTAGGGAAAGGTCGTGCTCTTTGTGGAAGGTTATATGACTTTCATATAATTACCGTACAGTGATTAGGGAAAGGACGTGCTCTTTGTGGAAGGTGATATGACTTTAATGTAATTACTGTATAGTGATTAGGGAAAGGACGTGCTCTTTGTGGAAGGTGATATGACTTTCATATAATTACTGAACAGTGATTAGGGAAAGGACGTGCTCTTTGTGGAAGGTTATATGACTTTCATATAATTACCGTACAGTGATTAGGGAAAGGACGTGCTCTTTGTGGAATGTGATATGACTTTCATATAATTACCGTACAGTGATTAGGGAAAGGACGTGATTTTTGAGAAAGGTGATATGACTTTCATATAATTACTGTATAGTGATAAGGGAAAGGACGTGCTCTTTGTGGAAGGTGATATGACGTTCATATAATTACTGTATAGTGATTAGGGAAAGGACGTGCTGTTTGTGGAAGGTGATATGACTTTCATATAATTACTGTATAGTGATTAGGGAAAGGACGTGGTGTTTGTGGAAGGTGATTTGACTTTCATATAATTACTGTATAGTGATTAGGGAAAGGATGTGCTCTTTGTGGAAGGTGATATGACTTTTATATAATTACCGTACATTGATTAGGGAGAGGACGTGCTCTTTGAGAAAGGTGATATGACTTTCATATAATTACTGTATAGTGATAAGGGAAAGGCCGTGCTCTTTGTGGAAGGTGATATGACGTTCATATAATTACTGTATAGTGATTAGGGAAAGGACGTGCTGTTTGTGGAAGGTGATATGACTTTCATATAATTACTGTATAGTGATTAGGGAAAGGACTTGCTGTTTGTGGAAGGTGGTATGTCTTTCATATAATTACTGTACAGTGATTAGGGAAAGGTCGTGCTCTTTGTGGAAGGTGATATGACTTTCATATAATTAGTGTATAGTGATTAGGGAAAGGTCGTGCTTCTTGTGGAATGAGATATCACTTTCATAGAATTACTTATTGCGATTAGGGAAAGGTCGTGCTCTTTGTGGAATGTGATATGACTTTCATAGAATTACTTATGAGGTAAAGGTCGTGCTCTTTGTGAAATGAATTTCATAGAATTACTGTATAGCGAATAGGAAAAGGTCGTACCCATTGCAGAATGTAGTATGACTTTCATATAATTACTGTATAGTGATAAGGGAAAGGACGTGCTCTTTGTGGAAGGTGATATGACGTTCATATAATTACTGTATTGTGATTAGGGAAAGGACGTGCTGTTTGTGGAAGGTGATATGACTTTCATATAATTACTGTATGGTGATTAGGGAAAGGACGTGGTGTTTGTGGAAGGTGATATGACTTTCATATAATTACTGTATAGTGATTAGGGAAAGGATGTGCTCTTTGTGGAAGGTGATATGACTTTTATATAATTACCGTACATTGATTAGGGAGAGGACGTGCTCTTTGAGAAAGGTGATATGACTTGCATATAATTACTGTATAGTGATAAGGGAAAGGCCGTGCTCTTTGTGGAAGGTGATATGACGTTCATATAATTACTGTATAGTGATTAGGGGAAGGACGTGCTGTTTGTAGAAGGTGATATGACTTTCATATAATTACTGTATAGTGATTAGGGAAAGGACTTGCTCTTTGTGGAAGGTGGTATGTCTTTCATATAATTACTGTACAGTGATTAGGGAAAGGTCGTGCTCTTTGTGGAAGGTGATATGACTTTCATATAATTACTGTATAGTGATTAGGGAAAGGTCGATCCCATTGCAGAATGTAATATGACTTTCATATAATTACCGTACAGTGATTAGGGAAAGGACATGCTCTTTGTGGAAGGTGATATGACTTTCATATAATTACTGTATAGTGATTTGGGAAAGGACGTGCTCTTTGTGGAAGGTGATATGACTTCATATATTTACTGTAAAGTGATTAGGGATAGGACGTGCTCTTTGTGGAAGGTGATATGACTTTCATATAATTACCTACAGTGATTAGGGAAAGGTCGTGATTTTTGTGGAAGGTGATATGACTTTCATGGAATTACTGCACAGTGGTTAGGGAAAGGTCGTGCTACTTGTGGAATGAGATAAGACTTTCTTAGAATTACTTATTGTGATTAGGGAAAGGTCATGAACTTTGTGGAAGGTGATGTGACTTTCATACAATTACTGTATAGTGATTAGGGAATGGTCGTGATTTTTGCAGAATGTGATATGACTGTCATAGAATTACTTATTGTGATTAGGGAAAGGACGTGCCTTTTGTGGAAGGTGATATGACTTTCATATAATTACCGTACAGTGATTAGGGAAAGGACATGCGCTTTGTGGAAGGTAATATGACTTTCATATAATTACTCTATAGTGATTAGGGAAAGGCCATGCTCTTTGTGGAAGGTGATATCACTTTCCTAAAATTACTTATTGTGATTAGGGAAAGGACATGCTCTTTTTGGAAGGCGATATGACTTTCATATAATTACTGTATAGTGATTAGGGAAAGGACGCGCTCTTTGTGGAAGGTGATATGACTTTCATATAATTACCGTACAGTGATTAGGGAAAGGACGTTCTCTTTGTAGAAGGTGATATGACTTTCATA
Source organism: Pictodentalium vernedei (assembly GCA_031216915.1). Taxonomy (NCBI): domain Eukaryota; kingdom Metazoa; phylum Mollusca; class Scaphopoda; order Dentaliida; family Dentaliidae; genus Pictodentalium; species Pictodentalium vernedei. Next base: position 338,153,912 of record CM062288.1, on the reverse strand, counting down.
TAATTACCGTACAGTGATTAGGGAAAGGACGTGCTCTTAGTGGAAGGTGATATGACTTTCATATACATACTGTACAATGATTAGGGAAAGGACGTGCTATTTGTGGAAGGTGATATGACTTTCATATAATTACCATACAGTGATTAGGTAAAGGATGTGCTCTTTTGGAAGGTGATATGACTTTCATATATTTACTGTACAGTGATTAGGGAAAGGACGTGCTCTTTGTGGAATGTGATAAGACTTTCATATAATTACCGTACAGTGATTAGGGAAAGGACGTGCTCTTTGTGGAAAGTGATGTGACTTTTATATAATTACTGTACAGTGATTAGGGAAAGGTCGTGCTCTTTGTGGAAGGTTATATGACTTTCATATAATTACCGTACAGTGATTAGGGAAAGGACGTGCTCTTTGTGGAAGGTGATATGACTTTAATGTAATTACTGTATAGTGATTAGGGAAAGGACGTGCTCTTTGTGGAAGGTGATATGACTTTCATATAATTACTGAACAGTGATTAGGGAAAGGACGTGCTCTTTGCGGAAGGTGATATGACTTTCATATAATTACCATACAGTGATTAGGGAAAGGACGTGCTCTTTGTGGAATGTGATATGACTTTCATATAATTACCGTGCAGTGATTAGGGAAAGGACGTGATTTTTGAGAAAGGTGATATGACTTTCATATAATTACTGTATAGTGATAAGGGAAAGGACGTGCTCTTTGTGGAAGGTGATATGACGTTCATATAATTACTGTATAGTGATTAGGGAAAGGACGTGCTGTTTGTGGAAGGTGATATGACTTTCATATAATTACTGTATAGTGATTAGGGAAAGGACGTGGTGTTTCTGGAAGGTGATATGACTTTCATATAATTACTGTATAGTGATTAGGGAAAGGATGTGCTCTTTGTGGAAGGTGATATGACTTTTATATAATTACCGTACATTGATTAGGGAGAGGACGTGCTCTTTGAGAAAGGTGATATGACTTGCATATAATTACTGTATAGTGATAAGGGAAAGGCCGTGCTCTTTGTGGAAGGTGATATGACGTTCATATAATTACTGTATAGTGATTAGGGAAAGGACGTGCTGTTTGTGGAAGGTGATATGACTTTCATATAATTACTGTATAGTGATTAGGGAAAGGACTTGCTCTTTGTGGAAGGTGGAATGTCTTTCATATAATTACTGTACAGTGATTAGGGAAAGGTCGTGCTCTTTGTGGAAGGTGATATGACTTTCATATAATTACTGTATAGTGATTAGGGAAAGGTCGTGCTTCTTGTGGAATGAGATATCACTTTCATAGAATTACTTATTGCGATTAGGGAAAGGTCGTGCTCTTTGTGGAATGTGATATGACTTTCATAGAATTACTTATGAGGTAAAGGTCGTGCTCTTTGTGAAATGAATTTCATAGAATTACTGTATAGCGAATAGGGAAAGGTCGTACCCATTGCAGAATGTAATATGACTTTCATATAATTACTGTATAGTGATAAGGGAAAGGACGTGCTCTTTGTGGAAGGTGATATGACGTTCATATAATTACTGTATAGTGATTAGGGAAAGGACGTGCTGTTTGTGGAAGGTGATATGACTTTCATATAAATACCCTATGGTGATTAGGGAAAGGACGTGGTGTTTGTGGAAGGTGATATGACTTTCATATAATTACTGTATAGTGATTAGGGAAAGGATGTGCTCTTTGTGGAAGGTGATATGACTTTTATATAATTACCGTACATTGATTAGGGAGAGGACGTGCTCTTTGAGAAAGGTGATATGACTTGCATATAATTACTGTATAGTGATAAGGGAAAGGCCGTGCTCTTTGTGGAAGGTGATATGACGTTCATATAATTACTGTATAGTGATTAGGGAAAGGACGTGCTGTTTGTAGAAGGTGATATGACTTTCATATAATTACTGTATAGTGATTAGGGAAAGGACTTGCTCTTTGTGGAAGGTGGTATGTCTTTCATATAATTACTGTACAGTGATTAGGGAAAGGTCGTGCTCTTTGTGGAAGGTGATATGACTTTCATATAATTACTGTATAGTGATTAGGGAAAGGTCGTTCCCATTGCAGAATGTAATATGACTTTCATATAATTACCGTACAGTGATTAGGGAAAGGACATGCTCTTTGTGGAAGGTGATATGACTTTCATATAATTACTGCATAGTGATTAGGGAAAGGACGTGCTCTTTGCGGAAGGTGATATGACTTTCATATAATTACCATACAGTGATTAGGGAAAGGACGTGCTCTTTGTGGAAAGTGATATGACTTTCATATAATTACCGTTGAGTGATTAGGGAAAGGACGTGCTCTTTGTGGAAGGTGATATGACTTCATATATTTACTGTAAAGTGATTAGGGATAGGACGTGCTCTTTGTGGAAGGTGATATGACTTTCATATAATTACCTACAGTGATTAGGGAATGGTCGTGATTTTTGTGGAAGGTGATATGACTTTCATGGAATTACTGCACAGTGTTTAGGGAAAGGTCGTGCTACTTGTGGAATGAGATAAGACTTTCTTAGAATTACTTATTGTGATTAGGGAAAGGTCATGAACTTTGTGGAAGGTGATGTGACTTTCATACAATTACTGTATAGTGATTAGGGAATGGTCGTGATTTTTGCAGAATGTGATATGACTGTCATAGAATTACTTATTGTGATTAGGGAAAGGACGTGCCTTTTGTGGAAGGTGATATGACTTTCATATAATTACCGTACAGTGATTAGGGAAAGGACATGCTCTTTGTGGAAGGTAATATGACTTTCATATAATTACTGGATAGTGATTAGGGAAAGGCCATGCTCTTTGTGGAAGGTGATATCACTTTCCTAAAATTACTTATTGTGATTAGGGAAAGGACGTGCTCTTTTTGGAAGGCGATATGACTTTCATATAATTACTGTATAGTGATTAGGGAAAGGACGCGCTCTTTGTGGAAGGTGATATGACTTTCATATAATTACCGTACAGTGATTAGGGAAAGGACGTTCTCTTTGTGGAAGGTGATATGACTTTCATATAATTACCGTACCGTGATTAGGGAAAGAACGTGCTCTTTGTGGAAGGTGATATGACTTTCATATAATTACTGTACAATGATTAGGGAAAGGACGTGCTATTTGTGGAAGGTGATATGACTTTCATATAATTACCATACAGTGATTAGGGAAAGGATGTGCTCTTTTGGAAGGTGATATGACTTTCATATATTTACTGTACAGTGATTAGGGAAAGGACGTGCTCTTTGTGGAATGTGATATGACTTTCATATAATTACCGTACAGTGATTAGGGAAAGGACGTGCTCTTTGTGGAAAGTGATATGACTTTTATATAATTACTGTACAGTGATTAGGGAAAGGTCGTGCTCTTTGTGGAAGGTTATATGACTTTCATATAATTACCGTACAGTGATTAGGGAAAGGACGTGCCCTTTGTGGAAGGTGATATGACTTTAATGTAATTACTGTATAGTGATTAGGGAAAGGACGTGCTCTTTGTGGAAGGTGATATGACTTTCATATAATTACTGAATAGTGATTAGGGAAAGGACGTGCTCTTTGCAGAAGGTGATATGACTTTCATATAATTACCGTACAGTGATTTGGGAAAGGACGTCCTCTTTGTGGAATGTGATATGACTTTCATATAATTACCGTACAGTGATTAGGGAAAGGAAGTGATTTTTGAGAAAGGTGATATGACTTTCATATAATTACTGTATAGTGATAAGGGAAAGGACGTGCTCTTTGTGGAAGGTGATATGACGTTCATATAATTACTGTATAGTGATTAGGGAAAGGACGTGCTGTTTGTGGAAGGTGATATGACTTTCATATAATTACTGTATAGTGATTAGGGAAAGGACGTGGTGTTTGTGGAAGGTGATATGACTTTCATATAATTACTGTATAGTGATTAGGGAAAGGATGTGCTCTTTGTGGAAGGTGATATGACTTTTATATAATTACCGTACATTGATTAGGGAGAGGACGTGCTCTTTGAGGAAGGTGATATGACTTGCATATAATTACTGTATAGTGATAAGGGAAAGGCCGTGCTCTTTGTGGAAGGTGATATGACGTTCATATAATTACTGTATAGTGATTAGGGAAAGGACGTGCTGTTTGTGGAAGGTGATATGACTTTCATATAATTACTGTATAGTGATTAGGGAAAGGACTTGCTCTTTGTGGAAGGTGGTATGTCTTTCATATAATTACTGTACAGTGATTAGGGAAAGGTCGTGCTTTTTGTGGAAGGTGATATGACTTTCATATAATTACTGTATAGTGATTAGGGAAAGGTCGTGCTTCTTGTGGAATGAGATATCACTTTCATAGAATTACTTATTGCGATTAGGGAAAGATCGTGCTCTTTGTGGAATGTGAAATGACTTTCATAGAATTACTTATGAGGGAAAGGTCGTGCTCTTTGTAAAATGAATTTCATAGAATTACTGCATAGCGAATAGGGAAAGGTCGTACCCATTGCAGAATGTAATATGACTTTCATAGAATTACTTATTGTGATAAGGGAAAGGACGTGCTCTTTGTGGAAGGTGATATGATTTTCATATAATTACTGTATAGTGATTAGGAAAAGGACGTGCTCTTTGTGGAAGGTGTTATGACTTTCATATAATTTCTGTACAGTGATTAGGGAAAGGACGTGCTCTTTGTGGAAGGTGATATGACTTTCATATGATTACTGTATAGTGATTAGTGAAAGGACATGCTCTTTGTGGAAGGTGATATGACTTTCATATAATTACTGTACAGCGATTAGGGAAAGGACGTGCTCTTTCTGGAAGGTGATATGACTTTCATATAATTACCGTACAGTGATTAGGGAAAGGACGTGCTCTTTGTGGTAGGTGATATGACTTTCATATAATTACTGTATAGTGATTAGGGAAAGGACCTGCTCTTTGTGGAAGGTGATATGTCTTTTATATAATTACTGTACTGTGATTAGGGAAAAGACGTGCTCTTTTTGGAAGGTTATATGAGTTTCATATAATTACTGTATAGTGATTACGGAAAGGTCGTGCTCCTTGTCGAATGAGATATGACTTTCATAGAATTACCGTACAGTGATTAGGGAAAGGACGTGCTCTTTGTGGAAGGTGATATGACTTTAATGTAATTACTGTATAGTGATTAGGGAAAGGAAGTGCTCTTTGTGGAAGGTGATATGGCTTTCATAGAATTACTTATTGCGATTAGGGAAAGATCGTGCTCTTTGTGGAATGTGATTTGACTTTCATAGAATTACTTATGATGGAAAGCTCGTGCTCTTTGTGAAATGAATTTCATTGAATTACTGTATAGCGATTAGGGAAAGGTCGCACCCATTGCAGAATGTAATATGACTTTCATAGAATTACTTATTGTGATAAGGGAAAGGACGTGCTCTTTGTGGAAGGTGATATGACTTTCATATAATTACTGTATAGTGATTAGGGAAAGGACGTGCTCTTTGTTGAAGGTGATATGACTTCCATATAATTACCGTACAGTGATTAGGGAAGAGACGTTTCCTTTGTGGAAGGTGATATGACTTTCATATAATTACTGTACAGTGATTAGGGAAAGGATGTGCTCTTTGTGGAAGCTGATATGACTTTCATATAATTACTGTATAGTGATTAGGGAAAGGACGTGCTCTTTGTAGAAGGTGATATGACTTCCATATAATTACCGGACAGTGATTAGGGAAAGGTCGTGCTACTTGTAGAATGTGATATGACTTTCATAGAATTACTTATTGTGATAAGGGACAGGACGTACTCTTTGTGGAAGGTGATACGACTTTCATATAATTACTGTATAGTGATTAGGGAAAGAACGTGCTCTTTGTGGAAGGTGATATGACTTTCATATAATTACCGTACAGTGATTAGGGAAAGAACGTGCTCTTTGTGGAAGGTGATATGACTTTCATATACTTACTGTACAGTGATTAGGGAAAGGACGTGCTCTTTGTGGAAGGTGATATGACTTTCATGTAATTACTGTATAGTGATTAGGGAAAGGACGTGCTCTTTGTGGAAGGTGATATGACTTTCATGTAATTACTGAACAGTGATTAGGGAAAGGACGAGCTCTTTGTGGTATGTGATATGACTTTCATATAATTACCGTACAGTGATTAGGGAAAGGATGTGGTCTTCGTGGAAGGTGATATGACTTTCATCTAATTACTGTATGGTGATTAGGGAAAGGATGTTCTCTTTGTGGAAGGGGATATGACTTTTATATAATTACCGTACTGTGATTAGGGAAAGGACGTGCTCTTTGGGAAAGGTGATATGACTTTCATATAATTACTGTATAGTGATAAGGGAAAGGACGTGCTCTTTGTGGAAGGTATTATGACGTTCATATAATTACTGTTTAGTGATTAAGGAAAGGACGTGCTCTTTGTGGAAGGTGATATGAATTTCATATCATTACCGTACAGTGATTAGGGAAAGGATGTGCTCTTTGTGGAAGGAGACATGACTTCCATATAATTACCATACAGTGATTAGGGAAAGGACGTGCTCTTTGTGGAAGGTGATATAACTTTCATATAATTACCGTACAGTGATTAGGGAAAGGACGTGCTCTTTGTGGAAGGTGAAATGACTTCATATAATTACTGTATAGTGATTAGGGAACGGACGTGCTCTTTGTGGAAGGTGATATGACCCTCATATAATTACTGTATAGTGATTAGGGAAAGGACCTGCTCTTTGAGGAAGCTGATTTGACTTTCATATAATTACTGTATAGTGATTATGGAAAGGTCGTGCCCTTTGTGGAAGGTGATATGACTTTTATATAATTACCGTATAGAGATTAGGGAAAGGACGGGCTCTTTGTGGAAGGTGATATGACTTTCATATAATTACCGTACAGTGATTAGGGAAAGGACGTGCTCTTTGGGGAAGGTGATATGTCTTTCATATAATTACTGTACAGTGATTAGGGAAAGGACGTGCTCTTTGTGGAAGGTGATATGACTTTCATGTAATTACTGTATAGTGATTAGGGAAAGGACGTGCTCTTTGTGGAAGGTGATATGACTTTCATCTAATTACTGAACAGTGATTAGGGAAAGGACGAGCTCTTTGTGGAAGGTGATATGACTTTCATGTAATAACCTTGCAGTGATTGGGGAAAGGACGTGCTCTTTGTGGTATGTGATATGACTTTCATATAATTACCGTACAGTGATTAGGGAAAGGATGTGGTCTTCGTGGAAGGTGATATGACTTTCGTCTAATTACTGTATAGTGATTAGGGAAAGGATGTTCTCTTTGTGGAATGTGATATGACTTTTATATAATTACCGTACTGTGATTAGGGAAAGGACGTGCTCTTTGGGAAAGGTGATATGACTTTCATATGATTACTGTATAGTGATAAGGGAAAGGACGTGCTCTTTGTGGAAGGTAATATGACGTTCATATAATTACTGGTTAGTGATTAAGGAAAGGACGTGCTCTTTGTGGAAGGTGATATGAATTTCATATCAATACCGTACAGTGATTAGGGAAAGGATGTGCTCTTTGTGGAAGGAGATATGACTTCCATATAATTACCATACAGTGATTAGGGAAAGGACGTGCTCTTTGTGGAAGGTGATATAACTTTCATATAATTACCGTACAGTGATTAGGGAAAGGACGTGCTCTTTGTGGAAGGTGAAATGACTTCATATAATTACTGTATAGTGATTAGGGAACGGACGTGCTCTTTGTGGAAGGTGATATAACTTTCATATTATTACCGTACAGTGATTAGGGAAAGGGCGTCCTCTTTGTGGAAGGTGATATGACTTTCATATAATTACTGTATAGTGATTCGGGAAAGGTCGTGCTCTTTGTGGAATGTGATATGACTTTCATAGAATTACTTATGAGGGAAAGGTTGTGCTCTTTGTTAAATGAATTTCATAGAATTACTGTATAGCTATTAGGGAAAGGTCGTACCCATTGCAGAATGTAATATGACTTTCATATAATTACCATACAGTGATTAGGGAAAGGACATGCTCTTTGTGGAAGGTGATATGACTTATATATAATTACTGTATAGTGATTAGGGAAAGGACGTGCTGTTTGTGGAAGGTGATATGACTTTCATATAATTACTGTATAGTGATTAGGGAAAGGACGTGGTCTTTGTCGAAGGTGATATGACTTTCATATAATTACTGTATAGTGATTAGGGAAAGGATGTGCACTTTGTGGAAGGTGATATGACTTTTATATAATTACCGTACATTGATTAGGGAGAGGACGTGCTCTTTGAGAAAGGTGATATGACTTGCATATAATTACTGTATAGTGATAAGGGAAAGGTCGAGCTCTTTGTGGAAGGTGATATGACGTTCATATAATTACTGTATAGTGATTAGGGAAAGGACCTGCTGTTTGTGGAAGGTGATATGACTTTCATATAATTACTGTATAGTGATTAGGGAAAGGACTTGCTCTTTGTGGAAGGTGGTATGTCTTTCATATAATTACTGTACAGTGATTAGGGAAAGGTCGTGCTCTTTGCGGAACGTGATATGACTTTCATATAATTACTGTATAGTGATTAGGGAAAGGTCGTGCTTCTTGTGGAATGAGATATCACTTTCATAGAATTACTTATTGCGATTAGGGAAAGGTCGTGCTCTTTGTGGAATGTGATATGACTTTCATAGAATTACTTATGAGGGAAAGGTCGTGCTCTTTGTGAAATGAATTTCATAGAATTACTGTATAGCGATTAGGGAAAGGTCGTACCCATTGCAGAATGTAATATGACTTTCATAGAATTACATATTGTGATAAGGGAAAGGACGTGCTCTTTGTGGAAGGTGATATGATTTTCATATAATTACTGTATAGTGATTAGGAAAAGGACGTGCTCTTTGTGGAAGGTGTTATAACTTTCATATAATTTCCGTACAGAGATTAGGGAAAGGACGTGCTCATTGTGGAAGGTGATATGACTTTCATATAATTACTGTATAGTGATTAGTGAAAGGACATACTCTTTGTGGAAGGTGATATGACTTTCATATAATTACTGTACAGTGATTAGGGAAACGACGTGCTCTTTGTGGAAAGTGTTATGACTTTCATATAATTACTGTATAGTGATTAGTGAAAGGACGTGCTCTTCGTGGAAGGTGATATGACTTTCATATAATTACTGTATAGCGATTAGGGAAAGGACCTGCTCTTTGAGGAAGCTGATTTGACTTTCATATAATTACTGTATAGTGATTAGGGAAAGGTCGTGCCCTTTGTGGAAGGTGATATGACTTTGATATTATTACCGTATAGAGATTAGGGAAAGGACGGGCTCTTTGTGGAAGGTGATATGACTTTCATATAATTACCATACAGTGATTAGGGAAAGGACGTGCTCTTTGGGGAAGGTGATATGTCTTTCATATAATTACTGTACAGTAATTAGGGAAAGGGCGTCCTCTTTGTGGAAGGTGATATGACTTTCATATAATTACTGTATAGTGATTCGGGAAAGGTCGTGCTCTTTGTGGAATGTGATATGACTTTCATAGAATTACTTATGAGGGAAAGGTTGTGCTCTTTGTTAAATGAATTTCATAGAATTACTGTATAGCTATTAGGGAAAGGCCGTACCCATTGCAGAATGTAATATGACTTTCATATAATTACCATACAATGATTAGGGAAAGGACATGCTCTTTGTGGAAGGTGATATGACTTATATATAATTACTGTATAGTGATTAGGGAAAGGACGTGCTGTTTGTGGAAGGTGATATGACTTTCATATAATTACTGTATAGTGATTAGGGAAAGGACGTGGTCTTTGTGGAAGGTGATATGACTTTCATATAATTACTGTATAGTGATTAGGGAAAGGATGTGCACTTTGTGGAAGGTGATATGACTTTTATATAATTACCGTACATTGATTAGGGAGAGGACGTGCTCTTTTAGAAAGGTGATATGACTTGCATATAATTACTGTATAGTGATAAGGGAAAGGTCGTGCTCTTTGTGGAAGGTGATATGACGTTCATATAATTACTGTATAGTGATTAGGGAAAGGACCTGCTGTTTGTGGAAGGTGATATGACTTTCATATAATTACTGTGTAGTGATTAGGGAAAGGACTTGCTCTTTGTGGAAGGTGGTATGTCTTTCATATAATTACTGTACAGTGATTAGGGAAAGGTCGTGCTCTTTGCGGAACGTGATATGACTTCCATATAATTACTGTATAGTGATTAGGGAAAGGTCGTGCTTCTTGTGGAATGAGATATCACTTTCATAGAATTACTTATTGCGATTAGGGAAAGATCGTGCTCTTTGTGGAATGTGATATGACTTTCATAGAATTACTTATGAGGGAAAGGTCGTGCTCTTTGTGAAATGAATTTCATAGAATTACTGTATAGCGATTAGGGAAAGGTCGTACCCATTGCAGAATGTAATATGACTTTCATAGAATTACTTATTGTGATAAGGGAAAGGACGTGCTCTTTGTGGAAGGTGATATGATTTTCATATAATTACTGTATAGTGATTAGGAAAAGGACGTGCTCTTTGTGGAAGGTGTTATGACTTTCATATAATTTCCGTACAGAGATTAGGGAAAGGACGTGCTCTTTGTGGAAGGTGATATGACTTTCATATAATTACTGTATAGTGATTAGTGAAAGGACATACTCTTTGTGGAAGGTGATATGACTTTCATATAATTACTGTACAGTGATTAGGGAAACGACGTGCTCTTTGTGGAAAGTGTTATGACTTTCATATAATTACTGTATAGTGATTAGTGAAAGGACGTGCTCTTCGTGGAAGGTGATATGACTTTCATATAATTACTGAATAGCGATTAGGGAAAGGACGTGCTCTTTGTGGAAGGTGATATGACTTTCATATAATTAACGTACAGTGATTAGGGAAAGGATGTGCTCTTTTGGAAGGTGATATGACTTTCATATATTTACCGTACAGTGATTAGGGGAAAGACGTGCTCTTTGAGGAATGTGATATGACTTTCATATAATTACCGTACAATGATTAGGGAAAGGACGTGCTCTTTGTGGAATGTGATATGACTTTCATATAATTACTGTACAGTGATTAGGGAAAGGACGTGCTCTTTGTGGAAGGTGATATGACTTTCATATAATTACCGTACATTGATTACGGAAAGGACGTGCTCTTTGTGGAAGGTGATATGACTTTAATGTAATTACTGTATAGTGATTAGGGAAAGGACGTGCTCTTTGTGGAAGCTGATATGACTTTCGTATAATTACTGAACAGTGATTAGGGAAAGGACGTGCTCTTTGTGGAAGGTGATATGACTTTCATATAATTACCGAACACTGATTAGGGAAAGGACGTGCTCTTTGTGGAATGTGATATGACTTTCATATAATTACCGTACAGTGATTAGGGAAAGGACGTGGTCTTTGTGGAAGGTGATATGACTTTCATATAATTACTGTATAGTGATTAGGGAAAGGAAGTGCTCTTTGTGGAAGGTGATATTACTTTTATATAATTACCGTACATTGATTAGGGAGAGGACGTGCTCTTTGAGAAAGGTGATATGACTTTCATATAATTACTGTCTAGTGATAAGGGAAAGGACGTGCTCTTCGTGGAAGGTGATATGAGGTTCATATAATTACTGTATAGTGATTAGGGAAAGGACGTGCTGTTTGTGGAAGGTGATATGACTTTCATATAAGTACTGTTTTGTGGTTAGGGAAAGAACGTGCTCTTTGTGGAAGGTGATATGACTTTCATATAATTACCTCCAGTGATTAGGGAAAGGACGTGCTCTTTGTGGAAGGTGACATGAATTTCATATCATTACCATACAGTGATTAGGGAAAGGACATGCTTTTTGTGGAAGGTGATATGACTTTCATATAATTACTGTATAGTGATTAGGGAAAGGACGTGCTCTTCCTGGAAGGTGATATGACTTTCATATAATTACTGTATAGTGATTAGGGAATGGTCGCGCTCTTTGTGGAAGGTGATATGACTTTCATATAATTACCGTGCAGTCATTAGGGAAAGGACGTGCTCTTTGCTGAAAGTGATATGAATTTCATATAATTACTGTATTGT